>CM061538.1:201165923-202655745 GCA_030864215.1 Capsicum pubescens
GTAAAGGCCTTCGTAAAATTTACTGTTGTCATCATAGATTCCCCAATTTGATCTTCTGACGAGTCTTTGAATTTCGTGACTTCTTTTCTAGGATTAAAAATAGGTGACGTCATTCTATGATTTGTAATGTTAGCTCCATGTCATGAGCCCGCGTAGCTAATTCTTCAAAAGTTCAAGGTTTAATTCCTTGGAGGATATATGCAAGGCCCCAATGCATCCCTTGAATGCAAACTTCAATCGCAGAAGTTTCAGAAAGTTGATCCTTGCAGTTGAAGCTTAATGTTCGCCAACAATTTATGTAGTCCACTACAAGCTCATCTTTACTTTGTTTTGTGTTTGTCAACTCTATCATGCTGATCGTATGACGAGTGCTGTAGAAACGATTTAGGAACTGCCTTTCTAGTTTCTCCCAACAATTAATTGATTCAAACTCCAAGTTTGTGTACCAATCAAAAGCGTTGCCTTTCAAAGAGCGAACAAACTGATTTACAAGAAGATCACCATGTGTACTAACACTGCTACAAGTCTCAACTAAATGAGTGATGTGTTGCCTTGGATTTCCCTTTCCATCAAATTGTTAAAACTTTGGCGGTTGACATCCAATTGGCATCGGAAAACCCTCAATTAGCTTAGAATACAACTTTGAGTATCCTACAAAACTTTGTGACGGACCTCCATATTGTGCCTTGAAGGTATTTGTAATCATATCTTACAGTTGTTGAACTGTTAGAGTAGCCATTGAAGCGGATCGATTATCGCAGTAATTGTCACTTGCCTTGATGAGAGATTCACCATCAACTTTTTCTCGCGGTGTTAGATTATAATTTGACTCTCCGGGATTGTAGAGATCTAATTTGCTCATAAGTCAGGCGATTTGATGAACTTTCTCATCAACAGACTTCTTCAAGGCTTCAATGGTTTGCTCCATCATTGCAAACTTCTCGTCCAAGTCAATTGCATCAACCATGAACGTGTTGACTTTCACTGATGTTGGAGAATTCATTAAGTTTTCAGGTTCTCCAAAGTTCCATCTAGTTTCAGACGGTTCTTCTGATAACATAGATACAAAGTTGCCCCCAGAGATTGTAGTTACTGCCAAAATTTGAGATTTTCTTCTTTTTGTCATCTCCAAAAAGGTGAAGTATTGGGATCCATCCAAAGCACAAGTGTTGAGATTGCGTCGATTGATGGGGCCAACAAGTTTGATCTCAGTAGATGTGGCAGTAGTATACTTCTTGCATGAAACTTTATTGATTTTTCCGAAGTTCATTGTAGTAGTTGAATTTGTGATTTTTTAACTTGTAGGAGGAAGAGATGAAGAGAAGAACTGGTCCCACGGGACGTTCCAAAATTTATAAGTAATAAATTTTCGTTAACGCTGAAAATTAAGTGCAAGCCAAAATAAAAATAAACAACAAGAATAATTTTATTTAAAGTAATTTTATGAGTACTATTTCGTTATTCTCTCGATTCTTCTCCCCTAAGGTTTTCTGTAATTCGAGGGCCTTTGTAGCGTAATTGTTGAACTTCCGGATGATATGAGCCTCCTAGAAATGTATTTGGATCTCCAAAAATTGTTTGATAGCTTCGTCTTGTCGAGTTGATCTCCAAGCAGAACTCCGTTAGTCAATTCGTTGAAGAGTCGTGTAGTTAATGCAGAAGCTTCCTCCAATGCTTGCAGAATATCCTCTTTTTTTGTTATGTTACTCCCCTATTTATAGTTGTAGGGGTAGGCCTAGTTGCTTGTGATTGGCCGAAGTATGTCACTTTACCACTTGGCGCTTTTTGACTGGTTTTTGAATTTGAATGAGATTTCCACATCATTTGTACATGTGGCGGCGTCTCATTGGTCTTGGATTTGATTGGGATGCCACGCCACTTGATGAGTTTGGGCTTCAAGGTGTGATGGATCTTGATAAGGAATAAAATAGGCTTATTATTTTTTTAAGCCCAAAATAAGTTTAAACCCAATAAAATGTGGATCAAATTTAAATTTTATATGAATTTGATCCAATAAATTTTATGTGTCTATAATTATTTTTTCAATCTTCAACAACATAGCAGTAGAAGCAACAATAGCGGTAGAAAGAGACATTAGATATGATGTCGCAAGGGTATATGAATAAGATGGAAGTCTGAAAGAGAGTGGGGGGGGGGGGGGGGAGAGAGGGGTCAAAATTATTTGAAGCTTTTCGTGTTTGAGTTACATATTGAAAATTAAAGATGCATGTTAGTTTTCAATTTCTTTTCTTTTTAATATGATTTATAAATTTTATATTTTATTGATTTTAGATATTTTTTTGTAGGTTGATTGGCATATGAATTTGTTAGATATGAATTACTTTGATTGTGAAGATATTGTTAAAGTTTGAGTATCTTTTGATTTGTTATTTTCTCAATCTTCAATAGCAATAGAAGAAGAAATCATATATGACGTCTTAAATCAGATATGACATCGCAAGGGTATATGAATAAGATGCAAGTCAGAGAGAGAGAGAGAGAAAGAAAGAGAGAGGGGGTCAGAAGTTATACTATGAATCATATGTTAATGACAACAAAAGAAACGTAATGAAATTGAGTTTCATTTTTATTTTTAATTTGAAAAACAAAGAACTTGATAGTTTGAAGTGTTTCTGATGTTTATATATTCATTATTTTTTATTGGTGGATATTTATATCTGTAAATATTTTCCTAGGCAGTTGAAGTATGGAATTGGATGATGATTATTTCAATCTTTGATTAATTTAAAAAGATTATTGAGTAAGATTAGAAAGAAATATCTTGATTAACTCACAATTCCATCTTTTTCGAGTGTATCTAACCTATTTTACTACCAAACCATAAATATCCTTGACAATAATGACAGATCTATTTATATGAATACCTATCATTTGCAAAGGAATTAGAATTATTCATTTTTTAATCTTTGTTTCATTTTTTGCATGATCTTATTTTTTTTCAATAATATTAGCTACTTTGTTTGTTTATGAAGCAGGAGAGCTAAAAAGTTAGATATACTCATCTTCATAAGAATTAGCGTTGTTTATCTATTTGTAGTTCAATTTTCAATTGTTAGGAAATTGCATTTTAACATATACTATCTCAAGAACATGAACTTATAGATTGTATATATATATATATATATATATATATTTTCATGATTGGACTGCTTATTTGATAAATATTACTAATCAGTCCAAGAAAAAAAAAGATATTATCCACCACTTTGTGTATTAGAAAGTTTTATTAAAAATAAAACTTTATAATAAAAATTACTTTATTACATACTGGTTCTTTTGGTCGTCTCGTATTGACCTATTTTATTTAATATTATTTTAATTTTCTTTCTAATCGTGCAAAGCACAGACATATTCACTAGTATTTTAGATAAGACCAACACATTTATGTGCATATATATGTATTGAAGATTAATGACCTTAACCTATAATCTATACAAAAATTTTATACCACAAATTTACTAAAACGATATTTACAACAAATTTTTATTAGTATTTTATTAATTTTTAAAATTTTATTTTTTTAAAAAATTATTAATAGTAATTATTATTATTAATAATAATAATAATATTTATTGTTATTTTTATCTTGATTTGAATATAAACTAAAAAAAACTATTAGAGCCAATAAATAATCGCATATTAAATGGTTAACTAATCAGATATTTATCATATCAATCACCATAGAATTACTCCAATGTAGGTGACGATATTTTAGTAAAGGCCTTCATGAGAAGTTCTGGTTGTACAGTAATATGAATATTAACCAAATCAATTAGTTAGGCATTCTTTTTGTAAATACATATACTGGACTTATGAGGTTCCATTGTTTTACCCTTAATGGCTACGGACAAAATTTATAGTTCTGAATTTAATGTCATCAGCTCGACTTATCACCCGACCCATCATCAGTTTATTAAAGTGATAGCCGATTGTTGCTCAAAATTACCTCCATAATACAATTTCAACCTGAGATCATTTACCTTAAATTTATCTTCTTCATTTGGCTGTTGAATTTTAATTATTCTGTATAAAGTAACATCTGTCACATTATAAGAATCTATCGACCCAAATTTCAATTTTTCTAGAAATAGCCTAAGTCTGCTATTGTAAAGAAGTACTTGACCATCGATTTTAATTTTTTTTTTTGAATTTGATTGTCATGTCATTTTTTTTATTTTTTATTTGAAAATCTTGATTTTTTTATTAAGCTTCCAATCTCGGTTCTTCTAATTCATTAATTTGAAAATATTATTTTTACCAGCAGAATTAACCTCAAAGGTTAATGCCCTTAATGCCTAACGGGTTTTGTGTTCTAATTCGATAGAAATATGACAATCTTTTCTAAAGACTAATCTGTATGAGGTAGTATAAAGTGGTGTCTTGAACACAGTTCGATATATCCATAGTGCATCATCTAATTTTAAAGTCTAGTTTTTTTTTTTGAGATTTCAATCGTTTTTTCAAGTATTCATTTTAATTTGCGGTTGAAAATCTCAACTTGTCCTTTAGTTTGAGCAATATGGTGTTTTTGTTTTATGACTACATCATATTTTGTAAGCAATGTAGAAAATTATTTATTCATAAAGTGAGTCCATTGATTACTAATGATGACTCGCTGTGTTTTAAAGTTAGTAAAAATACTCTTTCTGAGAAGATCACACACAATTCGAGCATCATTTTTCTTAGTGGTTATGACTTCAACCATCTTGAAACATAATTCACAGTCACAAAAATATATTCAAAAAAGTGAAAAGGGAAAAAAGAACTCATAAAATCTATTCCTCAGACATAAAATATCTCACATGCCTATATGAATTGCAATGACATCTCATCTATCTTGATTATATTACCTGTTCTTTGACACTTATTACATCAGACAATATATTCACTTATATCTTTGAAAAGTGTCGGTCAGAAAAATTTCACTTCTAAAATTTTAAAAGAAGTTCTGTTGGTTGTATAATATCCTCTAATTACTCCACTATGACAGTGATACAATATTTCGTTCATATCTTCTTCAGGTACACATCTTCTAATGATATTATCTACACAGAATTTAACCAAATCAAATTCATTCCACAGATAATATTTGACATCAGACGTAAGCTTTTATCTTTGTTGATAGGAGAAATCTTTACGTATTGATTTTTCAATCAAGTAATTTACAATGTTTGCTAATCAGGGTGGTTGAGTCACTACTAAATTGACAAAAAGAATACAATCGTCAAAAAACTCTTTTTTTTATTTCACAAGACTCAAGAGGGGAATTTTCTAGTTCTGATAAATGATTGTCTATCTGATTCACCATACTTTTTTTTTTATCTTTTGTCTCAAGGTCAAATTCTTGAAGTAGTAAAATTCATCTTAACAATCTAAGTCGAGCATCTTTCTTTGCTAACAAGTATTTTAAAGTTGCACAACCAACAAAAACAATGACCTTGATTCATATCAAATAAGAACAAAACTTATTAAATGCAAATATTAGAGAAAATGGCCACAAGACCCTCCAACCTTTGCCCCAAATCTCAACTACACACTTAATCTTCGTGGGAGTCCTATCACCCCCTTGATCTATTTTTTCATGTATTTATCACTTCCTCAAATACCAAGCTGGCAACATAACCCAAATTATAATGCCTGCTTATTTACACGCGCGGGTCCCACACCTTCCAGGTCATTTCCCTCCTAAAATGTAAATGGTCCCATTATTACCCTTTCAACTTCCTCTCTTCTCTCTTCTCTCACCTCTCTCCTCTCTCTTTCTGTCCCCCTTTATGAATTTTATCCAACTTTTACATGCGAATTTATCCATTTTGGTGTGTGAATCTACTGTTAGTGATAAAGTTTTGTCGATTTTCAAAGATTAAGCATCGATTGCTGATTTAATTTAGTAGAGGTACTTGTTTTTTCCCTAAACTATCGTCATTGTTAATTATGGTTTTCCCTAGCATATGGTGACTGGTTATTATGTGAAAATTAAGTTGTGCTTCTTGCTAAAAAAGTTATCTAAGTTTTCAATCAACAACATATTAAGTTCTTAAGGACATCTCTACTTAAGGTCATTAAAAATTAGGGTTTTTTTTAAGATTTACTGTTAATCTAAAAAATTAAACAACAAATTGTGTGTGGTAGCATGTGCATGTAACTATTTTGTTGTGCAGGTGTTCAATTTGTACCATCGTACAACAATTTTCATGTAATCAATTTTTATCTTTCTCATCTAAGTCGCATAATGTGATATAAATTTGTGTTTTTCCTTCATTATTTAAGCATGATGTAGTTGTATTAAAGTTTGTTGATGCTTGATTTTCGATAATATATCTGCTATGCTACTTTGTCTTATTTGAGTATTTATTGTCATCAAGTCAAACATGAGTGATTTTACTTTGATTATTCTAAGATGGTACCATGATGGAGTATTAGATTTAAGTAATGGAGAACCGGTTTATAAAGGTGGAAAATTTACAGAATTCTTAGATGTTGATGTTAACAAGATGTCATATTTTGAATTGAGAGAATATATAAGAAAATTAGGATATAACACAACATGCACCTTTAGTATTAAACCACCTAATAGTGGTATTTTGGTAGATGTGGATAATGATATGAATATTTTTGAAATGATATGTTCTTTGAAAAATGGAGATGAAGTGGATGTATTTGTCAAGCATTTAGTGGATGAACCAATTATTGTGGACCCCCAATACTCTTAGAAAATGTAAGTCTTGAGAATATGGAGGAATCTGGTGCATCTTTTAATAATAGGGCTAACTTTATGGTAGGTGAGGACCATATAAACGCGGAGGACCTTTTTACTTCTTTTTCAACTTCACCTCCTTGCACTACCACACCTCATTTCACAACTGCAGATAGTGCTACTGCATGTAGTGCTTCAACACCTACTGTAGTGTTGCTACATCTACCGTTGCACCTAGTGTTGCTACATATCCTGTTGTACCTAGTATTGATGTACCTTCTACTGCTCCACCTAGTGCTGCAGCAGCTAGTGTTGCTTCATCTAGTGCTGCTACACCTAGTGTTGTTGCAGGTAGTGCTGTTGTAGTTGATGATATAGATATTGGTCCTGCTGGAAGTAATTTCTCAGAAGAAGAAGTAGAGGGTTCTGATTACTCTACTGAGGATAGTATTGATTCAGAAGGAAAATTAGTTGGAGATGATGATGATGAAGAGTATGGTAGTGATGTACATGAGGAGGTTAGGGAGTTGAGAGCTGAGAAAAGGAAGTTTCAAAGGAGAAAAAGAAATGAAAGAGTACCAGCTGACAATGCAGAGGTACCAGTAGGTGAAACAGGACCATATCTAGGGTTTGATGACACTAAAATAGGTAAAGTAAGTCATGAAGGAAGGCTGGGAGGTGATGATCCTTACTTTACAAGTTCCGATGAGGGGAGTTTTGAGTTAGATAAAGATGATTATTGTGGTGATGAAGAACATAATGTGCTTGCATTTGGTAGCGCAAGATGTGTTAAGTTGTCAAGGAAAAAAAGGACAATAACCCAAAAAATTATTCATGACCCAACTGTAAAGAAAGTTGTTTGGCAGTTGGGTATGGTGTTTAAAGATGTGAATAAATTTAGAAGAGCTGTGACTAAATATGTCGTAAGAAAGAGGGTTCCTGTGGAGAAATGGGTGAATGAACCAAAAAAGGTTAGAGTTAGATGCAATGATGGTTGTCCATGGCTTTTGTATGCAGGTCTTGAAAACACAACAAATGACTTCATCATAAAAACTTATATTCTAAAACATACTTGCAACAAGACAACCAGAAATTATTTGTGCAATGCAAAATTTTTAGCTGAAACCTTCAGAGAAAGAATAATTGAGTAGCCAAATATAAGGGTATTCAATCTGCAAGAGTTGATTAGAAAAAAAATCAAACTGTATATTGGTAAGACTACTGTGAGAAGAGCAAGAGCTAAAGTGTTGAAAGATATCATGGGTGATCATGCTGTGGAATTTGAAAGAATTCTTGACTATAAGGATGACCTGCTGAGGACAAATCCAAGGACAAGTTGTGTTGTTAAACTTGGTGAAGCTAATGAAGAAGGTAAACCAAAATTTTTGAGTTTCTACATCTATTTTGATGCTTTGAAGAAGGCATGGGTACATTGTAGGAAGTGTATAGATTTAGATGGTTGTTTTCTTAAAGGTATTTGTAAAGGGCAATTGTTAGTTGCTGTTGGAAAAGATGGAAATAACCAGATGCTGCCACTTGCTTGGGCAGTAGTTGAGAAGGAAAATACAAACACATGGAGTTGGTTTGTTAGGTGCATAAGGGATGACCTAGGACTTAAAGAAGGAGAAGGTATTACATTAATTATAGATATGCAGAAGGTATGTATACTATATTATGTGAAATTTTTTTTCTAGTTTAGCCAAGTAAATGTAATTCTGTACTAATTTTACCTTATTTTATTGCATGTTTTGTATTGTAGGGACTGTTTAATACAGTTGAGCAGGTGTTACCTCAATCTAAGCATAGAAGATGTGCAAGACACATATTAGCTAATTAGGCTAAGCAATGGAGAGGTTTTCAAAGAAGACAACAATTTTGGAGGATAGCCAAAAGTACATTGAGTCTCAATTGAGGAAAAACATACAAAAGATGAAGTTGCTTGGTCCTGCAAAAATGATTGATGACTTAATGAACTTCAACATTAATTACTGGCGCAAGCTCTACTTCAACACTGAAGTGAAATGTGATTCTATGGATAACAACATGTCTGAGTATTTTAATGCATGGATCTTACCAGCTAGGCACAAGACCATCATTAACATGCTTGAAGAAATCAGAGTAAAGATGAAGACAAGAATAGGCACTTTAAGGGAGTTTCCAAGTACTTGGAAGTCCAATTACTCTCCAATGTGTTTGAAGGTTTTAGAGAAAAAACATCAACGGGTCTATGGATTGTACCATTCAATTTAATGGAGTTGCTGGTTTTGAAGTGAAAGAAGGACTTTGTCAACACAAAGTTGATATTGTCAAGAGGACTTGTAGTTTTAGGGTATGCCAGTTAAAGGGCATACCATGTGCACATGGTGTGGCTGCAATATTGTTCAAAAAGTACCCTCTAAATGAATATATTGACAGCTGCCACAACAAAGAAACATATTTGCAGACTTATGCCAATGTTCTTGAACCACTTACAAACATGAAAATGTGGCCAGTTTCTTCAAATAGGACTAGCAATGACATGTAGTGTGTGTCATGTTAGAGGTCATAACAAAAGGGGGTGTCCTCACAGAGCACCATCAGCAGAACCAACTGCACCATCAGTAGCAAAAGCTACTGGTTCAGGCAGGGAAAGAGGCAGATCAAAGGTAATTTTTTTACTTGAATTCATTATGTTATAACAGTATTCTAATTGCTTAACATTCCTTTTTAATATGTAGAAAACTCCAACAGAAGCAACTAATGCATCTCCTCAAGAAAATAAAGATGGTTCAGGCAAGGGAAGAGGCAGACCAAAGGTAATTTTTTCACATGAATTCATTATGTTATAACAGTAGTCTAATTGTTAACATTGCTTTTTTATATGTAGAAAACTCCACCAGAAGCACCTAATGTTACTCCTCAAGGAAAAAGTAATGGTTCAGGCAGGGGAAGAGGCAGATCAAAGGTATCTTATGCTTGAATTTAGTTCTAATTTGCTCAATTCATAACATTCCTTTTATATTTATAGAAAACATCATCAGAAGCCATTACTGAACCTCCATAAGAAAAAAAAAGGGAGACCCAAAAGAACAAATTCAGTAGGTGCTAATGCAACTCCTCTACCTACAGCACCTCCAGTACCAACTATTTTTATAGCATCCTCTTCTGCACCTCCTAATTTTTGTGCATCATCTTCAATAGCTGGAACTACAAAAAGAGGAATGGGTAGTAATAGGGGAAACACACCTCCATTTAAAAGGGAAAAAGTAGTAGGAGTGGGTGTGTTTCAAGCTAAAAATAGCTTTAAAGTCTTGAATGTAAGTCTGTTACTTTGTTGTATCATGTTTAAATTATGAGTCATTGATATATGTTGATTCTTAAATTTTTTTATTATTCCTTGTAGCCTGGAATGCCTAGCAGTAAGTTATACTCTACTGGTCAAGCAAATGTGGCAAGATCAGCTGATGTAACTGGTGACATTGGTTATACACCAACTAGTACCAGCAAATTAAAATGGAATGACAAATCAATAATCTCAACAAGAAAACTACAAAAACTACAAGAGAATAGAAGAAAGAAGAAAGTGGGAAGTAGTTCAAACCATCCAAGTCAAAATACCGCTTCTTCACAGTCCAAGATGCCATGAAAATTATAGTGATGTTGATGTATTTTAAGCACTATTTTAAGTTAGTCCAGTTGACATGAAAATAATTTTATTTTGGTATTGGAAAACATTTTAAGTACTATATTTTCTTTATGAATGTTGCCTAATGGTTAGGCATTATGAATGTGAATTTATTTTGGTATGAATGATGATGTGTGAAGTTGGAATATTTTGTTGATGAATGTTGTCATTAGGCATTATTGTTGTGTTATTTAAATGGTGGTGATGTTGCTATAATGTCAACACAACATTATCATTACACGATCTAAGTGTAAACAATAACATAGTATAAGCACAGTGCTTTGCCTAAACAACATTATCATTATCCCATTTTGTACGTATAAACAATAACATGACAACACCATAGACACAACTTGGCAAGTGTAAATAATAATATTGCAACAACACAAGACATAAAAACTGTAAACAATAACATAGAAGCAATACGAGACTCAATTTTATAAGTGTAAACAACAACATAGCAGCGGCACAAGACATGATTTTGTAAGTGCAAACAATAACGATTTTGTAAGTGTAAACAATAACATAGTAGCAGCACAACAAACATCTGAAGTACGACTAGGAAAAAGCAAACATACAAAGTTTGACTAGGCAAAAAACACCATAACATAACATAATCTGATATCTTTAGAAAGAGGTATACCAAATTTACACTATAGTAAACCAAATCTAGCAACTACTTTCAGTTCATTTGCTGTTGATGAACATAGCAGCAACAACAATCAGAATACATAAAAATATCTTTCTATTGAACCTACACCATCTTCATCTTCTATTGAGCCTCTTCTCCCACGTCAATTTATCAATTTGGACCTGTTTAAGCCATAAATCTTCTTCCAACTCATTGATTTTGTTCACCAATCTTGGAATTATAAAATTTGATCTTGGATCCACTTTTTCTTTGTCCCTCCATAGAAAAAAATTACATTTTAGAAACTGAAAATTTACATTCGAAATCAGTACATTAACATAATTTGAATATAAAGTGACAACAAAATACAATGCAAAATACATACACCATAGTAAGGGAAAGACCAAAATCTTCTTCCCGGATTTGACTTGGACTATGAAGTTTGCAAGTTAAGCAAAATATCATGTTTACATCTCACAACAACATTGAGCATTGGGTCTGATTCATCCATACAAAGCTTATTCAATTTTGAATTTGTCATTTCATAAATTCCGACAAAATCGATCATCAAATTACAAACCCTAAATTAAGACTTGAACCAAATTACAAAACAAAACTCTAAGAATTCAAGTAGAAATTGAGATTAAAAGCTAAAACGTGGGCTAAAGAAAAAAAATAAAAGAAATAAAGGAAGATGAAGGTAGATGGCGGACAAGGAGATGAGTTATATAAAGAAAAGGAAGAAGACCATTAGAAGAGAGAGAGAAAGTCATTTTTCATGATTTATTTCACCAAAAAATCAATTAATGACGTGTATTATATACGTGAAAGGCTAAACTCTTACTTTTGGAGTGGTTAGGACTAAACCAACGCGCCTAGAGGAGGTGTTCTCACCTTCTTTGCCAGCTCAGCATTTGAGGGGTAATAAATACATGAAAAAATAGATTAGGGGGTGATAGCACTCCCATGAAGATTAAGTGTGTAGTTGAGATTTGGGTCAAAGGTTGGAGGGTCTTTTGGCTATTTTCTCACAAATATTACTGTCAACAATTTTTTTTCAATTTTTGCATAATTCAGTTGAGCCTCATTCAATTTCCTATTACCGTAGTAAATAAGATAAACAATTTTTTTTCTTTGGCCTAACACAGTTCCCACAATAATATCACTTGTATCACACATGACCTCAAAATATTAGTTTTAATCTGGACATACAACTGCAGGTGCAATTGATAATTTCTCTTTGAGAGTTTTAAATGCCTTCAAATAATCATCTGAAAAATCAAACTTAATATCTTTCATCAAAAGGTTAGTAAAGGTTTTGAAATTTTTGAAAATATTTTTATAAATCTCCTATAAAAATCTGCATGATTAAGAAAATTTCCAATACTCTTAATGATTGTATGAGGGGGCAATCCTGTTGTGAGATCAATTTTTATTTATCAACTTATATTTCTTCAGCAGAAATTTTATGTTCGAAGATAATTTCTCCGTCATCATAAAATTACAGTTTTTTCAGATAAGAATTAAGTTTGTCTCTGTACATCGTTTAAGAACTAAGATTAAATGATGAAGACAATCTTCAAATGTCACGTCAAAGAGTGTAAAATCATCCATAAATTTTTTTTAAAAAATCCAGTTATGTCAGAGAAAATTGCTGGCATGCAATGCTGAAATGTTATAAGCATTGTATAAATCAAATGGCATTTTCCTATATGCATATGTTCCATGAGGACATGTGAAAGTTATCTTATTCAGATCTTTTGATGCAATAGATATCTGGTTATAACTTGAATAGCCAACAAGAAAATAATAAATATCATATCCAGTAATTCTTTTCAAGATTTGATCAGTAAAAGGTTAAGGAAAATGATCTTTTTTGATAGCATTATTGAGACGCCTGTAAATAATTCAGTCTTCATCCTACAATTGTTCTTGTAGGTATGATTTTATTGTTTTCAATTTTTATAACTATCATGTCTCCGTTCTTAGGTACTACCTGAACAGAACTTATCCAAGGACTATAAAAAATGGGATAAATGATATCTGATGCTAGAAGTTTTATTACTTTATTTTCACCACTTTCTGCATTGTAGGATTCAATCTCGTATGAGGTTGCATTATTGGCTTATAGTTATTCTCCATTAGAATTCTGTGCGTGCAAATTGCTGGATTAATTCCCTTGATATCAACTACAGTCCATTCCAAAAAGCAACTTTGTGTGCACATAGTACTCCAAACAAACTAGTTCTTGTTCTATAGATAAAGAAGACGAAATAATTACTGAAAATGATCCTGGCTCAAGATAAATGTACTTTAAATTAGATGGTAAAATTTTGAGTTCCTTCTTTAATTGAATTTTTTTGGCTATAACTCATCATCGTCAGAATCCTTATCTAATAATTCAGCTTTTTTTATGATGGGATCATCATTGTCATTGGTGCCTAACATGGACAAATATGTTTTTATTGAATCCAAAATTAATTCATTATTTTTAAATTCATATGTAAGATCACTAATTGTGTCAATTAAAAAATATGAAGATGATGTCTCATCTTTTGAATATTTTAGCATCTTTTGCATATAAAAAATGACTCTTTCTTCAGAACTCTCAAATTAATTGTCCTTGATGAATATCTATAATTGCTCTTGATATATCTTGTTTTAATGATGATCAACTGACATCAAGAGACCAAGTCCCTGGGTCTTTATGAGTTCAATATAGCTGTTACTATGTAATTTTATCTGTCAGTATAACAAACTGTGCTGGTGAGCTTATACCTTTTAGGACACCTGGCCCAATCGCATTTCTACCCTAATCATTATCCAGCTATAAATAGAAAAAAATGCTCCTCAAATTATTAGTTTTTGCAATCTAATTATTTAAAGAGAGAAATCAATGAAAACTTAAATATTGCTCAAGTCGCAAACTTTGTGTACTGAGAGACTGTGTGTGTTCTTGAGTCAAGTATGGGTCTGTAATTGAATTACTCATGTTATAAGAGTATAACATCCCGCATTTTTGGGCTAGACATCAAACCATCATTCCTACGTGTGTAAACTCTAATCCCATAATTTTCCTTTAAATACATATGTCATGATCATTATCCTAGTGTAAAGAGTGCTTATGAGGTGAAAAATGCTCATAAAAATCACTTAGAGCAAAGTTGAGTTAAGAGCCTTTGATTCGGCCAAATTTCGGTATTGGATTCTACAAGAGTCAACTTTGAATGTGTATAACTTTTGACATATGTGGAATTTTGTAGCTCAATACAGACTAAATTATATATAATTGAATTATATTTCCAACTATACCAATTTTACCTTAATTCGATACCCGCACAAAAATTTATGACCATTTTCATAAAAAATAGTAAGCCTCCATGATAGGGTCGCGTCGTGGGGGTTGTTCCTCGGGAATGGGGTTCGCATCATGAGGGTTGTTCCCTGGGAATAGGGGTCGTTCCACAAGGGCTATTTCTTCACTATTCCAGCTTCTTAAAGGGTCAAGGGAAAATTGGGTCTCTTTCCCTCAACCCAAGTCATCCAAAACATGATCTGGGACACTAAAAAGGGCATTATTTTCCCATTAACGTTAAAATTTCTCATGTATATACCCTCCCCCTCCCCAAGAACGATCAATTCAAGCCTTTTTTTCAAGAACAAGAAATTCAAGCTTTCTTCCTCAAGAATTTAAGGATTCAAGTTCCAATTTCATGTTTTCCTTTAAGAATTCTTCTAATTAAGGTATGTGGGGTATTCATCAATGGATCCCTTTCACCCATTGAGCCTAAAATTTCTCTCTTTGATTAAAATATGGATTTTTTTCTTTATTATGGGATTTCATAAGTTCAAGATGAGTTTAATTCACGTTTTTCCTTAGTAAATTGAATTCAATCCACGTCCACATATGATCCCATGAAAATTTAGTTATTTCATATTTTGAATTTTAATTTCCATGTCATATTCAAGTGATTTCATGTTACAATATCAATTTATGTATTAAAACATGTAATATGTTGTCCTCTCATGTTTAACACATTCTCATGTTCAAATTCATGTTTCTCACCTATTTGTTAAAATATCTAATGTTTTTGGTCTTTGAATTATGATTCCATACCACTATTTTAAGCATTGTTATCATATTTTTGTTATCATTCAGTGTTGGCGGGTTATGAACATCCGATACCAATGTGTCTTTGCATGATTTTTATTACCACCTCTAGATTATCATATTCATGCAGAGCATTTACAAGTACCATATCATGTTATGTTAAACAACTAATAATACTAAAGTCTTTCAATTGGGAGTAACACTTAGCATCGAGTGAACGCAAGAATGATGATTCCCTTGTCAGTAGAGGCATGAGTCATTAGTAGCAGTCCCTAAGTTACAGACCTACGACGCTACCGTAGATTATGAGGGGTCCTCCTTCAGTAGAGGCATGCCACCCTCGTCTTTTGGGACATCAACCTTGTGGATTTGCATAGGTATTCATGTGTTGGTAACCCTAGCAAGGTACCAACACCCTTCCAATTGGAGTTACAGGTTGGACCCCGATATCTCAAATTGGGATATGCCGGTCATAGCTAGCTCCCATAGTCTCAGTACAGTATTCAGAGTGTGTCAGTTCAAGTTTGCATGACCGAGTATTCAAACATCAGTTATTCAGTTATTCAGTTATTCAGTTATTCAGATATTAATTATTCATATCATGTCAATACATGTTTATGCTTGGTCTTGCATTCTCAGTTTTACATGTTCATATTTTTCATATTTTGTATCTATACATGATCCTCGGTTCAGTTTTATAGCATGTTCAGCTATACATGAGATGTACATACAGTATTTATGTTTTACCGCTTCCCAGTTTCAGTTCTACTTATTCTACAAAAGTAAAGATTTAAGAAACTAAGTGTAGTGATTCACCAGCTTATCAGATTATGTTTGTTACTCATGTTTTAAGATACTTCAGCTATTTAGTTGGTTTTAATCTCTTGGTGAGTCTACTTGCACTTAGCATGTATGTTTTAAGATTTTGTATCTATTCAGTTTTACATAATACATTTACCCCCACTTACTCAGTACATTCTAAAAGTACTGATCACATATACATCTGTGTGGCTACATTATTTCATAATGTAGGTATCAAGAGTAGTCCACGCATCATAATCAGACAGTTCTCAGCTTTCAGCCAACAGGTGATGAGTTCTCCTATTTTAGAAACTCCAGTCAGTTGTAATTTATGTACTGTATTGTTATTATTCATATGTATTGATTAGTGATAGTTGGAGGCATGTACCAGTTATCTATAGTCAGTATAATAGAGGCTTCATAGATAGTCAGTCAGAGTCATGATATGTAATTCAAGTTTCTTTCTTCAGTTTTATCATGTTGTAAAGTTTATAAGTATTACATTTATTCAGAATTTCTCATGATCATGTTTTCACTCAATAAATTTAGTTTTTATATAATTTAAATCAGTTGCTCAAGCAGTATACCGGTACATGGGTTAGCTTGGGATAACTTGTGATTCTAAGCACCGTGTTACGACTAGAGGGTAGTCTCGGGTCGTGACAAACTTGGTATCAAAGCACAGAGTTCAAGTGTCCTAGGGTGTCTATGAAGCCGTTTCTAGTAGAGTCTTATGGAGCGGTGTGGAGACGTCTGTACTTTTCTTCAAGAGTCTATCAGGAATTTTAGAAATATTTCCCTTCTTTCATATATCAGATCATGCAGTAGAAGTGTTCTCTAAGAAACTTATGCAGATTCTTACATTAATCCATTCGTGCCAACTCTTCCTTATTCTTGAGGCAATAGAAATAAACAAGCTTAAATCCTTACAAATAGAGTTTTCTCAGACAGTTCCCACAGTTATGGGATTGCACGCAGGCTTAAAAGTATCCTATCAATGGCTTTATGTTCTAAAGTTTGAAAGATTTCATTCATGTTCTTGAAAATTGTGTACTAAGCCAAAGTCAGATGTGCTTTCAAATCCCTTCTTAGAATCCTATGATAACATATGATCTAGAGTTAGAAGCATGAATCTAGAAGTTTTAACAACAGTAAAGTGAGGATTGTGTTTTTTGGATTTAGCTGATTATGTATCCATGGGGCTAGTTGTATAAAAGGTGAATCAGTAGTTTTGAAACAGTGCATGCAAGAATTTAAGTTTATTGATTTGAAATTAAGTATGATGGTGTTGGTATGATTTAGAGGTATGCCCAAGGTGATATGGGACTGTATTATTTCTAAGTTTTTTTACAGTGTGTGTGTGCTTAGATAGTACCCTTGAGTTGCTAAGTCCGAATGAGGCTAGTTATATAGTATATGATGTTCTTACCAGCTAAGTTATGGGTTATATGTTGTTGATGTTGGGTATGGTGATACTCCTGAAGATTCTAAGTTAGTAAGTGTTTAAGTAATTATATGATGACTATTGGGGCTATAGAAAATTAAGAGTTCTATCTCAGAAGGAAATATTAAAAATGGGTTTCACACTTTTAGGTGTAGTCTTTCAAGGTGAGTTTATTATTTATGTGTATTGTTATATCTTGGACTCTAGAGTAAAATGTATGCAGTTTATTTTAGAGTTTATTAAAGGGTCTACAGACTTAGAATGATGGCTTAAAGCTAAGGGGGAGATGATAGAACAAGGAACTAATCCAGGCTCTTAGATTCTAGTAATGATGTCAGTGTATTATCGAACATTAGTAAGGGAGGAAGATGCTCGACCCATTCTTATCTCAGTGCAAACTTTTGTACTTCAGTCATCACGACATCTACTCATGCCTTACTTGTCAGCTCCATGATCATAGCTCATATTTATGCACTTTTCATAGAATCATGTATGCTTCCAATTCCTAGTATAAGAAGTTCCAGTTCACTCAGCAGTACAAATCATATTCCATGAATTTATGAACTCCAAACTCAGGTCATGCAGCTTATGACTCATGTACTCATGCTTTACAATATGTTCAGTTCCAGGTACTCATGCCACACTGTTAATGATCAATGAAATTTAGATTATGTCATATATGTCCTCAGTTTAGATCTCTTTAATGGATCTATGCCATGGATACGCTATTCCTCAGGCTTCAGTTAAGGTCCTCATTTTCTAACCTTTCAATTACCTCTCCTTATGAAATGATAGTGGTGATGAAAAATGGTTATTGACATCCAATTTTGACTTTCTTTTTCATAAAATTAATTTCTTGATGCTTAGGATTCTTGAATATTTTTTCAATACATTTTTCTTATTTTTTTTACATTAATAGTTTGAAAATGATATTTTTCTTATCTTTGCATCTTATAAATTCGCTCAAAAATAATAAATAAATATATTTTAAATTGTCATTTTACTACTTTTCTAAAACAAATAAATTAATATATGTCAGCATATTACTATAATACTTGTTGTATCATTATTATTATTAATTTTTAATTATATAAATATGTATGTATGTATGTATGTATGTATGTATATATGTATGTATACGCACATATATGTAGGTACACTTTTGAAAAAAAATAACTAGAACAAATAAGCATCGATGAATTAGTCGAGTGAAATGGATCGAGGAGAATTAGATGAATCCATTTATCCAGTCGGCCAATTTCTTTAATCAATTTCAGCCTCTAAAATCTAACAAAGACCAGCCCAAAACTATTTTTTTTACCTAAAATAATTTCCAGCCCAATCCGTTATACCCAAACTCCGGCCCAATTCTTTAATTTCCCCAGCTAACTCCTAGTCATCTTCTTCTTGTCCATTCTCAACCAAACGAGTTGAACCAAGAAATGACCAGCAGTTCTCCATCAATGAAGAACCCACAAATCCGCACCTTTTGTTCCTTTTATTTGGAGGATAATCACTGAAATCACTGCCATAGTCATCCATCTCCATCGCTATCAACTTTACGTCGCTTCACATCCCTTTTTCATTGAAGTTTGAAAGCTACATAGAGCTGAATCCTCCCCTGAAAAGCTTCTGAAAAGGGAGGGATATGGGTGTTCAACGGTTTCTGAATTTTTTTTACATTGATTCAGCAGTCAAAGAGCTTATCCTTCTTGGAGAACTCAAGCCGTCAATATCAAATTGCCAACCAAGTTTCAATCTTTCAAATCCCTTCTCAGAAGATGATTTTCCTTCATCAAAATGTCACTTCTTTAATTCAAATTTGAATTCTCAAGGCTTTCTCCAAGAAGCCGTTTTAATTTTCCGTATAAAAGGGGGTTCTTTTTCACCTCTCAAAAGATGGTTCAAAGGTTAAAAATTGAGGAATTTTGAGTCCCTTACTGATTTCACTCCTAAGTTTTCTTACTCTATTTTAATTTCTAGTCACCGTTCCTCCCGTCTCGTCGCTTTTCATCGCTCTTACTCGAGGTTGGTGAGAAAATCATTCATCGACTCGTGGTTTGGATTCACTGTCCGAAACAAGTTCGAGTTGAATCTCCGACGAAAATCCCTAGTTCGCTGCCCCACACAGGTAAATTCTATCCCGTCTAATTATATTATAGTTAGTTTTGCTATTTTTTCTCTTGTTTGGGTTTGGTCGATTGGTTGTGGATATGAATATGAAGTAAAGTGATATGTGGACGCTTGAGTTTGTTCACGTTAGGCAGCGTGTTTGCGAAGTGTTAATAAGTTGTAATCTAGCTTGAGTAAAACTTATGAAATTTGAGTTTTTTTTTTGGATCAGGTGTTTTGTTTCATTCTCTAGCAACGTGAACTGGAATAGTTTCTTTTGCATTGTTCGACCTCGCATATATTTGATAGTGCGCTTTTAGACTCTTCGCGATATTGAACCAGCCCGGAACAAACACCCCAAAGCTGTGTGTTCGTTTGAATCATATCCTGCGGACTGTTTGAGGTCGTTTTGTTGTCAGTTTGGTCTTCACTTTTATGTGGTAATGGTGTATTGTGTAGGCGTATAGACTGAACTATATCTCACCCATATATATATTTAGATGGATGAAAATCCGACCTCTGTTTCAACCGTGTAAAAAATGAATATAGAGTATGGACTTTTCCAGTTGGGGATGGATTTCTTTGGATTAGTATATTATTTTGGGTTTATTTCGATGTTGGCTGCTTCAACGTCACAATAGTGACTTAGATGTGTTCCTGTTTAGCTCGTGTGTGCATAAGGTCCTAGTAGCCTTGTTTTTGTCCGAAAAATGTTTTTGAATAGCTTTAAACATTACATATTTTTGGTTGTACAACATGGAATCCTTGAAACTTTCATTTGAAAGCTGAATACGGCATCGTGTTGGTATTGTTTTAGGATAGCCATTCACTTTTTTTTACCTGCTAACTTAGAGTGTAAAGGGGCTTTACATGTTTTAGATTTTTGAAATACGATTCCTTAGTTTCTTATAGATCATTGTGGTGTTGTTTTTTGTTTCATAACATAGACATGAAACCAGTAACTTGACTCCTAGTTATTTAAACAAGCGTGGAAGCTCACTGTTAAGCTAGAGTTAAATTAATTTTAGTCGCTTCTTACATGGTCAAGTGTTGTAGATACCTATATATGTGTAGCCTAAGTAACTAGTATAAAGAATGACATCAATTTGGGGGTCTAAGTAGGGGCGATCAGATCATAGCTATTTAACTCTTGAAGATTATATATGGTTGATTAAGGGCTGGCATATACTAATCATCTAGCTAAGTTAGTTGAGTTGGTTAACAATTTTAGTACTAGCTCATGTGTGTGACTATTCTCTTTTGCTGTGGAAACTTTTTTTTTGTTTTAAGGTATGTTTTAAACTATTGAAAGGTGCATTTACACAAGAATCAGCTTAAAACTAGTCTCTCATTTGATTGTTACTGCTGAAATTGAAAGGTTAGTTGGAATCAGTAGTTATCCCGGTTGTGAAATAAGATGATATTTCCCTTGTCTTGACGACCTCCTTTTTTAAAAAAAAAATATCTTTTCAACAGTTATATGAGTTACTTCATAGATCCCAGGCCCGGATCTTTTTAATCTACAAATGATAGGCATTGACATGATATGTTTATGTTTGCATAACTGTGGTTGTAAAAATTCGCTATTCATACTTCAAATCTTCTTTCTCTCAAATTTTTCTCAACCCTAAGTTGGAGAGCCTATGTATATTACTGCACTCTTTAAAAATGGCAAGAAAGGCTTGCCTTGTGGTCGAACCGTAAACTAGAATTTGAGTAGTGATCTCTCCCGATATGTTTGGTTTTATTAGCATATGTGCTTTCGAATGACTACATCAAATAGATAATAATTTCCTGTTACTAAGGCATGGCTCTTTTCTTTGTTCCCTCTTCATTAACATGATAGGTGCAACTACGTGCTTTAACAATAGTATTTTTAGCTTACATATTTCCCTGGTTTTCTCATATATAGTATGTATATATTTATTTATATTAACGACCAGAATATAGGAGAACTTCTATTTGAGCAGTGCGTGAGTATAAACATCAATATATAAAAAGAAGGGCTGCACCGTCTCTTCACAGTTAATAGATGTCTATCTTGAGTTTTCTCTCGTTACTCTATTGCTGTGTTTTAAGACTTCAGGTCCTTTTTCTCCTTTAAACTTTGCAAAATATTGTTGTATAGTCTATGTGTTTCTCCCAAAATGTTACTGGACAATTTATTTAGCTCTGGAAGTCTTAAGTTCTTTTTTTCTTTACAAAAATGTGGAACTTTTGTCATATCCCTGTGCTGAAAAATGGCATTAAGAATAGTTGGCCAAACTTGTTGAAAACAGTAGTTGTCATTTTTTGATGTTATTGTGCAATGCACTACTTGAATTTAAAAATGAATAAATAAATAGCTTTTATATTCAATTTCTTTCCATTTTTGTATACGGTTCAATAAATGAAAGTGAGTTTTGGTTTTTGTTATTGAAGTATTGTGTCAAGTTTTTAACGATGATATGATTCTTGATACAAAGACACGGAGGTTGAGGATTAGGCTAGAAGGTTAGTAAGGAAACTCGGAACAATATTTTTGTTTGTCTATTAGAAGTCATGTTGTAAGTTTTCATGTGGTTTAGCGGTTATGTTCAGTTGTTCATTAATTTTTTGTTTTGATTCCAATTCATCGTCCATGTAAAAGTATTTTGTTTTAGTAAGCCTCCTATGTTGAGACATCTCGTTGAAGCTCTATTCTAAAATTCTTTCTATGTAATTTAGATATGAAGATCTTAGAAATAATTTGCTGAATGAGTTACAGATTTACTATGAATTTGTTTAGTCTTGAATATATGATACTGGTACTGGAAACTCTTAGATTAGGATAAGATGGGGTTTCTCAAATGTGCAAGTTAACTAGATAATTGAGGCTAAGTATATTAATTTCTTAAGACTTAATGTCATTTGATTATTTTTATTTTCTTTGAATTCATGTTCCATGTGCTTATTTGGTAGGGATACAATAGACCTATTTTTGTTATCAAGGACAGAAGGAAAGAACCCCTTTAAGCATGGTAAAAATGACGATTTGAGATTTTGTGCCATAAAAAGAAGAAGGAAAAAAGTAAATTGTGTGATTTGCTTTAATTGTTTTTCATTTGAAGGATGTGCTCTTATGCATCTTGATGTTGTCTTTTTCTTGAGGTCATGAATTAATTTTAAATTCATGGGTGGTTTTGTTCCTCTTAGAATAATTCCCCTTGATAAAGGATAACCTGAATGTATTACTGTATGTCATTAGTGTAAATTAGCATAACACATCATATTTGACTAAGTTCTCTAATCTTTATCTCCTTTTCCTTTCTTATTTCACATTTACATTCGGGAGCGCATTTGGAGTCTTATGGCTTGACTCCATCTCTGTCCAAATTAGAGAAGCGAACAAATATCAAATCACATATTTTCGTCTAGCAGTCTAGTGCCTCTTTCCCTCTTTCTCAGCTTTATTTTTATCTTTTGTACACGAGTATTATTATTTTTGCTTAATATTTTGCGGATTATTATTTAAAGTTTGTGTTTTATATGCTCTTATTTGAATTGGTGTGATTCCTTAAATTTTAGCAAACCTATTTATTTCCTTTCTACCTCTTAGATCTTAAACTTAGCATAATCACTGGGCTTTGATATTTAGTTTATGTCATTAAAGGTTAAAACTTGATAGGCGATAGCATATTTTTTAGAATAAATGGCCTTATCTTTGAAATTTAACTTAGTTTCTCATTAGTTACTAATGTTGAATTAATAAAAAATATAGGTTTTTGCGGTAGGCGAATTTATCATCGCTAGACTCAGAAATCGGCTTTACTAATTTTGAATATGATAAATCAATTTTTTTTTTATTAATTTTAAATAAAAGATGGCACTTCGCGAACCCTTTTTAGGATTTCAAATGAATAAAAATTATTTTATTTATTTTTAGTCGTGTCGTAATAGATAATAAATTCTCAAGCCATTATGCATTTAGATAATTATATATTTTATCTAGTCATTTAGTGTAGGATAATTAACCTATTTTTATAAAGATTGATTAAGAAAAGCAAAAAAGTCTTTTTTTTTTTAAAAGAGTGAAGTTCTTAATATAATTAACCTTTTTTAATTATTAATTGAAAGCTTTTGTAAGGAATTAATTTTAAATAACTTTTTCTTGACAACAATAAGGTTTAATTATTTTTAAGAGCTATCTTTGATAATTTTCGATAAGTGGGTAAATTTTTTTAAAGCTTTTTTTTTTTTGTAATCTTTCCTTACAAATAATTAGCATGTTTTAATAAAATGTATATATTTTTTAATACCTTATTTATATCTTTCTTAACATAGCTTTTGATTTTTTTGTCTAATCTAAGTTTGGCCGGTTAACCGTAGTTAGCGGATCCTTTAGGGTGTCGAATCCCTTCCCTTTAGGATAATTAGAATCCTTACCTAGAATTTTAAGTTGCGTAGACCTTAAAATGAAGTCTTTATTTATTTTAATCACATAGTTTGTAATAGGTGTCCTAATTCACCGTAGAACTAATTAGGTGGCGACTTCCTTAAATTTAATCAGAAGTTTTTCAATATGTTGTACCTCAATTTGGCCCATGTTAAAATGGGGTATAACAATGGTTTAGATAGGAAAGAGTAAATATTTTGTATTATGAAAAGATTGTTGTATGCTTGTTTTATTTTAGGCTATAAGGTTTAAGGAAGATTGAAGCAAAGTTTTTAGTATATGTCATGGTCAGTTGCAAGAAAATTTTGTGCGTGTCTTCTTAGGGAAAGTGCATGAAAGTTGTTATTGATAGAAGTATTAGAGAATATGAGAAAGATGCTTTGGTGAATTGTTTGCCTAGATGTTCATGTGTGGTTATAATGATAGTCTTGAATGTCATGTTGGTATATAAGTGGATGAATGCATTATGTGTTAGTGAATTCCTAATAAGAGATTGAATTTAGTTGTTTTAGTGGTAAGAAGAATTATTCTTGAGATGAGAGTTATGAAACACGTATGGGGTATTGAATTTGTGGTTTATACTAGTACGATGGTGTTATGTGTTATACCTTGTAATTTTATGTTAGGCTTGAACATGGTAAGAGCAGGTAGTTCAACTCAAACATTGGCTGGAGTGGTTATATGTGCACATGTGAGTATTTTAGAAGTGTGGCTAAGCTTGAAAGTTAGTTGTTGCATTGCCTAAGGCTTAGTAATTCCTTCCTAGCTTATGTTTCATAGGCCTATGTTCCATGTTATAGAGTTGTAGCCATGCTGTGATTCCTTATTTAGATATCTTATTCAGACCATGCCTAAGATACTTTGCTCCCTAATGTTATTAGAACTTCTTAGAAAAAGTGTTGTAGAAATACTCCAGTTGAGTATAAGCTTTCAGTATAATTCAGTCTGTATAGCTAGCAAATCAGATTAGCAATCAAACGGATAAGCTCCTATGATTTTTCATCTTTCCATCTAGTCTTACTATCCAAAGTTTCATGAATATGTCTATTCCATGAGGTAATCTGTTCGCATACAAGTAAGTTGCAAATTTAGTTCAGTCCATGCATCATGTTTCAGATTCAGCTATTTAGTCATGACTCAGTTCATAAGTGTTCAGTGCATGATCTCAGTTTTCCAAGTATTCCAGCTCAGACATTGTGACACCCCTTGTACGACCTTGATCTCGTTATCTCATGATTCGTGATTACATAATGTACTTGGCGATGCCATGGAGCCCTTTTCTTTTGATTCTTGTACGTGTTTTGTTAAGGGACAATTCCTAATGAGAAGCTATATACTTAATTTCATCCTTAGTAACTCCTGGAATTTCATTACATCAGTTATCACTTTGCAGTTCTATATGTATGATTGTATCATGAACATCATAAGTGAGTTCTAAACTCTCAGCATGAATCACATCTTTCTAGTTAATAGAATCAAGTCAGCTCAGAAATCAGTTTCATAATAGAAGTTTTTAATGTTTTAGCTTAAATACATCCTTCATTAACAGACATGGCACGTCTACATTATTCCATACTTCTAAGACTTCAACAAGTTCCTATCCATCATTCGAGGACGAATGATTCCAAAGGGGAGATAATGTAATACCCCACATTTTTTAGCTAGACATCGAACTGTCATTTCTCTGTGTGTAAACTCTAATCTCATGATTTGCATTTGAATACATGTGTCATGATCATTATCCTAGTGTTAAGAGTGCTTATGAGGTGAAAATGTTCATAGGAATCATTTAGAGCAAAGTTGAGCGAAGAGCCTTTGATTCGGCCAAATTTTGATATTTGATTCTATAAGGGTCAACTTTGAACGTGTATAACTTTTGACATATTTTGAATTTTGCAACTCAATATCCACCAAATTATAGATAATTGAATTATCTTTTAGGCGATACCAATTTTGCCTTAATCTGATGCCCGACTAAAATGTTATGACCATTTTTGTGAGAAACAGTAAGCCTCCGCAATAGGATCACATCACGAGGGTTGTTCCCCGGGAATGGAGGTTGCATCGCGAGGGCTGTTCCCTGGGAATAGGGGTCGAGCCACGAGGGCTATTCCCTCACTATTCAAGCTTTTAAAAGGGTCAAGGGGCAATTGGGTCTTTTTTCCTCAACCCAAGTCGTCCAAAACACGATCTAGGACACTCAAAAGGGCATTATTTGCCCATTACCCTCAAAATTTCTCACGTAGAAACCCTTCCCCTTCCAAAGAAAGAAAAATTCAAGCCTCTCTTCCCAAGAATAAGAAATTCAAGTTTTCTTCCTCAAGAATTCAAGGATTTAAGTTCTAATTACAAGTTTTCCTTCAAGAATTCATCCAATTAAGGTATGTGGGGTATTCATTAATGGGTCTCTTTCACCCATTGAGCCCAAAAATCCTCCCTTTGGTTAAAATATAGGTTTTTCCTTCATTATGGAATTTCATATGTTCAAGATGAGTTTAATTCGTGATTTTCCTAGTAAATTGAATTCAATCCATGTCCACATATGATCTAATGAAAATTTGGTTATTTTATGTTTTGAATTTCAATTTCCTATGTCATGTTCAAGTGATTTCATGTTACAATATCAATTTATGTATTAAACCATGTAAATATGTTGTCCTCTCATGTTTAACACATTCTCATGTTCAAATTCATGCTTCTCACTTATATGTTAAAATGTCTAATGTTTTTAGGTCTTTGAATTATGACTCCATACCACTATTTTAAGAATTATTATCGTATTTTTGTAATCATTCAGTGTTAGCGGGTGATGAAAACCCAATACCTATGTGTCTTTACATGATTTTTGTTTTCAAGAAATAAACCAATCAAACCATGATTTTTACTACCACCTTCAGAATATAATATTTATGCTGAGCATTTACAAGTACCGTACTATGTCATGTTAAACAACTAATAATACCAAAGTCTTTCAATTGGGAGTAACACTTAGCGCCGAGCGAACACAGGGATGACAACTCCCCCGTCAGTAGAGGCATGAGTCATTAGTAGCAGTCCCTAAGTTCCATACCTACGACACCACCATAGATTATGCGAGGTCCCCCGTCAGTAGAGGCATGACACCCTCGTCCTTCGAGACATCATCCTTGTGGATCCACATAAGCATTCATGTGTTGGTACCCCAGGCAAGGTACCAGTACCCTTCCAACTAGGTTATAGGTTGGACCTCGATAGCTCAGATTGGGGCATGTCAGTTATAGCTATCTCCCACAGTCTCAGTATAGTATTCAGAGTGTGCCAGTTCAGGTTTGCATGACCGAGTATTCAGACATCAGTTATTCAGTTATTCAAATCATGTCAGTACATGTTTATGCTCGGTCTTGCATTTTCAGTTTTACATGTTTATGTTTTTCATGTTCAGTATCCATACATGATCCTCAGTTTAATTTTACAGCATGTTCAGCTATACATGACATGTACATACAATATTCATGTTTTACCGCTTCCCAGTTTCAGTTCTACTTATTCTATAAAAGTAAAGATTTAAGAAACTAAGTGTAGTGATTCACCAACTTATTAGATTATGTTTGTTACTCATGTTTTAAGATACTTCAGCTATTCAATTGGTTTCAATCTCTTGGTGAATCTACTTGCACTTAGCATACATGTTTTAAGATTTTGTATCTATTCAGTTTTACTTATTGCATTCACCCCCACTTACTAGTACATTCTAAAAGTACTGACCACATATACATCTGTGTGGCTACATTATTTCATAATGTAGGTATCAGGAGTAGTCCATACATCATAATCATACAGTTCTCAGTTTTCAGCTAATAGGTGATGAGTTCTCCTATTTTGGGAACTCCGGCCAGTTGCAGTTTTTGTACTATATTGTTATTATTCATATGTATTGATTAGTGGTAGTTGGAAGAATATCACAGCTATCTATAGTCAGCATAGTGGAGGTTTCATAGATATTCAGTCAGAGTCATGATATGTAATTCAAGTTTCTTTCTTCAGTTTTATCATGTTGTAAACTTTATAAGTATTACATTTATTCAGAATTTCTCATGATGATGTTTCGCTCAGTAAATTTAGTTTTTATACAATTTAAATCAGTTGCTCAAGCAGTATGCCATTACATGGGTTATCTTGGGATCACTTGTGATTCTAAGCACCGTGTTACGACTAGGGTTAGCCTCGGGTCGTAACAAAGAGTAATGTTTTTTCTTTGTGTTCTTGAGAGTGCTTAGGTAGAGTTAACTAAGTTTGATACTAGTTAGAGTAAATTAATATTAGGTGGGTTCTTGGTAAAGTTGTCACGGTAGGTTTGTAATAGAGTTATTGCAAATTTGTAACGATCCGAAATCTCCTCCCGGGACGTCACACGGTTCTTAAGACTACAAGTAGCCCCTAGCTAACCCTTTGAGCCTGTTACTACATATAATAACTCATTTCAAGATGAAATAAACAAAACACTGGCACTGTCATATCAAATGATAAGGAATACAGAGAAAATACTCGATCCAAACGACCACAATACTGGAAAGCTCAACATACTAACAATCTGATAACTAGTCTGGCAAAGTCTCTAATACTCCATGAACTAGAGAGCCAATGGGATAGGTCCCCAACTGACTCAAACTGAATTGAAAGCAATAACATATCTACTAAAATACTGAAATGACTGAAGATAGGTCCTCGAACCATGAGGACTCACCACTGTGGAGATGTAGACAAAGGTACTCGAAAATCACTGACGAGGCTGGGACTGAACACCTGAACCTACATTATAAGACAATGTAGCACAAAGACGTATATGTGGATCAACACTTGGGAATGTACTGAGTGTATGGGGGTGTATGCATTTACATAAAACAATATCAATACTCTTTAATCAAATCATGCATGCAGTAGTAGTGACTCACATAGCTTGAATAAGTCTGAAATGTAAATCTCATAAATCATGTATAATGAAGCATGTAACACAAATCTCGTGAGTCATTATACTTTAGCTTTAAAATCTGTACTCTCCTCTTATTCTCATTACTCGTAGACTGAAGGAAGCTTTAAACAATACTTTCAAGCTCATGCATATATCTCATGGAGAGTAAAACTTCTTTAATGCTTAAGAACTTAGAACTCTTTTAAACTCAAGACACTTGGAACTCGGGATTATATAACTTTGGTTTAAAAATTGATTATTAACTCTTATTAGTAGAGAAAACTACTTTCTTCTTGGGAAAATTTTACTTCAAGAAACTATTCTGAAAAATCTTACTATTAGGGGAAAAATACTCAAAAGTTGTTTATTTACTTATTACTAGCAGAGAGTTTCTCTTAAACGACATAAACCATGCGAGCTACATGGAGTCCAACGTCTTATCCTCCTAAGAAAGAAACCTCACGTTGGGGAGAGGCGTCATACTCTTGCCAGGGAGTATAACCTCAACTCAGTGATCACTTATCTCGACCTCGGGCCCATAAATCTCAATCCTACAGTGGCACGTAGTTTTGGGGTAAGGAGTCGTAGTAACTTACCCAACTTGGTGTTAAATACTACTCCCTTTAGTTAGCTACGCTCATCTCATGGAAATCCACTTTAAAAATAATCTCATGGTTCATCAAGAACCCAACTATAAAATCTAAAATCTCGTGTAGTAAAGTGGATTTCAAAGCTACTATGATATGACCATTGAGGTCAAAGCTTTCTCAATAATCTCAGAATACTCAAATCATGGGTTCTTATAGCACAAAAGTTCATAAAGATTGAAATCTCAAGTAGGGATCAATGACCCATAATTCAATCTCAAGTTTAAGCTCATCAAAATGCATACTAGACATCATATAAATTCGTAAATCATATAGAAATCTGGAAATTCTCAGCAATTTGTCTTAAAATCTCAATATACTCATGTACTTCAATTTCTAGAGCATTAAAACTAGTAAATTCTAAAGGAGTAACAATATAGGGTATAAACCCAACTTCAATTTCTTAAGAAAACATGTAAAATCATGTTATTTGACTTTTAATTCATGGGAAACATCAAGAATTGCAACCAATAACAATGGGTGAAAAACCCTAATTCAATTTCATGTAAAATCTCATAAATTGCAGAAAAATTGTAGTTTAAAATAAGCCTTTGGGCATGAGGGTGAAAGGATTACCCTCTTTCAAAATCCCACATACCTTAGATTATGAAATTGGATGAACAAGCTTGCTTTAAACTCTTCTTCTTACTCTTGAGAGAGGGTTCTTGCAACCCTTGACTTGGGAAACTTGATTCTCAACTCAATTTGCGAAAGCTATGGTGAATTCTTGAATTTCTTGGAGAAGGAAATTTGGGTTTGTTCTTGAGGAAGAAACCTTAGCTCTTTGATGTTTGGATGATGAATGAAGCCATCTGCTTCGTTTTGGATATATCAGGGTGTTAAAAGAGTGGGAAAAGATCGAAAACCCCTTTTTAAAATGACTTAAAATTACTGATCGGGATGTGCGATGGTGGGGTGCGACGGTCCGTCGGAGGCCCGACGGTCCGTCGGTCCTGACCGTTGCACATGGGCCAGAATCCCACTTTCTGTCTTGACTGCGACGGTGGGGTGCGACGGTCTGTCGACCCTCTCTATCGCACTTGGCCAGTGAGTCGATCTTCTGCCTCATTGCGACGGTCTGGGCGACGGTCCGTCGCTAGTCCGACGGTCCGTCGGCTCTCTCCGTCGGACCTGGGCAATTCCACTGCTTTCTGAAAAAAGGCTATATCTTTCTACTCCAACATCGTATTTTGATGAAACGGGTATCGTTGGAAAGATAACTCAATTTCCCACACGATAGAAAGTCATTTTCAGGAAAATTCAACAAGATTAAAACACTAATCACTTGGGAAGTCTTTTCTCAATCTTTTAGGGACAAAATTACACTTTACTTGACACGCTTTAAGGCTCAGACTACGAGAAAACTTTGCTGGGTCTTACAAAACTGGTGGAGCGTAGAGTTAAGTTCCCATTGAGTTTGTAATCAAGAGTTTGATTATAGTGGATTGTTGAGTGCTTGTGAGGATGAGCCATGGTTTTTCCTTCCTTGAGCAAAGAGGTTTCCACATTAAATCTTTGTGTTCTTTAGTTTTTAACAAAGTTTTTGTTTCCTACTATTTTACTACTTGTTTGTCTTTGACTGACTCTAAGGGACCTGGTCCCTCATAGTGTGGTGCAACCCCCCACGTTTCAACAATTGATATCAGAGCGAGGGCACTCTAAAAGGTACATACCGAGAGTGATTTATTGATCATGGTTGCTCCACCTAATCTGGAAAAAGGACAATCTACTACTAGACCACCCACTTTAATAGGCAGTAATATGGGTGATGGAAAACCAAGATATATAACTTCATTATGGTTGAGGACAGTAAGCTGGTGGATGTAATACTTGATGGTTCTCATATCCCTGTTATAGAGGTAAAAGAAGGATATATAACAAGGATGGTTGTCAAAACTAGGAGAGAGTTTGATGATGAAGATCGAAAGAAAGTTGAGAAAAAATTTAAGGCCAAAAAAACACTAATCTGTAGCATAGGACCTGATGAATACAATCGGATTTTTTCTTGTGAAAATGGAGAGAAAATTTAGGATTGCTTGAGGACGGCTCATGAAGGAACCACAGATGTGAAGGATTCTAAAGTTGACATGCTGACTACTCAATATGAAACCTTCACCATAAAATAAGGAGAGACAATTGAAGAAATGCATACAAGATTCATTTTTTCCACAAATGAGCTACACTGCTTAGGAAAGGTGATTCCTTTGTATAAGCAAGTGAGAAAAATTCTAAGTTTTCTTCCCAAGTCCCAGGAAAGAAAAGTGGATGCTATTATTGAGGCAAGAAACCTGAAGACTCTTACTATGGATGAACTTATTGGTAATCTAAAGACTTATGAGCTCAAGAAGCAGTAAGGACAAGAGAAGAAGGAAGCAAAAAGGGAAAAATCTTTGCCACTGAAGGCTTCAAAATCTGATTTAAATGAATACGACACTAATGTTGCCTATTTGGCAAAGAGAATTGTTAGATGTGAAGAAAAGTGGTCAGTTTCAAAGAAAAGAAAGTAGCAGCAAAAAGGGTGGCAATGTTGAAGTTTGTCACAAATATGGTAGTCCTGAGCATTTCATTAAGGATTGTCCAATGCAAAAAATGGATTATCAGGAATATATCAAGACTGGAGGTGACAAAGGAAAGAACAGGGACTGAGTCCTTGCAAAATCAAGAAGAAAGGTTACAGCTGAGTATGCAGTGAGACAGGCCCTAGCAGTGTGGGGAGATTTCCCCAGTGAATCTAGTGAAGCTGAGAAGGCTAAAGATGTGTCTATGCTAGTTTTGGAGGAGTGTGAAGTTACCTATGATTCCTTGTTTGCTCTCATGGCAAACACTGAAGATGAAGAAGAAAATAAAGTAACTCTCTCTGACATTAAGGAAAATTTAGATAACTACTCTGCTAGAAAGATAAAAATGCTAGCAAATATGTTGATTAATTCTGTGCATGAACTGACTACTGAGAAAAATGCTATAGAAGAGAAAGTAGTTATCAGGAGCTTGAATTAATTGTTTTAACTCTCTAGATATCTGAAATAGAAGAACACTTTGCTAAGTTGAAATCTGATAATCTGAGTTTATTGAGTCAACTGAAAAAAAGTAAATAATTTTGATGATAAAGGAAAGAAAGAAGCTTCAAAGCTTCAGATTGAGCTTGAAGATAAATTAAGGGATTCTCAAAATCACCTTATAACTTCCCTCCACAAGAATGAAGAGATAGAAAAGGACCTGGTCCGTCTAAGGAAAGAACTTAACAAATCACTAAAATGGACCACATCCTCACAAATCCTTTCTAATCTAATTGGTCAAAGTGTCAATAATGGTAAAGGGCTTGGATATCAGTACAAGACCCAATCACTTGGGTCTCATGGGAAAGTTGTTCATGGTATTAGAAATAGGGCCTAAAACCTCTATGTACTCATTGTGGAAAAGATGGACACTTGAAGAAAAACTGACAGTATTGGCTTAGAGCTAGAATGAGTAGTGCTAATTATATCTAGTAGGAGAATTATTATCCTAAGGGTTTCATATCCTTGAAAAATATGAAAAAGAGTTCTCTACCTAGATGGACCAAGAAAGATTTGATCACACCTTTGTCATCCTATTGGGAACTCAAACTCAAGTGGGTTCCCAAATCTAACAAATGACTATGTTTGCAGGTAAGAGGAGGGGAATGCGGTCAGAACTGGTTCATGGATAGTGGATGTTTAAAGCATATGACAGGGCAGACTGATTGTTTTCTTTCTCTCAAGACACTTCAAGGTGGAGATATCCTTTTTGGAAATGATAAAAAGGGCTATATTTATGGTGTGGGAAGGATTGGAAAATCATCTGATCAAGAAATAAAAGATGTGTACTATGTGAATAGCCTTAAATACAGCCTTCTAAGTGTTTCTCAAATCTGTGACAAAGGCAATGAGGTCAAATTCTCAGCTGATGGATGTACTGTGTCAGGCTTAAAATATGGGAAAGTTATTCTCAAAGCTAAGAGAATAAAAAATATGTATGTTATTGATTTGGAGTCTGTGGCTGATAGGGAATTAACTTGCTTAAGTGTTCAAAGTAAAGATGCTGATTTATGGCACGGAAGGCTGGGACATGTAAGTTCCTCTTTACTGAACAAGCTTATTTCAAGGGACCTGGTCCGTGGCATGCCAAAGCTGAAATTTCCAGAAAATAAGTAAGTTTTTCTCCTGCCTTTCCAAAGCCAAACTCCTTCTTCACTCAACTCGTTTATAAAGATTCATCCCTGAAGCTTCATAACCTTTCTGGTAGTATTTGATGGATGACGCCTGGATTGTTGAAAATCTCATCTTGCTATCAAATAGTTCAAGAAAGAGCATTTTTGGTCCCAAGAAACAAAATGTCAGTAAGATAAGAAAAAACCTGGAGAGAAGTCTAGAAATTCTACTGAGAAGAAGCAGACTTATGAAGGACCTGGTTCTAAGAAGAGGAAAATGACTGAAAGAGAACCTATCAGTGTTTCTAAATATGGAAAACTGGAGAAAGAAGGAAACTTTGAGTCTAAAGAAGTGAGAAACAGGTTCTTGAGAAATCAAAAGGTGTTAATTGGGAGGATCTTTGACTCAAGTGTTTTATCAAAACCAGGTATGATAGAATTAGTTGAGCTGGTTAAACATCAAAGATGGCTCCATCTTATGGAAGGACCCATTCCCACAGTCTTTGATGAGGTAGTTAAGGAGTTCTACTCCACATTGGATTTTTTTGAAGACAATCTGAAGATGACTATTGTAGTTCAAGGAAAGAAGTTGAATCTTGATGCTTGTTACTTGAGAAAATTCTGGATGTTTCTATCAGTGGTGTGAGGACTGTCTCAAAATAAAAACCCTCAATAGAGTTCATGGCAAATGTATGATAGGTTAAAGAAAAATCTGTAGTTGCAGTAAATAAGAAATCACTCAAAAGTGAGGTTTAATTAGTCTTTGATTTTGTTGTCAAAGTGATTCTGCCTAGATCATAAAAGAGGAACATTACTTCAACTACTGATTTGTATGTGATGGAGTGTCTTAGCAGTTTTGAGTTCATTTGTTTTCCTGCTTTAATGCTGGAGCACATGCATAAAGTTGTTCATGGGAAAAATGAAAAACATGGCAATGCCTTATGGATATTGGTTGAACAAAGTGTTTGATTATTTTGATATTGTCTGTGAAAATGAAACTCCTGAAACTGTGATACAATTATTTTCTATGAAGAATTTGATCAAAATTGAATGTGTGGAAAATAAATCAGGTAACATCTCTCAAGAGGAGCTCGGCAAAGAAATAGAGGAATTGAAACTTAACTCATCTGCTAAGAATGAAAAGATTAGCAAATTGTAAATGATAATTCAACATCTTTCTGATAAAGATCCAAGTGACTCTAAAGAGCTTAGAACTGAGAATGCTGAACTAAAAAAGAGAGTTTCATCTCTAACGGATGAGGTTCTTAGCTTGAATGTAGAGATAAGGTATCTAACCAAGGAATTGCTACACTGTCATGCTACAGAAAATAATAATATGGCTCTACTTCTCCAAACCCTCTTCCCAAGTCCTTCACCTGTTTAAATTTTCTTGATTCCTGTGGTTTTTTCTCTGGAACATTTAAATTATGCACTTCAATGATACTTACTTTTACATATGAATTAATCTTAGTTTGTGTGTTTCGTCTATCTCTTCCTTAATTTTAAAGTTGTTCTTCATGTTAGTGTTTTTTCAATGGCCATGAGTTAACTAAATTATGCTTATTTTACTTTTGGCTTACTATAATCATTTTTTAATAATGCCAAAAGAGGGAATACTGAATTCATTTGGTAGGGACTAGGTGATGTGTGTTGCATGATGATGTGTTAGGGACTAGGTACCAAGCAGGTACATATGTGTTTAATGTTGGTTAAGTATGATGAGTATTGATAGGGGAAAGATTGTTTGAAGGATGGCATAGTGACAGGGGGAAGAATATTGGCGATGCATGATGGCAGATTGATAGGGCGAATCATGGTGCATAATGATAGGGGGAACATTCATCATCAGTAGTGATAATCACTCTGCGTAAAGAGATGAATGAACATTGATGCTCAAAAATTTGTGGTTAGTTTGTCATCATCAAAAAAGGGGGAAATTGTTATATCTTATTTTAATGATGATCAGCTGATATAAAAAAACCAGGTCCCTGGGTCTTCATGAGTTCAGTACAGTTGTCACTATCCTGTGCAGTTTTGTCTGTTAGTGTAACAAACTACGCAGGTAAGATTGTACCTTTCAAGATACCTGGCCCAATCACATTTGTACTTGTAATACCCTAAAGTTTTCTAACTAATTTCGTCCCAAAAATGTCAAGTATTAGCTTCTAAATTGAATGATGTTTATTCCATGGAGAATTTTCAAGATTTTTACTTTTAGTTATGTGGGAAATTCAATAAGCTTTCCATCGATATAAGATTCACCCAAATCCGATAACCGGGTAAGAAGTTATGACTATTTCAAGTTTCAGTCTTAAAACACCATCATCTCAGTCAGTGGCGCGTCGCGCCATAAGCCAAAATGACATTTGTCAATTTCTAGTAAGACTTTGTGATTTCACCGCATCGCGAAGGACTCCCAAATCCCAATTTTCAAATTCCAGTGAAGCTCCACAATAGCGTCGCGTCGCGCCAGGGGTCCAGGTCAGAAAATTTTCACAAAAATTAAAAGGGTTCCAAAAGGGTCTTGGTACCCAAGTTCATCTCAGCACAACCTTTTATACTCAGACAGATGGTCAAGCAGTAAGGGTCATTCAAACCCTAGAAGATATGCTAAGGGCGTGTGCAATTGATTTCAAGGGTAGTTGGGATGACCACTTGCCTTTGATTGAGTTTGCATACAACAATAGCTATCATTCCAGTATTAAGATGGCTCCATTCGAAGCTTTCTATGGTAGGAGGTGCAAATCTCCAGTCGGTTGGTTCAAAGTTAGTGTGGCTTCAGTTATAGGGCCTGACTTAGTATTCGATGCCTTAGAAAAAGTCCAGTTGATCAGAGAAAGACTCCGGGCTGCTCAAAGCCGACAGAAGTGTTATGTAGATGTGCGTAAAAAGGACCTCGAGTTCGAGGTTGGTGACTATGTCTATCTAAAGATCTCTCCTATGAAGGGAGTGAAGAGATTCAACAAAAAGGGAAAGCTCAGTCCCCGATATGTTGGTCCCTTCAAAATTCTCAATTACTTCGGCAAGGTAGCTTATGAGCTCGAGTTGCCTTCAGATCTAGCCTCAGTTCATCCAGTCTTCCATGTCTCTTTGCTCAAGAAGTGTATAGGTGACCCAGCAGTTGTAGTCCCTATTCAGAGCATAGATATTCAGAACAACCTTTCTTATGAAGAGATTCCAAGCGAAATCCTAGATTATTAGACTCGTAGACTAAGGAACAAAGAAGTCCCTCTAGTCAAAGTTCTTTGGCGGAATCAATCCGTTGAGGGAGCTACTTGGGAAGTAGAAGCAGACATGCGTACCAAGTATCCTCACCTTTTCTCCGCTAACTCAGATCAAGCTCAAGGTAATAGTTCTCCTTAAGCTTTTCAGTTTTCATGTCTAGATTTCAATTACAACTTAGTATCAATTTCATGTTCAGAATTCTATTTTAAACTTGGTACTAAGTACCATTGCATATTCAGTCATATATTAATGCATCAGACATGTATTTTCCTAGTGAGAAATTCAGTTATCAGAAATCTCAGTCATGTGTTCATGAGTCAGTTAAGTCATGAAATCATGCATCAGATATGCATGCTCAGTATAAATCTTAGAAATGTCAGTCATGTTTCAGTTGTTCATGTTCAATATATACTTAAGCTCATCGTTTCTCCCATCTCAGTCAGTCGCATTCAAGGACAAATATTCCCAAGGGGGAGATATTGTAATACCCCAAAATTTCCTAACTAATTTCGTCCCAAGAATGTCAAGTATTAGCTTCTAAATTGAATGATGTATTTTTCAAGATTTTCACTTTTAGTTATGTGAGAAATTCAATAAGTTTTTCATCGATATAAGATTCACCCAAATCCGATAACCGGGTAAGAAGTTATGATTATTTCAAGTTTCAGTTGTAAAACACCATCATCTCAGTCAGTGGCGCGTCGCTCCATAAGCCAAAACGACATTTGTCAATTTCTAGTAAGACTCCGTAATTTCACCGCATTTCACCGCATCGCGGAGGGCTCCCAAATCCCAATTGTCAAATTTCAGTGAAGCTCTGCGATAGAGGCGCGTCGCGCCAAGGGTCCAGGTCGGGAAATTTTCACAAAAATTAAAAAATGCGTCCAGGGTTAAATGGGTCTTTTCCCATGATTTTAGTTCATCCTTAAACACGCAATTTAACCTTACATGACCTAAGGACATCATTATTCACTCTATTTTTCTCATTTCTTCATACTCTCTCAAAGCCAAGAAACCCTAATCTTAAAAATTCAAGGGCAAGGATCAAGAATCTCTCCAAGGATCTTTACGGAGTTACATTGTAAGGTATGCATAGTATTCATTCATGGATTCCTTTCATCCACGAAGCCCCAGAATCAAGTTTTAAATCATGTAATATGAATACTATGTTGTGGGTTGATTATGTTTATGTGATTGTTGTCGTATGATTCCCAAGTTGGAAATCTTTATGTGTTTTATGAAATTATGTTAGTATATGAGTTTAAATCCCTGAATTGAGTGGTTTATGATGTGTTAATTGATGATTATACCTATGCCCTAAGTGGTGCATGTAAGGTGTTTGATAAAATGCCTAGAAGACTAGAAATCATGTATTATAGATTAATTGTGACCTAAGTGATGGATTCATGTTTTACCTTTATATTCAAATGACTTCCATGCTATTAACATGCCTTGTAAATGTTGTTGGATTGCTCTTGAATTAGCCTTATGAAATTATATCATGTGTACATGCAATCCTATTCATGTACAAGCTTATGATAACCATGTACTTCATGAAATCCCCAACTTATTGTATTATGGATTGTTGATGATTGATCATGTATTCAAGAACGTCATGCCTTGTCAGTTTCCTTCTATCAAGTCCTGGGGGTACTTGTACCCGACAAGTTAACTGTGTGCCTAGAGCCAGTGTCATGTTTTCATGATATCCTCAGTCAAGTCATGATCCATAGAACTCAGTCAGTCATGTGACTCAGGAAAGCTCAGTAATCTAGTAATCTCAGTACTATTCCGTCAGTCAATGAAACTCAGTTAATTCAGTCCAGTTTAGTTCAGTAATCCATGTTCAGTGTCTATTCAGATGGGAGTAGGAATTAGCACCGAGTGAATCCAACGATGGGAACACACACTGTCAAATGAGGGTATGATTCTTAGAAGTCATCTTTGTGTTCCAGAACTATGTAGCCAGCATAGGTTGAGACATCAACACTGTCAGATGAAGGTTGATGAGGTGGATAAACACTGTCAGATGAGGGTCCCACCGTTCTCTTTTGGGGACACTGTCAGATGAGGGTCACCCACAACTTATCTTTACCAGTGGCGCGGTATTGATACCCTTCCAATTGGGGTTACAGATTAGACCCCAACTCATCCATAATGGCGTATTAGGGTCATGTCGTTTAGATGACAACTTTCCACAGTTTTAGTTACAGGACTGTCAGATACAATCATTCAGTCTCAGTAATAGAACTCAGATAGTTCTACAGAATTCAGGACTGTCAGATACAGTTAACTCAGAACAGTGTGAAACTCAGCTAATTCCATCAGAACTTACACTGTCAGATACAGTCGCTCAGTATCAGTTGTGTCAGTTAACAGTAATTCATGTTATCATGATCTCAGTTACAGTCTATGTATTCATGCATGCATTCTCACGTTCATGGTATACAGTCAGTTAGTTCAGTTCATGCATATGTACCCTTCGCATTCAGCCTACCTCACATGCATACCAGTACATTCAATCGAACTGACGCATTTGTGTTATGGTGTTTTATACCATAGGTTTAGAAGCACGAGCTCCAGAGCATCAGTAGCAGCCAGATTTAGCAGTGAGTCCTCATCATTTGAGGACATGATCATAATTTTATCATTTCCGTACTTAGTTTATTTCAGTAGATAGAGTTAGTTGGGGACATGTCCCATCAACTCCTTATTCAGACAGATAAAGGCTTTTCAGACTATCATGTTCAGGCAGTTTATTTAAGTTGTTTTGGGTATTTCATACCCCATCCAGATGTTATGTTACAGTTTTGAACCTTACGGCCTTACAACCTTTATTTCCGCATTATAAAGTATATTTTTCCAGTGTTCAGGTACAGATATCAGTCATAAATTTTCTTGTGGTCCCTCGGGGTTATGAGCACCGTGTAACATTTCGGGTACCAGATTCGGGGCATTACAGTACCCTAATCATTATCCAGCTAAAAATAGAAAAGAATGCTCCTCAAATTATCAGTTTTTGCAACCTGATTATTCAAAGAGAGAAATCAGTGAAAAGTCAAATATTGTTGAAGTCTCAATCTTTGTGTACTGAGAAAGTGTGTGGTCTTGAGTCAAGTCCGGGTTTGTAATTGAATTACTCGTGTTATAAGAGTAATGCTTTTTTTGTGTTCTTGAGTGTGCCTAGGTAGAGTTACCTGAGTTTGATATTGGTTAGAGTTAATCAATATTAGGTGAGTTCTTGGCAGAGTTGTCAAGGTTGGTTTGTAATAGAGTTATTGCAAACTGGTGGAGCTTAGAGTTATGTTCTCATTGAGTCTGCAATCAAGAGTTTGATTACAGTGGATTGTTGAGTGCTTGTGAGGGCAAGTCGTCGTTTTTCCTTCCTTAAGCAAGGAGGTTTCCACGTTAAATCTTTGTGTTCTTTAGTTTTCAGCAAAGTTTTTGTTTCCTACTGTTTTACTGTTTGATTGCATGTGACTGACTTTAAGGACCTGGTCCGTCATAGTATGGTGCAACCCCCCATGTTTCAACAGCTCTACCTGAAGTAAGATATGGTCTTTCCAAAGTTATTAGCTCATCTATACTTACAAGCACATTTTTAGTTATTTTTTAAGTTTCTTATTACTTTGATCGGCAAATTAAAGAGAAACACTTGCATCTTCTATTTCACCAAGATTTAATTTTTCAAAAATAAAAAATGACATCAAATTTATTGAAGCTCCAAGATCACAGAGAGCCTTTTCAAATTATACACCTCTCAAGGTGCATGGTATTGTAAAACTATCAAGATCTTTGAGTTTTTGTGGCAGCTTATTTTAAAGTATAACACTTTATTTTTCAGTAAATATTACCATAGAAACTTCTTCTAATTTCTAATTTATTTTTTTGGTTTGACAAAATTTCTTTCAAAAATTTAACATAAGAAAGCATTTGCATTAAAGCATCAGTGAAAGAAATGTTGATATGAATTTATTTTAAAATTTTAAAAAAATTTACAAATTGTCTATAAAGATTTTTCCTTTTTAATTTTTTAGGAAAAGAAATTGTCTCAGAGAGTGGAGTTAAATTTTTAGTATGTCTCCTTTTTTTGTAACTTCTCTTTCTTTTAATTATACATTGGGTGTTTTAATATTCTTATCCTCGTCTACCTCTTGTGGAGATTAATGTTCTTTTTGTAGATTTGTGTAATGTTCATCAAATTTCTTACCTGATTGTAAGGTGATTGCCTTCAGGTGTTCTTTTGAATGTTTTTCTATATTACTTGGTAAGGGTCTTCGAATCTTTTTTGATATAAGAGTTGCTAGATGGCTTAACTGAATTTCTAAATTTTTTAGGGCTGAATTTTGATTTTTCATCTTTTCATCAACGGCTTTAATATACTTGTACAAAAGATTATCAAAACTTGGATGAGCTTGCCGAGGTTTTTGCTTGTTGATAAGGCCTGAAATTTGATTGTTCGTGATTTTGGTTCAAAAAATTTGATTTTGTACCTGTTGCTTTTGAAATGCTTGTGAGTTTTCTGCACTATTTAAATTACACCATTGAAATCTTAAATTTTTTGTGTCATTAGACTTTTGAAAGGATACGGCTTATATTCAATGACATTAATTTGCTCATTATTTGACTGGCTATTTAGCATTCATGGTTCTAATGATTTCCTCCACACATATCACAAGCCTCAGATTAACTTGATTGTTAGTATGTATTTACTTGAAAAGATTCAACTTTTTGTGTCAAAAAAATAATTTATTGTGTTATTGTATTTAAAGCATTTGCTTGATTTACAGTATCAGCTTTCTTGATGATTGCACAATTAGATATGACCATTAAATAGCATTTTCCGAAATTTCATTTAACAAGTGCAATACTTCTTTAGTCGTCTTTCCCATTATTGAACCACCTGCAGCTACATCTATCACATTTCTAAATGAAGATTTTAGATCATGATAAAAAAATGTACAATTGCATATGTTCGAAAATCTCATGATGTGGGCATTTTCTTATTATTATGTATAATCTTTTTCAAGCTTGATAAACAGATTCAGTATCAGTCTGTAAGAAATTAGATATATCTTATCTTAATTTTGTGATTTTAGCAAGAAAAAAATATTTAGTTAAAAATTTTAGTATCATCTAATCCCATATGATAATAGAACCTTGAGGTAAACTCCGTAATCAAATCTTGACATCTCCTTTTAGAGAAAAAATATCTTCAACTTTATTGCTTCATGATCATGAGACACTCCATTATACTTAGCAGTTTCAACAAATTTTAGAAACTGTGAGGATCTTCACTTGGATCACCAGTAAAGGTACATAATTGTTGAATTGTTTGAATCAATCCTGTCTTGATTTCGGAGTTGTTGGATGCCACTTGAAATTTTCTAACACTTGATTCACAATTAAAACTGCCACATCTAGCATAATCCCTTGGGATTCTCTACGTGTGACTTGGTGCAACTTCGTCAAATTGATCTTCTACATGGATTGGTGGTGAAATCTCCGGTAGATTGATGTCATCTACTAGTTGGTGTTTCATTTCGTTGCAAGTTATGTTTTGAAAAACTGATTACTTTTTTCTGCAAAATCGCAAGTCTTTCAATTTTAAGATCATATTTGACCAACTCCTCTGTAGAAGAGTGGGTCATAAACTATCTGTAATTATATAACTGAAATAATTAAATTGTTAAGTATTAGAAGTTATTTAAAAAAACAAATAACTATAGGAAAAATTATGGTTATATTTAATTCGTTTAACCCAAAAAAAATATTACTTTAACTAATAATATAATAGTATGAAAAGTACTAAGAAAATATTTAAGTTAAAAATAACAAAAAAAAATTAAAATATTATTACAGAAGTATGAGTACCGACAATAATAATGAATTCTCAAATTAGTAATGAAATATTCAATCTGAAATAGATCTGTGTCAATTCCCGACAACGTAGTCAAAAATTTAATGAGGCTAATATGCATAAAATTTTGTTGCTCATACTCTGTCAAATTCTAGTATTGTTTTAGATATTGTCCCACAGAAATTGAAAGATCTATGCTGCAGATTTGTAATATCGTGACTACTATTTGAGAGAACCAAATTGATGAAAGGTGAATTGAAATTATATGTTATTTAAAGTTAAAACAAATTATTTTTGAAAGGTTTATAATTAAAAGAATTAAAAATTATTTAATTCACTTGATAATATATTTCAATAAAATCTCATACATACATACATACATACACACACACACACACACATATTATAAGCTAAAACAAATTACTTTTGAAAGGTTTATAATTAAAAGAGTTGGGAATCATTTAATTCACGTGATGATATATTTCAATAAAATCTCTGTCATACATACATACACACACATACGCACACATATATAAATAAAAAGATTGATTGTCATTTATATTTTGTTCACTAAAAATGAATAATTAATTAACACTTCATGAGGTTATGTCAATTAACTAATTTAATTCTAGTGATTATTACATTAAATATTTCTCCTGCGTGAACTATGCTAAAAAGGATAAACGGCCTCTTTCTATTAGTCTTTATATTAATAGATTTATTTGAATCAGTACTTCTGTGAGAATTAAGGCCAAAAAAGACAAGAAAGTGATGACTAATCAAAAGTATCCTCACTCTAATATTTTACTCATTAGTTTTATATATTAATCTTGCTCTATGAAAATTACAAAATTAATATGAAAATAACTTAGAGCTAAAATATATTAAAGTGATGATGAATGATTAATCAAAACCATCACTCCAACACATTTTTAAATTTAAATGAAAACTCTTAGGCCAAGAAAGTATAAAATTGAGATAATATTATAATTTTTAAACTTCCTCAACTATCCCAACAAAGGAATTACTCCATTATGAAGTAAGAAGAAAAGAAAAAAATTTAAAAACTAATAATAAGGCATAATTTTAAATTACAAGAAAAAAACTAGAAAGAGACCAAGACTAATTCTTTTTCCTTCTCGACTTTCTACTTTCAACGCAGGTTGAAGCTCCAATTTATAGAAGAAAAAGTACTCTTCATCTTTTTTCACCGTTGCACATACGAATTCTATATATGCAGGTGTGACTTGTTTTCAATTTTCACATGTGTGTTATTTAATATAATTTTTTATTTCTATTGAGTTCTAGATTTTTCAGTGAGCTCGTTCGTGTGTATTTTCTTATTGCGGATATGAAGATAATATATGTAATGGTGGTGCCGTTTTTTTTTTTTTTGTCTTTTGTCTTTTTCTTTCTTTTTCGGGCGTTTTTTTTTCTGAAAGATTCATGTTTTATTTTAAATCTTTAAGTATATATAATTAAAAAAACATGAATAATATATATCCATCAAATCCACATGTCACTTTACGATGTATGCACTTGCAAGATATAGAGTGGCTTATCCAGCGATGATCGGACATTATGAGTAGGGGTGTTCATGAGTTTGGTTAAAAAATAAATCGAATCGTAAACTGATTAAAAAAATCGACGTTTGGTTTGATTTACTTAGGTTTGATTTTAAATTTTAAAAAATCGATGCTATTTGGTTTGGTTATGATTTTACTTAAAAAACCGTGAAAATAACCAAAGCAAACCGATAAATTTTATATATATATATATAATTATTTATATATAATTTATAAATAAAATAAATATTTTATTAAATTTAATCTAAAAATAAATTTTAATCTGTGTCTAGCCCAACCAATACTTTAGCTCAATTGCTCAAAGCCCCAAACCCAAGCCCAACTCTACCTACTAATACTATTACACAAATATACAACTTATGTTTTCAATATTACAAAAAATCCCAATTCCTTAAACATATTACCAAAATCCCAACATATACACAGAATGTTATGTATATGTCGGCTATGTTGTGTATATTAATAGGAAGAGAGAGTAAAGTAATTAAAAAAGTGGGAGGGAGTGTAATTACTTTCAAAAGGGTTGGTATTTATGTTATTTATACCTAAGTTAACCCTACGGTCCCTACCTCACTTTTTCTACTTCAGCTTTTACAATACGAGTTACCATGGTCCCTGGTTCAAATGGTAGTTTTATGTCTCCTTATTTATTCAATCGTTTCCCTATATGATTAGCTCACCTAGCTAGTCTTTAAAGTAAACAGATAACTCAAATTTGTCAAACTCTATCTCTTCTTGAAGTACACTGCAACAGAATACAAAACTCTGTTTTACAATGTACATGTATGTGTTTATATGTTGTTGGATAATCTTAGTGCCTACAATACAAAGTTGGTGCTTTTCATCTCAATGTTGGTTTTATTTGATATGTTTGTTCTGATTTTTAAGAGTTTATAGTGTCATCTGTCCATCATTTACAAATATTTCATGAGAAATTATTCAATGTGATACTCTTTTCTATGGTTTAAAAAAAGGAGTTCATTCTAGAGATGGTTGGAGTAGGCTAGTCAATTACCGAAAAACCCGGAAAAAAATGAAAAACCGAACCAAACCGACGATTATTTTCTTTTTATGGTTCGGTTTGGTTTTAGAAATTCAAGAACCACTAAATTGGTTTTGGTTATGATTTTAACCACTAACCGATCTAAACCGATCCATGAACACTCCTAATTATGAGTTCACATGATGTTATTTTGATTATTCTATACTCTCCGGAAGTATGTTCTATGATTTAGTGTATGATTATGTCGGAGGCTTTGTTTTGATAAACATATTATTCAATTATATTAGAGGCTTCATAAATGGATGAGTCTAGAATGTTCAAGGAAGTTATCAAATTTTAATTTTGACCTAGGTATATCCCTCTCTCATTCAAATCAAACTATTCGCTCTGTTCAGTTGATCATTTTTACTTTTGCACGTTTGTTAAAAAATCATAAATAAGGATAATTTTACTAATTTACCCCTTAAGATACTTTTTTGAAACTTACAACCTTATTTTTACACTTTCAAAGAGTATTAATTATACTGATAAAATGAGAAAAATTTAACTTGATTTCCGTTTGGCCATGAAAATCATGATTTTGTGAAGTTGGAGTTGGAGAAATTTTGTGAGAGAATCAGGAGTGAAAAACTTCTTCAAATACAATTTCAAATTGTATTAAAATTCTTATGGTTAAAGACTATCATTTTTAACTAAATTACTCTCTCCGTTTCATATTAGTTGACCCTCTTGCTAAAAATGTTTGTTTCATTTTAGTTTTCCAAGTTCTAAAATCAAGAGAAGTTTATTGTGCTTTTTCAATATTATCTCTATTATTAAATGACTATGTAAAGTGTATATAATCAAATTTATATTTTCAATGCATAATTAATAAGGTTACTTTAGTGAAATAAACCTCTATTAGATGTTTTCTTACGGGGAGTGACAAGTCAATAAGGCCAACTAAAACGAAATGAAGAGAGTAAAATAATTTTCTAGAAAAAAATAAAAATTCTCATGGTCAAACAATTACTTGGTAAGTAGACAAGTAATTTAGGACATATACTTTTAATTTTCTATAATAATACTTTTTAAAAGGAAAAAAAGCATTTCTGACTTTTCAAAAATTTGACCAAAAAGTTAAATATCTAGAAATAACAAATTGAGATAAGATGTCAAAGTTGCTGTAACATAAGAAGCATCAGTTGAGATTTCAAAATCAATTAGCTTCAAACATTTTGCGCTTGGCTTGGTGATTCAAATTTCATTTATGCGAGTCTTAAAGTTTGGGAATGACAAGTCTTAACTTTAAACAAAAATGTTTAAAGTTAGAGACTGTCTAGTCAATTTTTTTTTGTTACTTGAAACACAAATTTTATAATCGCAGATGCATGTCTAAATGAATCTAATTCCAAAGTGGTTAAATATCTATGGATAACTTGGGTAAATCCAGAGTCATAACTTGGATAAATCAGCTATTTCCAGAAACAATACGAGTTAGTTGATATTCTCTCCGTTCATATTTATTTATCCATGTTTAATTTGATATTCCTTAAGAACAAGTAAATAAAATAATAAATATACCATATCACCCTAATTATTACTAGTAATCTCAATCATTGGGAAATGAATTGGTTTTCCAGTATGAACAAGTAAAAAGAGATATTTATTACTCTCTTCGTCCATCTTTATTTGTACACTTTTCTATATTAAATATATAATAATACTTGTCCAATTTATAAAATTAATGAATAATTTATCTAATGTATTTTTTAAAGCACTAAAGAGTAATATAATAAAATTACTCTTATTATTTACGGCTTCATAATTTATGTATTAATAAAAAGGTGAACAAGTAAATGAATGGAGGGAGTATTTTAATATTAGTAGACAACTGACAAGTAAAAGAGTACAGCGGGAGTATTAAAAGTCGAAGTGTACATATGACCTCCTATACCCCATATTCAGTTGGATAATCAATTGTAGTGTCTGATGACTGTCATTGTGGTGCTGGTCTTTGACTTGCACAAAGCAACATTTAAAAAACCTATCACAGCTGCTGCTGATTCAGCATGTTTTAGAGTTTGTTTTTTTCTACAAACCCAAATAGAGATGGTCGCAGGTGGTGAACACACTTCATTCATATACAACAATTCCAAAGTAGTTGGGTGATTGCCTTTCACATGTAATTAGAAGATTACTAATACTGTGCTGTGTCCCTATTTCCACCATTCAGGTTGGTCACCTCTCCACAAAACAATACTACATACAATATATGATACACAGCTGATAGTTACATTCCAACAAAGTATTACTAACCAATTATCTGCAGCTCCATTACTGGTATTTGCTTTTGAAATTTGATTATGAACACACTTCCTGTGATTGAGATAAGACTTTTTGCTTTCTAAGTGTATGCTGTGTAGCAGAATGTCAAACTCACCGGAATTTTGTTTCCTTACCATAAGCATTCAGGTCATCAGCCTCATGAGGGGAAGAAACTTTGTCCCTTGCTCCCAAAAGTAACTTCTGAGGATGAGCCAGCTTTTGGTTAACATCAATTTCTTTCAATCTTGCTAAGGCACCAATTTCCATTTGACTCTGTCTTCCCAACAGTCTTTTAACCATATCATCCAGTTCCACAATTTTCCTCTGTAAGTTGGTCCTATCCATCTGGGAATATAGGTTGCATAATCCAACAGATATATCATTAATTAATAATTAATGTACCAATATGACATTTATCTCCTAATATGGGAGAAAGTAGAAAGTTCATACTTTCAGCATTTCATTTTGAGCAGTCAACATCTGATCACGCTCTCCTAGTTGTTCCATGCACACATGGGATGATAGCGCATCTGCCTCTCTTTTTTTCGCTTCCAAAGTGTATCTAAAAATTGTTAAAATAGAAAGAACCTATCATACAACATTCTACAATCAGAATCTAAGTAGAATATTATACTGCTTTTTCTCAAATACTGGAACATCCATCAATCTATGCATTTTCTGGAAGAACATGAATGATATTGTGTTGCTCCAGAGAAACACTATTTAGTTGATCGCTTTCTCTTTGGAAAGAGTCCACTCCACTGCCAACCATACTACTCATATAACACACCATTCCTTGTCTACTCAGCACTGGTTAAATTTAAGAATGAGAAAGACAAAGTAACTCACCTCTCTCTTTCTTCAACTAGATCATCAATTTGTCTCCTTAAAGTGGAAAGTTGTCTCTCCTGTAATAACATAGGCCACTTGTAAGGCTCAAATCTAAAATTGCAGCATATGATATCCTACTAAGCATACCATTGCAATGCGTTCTTCTGATTGTTGCTGAGCCTCCTCTACAAACTTTTGTAGTTGAAACTGGTTCATCAAATTCTAGAACATATAGAAAGAAAGAAGTCCTTACAACTCAGAAACGGAAAAACACAAGAAAATAAAGAGGGTTTAGTGGGAACTTACTGCATAACTAGTCATGTCCAGCTTGACACCAAGCAAATCCCGAATTACATCATGTGTCATGCTTTCTGTTGCAGCCAGTCTACTGTTCAGCATACAAATCTGACAACATATACAGTCATAAATATGTGTAAGAGTAACCATCAATATAAAAGCGTCAGGAATTGTCTTTGAAACATGGAAGTGCAGAAGATGAAGGGCTAACAATAGCACAGTTGAGACGATAGCCAAAGAGTAACTGTGGTTTTTCTGAAATGAGTAGTAGTCAGTAGATATATCAATACAAAAGCGATGGAGATACATATTGCATATTTTCAACTTCAGTCAAGTAGATCCGTGATTTGGTTTTAAATCATGTTACCTATTTAGATGCTGAAGTTCATGGAATTGAACAAGGTCGTGATAGATTTCCTCTATTAGGCCTTTGCTAATATACTTTACAATTCTTGTTTATGTCAATAGTTTTTACTCCTATTAAAGAGGAGTTACTTATTAAATATGTGCAGTGGCTGAATTGTCCCTTCTTTAGTAGTGCTTAGTGATAACATGGTTGCTGTTTTTCCATTAATGACGGTGTTTAGTCTAGTCGGGATGCAACTTGAGGAATCCACCTGATATTGCAACTTTCCATCAGCACAAGTACTACAAGAGGCGAATCTAAGCTTTTATGTTTGTGGGTTCCTTGGGCAAAATAAAAATCCAAAAAAAAGTGATTGATGGGGTTAGAACCCACATTCAAGAGGGCAACAGTGCTTCAGTAGGCACCTTCTTTGCCACTAGACCAATAGCACACTTAATTGTGGGTTCCCAACTTATAATTTTTTATATACTTATTAGATTTCTCAATATAAATACAAGATCCGCACGAAAATTACTGAGTTCCCGGGAGTTACCACCTAAATCCGCCCCTGAGTACTACCCCCAAGGCTTAGGGAAATGAGAAAAAATTGCATAGTGTCACTTCTGATGGGATTAAAACTTAGCAGTTAAACATATTGTGATTCATGCTTATAAATGATTTTATGATAAAATCTCAGAATAAGGGTTGATAATTTGGATTACTAAATTTACGCCACTCCAGAAGTTGCTTAGTGTCATTTTTAGGAACCACCCCACAAGCAGATGAATTAGCTTTCTGCATCTACCATATCTAAAATATGACTCCTGTATGAAATTTTTTATTTATCTAAAAGTACATACCTCGTGCTTTTTCATTTTTTGATCAAGTAAGATTTTCATTGTACATACCTCCTTCTGCTTTTGAGCCAGTAACACCTCTAGCTCTTCTATTTGAAATTTAGCCGCTGACAATTCCTGGTCTTTCTCACTATTCATCTGCTGAACCAAACTGGAAATGCATCTGAAAGGTGAGCTTGAACCTCTTGGCCTGGATGAGCACTTCTCTGTCTTATCTGAAGTTGGTCCTCCATTTATTGTGTTTAATGAGTGGGTTTCAAGTCCATGCACCACTGCCTCCAACTCCTTATACTGTATCATATATGGTGAATGAGATCTGGTAACTTTATATAAGCATCATACCACCAGACAAAAATTACGGCATAGAGATTTGGCTAAAGCTCCAAGCAGACTAAGCAGTCTCTAGTCTGGCACTTACACTAAAAGATTGTAAATGGTTTTCCTTTCCTATTGTAGTTGTTAGAGTGGGTGAAAGTCCTACATAAGTTGGGGGAGTGGCAGTCTGCTAATATGGACTTGGCAAATCCTCCCCTCAAGAGCTAGTTTATGGGGCTGAGTTAGGCCCAGGTTCCGTATCTTTACATGGTATCAAAGCCAGGTCCATCCCTGTTTGGGCTCTCGGTCCACGTGCCACTTGGGCCCTGGGCGTGAAGGGGTGTTAGAGTGGGTGAAAGCCCCACATTGGTTGGGTAATGGAGTGGCAGTCTGCTTATATGGACTTGGGTAATCCTCCCCTCAAGAGCTAGCTTTTGGGGTTGAGTTAGGCTTAAGATCCATTTTTTGACATGATATAAGAGCCAGGGATCCCATCCCTGTTTGGGCTGCCGATTCACGTGCCAGTTGGGCCCTAGGCGTGAAGGGGGTGTTAGAGTGGTTGAAAGACCCACATTGGTTGGGGAATGGAATGGTAGTCTACTTATACGGACTTGGGCAATCCTCCCTAAGAGCTAGTTTTTGGGGTTGAGTCAGGCCCAGAAATATTTATGAGTTCGCAGACACCTTTAATTCTTAGAATTTGAGCATTATTCAAATAACTTCTGTGTACTTAGTAAAAACTCACTGCATAAGTTTCAGTATTGCATGCACTGCCTAGCACTAGGCTTAAAGTGGGGACTGAAATTTCGTCCTGGAAAACGAATTAGAGACGTAGAGACTTTGCTACTTGATTTTGTTATTTCCTTGCGCGCAACGACAGGTTAAATGGACTTGCTATACAATACCTTTTGTTGATATTGAGATGCCTGGGCTTGAGCGTGCAACAAGATTTCTGAAATGTATTCCTTGCATTGTTTTATCTACAGCATAGAAACCAAAGATCAATATCACGTAGAAAATACGGCTGGACAGAGAATCGTATAATGAACGAAATCAACTTGTACACACAAGAACCTACCTCTTTAGTTAGCTCTGCTTTTTCTTCTTCAAGAATTCCTATTTGGTAATAAGCCTTTGTAGGTTCCACCAACCTGATATACAGTTTCTTGGATCAATGTCACGTCATATACCATGTCATGGTTATGCATGAATCATCCTGTATAAAATAAACCACGTGAACTTTCTGACCTCCAAAATTGATCCTTTGTGGATAGTTCACCTGAGCTCATATCCATACATTGAGAGTTCTCTACCATTACTAATCTCTTTCTTAGTGCTTGAAGTTCCAGTTCTAATGAATCTCTAATCAGGCGATCTCTTTCTACCTCTTCTTCCATTTCATGTACCTTGAAAAATGGGATAAAAAGAAAGGACTTGAATTTCTTACATTAAACCAAGAGAATGGAGCTTGCATGTTAAAATATTGTTTTGGTTTATAAGGCCATTCCACACATAAAGTAGAGATCAAATTGAATTTAAAAGTTACACTATGTCTGATTTTGCCAGGGACCAATGGATAGGAACAAATTAATAATGAGCACTTTCAAGTCTAAGACAGAAAATTAATGTGGAAAGGCTTACCTTATTCTCCAGTACATTTATGGTGCCCTCAAGTTCTTCAACGGAGTGCTCTAAAATCTTAACCTCCTCATCCTTTTCTTCAGCATACATTTTACTGGCTTCTGATGCCTGGTAAATCAAGAGATCAGAGCATGTCCATCAAAGTTTGGCCGGTTAAATATTCTTCAGAAAAATACATACCTGGCGAGCTTGTACAGCAATTGCTTCGTTCTCATCAGCTAGTGAATATGCCATATCAAGCCTGTCTTGAAAGAACTGAAGTTGCTCAAGAAGCTGGTTCTTTTCTCCAATCACCCTCTTGAGATCTTCTTCAGTATCTTTATCTTTCTTCGACAATATCAGTTGTTTCTCTGCTGTGGAGGTCAGCCAAAGAATTTCATTTTCTAGGCTTTTCACAATCTCCCTTTGTTCTTCCAACTCATCGTCTGTTTGGGACTTCTTCACATAAAGACCCTCTAAGAGAGCTCTCAACTCAGAGTTTTGCTTTGAGAAATTATCTGATTCTCTTCTAGTCTCTTCAAGATCAGCTTTCGAGGAAAATAAAGCACTCTCCATCTCTTTTATTTGGTTTTCAAGAATTTTGTGGTGAATGAGCATTTCATCTAGTTGACGTTCTTTAGTAGATAACTCGTTTTGAACTCGATTCAAAGCTACTATTAACTTTTCAACTTCATCCGTGATATCCTTTCTGCCAGAAGCTGATTCTTGCAACAGCCTAATGTCAAATAGCAAACCTTTCAGCAAATCTTCTTTTTGTTCCAATTCTTTTCTGAGCTTCAAATTTTCATTTTTTCTGTTAATATGGTCTAGACCACACTCTTTATCCTCCATTCGGCTGAAGCTTGTCATTCCATCCAGCTTTTCTGTATCCACAAGCATACCAATTTTACTACTTTTCACCAAATCATGTATAAAATCAATAGCTTGACAATGGTATAGCACAGAATAGGATATCCCATTCTTTATTGTGCCAGAAAATATACCTTCTAGTAATGATTTTGAGTTGCTGATGTGGCCCAGTGTTTCTTCTGCCATTCTAGAAGCATCAGCAAACAATGTTTTCAACAATCCCTCCACATGTTTTTGCATATCAACAAATGACCCTTCAAGCAAGGACATTCTATTTGAAATTTCTGTCAAGCCGTGACAGGCCTCGTCCTGTAGTATTCCTTTTTCTCCATCGCTCTGTCGAACGGAGGACTTAAGTTGTTTAACATTTTCAACTAAGCTTGCTTTCTGTGCCAGTAATTCCTCTTCTGCTTGTCTCAACAAAGACGTCAAGTGTTTTTCCTTTTCATTCACTTTAACCAGAGCATTTAACGTGTAATCCACTTCTTTGATGGTTGAGAAGGCTTGCTCAAACTTCTTGAAGTGGGTTTTCTCTTCAGTGATGTTGTCACCAACTTCTTCCTGCATGCCCAGAATGAACCCAAATGAAATGATGTCAATTTTCTGGCCTCAAATTAAATGAATGGGGATGACATCAGGGAGTTTCTTTTATCTAGTAATACAAAGATTGAAAAAACTATTTTCTTATCTCAAATGATAAAGGATATGAAGTTTAAGAATACAATTTAAGATTAATGAAAAGAACTACATTGCACTAGTTAATTGCAATAATTATTTCCTTGCAGTAGTTAACTCCAATAGTAGTTACGGCACTAGTTAGTTGTAGTTTCTTAGTCCAGTGGTAGCTACTTCTTTGTAGTAGTTTTGCAGTTTTTCATTCCAGTAATGTTAGGAAGTCATGTCCTTGTTTCTAGGGGTAGTTATCTGATCAGTATTTTGTATTTAAACTCTATGTTTATCCCAGGAAATCTAAGAAGAAAGTTATTAAGTTTTTGAGTACTTCAAACTCAAGAGATTGCAGGTTCTCTCTTAACAAACCAGCACCATAGGCCGTAGGAAGAAGATATCAGATTTCACATTTCAGCGTCCTATAACAAGATCCATATCAGGGGACCATAACAACTTGTATCAGATGAAACAGAATCACCAAGATTGGACACTTAAAAATTTTTTGAAGTCTTAAAGAAGTTCATCACTTTAAAGGATTTGATTTGCTGATTTGATGTTTTAAAACTAGTTAACAAGTGATTAAATATATTAATTACTTGTTAAATAGTTGAGAAATCGAAGGAAATTTTTTTAAAAAAAAAAAACACAAAATTCGGACACTTGGAAAAAAAAAAAATTGGTCCCGTAGGACCCAAAAAAAAAAAAACTGTGTAAAAATCTGCATATTTTGTGCTCTCTGAAAGTGGGTCACACGCGCCAGGTGGCGCTTGGGCAAGGGCTAATGCAGTTGACAGGGCAGCTGGCATTGATGTGGCTTGCATTGGCAGTCAACAATTGACTTTGACTTTGACTATTGACTATTGACGTGGCATGTCCACGTGTATATTTTTAATTTTACTTTTGTTTTTTTCAAATTTTGAAAAAAAATAAAAAATTCTACAAGTGGACCTACTAACACTTCGACCAACTTTAACGTGAGAATTTTGGATCAAAGTGTATCTTTTCTATCTTCTTCCAACTCAAGAACACTAAGAAAAAACCTCAATCTTCAAATAATCACAAGTCCTTCGTTTTTGCTCCAAATTCAACGAAATTTTCATCCACGTGCTACTTTCAACAGCACGAACAAACCTCACTATTTTTTAGTCTTCAATTCCAAGCCAAAAATAAATCCACTTTTCAAAATTGACAAGTTTCAAAAGCTTCAACCTCTTTAATGGTAACTTCACTTCTACACCTCTAAATCGAATGAAATTCGAGATTTAGGCTCAAAAAATACTAAGGAATCAAGATAGTGTCAAAAGCAACAAATCAAAACAAAAAAAATTCTGAAATTTTTGGATGATTTTTTTTGGAATTTTTTTTTATTATTATTTTTGAACAGATCTATACCCCAAGATTTAGATTTGTGAAAACAAACCTAAACCTAAGCTCCTATGCCAAAATGATAAGAATCAAAGAAGGAAAAACAAGAAAGAAGGAAAACAAAGAAAAAGGATATGTGGGTTAACACTCAAGCTCTTGAAATTATGGGAAATAAGGGGCTAAACCCTCACTCCTTAGTCTCGAGTAGTAGTTAACGCACTATTTAATTGCAGTAATTATTTCCTTGTAGTAGTTAACTCCAGTAATAGTTACTCCACTAGTTAGTTGTAGTTTCTTAGTCCAGTAGTAGTTACTTCTTTGTAGTAGATTTGCAATTTTTCATTCCAGTAATATTAGAAAGTCATGTCTAGTGTCTAGGGTAGTTATCTTGTCAGTATTTGTATTTAAATTCCGTGTTTATCCCAGGAAATCTAAGCAGAAAGTTTTAAAGTACTTCAAACTCGAGATTGCAGGTTCTCTGTTAATGAACCAGTGCCATAGGCCGTATGAAGAAGACATCAGATTTCACATTTCAGCGTCCTATAACAAGATCCATATCAGGGGACCATAACAACTTGTATCAAGGGACCATAACATATTACCTCTCTCCGGTAGTTGCAGCTAACTTCAGCTCCATGCATCATTATATTATGACCCCGAATTATTTCACTTTGTTGATTAAGTTCAGCTGAATCAGAGAGATACAGCATTGGGGTTGAGCAATCGCCCTCTCCTTTCTCATTGAAAACCAAATTGAACTGAGCATTTATTTTGGCAAAAGCATCATATGCCATTTTAAAATCCCTCCTCAAATGCAATATTGATGTATTTTCTAGATTCAACTTCTTCGGTATGCTTTGTGAACTACCTCTGACGGAAGATGTATTTGACCTTTTTCCTGAAGCAACACTTTCAGCTAAAAGATCAGAACATGAAGCTGAACAGTCAGCTGTCCCTCCATCTGATTTACTTGGATCCTCAGTTGTATCAGGGCATAGATATAAATCCAAAGTTCTGTTTAGATTTGTGGTGATTTGCCTCAATTTCTCATTTGTTTCAACAAGGTCATATTTAATCTGATGCAGCAGTTTCTGCTGTTTGTTGTGGTCATGATGCTTACTCGAATCGCGCGATGGAGATTCAACTGCACGGTACTGAGAATTGCCATTTTCTATCAGATCATAGAACGTATTCCGCAACTGATGGATAAGATCCAGAAATTCTTGATTGAACTCCTTGCATAAACAAATCATTTTATAAGAGTCTGATTGGAGGCCTGACAGTAGCTCTAGAGTTGCCAACTCAATATTATTTTCACGAGCTACCAATGCCAATAAACTTTCACTTGAACTGTCTCCTTTTTCGAGGTTACTGTCAATACTATCAGATCCATCATTTGCAGAAAATGAAGCAGCATGAACTTCAGCGATGTGGCTTCCCTTGTACAGTGGATTCTTTTCTAAAAAGTCCAATCTACCAATTTGATCATCTAAAGAAGAAACTAGCTGGATTGCTTCCTTGTTGCTTGCCTCATTATCTAACTGCTGAGCTTGTGTAATAGCCATTGTTGCACCTCTCAGAGAATTCAGTTTCTCATCCATTTGCCATATGCCTCGTTGTGCTTCTTCCAAACTCCTTTTTAACAAAAGAATGGTTTCTTCTTTCTCAACACAAATTTTCACGGCTTTCTCAACATGTTCGCCAATGCAAGCATTGACGTCTGGATATGAGCAAGCTATATTTTCTATCTGGGAGGAAGCATCTCGCAGGGATTTAGAACCATCTATGAGAAAGGTCGTTAGCTCCAAAGTTGCTCTTTCCCATTCCATGCACAGCACCTTTATTTCTTCCTCTTTAGCTGCCAGACTGTTCTTCAAACTAATGTTTTCATCAGCCATTAAGAACATTTTCTCCTGTAATTCTGACTTCATTGCAACAATCTCTTCCTGCATATGAAGAATCGTTTTAGCTGTTTCTATTTCAACCTCCTCAAGCACCAACTCAGTTTGGTGTTCCTGCGATAACTTTAATGCATGATCCTCCAGATATTGGCTATTAAGCAAGCAAGCCTCCTCAAGGTCCTTGGACATTTTCTCCAACTTAGCTTGCAAAGCAACCGTGGAGAGGTCTCCATTACTGTCTTGAGTTTCAAGAAGAGAGCCTCTTGATTCATGCTTATCAAGTATAGGCATGTGTTGTATCCCAGACCTTTCAGAGGCAAGCATCTGCATAGACAGCCTTTGATTTTCTTCCCTCGTGTCGAGCTCTTCTATTAGCTGAACTTGTTCCTGTTCCATTGCTTCCATCAAGGATCTCACTTCAATCAACTGTTCCACAATACCTTTATGCGGCAAAATGGAGGCCCCATCAGTCTCCTCAACTTCATTTTTGGATTCTCCACCTGCTGGCGGGTCATGTGGTGTCCTTTTTGCTTTATCAGCTTCTGTTGACATGGTCTCCACCTGTTAAAGTACGGGTTAGTCAACAGCAGATGGGAACAGTATATATGTCAAGAAGGAAATCTAATCCTTCATACAGAAAAAATCCAGGATCCTTCTTACAGAATCAAATGCAGCTTGGTTAAAGTTCACATGTTTGCCCAATTCTCCTTGCAATTCCTCAACTTCCCTGCAAAGCAAAAGACAGATCAGAAGCGAAACGGAAACTTTTGAACAAGAACAGTTTTGCTTTTGAACTCTCGTTTCATTGAGGTAATACTAAGAGAGAAGTTTGGCGTGCTGTTTGGATGTTGAGGAACAAAAGCGTCAATCTTGTCACACCAATTGAAGATCAGATATTAGATAGGTAAAATTAATATGCGTATGTTGCTCTAGATAGGTAAAATTAATATGCGTATGTTGCTCTAGATACACACACGTGTATCTATATCTATATTGTATTAAAAGCATGAAAGTCCTTAGAAATGTTTATTGAACTTTTTACCATTTGGTAAAACACTCTATAATAGACAAAACTGTCAATCACTATTTTTCCTCAAATTCTTATTTAGTAAAATTTATATAGTCTACAAGGAGAATTAATGTAGACTCCTAAAATCTGTGGAGAAGGGGAATTAGAAAAAGGAGTGCTAAAATATATAGAATGAAAAGTTAATATTTAGTACAAAACTTTGCTCTTTTTATTTATTATTAATAACGTGATAAACACGCGCAAAACACATATATATCCATACATACATATATATATGGCTGAAATATACAAAACTTAATACAGTGATTTTACGCATATACAAAAACTATACATTTGTTGGCTATTTTGTAAACTAGATCTCACCCAAGGCATTGGACTCGAATTATTCCCTATATTTGTTATGTATATAAGTTCCACGGATTTGGTAAGTGATACAAGCAGTCTTTATGCTCCGAAAGAAATCAAATTTGTTGAATAGAATTAACCACCTCATCTAAAAGTTAAGATGTTAGAGACAAACACTTAAATTTATTTGTCTACAACACACACACCCTCTCATGCCAGCCTAGACTTGAAGACAATACCTTTATTTGCTCTAATACCATGCTAAATACTGGTGAACACCTCAGTTAAAAAGCTTAAACTGTTTAGAGAGGAAAAACTTCCACTTATTTATTTTGGCCTACCAACAAAATTCACAAAATATAGGAAATTACAATGACCACACTGTTTAAATACAAAAGCAATATTAAATTGTTTATTGCAAGTTCACACACATGTAAGGGGTAATTGCAGGCTGAGCTGAAGAATTAATCGTGTACACCCCTTATATGCTTATTGGATTTTCACTTGCAGAGACTTTACCTGATTATTTTTGAATTCATTTCTCCGCATTCTTTTAATTCTCTTGCGGCGACCCTTTCCTGCATAAGGGATGCAGTTCACACATGTCAGATGGTACACAACAGTCACCTTATCACTAACCTTATGTTCTTCTCTTTAAGCAGGCACAGGCTGCCCAGGAAAGCAAGACTAATCCAAAAACTTGAAGCAGAGTAAATTTCATGAAAAACAACAGATGTATGGAACCCAACAAAATGGAGCCGCAAGAATAACTTTGGACCTGTTCACGTAATTCTGACATTTCAGCAACCAGTTTTTCTGTCTCCTCGTTCTCGTAGAAGTTTTCAAACCTGAAAAGACAGATGCAAAATCAAATCACCATAGATCAGGGACCATCAATCTTGGCAAGACAAATATTCATATTTATTACCATCTGAGTTGCTTAAGGAGGCTAATATTCTCATATGCAAGTCGAGTCAACACCGGATTTCGTTCAGTTCTGGCCTCAGTGATCTGAATCTGGTCTTTTAAAGTATTATTTTCTTCCAGAACAAAGCTGTCTGCAGAAATTATTCCATTTCCAAGTGATTCCAATTGGTCAAGTTTTACATCTCTGAGCTTCATTATCTCTTTACTAGGTTGAACCACCTCTTCTTGCTGATGAACCTGTAAAACAATCCTTAAACTTTTATTAAACAAGGCTATGATATTTAAATATCAATTTCATCGAAGGTGCACTTTCTAATAACACAAGGTGCATAAGAGATGCCATAATTATTTGTACCAAATGTTTCATCTGTTCAATTTCAGCCTCTAATCTCCTAACTTCCATCTCAGCCAATTTCGCTCTCCTCACGGCATTGAGCAAAGTTGCTTTCAGATAATGCAACTGCCATTGATTCATGGGACAATATTATACTTGGTCTTGATGTTAAATAGAGAAACAATTGAAGGAGTAGAAGACTACCGAATTACTTCTTCCATGTTGTGGACCATGATCAGTGTGCATATCCAATTCCTCAGACAGGTCAAAGCTCTCAGGACAGTCGCCCGAGCTGAGTTGATCTAAACTTGGGACACTTTCTGCAAAATAATTCTCAGAACCCTGATGCTTCAGTAGAAAGGACAACTGACCCTGTTCAACAAGTTTTCAAGTATACTTGAGAGCATGGAATATTTACACATTTCATATACAACACAATATTATACACCTTTAATAAAGCATGTTACATGCCTTCAGTTGTTGGATTTGCTGCTGCAATGCTGAAACATCACCTGAAGCATCTGCGTCTTCGTTTATTTTAGCCTAGAAAATTAAAGGTCAAACTTTCAAAACCAAAGATTTTTCGTTTCCAAATAAAAGTTAGCATAGCCTATAAAATATAGCTCAGAAATTTAATAATTAAAGAAGTTTCGTTTTTCCAAAGCCTAGAAATGTAGCTCAGACTTTTAATAATTAAGAAATTTTGATTTTTCCAAACAAAAGTCAGCATATATATCTGGAAGTCGTACATTGTTCTGAATAAGTTTTGCACGCTGAGCAAACTTAAGAGTGCTTAGTGTCTCACTGGCTGAACTGCAGAGGATAAAAAAGAGTCATTACAACACTACAATTGTGCTTTCAAAATGACAGCTGAGATTATCCTGTTACCAAATAGATGCGCTGATGGTGGCGATTACTGTTGTTTTTGAGTTACCACCTAGAGAATCCTACATCGAAGAACAAAAAGATGGCTTTCTCTTTTGAGAAATTCAATAATGATTTAATACACCAGTATTCTGTAGGCCTGATAGTCATAAGATAATTCTCACCTGAAGGAGAAAAGTTAGCCTAGAGTCCCTGTACGGAACGTGTCTATGTTTTCCATGTGCCAAATCCACCAAAGACATGATGACAAGTCTGCATGAATGACAAGGCACAGTTTAGCACAAAACATAGCCAAGTAAACATATCCAAGTAGGACGGCATAAGGCTGGCTTAAAGATCACTTCAAAATTTTGTAGAAAAGAGATCAGTAAAATAAAGCATAAGAGTATTTTACACACAGGATAACGAGACCCTGCAGTCTACAATTTTCCTTTTGATACTTAAACTGGCTTCTCCGACTTGTTAACTACTTACTATTTAAATAAACTCATATTACTTGCTACATAACATTCCACATAGAATTATGCTTAAAAAAAATGAGAAACTAAAGAATATTCATATTCTTTTGCATAATTCTCTGTGAAAGAGTATTTAGGGCATAAGAATGCTCAAACACAAAAACTGTAAATCAATTAATCAATGCTGAAAGACGATTCCAATTTGGCCCTTGAAGTTACAAAAGAGACTAAATTTGACAATAAGTGGCCAAACTGCCTAGAAAATCACAAGTTGTAATAACACAACCCCTTATTTGAGGTTTAGCTCTCCATTGCATGTTTTGAGACCTCCAATAGCTTCATATTATGTTTTTGGATATGTAAGATGATTGGATTGGGAACTGAGGGGCTTGGGAGTGTTTCGGCATGCTTTAGGCTTAAAATTCATAGTTGATGCATTGCTGAACCTGGTGCCTCACCAATGCAGACACCAGGTTCACATTTGCCGACCAGAGGTGATGGGTGGTAGTTTTCATTTGTGGCTGGTTGTTTGTTTTTGTGGAGGTCGCAATTGCGATGATCTAGCCGCATTTGTGATGGAACCCTAGGTTGGCTAGTCACTTTTGCGGGCTCCCTGACTGCAATTGTGGTCCAGCATATGCAAAAGGGTAGTCGCATTGAGAACATGACATGTAGAATAAGATGCTCATTTCCGGGATTTTTGACATTTTATCACCATTTTTGGAACGAAGTAGTTACCAGACTGGGGGAATTTTAATTTGGGATCACCACATAGCTCCAAGGTAATGATTCTACACATACCCATCTTGATTATACATGATTTTTTTCTGATTTAGTAACGTGCCTCAAGTTATAAAAACTTATTCTAGGAGGCCAAAATAAACAATTTAAAGACTTAGTAACTGTCATGAGACAGTTACGGGTTGTTGTTTTTTTGTAGAAAAAGGAGTGGCATAGTTAGAAGAAGGTATTCAGAAAAAAGAAAAGAAAAGGGAATTCGGGAGAGTTTTAGCCTCTCGAATGTCTAGGAATGGGAGAGTTTTAGCCTCTCGAATGTCTAGGAATGTTGAAACCTGTGTAAATTTAGCGTTATGTACTGGATAACTGAATTTCATTCATGTATTAGGATATAATTTATATTGTGAGTAACACCAGATTTATAGTGTTGGACACTGTGAGAAATATAATCGAAAAATATTATTGAATTGTTGTCTACATAATTACATTGACACCCTATTTATAGACAATACATTACATTCCTTTTCTAAGTAGGATTTGTATACTACTCCTATTCCTATTCATATTCTAACACTCCCCCTCAAGTTGGTGCATACAAGTCATATGTACCTAGCTTGTTACAAATATGATTAATATGAGAACTGATGAGGGACTTGGTGAAGATATCTGCAAGTTGATCACTTGACTTTACAAATTTTGTAACAATATCTCCCAAGAGTATCTTTTCTCTGACAAAGTGACAATCAATCTCTATGTGCTTGGTCCTCTCATGGAACACTGGATTAGATGCAATATGAAGGGCTGCTTGATTATCACATACAAGTTCCATCTTACCAATTTCTCCAAATTTTAGTTCTCTCAGCAATTGTTTGATCCAAACCAGCTCGCAAGTTGCTACAGCCATTGCTCGATATTCTGCTTCGGCACTAGATTGAACAACCACACTTTGTTTCTTACTCTTCCAGGACACCAAATTACCTCCTACTAAAACACAATATCCAAATGTCGAATGTCTATCAGAGGATGATCCTACCCAATCAGCATCTGTATATCCAACGAGATGCTCATGGCTTCGATCCTCGAAGAGTAGTCCTTTACCTGAGATGACTTTATATATCGCAAAACACGAACAACTGTATCCCAATGACTATCACGGGGGAAGTCATAAACTGACTTACATTACCTATAGATAAAGAGATGTCAGGTCTAGTCACTGTGAGATAATTCAACTTTCCAACCAACCGCCTATACCTTCCAAGATCACTGAGTGGCTCCCCTTATCCTGGCAGAAGTTTAGCATTTGGATCCATAGGAGTGTCAATGGGTCAACATCCCATCATTCCTGTCTCCTTAAGAATGTCTAAAGCATACTTGCATTGAGAAATAACAATACCTGATCTGGACTAAGCAACCTCAATACCTAAAAAGTATTTTAGTCTGTCAAGGTCTTTAATCTGGAAATGTTGAAAGAGATGTTGCTTCAAGTTAGTGATACCATCTTGATCATTGCCGGTGATAACAATATCGTCAACATAAACCACCAAATAAATACACAGATTTGGTTCAGAATGACGATAAAACACTAAATGATCAGCTCCACTACGAATCATGCCAAACTCCTGAATCACTGTGCTAAACTTTCCGAACCAGGCTCGAGGGGACTGTTTCAAACCATAAAGTGACTTGCGCAATCAACATACAAGGCTACTAGACTCCCCCTGAGCAACAAAACCAGGTGGTTGCTTTATATAGACTTCTTCCTCAAGATCACCATGCAGAAAAACATTCTTAATGTCCAACTGATAAAGAGGCCAATGACGAACGGCAACCATATAGAGAAAAAGATAAACTAATGCTATTTTAGCCACGGGAGAGAAAGTTTCACTATAATCAAGCCCAAATATCTGTGTATATCCTTTGGCAACAAGGCGATCCTTCAGCCGATTAACCTAACCATCTGGACCAACTTTGACTGTATAAACCCAACGGCAACCAACAGTAGATTTACCTGCAAAAAGAGAAACAAGCTCCCAAGTACCACCAGTATGTAAAGCAGGCATCTCATCAATCATAGCCTGTTTCCATCCTGAATGGGAAAGTGCTTCACCTGTAGTCTTCGGGATGGAAATAGAGGACAAAGATGATACAAAAGCATAATGGGGTGATGTCAAATGATGATAACTCAAGAAAGTATAATGTGGGTTAGCATTACGAGTGGATCTTATACCTTTTTGAAGTGCAACTGATTGGCTAGAAAGAGGCAGGTCCGCAGTAAGGGAAACGCCAGACGTATGACATGAATCATCTGGGACTGATGCTGGACGTGGGCGACGGTGATAGGTCAAAAGTGGTGGCATTGTAGCTGGAGATGGAGAAGTAGTCGTAGATTCCTCAAAGATTGGTGTGGGTAAGACTAGAGGTATGGGTAAAACCTCAGAGATATTAAGATGATCAAAAGATGTATAGTAAGGTTGAGATTCAAAGAATGTGATATCAGCAGACATAAGGTAGCGACCCAGGTCAGGTGAATAGCATTGATACCCTTTTTGAACTCGAGAGTAACCAAGTAAGACACACTTGAGAGCACGGGGGGCTAATTTATCTTTTCCTAGGGCTAAGTTATGAACAAAAACACGTGCTCCCAAAAACACGAAGGGGGTAGAGTAGAGATGTGATTGAGGAAATAGTATAAAATGGGGAATCTGATTCTGGATCAAAGATGATGACATTATATTAATGAGATAGCAAGATGCGAAGACTGCATCGCCCCAAAAATGCAACAGAACATGGGATTCAATGAGAAAAGTGCGAGCAGTCTCAATGAGATGCCTATTTTTCCTTTCTGCTATACCGTTCTGCTGAGGGGAGTATGGACATGATATCTGGTGAATGATTCCTTGATGAGTCATAAACTCCTAAAACTGAGAGGATAAGTATTCTAAGGCATTATCACTACGAAAAGCACAAATAGAAACACCAAATTGATTTTGTATTTCAGCACAAAAACTTTTGAATATAGAGAATAACTCGGAACGATCTTTCATCAAGTAAACCCAAGTACATCTTGAAAAATCATTGATGAAAGTAACAAAGTAACGAAATCCTAAGGTGAACTGACTCTACTAGGACCCTAAATATTAGAATGAACTAATGAGAAAATAGACTCTGAGCGACTCTCAATACTACGTGAAAATGTAGCATAGATGTGTTTCCCAAGTTGACACGACTCACAATCTAATGTGGATAGACTAGACAAACTAGGCACTATATTTTGTAGCTTGGATAGACTCGGATGTCCCAAACGTTTGTAAATAATGTCAGGAGGATCTGTAGCGGAGCATGCTGTGAAGGAATTTGAAGAGGTAAGATGGTAAAGGCCTTGTAATTTTACATCTTGTGTTTTATTTTTGTTTCAACTATGTTAATCCGTTGGCATAACATTTCATGCGCAAAGACGAAGGTCTTGCAATTAATCATAAATCTCTATATACTAATTCAACAATACTAATTATCTTTCAGATGGCAAAAGAACTTTGTTGCAAAAAAAAGTATACAAAATCAAAAGAGGGTATTTTTGTAAACAAACACTTCTTTTATAAAAACTATGTAAGATATATTATTTCTTATACATCAAACCAAACAATGTATAAGAAATAATACATGCATAACTAATACAAACATAACTAATACAAGCATTACTAATACACTATGCATTGTTCTTATACACTCTACCAAACGACCCCTTAGAGATCCAATTTGCAAAAGATACCAGGATCCTTATGCTTTCATTTGCCACCAAAGCTCCATCTAGGATCTATCCACCCTCCACAAAGTAGTTTACTAGTTTGTGAAGTAGACACTATCTCGTTCAAGGCCTTCTTAAGTTTATTGGAAAGCGCCTTAGGAAAATTGATACGAGCCAAATGGCCACCATATCTTTCGATGAGAGGCCAATACATGAAGCTCAAGCTTTGGCCACCTCGAGGACACAAGAGCATGCATGGAGGACCCGTCTTGAACACACCAAAAGGCAATTCCATGTGTGGAAGGTTGTTTTGGGGCTTGACTTTGATGCCTACCCGAGAGTAAAATGGAACCCACGACTTTGGAGCATTGAAGAACCTTCAAACACTCCAAAACTGCCCCTCTACTTAAGGGTGTTTTGGTCATTTTGTGCCCCCTCCTTACACTCCATAGGCACCCCTCTCATTAAGGGCATTAGGGTCATTTTATCTTCATTCTTTAATAGCTTATAAATGGACTCTTTTTAGGTTATTTTCTTAGTTTTAGTCTTGATGAAGAATTGAAAGAAACATTTGAAACATTCTCTCTTGTGAGAGTGTAACCCGAAACTTGGGTTTGCAAGTGTGGATTCACTTGTGTTATAATTTGGCTTAGAAACGTTTGGTGCTTAAGGAGATTGACATCCCTCTTGTGTCTACGTAAGAGTTTGGTGATGTTTATGTAAGTACTAGGGGTCTTAGGATTTGATACATTCTAGGGTTCTTAGTCCTTGTATACTCCTTTGTCAAACTATCTATTTTCTCTTTATTGCAATAGTTGATGTTGTTTCTTGTTATCTTGTTGTCTTGTTCCATAGCTTGTGTTCTTCTTCTTGTCTTGTTGTGTCCTTGGCTGATTTTCGTGTTTCGTGGTCGTTCCCATATCAAAATGTTTTACCCTTTACTCAATAATAATAATAATAATAATAATAAGGAAGAATACATATACAGACCCCTTAACTATTTCACTTTTTCTGTATAGGCACCTCAATTAAGTCATGTACCTATTGAACTCTTTACTCCTTTACAAATTGTTTCAATTGAGCACAATTGTTGATGTGGCATGGCATGTGTAGTGCACTCTCCACTTGGAGAGTGAGAAACCATAATTAATCCAAAATTAAAAAGAAAAAGAAAAAGACAACCAATCAAAAAAAAGCCACATATAAAGAATTAAAAAAAAAAAAAAAAGATATTGGAGCAGCCATGGCACCGTCTGCCATGGTGAATATTTATACCTTCGAAATAAAAATTACATTATTTAAGCTTGAATCCTTCTTAAAAAATCACATTCTTGAAGCAATGGAGTTATGGAGGTGATGGCGATGGTGGTGGAATTTCATCAACCATAGATGGTAAAATTTAAGAATGGTAAAATCACATTCTTAAATAGGACATTGTTGCTTGATAGAGAAAAGAAATTTAGAAACCAAAATAATTTTTTCCCAAGCAATTTACTAATTTTCACCGATTGGCCAAATCCTTTGAATCTCCCTTGCCTAATGAATTCATGTTTTCCAAATTCTTGGTTAACCATCCATAATTGAACAGTGGTTCCTTTTTTTTTTTTCTTCCACCGAAATGGATCTAAAGGTCTTTGTGGCTGGTATTTGAAGTTGAGTTGGTCGATATTACTTTTCATTCTGCAAAATCCTTAAAATTGTTGTTGTTGTAGTGTTCTCTTTAAAGGAAAACATGTTAGCATGATTTGTCTTGAGTACAACTTCATTCGAAAGATCAAAACCCTTGGATGGTCATGTTTTGCTTAGGTTGAACCATCATTAAGATCTTTTCATTTAGTATTGCTTGTGTTTTTTCTCTTGGTTCAAACAGAAGTGAGAAAATGGAGGACTCCTTGAAACTCTTTTGGTGAACTATCAATGGTTCATAATGTTTGATGCATGTCGAATTTGAAGCTCCTTATGTTAGAATTTTTGAATGTTACAGTTCATTCTTGTCAGTTCAAGAATTTTAATTGGATTACAGAAATCAATGGTCATTTATGAATTATCTATATATATTACTAAACTATAAAACTGGCTTGGCAGAGGTCATTTATGAATTATCTATATATATCAAATTTTTACTGCTAATAATATCTTACATACTTTCAAATTTTTCTCTAATGGATGTTGGGTAAGAGGTCCTCTTTTTTTCTTCTCACTAAAAATTATATTTGAAAAGCGAAAAAATTAAAAGAGACAAAAAAAATTAGAATTAATATAAGAAAAAAGATGAATGATGATCAGAAGAGGGGTAAAGGAGAAATTGAGTATGTTATTAGCTAGGCTTCAATGGTGGAAAAGATATAAAATATAGAGGAGGAAGAAGACACAAAAAGCAATTTACTTCTATTTTTTTTTTAAATCTTTTCTTCTTTAATGACATGAAATTTTATGATTGGTGATAATTTCCACGTCAGGGAAGGTGCAATTCACGCGTTCAAGATTTAAAAAATGCAGGCATTGAAAAAGTGCCACGTAGGACATTTGTGATCAATTGAAACCATTTGTGAAGGAGTAAAGGATTCAATAGGTACATGGCTTAATTGAGGTGCCTATACGGAAAAAGTCGAATAGTTGAGGGGCTTGTATATGTATTAGCCTAATAATAATAATAATAATAATCTTATAGATGTTTCCCACTAGACTAATAGGTCTATACACCCTAGTGTTTGTTGCTCCCTCCCTTTCTGGTATGATGACAATGAATGAAGCACTAAACTTTTTGCGAATTTCCCCCTCTTAAGATATATGAACCCTGTTTAACAAAAACTCAAATGATTCATGTCACTCGATGTTATGATGTCGCATATTTTGCATTTTTGTGATACCCAACTTAATGAAGAGCAAATTGCATTGTGGGAATAGGTCATGTTGCTAGTGGGAAATTAGTGTCTTACATCAATTCAAATATATAGACGACTATATAGCCAACCTCAGCTAGTTAGGGATTATAGTGTAATTTATTGATTGATATATGCAAATTTGATGTAGGGTTTATCATAATTCATAGCAAGATGATAATTAGTATTTCAACGAGGATGACTAATTAGACGATGTTTATCTTCTTTGTTATTGTTGCTTGGATGTTGTAACTCCTTGGTATTCATCAGTGCAATGTGCCACTATTAAGAAACTCAATCGTGCATGCCAGACATGTTAAATCTACTACATAATTCTTTCCCTTCAAAGTGATGCCAATTTTGGACAGGACGTTCATCTACAAATTTCAATCACTCAACGGTAGTACATAACCTTTTGTTGTGCAAATGCTTGAAATTGTCCTGAATATACTTTTCCTAATCAATCATTAATGTCTCAGTACAGATACATAATTACACTTCCTGCACTATTAAAATAAAGGTGAAGAACTTATCATATAAACTAAGAATAGTGTAATGACGAGAATTAAGAATGCATTATCCTGAAGGAGTAAATCAAAGCATGCAATGGATCATTATGAGTAATCATCTAATCTGCTAAGGGGAGAATTAAAAAATAATCAAGAAAACAAATACGCATGGCATAGTAATTTCAGCACTCAATTTACTCAAGATTATCTTATGAATATCATTACCCAAGAGTTGATAAAGACTTGTTTATATTTGCAGCTTCTTTCAAACGATCTCCTTCTGCGCCAGAGCTTTTCTGCCTAGATAATCGAAAATTGTCTAAGACTGAAAATACAACTGATTTTGAGATTGTTGTCTAAGACTGAAAATGCAACTGATTTTGAGATTGTACTTTGTCTAAGACTGAAAATACAACTGATTTTGAGATTATACATTATTGAAGTCAAAAATTACCTTTCAGAACCAGCTAGATCTACTAGGTTTAATCTTCCAAATCTAAAGTGTTTCATTGAGTCTTTCTCCCAGCAACTCTCAATGTTGCAAGTGAAAACACTATGAGATCGACTGCTCTCAGTATTCATTTGAGTAGCTGCCATTTTTCTGTTTGCAGCCCCCTGTGGAAGACAAAATCATCAAAACAATTCTCTTATGAGAAGTTCTTAGAGACTGTTGCTAATATCCTCCAAAAGTGAGATTAGGTGTGTTTCAGATCCTCCAAAAGCAATATATTTTTGGAGGATCCAACAGGGGTGCACTGACATTTTTGGAGGACCCAAGCAACATAGCTTAGAGATGAAGGTTCAGTATTAGGTTTTACCTGTAACAAAATTCTGAGAACGTCGTCCACAGAACTGACACCAACTTCAGTGAGGTTTTCAACATATACACCTTTCTTCAAGTCTTCTCTTAGCTATCATATGTTAGCATATGTAGTGATGATTCTGTATGTATGTGAAACACAACAACAATTGTCATAAAATAAAATAAAATTACCAGCAAATTAGTTGATGAAGGCTCAAGGAGGTCGGTTATCTGTTCATTATATATCTCTAAGAAAGAACATTTGCAACTATACTTCAACGTCTCATTCTTTCGCTTGTCCTCTTCCTAAAAGGCATTAAAACTAGTCAGGAAAAGTAGTGAGGACAGCTAAATGATCAGTTTTTCATATCTAACCTCTCTAATTCTAGTAAATAAGTACTCAAATATACGAGGAGTCATTCCACATCGTTCGCTTAGCTTTCCACTCATTTCAACTATGTCACCCATCATTGTGTAAGTCTTTCCACTTCCGGTCTGCAAGAATTGGATACCCAAAACTTATAAATCAATGAATGGCTATTGTAAAATACAGCAAACACCAAGAATTAGCATTGTTGCGCACCTGACCATATGCAAACATGCAGCTATTATAACCTGACATGCAGTTATCCACCATGGGCAACCCTGCAACTCTGAAAAGCTTTTCCTGCTCAAGGTTCAAGAGAACAGTTCATATAAAAAATTTATTAACCTTGAGTTGTCTCATCAAAAGCATGCAGAAACAGATTATCGGCTTTCAAACCTGTGATAAAGTTTCACAAGCAACATGATCAAAGGTGAATCTGGTTTCAGGATGACCAAGCCACACCAGTGTCTGTGCACTCTCTTGCCTTAAGCATCTACCATATCCTTGTGACACTTTCTCCGTGTTATTTAATGGTCTAACGCGAACCAATACCTACGATGAATAAAGTACTCACTTTTGTTATTCTTGTTAAGGAAAAAGATTGACCTTGAGCCATATTCAAACCAAAAGCTAGTTCGATGACTGTCCAAGATGTCCAAGACCATATAAGAGACTACTAACTATACCCTCAATCTAATGGTTCAAATTGAAAAGACATTTGATGTAGTTGAACAGAACCTGCACATTGTGATCTTTCCAGAAAGAAGGATCCTCGGCCAGCTCAAAGTGCGGGACTTGGACAGTGGGCTCGGAGTTGATAAGTGGAGTTCCTTTTGAAGTTCTAGAAGATAAAGTTGGCCCTTTGGAACCTGTATGCCTAGCTCCAGAGCAAGTCCCCGGTGTAAACACATTTGAAATTCTCCTTAATGGGGTAGTTTGAGCTGAATTGGGTTCAGAATGAGCTTTTCCTCTGACTCCATGACTACATCGTAATTGAGATGGATCCGCAATGGAATTAAGAGGTGTGCGGGGTGGAGGAGGATGAAAAGGAAACTGGGGGAAGAGGTTGTCCAAGTCGTTCTCATTGGAATCCAAGTCGAACTGGGTTCGTTTCAGATTCCCTCCAGAAGCGGATCTAAGAGAAGAAGAAGCGTCTTTGGACATTTGCTCAACTTACAATTTTAAATTGGACTAGGGTTTTTGAGTCAGTGAAATGGAGTGCTTTTGGATGAGATGAGGTTATCGGAGATGGAAAGAGAGAGAGAGCATTCACCATTCGCCATTCAGTGGTGGCCTCGTGGGGTCTGAAAGGCGCAAGCCCGCCCTTTTCAAATTCAATTCCTCATGCCGCTTCCTCTTCTTCACATATTTCTCCCCATTTGGTGGAAAATGTTATCATCCTCAATTTTGCTTTAAAAAAATTTTTTTTGCTCAATTTCAAATAATAATCATTATTCCCCTTTCATTATGTATTTTTGCCCTTTATTTATGTAATATCTTTTCATATTATTTATATATAATATTTTTTAAATCTAGATATTTATAATTTCTTATTTAAGTTCATTAACACTATAAGTAGAATAATATTTTTATGAATTCATAACAAAATTTAATGTTATTTTATAATTGTTATTTCAATATTATATGCATTAAGTGGTCGTTTGGTGGGCGTATAAAAATAGTGTTAAATATAGTATATTGGTTATGTTTACATTATTTATGCTGAAATATTTCTTATACAGTATTTGGTTTGAATATTAAAACAAACGTGCATAGTATTTAATTATAAAAATACTCTCCACCAAGGAAAAGGTTTTAAGGGGCAACTATGTGCATTAAAATTCATTGCATTACTAATACCGTTTGAAAAAATATTGCATGTATTAATTAACGTGTACTACTAGAATCTTGTTTGGTACATTTTTTAGCCTATGTATAATTAGTTCTGCATTAGAGTTATACACTCTATTATGTATTGGAGTGTGTATTAGTAATACAAAGACTTTGAACACATGTATTAACTTGTTAAATGACAAATTGACCTCTATTTTTAACTTTTTTTTGCTCTAATTTGTAGTCTTGCTACCTTCTTTTCAATATTGCAACACTACTTATAATCAAACATTATTTTTCAGGAATCAAATATTGTCAATTCTTTTTCAGTATTTATCGATGTGGGAAGATGGTATGAAGATCTTCGGCTCTGGTGTGTGTTACGATTTGTCCTGAATTTTCTACTTTACCTGATTTTCTACCATAATTAGGATAACTTTTTTTGGTGAAATAAATTTTCTTGTTAGAAAGATCTCTTTCCTATTATATTTCTATTAGGGTTTTCCTATTAGATTTCTATTAGGTTTATTCTTTTTCTAAGGGTTTTGTAACTCTATAAATAGGAGATCTCTCTTCTCAAGGTCATAACACAAAAGCATCCACAATGTAGTCTTTTAAGAGTTAAAAATCTTTATTTAAGAAAAGATTTTCTCCTAATAGTCTATGTTTTCTTTAAAATTAGTTTTCATGTGTAGGTCAATTGACTAAATGATATAATAATATAAAGTTTTTAATATTGTTTTATGTGTCTTCTGAATTGTCACCACAATGATTTGCAACTAATAGTTTCCGCATGACGTCCTCTCGATTTCGAACCCAACAAGTGGTATCAGAGCTTACGGTTCAAAGATCCAATGGTGTGGTGAGACGAGATTAAACAGGTTCAAAGCGGATTCAAAATCAAGCTGCAATAATTTGATGATAATGAAGAATTTCATCTAGCAACATGTGGAGAAAAGTTTCAAATAATTTTTCAACAATCATGCTGCTAATTCATCTTTAAAACAAAAACCAATTTTCAACCCATGTTTATGGGCTCCAATTTTTAACCCATACTTGTTTTAACGCTTGGGCTCCTTTCAACTCATGTATGTACTTTTAACGCATGAGCTCTACTTTTAACCTGTGTTCACTTTTAATACACAAGGCTCCACTTTTAATCCTGTTTACTTATAACATAGGGCTCCAATAATATCAACCCATGCTTTTATTTTTAACGCATAGTGCTTCAATTTTTAATCCATATTAACTTTTAATCATGGTAAGCAACAGTGATATATGAAGATTATGTGAAGTGATATATGAAAATTATGTGAAGAAAAAGATCAAGATTGATTTGCCAGAAAATTCAGGTCAAGGAGAGATTTGTTAGGATTTGTCCTGAATTTTTTACTTTACCCGATTTTCTGCCATAATTAGAATAACCTTTTTTTTTGTGAAATAAGTTTCCTTGTTGGAAAATATCTCTTTCCTATTAGATTTCTATTAGGTTTATTCTTTTTCTAAGGGTTTTGTAGCTCTATAAATATGAAATCTCTCTTCTCAGGGTCATAACACAAAAACATTCACAATGTAGTCTTTTAAGAGTCAAGAATCTTTATTTAGGGGAAGATTTTCTCCCAACAGTCTATGTTTTCTTTAAAATTAGTTTCATGTGTAGGCCAATTGGCTAAATAATATAATAATATTAAGTTTTTAGTATTATTTTATGTGTCTCCTGAATTGTCACCACAATGATTTGCAACTAATAGCTTCCGCATGACGCCTTCTCGATTTCGAACCCAATAATGTGAGCCACGAGCATGTTCATAGAATTGACATACAAACCAGGATAACTCCCCTAGTCATCATTCCAAAAGCACTGAGTGTGTTCTTGGGTTTTTCGACAGTAGTTGTTGCTACTTCTACACTTGAAAGAGACGATACAAAATGGATATTTTGATAAACAAACATCTTTTTATAAAAATGATGTAAATATATATTATTTTTAATACATCAAATCAAACAACGTGTAAGAAATAATGTCTGCATAACGAATACCAATATTACTAATACCTGCATTAATAATACATGTATTACTAATACACCTTGTTCGATATTATTCTTATACACTCTATCAAACGATCCCTCAAGATGTTAGTAATACACACCCCAGTATACAATTAAGTATATAACTAATGCACATAGACTAAAAAAATGTATCAAGCAAGAAACTAGTAGTACATAAGCCTGATGCATGCATTATTTTTTAATACACTATACCAAATGACATATGAATGTATATGCATACGTGTGTGTGTTTATTTTCCACCTCTCTAATTTTCTATTATTTATATAAACAAACAAGTTTTGATTGTCATTATTGAAATACTACTTAAATTATAATTTAAAATTATTTACGATCTAGACAAATAATATATTTTTTTTTTATTTTTTTTATATTTCATGTATTGAAATATATTTATGAAGTTATTATTACTTTTTTTTATAAGGAATGACAATATTAGATGTTATTACCTGTTATTTTTACCTGCATAAATAGTTTTATTATTACTAATAAAATTAATTTATTAACTATGCTAATTTAATTCATAATAGAGCATCATAATACTTAATTAGTGTTTCTCATTTTTTTTGGTTCATAAAATATGTGTATTTTTCTTTAAAAAAATTGTTACATAGACTAAAAAAATAAAAATATCAGGAATCTTAAAGAAGTAAAAGAGAAAGAGAACTTATAACGTAAGGGTAAAATAAGCATGATTATTGTTCAAAGTTGAGAGGAATATCTGTTTTTTAAAGAGAAAATAGCCTAAAACTCCTCCAACCTTTAACCGAAATCTCAACTACACACTTGAACTTCACGGGTGTCCTATTACCCCCTTGAAAATTTAAAAAATGAAATTGTTATACCCTTAGATGCTTACGTGGCAAAGTGAGTGTGTTTCACTCTCTTTGAGAGAGTGAGCACCAAAAACAAATATTTAACTTTATATATATATATATACACATTATCTTCATATTTATTTTCTTTCTTCTTCATCACACAATCCCCATTCCAAAAATACTCTCTCTCATAAAACAAAAAACTTCAACAATTCATCAATGACTTTCATGGTCAATCTTTTTATCTTCCTCATCTCCAACACTTCTACCAATTCTATCTTCTTCACCATTAATTCTCACTTTCCATCTTTGCCTCCACCAATTTCAATTTCAATAATATGCACAAGCATAAAATATACAAAAATAAATAAATCTTTTTCTTCAACTTTCAAAATGAAAAACAAAATTCAACACAAAGATCAAGACTTGAAACAATTATCACCCCCCAAAAAAAAGTAAATCTAAAAATAAAATTAACAAGTGTATATGCACCCATTTCACTTCAAATTTCAAAAAAAAAAAAGAGACTATTTCAGACTTTTCTTGGGATCCAGATCCGATTGAAATTCTAGGCTTGGCATTTGAGTGAAGCTGTCCCGCGTCGTCTTCTTCATCGTCATGGTGTATATGTCAATGAGAAAAGGAAAAAAGAAAAGAGAAAAAGGAATGGCAAAGGAAAAACAAAAAGAGAAAAGGAAAATATATAAAGAAAAATAATTAACTTTTTATATAAAAAAATTAAATGACATGACATTACGTGACAAGTGAGTGCAGTTCACTTCTTGATACAAGTCTGGGTGTGAATTTTTAGAGGGGTTTATATTTTGATTTAAAATATTTAGGGGGGTAAGGATCCCCCTAAAGTTCGAGTGTGTAGTTGAGATTTTGGGTAAAAATTGAGGAGGTTTTAGGCTATTTTCTCATTTTTAAAGCAAAGTTGCGAAGGTGGATGATTTTCCCCTTTCCCCTTTTCATTTTTTACCTCTTTAGTTTATTTGGAAGTCGTTTAACCATGCATATTTTTTCCTTTATTTTGGAAATTTATTTTATTTTATTCCAAAAAATTTGTTTGGCTATAAAAATATGTAATAATTATATTTGGAATTTAGAAAATAGCGTAATACTTGTTTCACTGTTTTCACTTTTATTTTTTTAATAAAAAAATCTTAAATTTTTATTTTAATAAAATAACCACATTGAAATTATATATATATATATATATATATATATATATATATTTTTTTTTTTTTTTTTTTTTATTTTTTTTAAATACATTTAAATTTTAAATTTTATTGCAAAATTATGGTCATACGCAATTTCAACTCCAACTTTATTTTTTTTTTAAAATAAAGTGACTTTTTTTTTTTTAAATTTTCATGATCAAATGCTCGAATTAGAGCTTGCTTGGCTATGCCAAATGAAATCATGATTTGAAATCTTGATATGAAATCATTAAAGATGAAGTTAAAGTTTTGTTTGGACATGCAACTCAGATTTCTTAAGTTATATTTTTCTCTCGTAAACCTAAAGACACCATAATTTGTGAAAACTATCAAAATTGTTCCAATTCCTTATACAATTTTACCAAATAAATAAAAGTTCATAAAAGCATATAATACACTACCACAAAGCTATTCTAAAAAGATGTCATATTTTTTTATCGAACTTGTTCAATAAAAAGTAAAATTAAACATGAATTATAGTGTGCCACTCTTTAGTATAATTCTCCCATATAGTACGGACAATCTCCTCATGTTGAGCATACATTTCTCAATCCAAAATAAATAGTTAGTAAATATGATTGATAGATATAAAATGAGGATTGTTTCTAACAAAATATAAACTTGAGGCTCAAATTTTATATTTAAAAAATGTTAAAATCATGATTTGAAAATTCCAAATCAAGTTTTTTTAAGAATTTAAAATTTCATCTCATAATTTAAAATCATAAGGTAAAATTGAATGTCCAAAGCCTACTTAGTATATTACACAATAACTTGTGGATGCGTGGTATAGAATCCCCCCCCCCCCCCCCAAAAAAAAAAAAATTAAAAAAAAATTAAAAAAATTACACTTTTGGCTCAACAATTCTAGTGGTTTGTTGTCGTAGTTATAAGGGATATGCAAAACACACCTGTTGGATGCGACTTAATATAAAACATAATAGAAATACTAGATAAAAATTATAAATTCTTATAACACATAAACTACATATGTAAAATACGATGTATAAGTTCCATTCACAAGGTGAGATTTATATTTCTTCAATAAAAAATCTCCAACCGTACTATTTAGTGTATTTCCTCACTTTTATAGGGAGAATCAATGAAGCAAAAAAAGCTTACAAATTTATGAAATACAAAAGTAATCATTTTCTAATGTGATTTCTAGTTAATGGACACTTGATAAATATACTTTGTTGCAGATAGTAAGCAATTTAAATTAAAAAGTCATCTATAAATGTAAGCTATTCAAAAGTCCTGAGTTGATTTTATTATCTGTTTCTATTAAGACCAGAGGTGCAAGACTCGTGTCAGCACGGCCTCAATGCAAGAGACATTTTGAGTAATTAAAAATTAGGGTAACTTACATAAATCCCTAAATCTTTAAGTGATATTACATAAAATCTCGACTATTTTGTTAATTATATTTTATCCCGGTTTTTTGAAATGGTGATACATATATTATATGGTGATACATATAAAAAAGTGATACATTTGAAACTAACAAGATATTTATTTAAGGAAGTAACAAATTCTCTTTTATTCATTGCATTCTTTTATTTAAGGAAAGATATCTAATTTTTCTCCCTTTTTAGATTTAATTTAGGTGTTTTAATTATGTTTCTCTTTTTTCATCTTTAATTATGAAAGATATGTTTTTTTGGTCTTTTTTCTTTTTTTTCGTCTTTAATTTTAGTCTGCTTTTTTTAGATTTAATTTTAATTATGTTTCAATTCTGCTTTTAGTCCTTTTTTAAAAAAATATTATTACTTTTGTTTCCTACACTGACTACACCATTACCTTTCATTAATAACATATGAATCACCCAATAATTAAAATAAATATTTGTATCTACTATATAAATCACCATAATACCATATATATATATCACCCATTAATATCATATGAATCATCCCAATAATTGAAATAAATAATTGTATCTGCCATATGAATCACCATAATACCATATATATCACTCATTAATATCATATGAATCACCTAATAATTGAAATAAATAATTGTATCTACCATATGAATCACCATAATATGATATGTATCACCCATTAATATCATATGTATCACCCGTTAAAATCATACAAAATGTATCTATCTTATGAATCACCATAATACCCATATAATGATATCATATTTATCATTTATATGAATCACCATTAAAAGAATAAACATGTATGAATAACTAAATAAATTTATATATGTCTCAATAGATTTTTTTTTTTTAAATGGGAGAGATTTCAGGAGAGGAAAAAAAGTTGCATGCATTAATGGAGGAGAAAAAATCAGGAAAGAAGACGATTTAAGCATTAATGGAAGAGAAAAAATCAGAAAGAAAGATGATTTAATTGTTGATAATTAGAAAAATATTCTAGGGAAGAAAATCTTGAATGAGTTAATGGTGGAGTAAAAATAAGATGTGGAATTTTCTTGACATGTATCAAGAGTAAAGTTGAAAAATGAGATTTTATGTAAGTTTTAAAAAAGTAAGGGATATTAGGTCATTTAATCTCTTAAGTATGAAATTTGTGTAATTTATCCTAAAAATTAAGTAAATAAAAATTTGATAAGGAGCAAAGTTTTACAAAATAGTTATATGCATTTTATTTATGTAATGATAAAATGTGATGCATTGTGCTCCCAATTAGCTAAGGTGTGGCCTCCAAATAGAAATTTGGAATTTGACGTAATCCCTTGATTTTTCTTTTTCCCAAGTTTCATTTGGAAAAGGTCTATTTCCTGAATGAAAGAAAGCAAACAAGAACTAAGACAATCTAAAGAGGATTAAAGTACAATACACAACAATCTTAGTGACTTACGCTCGGAACACAACAATATAATGTTGGGGTCATAGTGAATGCTCTATTTTGTTTAGTAAGAAACAATTTGATTAGGATATAAACTAAGACTGGACCTTTTTTATTTTTTTAAAAGAAAAATTTGGAAGCCACATACAAAATATTGTAACAAGATAATTCACCTTGTAAGCATTTTTGGGACCAACTCCACCATCAACTTCAATCCAAGGGTTTAATCCCTACAAAGTTAGCATGAAAATGTCATCACATGCAAAGTTTGTAATGTAACAATATAGTTCACCCTGTAAGCATTTTTTTGGGACCAACTCCACTATCAACTTCAATCCAAGGGTTTAATCCCCACAAAGTTAACATGAGAATGTCATCACATGCAAAGTTTGTGATGTAACAATATAGTTCACCTTGTAAGTATTTTTGGGACCAACTCCACCATCAACTTCAATCCAAGGGTTTAATCCATGCAAAGTTAACATGAGAATGTCATTACATTGCATAGTTTACAGAGATCGAAAAAAGGGTTAAAAAATTTCCCACGCAGCATAAATTCTTCTCAAGTCTGAGATTTTCTTGATCTGAATCTCAATGAATCACTGTCCCCCAAATCCAGGATTTGCAGACATAATCAACACAAGATCAACAACTGTTACACGAAAAAGAAACCATAAGAAATTTATCACCTTGGCTCACTTTGGATTCAAAACTTCCCCGATCTAGCTTTCCAGAGGTAACATACAGGTTATAGACAGGACCTCATATCATGAAAAATTGACCGTAAGTTTACTCAACTTTAGTTTCTAACTTATGAGGCAAGTATTATCTAAAACAATATAACTGCCCATTATTAGGTAAACCAAGAATAAAGACTGGTTCTGACTCTAATAATATATTTTTTTTTATCAAGACTCAAATAGTATATTAAGAGCAATATACTCTAAAAAATTGAACAATTAAAAGACTGTCAATGTCAACAGAAAGGTTTTTGCCTGCATCCAATGTGCTCTCGATGACCCCTGCTTTCAGTTTTTTTCTTTCTTCTAGGATTGCTTTCTCTGCCCCCAGAGCAGCTAACTGTTCTTCCTTGTTGAACTCATGATATAACACCTGCACCACAATGAATAAGTTTTAAAAATCACCACATTGCCCAGACCATCCTATTTCCTGGTGCTAAAAAGAGAGATTAATAGTAAATAAGATCTCCCATAGCATAATTAATGAATGGTTAACAGCTTAGGCAATGAGCCAACAACTCAGCTTGTCTGAAGCTAAACACAATATAGTCGGTTCCACAAAATCTAATTTATTTTTGAAAGAACAAAAATAAAATCTCGGTGTAGAACGTAATTTTTAATCTGCAATAATGTACTTAACTATTCTCTTATTTCTTCTCTTCTTTTATCATTTTGTACTCCTTTCGTGCCAACAAAAAATAGCGACAATTAAGTTATTATCATTAACTAATTATCACTAAATATTCTTTTTGGTGTAGTGTTAGAACTCATGTGGTACTATTTTCGGGATATTTCCTACACAATTATAATTTTTATCATTCAAATCTTAATTTAAACACATGAAAATCGAAAACAAGGCACAATTTTAGTATGAGACCAGCAAAAATAATAGCCGTTATATTATCTCTATCATAAATGTACAATATTAACCTTGTTCTAAATTAACATTCATATAATACGTCACACGGTCATGTATATGCAAATGTGAAATTCTAAGTTTAACTTGATGAACTTTCAAATTATCTATATTTCAAACAGAATAGAACCCAATGTACTGACAATGGAAGACATCAAAAAACCATTCAGGAAGAAAAATATAGTGCAAATTTCAGTTCTTTAAAGTAGATTAAACAAGTTTGGTCAAATATTGCTTTCATCCTACACAATAGAAATTAAAAATCACATCAAGGCTACTGAAAGAATGTGATTGATTGCAAGAAACTAAACTCAATTCTGAAAATTAAATTTGAAGGAACGAAGCACAGTAACTTAAGTTGATCTTTGTCAATAATTCAGATTATGAATAATAAATTCTTAAAATCCTTAAATGAAATATCAATGTTTGAATATCTATTTAAACCCTTCAGATGCCATACCTGTGATTGTTATAACATCCTTCTCTCTGCTTCCCAAAATGAAAGAAAATTTATAATCAAACATATATATACCATTATGTATTAGTACTGTAGCAGAAAAGATTTTACCTTAGATCCATATCGTGGAATCGCTTCTTTGTCAAAACCTATTCAAGAATCGAATCAACAAACACAACTTAAAGCGAAGACCTTCTCTGCTGTTTCTCTATTTGAATCTCTGTATGAACCTTCAGATTTTACATTTGAACTTGATAAACTAAAAAAGACTAAACTTTGTATAAATAGATATTAGGGTTTGTAGAAGAAGAGCAAAGAGACACCATGAATAACTACACCTCTTACATATACAAACTTCTAGAAAAATACTAATTCTAAATGAATTTTTTACAGTGAAATTCTACCTATGTTGAAGACCAAGATGAAAATTAGGCTACTTCAATAATAGGAAATAACAGAAATGAGGTTGAAGAACTTTATGAGGCTAAGTCAAAATTGAAAGATTGCTACATGTTTGTTCAAAAGCACAATGAAGGATGCTACGTGTTTGTTCAAAAGCACAGTGAAGCAACACATACTTAACAGGTTACAAGATGAAGCCACATATGTAATAGGCTGAAATGTGTCCAATTTTTTTATATTATATAGTGGTGAAATGACCAAAATATCCCTTAGTATAATTTTTTTTGACATGTATGCACACATGTCGAAATCGATCCTTCTATATAATAGAAATAAACTCAAAAATCACTTTTTAAAAGTAACAATTCATGAAATAAGCTTGTAATACATATATTTAATTGTCCAATAAAATTTCAGTCTAACCAGTAAATGAAACCTTAAAAATCAGATTAATGCAACCAACTAGAAGTTCTTACAAATAAGGTTTCTCATCAAATATTTTTAGTCAATGACAAGAATTTTTTGATTGTTTTAAGCATATATTATGTGTAGAAATTTTGACATGAAATGTTCTTTTAAAATACATAATTCAAAAGTACAAAAATGATGTAGATGCTATGTCAATTAGCATAAGTTTAGTTCCTTAATAAAGGAATGTCAACCTTTTCAGGCTTCCTCAAACAAAATCAGAGGAAAAATGTCAAGTATTTTAAACAATATACTCCTTTTAAATTTTAACATGTTATTGAATATCCACAAACCTAGTGTTTGGAGATTCCTTGCTAACAATTTGAATTTTAAAGCCTTTGGGGAAGAAGCCTAGTTTCCTTCTGTTTTGGTAAAGATGAACCGCCTTCTAAAAATTTCTAAATGTTTAGGGTGAGAATGAGGGTAAAGGACTGACTAGTCCCTCTTAAGCCCTCTCAAAACACCCTTAAAATGACGTAGTGTAAGTCTAGAAATTTTAAAAAGTACAAAAATATCCCTAAAAAATTATTTTTTAAAACTACTAAATCGTGACAACCGAGCCTTAAGATGACTCATTATCACTCTCAATGACTCATCATCTAAGTCATTATACATGGTCTATTTTTAGGCAACTTAATAGGTGGTCACCACTGCTCGTGCTGACATACAAAGACTTATTATGAGGAGGCAAGATTTTCAACTTTTAGAACTATTGGGCTTGACTCCTAAGATGATTGACACGATGAGTCATCCTAAGTGACAATGACTTATTGTCAGCAGTCATCACTATTGGGTTGAAAAATCAAGTTTCAGGACTTAGGTCTGTTGTTTCTTAGGATGAGTCATACAATAGCTCATCGTGATTGACAATGACTCATTGTCAATGGTTGTTGTCACTGGGTTGAAAAACAATCCTTCAAGACTTTTGGGTAACCACTCAGGATTGCTCAGCCAATGAGTTGTTGACACTAACTATGACTCGTTGTCTGAGTCGTTCTATGAAAATTTCTGTTGTTTTTTTGTTTTCTATGCTAAGTCTTATGGAGTCTTAGAAACTTTTAGGGTGTTACAATATTTCCCTTTTTGAAACTTTTTTCCTCTAAGAAAGACTAACTAGACTGAAAAGATACAGAAAGAGGTACAATCCCAAGATTGAGTTCTAAAAGTTAATTATTGACATAATTACTGAATTTCTGATTGAACATAAGCTAAACTAGATTCATGAAACATTCATGCATACTAAGACATGATAACAATTGAGGGAAATGAAACCGAATGGAATACTACGGAGAAAACTGTTACCCCAAGATGGAACTGAACTAGACGGGAATAGGCAAGGGTACTTAGTTATCATATCTTGTTCTGCTTTCAAAGTAGCTCCCTCAACTAGCTAGTTCTTCCAAATAACTTTCACTTAAGCGACTTCCATGTTTATCAACTTACGAACCTTACAGTCAAGAATCTTAACTGGGACCTCTTTGTAAGATAGACTATCTTTCACACCATACTCTCTAAAGGCACAACTACAGCTGGATCACCATTGTATATTTTCAATAGAGACACATGAAAAATTAGATGCATTGATGCTAAATATGCAGGTAAATCTAACTCATAGTCCATATTGCCAATGCGCCTCAAAATCCTATAGGGACCAACATATCAGGGAATGAGTTTCCCCTTCTTTCCAAACCTTATCACCCTTTCCATGGGTGAAATATTCAAGTAAACCCGATCATTAACTACAAACTCAAGCTACCTTTTTCTTACATCTGCAAGGGATTTCTAATGACTCTAAGCTATTTCTAGCCTCTCTCTAATCATCTAAAATTTCTCCTTAGCCTCATAAACTAAATCTGTCCCTATTAAGGTAAATTTACCAATATTAAATCAACCAATAGAAGATCTACTTCTCTTACTAGATAATGCCTCTAACAGAGCCATCTGAATGCTGGAGTGATAATTATTGTTATAGAAAAATTTAGTGAGAGGCAAGTGATTATTCAACTACCTTTAAAGTCGATCATGCAAGCTCTCAACATATTCTCTAAAGTATGAATTAACCACTCTATCTGAACATCTATCTATGAATGGAAAGTTATACCGAGATAAACCTAGGTACCTAAACCCTTTGAAAAGACTTCTAGAACTACTGTAACAGCCCAAAAGTCCCTAATATTATGTCTCAAACTTAGCATAGAAAATCAGTCAAAAACCATAAAATTCTTCACAAAACAACTCAAACAAATAATTTTTTTCAGTGCCAATGACTCGTTGGATAAGCTATCCTCCAGCCTTAAGTCCTAAAACTTTATTTTTTTTCCTAGTGAAAACAACCACTAACAACGAGTCATTATCAATCACGATGAGCCGTCATATGATTTCTTCTGGCCAGCCCAACCTAAAGGCCCAAAACTTATTTTTTATTCAAGTGGAAGCGACCCTAGATGATGAGCCGTTGTCAGTGTTAAAAAGTCATCATTTGCTCTCATTCTAAAAAATCAAATGAAAGTCCTAAAACTTGATTTTTGTGCCTAGTTACCACGACCCTTGACAATGAGTTATTCGTGGTCACAACAAGATATTGTGACCACCGATCGTCAAGTGGCCCAAAAATAATCCCATCATAACGACTCAGACGATAAGCCATTGCAAGGGATGATGAGTCATCTTGAGACACATTTGTCGCAATTTAGTAGTTTTTAAATACGTTTTACCATGGGTATAATCATCTTTTCCTTAGCTTTTAACCCTTTCCCATGGCGTGTTGGTCATCAAAAACATATATATGAGATCCTAAAGCCTACTCTACCCCTAATCTTTTAATAATAAGTCTAGAACAAGTCCTTAATAAGTCTAAACAAGATTAAGCAAGCTGGGGTTCCAAATCACACAAATTTCTTAAGTTCTCCTTGTCAGCTGCTCGTCTTTGCTCAGGTACGCAAGATTCTGTGATGTATTTCTTTCATATGATGGATTATATTTAACACTAGGATTTTTATCCAATTATCTCCAAGCTATGATTTTGATGCAAAGTTAGAGTTTTTATGAAAAATTTCTTATGCATATCAATAAATTACTATGAACACTATGTTTTATTATATGATTATGATTCTCCATGATTGTGTTAAGATTATTTATGAAGTTATGAAAGCTAATTTGTATATTTGCAAGTTATTCATGATTTTTAGTAAGTTCTCTCATATTTTAAGTTATATGCAGAGAAGTAAAGATATGTCTATGGAAGAGAGATTTGAGGATTATCTCAAAATACTATGATTTATCAACAGTTTTTCATCTACATATGTCACATGATACGATATGAGCTATATAGATATATTTTTGAAGGGATAATTTAGCATCAAGCAAACTTGTATTCTAGATAATACTTGTCCCAAAACTACATGCCCCCACAAGTTTATGTTGGCCCGAGAGGCTTAGATTGGATCCAAATATAGAGAGGTTCTATACCTTAGCAAATAAGTGTATGACAAACCTCACTAACTGGGATTGTAAGTTGGTGCATCATGAACTCACATGGTGCATGTTGGTTAGAAGAAACTCTTGCTAAAGTTATTCCTTTATGATTTCATTATATCTAGTTATCTCTCTCTACACACACACACACACACACACACATATATATATGCATCAAAAAAAGAAGTTTTATGCAAACTCTATGACTTATGATTTTCTTTAGTTTTCAATATATTTATGATGCTCTAAAAGATTTTCTCATGATTTACGTTTCAGTCTCCACTTATGATCTTAAGCTATTCTTGTGCTCTCATTTTTAGTTTAGGCTTATTGCTATGTATGTATAACTTGTGTACCAATACATTTCATTGTATTGAACGCGTCTTACATTATATTTTTCATATGATGTGATCCAGGTTCCCGAACTTAAGATCACTACTAGACATTGGGTAATATCTACACTTGAGCTGTTTGATGAGATCTCCTATCATTAAAAATGAAAGTCTTATTATAATTTTCTAGTTAGCTTGGAACTTTATTCTTTATTTTTAATTAAGGTTATGAGGCCTTGTCTTAGTTTATTTTATGTCTTAGTAGTAGAGGCTTCATTATACAAAGAGTTCAATTTTTTATCTTATTTAAACATTGTCATATTCCTTGGTAAAGTTGTTTTATATGGTGATATGTTCATTTAAGTCTTTCATTGCAGTTTAATTATTTTATTTAGCTTAGCTATACTGTACCAAGGAACCATTTGGGTCACATATGGCGACTAGTTCATGGTCGCAACTCGAGGGTAGTTTTGGGTCATGACAACTACGATGTAAATTGAGTACCCCTATTCAAAATGATAGTCAAGGGGACTCCATGCAGATTGACCAGCCTTCTAAAATAGAATCTGGCGTAATCATCGGTAGAATATGTAGTGTTAACTGGTAGGAAATGTGTTGACTTAGTAATTTGGTCAGCAATAAGCCAAATTGAATCATGCTATCAGCGAGTATGAGGTGACCCTATAATAAAGTTCGTATTCACCTCTTCCCACTTCTAAGTAGGAATACAGTCATACCTAGTCTTTGGTGCTCAACCTTAACCTATTGGAATTTAGACACTGCCATAAATTCCATAATATTATTCTTCATTTTATTCCACCAATAGACTTCTTATAGGTTAAAATTGTAACGACCCGGGACTACCCCCTAGTCGTCATACGGTGCTTACAGTCCCGAGGGACCACAAGCTAACCCATGAGCTAGTACGTGTTGTGAGCACTGAATAATAATATCATAATTGCGGAAAACATCTGATATTGCCATAAGTTTTTATCACTGAATCAATACTGAAATATAAATCTATAGAAAAACTGACTGAATTTGATTAAATACTGATAAACTGACATGTCAACTGATCATTCGAATACTAAATAATTGACTCTAATGTCTAATTTTTTTTAAATCTAACTGACTGAATATGAGTTAATGGGACAAGACCCCAACTAACTCTACTAACTACTGAAATAGATATGAAGTAAAATAATCTATCCTCGAATGATGAGGACTCACCACTGCTACTGTACTGCTAATAGCCTGAGGAGTGAGGTCTAAGTACGATTCAGGAACTGAGAATCAACACCTATGATATAATACCTCATAGCGCAAAAAAAAGTATGCGATCAGTACTTTGAATGTACTGGTACGCTAAATGAGGTAGGCTAATATGTATGGTTTCATGAACAGAACTAATAACTAACTGAATATGCATGCAAAACATGAAGTACTGAGTAAAGAACATGAATTTCATAGATACTAAAAATATAGAGAATCTGTAAATACCGAGTATGTATGACTGTCTGTAAATGCTGAAGATACATGAAAATCTGTAAACACTGGGGATGCATGACCAAGCATATAACATGGACCAAGTAAAATCTGTAAATTGAAATACTGAAAAATACTGATATCTGTATGCTTTGGTCAAACAACCCTAAGACTGCATAACTAAATTGGGACTGTAACTGAGACTGTATCTGAGACTGTGGGAGGTATCATCTAACCGACATTCCCTAATTTGAGCTAATCGGGGTCCAACCTGTAACCCCAGTTGGAAGAGTGTTAATATCGTGTCACGAGTACTAACGATGGCTGTGTGGATCCACTAAATTGATATAATGTCCAAAGGACCAAGGGTGTCAAGCCTGAACTGACGGGTGACCCTTGTGAGAATAGTCAAGCCTAATCTGACGGGTGACTTCTCATATCCTACGCTGGCTATGTAGTTCTGGAGTATAGGGAATGCTACTAACGACTCTACCTATCTGATGGGAAGCCTCCATCCCTACACTCGCTCGGTGCTAAATCCTACTCCCAACTAAAAGACACTAAAATGCTAGACTGTTCTGAGGTTAACTGACTGATATCTGACTATTCTGATAATGCTCATAATATGATCTGATGACTATTCTATCATGTACTTTGTATAGAGACTAGAATAAATAAATAGCTATGGTTTTCAGGTATTCAATACCCCCAGGACTCCAAAATAATAATAGTAAAATGAGACTAAAACTTGGAGATCAAAACATGAATGTTTTTATCAAATAAATCACTTTTGTAGGCATTTTATCAAACACTTGTAGTCCAGGGTTAAAAAAAATCATAGGAATGTCATGGAACTTGTAGGAATAGCATGAATTCATCATAATAACATTAATTCATGGCTTAATTCAATAAGTAATAATGTTAAAACATGGAGGATTGAATAATAACAATAATTTCATGGTAGCATGGTATAAAATCAATAGTACGTGGAGATTCATGAATGAAATCATAATTTAAAACATACTAACTTGGAAAGATTATAACTTGGTAATTAAAATAGGATATTTGGACTCCATGGATGAAAGAAATCCATGAATGAACATCTAACATACCTGGGATAACGAATTTCTTAAAGTTCTCGGTGAGTTTCTGTGGATTGGTCTTGAATTTGAGAGCTAGGGTTTCTTGTTCTTGGAAAAGGGGATCATTAATTTGAGGGGAAGTTGAATAATGAATAATTATTTAGGTCAATTGAGGCTAAATTTCATATTTTAGGATGAGTTTATAGCTTAGGAAAAAGATCCAAATACCCTTAAATGAATTTAAAATGTAAGTTAAAAACTGACCATCCCAATTTTTGGCCTTGGCGCGACGCGCTACTATTGCGCCAAGCCACTGGAAATGGACAATTGGGACCTGGACAAATATCACAATGTGGAGCTATCGTGGTAAGCCTTTGGAATGCCAATTTGGCCACCTTCGCGATGCGCCAACATTGCGGAGGCCCACTGGAAATTGCCAAACGAAAAATTGGCCTACTCCACGACGTGCCATAATCACGGAGTCATACTGGAAATTTACATTTGTCATTTGGACTTCCTCCGCAATGCGCTAAGGGTTAAAATGATGGGGTCTAACGACTGAAACTTAAAATCGCCATAACTTCTTATCCGGTTATCGGATTTAGGCAAATTTTATATCGTTGGAAAGCTAATTGAATTTCCTACGTAATGGCAGGTTCTAAACTAAAAAATAATGAGTGTTTTGAAAATTATATATATGAATTATCATGTATTGGGACTTAGATTATACTACTCATGTATTGGGACTTAGATTATACTAGGGAAATACGGGGTGTTACAATATCTCCCTCTTAGGATCATTCGTCCTCGAATGAAACTAGTTAAGCTGAGGAAAACTGTTGGACTGAGCTTACACACTGAACATGCATATCTGATGCATGGGTTACATGACTGAACTGATTTGTAAATGCACGACTGCCATGAACATGATGTGCAACTGAAACTGAGTATGATAGAGAGAAATTTTAAGAAGATTAGTACTTTATACTGAATCTGGATTCATGGAGAAAAGATGAGGGTACTTGGTCCGCATATCTGCCTCTGTTTCCCAAGTGGATCCCTCGACAGACTGATTCTGCCAAAGAACTTTGACTAGTGGAACTTCTTTGTTCCTTAGTCTACGAACTTGATGATCAGGAATTTTGACTGGAACTTCCTCGAAGGAAAGACTGTTCTGAATATATATACTTTCTAAGGGAATAACTACAGCTGGATCACCAATACACTTTTTCAACAATGAGACATGGAACACTGGGTGTACTGAGGCTAGATCTGAAGGCAACTCAAGCTCGTAAGTTACCTTTTCGAAATAACTAAGAATTCTGAAGGGACCGACATATCGGGGACTGTATTTCCCTTTTTTGTCGAATCTCTTAACTCCTTTCATGGGAGATATTTTCAACTACACAAGATCACCGAGCTCAAACTTGAGGTCCTTTTTTCTCACATCAGCATATGATTTTTGTCGGCTCTGGGTAGCCCTAAGCCTTTCTATGATCAACTGAACCTTCTCTAACGCATCAAACACCAAGTTAGGCCCTACTCTGCGGCCTCACCTACTTCAAACCAACTAATTAGAGATATACATCTCCTACCATAGAGAGCCTCAAATGGAGCCATACAAATACTGGAATGATAGCTGTTATTGTATGCGAACTCAATCAAAGGTAAGTGGTCATCTCAACTACCTTTAAAATCAACTGCGCATGCTCTCAGCATATCCTCAAGAGTCTTAATGGTCCTTTATTATTGAATGTCTATTTGAGGGTGGAAGGTTGTACTGAGATGGTCTTGGGTACCATGACCCTTTTGGAATGATTTTTAGAAATAAGAGGTAAATTGGGTACCTATATCTGAGATGATAGATAAGGGAACACCATGCAACCTAACCAACTCTCTGAGATAGAGTTTGGCATAGTCCTCGACTAAAAAATAGGTATGAACTAGCAAAAAATGAGTTGATTTGGTCATCCTATCTATGATAACCCAAATAGAATCATGCTGATGACGGGTATGAGGAAAACCTGTCACAAAATCCATGTTCACTTTCTCCCACTTCCAAGTGGGAATACTGAACTCCTGCATGGACCCACTAGGCTTCTGGTGCTCAATCTTAACTTGCTGACATGTAGAGAACTTTGCCACAAACTCTGCAATATCCCTCTTTATCCCACTCCACCAATAGATCTCCTGTAAATTATGGTACATCTTAGTGTCCCCTGGATGAATAGAGTAACGTGCACCATGCACTTCTACAAGAATTCATTGCCTCAAGTCATCTACACCAGGCACACATAATCTACCCTGACAACACAATACACCATCTCCCCCTTGGGAGAAAACCTCCACTTTCTGATCTCTGACTAATTCCTTCAACTTAACTAGACCGGGATCTCTATCCTGCTTTTCCTTCACCTCGGAAACTAGAGATTATTTTGAGATACTCTACACCCACACACTACCCTCTGCTGAGTCGACTAAGCTGATACCTAGTCGGGCAAACTGATGGACTTCCTGAGCTAACTGCTTCGTACCATCCTCAACATGACCTACACTACCCATGGACAATCTACTGGGAGTATCAACCACTATATTAGCCTTGCCCAAATGATACAAAACACTCATGTCACAATCCTTTAATAATTCTAGCCACCTTCTCTGACGCAGATTCAAATCTTTCTGAGAGAATACATACTAAAGGCTTTTGTGATCTGTGAACACATCTATATGCACCCCATACAAGTAATGCCTCCAAATCTTTAAGGAAAACACTACAACTGCTAACTCAAGATCATGAGTAGAGTAATTCTTTTCATAGGGTTTAATCTGTCTGGAGGCATAGGCAATGACCTTACCTATATGCATGAGGACACAATCCAAACCTACTTTAGATGCATCACAGTACACAACAAACCCATCTGAACCATCTGACAAGGTAAGAACTGGGGCTGAGGTGAGTCGAGTTTTTAACTCCTGAAAACTCTTCTTGCAGGAATCTAACCACTAAAACTTAACTTTCTTCTGAGTCAATCTGGACATGAGGGATGCAATAGAAGAAAACCCTTCAATAAATCGACGATAGTAGCCAGCTAAACCTAAGAAACTCTTGATATCTGATAGAGAGATAGGTCTATGCCAATTTCTTATCCCCTCAGTCTTTTGAGGATCAACCATAATGCCATCACCAGAAATAATATGGCCAAGAAAAGCTACTGATCTTAGCCAGAATTCACACTTACTGAATTTAGCGAACAACTAGTGAGCTATAAGAGTCTGAAGCACTACTCTGAGGTGGTCTGCATGATCATTTTTGCTATAAGAGTAAACAAGAACGTCATCAATGAAGACTATGATGAATATGTACATGTACTACTTGAACACTCGATTCATCAGGTCCATGAAGGCTGCTGGGGCATTGGTAAGACCAAAGGACATGACTAGAAATTTGAAGTGACCATATCGAGTTCGGAAAGCTATTTTTAGAATGTCACATTCCCTGACCCTTAGCTGATGATAACTTGATCTGAGGTCCATCTTTGAAAAATAGCTAGCACCCTGAAGTTGATCAAACAAGTCATCGATTCTAGGAAGTGGGTATTTATTCTTGACTGTGACTTTGTTTAACTGGTGTTAGTCTATGCACAATCTGAGAGAATCGTCTTTATTATGCATGAATAAAATAGGTGCACCCCATGGGGAGACACTGAGTCTGATAAATACCTTATCTAGAAGATCCTTTAACTATTCTTTCAATTCTTTATGTTCAGCTGGAGCCATTTAGTATGACGGAATAGATATAGGCTAAGTATCTGGAAAAAGGTCTATTCCGAAGTCGATTTCCCTTTCGGGAGGGAAGATCTTCAGGGAACACATATGAAAATTCCTTGACTACTGAAACTAACTCATGGGTTGATATTTTTGAGTTAGAGTCTTTGACTCACACAAGATGGTAAATACACCCCTTTGATATCATCTTTCTATTTCTAAGGTACGAGATCAACTGACCCCTAAGAGCTATAGTACTACCCCTCCATTCAAGGACTGGTTTATTTGAGAACTGAAAATGAACTATTTTATTTCTAAATCAACTGAGGCATAGCATGAGTGGTGCCAATCCATGCTGAGAATGACGTCAAAATCCGTCATCTCTAACTTCACGAGATCAACTGAGGTAACTTTCTGAGATATTGTGATCGCACAGTTCCTATATACCTATCTGGATATAATAGAAATGCCTACTAGGGTAGACACTGAAAAAGGCTCCACTAGAGTTTTGGGACTGACTCCAAAATTGATGGCTATATAAGGAGTTATAAAAGAAAGAAAAGCTCTAGGGTATAGTAAGGAATAACTATATATGTGAAAGACTTACAACGTACTAACAACTATATCAGGAGAATTTTCTTGATCTTGGCGGGATTGAAGAGCATATAATCTGTTCGGACACTGACCACTGGTAGCACTGGAAGCGGCACCCTGCTAAGTTGGGCGACCGGATGGAACTGAAGACTGATGGGATTGCCCTATTGGCATAAATCCATACCTTTCTGAGAAACTACCCGACACTCCCGAATCTGATGGCCTGGCTTGCCACACCCGAAGCACATAGCACTACCCGCTCTACACTCACTCTGATGGTGTCTGCCACATTTCTAACATAGAGGATTTGTACGAGCACTGCTAACACTAGCCTGAGACTTAGAGCCTGGTGCTCTATCCCTATTGTCATTTTTGAATTTGGGTACTAGAGCACTGGCCGAAGATGGCGCTGGGACTGGAGACCTTTGGTTAAATTGAGGATGGTTACCATCTTTTGACTTTGGCTGAATAAAAATAAAACTACCCGTCCTAGCTCTCTTGTTTTCTCTCCCCTTCTCCTTAATCTTCTGCTTCTTTATCTGTTGAGCATGAACATCAGCCTAGACAAGTCCATCTCACTGATCAACATTACGGTCCTGCACTCCTTGACCACACTATCAGATACGCCAGACATAAACTTACTCATCTTAGACCTGTTATCAGCTACTACATGAGGAACATATCTATCTAAATGAGTAAACTTGAGGGAATACTCCCTCACGCTCATGTTTCCCTGCCTCAAGTTAATAAAATCTAACACCTTAGCCTTCCTCAACTCCAACGGGAAGAATCTGTCTAAGAAAGCTGTGGCAAACTTTTCCCATTCTACAGGCCCTGCATCTACACCCCTATAAACCTTTCACTACTTAAACTAAGTATGGGCTACATCCTGCAACTGGTATGCATACAAATCAGCACTCTGACTAGATGTCACCCTCATAGCATCCGTGACTTTCTGAACCATATCTAAGAATTCCTGTGGATCCTCTTTAGACTTGGATCCCATGAAAGAAGGAGGATTCATTCAGGTGAAATCCTGAATTCTAGTTGCAGCAGTATTGGCCACTGGGTTGGCCGAAATAGCGGCTGGTCGTTCATTCTGTGCTACTACATAGTTTTCTAGAGTAGTGAACGCAACTCTAAATTCTGCGTGAGAGACATGCTCGTCCAGAGGATCTTTCTGGATGGGCTGAGGGGCTGGCTGGTTTTCTATTATTCTTCCGTTCTTCTTAGGAGGCATGTTCACTGTAAATGGAAGGAATAAATGGATTAGACAAGGAGTTTAACTTGATCTCATTCTCACTCACACGACATGAAATCTTAAAGAAGGGAAACTTTTCATAAATGCCTCATAGACTCTCGTCCATAAGTGTGGCGCTCTACACACCCATGCACAAGACTCTACTTGACGGGGCTTTCAGACTTCCCATGACACTTTATAACCTTTGGCTCTGATACCAAGTTTGTAATGACCCGGGTCTACCCCTTAGTCGTCACACGATGCTTACAGTCCCGAGGGACCATAAGCTAACCCATAAGCTAGTACCTATTGTGAGCACTGAATAATAATATCATAATTGCGGAAAACATCTGATATTGCCATAAGGTTTTATCACTAAATCAATACTGAAATATAAATCTATAAAAAAACTTACTGAATCTGATTAAATACTGATAAACAAACATGTCAACTAAATATTCGAATACTGAATAACTAAATCTAATGTCAGAAAAGCCTCTTAAACTGACTGACTGAATATGAGTTGACGGGACAGGCCCCAAACTAACTCTGCTAACTATTGAAATAGAGATATCAAGTAAAATAATTTATCCTCAAATAATGAGGACTCACCACTGCTACTGTACTGCTGATAGCCTGATGAGTGAAGTCTAAGTGCGATCTGGGAACTGAGCATCAACATCTATGATATAATACATCATAGCGCAAAAAAAGATATGAAATCAGTACTTTGAATGTACTGGTATGCTAAATGAGGTAGGCTGATATGCATGGTTTCATGAACAGAACTAATAATTAATTGATTATGCATGCAAACCATAGAGTACTGAGTAAAGAACATGGAGTCCGTAGCTACTTAAAATATGGAGAATCTATAAATACCGAGTATGGATGACAGTCTGTAAATACTAAAGATACGTGAAAATCTATAGACACTAGGGATGCGTGACCAAGCATATAACATGGATCGAGTAAAATTTATAAACTGAAATACTAAAAAATACTGATATCTATATGCATTGGTCAAACAACCCTAAGACTGCATAACTGGACTAGGACTGTTTGTATCTGAGACTGTGGGAGGTATCATCTAACTGACATTCCCCAATTTGATCTAATCAGGGTCCAACCTGTAACCCTAGTTGGAAGGTTGTTAATACCGTACCACGGGTACTAACGATGGCTGTGTGGATCCACTAAACTGATATAATGTGAGTTCCTGAGGATTGGTCTTGAATTTGAGAGATAGGGTTTCTTGTTCTTGGAGAAGGGGATCTTTAATTTGAGAGGAAGTTGGATAAGGAATGATTATTTAGGTCAATTGGGGCTAAATTTCGTGTATTAGGATGAGTTTAGGTCTTAGGAAAAAGACCCAAATACCCTTAAACGGATTTAAAACGTAAGCTGAAAACTGACCATCCCAATTTTCGGCATTGGCGCGATGCGCCACCATCGCACCAAGCCACTAGAAATGGACAATTGGGACCTGAAAAAACATAGCGATGCGGAGCTATCACGGTAAGCCTTTGGAATGCCAATTTGGCCACCTCCGCGATGCGCCAACATTGCGGAGGCCCACTGGAAATTGCCAAACAGAAAATTGGCCAGCTCCGTGACGCTCCATGATCGTGGAGTCATACTGGAAATTGAAAATTGTCATTTGGACTTCCTCTGCGACGCACTAAGGGTTAAAATGATGAGGTCTAACGACTGACACTTAAAATTGCCATTACTTCTTACCTGGTCATCGGATTCGGGCAAATTTTATATCGTTGGAAAGCAAATTAAATTTTCTACGTAATAGCAGGCTCTAAACTGAAAAATAATGAGTGTTTTGAAAATATTATATATGAATGCATATATTGGGACTTAGATAATTCTAGGGAAATACGGGGTGTTACAACAATACATCTTGATGGCACCTCGGTGAATAAAATACCGTGAACTTTGAACTTTTATCAACATGCTATACCTCAAGTCATCTACATTTGGAATATATAATTATCCCTAACTATAAAGAACATCATCTCTCCTTGGGAGAAAACCTCAACTTTCTGATCTTATACCTCTTCCTTTAACTTAAGCAAAATAAGATTGCTATCCTATTTTGCCTTTACCTCTGCCATTAAAGAAGATTCTAAACCATTTTAAACCATGACACTACTTTTGGTTGAGTCAACTAGCCAAATCTCACAATCTAATAAGTTTATGAACATCACGAACCAATTCTTTCTTTTCATCCTCTACATAAGAAGCACTACCTATAGAAAATCTGCTAAAAGCGTTGTCCATTATATTTGCTTTACCTGGATGGTACAAGATGCTCATATCATAATTCTTTTATAACTGTAGTCATATCCTCTAACAAAGATTTAGATCTTTTTGACTGAACACATACTTAAGTCTCTAATAATTAGAGAACACATCTACATGAACTCCATATAAATAGTGCTTCAAAATCCTTAAGGCAAAAATAATTACTGGCAACTCAAGATTATGAGTTGTGTAATTTGTTTCATGAGGTTTGAGATAGGTAGAGGCATAAGATATGACCTTATCATGAAACATCAACACACAACCAAGGTCAACTCTAGAGGCATCACAGTAAAAAAAATCCATTTGAACCTTCTGGTAGAGTCAAAAACTGGAGTAAAAGTGAGTTGAGTCTTCAACTCTTGAAAACTCTTCTCACTAGCACTGAACCACTAAAATTTGACTATATTCTCAGTCAACATGGACATAGGAGAAGTAATATATAAAAATCCTTCAACAAACCACCTATAGTAACTGGTTAAACCCAAGAAAGTCCAAATGTCTGATGGATAGATAGGTCTAGGCCAGTTCCTAACTAATTTGGTATTTTGAGGATTAACATGAATGCCCTCACTGGAAATAATGTTATTGAGGGATGCCACTAATTTCAACCAAAATTCACACTTGCTGAACTTAGTGAATAGCTTGAAATCTTTGAGAGTCTGTAAGACAATCCTCAATTTGTCTGGATATTCATTTTCCCTTTGAGAAACCAATATAATCTATAAAGACAATGATGAATATGTCTAAGTACTACTTGAACACCATGTTCACAAGTACATAAATGCAATAGGAGAGTTCATTTGTCCAAAAGACGTAACAATAAGTTTGTAGTGACTATACCGAGTTTTGAAGGTTGTCTTTGAAATGTCACATTCTCTGACTCTAAGTTGATGATTGCTAGATCTGAGGTCCATATTTGAAAGAAAAATGGCACCCTGACACTGGTAAAACAAGTCATCAATCCTAGGAATAGGATACTTATTCTTGACCTTGAATCTGTTTAACTGACAATAATCGATGCACATTCTGAAGGAACTATCTTTCTTATGAATAAGGAGATCTAGAGCACCATATAGAGAGATATAGGGTATGATGAAACCTTTGTCTAAGAGTTATTTTAATTGCTCTTTCAATTTCTTAAGCTTAGATGGAGCCATTATGTAAAGAGGAATTGAGATAGGCTGTGTATCTATAATATCTCTTCCAAAGTCTATCTTCTACTAGGACAGACTCTAAGCAAATCTTCATTTTTTAAAACTCATTTAGACCTAGAACTGATTGATGAATTAGGGTTTCAAACTTGGAATCCTTAACCTAAATTAAGTAGTAGATACAATCCTTAGAGATTAGTTTTCTGGTTTTAAGGTAAGGGATTAACTAAACTATAGGTGCTGAAGTGCTACCCTTCCATTCTACGAGTGGTTCATTTAGAAACTGAAACTTAACAACTCTTTCTACAGTGGACCGAGGCATAACAAGATTATAACCAATCCATGCTAAGAATGACATCAAATCAATCTATTCTAACTTTACTAGATCAATTGTGTTGATTTTCAGGAAAACTGTGATTTGGCAATTACTGTATCCCATTTAGCTATAATTGAGGCACCAATATAAATAAAGATTGAGAAAGGTTTTGAAAGAGTTTTGGGACTGACACCAAAATTTACTATAATATAAAGAGTCATAAAGGAAAATGTGCTCTAGGGTCTAATAATGCATATACATCAACATAGAATTCTCGTAATGTACCAGTAACTACATCGACGGAACCTTCTCGATTTATCAAGTCTATAAAGCATATAAACCTATTCTAGCATTGCCTGTCACCTACAGTAGATGTGGCACCCTAATGAGTTGGGTAACTTGCTGGGGCTGCTGAGGAAATAACTTAAGTATGGCCATTGATATCACTTTTCTTTGCTGATGGACAGTCTCAGAGCCTGTGACATGACTTTGTACAACCAAAATATCCATCCCTACCTATCAAACATTCTTTGAGGTGATTTTTTTCCACACTTTGTAGAAGTTGGGAATGTGTGACCTCCGAAAGAACTATTCTAAAACTTAAAGCTTGACACTTTACCATTATAATCCTATCTGGGTTTGGGAGATGGAACACTAACAGATGATGGTGCTGGAGATGAATATCTCTGCTGATACTGAGAGAAATTTTCACCACCCTACTTTTACTGAGAATAGTCTAAGTTAATTATTCTAGATCTCTTAGTCTCTCTTTCCCTCTCCTTCCTAATCTTTTGGGCATGCGTCATACGTTTGAAGATGTCCATATCCCCAATAAACGTAGCGGTTTTGCACTCCTTGATCACTGACTCAAAAATACCTAAAATTAACTTACTTATTTGAGCCCTTGGATCAACCACCATCTCTGGAGCCAAACTAGAGAGTTGGGTAAACTTCAAAGATACTTTTTTACTGACATATTACCCTATTTTAAGTTGACGAACTCCTCAAACTTAGTTTTCCTCAACTCACGGGGAAAGAAGATATATAGAAAAATAGTCACAAACTTATCCCAATCAACTAGGCATGCATCTATATGCCTACCTTCTTACCATTGTTTGTACCAAGTTTGGGTCCCTTGAACTGATATTCGGCTAAATTTGATGTCTCAATTGGAGTAATGCCTATAATTTTAGAAAATTTTTGAACCTCATCATTGAAGTCTTGTGTATCTTCATCCACCTTTAAAGAATGGAAATCTGGAGGATTCATCAGAGTGAAGTATTAGACTCTCATGGCATCTGCATTTTTATTGGTATTAGTAGGTGCAACAAGTTGCTGAGTGAACTAGTTAGTCATGGATTATGCAAGTACTTAGAAAGTAGCTCTGAACTCGATGGGAATAACTTGTTCATTTGGGGAATCTACTGGAGCTTGGTGTGGCTTGTTGGTTACTGTTACCATTTCTTTGTCTATTTGCTCTCTAGGAAGACATTTTTTGTTTACACGTAGAGTGCAAATTAGAAGGATATTAAATAGAGTTCACACTCATTATATGATCATGAAAGAGTGAGACTTTTATTAAATGTTTTGTAGCCCCCCTCATAAGTGTGACGTACTTCACATCCACGAACGAGACTTTTCTTAACACGGCATTACGACACCCTACAATATTTTAAACCTGATGCTCTAATACTAAGTTTGTCATGACCTGAGACTACACCTTGGATGTAACATGACACTTAGATCTATAAGTAACCCCAAGCTAGCCCATGACATAACATAAACACTAATTATACTAAAGATAATTGAAATATTGATAGGAATCTAAAACTAAACTTGTAATGATAAAATTATGAATCAATACAAATACTAAAATTGAATCTAAAGTGTCTGACATAAACCATAAAGCTGAAATATCTAACTATCTATCTAAAAGCCTCTACTAAATGAAAAATTTCTAGGACAAACCCTCAGCTAACTCCAAATGTCTCAAATCGAAATACTAAGAAAAATAACTAATAATGAACTCTCATCCTTGAAAAGTGAGGACTCGGGCTCATCACTGTCTACTACTGAGAAGGTAATGCCACCAAAATTGCATATCTAGATAAAGTATAAAGTGATCACTATCAAATGTAAAATCCAACTAAGGTTTGAGTCTATCCAATGGGGAGCAGGTCAGAATCTCAATCTATATGTAACACGACCCAAACCAGGGCCTAGTCGTGTCGGGCATCTCAAGTCCGACCAGGATCGGAGACCACCCTCAATACCCAACCATAACCGCCCTATACCCTATGTCGGATGAATTCCAAATATGTAACTAGATATAGACACATTAAATTGAAAAACATTCAATAAAGTCCATAACTATAACCATCCAAATATCCGACCAAATGTCCAACTTGTGTCAACCCCAATGCAAATACCAATACCAAGGCTGACACTAATACCGATACTGTCCATGCCCATAGTTGTCTGATAAAGCCTATATTCAGAATCAATAACATCCAGTCGGGACATTCCCCCGACCATAGCCAAGACCAAACCAAAGAAATAATAAAAATAAAAGAAGTCCATAGCATGAAATGGAGCCTTCCGGAGTATGAAAGCTCACCACTTTAATCTGACTCTAAGGTGTCCCCAAATCTAAGTCACTGAGCAAGAGGAATAGTAGTATGGCTAATTTCTGCATTGCGTAAGGATATAGTGCCCGAAGACGGTTAACGAAATGAATACTAGCATGTACTCGGGAATAAGAAAAAATAATGCCAGAATTTCAAACTAAAGTAAATAACTGTATGCAATCACATAGATACATATATATATATATATATATATATATATATTATGCCGGGAAAAGGGAATCTAGTTTAGCATGCATTTAAGACCTTAACCTGGGTTGTGTAGCTTGACCGTTATAAAATCATCCACAGGCTATATGAGTTCAGCTCCCCCTGCTGAAAGGGCCCAGTGTGTGCTAGTCACACGACAGACGAATAGGAACCTGGGATGACTAGTACATCCCCCAAAATATAAAGTGAGACATAATGCACACTGTCACCTAGACCAACCTCACATCAGCCAATGTGAGTTTCCAATGGTGATCCCCGTGGGACCTCAAACTTTCATGGCTTTGCTACTCAACCCCCTTTAAGCCCAATTAAACCTTTTACACATAACCAAACCATTTACCAAGGAGTCTTTTCATTAGGCATTAACCGTTGGTGTCGTCATACCAAAATTAGAGCTTGCAAGTCTATCCTATTATGCCATCCCAAAACCATTAAACCAAGTTGACGCCAAATTTTTCAATCAAGCCAAACCTATGGGCATCAAGGCCTTTCCAATCCATTTAAAACCAACTAAACTAGTCTAGGTTTCATTACCATATTATGCAATGCAAAGATTTCAACAATAGTCAAACTATGTGACAAAATCATTCTCATTGGTATTTTAACAAACATGTTGAGGGCATATGATTTTGAAAACCAAAATCAACTATCAATTTACCATTTCCATACAATCACATGCTCAAATCATAATTATAACATGAAAAACCATAAGTAAACCACGGGAAAGCATTATCCAACCAAGAACAACCAAAAACCCCAACATCTATTTCAAAACCAAATCAATACCACAATAATACCATGAAAACCATTCATTAAAATATGCTTTTAGTTGAACTAAAAATGAGGGAGGATATATGACTTAGACACTAAGAAAGATAGAGAGATTCACATATGGAAGCCCCCAATTGATTGCCTTATAGAAACCCTAACCTTTTCTTGAACCAAGAGCTTGAGAGAGATTTTAAGAGTGTTTGCATGAGAATAATAGGTTAATGTAGCCCCTAAAGGTATTTTATAACGTGGGGTCAAAAAGAGTTAAGATAGAAAACGTCCAGAATACCCCCAACTTAAACTGTAAAAATCCCAAAGGTAGGTACGAGTTGCCCCTCTAACTCATCACCACATCATACGACTGGTACCATTCAGCCATACCTAGAACAGAAAGTTGGACATCTACACTGTCCACCATACGACTTCATTACCCTAACTCGTGACCAGACCATACAACTAGTATGGTCCAGTCGTACCTGAGTCAAAATCTAAAGGGATTGACACTGGACAACATACGACTATACTTTACCACTCGTATCTTATCCTCACGGCTCTTAGTGAGCCACTCGTACTCAGAACCAAGTCAAGATACTAAGTTACTGATTTTATTAAGTGACCGACACAAACAAATCATCACCACCCCTAACGACCTATACCCACCAAATCGTAACCACAAAAGAAACCCAACCACCCTTCATTGTTCTTCTAACAACTAGGGTCCCCTAACCCATACCCATACCATATGACTATATGGTGAGTCATTACAAGGACAATGAGCTCAAAGCTCAGGAAATTTCCAAGGGCCAAAACCTAGGGTGTTTGAATTCTCTCCCACTTGGATCATTCATCCTTGAATGATGGGACAAGGCAGTTAAAGCACGTTTTGGACCCCACACGCCTCTACTCTTACCTATAACTGAGTTAGAAAACTAAGATACCAAGGAATCAATCTTTCCTTTAACAAAGTCAGAAAACAAAGATGGTAATATCAACACATACCTTACGCACAAATTTTCAAAGCAAAAAATAGGAATGGATACTTGGACTTCATGTCCTCTTTTGCTTCCCAAGTAGCCTCTTCCACCTTGTGGTTCCTCCATAGAACCTTTACCGAAGCTACGTCCTTGGTTCACAACTGACGAACTTGCCTATCCAAGATCTCAATATGGATCTCCTCATAATATATGGAATCCAAAGTACTAATATCCTTGATAGGCATAATCAGCGACGGATCGCTCATACACTTTCTCAACACAGAAACATGGAATACCAGGTGAATGGAGCTCAAACTAGAAGGCAACTCCAACTCATATGCAGTATTACCAACTCTTCTCAAAATTAAGTACAAACCCACATATCGGGGACTGAGCTTCCCCTTCTTCCCAAACCACATTACTTACTCCCTTCATGGGAGACACCTTCAGGAACACCCTATCCCTAACCTCAAACTCTAACTTTCTACGTCTCTCATCTGTATAGGACTTCTGGCGATTTTGGGCAACCTTGATCCTATCCCACATCATCTCCACCCTCTCCATAGATTGGTGGACCAAATCCAGACCAAACATATCTGCCTCACCAACCTCAAACCACCCAATAAGATACCTACATCTCCTGCAATATAAGGCTTCAAACAGAGCCATCCCAATGCTAGAGTGGTAGCTATTATTTTATGTAAACTTTACAAGAGGTAAATGCTCAACCCAACTACCACCATAATCGATCACGCAAGTATGAAGCATATCCTCCAACGTATGAATAGTCCTTTTTGCTTGCTTATCTGACTGCGGGTGAAAAAAAATACTCAGACTCACCTTAGTCCCCAACCCTTTTAGAACGACGGCCAAAAATAAGATAAAAACTATGTACCACGATCAAAGATGATAGAAATAGGTACCCTATGAAACTTCACAATCTCTTAAAGGTACTAACTTGCATAATCCTCATCCGAGAAGTTAGTCCTCACTGGCAAAAAGTGAGCCGACTTTGTTATCCTATCTACGATGACCCAAATCAAACTAATTTTGAGATCATGGAAGACCGGTAATAAAATCCATGTTGATATCCTCCTACTTCCAAACATGTAATTCAATTTATTGATATAATCCTCCGAGCCTCATGTGCTCAACTTTCACTTGTTGACACATCATGCACTTGGCCACAAAACTAGCCACATCCCACCTCATATTGTTCCAGCAATACATCTCTCTAAGGTCATGATAAATTTTTGTTGAACTAGGATAAATAGCATAGCATGACTGATGTGCCTCAACCAAGATCCTTTCTCACAACCCATCAACATTAAGAACACATAATCTCTCTTGGTATCGCAAGGTACCATCACCGCTAATCTCGAAGGCCATCACCTTCTTCCCACCTATATCACCTTTGATCCTAATCAAGATAGGATCTAACACTCACTTCTCCTTGATTTCATCACCCAAAGATGACTGCACTACCTTTTGTACAAATACACCACCATCCACAGAGTCTAAGAGGCGAACTCTAAGGTTATCCAAATCATAAATGTCTCTCACCAACTCCCACTTCCCTTTCTCCATATGAGATAAACTTTATAGGGATAACCTTCTAAGAGCCTCAACAACCATATTATATTTACCTGGATGGTAGTAAAGACTCAACTTGTAATTCTTGAGTAGCGCAAGCCATATCCTCTGCCTGAGGTTCATATTTTTCTAAGCAAACACATATTGTAGGCTCTTATGATCGAAAAGATATCCACATGCACGCCATATAGATAGTGACGCTGGATTTTTAATGCAAATACTACAACCAATAACTCTAAGTCATGAGTCAGATAATTCTTCTTATGCACCTTCAACTGTCTAGAGGCATAAGCTATCACCTTGCCATGGTGCATCAAAACATAACCAAGCCCCACACAGGATGCATCACAATAAACTACAAAACCCTTAGTGCCTTCAGGAAAGGTCAAGACCAGAGCCGAGGTCAACTTATCCTTCAGCTTTTCAAAACTACCCTCACACGCATCCGACCACAGAAACTTTACCTTCTTCCCAGTCAACTTAGTCAATGGGGCAGCTATAGAGGAAAAATCTCCACAAACCTCCTATAGTAACTAGCTAAACCCAAGAAGCTTTGAATATCAGTTGGAGTCATGGGTCTAGGCCACTTCTTAGCCACTGCAACTTTCTATAGATCCACTATGATCCCTTTACTAGAATTGACATGACCTAAAAAAGTAACAGCGTTAAACCAGAACTCACATTTAGAAAATTTGGCATACAACTATTTCTCTTTCAGGGTTTGTAATATTACAAAGAGGTGATTAGCATGATCTACCTCACTTTTGGAGGACACTTGGATATTGTCTATGAACACAATATCGAACAAATCTAGAAACTAACGGAAGACCCTATTTATCAAATCCATGAATTCCATTGAGGCATTGGTCAACCTAAAAGACATAACCAGAAACTCAAAATATCCATATAGAGTACGGAAGGTAGTCTTAGGGATGTCCACCTTTCTAATTTTTAACTGATGATACCTCGACCGAAGATCAATCTTGGAGAAAAACTTAACACCCTGCAACTGGTCAAACAAATAATCTATCCTTGGAAGAGGGTACTTATTCATTTCCATTACTTTATTCAACTGCTGGTAATCAATACACATTCGAAGGGAACCATCCTTCTTACGCATAAATAACACCGGTACACCTCTTAGAAATACACTAGGACAGATAAAACCCTTGTCTAAAAGATCTTTGAGTTGCTCCTTAAGCTCTTTCAACTCAGCTGGAGCCATCTTATACAGAGGAATAGAAATAGGACGAGTGTCAGGAACAAGATCAACCCTAAACTCAATCTCCCTATCAGGAAGTATCCTCTGAGTTAGAATCTTTAATCCAGACCAGATGATAGAGACACCTCTTGGAGATTAACCTCCAAGATCTAAGATACGATATAAACTTCCCTTTAGGAGCTATGGAATCCTCCCCATTTAAAAACTGGACCATTAGGGAATTTAAAGATAACCTTATGGGTTCGACTGTCTAAATAGCATAGCATGAGCGCTACCAATACATCTCCAATATGACATCGAAATCAACTATGTCTAATTCAAACAGATCCCCTAAAGTTTTCAAAACACCCACAAATACCACACAACCCCTATAGACTCTTCTAGCCACCACAGAGTCACCCACCGAGGTAGAAATAGAAATAGGGTCTGAAATACACTCAGGACCAAAATCAAAATGTACATACATAAATGGGGTCACAAATGAAAGAGTGGACCGCAGATTAAGTAAATAGTACACATCACGAGAAAAGAGTTTCAACATACCAGTCGCAATATCAGACAATTCCTCAAACTCTTGGCGGGTTCTGACAAGTATCGAAACTAGATGACGCATCCTTTAGTGCTAGATATGAAGAAGAGGCAATAGGAACCTTGTTAACCCCATAAACAACCTTACCAACAAGACATTTCCTAATCATGTGCCCTGGAAGACCGCAGTTGAAACACTTATCCTTTTCTTCATTACAGTAACCCCGATGCAATCGACCATAAAATTCGCAAATAGGATATGATGGAGTTGACTGAGCCCCACTAGCTTGAGATTGGACACCCTATGCCCTAATGTCGTCGCCACCATAGAAGCTCCTATCACTCGAGCTTTGAGTAGGGAGCACTAGCCATCGAGTAAGATTTATAATTTACCCATTTCTTATTGCAACACTTTCTACCATCCCTACCACCCTGCTGTTGGCTACCACCCTACTCAAAAAATTTAATATTCTTGCTCTGCCTCTCCCCAATCTCTGCCTTTTTCTTCTTCTCTTTCTCTACCTGGTGTATGTATACAACCAACCTAGAGATATCTATGTCCTTGTTCAACAAGGCAGTGTTACTTTTTAGAATTAAGTTTTGGAATAACCCAAAAGCAAATTTCCTCATTCTAGCCCTCATGCGAAAAACTAACTTCATAAAATACCGAGATAACTGGTGAAACTTCAAGGCATACTCCTTGACTGATATTTTGCCTTGCTTTAGGCTAACAAGATCTTCCACCTTTTCTTACCTCAACTATTGAGGAAAGAAGAGGCCTAGAAAAGCACTAGTGAAATCTTTCCAAAAGGCTGACATAATATCGCCACCCCTAGTCTGTTCCCATTCCTCATACCATTGGTATGTTACATCCTTTAGTTGATAGGTAAAAAAATCCACCCTTCCATGTTAGTAGCATGCATAACACAAAATATCTTTTCCATCTCATCCATAAAATCTTTAGGATCCTACTCAACCTTAACACCAGTGAACATAGAAGGGTTCAACCTCATGAATTGGCCAACCCTTGTAGCCTCAAAAGATGGAGTAATAGTAGTACCATGCTCAGCCTGAGAAGCTACCAACTGTGCCAACATATGGATAGATTGAAGAAACTCAACATGCAACATATCAACCTGAGGAGCTCAAAAAGGGCTGGAGGGAACTTGTGGAACTTTAGGAGGACAATCTGAAACTGGACCCCTAGATTGAGTCTTGACCCCATAAGTAGAACAGGTCCCATCAATATTATCCTTAGGTAGGACAAGGGATTTTTTGTGAGCTTTAGATCATCGAGGAGGCATGATTTAAAAAGCTAACAGACAGAAATTAGAGAAGATTTTAAGACCTTAGACTCTACAACTCAAAATCAAAACACAAGAAAGAGACACATTCCTAAATGGCTTGTAGCTTCTCCCTTATAAGTGTGGCACGCTACACACCCTTAAAAAAGACTACTCAATACGGCTTTGTCGAAAACCCTATTTGACCATGAATCTAGGGCTCTGATACCAATCTAACATGTCCTAAACTTGGGCCTAGTTATGTCGGGCATCTCAAGTCCAACTAGGAATGAAGACCATCCTCAATACCCAACCATAACTGCCCTATACCCTATGTCAGATAAATTTTGAACATATAATAAAATAAAGCAACAGTAATTGAAAAACATTCAATAAATTCCATAAATATAACCAACCAAATATCCAACCAAATGTCCAACTTATGTCAACCCCAATGCAAATACCAATACCAAGGCTAACACCAATAGTGACATCGTCCATGCCCAGAGTTGTCTGATAATGCCTCTAATCAGAATCAATAACATTCAGTCGGGGCATGCCCCCAACCATAGCCAAAACCAAACCAAAGAAATAAAAAAATAAAAGAAGTCCATAGCATAAAATGGAGCCTTCTGGAGTATGGAAGCTCACTACTTCAATTTGACTCTATGTTGTCCCTGAATCCAAGTCACTGAGCAGAAGGAATGGTAGTGTGGCCGATTTCTGCATCACATGGGGATACAACGTTCAAAGATGGTTAGCAGAGTGAACACTAGCATGTACTCAGGGATGAGATAAAATAATGTAGAAATTAAAACCAACGTAAATAACCATATGCGATCAGATAGATACACACATATATATATATTAGGGGTGACAAATAGGTTAGTTGGGCTAAATTTAGGCGGGTCAAAATGGGTTAAAGCAATAAATGGGTCATTGCCCAACCCACCCAAAATATAGATGGGCTAAGATAGGTTGGGTCAAGATGGGCTAAACAATGGGTCATTGCACAATCATTAAAACATGATTTTAGTTGAACTAACAATGATGGAGGAGTAATATGCCTTAGACACCAAGAAAGACATAGAGATTCACTCTTGGAAGCCCCTAATTGATTGTCATGTAGAAACCCTAGCCTTTTCTTTAACCAAGAGCTTAAGAGAGATTTTAAGAATGTGAATGAGAATAATAAGTCAATGTATCCCCTCAAGGTGTTTTATATCGTGGGGTCAATAGGAGTTAAGAGGAGAAATATCTAGAATACCCCAACTTAAACTATAAAAATCCCGCAGGTGGGTACGAGTTGACCCTCTAACTCGTTACCATATCATACAACTTGTACCATTCAGTCGTACCCAGAATAGAAAGTTGGTCATCCATACTGTCCACCATATGACTCCATTACCCAAACTCATGACCAGACCATACGACTAGTATGGTCCAGTCGTACCCAAGATAGAATCCAAAGGGATTGACACTAGATAAAATACGACTACACCTTACCACTCATACCCTATCCTTATGGCTCTTAGTGACCATTCGTACTCATTGCCAAGTCAAGTTACTAAGTTACTGATTTGATTAAGGGATCAACCCAAACAAATCATTACCACCCCTAATGACCCATACCCACCAAACCGTAACCACAACAGAAACCCAACCACCCTTTACTACTCTCCTAATGACTAGGGTCCCCCGACCTATACCCATACCATACAACTCGTATGGTGAGTCATTACAAGGAAAGTGAGCTCAAAGCTTAGGAAATTTTCAAGGGCCAAATCTCAGGGTGTTTCAATATTTATGTTAAGGAAATTAATAACAATTTCCAGTAAAAGAGAGGAATTTGTAATCAAGTAATCAGTAGTAATAATTGCTGATTTTTTAAATTTATAATCCATATAAGAGAGGCACCAAGTCTGTGTTTCCCAATAACTTCATAACTGCATAGGTTCGTTGTACTTTGCAATATCTCTTAGTGTTGGTATACAGAATCAATAAGTTATGTATACCTAGAATAGCTTTACGCTCTTGTATAGGCAATATCCTCAGGTAAGTTTTTTCTTTTTTTGAGCCTGCGTTACTTACCTTTATTCCATATCCGAGATAGTTATCCTTATTATAGGCTCAAGCTATTAAGTGGAGGTTAATACCTCTAAGTTTATAAGGATTAATCACTTCTTCTCATTCATACTCTTCCTTTCAACCATAATATAAATTAGGTAAGTTTTGACACTAACCACCATAAAAAAGCATTCAAAAGTAAGAGAACAATCATTACATATGACACCAATTGAAGATTACTCCACTATTAATTCTTCATTAATCCATCATGGTTCTCTCAACCCTAGTTGTGGTGTTTAGCTACTCATAATTGCAAGCGCATAAGAAGAATTCATAGATGAAAGCATAAGCATGAACTTACAAGACTAATAAGAAAGCTCCAAATTCTCACTTTGAATTAAAACCCTAGAAATCAATGACTGTATTTGCAAAACCATTAATATGTCTTAAAAGTAATAATAGAATATAAACTTATAATATATAATTTATAAGAGTATTTATAGAAAACACAGAACCTATCCTAAATAAAATAAAAAATCTGGCTGAGTCACATCGGATAAGTTGAAGGTATGATCGTGGTTAGATACTATGATCATTCTTTGGTTCTCGTGATTTCATCATGGACTTAGTCATCTTTAGGTCTTCAATGGTAAAACTCTTAGTACGAATCCGTGATGTCAACATACAATCATATAATACAGTCATTAGATTAACTTTAACTTGAACTCTTGTTGATTTCACTTTTGGTGTTCAATCCCATGACCTCAAACTATGACTGTCACTTCAAAGTATGGTTGTGGGAACCCTTCATCTGAGCTTTTTCCCTCTTAACTTCTGCATGCATATTTCCAAAAACTCCTTCCTATGATCAGATGATCGATGTACAATCGTGGGAGCTTCTCATCTGAGAAACATCTGAGAGACACTTCTATGGTTCTTTCTACAAGTCCCAAGTATGACCATGGTTAGATCCTACAGTCATAGCAATAGTTGTTTGAGGGCTTTCTTAAATATTCAATACTTTACTTTTTGTGACTTGTTTAACCTGCAAATACCTAAAAATCCATCATATCTTCATAAATATACCCTTAACTGACTTAAGTGCCATAATTTCATGGTACATCAACACCCCCAACTTAGGGCGTTTGCATGTCCTCAAGCAACCAAAATAAACTATACTCTAATGATACTTAACTTAGAGAAACCCAAGAATACTACAATAGTGAAAGTTTCACAAAATCTAGTTCTTTAGCTCGCATAAACCAAAACATAGTTTGACACCCTCCAATTTTATTCAAAGATCAAAGTTTCACAAAATCCAATTTTCAGTATGCATATACCAAAACATAGTTTGACACCCTCCAATGTCATTCAAAGGCCAACAAGTGTAGTGTTTTCACAAACCAAACACCATAACAGAAAGGGATCAATACATGACATTATATTATCAGCAGGCAACCCATTACATTAAGCAAATGACACTATTTAATCAAGCAACAATCAAAATATAACCCTTGTGCCCTCATAAAAAAGAAGTACCAACACTCAGTTTATGCAATGCAAAGAAAAAACTGGGATGGAATCAAATCTCTCACTCTCACAAAAAAGTATAGTTGTGTGCATTTGGTACCATAGGCTTGTCCTTATTTTCTATGTCTTAGCTTTTAGACAGTTAGATTAGGATCACTATAGGATTTTATTAGTTTGTAATGTAGGCTCGGGGATAGGTATGTATATATGGATATAGTGACTAACCTCCTTGACACTACACCAATCTTGGCTTCCACTTTATCTACCTTTTCTCATTTCTTTCCCTTTTCAACTCTTTCATATTTTTTGGACCCTGGGTGCAGTTTAGTTTTCTTCAAATTCTTTTTTTCTTTTTTTTCTTTTCCTTTTCACATCGCACATAATTTTTTTTTTTTACTACACTTTTGTCATACCCAATATATTATGCACCCCTATGCTAGCCACCTTCAACTTAGGTTATTTACCTGAGTTTAGGTACATAGTATCCAAGGAGGAACCAAGGCCAAGGCAGGTTGTAAAAATTAGGAAGGTGAACAGGGAAATTCAAAGAAAAGATCTACTTAAGATCAAAATCAAGTTCAAGGGATATTTTATTCATTTGGTAGGCTTTTCGTGGATTATTTCAAAAATAGGCTATGATCCTTTCCTAACCTTTTATCCTATAACATTAACGAGACTAACCACGTAAGTTCTAGACTATGCACATACACCGACTAGGTAATCTTACACATTCTTGGCTTCAGCCTATTATTTCAGCCACTACCTATTCAGTTTATGCAATGTTAGGTCAGGTTATCACACTAACAATCCTAATACGATAATGAGATCCAAACATTTGTTATCGTCCAAGTAGGCACACAACAAAACACATAAATACAAAATTTTTAGAGGAGTTTATTTAAACAGTTCAAAAAGTAGTTTTGCATGCTCTTTTTCTTTTTAGTGCACCTAGTTTTATCATTTTCCTCTAAGTTACACAAAACACAAATTAACATACAAAAACAATAATAAAAACCTAAACATGTTAGTTCTAACTACGATAGCGTAAGGAAATTATTCCATCTATTTTGATATTAAATATTATATTTTTGTAGATTGAAAGAGATTATTTTATTGAGGAAAAATAAACACGACAACAAAAAACCTCAATTGTGGTACACCCTACCTCCAACTTGGAAATTATGCAATGTCCCCATTGCACAAAATCATGGAAAAATGGAAAAGAAAGGTAAGGTACATACCTGGGGAATACTAGAATCCCGAAGTACTCTAATCCATCAGGTGTTGAGATGGGACACCTTCATCATCTACTCTCATGGACTCAGCTATGGTCGGGGTACTCTCAGTCCATGGGTACCGGTGGCAGTTGATGCACTTAAAGGTACAACTGATGGGGTAATCTGTGTAGCTCCCAAACTATGCTCCACTACCTCAATTGTAGGTGGTATCTTTAATCCCTCTAGAATCAATGCCTTAGAGGTCCATGCATCTTTCTTCAATTTCTTTTTTTTTACCTTTTTCTTTCCTCTTTTCATTTCCTTCCTCTCTAGACCTCTTTTGTCGGGGCTGTAAATCTTTAATCATCTCCTTAATCTCAAAATCTTACTTATCAAACACTATTATCTAGTAATAAAAATCTAGGACCACAGAGTCCACACCAGCAACAAGCTTTGCCGAAGATGGCATACCGAGTGGTGGAAAATATGCAATCAAAATGGTTCGCTTAGTGATATTGTTGACCATTTATTTTAGTGCAATCAAGTCAACATTAATGGAACTTATATAAGTAGTTTGTACTAAATCAACATTAGTCGATATCAGCTCTCAAATCTATCAAAATGGGTCAAAACTACTCATACAATTTTTTTTTATCTCATTAGCCATATAGGGTTTGACCTTTACTTCTAACTTTCTAATCTGAGCATCATACAATGCCTTTATCCTTAAAATATGCTTTAACTAAGCAGTAGATATCAATGTATAATCTATAGGAGCATGCGTATAGGCATCTCTTGGTGTCATGGCCAATTGGGATGAGGATGAAGTAGCACCAACTTCAAATATTAGGATATCACTTGCTGGGGAACCCTCAAGAATATCAGGTATTTTGCTCTCCAAGGTTGGGCAGTAGGGTTTCTTAAATCCTTAATCAATCTCGTGTCCATAATCCTCATTAGATGGATAAATTGATCTATTACATTTATAGTCGAGATATGAGAGTTCCACAACAACTGTGTGATGAGACAAATAAAGGTAGTGTAGTGCTGAACTGTAGCACCTTAACTCTAATCTCCTCTGCGGTGATTTATGGGTTATGTAATTCATCTCTGCCATAAAAATAATAGCTAAGCATGCATTTGTTGCACCCGATCTATTATCATTGGTCATGGGTGTTATGTAGTGCCTCACAACTGACCACCAAGCTTTGGCAGTAAACTTCAAGGTATGCTTATAGATTATTGACCCATTCACCAAAGGTGCATTTTTTATGCTTTCGCAATGTAGTCTGCCAACTACGTATAATGTAGCACCTTATGATCCGTTGTAGTTTCTTTACTTTGTTTAAATAATTCATCCGATAGACATACTCTATAGTCTCATCAATCGGCTCAAAATTCTTTTTGAACAAGGCAATTAAGATGGCCTTGACAAAGATATCACCTCCTGATCTCAGACTCAAACCTTGTCAAATTGAGGATGCTTTCTTATATCCTTATCCTTGCTCAAGAGGGTCACATTCTTGATCATTGCCATATAGTTGGCATAAAATTATCTTACCAACTCTTGCCTATAGTTTTTGAAGGGTGTGGTCATCCACCTAACTCATATCTCTCAAAGAGAGGCACTGACTTAGGGATCTTTTGTAATGACCCAAGCAAGATTTAGGTCTCCTCTTTAATGTTTCTCTTTTTGCTGCCCCTGTCTACCAAGGATACCCCATTGAAATACCTCAGGTTTTTATTTCTTAAAATTTTATCCTCACTGTCCTAACTACGACTCCCCTAACGAGTTATGAGGAGTCTTGATGGTTCCTAGGGACCCAATTGTAACCAAATAAGCAAGTGTATGGTTGAACTCTACTCTAAGTATGAGTAGCTCACTATGAGTCGTAAGGACTTATTACGAGTCATTGGGTGCAAATCATAGGGTGTCTAGTGTATTGATGTAGGGTATATTTATGCATTCTAATGTCACTATTAGTCATTTTTGCCTTGTTTTGAGGATGATTCTATGCTATATGGGTTGAGCTAGGTGCTTGTCTAGTCTATTTTGTTGGATTCTATTGTGTTTAATGTGTTTTAAGTGGTTTTAATGATATTATTATATGTGGAAAAACTTTTTAGAAGTGTACAAAGTTCAATTGAGTCAAGGAAAGAGTCAAAACATTGAATGGAAGATCATGGAAAATTGCCTAGTCTAAGCTCTTATTTTTGATTCATCGTGATGAATGCTATGTTGTTTGACCATCTAATTCGTATGGTATGTTCTTGAAGTATCCTTTGTGAGATTAGTATTATGATAAATGGATGCTATAAAGGCTGTAAAATTATTGGAAATACACCATAAGACAATGGATGAATGGAGGAAAGACCAACACTTAACCAAAATTCGGAGGACAACTTCCAGTAGCACCATGCAATTTGCGTGCGTTGCATGCTCTATTACTATGTAATAGAGGTGATTTTCATGCTTCATTCCATAGGATTATAGGGTGCGATGTATGGTCTACTCCACCCCTGGGCATTTCAAGCTTATTCGACTCCAACACGGACTTGGCTTACCCTTATGCTATAAATACATGTTGTATCATGTTTTTTACATATCTTTTGACATATTTTGGAGATCAAGGGGCTGATACAACTTCTTCATTAGTTTTTTATTACTTTTATTTAGTTTATTCATGTTTTTAGTCAATTACAACATTGTGATTACGAAGATGATCATGCATGGCTAAACACCCTCTTTTCGGGGTTGAAGCCAAGATATGAGTATTATTGTTTTGCATTAAGTTTGTTTGATTTGCTTATCACTATTGGTAGTCTGTTTATTCTTTTTATAACTATTTTAAGGATTCTCGACCCTTAGAATATATCAATTATCAACCTTTTGGTCTCGAGAAAGGGAATAGGGAGATAGAACATGGGAATAAACAAAGTATGTTTTGTATTTGTTTATGAAATAAGGAATTCAAATTAGTATCTAGGATAGTTTTGTACCTAGGTACCTTACTTGATTCATATGTAGGATGATATTTGTAAAGAACTTAAGTGAACTATTACATCCCCGCTCAACGATGTAGTTGTAAGGTTCAACTTAGGTAAAGGATTAGAGGTTGGAAAACCATAATCATTCAATTAAACCTACGAATCAACAACCAAGATAAGAAAGTTAATGAATGAAATTCTATAACACAATATGATTGTTTAGAGTGCTTTAACCCTGGGTTTTCTTATATTGATTATCTCAAGATCTTAAATTTATGCATGCACTGTTTACTTTAATTATAATTACAAACTCCAAACTCTATTCTTGTTACTCTCGCATTAATTGAATCTAAATTGTGAACTGAAATCAAATTATTGCCAAATTGAGTCTTTGAGAGATCGATACTTGGATTTTATTAGGCCACTTTACTATTTGATAAGACCACGTACACTTATGTGTGCACTTGGACGCTGTCATGTATATCCCAAATGATTAATGTGTTGACTATGATTGGACCCTATGAGTCATAGGGTCTTATTATGAGTCAAATTAGTCGAGTCGTAGGGTCAAAGGATGACGAGTGCCTTGGAGTCTGTCCTAGCTATGACTTGTGGTGGAGATTCGTAATTAGTCTAGACAAGTCGTATACTGACCCGTAGTCACCAATGACTAAATTTTAGTTTTTAAATTGAGGAGGACAATTCCCTTCTCACCCAACTAAAACCCCACGTTCATAAAGCACTCGGGTTGTTTCTCATTCATAACGTACTCAAACACTTTCTAAGCTCTTTTAAACTCTCTCAAGCATCCATACTTAGGGTTTCTAAGATGTAGATTATCCAAGGGCTCTAGGGTTGAATTCTCTCCATAAACTTGGATAATTTAGGCATGTTACTCTTCCTTAACTATTAATTTGCTAAAAGCATAAGTTTTAAGATGTTGTTTATATGGTATTGATGTCGATTTTGAAAACATGGGTTGAGGGGTTTTGTATAACTATTTTTTATGTGATGTTTCATGTTTGTCCCTACATGGTTTAATTTTTAATGGTGATTTTAAAATCAATTTATGCATAGGATTGGCGAATAAACTAAGGGATTGTGTTTTTCCCAAACTTGTGACTTTTGAAGTGGTTATGACCTGACCTCAACCCCTATTATGGAATTGGTTTTGAATATTAAAAGTATGTACATTGAACATCTTTTGAACTACTGCTAAATGTGAAAAGGTTAATGAAGCATAATGATTATTAATTGAACCTTATGGGGTTTTGTAATTCCCCAAGTTATTGTATAATAAAACCAAAAAGGGGATTGTGACATCCCTAAATGATGATGATTGTTCGACATATTGATGTTACTTTACAAGTATAGTTGGTATGACAATACCAACAAAGTATGCCTAAATGCATGTCATGGTTCAATAAATGGGAATGTGTGATAAGTGTTTTAATTAGGCTTTAATGGGGGTTGTGTAGCTGAGTCATAAAAGTAGAGGTCTCAAAGGATCTCTACTGGAAACTGCATTTTCCAACACGAGGGTCTAAAATGACTTGGTGGTTTGAGTCCCTCTTATTATTATCATTGATTGGGAGGTTCGAGTCCCTCATATTATATTACATGATTGGGTGCTTGTGTCACCTTGATATGCCAGGAGGTTTGAGTCCCTCATACTATATATGTATTCCTTCTAGTTCATATGGCCGAACTCACTAGGCCCTACCATCTAGGGGAGAGATAGGACCATAGTTGAGCTATATAATCTAGGCTAAAAGTTATAAAGTGCATATAAAGCCTTGATCTCTATCCTAACACATAATGTATATTTCTGTATTTGTATCAGATTATGCGAACTGGATTTTGACATATTTTTAAATATTGAGTATGGCATTATTTTGCTCCTTTATCCCTTAAATTTCTTGATAGTGTTCACCCCACTAACCATCTTTGGATGCTGTATCCCCACATAATGCAGGATCCAAAGGTAAGTCTACTTTTCCTATACAAAGTTAGGTAGATTAGCTCGGTTCGTTGGTTCACTGCGGCAAAGTAATGAGCTTTTATTCTCCGAAAGACTTAGACATTTCATTGGTTCTTATCATAGATTAGAGTTGAGAGTTTTATTATCATTGACATTATCATTATCATTGATATTTTTCAGAGTCGGGGCCATGTCCCGACCAAGATTATTTTTTGTTTTTTTTGTTAGAAGGTCTTGTTGGATTACTGTAGACTTGGGTGATGTTGGTCAGTTGTTTTGGATGGTTGATGGTTATTGATTTTAGACATACCCTTTTTTCTTTAAACTTATCTTTTTTATATATTCAGATTCATTCAACATTGGAGATGTTGTGTTGTTTGGTTAGTTGCATAGGGGTGTTTTCCGGTCCACGTGGGACTTGCGATGCCCATCATGGCCAAGACCTAGTTTGGATCGTGACAAAGTTGGTATCAGAGCCTATGTTTTGTGTCATTGGTGTCCAACTAAGCCGTATTAAGTAGAGTCTCATTTATAGATGCATAGCTCGCCACACTTATAAGGGAGAGACTATGACCCATTTATGAATGTTTTCCTTTCTTGTTGTTGTATTTTGGGATATAGAGTCTATAGTCTTAAATCTTCTCTAATTCCCATATGTTTACTTTTCAGATCATGCCTCCCAAAAGATCTGATATTTGTGGAACTCTTTTATCCCGTCTGAGGATAATATGGATGGAGCTTGTCCTACTCTAAGAGTTCAGACCTGGTCCAGGGTCGTTGCTTCTGATTCCCCTAATAGAGCTATGTTTCCCTCTATCCTTTCTCAGGCACCACGAGATAATGTTTTTAATGCTGAGTTTTGCCAATCGATTCATTTGCTTACCTAGTTGGTATCCTCCCCCACTGAGTGTGTTACTTCTATTGCTCTATTCTTCTAGGCCACTAGAGATGACCAATTTATGAGGTTGAGTACTCTTATTTTTACTGGCTCTAAAGTTGAGGAAGATCCTCAAATTTTATTGATGAGGTAGAAAAAATCTTCCGTATGATGTATGCTACTGATGTGGAGGGTTTAGAGTTCTTATTTTATCAGTTGAAGGATATAGCGTACCAATGGTATAAAGAGTGGGAACAGTCTAGGGGTGATGATGTTGAGTCAGCTTTGTGGGATGAATTCTCTAGTACTTTTCTTGATCGTTTCTTTTCTCAAGAGTTGAGGAAGGCGAAGGCTGAGGAATTCATGAATTTGAAGGAAAACAGGATGATAGTGAAAGAGTACACCTTAAAGTTTCATCAGTTGTTGCGATATACTCTAGAATTAGTGTCTAATATGAGGGATAAATTGAGGAAGTTTGCCTCTGGGTTATCCTGTGAGTTGATCTTGGAGAGAAAGGCTGCCTTGTTAAATAAGAATGTGTAAATACCTAGAATTGTAGTATATATGCAATGACTGGAAGAGTATAAGAAGAAGCAAACAAAGATGAGTGAAAGGCAGGGTAAGAGGTTTTGATATTTAGATCAGGGTGGAGGGCAGCAACAAAATGGTAGAGATGGTGAAAAATGGTCTAAGAAGAAGTGGGGAAATATTGGTTCCTATTCTATGACTAGTGCTCCTTATTCAAAGCCATCAAGTGATCGTCGTTCTTAGTATGATAGTGATTTTAGAGCACTAGGATCCCAACCCCAAGTTAGTAGGACTTGGTTCTATCGTATCCTCATTTTAGATTTTGTGGTCAGGTGCACCGTGGTGTTTGTGAAGATGGGAGGAATAAGTTCTTCAGATATGGTCAGATTAGTCATATGTAGAGGGATTGTCCTTCTAAGGTTGGTTCTGGGGTGAATAAGATTCCTATTGCTACTTTATTAACTCCTGCAACAAAAGGTGCTGCTTTTACTTTTGGCTGCAGCATTGATCGAAAGCATTTGTACACTCTTGCCACTTGCCAGGATTCTGAGCTATTCCTTATATTGTCACTCATACACTCAAACTCTTTTCTCGTGATATATATTATCTACTTGATCTGAGGTCTACCCTCTCATATATAACCCCTTATGTGGATATTCATTTTGGTTTTGACCCTGAGTGTATTCTAGATCCTTTTTCTGTATCCACCCTGATGGGTGACTCCATTGTGGCTTAAAGGGTCTATAAGGGTTGTGTGATATTGGTATATGGTAGAGAGACCTTGGTGGATCTGATAGAGTTGGACATGTTAGACTTTAATGTGATTTTGGGGATGGATTAGTTGCATTCGTGCTATGCATCTCTTGATTGTAGGATCCGAGGGGTCATTTTCTATTTCCCTAATAAGCCAATGATTAAAGGGGAAGGTAGTTCCCTAGTACCTAAGGAAAGGTTTATTTCGTATCTTAGAGCTTGGAATTGGTTCTAAAGGGTGACTTTATCACTTAGTGTATGTTAAGAATTCTAGATTTAAAGGACCTTCTTTGCAGACTGTCCCTATGGACTATGAATTCCCCAAGGTGTTCCTTGACGATCTTCTTAGTATTCCCCCTGATAGGAAAATTGATTTATGAATTGATCTTCTTCTGGACACTCATCTTATTTCTATCTCTCCTTATAGAATGGCTCCTACTGAGTTGAAAGAACTCAAGGAGCAGTTGAAAGATCTTCTTGACAAGTGTTTTATCCACCCTAGTATGTCTCTATGAGGTGCTTCTATTCTTTTCGTGTGTAAGAAGGATGGGTCCCTTTGGGTTTGTATTTATTACCACTAATTGAATAAGGTGACTGTGAAGAATAAGTATCCGCTTTTGAGGATTGATAATCTCTTCGATCATCTCCAGGGTGCTAAGTTCTTTTCAAAGATTGATCTCCAATCAGGTTATCACCAGTTGAAGATTAGGGAGGTGGATATCCCTAAAACTATTTTCTGAACTCGATATGATCATTTTGAGTTTTTGGTAATGTCTTTTGATTTGACCAATGCCCCGATAACCTTTATGGATCTTATGAATTGGGTTTTCTATCAGTTCTTGGATTTGTTTGTAATCGTGTTTATCAATGATATTTATATGTATTCCAAAAGTGAGGCATATCTTGCCAACTATCTCCGTTTAGTATTACAGACACTTAAGGAGCCACAATTGTATGCTAAATTCTCTAAGTGCGAGTTCTATTTGAATGTTATGACTAATCTGGGACATGTTGTTTCTAGTGAAGGAGTCATGGTAGATCCACATAAGGTTTCAGTAGAAAAGAAGTGGCCTAGACCCAGGACTCCAATCGACATTTGGAGCTTCTTGGGTTTAGCTGGTTATTATAGAAGGTTTGTGGAAAGTTTCTTTTCTATTGCTGTCCCATTAACTAAGTTGACTCAGAAGAAGGTGAAATTCTCGTAGTTTGATACTTATAAGGGTAGTTTCGAGAAGTTGAAGAATTAGTTAACTTCAACTTCGATCTTGACTCTATCTGAGGGCACTGATAATTTTGTTGTCTATTGTGATGCATCTCGGGTGGGACTGGGTTGTGTGTTGATACAACATAGCAAAGTGGTTGGTTATGCTTCTAGACAGTTGAAAGTTCATGAGAAGAATTATCCGACTCATGATTTAGAATTATTAGCTGTAGTGTTTGCATTAAAGATCTGGCGATATTATTTTTATGGGGTCCATGTTTATATTTATTCTAATCATACGAGCCTGCAGTACGTGTTCACTCAGAAGGAGCTAAATCTCAGGCTAAGGAGATGGCTTGAATCACTGAAGGACTATGACATGAGTCTTCACTATCACCAAGGTAAAGCTAATGTGGTTGTCAATGCTCTTAGCAAGTTGTCCATGGGAAAATTATCTCATGTGGATGAGCAGAAGCAAAATTTGGTGAAGTATATTTATCATTTAGCTAATATTGGAGCCCGTCTCTTGGATTCCAAGGATGGTGCTATAATTCTTCAAGAGGTGGCGACGTTATCTCTTGGTGCTGAGGTTAAAGGGATAAAAGTGTTGGACCCTACCTTGATGCAAATCAAGAATGATCTGGGTAGGCAAAAGGCGATGGCTTTCGAGATTGGTGGTGATGGTATCTTTAGATACCAAGAAAGATTATGTGTTCCCGATGTAGATGGGTTGCGAGGAAGAATTTTGGTCGAAGCTCATAAGTCACATTATACTATTCATCCTGGTTCGACGAAAATGTATCATGATCTTAAGGAGATTTATTGGTGGAATAATATGAAGAGGGATATGGCCAATTTTGTGGCTAAGTGAATAGTGTGTCAGCAAGTGAAGGTGAAGAACTTGAGGCTTAATGGGTTGACTTAAAAAATTGAGCTGGCGGTGTGGAAATAGGAGATAATTAATATGGATTTTGTTATTGGTCTTTTACGGTCTCGCCAGTAATTAGATTCGATTTGGGTCATCGTGGATAGGATGACTAAGTCTTCTCACTTCTTCCCAGTGAGGACTAATTTCTCTCCTAAGGATTATGCCAATTATTCCTTGAGGATATTGTGAAGTTGCATCGTACTCCAGTTTCCATCATTTTTGATTGGGGTACTCAGTTCTCATCTCACTTTCGGAGGCCGTTCCAACGAGGTTTGGGGACTAAGGTGGGCCTTAGTACCATTTTTCACCCGTAGAAAAATGGGCAAGCGGAAAGGTCAATTCAGGCTTTAGAAGATATGCTTTGGGCTTTTGCTTTTGATTTTGGTGGTAGTTGGGTTGACCACTTGCCTCACATATAATTTGTCTACAACAACAGTTATCACTCTAGTATTAGTATGGCTCCGTTTGAGGCTTTATATAGTAGGAAGTGTAGGTCTTTTATTGGGTGGTTTGAGATTGGTGAAAATAGGTTATTTGGCCCTGACTTGGTTCACCAATCCATGGAGAAGGTGAAGGTTATTTAGGATAGACTTAAGGCAAACCAAAGTAGCCAAAAGTCCTATGTGAATGTGAAGTGAAGGAAGTTGGAGTTCAGTGTTGGTGATTGGATGTTCTTGAATGTGTCTTCCATGAAGGAAGTGATGTAGTTTGGTAGAATGGGGAAATTCAGTCCTCGTTATATTGGACCATACTTAGTTTTGAATAGGGTTGGTAAGGTTGCGTATGAATTGGAGTTGCCTTCTAGTTTGAGCTTCATTCATCTGGTGTTTCATGTTTCGATGTTGAGAAAATGCGTAGGTGATCCTTCAACGATTGTTCCTTTGGAGAAGGTGGGAATTTCAGATTCCTTGTCTTATGAGGAAGTCTTGGTTGATATTTTGGATCGGAAAGTTCATCGGTTGTGGACCAAGGATGTGGCATCGATAAAGGTTTTTGGTGGAACCAAAAGGTCAAAGAAGCCACTTGGAATTTGAGGAGGACATGAAGTCTAGGTATCCATTCTTGTTCCCCATTCTGGATAATCGTGCTTGTGGTATGTGTTTTCCTTAGCATTTTGTTTTCTGACTTTGTTAAAGGAAATTATAATTTCCTTGGCATCTTTGTTTTCCGGCTTTGTTAAAGGTAAGTGTGATTGTGTTTGGAGTCAAATCATGTTAATAAATGACTTTTCCTATCCTTCGAGGTTATATGATCCTAGGGGGAGTATGTAATGCCCCGGGTTTTTGGTCCTTGAAAATTTCTGAAATTTTAGGCTTACTGTACTGACTACGACTCCCGTAATGAGTCATACGGAGTCTTGATGGGTCCTAGGGACCCAATCGTAACCAAATCAGTTAGTGTGTGGCTGAATTCTTCTCTAAGTACAAGTGGCTCACTATGATTCATAAGGTCTAGTTACAAGTCATTGGGTACAAATCAAAGGGTGTCCAGTGTATACCCCATATGGATGCTAGGTTAACTACGATTGGAACTATGAGTCATAGGGTCTCATTACGTGTAATATTAGTCGAGTCATTGGGTCAATAGATTATGAGTGCCTTGGAGACTGTACTGGCTACGACTTGTGGTGGAGAGTCGTTATGAGTCTATACGAGTCGTATAATGACCCAAAGTCACTGACGACTAAATTTCAATTTTTAAATTAAGGGCACTTTGGACAATTCCCTTCTCACCCAATTAAAACCCCATGTTCATAAAACACTTAGTAAGGGTTGGTTCTTATTAATAAAGTACTTAAAACAATTCAAAATCTCTCTTAAATTCTCTCAAGCAACCATACTTAGGGTTTCCCAGAAGTAGGTCATCCAAGGGCTCAAGGGTTGAATTCTCTCCATAAACTTGGATAATTCAAGCATGTTACTCTTCCCTAATTATTTATTTGCTAAAATCATAAGTTCTAATATGTTGTTCATACAGTATTAAGGTCGGTTTTGAAAACATGGGTTGAGGGGTTTTGTATAACTATTGTTTATGTGATGTTTCATGTTTGTCCCTACATGGTTTATGTTTTAATGGTTGTTTTAAAATCAATTGATACATGAGGTTGGTGAATAAACTAACCAATTGTGATTTCTCTAACCTTGTGACTTTTGAAGTGGTTATGACCCAACCTCAACCCCTATTGTGGAATTGGTTTTGAATATGAAAAATATGCATATTGAAATTCTTTTGAACTATTGCTAAATATGAAAAGGTTAATGAAGCATAATGATTTTTAATTGAACCTTATGGGGTTGTGTAATTCTCCAAGTTATTGTATAATGGAACCAAAAAAGGGATTGTGATTTCCTAAAGTGATGATGATTGTTCGGCATGTTGATGTTACCTTTCAAGTGTAGTTGTTATGATGATACCAACAAAGTATGCCTAAAGGCATGTCATGGTTCAATAAATGGGAATATGTGATAATTATTTTAATTGGGCTTTAATGAGGGTTGTGTTGCTGTGTTGTGAAAGTGCAGGTTCTGAGCGATCTCTACTGGAAATTATGATTATCGATCCGGGGGTCTAAAATGATGGGGTGGTTCGATTTTCCCTTATTATTTTCATATGATTGGGAGGTTCGAGTCCCCTCTATGATATTACATGATTGGGTGTTTGTGTCACTTTGATATGTTAGGAGGTTCGAGTCCCCATAGTGCATATGTATACCCTCTGGTTCATGCCGCCACACGCATTGGGGCCCTACCAGTTGGGGGAGAGTTGGGACCATATAGCCCGTAGGTGCCTTCTTATTTTTGATGGTTAAGTTACACAATCCAGGCTAAAAGTTTTAAAGTGCATATTAATCTCTGTTCTCTATCCCAACATGTAATGTATATTTATATATTTGTATCAGTTTATGTGCACTGGATTTTAACTGATTTTGAAGTGTTGAGTGTGCCATTATTTTTCTCCCTTATTCCCTAAGTTTTATGCTAGTGTCCACCCCACTAACTGTCTCCGTACGTTGTAACCCCATGCGATATAGGGTCCGAAGGTAAACCTACTTTTCCTGCCAGAGTTAGATAGATCGACTTGGTTCGTTGGTTCGCTGTGGTAAAGTGGTGAGCTTTCATTCTCTGAAAGACTTTGACATTTCATCGGTTCTTATCATAGATCAGAGTTGAGAGTTTCATCATTATTAAGATTATCATTGTCATTTTTATCTTTCAGAGTTGGGGACATGTCTCAACCAAGACTGGTTTTTGGTTCTTTTGTTAAAAGGCCTTGTTGGATTACTGTGGACTTAGGTGAGTTGGTCGGTTGTTTTGGCCGGTCGATAGTTATCGATTATAGACATACCCTTTATTATTTAAACTTATCTTGTTGTATGTTCGTAATTCATCCAACATTTAGGATATTGTGTTATTTGGCTAGGTGCACAGGGGTGGTCTCCAATCCACGTGGGACTTGATATACCCATCACGGCCAGGCCTTGGTTTGGGTAATGACACCCATCAATATTATAATCCTAAAGTTTGGGACTATCCAACATCATAGATCAATACCTCTTTGTAGTGGGTTGCAGTAACACCCTTAGAGGATTCGAGGCTAGATGCTCTCTTTTCCCCCGATGAACTAATCTAATAAGCATCATGCTCATGATCATCCCTGTCTTGATTTTAGTCCTGCCTTATCTCTTAAGACTAGGGAAAGTTGTTGGGGGTAGCAACTTCTACTAAGGTCATAGACATAGTGGCCTTGGACTTCTCAAGATCCTTGTCTTTTTCTCCATGGTCCGAGAAGAGTGTTATTCAACTAAGGGTCTAGTAGAGTACTCAACCTCGTTACTAATTGAGCTATCAGACTCACTCTCCGAGGTCGGAGGAGTGTCTTTGGCTGCCCTTTTCTTAGAGATATCCTTCTTTAGTCTGGCTACTGATTTTGGTGCCATTGGACCTACATTGGAAAAAGTTAGACTTAATTTTGAAGTGTGAAAAATAGTTACAGGAATCTACTTAGACAACCATTCCTACGATTGTACATTGAAGGTACGATCATGCCTTCTGATTATGGGAACACTCTCAAAGTACTGAGAGTATGTCATATCAGATGAGTACATACCATGATCGTACCTTTATAGGATGATTGTGAGATGTGATCGTATGATGAGTATCCACAATATTAGAACTGGTAACACACAACGACCCAAACTACGACCATATGAGATACAACGATTGTAGGTTGATGTCGTGGAGTACACTAACACTTTGCAAATTTCAAAATATAATTTTGACCCATTTTATACCCTTATTGACCATAAATTTAGCAACAAATAGGTACTCAAACTTCCCCTATGCCTTCAATCATTCAACAACTCAAACCCACAAATAAATTTTTGTAATCCCATTACTATGCTACCCTCATTAACCCATTTTATCACTCAACACAAAAGTTTATCTTTAAGGACTTAAATTCATTTTTTTGTTTTTTGAATTGAAATACGGGTTGAGTGATTGAGTTTGACTCTAGAGGAGAAACTTTACGTATGAGGCAGAGGTGAGTGCACTTTAATTATTGCTCTTTGGATCGATTTAGAGTAAATTTTTTTTTAAGAAATGATTGGAAATGACTAGAATTGTTTTTGTGTCTTAATATGGTCTTTATCCTAGGGTTTAAATGTTTTAACCCTAATTGGTTTAGGTTGGATCAGGTTCCTCATATATAAATGGACTTCACAGATGAGACCTTCCTATGATCATGGTATTAAACCACGATTGCGACACCTTATCATATTATGTGGGTTTGAAGAATACTTACTTAGGAACCTACAACCTTTAAGGACAATCATGATATGTAACCATGACCATTCCTTAAAATCTTAGGTTCGATGTCCTAATTATTGGTTTGCAGGAGTTTTATCAGACAATGGGCACCATGATTGTACCATCTAGGTACAATTGTTGTGACCCATCGTAGGATAACTCCCCAAATTTTATCCTACAGGACTTTAGTACATTGTGTGTAGACGACTAACCCTACGATCATGGAATCACCCCATGGTTGTGCAATCTTCTCATGGGTTCGGTGCTGACTCCAGGTCTACACTTTATTTGCTTCATAATCCCTGCATAAGTAACACATATTATCCTATAAAATTAATAAGTACAAAATCATGGGTTGCCTCCCAAGAAATGCTTGATTTAATGTCGTGGCACGATGTGGCTAAGCTGGTTACTCAGACTTCACCAATAAGCCCATGGGTTGTGTCACAACCTAGTTTTTGAGTCATGGTGGCACCTACTTTTTTCCACTAGTAAGTAACCCAAACCGTAGCTCAGATCTATAAGCAGTGGGCTAACTTTGTGTAGAAAAGGCACAAATGCCAAAAGTTTTCAAGATAAAGACATCTAATCTAAATCAATTCATAATAGTAATAATAAGAAAGAGAGAAAAGGTAACAATAACATCCCATGACCTAGTAGTGTCGATACAAGAGCCAATAACAAAAGAACAAACATATTGTAATAGTCAAATATACATTAGTCTCGAATAATGAAAGACTAAACATATGTAAAAGAAGGAGAAAAGGACAACTCTGGCTCTGAGGGCTCACCCTATCTCCAAACTCAAAATCAACATGATCGTATCATCAGCCGCGGCCACTAGTACTTGGATCTGTACCAAAAAGGTACATAAGTATAGTATGAGTATCAAAGTCATGGGTGCTCAGTAGGCATCATGGGCTGACTGAGCTAAATCATAATATAAGTACAATAAATATAGAAGATAAATAGTCTAAGTCAAGGTAAAAACGAAAACTTGGAATAATGCTTCAAATACTATAAATAAATAATCAGAATAGATATAATATGAACAAAAACATAACTAATACTGCAGACTGGCCCCCATAATCCAGTAAGTGTGGAAAAGTAAATAACCAATATGGCTTTGCATAATCCGAGAGGGTGCAATCAAGAATAATAAGTAATCGAAAATCTACTAAAGAAATGCATCTCAAGCCATAACCAAGAATCCTTCCATACCATAAACCTCAGATTAGAGCCAATTCCATAACCGTCATAACCAACCCCTCAATGTCGGACTTGAATCAAAACTCGTATAATCAAATGTCAGACTTTAACGAAAACTCATATCATGAACAATACCAGAATTGAATCGGTCTTAAGATTATAAATCGCTGGACTTGAATCAAAACTAGTATCAACTCCCAAGTACCCATCTAGCATAAATATCATGGAACCAAACTCTTCAAGATACTACATATACAATCTAAAGGATACAATATACTTATAAAGTTGCAAGAAACTAAGGATAGTCTTGGCCTAAGATGGGCAAAGGGGATTACTTCTAATCCCCAAAATCCGTTGTAAGGCAAATTCTACCCCGGACTAGGCTAAGGTATCTAATATCACTACTAGATGTTAATTGAGCCACATTTAGTCCTAAGATAGGAATTCTACCCCAAACATGAACCACTAAGTTAATTACACCTAAATTACGGTTACTCATTAGGTTAAAAGTACCAGTTTATACTTATTACGCCTCCAAGACCTAATTTCCCACTCATATCTAGAATAATATCATAAGTATACTACAATGGAGCTTGATATATAAGAAGGGTAAACTTGGCCTACCTTGACACCAAAGAATAGCCGGTGAAATTTGCTAAATTGGTGATTTCTCTTTCCAAGAAGCTTCTGCATGATGCCATGATATAAAAAACATACTATACTCATTAATACAAGAAAAATGGTACCTATATCACATTTTAATGCTTCGTGTCCAAAATTACATAAAAATCCCATGCGGGGCCCACCTGTGGAATCACACTTTTAAAATCGTCAACACGCTCCTCTATGATCAAGGAATATTTACCCTTAAGAATGGGTAAATTCCAATCTTAAATGGTTCTAATCAACCCACCAATATTCTATGTATTTTGAGAATTAATCGAGAAATCAATTATGGAATTAATGAGAGCTTACCAAGAATTCAGAGAAGAAACTAGAAATTTAAGCCTACAGACACTCTAAAATTACCCACTAATGGTTCTCCCAAGTTTTCATACTTTATAGAGTTCAAGACTTTTGAGCTTGTGTGCTAAATGGAACAAAATAGGCTAATTAGGCCATTTAATGGTACCAGGTGTCTCTTAAGCGAAATACTGGGTCGCTTAAGGGACCAAGTGCTTCTTTCGTGACACTTGTTCCATCCGCACATGTGGCTTAAGTGAACCTTTTTCCTCTTAAGCAACCTTCACTTAAGTAATGAGGGCTTCATTTAAGCAACCTCAAATGTGCAAGCCTGGTCGTTTAAGCGAATGCACCAGTTGAGTGCACTAGTTAAAGACTTGGAAATTTTTCCAAGTCTCCATCGGCCACTCAGAGATTCATGCAGAATACTATATATGAAAACAAACTATGATAGCCTATGAAATTCGACGCTTTAGAATCAATAGCATGGACAAAATTTCTATCCAAGGTCATTTTGATGAAAAATGGGTCCCACACTCAAGTGCCATTTTTCTCAACTTTTGTCCAATAGCTCGAAATAAGTCCAGAAGCCTTGGAACCCAAACTAAGGGCCTTCCTAGCCTAAAAACAACATTCTAGAGTTGTTGGAACTGCCAGAATTGGCATACGAGGTCATTTGATTGAACTTTTTGCCTAATCACCAACACTTACTAGTAAAGACTTCAAAATAGAGAATCGGCTCTAAAAACCAAATGAACTGCTCAATAACTGAACTGTCAGTTCTAGCAAGTCGTAAATGACTTGGGGCATATATAAGACAGCTCTAAAAGAGAGAAATGAGTTGAAAAGTAGAAAATAAACTTGAGGGTAATTACAGGTTGCTTCTTTCTCGACCCAAAGATAAGGGTTATGATGGCACTTGTCACGCCATACCTAGACAAGTAAGCCTATCACCCAAATTGATACACAAAAAGGGGAAATGACAGAAATATTCCCCTACGTAAGGCTTCTAGAACAAAGTTGAACCATATAGGATAATAAGTGTGGAAAGAATATAATCAACAATACAACCATAACTCCCAAAACGTGGAGTCAACAGTATAAGAGCATATCTAGTATAACTCGAATCCAAAAGAAATACATAAGATGTCCAAATACAAGAGAAACTTTGTGTCTTAAATGAAAGAAAAGACATAGTCTATAAGAAAAGTAGTAGAATACATTCGAATGCATGAAAGTCAACCACTAGCTCGAAAGCACCAAATATCGCCCGAATCAACCAAGCTGTGACATACTTGTACTAGGACCTTCACCAAAAAGATGCAGTAGGCATGAGTACGATCCACTTGCACTCAGTAGGTATCATAGGCCGACCGAGCAAAGTAGATGATAAAACGTACAAAATACACATAAAGGGCACGTCACTTGCAATTAAAAAATATCCCACAATAGTAGCCCACACCGCTTGTACTAACAATTTTAATATATCATATATATATGCAACAATAATAACCAGATAGAACACAAGTATACATCATATCATGTACAAGTAGAAACACAGGAGAACATGTATATACAAGATCGTCAAGTAAAAATAACCGAAGATAGATCAAATAGATATATGACATTTCCTATGGAAATTCGATCACAACACAATAAAGCAAATACAATGTATAATATGATGATGATGATGATGGCGATGATGATAATGATGCATGAGGTTGTTTCAGAACCTCCGTATACACCCACGGAGGCAAGCCTCCCTATGTGGGATCCATGGGGGGTTGCATCAACCCATATACAATCCATATATAAATCCATATCTCCTCTGTGGCACATCCCTCGGGGAGGGTTTTATAAGATGTCACATTTTCTGTCATAAAAAGGTATTGCCAGTGTTTCCCAGATGTTTCCACGGTGGTACCATTTATTTCATGAATGAGTATGAGATGCTCACAACCAATCACAATGAATATTTCCACAACCAACCATAAGATGTACTTCCACAACCAACCACAATGATATATTCCACAACCATGTGAGCCAATAACCACTCATTATTTCCCACTATCCATGAAATTCCACATGATTCATATACCGATAAAGTACGAATATAGTACAATCCACATTAGACATTTCAACAACACAATACAATTCTTCACAAGTATATCAGGCTATCCACATCACATATGACCCCACACGGTCACATAAATCATATAATATCTCAAAACAATAATTACATCACATATAGGCCCCCACACGGGCACAACACATTAAGATAGCCAATTTTAAAATTAGTTTCAATCCCCTTAATATGCATTTTGTATATAAATTAACTACCCAACTCAATCTGAAGAGCTAAGCCATAACCTACCTCGAAGGCCGAAACCATTCTGCAACACTTCAACCACAAAGCCCTACTTATCACGAACGGTCCCTAAATAAACTAAAATCAAGAAATATAGAATCTATGTATCAAAATAAGGTTAATGATACCCATATTTTCTACTTTTGATTTGGGGTCAAAATGGATCCCTGAAATGGGTTTTCAAAAAAGGATAAAATCGTACTTACTTCAAAAATGTGTTCGCCATGCCTAGAGGAATCTACAACTGAAAATTCAAGTCAAATCAAGTAAAAAATGAGGTTTAAATAAAAAAAATTTATTGTTGATATTTACCGGGTAGAACCTTTGAAATTCATTTTAAAATCAAGAATCAAAGTTGTTTTGAAGATAAATTGTGGGAAAAATTAGTAACTATAGTATTAAGAATATTATTCAAGTGAAAATGTTTAGAATTTTGGGTTAAATCAAGTACTAAGATTTTGGGGTTTTTGAACAATTAATCAAGAAATTTGATAAATAAAAAGGTGAATTCTCACCTTTAATCTATAAGAGAATCAAGAAATAGATGTTAATCTAGCTTCCCAATCACCCACAAGCTTCCTCACTTTTAACCTCTCACACTATTTTAGGGTTTATTTCTCAAGAGGCAAGATGAAAAATGAGCAAAAATTGAGTAAAAAGGGGCTATTTATACTTATTCCAGGTTACCAGGTACATAAGGCGTAAAACACATTCCTCAAATGAGTTTTATCCTTTGTATTGCACTAGCAACCTAGTCTACCAGATTAGGTTGGTCCACCAGATTTTCTAAGTCCAAAATAGACTTCGACGGTGTGCCTGAGATTCATTTGGAATATGATATACGCAAACAAATTATGTAACCACACTAAATTCGACACTTCTGACTCAATGGCGATATCAAAATTTTGAAAAAAGATATTATTTTCACAAAGTCAACCCTCGAAATCCAAAATCACAATTTTTTAAATCAAGAGTCGAAATGAGATTTAAAAGCCATAAAATCACACCAACCATTCTACTACCTTGAAATCGATGTTTTGAGTCTGTTGCCGTAGTCCGTTCATCCATCTGTTGCATAGATTGAAAGATAACCATAGAAGTCCAAAATAAGGCTCTTGAAGCCACCAAAAACCACAATATCACATAAATGGTACCAAAATGCATAGGGAACCGTGCTAATCACCCCCGCACCCCAGAAATACCACTATGAAACTACAGGGAGGGGTAAAATAGTCAAATCACACAAAATCACATATTTCATCAAATTTCAGGTTGTGACATCATCCACCACTAAAAATCTAGTTCGTCCTCAAACTAAAGGCAAAAAAAATACTTGAATCCACAAAGAGATGGGGATAAGAACTACGCATATTAGACTCGACCTTTCAAGTATCCTCATTTATAGATCAATGCCTCCATTGAACCTTAACAATAGGGATAACTCTATAACGTAATCGTCTAACATCCCTAGCCAATATAAAAACCGACTTCTCAACCAAAGACAACCACTTATCTAACTGAATTGACTCTCAACAAATGGGATAAGACTCATTCAAAATGTAACGGGAGGCATAAAAACATGAAAAACTGGATGAAAAATTGATCAATCTGGAAGGAAAGCTAATTCATTAGCCATATCACCAATGGTTTGAAGAATCTCAAATCGACCTATATTCCTAGGGCTAAACTTGCCCCTCTTTCTAAACCTCATTACACCCTTCATGGGTGAAAGTCAAAGGAATAAATGATAACCAAAACTAAATCTCAAGGTATGAAATCTACGATCCGTATAGCACTACTGCCTACTCTTTATAGCACGAAGCTATGCTGAATGATCTAGACTCAAACCAAGGACTCATGAAGCAAGTTCGTACCTTAAGGTCTAACCTTATAAACATCAAACAAACATACTAGCGAGTAACAACGCCTACCATACAATGCCTCAAAAAGAGATGGTAGATGTTATTATAAGCAAACTCTTCTAAAGTGAAGTGCTACTCCCATTGGGCACTAAAGTCCATCACACAAGCACAGAGCATATCCTCTAAAACCTAAATAGTCTGCTCTGACTGACCATTAGACTGGGGGTGAAACATTGTGCTAAGATCAACTTGAGTACCAAACTCATTCTGAAAAGTCTTCCAAAAGTGAGATGTGAATACTGCGCCTAGATCTGAAATAATAGACACTGGCACACCATATAGGTGCACAATCTTATGAATGTAGATACAAGCCTACCTCTCAGCACTGAAAAAGACCTAAACTAGAATGAAAATAAGCTGAATTGATCAATCTCTCCATGATGACCCAAACACTATCAAAACCAAGAGATGGGTAACCGCTGAAGTATATAGTGATTCATTCCCTCTTCTACTCAGGAATGGGTAACCGCTAAAGCAAACCCACTTGGCCTTAAATGCTCAGCCTTTACCTATTGACAATAAGCTATAAAGTATGCTACAAACTTTATCATACCACCCCACTAGTAATGGTGTGTCAAGTCATGATACATCTTACTTACCCCAGGGGGATAGAATACCTAGAACAATAAGACTCCTCTAAAGTCAATCTAATCCAATCACCTACTCTTGACACACAAACTCGCCCCTCAATCCTCAAAACTCCATTTGAATCAAGTAAGCCTTCTTTACCGCACCACTTAACACTTTATCTCGAATTGATCTCAATCCTATATCATCAAACTGATGAGATCGAATCTGCTCCATCAAAGAAGATCTAGCCTCCACAATTGCCAAAACACGCCTTAGTGTTAAAATATAAAGCCTAACCATCTGGTTAGCTTAAGACTGGACCTTTAAGGCTAAAGGCCTATCCTGGGTCAAAATATGCGCCAAGCTACCATGCTAGTCGACTTTCAGCTCAAGGCATCCGCAACCACATTAGCCTTACCCAAATGATAGAGAATAGTCAAGTCATAATCCTTGAGCAACTCAAGCCAATGACACTGCCTCATATTAAGATCTTATTAGGTGAAGAAATACTGAAGGCTATGATGGTCTGAGAAGATCTCACAATGGACTTCATACAAGTAGTGCCTCAACAACTTCAAAGCAAACACAATCGTACACAAGTGCAAATCTTAGGTAGGGTAACTCCTCTCATGAGGCTTAAACTGACGAGACACATAAGCAATTACCTTGACCTTTTGCATTAACATAACACCCAATCTAACACTCAAAGCATCACAAAATACGATAAATCCCATGCCCTCTTTGGGCAAAGTCAATATAAGAGTTGAAGTCAATAAATCCTTGAGCTTTTGAAAGCTTACCTCAAAAGGATCGGACCACTGAAAGGAAATCTTCTTCTGAGTCAACTAGTCAAAAGAGCCACAATAGAAGAGAAACCCTCAACAAAAAGCTGATAATACCTAGCCAAGCCAATGAAACTCTAAATCTTGATGGGTAAAGTAGGTCTATCCCAATGATGAACTGCTACAATCTTTGCTAGATCAATCATAATACCATCCTTAGTCACCACATGACCTAAGAAAGAAAGAGACTCTAACAAAAACTGACACTTGAAGAACTTAACATACAACTTCTCATCCCTCAATCTCTGAAGCACAATCTGTAAATGCTTCGCATGATCAGCCTCACTCTTGGAATAAACCAAGATATCATCTTTAAATATAATAATAAAGAAGCTAAAAAATAGTCAAAACACCTAGTTTATAAACTCTATAAATGCGGCAGGGGAATTGGTCAAACCAAAGAACATGAAAAAGAATTCATAATGACCATATCGAGTCTGAATAACTATCTTCAGAATAACCAAAGCTCTAATCCTAAACTAGTGATAGTCGAACCTCAAATCAATCTTCAAAAATAATGCAATTCCCTAAAACTGATCAAATAAATCATCAATATGAGAAAAAGGATACTTATCCTTAATTTTCACCTTATTCAACTACCGTATATTACCCCGTACTTCTACCTAACTTAAAATCATCTTAGAAATGTTAAAGACTTACTTTAAAAGATGCATCCACTTTTATACATGTGAAATTTTCAAGATTTTGACTTTTTGTTGTGTGGGAAATTGAATAAGTTTTCCATCGATACCAAATTTGCCCAAATCCGACACCCGAACGAAGAGTTAGAGTCATTTTAGTAAGATAGTGTGCCACCTGAGCCATCAAAGCGTCGCAGAGCATGCCAAAATGGCAATAGTCAAAATACAGTGATCTTCCGCGATTATGGTGCATCACGCCAAGGCTCAATTTTAGAGTTGTCAATTTCCAGTGTACCAACGCGATTCCACTGCGTCGCGGTGCACTTCTAGTTCACAAACAATGTAGCAAAGCAATTTCACCACGTCGCGCCGTCAACCTTGTTCCTAGTTAACAATTTCCAGTGACACGGTGCGACAGCACCGCATTGCGCCAACCTGCCAAATTGGGAAATTTTGACAAAAAATAAATATTTTGTCCAGGGATAAATTGGTCTTTTGCCAAGGTTTTAACACGTCCCGGTGCAGGATTTAATCCCTAAAAATATTTTAAATCATTATTTAATCACTTTTTCCCCAAATCAAGAACATTCTTTCACAAGAAAAAAAACCATAGCTCATAAGAATCAAGATCAAGATCAATAATTTCTCCAAGAACCCTTAAGGTATTACGTTCTAAGGTATGTCAATTGTTGATTCATGGGTCCCTTTCACCCATGAAGCTTAAGAATCTCTTTTCAAAATCTAAATATTATGTATTTATGAATGTTCATGATTTAGTTGAATTGAGATTCATGTTCATGTTGTTATTGGATTTTGATTCATGTTTTAAATTACATGTTCCAATGGTTGATCCTTGTATGAGATGTTTTGCATAATATTCATGATAAACCCTTCAAATTGTAAATTGATTTATGCAACCATGATAATTAGATGCATTAATGATGGTATAACCAAAGTATGCTCCCCATATGTTTGATAAAAGGCCTATGTGAAGGAAAAAGTGCCATTATAGTATGTTAATGTGAAATCCCCATTCCTGTACAAGTTAATGCATGTCAAGTGTTTGATACAATGTCTTAGTCAATCAATTATGGATATATATATATAGCCATTATTGTGCTTTTGAACTTATGCCATGATTTACTATTATACTATCGAGTCCTGGGGATATTTATACCTGACAATTTAGCTGTGTGCCTAGAGCCAGTGTCATTTACATGATAATCTCAGTCACGCCATGATCAGTAAAATTCAGTCAGTTACATGACTCAGGAAAACTTAGTAATCTCATGAACTCAGTCAGTTAACAGAATTCAGTAATATTCCATTAGTCCACGAAACTCAGTAAACTCAGTCTAATTCATCTCAGTATAATTAGTTTAGTGTCTATTTAGTTAGGAGTTGGATTTAGCACTGAGAAAACCCAAGGATGAGGGAACACACTGACAGTAGTGGGTGTGACCTCTTAGAAGCAATCCTTGATTTCCAGAACTATATAGCCAGCATGGGTTGAGACATCAACACTGACAGTTGAGGGTTGATTAGGTGGATTAAGACTTCCAAATTAGGGTTCCACCATTCTCCTTTGGGGACACTTCCATCTAAAGGTCACTCACATCTTTTCTTTACCAGTGGTGCGGTATTGACACCCTTCCAATTATGGTTATAGATTAGACCCCAACTCAGCTATAATAGCTTATTAGGGGCATATCAGTTAGATGACTACTTCCCATAGTCTCAGTCTCATTCTAAAAAATAGAACTCAGATACTTTTACAGATTTTAGGACTATCAAATACAGTCATTCAGCTATCTACAAAACTTAGTTAGTTCCATCATAACCAAGAATGTTAGCAATAGTCACCCAATATCAGTTATTTTAGATATCAGTAATCCATGTTATCAGTATGTTCAGTATTCAGAATCCCCATGTTTCAGTTGCAGTTATGTTTTCATGCATGTATCCTTATGCAGTCATGTTTATGTTCACGTTATTAGTCAGTTATAGTTCATGCATATGAACCCCATGCATTCAGCCTACCTCACTTGTATACCAGCATATTCTCGCATACTAACGCATACTTTTGTTTTGCACTATGGTATTTTATACCATAGGTTTGGACGCTCAGGTTCTTGATCGTACCTAGCAGCTCAGGTTTTAGTCAACAACAGTAGATTAGCAGTGAGTCCTCATCATTCGAGGATGATTTATTATTTCAATATTTCAGTACTTAGGTTACTTCAGCAGTTGGAGTTAGTTGGGGACATGTCCCATCAACTCTTTATTTAAACAGTTTAGAGGCCTTCAGACTAGATATTCAAACTTCAGTATTTCGGTTATTTTAGTTGTTTTGTTATTGTTATACCACATTCAGTATTATTATTATTCTTCAGTTTTGAACCTTATGGCCTTTCAACTTTTTATTCCGCATTTATATAGTATATTATGTAGTGCTCAGTTATAGATATCAATCATAGGTTAGCTTGTGGTCCTTCTGGGTCATGAGCACCGTGTGGCATTATAGGTACCAGATTTGGGGCGTTATAAACTTGGTATTAGAGCCTAAGGTTCAATAGAGTCCTAGGAAGTCTAAAAGCTGCATCTAGTAGATTCTTGTGCATGGGTGTGCTACGCGCCATATTTATGTACTGGAGGCTTTAAGATATTTTAGGAATAGTTTCCCTTCTTTCAGTATTCATGTCATGCCAGTGAGAATGAGCTTAAATTCAACTCTCAGTTTAATCCGTTTCTCCCTTTTCATTTATAGAACAAGCCTCCCGAAGGAAAAAAATAAGAATTAGTTAGCCCCTCAGCCCATCCAAGCAGATTTCTTGGAAGAACATGTCTCTCATATAGAGTTTAGAGCTGCATTCACTACCCTTACTATTCAGTTGTGGCTTAGACTAAATGGCTAACTACTGTTCCGGCCAACCCAGTGGACAACACTGCTGCAGCTAGGATTCGGGACTTCACTCGGATGAATCGTCTATTCTTTTTTGGGTCTAAGGTAGATGAAAACCCTCAGGAATTCCTTGATCAAGTTCAGATGGTTACAAATATCATGGGGGTTACCGCTAGTGAGAGTGATGAGATAGCTATATATCAGTTGCAGGATATGGATCACACATAGTTCAAATAGTGGAAAGTAAAGAGGGATATAGATGCAGGGCCTATTGAGTAGGAGGAGTTTTCCACTGCCTTTTTAGATAGATTCTTTCCCCTAGAACTGAGAGAAGCTAAGGTGTTAGAGTTTATCAACCTCAGGTAGGGTAACTAGATAGTGAAAGAGTATTCTCTCAAGTTTACTCAACTAGCTAGATACACTCATCATGTAGTGACAGACAACAGGGCTAAGATGAGTAAGTTTGTTTATGAGGTGAATGATAGTGTGGTAAAGTAGTGCAGAACCTCCATGTTGATTAGTGAGATGGACATAGCTAAGCTTATGATCCATGCTCAACAGACAGAGGAGTAGAATATTAAAAAGAGAGAAAAGAAGAATAAGAGAGCTAGAACAGGTAGCTTCAATTTCAATCAGTCTAAGTTGGAGGGTGGTAACCATTCTCAATTCTGCCCAAAGTCACCCATTCCATCTCCTTCCTCAGCCAGTGCTCCAGTTCTTAAGTTCAGGGAGGGTAACAAAGATAGGGCACCAGGTTCTAAATCTCAGGGCAGTATTAGCAGTGCTCGAACCAATGTTCTTTGTCAGACTTGTGGTAAGAACTACAAGGGTATTAACAGAGCTGGCAGTGATGTGTGTTTCAGATGTGGTAATCCAGGCCTCAGATTCAGAGATTATCCCCAGTTAGATTTTCAGGGTCAGCATAACTATTCCTCAGCTCAGTCTGGTCGCTTGAACCAGTAGGGTGCCACTTTCAGCGCCACTAGTGGGCAATACCCAAACAAATTATATGCTCTTCAGTCCTGATAAGATCTGTAAAATTCTCCTGATGTGGTCAATGGTATGTTACAGATCTTTTATGTACATGTTTACGCTTTGCTAGATCCAGTATCTTCTTTGTCTTTTGTTACCCCTTACATAGCAGTTGATTTTGGAGTCAGTCCTAAAATTCTAACAGAGCCCTTCTCAGTCTTTACCCCAGTGGATAAAACCATCATAGCTCAACTGGTATACGAGAACTATACGATTATCATATTTTAGAAAGTCACTTCAGTAGACTTAGTCGAATTAGAGATGACTGATTTTGATGTCATTCTCGGCATAGATTGGCTTCATTCCTACTATGCCACAGTCGACTGTAGAAATAGAGTTTTCCAATTTCAGTTTCCGAATAAACCTGTCCTAGAGTGGAGGGGTAGTACCTCAGCCTTTAGGGGTTAGCTTATTTCTTACCTTCGAGAAAGGAAGATGATATCTAAGGGACGTGTCTATCATCTTGTTCGAGTTAAGGACACTAGCTCCAAAACTCCCAGTCTTGAATCAGTCCCAGTAGTGAATGAATATTTGGATGTCTTTCCCAAAGATCTTCCAGGAATTCCTCCCGAAAGGAAAATATACTTTGGCATTAATCTTCTTCTAGATACTCAGACCATATCTATTTCTCTATACAGAATGACACCAACAAAACTCAAAGAATTAAAAGAACAGTTGAAGGATTTCCTAGATAAGGGATTCATCAGACCCAATATATCCTCATAGGGCGCACCAGTCTTATTCATACGAAAGAAAGACGGTTCTCTCAAAATGTATATAGATTACCATCAGCTTAATAAAGTCACAGTCAAGAACAAGTATCCACTCCCTAGAATTGATGACTTGTTTGACCAACTTTAGGGTGCCATCTATTTCTCTAAGATAAACCTCTGATCAGGCTATCATCATCTCAGAGTCAGAGAATATGACATTCCAAAAATAGATTTCCGAACTCGGTATGGTCACTTTGAATTCTTAGTCATGTCTTTTGGTCTTACCAATGCTCCAACCACTTTCGTGGTCTTGATAAACCATGTGTTCAAGAAATACTTGGAAATATCCATCATAGTCTTTATAGATGACATCCTCGTCTATTCTCACAGTGAGCACGATCATGCAGACTATCTCAAAATAGTATTGCAGACTCTCAGAAATCATCAGTTATTTTCCAAATTTAGTAAGTGCAAATTTTGGGTAAGGTCTGTAGCATTCCTTGGTCATATCATTTCCGGTGATGGCATTAGAGTTGATCCTCAAAAGACTGAAGCAGTAAAAAACTGGCCTCGCCCTGTCTCTCCATCAAATATCAAGAGTTTCTTGGGTCTGGCTGGCTATTACAGATGTTTTTTTGAGGGATTTTTCATCTATTATGTCCCCTATGTTCAGATTGACTCAGAAAAAAGTTAAGTTTCAGTGGTCAGTTCCTTGCGATAAGAGTTTTTAGGAGTTAAAGACTCGACTCACCTCAGCCTCAATTTTAGCTCTTCCAAATGGTTCAGATGGGTTCTAGTGTACTGTGATGCATCTAGAGTAGGTTTGGGTTGTTTTCTCATATATTATGGTAAGGTCATAGCCTACGCCTCCAGACAGCTTAAACCCCATGAGAAGAATTATCCGAATCATGATCTTGAGTTAGAAACCGTAATTTTTGTCTTAAGGATTTGAAGGCATTACTTGTATGAGGTGTTTGTAGATGTGTTCACAGATCATAAAATCCTTCAGTACATATTCTCTTAGAAAGATCTTAACCTCTATCAGAGAAGGTGGTTAGAGCTGTTGAAAGATTATGACATGAGTGTCCTTTCTCATTCGAGCAAGGCCAACATAGTAGCCGACACTCTCAGTAGACTGTCTATGGGTAGTGTTTCTTATGTTGAGGATAGTAAGAAGAAGCTAGCTCAAGAAGTTCATCAGCTTACCCGACTAGGTGTCCTCTTAGTAGATTCAACATAGGGTAACATATGGGTTCAGAGTAGTTCAGAATCATCTCTAGTTTCCAAGGTGAAGGAAAAGTAGGATATATATCCCACTCTAGCCAAGTTAAATGAATTAGTCAAGGATTATAAGGTTGAGGTTTTATCCCAAGGGATAGATGGTGTGTTATGTTATCAGGGTCGTCTTTGTGTGCTAGGTGTAGATGACTTGAGGCAATAAATTTTGGCAGAATCGCATGGTTCATGTTACTCAATTCATCTAGGGGCCACTAAGATGTATCGTGATTTGTGGGAGATCTATTGGTGGAGTGGGATGAAATGAGATATTGCAGAGTTTGTGGCTAAGTGCTCAACTTATCAATAAGTTAAGATTGAGCATCAGAAGCCTAGTGGTTCCATGCAAGAGTTCGATATTCCCACTTGGAAGTGAGAAAAAGTGAACATAGACTTTGTGATGGGTTTGCCTCGTACTTATCATCAGCATGATTCAATTTGGGTTATTATCGACAGGATGACCAAATCAGCTTATTTTTTTCCAGTCCATACCTCTTATTCAGCCGAGGATTATGCCAAACTCTATATCAGCGAGTTGGTCAGATTACACAGTGTTCCATTATCTATTGTCTCAGATAGAGGTATCCAGTTCACCTCTCATTTCCAAAAAGCATTTGAAAAGGGTCTTGGTACCCGAGTTCATCTCAGTACTGCCTTTCATCCTTAGATAGATGGTCAAGTAGAAAGGACCATCAGACCTTGGAAGATATGCTAAGGGCGTGTGTAATTGATTTCAAGGGTAGTTGGGATGACCACTTGCCTTTGATTGAGTTTTCATACAAAACTACTATTATTCCAGTATTTAGATAGCTCTATTCGAAGCTCTCTATGGTAGGAGATGCAGATCTCTAATCAGTTGGTTCGAAGTGGGTGAGGCTGTTGTAGTAGGGCCTGACTTAGTATTCGATACTTTAGAGAAAGTTTAGTTGATCAGAGAAAGGCTCAAGACAACTCAGAGCCAACAGAAGTTATACATAGATGTGTGTAGAAAGGATCCCAAGTTCAAGATTGGTGATCATGTGTACTTGAAAATCTCTCCCATGAAGGGAGTGAAGAGGTTCATCTAGAAGGGAAAGATCAGTCCCCGATTTGTCAGTCCCTTCAAAATTCTCAGTTTCTTTGGCAAAGTAGCTTATGAGCTCGAGTTGCTTCAGATCTAGCTTAGTTCATCCAGTATTTCATGTCTCCTTGCTAAAAAAGTGCATAGGTGACCCAACAGTTGTAGTCCCTATTAAGGGTATAGATATCCAGAACAGTCTCTCTTACGAGGAAATTCCAGTCAAAATCCTTGACTATTAGACCCACAGAATGAGGAACAAAGAAGTCCCTCTAGTTAAAGTTCTTTGGCTAAATCATTTCATTGAGGGGGCTACTTGAGAATCAGAAACAAACATGTGGACCAAGTATCCTCACCTCTTCTCCACAAACTCAGACTCAATCCAAGGTAATATCTTTTCTTAAGTTTATCCAGTTTCATGTTCAGATTTCAGTTACAAATGTGGTATTTAGTTCCATGCTTAGTTTTCATTTCAAACTTGGTATCTTTACCCTTACATGTTCAGTTGCTTGTTCATGAGTCAGTTCAATCATGTATTCACACATCAGATATATGTGATCAGCTTATTAGTACTCTCAGTCATGTATTCATGTATCAGCTCAGTCATAAAATCATGCATCAGATATGCATGCTCAGTATGAATCTCAGTAATGTTAGTCAGGTAGTCATGTTTTAGTTGCTCATGTTTAGTATGTACTTCAGCTTATCATTTCTCCCATCTCAATCAGTCTCATTCGAGGATGAATGTTCCCAAAGGGGAGATATTGTAATATCCCGTACTAATACGTAGCGCAAAATCATCCCAGAAATGTTAAAGACTTTCTTTAAAATATGAATCCACTTTTATACATGTGGAATTTTAAGATTTTGAATTTTTTTGTGTGGAAAATTGAATAAGCTTTCCATCGATACCAAATTTGCTCATATCCAACACCCGAGCAAAGATTTAGAGTCATTTTAGTAAGACAGTATGCCACCTGAGCCATCAACGCGTCGTGGAGTATGCCAAAATGGCAATCATCAAAATCCAATGAGCCTCCGTGATTATGGTGCGTCGCGCCAAGGATCAATTTCAAAATTGTCAATTTTTGGTGTACCAATGCATATCCACTGCGTTGTGGTGCACTTCCAGTTCACAAACAATTAGCAACGTGATTCCACCGTGTTGCGCCGTCAACACAGTTTCCAGTTGGCAATTTCCAGTGACACGACACGATAGTGCTGCGTCGCACCAGCCTGCCAAATTGGGAAATTTTGATGAAAAATAAATATTTCATCCAGGGATAAATTGGTCTTTTCCCAAGGTTTTAACACGTCCAAGTGTGGGATTTAATCAATAAAAACATTTGAAATCATTATTTACTCACTTTTTCTCCAAATCAAGAACATTCTCTCACAAGAATCAAAACCATAGCTCACAAGAATCAAGTTCAAGCTCAAGAATTTCTCCAAGAACCCTTAAGGAATTATGTTCTAAGGTATGTTAAGTGTTGATTCATGGGTCCCTTTCATCCATGAAGCTCAAGATTCTCTTTCAAAATCCAAAGATTGTGTATTTATGAATGTTCATGATTTAGTTGAATTGAGATTCATGTTCATGTTGTTATTGGATTTTGATTCATGTTTTAAATTACATGTTCCAATGATTGATCCTAGTATGTGATGTTTTGCATAATATTCATGATAAATCCTTCAAATTGCAAATTGATTTATGCAACCATGATAATTAGATGCATTAATGATGGTATAACCAAAGTATGTTCCCCATGTATTTGATAAAAGGCCTATGTGAAGGAAAAAGTGCCATTATAGTATGTTAATGTGAAATCCTCATTCATGTACAAGTTCATGTATGTCATGTGTTTGATGCAATGTTTTAGTCAATGAATTATGGATATATATATAGCCATTGTTGTGATTTTGAACTTATGCCATGATTTACTATTATACTATCGAGTCCTGGGGGTATTTATACCCGATAATTTAGCTGTGTGCCTAGAGCCAGTGTCATTTTCATGATAATCTCATTCACACCATGATCAGTAGAATTCAATTAGTTACATGACTCAAGAAAACTCAGTAATCTCATGAACTCAGTCAGTTAACAGAATTCAGTAATATTTCGTCAGTCCACGAAACTTAGTGAACTTAGTCTAGTTCATCTCAGTATAATCAGTTCAGTGTCTATTCAGTTGGGAGTAGTATTTAGCACCGAGCGAATCCAAGGATGAGGGCACACACTGACAGTAGAGGGTGTGACCCCTTAGAAGCAATCCTTGCATTCCAGAACTATGTAGCCAGTATGGGTTGAGACATCAACACTGATAGTTGAGGGTTGATCAGGAGGATTAACACTTCTAGATGAGGGTTCCACCTTTTCCTTTGGGGACACTGCCAGATGAGGATCACTCACATCTTGTCTTTACCAGTGGTGTGGTATTGACACCCTTGCAATTGGGGTTATAGATTAGACCCCAACTTAGCTATAATAGCTTATTAGGGGCATGTTGGTTAGATTACTACTTCCCATAGTCTCAGTCTCATTCTCAAAAATAGAACTCAGATAGTTCTACAAATTTTAGGACTTCCAGATACAGTCATTTAGCTTAGTACGAAACTCTGCTAGTTCCATCAGAACCAAGACTGTCAGCAATAGTCACCCAGTATCAGTTCTTTTAGTTATCAGTAATCCATGTTATCAGTTTGTTTAGTATTTAGAATCCCCATATTTCAGTTGCAGTTATGTTTTCATGTATGTATCTTTATGCAGTTATGTTTATGTTCACGTTATCAGTCAGTTATAGTTCATGCATATGAATCCCATGCATTCAACCTACCTCATTTGCGTACCAACACATTCTCACGTACTGACACATACTTTTCTTTTGCGCTATGGTGTTTTATACATAGGTTTGGATGATTAGGTTCCCGATCGCACCTAGCAGCTCTGATTTCAGTCAGCAATAGTTGATTAGTACTGAGTCCTCATTATTCAAGGATGCTTTATTATTTCAGTATTTCAGTACTTATGTTACTTCAGCAGTTGGAGTTAGTTGGGAATATGTCCCATCAACTCCTTATTCAGACAGTTTAGAGGCCTTCAGACTAGATATTTAGACTTTAGTATTTTTAGTTATTTCTGTTGTTTTGGTATTGTTATACCACATTTAGTATTATTATTATTCTTTAGTTTTGAACCTTATGGCCTTTCAACCTTTTATTCCGTATTTATATAGTATATTATGCAGTGCTCAGTTAAAAATATCAATTATGGGTTAGCTTGTGGTCCTTCGGGGTCATGAGCACCATGTGGCATTCTGGGTACTAGATTCGGAGCGTTACATGCCGATAATCAATACACATCTGCATAGACCCATACTTCTTCTTCACAAATAAAATACGCGCACCCCAAGGGATTCAATAGGTCGAGTAAATCCCTTATCCAACAACATTCGCAACTGATCCTTCAATATCTTTAACTCAGCTGGGACTATCCTATAAGAAGGAATTAAAATGGGCTGGATGCCCAGCTCAACGTCAATATAAAAATCAATATCATGATTTGGAGGCATACCAAGTAAATTCGTAGGGAGCACATTTATAAACTCACGGATAACACAAATAGAATACAAAGAAGAAGGTGAACTCATACTAGTATCACGAATATGATCCAAATAAGATAAACATCCCCTCTCAACCAATCTACAAGCCTGAACATAAGATATGATCCTCTTAGGACTCGAATAAAGTGCACCCTTATAAGTTATCCTTGGCACACTCAGTGAATCTAAAGTCACAGTCTTAGCATAACAATCTAGGACAACATGATAATGAGCCGCCCAATCCTTGCCCAAAATAAAATCAACATAAACCACATCTAACACAAGCAAATATATCAAAGTGTCACACCCAAAAAAAGTTCCAACACAAGATCGGTATACCCGATCCACTATTCATGAATTACCTACTGCGGTAGATTGTAATACCCCAAAGTTTCCTAGCTAATTTAGTCTCAAGAATGTCTAGTATTAGCTTCTAAATTTAATGATAATTATTCCATGAGGAATTTTCAAGATTTTCACTTCTTTTTATGTGGGAAATTCAATAAGCTTTCCATCGATATAAGATTCGCCCAAATCCGATAATCGAGTCAGAAGTTATGACTATTTCAAGTTTCCATCATAAAACAATGCCATATTAGTCAGTGGCACGCCGCGCCACAAGAGAAAATGGCATTTGGAAAATTCCAGTAGGGGTCCATGATTATAGCGCATCGCGCCAGGGCTCAAATTCAGAATTTTCCTTTTTCCAGTATCTCAGTGCGATGTCTACGTGTCGTTCCAAACTTCCAGGTCGCAAACAAAGTGGCAACGTGATGGCTCCGCATTGCACCATTGCCCAGTTTCTCAATTGTCAAATTCCAGTGACACGACGCGCCAGTGCCACATCGTGCCAAGGGTCCAGTTTGGAATTTGTTTTACAATTTTAAAAAATGCGTTCAAGGGTTAAAATGGTTAAGTTCTCACCCCTATTTAAACCCAATAACACGTGATTTAGACATTCTTCACCCAAAATATACTAGTTTCTCTCAAGAACAAGCTAGGGTTTCTATTAGGGATTCAAATTCAAGAAGGTTTCACCGTTAATCTCCATTAAATCATGAACTAAGGTATGCACAGTGTTCATTATAGATTTCTTTCATCCATGAAGCCCAAGAATCCTCTTTTAAATTACCTACCATGGTATCTATGTGGTGAATTGATTATGTTCATGTTGCTATGGTTATATGATTACCAAGATCAAATCTTTACCATATTTTTCATGAAATCATGTTAGTTTTAGGGTTGAAATTCATGCAATGAAGTTAAATTATGGAATCATCATATATTTGATTTATGATCATACCTATGCCTTAAATAGAGCATGGAAGGTGTTTGATAAAATGCCTAGTGTAGTGGAAATCATGTATAATAACTCAATTGTTTCTTAAATGCTAAATGCAAGCAGTTTATTCATGTTTAACATGACTTACATATTATTGATTATGCATTATGCTTGTTCAATGGAATGTTCGTGATACTAGAAGTATGTAAGCAAGCCATGATTATGTGTTCTCTTGATCATGTATTAAATTAAGGCAGTCAAGTGCCTCATGAAATATTCCCCAACTATTATATGATGAATTGTGGACTCTAGTCATGTGTTCAAGAGTGTCAAATTATATTAGTTTCCTTCTATCGAGTCCTGGGGGTACTTGTACCCAAACAATATAGCTGTGTGCTTAGATCCATGTCATATTTCCACGATATTTTCAATCAAGCCATGTTCAGTAGACTTCAGTCAGTCTCACGACTCAGGAAATCTCAGTAATCTCATGAACTCAGTCAGACTAACAGGATTTAGTAGTATTTCTTCTGTCAACAGAATCCAGAAAACTCAGTAACTTAGTTCATTTAATCATGTTTAGAGTCTATTTAGATGAGAGTAGGAATTAGCACCGAGTGAACCCAAGGATGGGAACACACACTTTCAAATGAGGGTGTGATTCTTAGAAGTCATCCTTGCATTCCAGAACTATGTAGCCAGCATAGGTTGACACATCAATACTGTCCGATGAGGGTTGATGCAGTGGATAAACACTGTCAAATGAGGGTCCTACCGTGCTCGTTTAAGGGACACTATCAGATGTGGGTCACCCACAACTTATCCTTACCAGTGGCGCAGTATTGACACTCTTCCAATTGGGGTTACAGATTGGACCCCAATTCAGCTATAATACGTTATATGGGGCATATTGGTTAGATAACTATTTCCCACAGTTTCAGAATCAGTCTCACTAAAAGAACTCAGATAGTTTTTCAGATTTCAGGACCATCAAATACAATCAACTCAGAGACAGTACGAAACTCAGCTAGTTCCATCGGGTTCAGTACTGTCAGATACGGTTACCCATGCTATTAGATATATCAATAAAATCATGTTATCAGTACTCAGACTCATTAATCATGTTTTCATGATCTCACTTACAGTTATTATATATTCGTGCATACATTCTCACGTTTATGTTAGTCAGCCAGTTAGTATTGTTCATGCATATGAACCCCATGCATTCAGCCTACCTCATATGCATACCAGTACTTTCAAAGTACTGATTTATTTGTGCTATGGTGTATTATACCATAGGTTCAGAAGCACGAGCTCTAGAGCATCAGTAGCATCCCAGTTTCTACGGTCAGAGTTAGCAGTGAGTCCTTATCCTTCAAGGACATGATCATTACTTTATGTTATTATTTATTTCAGTTAGCTTTGCTAGATGGAGTTAGTTGGAGACATGTTCCTTTAAATCCATGTTCAGACAATACTTAGAGGCTTTCAGATTTGATTCAGACTTTAGTTGTTTTCAGTTTTGTTTTGGTATCGATATAGCACACTATTTAGACATTATTATTTCATTTATGATTTAGTGTGAACCTTATGGCCTTACAACCTTTATTTCTATATTTATTCAGTATATTATGTAGTGTACAGGTACAAATATCAGTCATGGGTTAGCTTGTGGTCCTTCGAGGTCATGAGTACCATGTAACGTTCTGGGTACCAGATTTGGGGCATTACAAACTTGGTATCAGAGTCTAAGGTTCAATAGAGTCCTAGGAAGTATGAAAGCCGCGTCTAGTAGAGTCTTGTACATGAGTGTGTTGCGTGCTACATTTATGTACAGGAGGCTATGAGATGTTTTAGGAATAGTTTCCCTTCTTTCAGTATTCATGTCATGCCAGTAAGCATAATCTCAACTCAATCTCCCAGTTTAATCCATTTTTCCCTTTCTTTTATAGACATGCCTCCCAAAAAAAGAAACGGGAATCAGTCAGCCCCTCAGCCTGGAGAACCTTTGGGTAAACATATTTCTCATGCAGAGTTCAGGGCCACATCCACTACTCTTGCTCAGTCGGTTGCTTCTCAGAATGAGCGACCAGCTGTCATTTCGGCCAACCCAATGGCCAATTCATCTGTCGCCAAGATTCAGGACTTCACCCGAATGAATCCTCTAACTTTCCTCGATCTAAGTCATATGAGGACCCTCTAGAATTCATCGATCAAGTTCAGAAGGTTACAGACATCATGTGGGTGACTACTATTAAAAGTGTTGAGCTAGCTGGATATCAATTACAGGATGTGGCTCATACTTGGTTCAAATAGTAGAAGTTAAAGAGGTCAGATGATGCAGGGCCTATAGAGTGGAAAGAGTTTGTTACTGCATTCTTAGATAGATTCTTTCCCCAGGAGCTTAGATAAGCTAAGGTGTTAGAATTTATCAACCTCAGGCAGGGCAACATGATAGTGAAAGAGTATTCTCTTAAGTTTACTCAATTATCCAGATATGCCATTCACGTGGTTGCCGATAACAGGGCTAAGATGAGTAAGTTCATGTCAGGGGTGAATGATAGAATGGTTAATGAGTGCAGATCCACCATGATGAATAGTGACATAACTTTAGCTAAGCTTATGACTCATGCTCAGTAGATAGAAGAGCAGAAGATTAAGCAGAGAGAGAAACAGAATAAGAGAGCTAGGATAGGTAGCTTTAATTTCAGTCAACCTAAGTTAGAGGGAGGAAATCGTTCTTAGTTTCATCCTAAGTCATCAGTTCCAGCTCCTTCTTCAGCTAGTGCTCTAGCTTCTAAGTTCAGGGATGGTAATAGAGATAGGGTACCAGTCTTTAAGTCTCAGGGTAGTGTTAGCAGTGCCCGAACTAATCCCCTTTGTTAGACTTATGGTAATAACCATAAGGGTGCTTCCAGAGCTGGTAGCGTTGTCTGTTCTGAATGTGGAAAGCCAGGACACAGAGTCAGAGACTGCCCTCAGTCAGGTTATCAGAGTTATCACCGCTCCTCAGCTTAGTCCAATTGCCCGAATCAGCAGGGTGCCACCTTTAGTGCTACTAGTGGGCAACGCCCAAATCAACTTTATACTCTTCAGACTCGATAGGATCAGGAAAATTCTTCTGATGTAGTTACTAGTATGTTACAGATCTTTCATGTGAATATTTATACTTTGCTAGATCTAGGAGATTCTTTGTGTTTCATTACTCCTTACATAGCAGGCGATTTCAGAGTCAGTCCTAAAATTCTAGCAGAGCCCTTTTCAGGATCTACCCCAGTGGGTAAAACCATCATAGCTCGGTGGGTATACATGAACTGTTCGATTATGATATTTTAGAAAGTCTCTTCAGTAGACTTAGTCGAATTAGAGATGACTGATTTTGATATCATTCTCGAAATGGATTAGCTTCATTCCTTCTATGCCACAGTCGACTGCAGAAATAGAATAGTCCAGTTTTAGTTCCTAAATAAAACCGTGTTAGAATGAAAGGGTAGTGTATCCGTTTTCAGGCGTCAGCTTATTTCTTACCTTCGGGCACAAAAATGATATCTAGAGGATGTGTCTATCATCTAGTTCATGTTAAGGACTCATGTTCCGAAACTCCCAGCCTTGAATTAGTCCCAATTGTGAATGAATATTCAGATGTTTTTCCCGAAGATCTTCCATGCATTCCCCCTGAAAGTGAAATAGACTTCGACATTGATGTTCTTCTAGATACTCAGTCTATATCCATTCCTTCATACAGAATGGAACCATTGGAACTTAGAGAATTGAAAGAACAGTTAAAGGATCTCCTAGATAAGGGATTCATCAGACCCAGTGTTTCCCTGTGGGGTGCACCATTCTTATTCGTTTGCAAGAAAGACAGTTCTCTCAGGATGTGTATTGATTACCATCAACTCAATAAAGTTACAATCAAGAACAAGTATACTCTTCCCATAATCGATGACTTATTTGACCAACTTTAGGGTGCCAACTATTTCTCTAAGATATATCTCAGATCCGGCTACCATCAGCTCAGAGTTAGAGAATGTGACATTCTGAAAATAGCTTTTTGTACTCGGTATGGTCACTTCGAATTCCTAGTTATGTCCTTTGGTCATACTAATTCCCCAGTAGCTTTCATAGACTTGATGAACCGTGTATTCAAGCAGTACTTGGACATGTTTGTCATAGTTTTCATAGATGACATTCTGGTCTATTCCCGCAGTGAGCGAGATCACGCAGACCATCTCAGAATAGTACTTTAGACTCTCAGAGATCATCAGCTGTTTGCCAAATTCAGTAAGTGTGAATTTTGTCTAAGGTCAGTAGCATTCCTTGGTCATATTATCTCCGGTGATGGCATTAGAGTAGATCCTCAAAAGACTGAAGCAGTGAGAAACTGGCCTCGCCCCGTCTCTCCGTCAAATATCAGGAGTTTCTTAGGTTTGGTTGGCTATTACAGACGGTTTGTTGAGGGATTTTCTTCTATTGCATCCCCTATGTCCAGATTGACTTAGAAGAAAGTCAAGTTTCAGTGGTCAGATCCTTACGAGAAGAGTTTTCAGGAATTGAAGACTTGACTCACCTTAGCTCTAGTCTTAGCTCTTCCAGATAGTCCAGATGGGTTTGTAGTTTATTGTGATGAATCCAGAGTGGGTTTAGGTTATGTCCTCATACAGAATAGTAGGTTATAGCCTACATCTCTAGACAGCTATAACCCCATGGGAAGAATTATCCTACTCATGATCTTGAGTTAGCAACCGTAGTTTTTGCCTTAAAGATTTGGAGGCATTATCTATACGGTGTTCATGTGTATGTGTTCACAGATCATAAGAGCCTCCAGTATGTATTTTCTGAAAAAGATCTCAATCTTTATTAGAGAAGATAGTTAGAGCTCTTGAAATATTATGACATAAGTGTCCTTTATCATCCGGACAAGGACAACGCAGTGGATGACTCTCTCAGTAGACTGTCCATGGGTAGTGTTGATCATTTTGAGGACAGTAAGAAAAATTTAGCTCAGTAAGTTCATCAGCTTCCCAGACTAGGCATTTTCTTAGTCGATACAAAGGAGGGTGATACATGGGTTCAGAGTAGTTCATAATCATCCATAGTTTCTGAGGTGAAAGAAAAGCAAGATAGAGATCCCATTTTAGTTAAGTTGAAAAAGTCAGTCAAGGATCAGAAAGTAGAGGTTTTCTCCCAAGGGGAGATGGTGTCCTACTTTGTCAGGGTCATCTCTGTGTTCCAGGTGTAGATGACTTAAGGTAGCAAATTCTTGTAGAAGCGCATGGTGCGCACTACTCTATTCATCCAGGGGCCACAAAGATATACCACGACTTGTGGGAGATCTATTAGAGTGGGATGAAGAGAGATATTCCAGAGTTGGTGGCTAAGTGCTCTACATGTCAGCAGGTTAAGATAGAGCATCAGAAGCCTAGTGGGTCCATACAAGAGTTCAGTATTCCTACTTGGAAGTAGGAAGAAGTGAACATGGACTTCGTGATGAGTTTGCCTCGAACTCGTCATCAGCATGATTCGGTTTTGGTCTTTGTAGACAGAATGACCAAGTCAGCTCATTTCCTTCCAGTTTATGCCTCCTATTCAGCCGAGGATAATTCCAAACTCTGCATTAAAGAGTTGGTTAGATTACACGGTACTCCGTTATCTATTATCTCAGACAGAGGTATCTAGTTCACCTCTCATTTCTAGAAAATGTTCCAAAAGGGCTTGGTACCTAAGTTCATCTCAGTACAACCTTTCATCCCCAGATATATAGTCAAGCGAAAAGGACCATTCAGACTTTAGAAGTTATGCTAAGGGCATGTGAAATTGATTTCAAGGGAATTTGGGATGACCACTTGCCTTTGGTTGAGTTTACATACAACAATAGCTATCATTCCAGCATTTGGATAGCTCCATTTGAAGCTCTTTATGGTAGGAGATACAGATCTCCAGTCATCTAGTTAAAAGTTATTACGACCTTATTCATAGGGCTTGACTTAGTATTCGATGCCTTGGAGAAAGTCCAGTTGATCAGAGAAAGACTCCGGGCTGCTCAGAGCAAACATAAGTCTTATTCAGATGTGTACAGAAAGGATCTCGAGTTCGAGATTGATGACTATGTCTATCTAAAGATCTCTTCCATGAAGGGAGTGACGAGATTCGGCAAGAAGGGAAAGCTCAGTCCCCAATATGTCGGTCCCTTCAAAATTCTCAATCATCTTGGCAAGGTAGCTTATGAGCTCGAATTGCCTTCAGATCTAGCCTCAGTTCATCTAGTCTTCCATGTCTCTTTGCTCAAGAAGTATATAGGTGACCCAATAGTTGTAGTCCCTATTCAGAGCATAGATATTCAGAATAGCCTCTCTTATGAAGATATTCCGATCAAAATCCTAGACTATTAGACTCGTAGACTGAGGAACAAAGAAGTCCTTCTAGTCAAAGTTCTTTGACAAAATCAGTCCGTCGAGGGAGCTACTTGGGAAGCTGAAGCATACATGTGTACCAAGTATCCCCACCTCTTCTCCAATAACTCAGATCTAGATAAAGGTAATAGTTATCCTTAAGCTTTTCAGTTTCATGTTCAGACTTCAGTTACAAACTTGGTATCCATTTCATGCTCAGAATTCCATCATAAACTTGGTATTAAGTACCATTGCATATTTAGTCATGCATCATCTCAGTCAAGTAATCATGCATCAGATATGCATTCTCATTGTGAGAAACTTAGTTCCTCAAAAAACTCATTCATGCATTCATGAATCAGTTATACATGCATCAAATATGCATAAACTCAGCTATCAGTCATGCATCAGATATGCATGTTCAACATGATATGTTCATCTCTTCTATCATGTCAGTCATGAAGTAATGTTTTAGTTGTATGTATTCAGTATATACTTCAGCTCATCATTTTTTCTGTCTCAATCAGTCTCATTCGGGGACAAATGTTCCTAAGGGGGAGATATTGTAATACCCCAAAGTTTCCTAGCTAATTTCATCCCAAAAATGTCTAGTATTAGCTTCTAAATTTAATGATTATTATTCCATAAGGAATTTTCAATATTTTCACTTCTTGTCATGTGGGAAATTCAATAAGCTTTCCATCGATATAAGATTTTCCCAAATCCGATAACCGGGTCAGAAGTTACGACTATTTCAAGTTCCCATCATAAAACAGTGCCATATTAGTCAGTGGCACACCGAGCCACAAGAGAAAATGAAATTTGGAAAATTCCAGTAGGGGTACATGATTATGGCGTATTGCGCAAGGGCTCAAATTCAGAATTTTCCTTTTCCTAGTTTCTCAGCGCAATGTCTCCGCGTCGCGCCAAACTTCCAGGTTGAAAACGAAGTGGCAACGCGATGGCTCCGCATCACGCCATTGCCCAGTTTCCCAATTGTCAAATTTCAGTGACATGGCGCGATAGCGCCGCATCACGCCAAGGGTCCAGTTTGGAATTTTTTTACAATTTTAAAAGATGCGTTCAAGGGTCAATTTCCCACCCCTATTTAAACCCAATAACACGTGATTTAGCCATTCTTCACCCAAAATATACTAGTTTATCTCAAGAACAAGCTAGGGTTTCTATTGGAGATTCAAATTCAAAAAGGTTTCACCGTCAATCTCCACAAAATCATGAACTAAGGTATGCGCAGTGTTCATTATGTATTCCTTTCATCCATGAAGCCCAAGAATCCTCTTTTAAATTACCTACCATGATATCTATATGGTGAATTGATTATGTTCATATTGCTATGGTTATATGACTACCAAGATCGAATCTTTACCATATTTTTCATGAAATCATGTTAGTTTTAGGGTTGAAATCCATGCAATGAAGTTAAATTATGGAATCATAATATATTTGATTTATGATCATACCTATGCCTTAAATGGAGCGTGCAAGGTGTTTGATAAAATGCCTAGTGTAGTGGAAATCATGTATAATGACTCAATTGTGTCTTAAATGCTAAATACATGCAGTCTATTCATGTTTAACATGACTTACATATTATTGATTATGCATTATGCTTGTTCGATGGAATGTTCATGATACTAGAAGTATGTAAGCAAGCCATGATTATGTGTTCTCTTGATCATGTATTAAATTAAGGCAGTCAAGTGCCTCATGAAATATTCCCCAACTATTATATGGTGAATTGTGGACTCTAGTCATGTGTTCAAGAGTGTAAAATTATGTTAGATTCCTTCTATCGAGTCATGGGGGTACTTTACCCGAACAATATAGCTGTGTTCTTAGAGCCATGTCATATTTCCACAATATTCTCAATCAAGCTATGTTCAGTAGACTTCAGTCAGTCTCACGACTCAGAAAATCTCAGTAATCTCATAAACTCAGTCAGACTAACAGGATTTAGTAGTATTCCGTCAGTCAACGAAATCCAGTAAACTCAGTAACTTAGTTCATTTAATCATGTTTAGAGTCTATTCAAATGGGAGCACGAATTAGCACCGAGTGAACCCAAGGATGGGAACACACACTGTCAGATGAGGGTGTGATTCTTAGAAGTCATCCTTGCATTCCAGAACTATGTAGCCATCATAGGTTGAGACATCAACATTGTTCGATGAGGGTTGATGAGGTGGATAAACACTGTCAGATGAGGGTCCCACCATTCTCGTTTAGGGGACACTATCAGATGAGGGTCACCCACAGCTTGTCCTTACCAGTGGTGTGGTATTGACACTCTTCCAATTGGGGTTACAGATTGGACCCCAATTCAGCTATAATGCATTATATGGGGCATGTTAGTTAGATCACTATTTCCCACAGTTTCAGAATCAATCTCAGTAAAAGAACTCAGATAGTTCTTCAAATTTTAGGACAATCAGATATAGTCAACTCAGATACAGTACGTAACTCAGCTAGTTCCATCGGGTTCAGGACTGTCAGATATAGTCACCCATGTTATCAGATATATCAGTAAACTCATGTTATCAGTACTCAAACTCATTAATCATGTTTTCCCGATCTCACGTACAGTTATTATATAGTTATGCATGCATTCTCATGTTTATGTTAGTTAGCCAGTTAGTATTGTTCATGCATATGAAACCCATGCATTTAGCCTACCTCATATGTATACCAGTACATTCAAATTACTGATGTATTTACGCTATGGTGTATTATACCATAGGTTCAGAAGCACGAGCTCTAGAGCATCAATAGCATCCCAGTTTCCGCTGTTAGAATTAGAGGTGAGTCGTCATCCTTCGAGGACATGATCATTACTTTATGTTATTATTTATTTCAGCTCAGTTTTGCTAGACGAAATTAGTTGGAGACATGTTCCTTCAACTCCATATTCAGACAGTACTTAGAGGCTTTCAGATTTGATTCAGACTTCAGTTGTTTTCAGTTTTATTTTGGTATCGATATACCACACTATTTAGACATTATTATTTCATTTATGATTCAGTGTGAACCTTATGGCCTTACAACCTTTATTTCCATATTTTTTCAGTATATTATGCAGTATACAAGTACAGATATCATTCATGGGTTAGCTTGTGATCCTTCGGGGTCATGAGCACCGTATAGCATTTTAGGTACCAGATTCAGGGAGTTATGTAGATATATGAATAAGCATTGTAAGAGGCTCACTAACAGGATCAAAACCCAAAAAAAAAATATGCAGACACATAGGAGAAAGTTGACCTAGGATCAAATAACATAGATGCAAATATGAAATAAATAAGGATAATACCCGTGATCACAGCATTAGAAACCTCTGCCTCTGGTCTGGATGGTATAACGTAGAACTATCCACGACCCCCAATAGCCTAAGTTTCCCTACGACAACTACCACGAGCTCCACTACCTCTGTCCCTCACACCTCTGGTAGCACCCTACCTCTCATAACTATAATAGGAGTGGCTTTAATCATACGGTGTGGGCAGTCTTTAGACACATGGACAATCTCATCATACACAAAGCAACCTCTATGGTTCAATCAATAGAAGAAGGTACAAAAGGGCCCAGATAAACACCCTAAACTGCTAAACCAGAAGATCCACTACCCAAACTCTGCAAAGTCACCTGCACTGGCTTACTTTGATATATGAGAACCTCTAAAATCTCTACCACGAGAAACCTAATATCTAAACACACCAAAATGGTGCACCTTCTTGGCGCCTCCTTGAGATGCCCGAAGAATTCCCTTAGTCATTTTAGCATAATCCACTATACTCCAAAAAGATGCCCCAAATACAACTATCTGTGATATAGCCAACTGAAGAGGGACATCTAAACCCTTCACAAACTTTCAAATCTTCTTAGACTCGGTGGAAATACTAGAATAAGAATATCTGGACAAGGAATGGAAGTGTGCCTCATACTCTGCCATAGTTATGGAGCCCTGTTCCAGGTGATCTAGCTCATCACGTATCCGATTCCTAAGACTATAAGGCATAAATCTCTTAAAAAAGACATCGACAAATTGATCCTAAGTCATAGCAGGAGAATTAAGAGATCTATAACTAACTAGTGACCTTTACCAATCTCTAGCAATATCTATCAATTGTTAGGTAGTATAAGCAACCCCATGCGATCCCAAATTATGCAACTTCTCTAGACAATCAATTAGGAACTCATAAGAATCCTCTTTCATACCACCACTAAATCTAGGAGGACCCAAATGCGTAAATCTCTCAAACCTCTTTTGATTCTCAGAAGATATGATAGTACTCGCAGTAAGAGAAGGCATGGTGAATCTGGTCGACTGAGATCCCATATAAGGAGGTAACATTAGTGAAGGCTGAACTTCTAATCCCAAAACACCATTTTCAAATGTCGGTGCTGAAATAAAAATACTACTTAGTGTCTGAGGAGTACCCAAAACAAAAACAGGTGCAATAAGAGGATCCACACTCTGAATTGGAGGAACACCCAACATAACAAAAGGAGAACCCTCTAAGTAGGTTAGAAAATGCACCAACAACCCTTAAAAATTATGGAAGATGAACTCTGAGGAACTAAAATAGAACCTGCATCCCCAACAGGCTCAACATGAGGGTTAAGGAATAGTCCCCTAACACTCTTCCTAGACGAGGCTGATCCATGGGCTCGTCCACTCCCTTGAGTCTGTCAACAACACAAGGACCGTTCTCTCAACTGAACACTCTCTCTAGAAATAGGCTCTATATATTTGACCTCACGGGACCTAGTCAACACCATCTGCGCAGAAAGAGTGAAACACAACTCACAACATAAGGTATGAAAAAACTCTGCACGATAAAAAATAAAATGAGAGAATTTTCCAAAAGACATCCTATAGACTCTCAAGGATAGATACATACATCTACGTACTGATCTACAAGACTCTATTATACATCCCGTTCTTACACCAATAAAAACCTGGTTGCTCTGATACTAATTTTTCAAAACCCAAATTAAGGGTCATGATGGCACTTGTCGTGCGTACCTTGACATGTAAGCCTATCCCCCAAAATGATACACAAAAAAGAGAAAAGATAAAATACCCCCAATGTAAGGCTTCTAGAATAAAGTCGAACCATATAAGATAATAAGTGTGGAGAGAATATAATCAACAATACAATCATATCTTCCAAAACCTGGTGTCAACAGAGTAAAAACGTATCTAGTGCAACTCAAATCCAAAAGAAATACATAAGATGTCCAAATACAAGAGAAACTCTATCTTTGAAATGAAATTAAAGACATAGTCTATAAGAAAGGTAGTAGAATACATTCGAATGCCAGAAAGTCAACCACTACCTCCAAAGCACCAAATATTGCCTGAATCAACCAAGTTAGGATATACTCGTATTAGGACCCACACCAAAAAGTGTAGTAGGCATGAGTACTATCCACTTATACTCAGTAGGTATCATAGAACGACCGAGAAAAGTAGATAATAAAACATATAAAATACACATAAAGGGTACATCAGCTGCAATCAGAAAATATCCCATAATGGTAGCCCACATCACTTGCACTAATAGTTCTAATATATCACATATATTTACAACAATAATAACCAGATAGAACACAAGTATACATCATATCACATACAAGTAGAAATAAGAGAGAACATGTATATACAAGATCATCAAGTATAAATAATGAAACATAGATCAAACAGAACTATGAAGAGTCAATAAGACAATTTGATCACAACATAAACACAATAAAACTAGTGCAATGTATAAGATGTTGATGATGATGATGATGATGCACGAGGTTGTCTCCCAACCTTTGTAAATACCGACAAAGGCAAGGCTCCCGATGTGGGACCCATAGGGGGTTTGTCAACCTATATACAGTTCATATATATATATATCCATATCTCTGCCCCGACATATCCCTTGGGAGGGTTTTATAAGATGTCACATTTTTTATCATAAAAAGGTCTTGACAGTGTTTCCCAAATGTTTCCATAGTGGTATCATTTGTTTCATGAATAAGTATGATATGAGGATGAGATGCTCATAACCAATCACAATGAAGATTTCCATAACCAACCACAAGATGTACTTCCACAACTAACCAAAATAGTATATTCCACAATCACATGAGCTAATGTCCACTCATTATTTCACACCATCCATGAAATTTCATATAATTCATATGACCATAAAGTATGAATATAGAAAAATACCCCAATGGTACCACATTTGGTATTTCAATAACACAATACAATTATTCACAAGTATATCAGGCTATCAATATCACATAGGACCCTACATGATCACATTAATCACATAATATCTCAAAATAACACACAGGTACAACATATTAAGATAGCCAATTTCATGATTAGTTCCCATCCCCTAAACATGCATTTTGTATACGAATTAACTACACATCCAGTCTAAAGAGTTAAGCCATAACTACCTCAAAGGCCTAAATTGGTCTGCAACACTTCAACCACAAAGCCTTACTTCTCATGAACTCCCAAAATCAACTAAAACCAAGAAATATAGAATATATACATCAAAATAAGGCTAACGATTCCTATTTATCTACTTTTGGATCAGGGTCAAAATGGACCCCCGAAATGGGTTTTCAAAAAAGAAGGGAAAAATTGTTACTTTACTTTAAAAATATGTTCTCTATACCGAATCACCCTTTGTAACGATCAAGACTGGTAAGTCCATTGATCTATACCGTTGTCCATGTAGTAGTAGAAGATTCGTCAGCCACCACGGCCCCTTATTTTTTAGGGGAAAATCCAAGTTGAAGAGTTACTCGAAATGCTGCCAATATATCGGTATCCTTGGTTTGAACTCAATGGGCCCTTCCTCTTCAAATCAAACAAACAAGGAAGTGATTCCCATTGAGTTCTTTGATTTTATGTCGATAACTCAATTCATTCAATTATTACAACGATGAACCCAATCTGGAATATGAACCATAAAAGAAAATACCTATTAAATTAATTACAAGAATACCAACTACAATACCTATTATCCAAAGAGAAATCCTTCCAACAGTATCAACTATTTACCCCAGTAAAATCAAGAAGTGTAGGTGGATCGACTCATCAAGCTCCCATTGAAATAGGATCCACACAAGGAAAAGTACTTGCCATTCGCTGGTTATTAGCGGTATCTAAAAAATATTTGGGTTAAAATATGGCTATGAAATTAGGTTCCAAATTAGTGGATGCTTCCATGAAAATCTTAAAAAAGAAGATTTCCTTAATCACATATTTCTAAAATAGAAATCATTTGGAAATTTCTCGAAAAGCTAATCATAGGTTCTTCTCTCCATTAGAATAATAGGGCTGTTATGCTCATTACTAAACTTGTTGAAAAGATGAAATATAACCAAGGTATATCTTTTTAATCAGAGGTTGCATCAATCACCATAAAAAGAATTAGGCCAAAAATTAGGATACATTCTTGGAAAATAAAACTTTCATCGAAGAGAAGCAAATGAAAGGCTTTCATAAAAATTCTCATTGAATCGAGAATAAAGTTTTCATTCTGTACATGCTAGATCATGAATTAGAGATTGATGATCTTGATGAGATTTATATTTCAATCTTTCTTCTTAGAATGTATTGATTTGACCCCATAATCGTGACCAAAAAGTAACAAAGGCATGCAAAGGTTTCCTCGGGACGGACGGAGATTGGCCCTCAAGTGCAAAGGCAGAAGGGTGCTTAAAGCAAGGCCTAACTGAAAATGAAGTCTAGACACAATATATTACTCTTTCTTCAATTTTGTTCGAATCCGACTCTTCTTCCAAAAAAGGAAAGGAGAAGGATAAGGATCCTTTAGTGGATCTCTCTTATTCCTATTTAGTCCCTTTCTTCTTCAGGTGGAACTCCAAGTTAAGTACCTAGATTGGTGATACCCATTGGTACCAGATTCAAGGTATTAGTGCAATCTACAGCTGGAAAATGTCAAACCGAGTAAAAAATGAGATTCAAATCGAAGAAAAATCATTTTTGAGCTTTACCGGGTAAAACCTTTGAAATCCATTTTAAAATTAAAAGTTGAAGTTGTTTTGAGATAAAATTGGGGAAAAACTAGTATTATAGGATTAAGAACATTATTCAAGTGAAAAGGTTTAGAATTTGAGGCTAAATCAAGTACTAAGATTTTGGGAGTTTTGAATAATTAATCAAGAAATTTGATAAAGAAAAAGGTGGATTCTCACCTTAAATCCGTAAGAGAATTAAGAAATAGATGTTAATCTAGATTCCCATGCACCTACAAACTTCACTTTTAATCTCTCACACTATTTTAGGGTTTATCTCTTAAGAGGCAAGATGAAAAATGAGCAAAAATTGGGTAAAAAGGGGCTATTTATACTCATACCACAATACCAAGTACATAAGGCATAAAACACATTCCTAAAATGAGTTTTACCCTTTGTGATTCAGGTTGCATCAGCAACCTCGTGCACCAGATTTTCTAAGTCCAAAATGGACTTCTACGGGGTGCTCAAAATTCATTCAAAATCTGATATATGCAAATGAACTATGTAACCACACTAAATTCAACACTCCAGACTCAATGATGATATTAGAATTAAAAAAAAATCATTTTCACAAAGTCAATCCCCAAAAATCAAAATCACAATTTTCTAAATCGAGGGTTGAAATGAGATTTATCCTATAAAACCACACCAACCATGTTATAACCGTAAATCAATGTTCTGGATCTGTTGGCACAGTCCATTCAACTATTTGTTGCACGAATCAATAGATAACCACAGAAGTCCAAAATAAGGCTCTTGAAGCCACCAAAAACCACAATTGCATAAATGGTATCAAAATGCATAGGGAATCATGTCAATCACCCCCACACCTAAGAAATACAATAATGAAACTATGAGAAGGGGTAAAATAGTCAAATAATATAAAATCACAAATTTCACATATTTTATCAAATTTTAGGCCATTACAATTCCTATGAAGCACCTTATTTAATTTGGCATCTTAAAATGAGTGTGCTCGACACCTCAAGTACCATCTCAATCCACACCACAAACTACTTTCACTTTGTCAATGGACTGTAGATAATGTTTCACCCGTTGTCCATCCACCTTAAACTTCAAAACCTTCTTTATTTTCTAGCTCAAGTGCACCATAAAGAAATACTCTAGTCACTCTATATGGCCCTCTCCACTTGGACTTCAACTTTCCTAGATACAACTTAGTTTAGACTCAAAAAGTAATACCTAATCACTGACGATGAACTCTCTTTTCTCAATCTTACGATCATGGTATAATTTTGTACTTTTCTTGTACAAAGTTGATCGTTCATAGGCTCGAAGATGAAACTCATCTATCTTATTTAGCTACTCTAGTCACAACATGGATGAATCATTCCATTCTAGATTTATCTTTTTGGAATCCCACAATGCCTTATCCTCAAGTTTGATAGGCAAATGAAATTTTTTATTTACACAAGCTGATATAAAGAAGTACCAGTTGGGGTCTAAAACGCTGTCCAGTAAGCCCATATTGAAGCATGTAACTTTCTTGCCTAATTTTTCCTATTGGCATTCATGATTATCTCTAAAATAGACTTGATCTCACGATTAGAGACCTCAACCTGCCCATTTTTCTGAGGATGATAATGCATTGCCATATTATGGTTTACACCATATTTCTCAAAAAAGACTCTGGATAGACGATTACAAAAATGCGAGCCTCTATCAATAATGATAAACCTAGGGGTCTTAAATATGTAAAAAATGTTCTTTTGTAAAAATGTTATGACACTCTTCCCTTCATTGGTTGGAAGAACAGCTGCCTCCACCCATTTTGAAATATAGTTTACACCCACCAAGGTATAATTCATACCATGTGAACTCACAAAAGGTCCTATGAAATCAATGCCCCACACATCAAATAACTCAAGCTTCAGAATAGTGGTCATTGGGAGATTTTTCCTTTGCGAGATATTTCCTTGCCTTTAGCATTGGTCATATGCCTTGGCATAGTCATGTTCATCTTAGTAAATAGTGGTCCAATAGTATCCACATATAAAGATCTTGTGTATAGTTTGTGCAACACTATGGTGACCCCAAATTGTATAAGATATGCCTATAAGATACTCATCAGCTCAACCTCAGGAATACATCTCCACACCACTCCATTGATATAAATTTGGAACAAAAATGGTTCATAACAAAAGAACTTCCTCACATCTTACACAAATATCTTACATTGGAGGAATAATAGGTATTCAAGAACCATATCACTCACTTGGTAATTTGCAAAATCTACAAACCATAGAATCAAATCTCGTGATACGGCTAATACCTGCTCATCCAAAAAAGTTTCATTAATCTCAAGTTTATCATTTAGTTTCAACATAGCCTCATCTTTAAGGCATGATAATTGGTCAGCCACCTGATTCTCAATCTTCTTTTGGCCTTTTACCTCAAAATCAAATTCTTGTAACAATAGTACCTAACACATTAATATTGGTTTTTCATACTTCTTTGTCATAAGGTACCTAAGAGTTGCTTAGTTATTATGCACAATGTTTTTTGTGCTAAGAAAATAAGACCAAAATTTCTCAAAAGCAAACACCACAACGAGAAACTTTTTCAGTCATAATATTATTATTTTAAGTTGAATTAAGTGCTTTGCTAGCATAGTATATGGGATGTAAGACCTTATATTGCCTTTGGCCTAGGAGCTGCACCTAGAACCATGCCACTAGCATCACATATAACCTAAAATGACATAGATAAATTTTGAGACATAATAATGGGGATTGAAATCAACTTCCCTTTTAGGCACTTAAATGTTTTTAATCATGCATCATCAAAAACAAATTTCACCTTGTTCTCTAACAGATTACACAATGGATTTTCAATCTTAAGTACGTCCTTGATGAATCTTCTACAAAAACCCACATATGCCAAAAAGCTACAAATACCCTTCATAGAAATTGGTGGAGGGCTGGAGGCAACTTTTCAATCACCTCAATATTCACCTTGTCGACTTCGGTCTTTTTTTCAAAATTTTACGACCAAGTACTATTCCTTCTTTAACCATGAAGTGGCACTTCTCCCTGATGTTGGGTGTATTTATGCATTCTAGCATTACTATTCTAGCCTTTTTAGCCTTATTTTATGGATGATTCTTATGCTATATGTGTTGATAATGATATAAATGATCATTTATATGTCAAATAATGTGTTTAAAATATTTAATGGTGGTTTCACATAAGTTTTTATTCAATTTGAGTATTTAGAAGTCAACCGAGAAAACTAGTGTAACTAGCTTGAGTTAGGTGTTTTCTAGTCTCTTGTATTGGGTTCTAATGTGTTTTAATGAGTTACTAAGGTTGTTATTATGTATTTATATGTAAAAAAAACTTATTTATAATGTTCAAGGGTCAATTGTATCAAGAAAAGAGTGAAAACAATGAGTTAAAGCTCAATGTGAATTTAGCCTATGCTTAGCTCATGTTTTTAGTTCATTAGTGAGGATATTGTGTTGTTTTGAGCTCTTAATTGATGTGTTTAATGGTTTAGTATGCTTTTTAAATGGACTATGATGATATATGAAGGATATAAAAGCTTCAAATAAAGTGTATAAAACTCAAGAAGGCTCGAAATACTCAACGAAAGCACAAGACGGAAGCTGGACGCAATTTCGACCCCTGAAATGTATGACGCGCGTGTGGACTGTATAGGGGGCCAATGGATGATTTATAAACATCACTAGATTTATAAGATTAGTTTTTGACCCATAGGCATGTGTAGCCTATAATAGGGTTTAAGGAGGCTCCGTGATGCGTTGAAATCACGACTAGCTACTGGAATTTGATAGATATTTTGAAAATTGTGAATTAGCATGTCAGCACGACGTGGGGAGCACCAAAATTGGGAAAATTTCGCCCAACTGAAGGAAAACAACGTGTAAACCTAATTCTACTTGGTTTATAACTTGTCTACTATAAATATAACATCCTAAAAATGTTTTAAACATCTTGGGACCTCTTGGAAACCCTAGATCAACTTGGAACATCATTGGAGGATACCACAACTTCTTTTTAGGTTTTATCATTCTTTAATAATTTTTTTTTATGGTTTGTATCATTATTCCAATGGATTGGATGATGAATATTTCCATTAAAGGCTAAACTCCATTTCCAAGGTTAAAGCCAAGATCATGATTATTATTGTTTTGAATTAATTTTGATTAATTTTGCTTATCATATTTGGTTGTTTGTTTATTATTATTTTAATTATTTTGTGGATTTATCACCCATAATATATATATATATAGTCGACCTTTTGATCTCGGGAGAGGAAATAGGGAGATAGAACATGCGAATAAATAAAGTTTGGTTTTTTATTCTTTTATAAAATAAAGAATTAAACTTAGCATCTAGGACAGGGATGTACTTAGATGCCTTACTTGATTGATACGTAGGATGATATCTTTAATTCACTTAATTGGAATATTACATCCCCGCTCAATGATGTAGTTGTAATATCCATATTAGGTAAAAGATTATAGGTTGAAAAACCATGATCATGCAATTAACCCTACGAATCAAAAACCAAGATAAGCAAGCTAACGAAGGAAATTCAATAACATAGTATGATTGTTCGAAGTGCTTTAACCCTGGGTTCAACTCTATTGATTGTTCCAAGACTTTTATTTTTACGCATTATTCATTTTATTTTTAATTTGCAAAATTACAAACTCTCTCCTTGTTTACTTTTTCTCAATTAGTTAAACTAGAATTAGATAGACGGCGAATGCAAGTCCCAGAGAGATAGATACTTAGGATTCCTTGAAGCCACTTTACTACTTGATAAGACCACGTACACTTGCATGTGTGCTTGGGCGCTGTCAATTTTTTGGCGCCATTGCCGGGGACTTATTTTTAGGCAACTATCTTATTTTTAGTTTTTCTATATTGAGTTGTAAATAGTTTTTGTTTAGTTTCTTTTATTTCTATTTTTCTCACACTCTTCTCGAGATGTCAGTCTGGGATAGATGGTTTTCTAGTGATGGCAATTTTTGTTGTTTTTGTAGAGGACACCACCTTTTGCCTTATTTTCTAGATTTTTATGAAAGTGTGTGGACAAAACCTTCACAATATGATGCGGATAATTCGAGGAAGTCTGAGCACTCTAAAACTGATATTATAGAAATTATGATGGAGCCACTGCCACCATGTCTATAGTGGATAAGAAAAGAAATATATTAGGAGGATATTAGCCAATGTGTGGAGCAAACACAAGAATCGCAGCCACTCGATTGTCATCTTGATCTTGAGACTGAAATTGAGAAGGTGAATAAAAGTGAGTTTGTAGTAGATTGTGTAAATTTTGAAGTAGGATTGGTTGGGCTGCATTCGAAGCACTTTTCTACATTATGTTTAGATGATATCTTGTCTGTGGAATCATCTGAAATAGTGGGAAAGTGTGAAGATGAGGAACAAAAATTCTATTTTCTTGAATTTACACCAGATAAGCAACATAAAACCACACCTCACTTGAAAAATGAGTGGTTTACCATGCATATTCTATTACTCGGTTCATTAATCTTTGTACCACCTCCATATGAGTGAGGCAAGAAGATGGATTCAATATTGAGGGTGAAATTTATATCCTCAAAGTGGAGGAAAAAGTTGATTGGGTCGTGCCGCGACACTAAATTTGGCACTTCTCGGGAGGCAACCCAAGCTAAGGTATGTTTTATTTTTAGTTTTGTTAGTTTTTATTTCACGTAGTTTTTGTTTTTGGTTGAGTCACAAGTTAATGGGAAGTCTGAGTACCATAAACTTGAGCTTGAAGCATGGAAAAGAATGAGTGTGGGGTCCCATGAATCTACTTTATGTGAAGATGTTACTAGATAGGCCTAGAGGCCTCAAGGAGTATTTCTATCTCTTGTTTTTAAATTCACTTTAGGGACAAAGTAGATTTTTAAGTGTGGGGTGGAGAAATTCTCAAATTTTGGCTCAATTTTAAAATTTTTTAGGTTAGGAATAAGTGAGATATTCTTGGTGGTGCTATTTTTGATTACATGATGCAAGTGGGTTTGTTTGTAAAAGCATATTGAATGAGTGAATTGCTATTTTGAGACTCTTAGGCTCAAGTTTGTGACTCCAGTTTTGTGGCTTAATTTTGAATTTATGTTATTGTTTGGTTGAGAGTCTATGATTATCCTATTGAGTTGAGCATGTGCCATGTGCGTGTGATATTTTTGATATTCCTTGTTGCATGTAATGTCTAGAACTTGCCCGGTGTGTGTGTGAATCAAAATAAAGAATGTGGGTTTAAGAGATGATTTAGGCATTTCTTTGATAGCCTTATTTTTACCTTCTTTTTACCCACCCTTGTGCATCATCCTAGTTAACCCCATTGATCCTTTAGATTATTTTCTTTGGCAATCTCATAAGTATCCTAATCCCTTCTTTGATAGACTATAATTTGATCCAAAAAAAGCTCCTAAGTGCTTTTATGAAAAATTGAATTTTAAGGAGTTTGAGAAATTAAAGAAGAAAAAGGTGAAATTGATTCCCCAAGGTAAGAATTATTGGTGTTTATATTTGATTTGTGGTGGTTGGGATTGATATAAATGATGTTAGAAATATTCCCATGATTGTAGAAAAGAAAAAAATTGAATCTTGAAGGGATAAACAACACACCTACCAAGTGTTTATGAAAATGCTTAAAAGAGATGGGAAAAAAAGGTATGGGTGGATTAAAAAGTGTAATTTGATTGTTGGAGATTGATTTTAAATGTATAATGTAGTGCATTAAAGCGCTTAGAGAGGTTAGTCACTATTCTTGGCCAAAATAGTTCCTACCCGTCCCTTAACCTATATTACAACTCGGAAAAGTCCTAATTGATCCTAAGTTCATCATTCCGATATTAGTGGATCATTACACTAAGGGAAAGCCTATGGTTCATTATGTGTAACTTGTGAATTCTTTGTGAGAGTGAGCGTAATTTGATTCTTGTACCCATTACGTTGTAAATTGCATTATTGTGAGAAATTATGGGTAACTCTCTTGTTTTGAGGGTCACATGTTTTATAAATATAGGTGATTTATATGATGTCCTTGATTTAGCAATAATCATGAGTTTACCAACTAGGTGAGTCAATTCTTGAGGCTAGGTTGTTTTGGAGTAGTGTTCCTGAGCTTTCAATTGTGTAACACATGCTTAGTGTAGAAACTTGCATTCGTGTAGTCATTGTAGTGCTAGCTTGAGTGTCTTGCATGTAGTAGAAGTGTGGAGTCTCTTAAGCTCATGGTATTTATAGTTAAGAGTTGTTCGAGGACGAACAAGGCTTTAAGTGTGGGATGGTGATGTTGGGTGTATTTATGCATTCTAGCGTTACTATTCTAGCCTTTTTAGCCTTGTTTTGAGGATGATTATTATGATATATGTGTTTATAATGATATAAAGGATCATTTATGTGTCCAAGTATGTGTTTACAATGTTTTATGGTGGTTTCACATGAGTTTTGATTCAATTTGAACATTTAGAAGTTAACCGAGAAAACTAGAGTGACTAGCTTGAGCTAGATGTTTTATAGTCTCTTGTGTTGGGTTGTAATGTGTTTTAATGAGTTACTAAGGTTGTTATTACGTATTTATATGTAAAAAAAACTTATTTATAATGTTTAAGGGTCAATTGGATCAAGAAAAGAGTCAAAACAATGAGTTAAAGCTCAATGTGAATGTAGCCTATGCTTAGCTCGTGTTTCTAGTTCATTGATGAGGATGTTGTGTTGTTTTGAGCTCTTAATTGACGTTTTTAATGATTTATGATGCTTAGTTAATGAATTATGATGATATATTAAGGATATACAAGCTTCAAATCAAGTGAAAACAACTCAAGAAGGCTCGAAATGGCTCAACGAAAGCACAAGACACAAGCTGGATGCAATTTTGACCCGTGAAATGTATGGGGCGTGTGTGGAGTGTAGGAGATTACAATGGATTAGTTAAAACATCACTAGATTCAAAATAGTCCAAAATTTTCTACCCATGGGTGCTTGAATCTTATAATTGGATTTAAGGAGGCTCCGTGACACGTTGAAATCGCGACTAGCTACTGGAATTTGACAGATTTTTTGACAATTGTGAATTAGCATGTCAGCGCGACACGGGGAGCACCAAAATGGGGAAAATTTCGCCCAGCTGAAGGAAAACAACATGTAAACCTAATCCAACTTGATTTATAACTTGTCTATTATAAATATAACATCCTAAAAAATGTTTTAAACATAATGGGACCTCTTGGAAACCCTAAATCAACTTGGAACATCATTGGAGGCTACCACAACTTCTTTTTAGGTTTTATCATTCTTTAATTTAGTTTTTTTTTTATGGTTTGTATCATCATTCCAAGGGATTGGATGATGAATATTTCCATTCAAGGCTAAACCCTCTTTCCGGATTTAAAGCCAAGAACATGATTATTATTGTTTTGGATTAATTTCGTTTAATTCACTTATTATTATTGGTTTTTGTTTATTCTTGTTTTAATTATTTTATGGATTGATCACCCATAAAATACATATATTTTCGACCTTTTGATCTTGGAAGGGGGAATAGGGAGATAGAACATGTGAATAAACAAAGTTTGGGTTTTTATTCTTCTATAAAATAAAGAATTGAACGTAGCATCTAGGACAGGGATGTATTTAGATGCTTTACTTGATTCAAACGTAGGATGATAACTTTAATTAACTTAATTGGATTATTGCATCCCCGCTCAATGATGTAGTTGTAATGTCCATATTAGGTAAAAGATTAGAGGTTGGGAAACCCTGATCATGTAATTAACCCTATGAATCATGCAATTAACCCTGCGAATCATCAACCATAATAAGCAAGTTGACGAATGAAATTCAATAACATAGTATGATTGTTTGAAGTGCTTTAACCCTGGGTTCAACTCCATTAACTGTCCCAAGTATTTTATTTTATGCATTAGTTATTTTATTTTTAATTTGCAAAATTACAAACTCTCTCTTTATTCACCTTTTCTTAATTAGTTAAACTAGAATTAGATAGGCGACGAACGCAAGTACCTGAGAGATCGATACTTGGGCTTCCTTGAAGCCACTTTACTACTTGATAAGACCACGTATACTTGCGTGTGTTCTTGGGCGCTGTCACTCCCAATTAGAACCAAGTTACATTCCTTGCATCTCCTCATAACATTGGTGAGATATGTCAAACAATCTTTGAATGAGTCACCCATAATAGAGGATTCATCCCTGAACACCTTAATGGTTTCCTCAACCATATCAGAAAGCCATCATGCAATGTTGAAAAGTGTTAGGTCCATTGCATAAATCAAATAACATCCTCTTGAATGGAAATGTCCCCTATGAATAAGTGAAAGTGATCTTCGCTTGGTCCTTGATGGTAGTAGAAATCTGATTATAACCCAAATATCCATCAAGGAAATAATGCGAACCTCTACTACGAAGTCAGTTTAACATCTAATCCATGAAGGTCATAGAAAAGTGATCCTTATCGATCCAAGAATTCAGTTTTCAATAATCATGCATACACGCCAACCAGTGACTAGAGTAATCGAAATAATCTCATTCTTTTTGTTTGGGACCACAATGATTCCACCTTTATTTAGCACACATTCGATCGGGCTTATATACTTACTATCAAAAACCTGCACCCAACCACTTGATAATTTCTTTCTTCACCATCTCTTGCATAAGTGGATTCAACCTCCTTTGATGCTCAATACTAGGCACACAATTTGTCTTAAGTTGGATTTTGTGTGTGAAAATTCTGAATGGGATCCCAATGATATCAATAATGGACCATCCAATGAACCTCTTCAAAATAGAAAGTAGATCCTCAACTTGCCATTCTACTGAGTCAGCTGTAATAATAATTAATAAAGTATTGTTCACTCCTAACAATGTATAAAAAATATGAGAAGGTAAAGCTTTGAGCTCCAAATTTGGAGGCTCCTCAGTAGAATCCTGAGTAGGAGGAGTCACTCTATTCTACAAATCAAGATCTAACTTTTTTGATGCATAAGTATATGAACCCCTACCCTTAAGTGAACTCACTATCTCATCATAGTCATCAATGCTATCACTCTCAAAATTTATAATCGTTGTTGTGAGGGCGTCAACTCCAAGACTCTCCTCAATAAGAGCTACATAATCATCCTCATCGACTGTATCTATCAATAAGATTATATGAATATCCTTTGGATACTTTATAGATTAACATATATTAAAAGTTAATTGCTTCCTATTCAACCAAAACTTCATCTAACTAGTCTCCATATCAACCAACACATGTCCAGTCGCAAGGAAAGACCTTCACAAGATAATAGGAACCTCAAAGTCAAACTCACAGTCAAGGATAATGAATCAGTTGAAAAAATAAAGGATGCAATCCTCACCAAAACACCGCATAAGATACCCATAATTTTTTTCTCCGTGTGATCCACCATGAGAAGTTTGATTTAAGTAGGTTTGGGCGACTCCAACGCCAACTATTTGTAAGCTGATAGCGGAATTAAGTTAATGCTATCACCAAATCACACAAAGCCTTAGTAAAGTTGAATCACCTAATAGTGCATGGAATCGTGAATTCTCCCAGGTGTTCCTTTATCTTAACCAAACATCTAAATTCTATTGCACTACAATGGTGCAAATTGTCCATGGGCTCAAAACTCACCATCCGCTTCTTAGTCATCAAATCCTTCATGAACTACGCATAACCTGACATATGTTTAAGTGCCTCAACTAAAGGGATGCTCACAATCAACTTCTTTAACATAGAAATAAACTTTTGGTTCTTTTTTTCTTTGGATTTATTCTTTGATCTTTGCAAAAAAAGAGGAGGTCGTGGAATGAAGGCAATACTTGTGGGACCTATTTGTTCATCCCCTTGCTTTTATTAGCCTTATGATTATCAACTTTAAGCTTCCCATATATATTTTTACTAATCACCGCTTCTTCAGAGTTAATAACTTTTTCATCATCAATAATCACCGATTGTATATATCATCAATAATTAAAGGCATTGAAAGATCAGTAGTAGTCTTACCACTCTAAGTAGAAATATCCAAGAAATGACCATCATTTTTTTATTTTGGACGGTATTTCTTGGGATTGTACCTTATTGATGCTGATTCAATGCCATAGAAATCTGACCAAATTATTGCTCACGTTGTTTGATGGCAGTGAATGTGACTCAACTTTTTGGTTCATACCCGAAAGATCCATATTAATTTTCTTAAGACAATCTTTTATTTTCTATGCCCTATTTGCAACCTTATAAACATGTCATCCATTCTTGAGTTGCTCAAACCAGCATCACGATTTCTAAGTGGAACATAAAGGCCACTCTTATACTTGTAGTCATCTTTTCTTTTCCAATCACCATTACAATTTTTGTTCCTATCCCTATATCTATACTTAGACCCTTGTCCATTGGCTCTGAACCCCCCATTTCTCTATCAAGATACTTTGCCTCATGTTCAGAATCTAAATCATTATATCTAAATGTATTGCCCTGTGTACCCACTGCATTCACTTTTTCTGCACCAGCTACCATAAGTTGTTTAGTAAGTAATCCAATCTTAGTCCTCAATTATTCCACATTATGAGCCACTATCTCATCTAGTTCTTTCTATTATGTGGATACTCTAATTGTATAAGTCCTAATAGGCCTGTCTGCCTCCCGAGTATGCCAACATCGATTGGTATTTATGATCAGATCTAGGATCTTAGAAGCATGCTCCCAACAAAGAACCATAAATGCTCCACCAGTGATAGTGTCTACTACATCCTTGGTGTTCGCATTCAAGACTCTATAGAAGATCTCTAGCAAGTTTTTTCTTATCATCTTGTGGTTTGAAACACTCTGAATCTTCTTCTTGAACCTCAACACGATCTCATAGATTTCCACTAAATGCAACTGTCTAAAATTATATATCTTGTCCTTCAATTGCAAAATTCTAGAGGGTGGGAAAAATCAATCCAAAAACTGAGTCCTTAACTAGTTCCACGTAGTAATATACCCTCGTGGTAATTCATCCAACAACAGAGTAGCTTCTCTAATAAGTGAGAATGGAAATGGCATCAATCTAATCTCCTCTTGACTCACTCCCTATAGATTATACAAAAGTGTAGATACCCACAAAGTTCATCACATATATGTTACCAGTAAATACCCCTTTTAAGCTGTAACACTCCGAGAGTACACCCTGGACGCCACACAGTGCTTACGATCATAAGTGACCACAAGCTAACCCATAAGATGGTACCTACTGTAAGCACTGAATAAAACTAATAACAATGACATGTGCGAAAATTAACTAAAAAATGCCATAAGTCTTTAAGTTTTGAAAACAATACAACTGAATCCACAAAATAGAAACATATGTGAAATACTGAAATCTGACTGATAGGACTGACAAACTAACTGGAAGTTTGAAGTGTCTGAAAGACTCTAAATTGACTGAGGAGTTGATGGGACAAGCCCCCAAATAACTCTGACCGACTAAATGAATAGGAAATACCGAAAGAAATATAATAGGTCCTCAAAGTATAAGGACTCACCACTATTGCTGATGCTGATAAGATGAACTGTCTAAGTGCGATCAGGAAAATATGCATCTAAACCTATGATATTAAACATCATAGCGCAAGAAATGAGTATGCGTTCAGTACTTTGAATGTACTGGTATATGAGATGAGGTTAGGCTGAAATGCATTGGTTATATGCATGAGATAATAACTGACTGAATAGCATGAGATAACTGAGTATGAAAGCATAAAAATTATAAAATCTGAGAATGCATGACCAAGCATAAAATGTGATTCTTATATTGTCTGTAAACTGAAATACTAAAATACCAATACTGAACAACTGATAGCTGTATTCTATGGTCAAGCAAACCGGAACTGAATTATGTACTGAATACTAAACTGAAACTAAAACCGTAGGAGGTATCATCTAACCGACATGCCCCAAATCTGAGCTGATAGGGGTCCAATGTATGACACCAGTTGAAAGGGTGTTAGTACCATGCCATGGGTACTAATAATGGTTTTGTCAACCCTAAACTAGCAGGAAGACATCTCAAACCTACGTTGACTACATAATTCTGTAACTCAAGGATTGATACTTAGGGTCAAACCCTATACTAACAAGAATGTCCCCATCCTTGGGTTCGCTCAGTGCTGAATCCTACTCCTAACTGAACGAACACTGATTACTGGACTGAGCTAAGTTTAACTGAACAAGGAATGGATCATGAAAAATACTGAATGATAATGCTAATGGTTTATCTGGAATCATTCTGAAACTACTAAAAACTCTGTAAACAGATAAGAAATGGGTTTCCATAACCCTCTAGGACTCAATGGAAATATCAATAAGGATATGTGCAAGCTTTGACAACCATAATAAGGAATCATTACTTAAAAACCATTACTTTGGAATTTTATCAAACACATAGAGACCAATACTTTAAAATGTGGATGATTTTAAAGATGATGAGATAGCACGATCACATAACAAAATCATAAACTGAGAATTTATTCTGAATCGCATGATCATGAAAACATAATATGTAGTCATTGTTCAAAACCCAATCACTTAGGAATTTCATCAAACACTTAAAATTAATAGGTTTAAGAATGACAATAGTTAAAACATGTTATGCTAACATAATTGAAATACTAAAATCATGGACATAGGATTTAACATGTGAACATCATCATTCAAACATGTCAAGGATAATTTCCAATGAAAACACATGGTAAACATAATTTGTAATCAAGATTCATAATAACTTCATGAAGATAACTCATAATAACATGTAAAAATCATGGATTTAAACTTGAAAATAGATTTTTGAACTCCATCACACTTACCTTAATTGAAGAATTCGTGAAGGTTCTTGGTGATTTTTTAAAGTTTGAGCTTGAATCCCTTGTTACTTTTGAAGAGGCTAGGGTTTGTTCTTGAGTGAGAATGCTTTCTTTTGAGATACTTTTGTGAATAAGATAGCAAATTATGCTTGTGGGACCCTAAATCCCGTGTTATGGACCAAATGGGTGAAAGGAAAAAATCCAATTGCCTTTGCAAAAACTGAAATAGGTTCTAGAAAATAAGTGAACACGCGATGAAGCGTACGCCGCGGGCTCTGGAGTACTAGATTAGAGCGTACGCCATGGGATATATCGCGGGCTACCTTAATGGTGAAATAGAGTGTGCGTCGCGGGCTTATCGTGGGATGCTACTATTTTGGACTTCCAAACATGCCCTTACGCTAGTCCTAAAATTCCAAAACACACCCGAGATGTTCTATTGACAACCCCGATCATGAATTAACTTAAAAGTTAACTTTTCAATGTCGGGAAGGTCTAAAGTAAAATCATCAAAGTTTAGGTGCTTTACAAAATGAGTAAGTCCTAACACAGTGAAATTTTCTAACTCTTGGACCCTTTTTACATATAATGGTGAGCTGAATTAAGTTAGGATCTTATGAGATCTTACAATATCTCCCCCTTGGGAACATTCATCCTCAAGTAAGACTGATTAGCTGAGAATAGTGAGGAACTGAGATTATATATTGAACATGCATAACTGAAAACATGGTTACATGACTGAGTTTGAAACATGATATATGACAGAACTGATTTCGTGAATACATGCAATGACATGAGAATGGTTATAAGGCTAAGATAAAAATGAGAGAGTCAACTTATGAGTAACTATTACCTCCAGCTGGATCTAGTTTCATGAATAAAAGATGAGAGATTGAAGACATGAAAACTCAGGTATTACAACATCTCCCCCTTGGGATATTTCGTCCCTCGAATGATACTGACTTGGCTAAAATACTAAGAAAATACTGGGATGATGCACGGGGCACTTTCAATCTGAATCATGACTGAATATCTGGAATCTGAAACATGATACATGGATTGAACTGGATTCACAATTTACACCGATCCAAATAAACATCTCTTGGAATGGCCATATTCATGAAACATCAAATAGTAAGGCTAGATCAGAAGATAGATAAACCATAGGAACTTGTCTATCTTACTACTAACTGAACTGCTGGCTAAACAGATTGAATTATACTGAAAGCTTATACTCAACTATACATTCCACTTCAAAACTGCACTTCACTTGAGGCAAATGAAAATATTTACATAGGCACAGATAACTCTACCTACTGAAGCCTGAGCTGAACTGAATTCTCTCACTATGTTCAAACTTACTTGAATCTACAAAGTGCACACATAACACTGTAATACTAGCCTAAATAATAAATTCGATACACCCTACATTTTCATAACTCCTTATCTCATGAATGATTTTTATTATCACTTCAGTAACTACATTCAACCTCTAACTAGACATTCACTAACGCGCAGTGCATTCATCCACATATATGCAAATATGACATTCAAGCCTAACATTATAACCACATATGCACTTCTACACAAACATCCATAAAAGTATCTTCCTTATATCCTCCAAACCTCTATCATTAACAACTTTTATGTACTACCCCAAGAAAGCACAAACAAAAATTCAACTAACCATGACATATATCAAAAACTTGGCCTCAATCTTACTTCAAACTTACAACCTTAGCTAAAAAAAACACCACAATCTTTCATCAACAAGAAACATTCACTCTCTCCCATCTAAACAACTGTTCATCATCGCTAGCTTAACATAAGAAAAATTCACTGAAAGGTTAGAACATGAGGACCTAAAACATGAAAGGATACTATGCCTGACTTGACACTTTATTAACGCCTGAAGAATAGAGTATCAATATTATGGATTCATTACATAGATCAAAATTGAGGATATACATGACATAGTCTGAAGTTCGCTAATCGTTAAGAGTGTAGCATGAGTACTGGAATTGAACATACTATAAAGAATGAGTAGATGAGTCATGAGCTACATAACCTGAGGTTGGAGTTCCTAAATTCATGGAACATGATTCGTACTAATGAGTGGATTGGAACTCCTCATACTAGGAAATGGGAGAGTACATGATTTTCCATAAGGTGAACGAATATGAGCTATGATCATAGAGCTAACATGTAAGGCATGAGTAGATTTCGTGATAACTGAAGTACAAAACTTTGCACTGAGATAAGAATGGGTCAGGCGTTATGTTCCCTACTAATGTTCTATAATACACTGGGATCACTATTATAACCTGAGAGCCTGAATTGGTTATTGGTTCTATCATCTCCCCCTTAGCTTTAAGACATCACTCTAAGTCTATGGAACCCTTTCAAATAACTCTAAACTTAACTGCAATCACTTTGCTCTAGAGTCTGATACATAACAATGCACATAAATACTATACTTACCCTAAAAGACTACATTTGATAATGTAAGGCCCATTGCTAGTACTTCGTTCTGATACACAATTCTTAGCTTTCTATAGCCTCAACAATCACCATAAAATAACTGAAACACTGACAAACTTATAATTTCCAAGAGTATCACCATACCATGATTTCACACCATCTAGTTTCTATTAGCCCAATCTTTAAATACTCAAACTTAGATTCTAACACTTAACATGAGTATCCTCAAACCTTTAGTAAACCCTACTACTCTCATCATAGCCTACAAATATCATATCAACAACATAAAATTTCAAATCATAAAACTCAAATTCTTGCACACACTGTTCAAGCCTACTAATTCACCTTCATACAACTGGCCCCATGGATACAAAATTTACTAAATATAGATAATACTATCCCTAGTTTATTGCTGCTAAACTTCTGGGTTTATTCTTTTAACTCTAGGTCATATGCTACTATATGATTATGAGAAGGGATCTGAAAATACATCTGACCCCTAAGCACTGAGGTACTATCTCTCAATTCAATGGCTGGTTCATTGGGAAATTGAAACTGAAAAACTCTAATTCCGCAATCAACTTGAGTAATTTTTTGGTGTATAGTAATCAGGCAATTTTTGTATACCCATCTGGCTATGATAGATTTACCCACTGGGTTAGACACTGAGAAGGGCTCCGCTAGAGTCTTGGAACTAATACTAAAATTAATATCTATGTAGGGGGTTGCAAAAAAAGCAAAGCTTCGGGATCTAACAAAGCATAAACATGAAGATGAAAGAACTGCCATGTACCCATAACCATATTAGGAGAACTTTCCTGATCATGGGGTCTGGAGGGCATATAATCTGTTCTGGTACTGACCACCGGTGGCACTGGAAGTAGTGCCCTACTAAGACAGAAGACTGGATGGAACTGAAAGATAGTTTGACTGACCCTGCTGACCACTTATTGGGCAATCTCTGACATTGTGTCCTAGCTCGCCACACTCAAAACACACATCACTGGTGGCTCTACACACACCCTTATGATTCCTACCATATTCTCCGCAAAGAGGATTAGTACGAACATACTTCCCACTACCCTATGACTTAGAGCCTGGTGCTCTATCCCGATTGTCATTCCTAAACTTAGGCACTGGCGCACTGGCTGGAGGTGGAGCTAGGGCTGAGAATTTTGGATGGAACTAGGAATGGTCACCACCCTCTAACCTTGGCATAAACCTACGTGTTCTGGACTTCTTACTCTTTTTCTTTCTCCCTACGGTTCTCTATCTCAATATGTTGAGCACTACCCATAGGTCTAGATAGGACAACAACCTGCTGATAGTTCTAAGCATATACTGAATGAGCTAAGGTTATGAAAGTAGCTCTGAATTCGGTGTGAGAGACATGCACATTTAAGAGGTCTTTTTAAACAGGCGGATGTACAGACTGGTTGCCATTTCTTCTTCCATTGTTCTTTATAGAAGGCATTTTCTATAAACAGAAGAGGAGAATGAATGAGAAAAGAAGTTCAAATTGAGCTCACTGTCTTTCACACGACATAAATACTGAAAAAAGGGGAACTTTTCCAAAAACATCTTATAGCCTCCTATCTATAAGTGTGTCACACTTCACACCTCTGAATAAGGCTCTACTCAACGTGGCTTTCATACTCCCTAGGATACTTTAAAAACCTTAGGCTTTGATACCAAGTTTGTAATGCCTCGAGAGTACACCCTGGATGCCACACGGTGCTTATGATCACAAGTAACCACAAGCTAGCCCATGAGCTGGTACCTGCTGTAAGCACTGAATAAAACTGATAACAATGACATGTATGAAAATTAATTGAAAAATTCCATAAGGTTTTAAGTTCTTAAAAAAATACAACTAAATCCATAAAAGTGAAACATATGCAAAAATACTAAAATCTGACTGATAAGACTGACAAACTAACTGACTGTTTGAAGTGTTTGAAAGCCTCTAAAAATACTGAGGAGTTGATGGGACAATCCCCCAACTAACTTTGACTGACTAACTAAATAGGAAATACTAAAATAAATATAATAGGTCCTCGAAGCATGAAGACTCGCCATTGCTGCTACTGTTGATAAGATGAATTGTCTAAGTGCGATCAGGAAACTGTGTATATGAACCTAATATATTAAACATCATAGTGAAACAAATAAGTATGCGGTCAATACTTTGAATGTACTGGTATATGAGATGAGGTTAGGCTAAAATACAAGGGTTATATGATGAGATAATAACTAACTGAATAACATAAGATAACTGAGTATGAATGCATAAAAGCTGTAAAATCTGAGAATGCATGACCAAGCATAAAATATGATTCTATATAGTCTGTAAACTGAAATACTAAAATACCAATACTGAAAAACTGATAGCTGTATGCTATGATCAAGCAAACCAGAACTGAATTTTGTAATGAATACTGAACTGAAACTAAAACTATAGGAGGTATCATCTAATCGACATGCCCCAAATCTGAGCTAATAGGGGTCCAATCTGTGACCCCAGTTAAAAGGGTGTTAGTACTATGCCATGGGTACTAACAATGGCTATGTCAATCCCAAACTAGCAGGAAGATATCTTGTAAACCCTAAAATAACAGGAAGACTCATGAGATATATGTCAACCCTAAACTAGCAGGAAAACATCTCAAGCTTATGTTGGCTACATAGTTCTGTAACTCAGTGGTTGCTACTAAGGGTAAAATCCTATATTGACAGAAATTCCCCTATCCCTGGGTTTGCTCGGTGTTGAATCTTACTCCTAACTAAACTGATATTGATTACTGTACTAAGCTAAGTTTAACTAAACAAGGAACAAATCATTATAACTACTGAATGATAATGCTAATGGTTTATCTGAAACTCTTATAAAACTACTGAAAATTTTATAAACAACTAAGTAACGGGTGTCCATAACCCTCCAGGACTCAATGAAAATATCAATAAGGACATATGCAAGCTTTGACAACCATATTAAGGAATCATTACTTAAAAACCATCACTTTAGCATTTTATCAAACAAATGGAGACCAACACTTTAACATTGGGATGCTTTTAAATATGATGAGATTGTATGATCACATGAAAAAATCATAAGCTAAGAATTTATTTTGAATTGCATGATCATGAAAACATAATAAGTAGTCATTTTTCAAAACCCAATTATTTAGGCATTTCATCAAACACTTAAAATTAATAGGCTTAAGCATGAGAATAGTTAAAACATGTGATGCCAACATAATTGAAATACTAAAATCATGGACTTAGGATTTAACATGCGAACATCATCATTCAAATATGTCAAGGAAAATTTCCAACGAAAACACATGGTAAACATAATTTGTAATCAAGATTCATAATAACTTCATGAAGATAACTCATAATAACATGTAAAATTTTTGTCTTTAAACTTGAAAATAAATTCTTGGACTCCGTGGGTGAAAAGAACCCATGAATGAACATCATACATACCTTAATTGAAGAATTTGTGAAAGTTCTTGGTGATTTCTTGAAGTTTGAGCTTGAATCCATTGTTTCTTTTGAAGAGGCTAGAGTTTGTTCTTAAGAGATAATGCTTTCTTTTGAGACAATTTTTTGAATAATATAGCAAATTATGCTTTTGGGACCCTAAATCCCATGTTATGGACCAAATAGGTGAAGGGAAAAGACCCAATTGTCCTTGCAAAAATGGAAACATGCGTTGGAAAATAAGAGGGATCACGATGAAGCATGCACCGTGGTATCTGGAGCACCAGAGTGGAGCTTCCGCTGCAGGCTATATTGTGGGCTACCTTAGCAGTGAAATAGTGTACGCGTCATGGGCTTATCGTGGGCTGTTACTATTTTAGACTTCCCAACATGCCCTTATGCTTGTCCAAAAATTTTAAAACTCACTCGAGATGTTCTATTGATAACCTCGATCATGAATTAACGTAAAAATTAACTTTCTGATTTCGGAAAGGTCTAAAGTAAAATCATCAAAGTCTAGGTTCTTTAGAAATGAGGAAGTACTAACACATAGTGAAATTTTCTAACTCTTGGGCCCCTTTTACATACAATGGTGAGATGAACTGATTTAGGATCTTACGGGGTCTTACATAAGTTCAACAAGAAAATCATGGAACTCATAATATCAAACTTAGTCCCTTGAGACAATTCTAATATATTGATAACACCTGTCTCAGTTGGCTTTAAATAATCCAATAAAACCTTTGGGTCTTTATAAATAGGAATATACTATTGTAGCAGCTGTTGGCCCTGGGCTTTCTCTATCTCTCACAATCATCAAGTACAGTAAGACAATTTACTTCATCTTGCCCTGTTTTTTGATGTCGTCCAAAACTAACCTCCAAAGAAATATGTTATAGTCGATGCCAAATATAGTAATCCAATGCAGGTTAGGGTCGAACCCACAGGGAAAACATTGAACAACATCTTATAGTTGACAAAATCCATGAGAAGTGCAGAAAACTAAATATGGGGAATTCGAAATCAACAGTAAGTAACTAAACTTAAATGCTTGAGTTTGTAAACAATAGAAGACAAACACTAAGACTGTGTTCCCCTGGCTTCACAACTATGTAAGATTCTCATATTCAATCCACCTAACATCCTATTCTTCATGCAAAGTTGACAAGATATATACTATCAACTGTCTTATGAATGCGTTGATAGATTTCACCCTTTACCTTGTGAGTCTGAGGGTGTTGCCTTGCTGTCCTTTGTCTATAACCTCAGTACAACTCTCACTTTTTAATTCTTGAGTTTATTAGATGATGGTTGATAGGCTTGAATCACTGTCTTAACCTTTTTTTCCTAATCTTAAACTCCCTGGTGAGGACGTTCTCGAATATAGGAAATTCCCAAGCTTCTGTAGTAGCTTGGGTTTAATAAATACGAAGAAGGTTGCAATACACATAACTATAGCAGATTAGATAAATCTCTCAGTTTCCTTACATAGCTAATCTACCAGGGTTTCCACAACCCTAGTCAAGGAAATTATCCACTTATGCTTATGCAATAACCCATAATAATCAATGAAGAAGACATTTAATTAATTTCACAATAATGAAAGAGTAAAAATCCAAAGTCTCCAATTAAATGCAAGCCCAAAATCTCAAGAACAAAATCTCAATGATCAAAGTATGCTAAAAGTATCAAAATTAACGTAAAAGTGTGCAATCTAATAAAAGAATAACCCTCGAGTATTTATAGTATCTCAAAACAATAAAGAAATCCTAATAAAACCCGAATAGGAAGAGTAGGTCGGCAATCCTTACGACTCGTGAGGTCTTCTTACGAGTCGTATAATGCCAGTTGTAACCATTCTAGTGAACTTTTATCTTCAAGGCTTCAAGCTTCTGGTGTCATTACAACTTGTCACCATGATTCATAGTCAGTACTTATGACTCTTGGTCTTCACTCGTTATCACTTGAACCTTATACTTCGTAGTTTTGTATATGGGTCTCCTTACGATTGGTCACGATGAGTCATAGTCTGATCATACGACTCGTAGTCTTCCATAACTTTAATTCTGGACCTTGGCATAGCTCACTGGTCTCCTTATGAGTGTTCCTAATAACCCTTATCCACTTCTTATGAGTCGTAGTTAATCATTACTTGGTGGCTCTGATTCACATTTTCTTCTGGTATCCTGACTAGTCAGGGTACGAGTCGTAAGGTGACTTGATTACTCGTAGCTTGACCAGTACTTTGCCTTTTTAGAACTTTTCTTTCTTTTATTTAGTCCAATACCACTATCAACCTTTGTTACCTATAACACCATATAGAACCACATCATATCTAACTAAAATGGCCTAAGCCAAGCATAAATTCCTTATTTTAGGCATCGAATGTGCCATGTTTCCAGGGAACATCAACTCCATCAACTTAGAATATTTCAATTTCCTCAAGCAAAAAAAATTTCAAAAACACAAAAACACGATGCTTAAATAGGAGGATCATAAGATACCTTCGGTAGTAAATTTTACTTTTGTTCACAACACATTACTCCCCCTCTTATTTTTAACTTTTCAATAACCCAAATGTGTATATTAATTTGTTACACCGATGTGATAGAAAGGAATCCGATGATGGCATTACATTAGCAGTGGACAACTAGGCATAAATACAAATTACAATGGCCGAACAATCTAGTAATCTAACAACGCAACCCCTATACCCTCACAATCAAAGAGGTCCCATTCACTTAGATAGATTAACATATTTATTTGGGGACAGTCAAGAGATGCTATCACTCACAAAGAAGTTCTATTTGGTGTACACTGAATGCCATAGGCTTGCCCATATATTCTTTACCTGGGTTTTAGAACTATCGGGTTAGGATCACTATAGGACTTTGTTAAGCTTGTAACATAGGTTTTGGGATGGTATGGTATCTTTGGGAATTTCTTAGTGACTAATCCTCCTTGACACCATGATTACTTTGGGTCCACTTATTTCCCAACTTTTCTTTCACTCTGTCCTTGTTTCTTTTTATTCTTTTTCTATTTATTTAGAATGGGTGTGGTTTGTTATTCTTTTATTTTGATTATTTTTCATAACTTTATTTTTCTTGATCCTTTTTTATTTTTCCAATTTTTCTATTTTTCTACCACACCCAACCTTCTTTTCTATTCACACCCTTTTTTCATACCCACTTTATACTATGCACCTCTATGATATCCACCCTCAACTTAGGTGATTTGCCTGAGTTGAGGTGCATAGTGTCCAAGGAGGACCAGGGCCAAACAGGTTTATTATAGTCTAAACAGGAAGGTGAATCTATGTAAGCAAAAAAATATAGGTCTACTAAGGCTCAAACATCGAGATCGAGGGACGCATATATCATTTGGTTGGGCAATTTAGGCTAAAGTGGACTAATAAAAAAATGGCCTTTGATCATCTCCTAACTGACTATCCTAGAACCTAGGCAAGAGAAACTGCACAAGTTCTAGACTCCATACATATCAGGAACTAGGTAACGCCTCAGACACACATCATCTAGGGTTACATTGCTGCTTACTGCTTATCTAGTTATGCAATTTCTTTCCATAGTTGTTCCATCCCTAATTTTAATGCAATTATTAGATTCACAATTATCCCTAACGCATACACATATCACACAATTAGCCAAAATTTAGGAGGGGTACCAATTTTTCCAAAATAGCTTCCACAAATTTAGCACAATTATTCAAAATATGTCTACTGCCTTAAGTATAAATTTTCTTCCTACTCGAGCATCACACAATAAATTTAAAATAACACAAATATGCAAACGATCTGGTTCATAAGTTTTTTCAAACTATGGCCTACAAGTTTCAAAATACGTCAACCATAACCCATGGCGACTGTGGTATACCCCCACCCCAACTAAAACCTATGCATTATCCCTAGTGCATCTAGTAATATAGCATAGGGATCGAGGACATACCTGGGCGCCCTAAGCACCAACTCATACTCTATTAGCATGGGGACCCTCAGCTTTGGCCCCACTTTCCTCAACATTGGTCCTATCAGCTATCGAGATCATCTCTATAGTAGTAAAACTAGTTGTGGCCGGTGTGTTTAGTGTTATATTTGGTGTTGGATCTGTGTCACTGCCCCTCTCAGCATCCTCACTTACTGGTGTCAAACTACCTGCTCCTGTCATCATCTCTTGGGCCTTCATCTGCTTGACTCTCTAGCTCACAATGCTCTCTTTCACCTCTAAATCAATATTTTCATCTTTGGTGATCTGTCTCTTTATTCTGTTATTCTTCTTTTTCTTTCTTCCTTCTTCTCCAACTGTAATACCCCAAGTATTTTCAATTTCTACCTCTAGCTGAACCTCTGTAATAATAGGCATTAGGAAAATTGGCCTCTCATATAATTCATCAACTAGCTTTCGCAGCTCGGCTACCTCAACTTTTACTTCTGCTATGTTAGGGGATTGTTCATCTTTGAGCTGATGTGTGACCCTCCACTTAAAACCATCTAATCTCCTCTAGATTTTCCCACTTTGTTCTTCCAGTCTGTTGTCAACCTAGGGTTGTACCCCTCTTCCACTAACTAGACCTTCTTCTCTATAATATTTAACCTTTTTATAATTTCATCCCATATAGACTGTGAGATAACTACAAACCTACTGGAGCTAACTTGGATAAGGGTGGGCATGGTGCTGTAGCTTGTTGGGGAGTAGGAGTACTAGATATTCCCACTACATCAGAAAGCTGGGGCTGAGACTGCCCACCTTCAACCAGAGTGTCATCTACCTTAGTAAAACCAGCAGCCTCAGTATTTACATACCTATTTCGAAGAGCCTCTGATAACAATGTAGCTCCTTGCTTTGCCTACTTAGTCATGGGGTTCGCTGCATCCTGAATCAACCCCAAATTAGTGGTGTTACTTGGTTCAATATATTGATCAACATATAAGATTTTTGGCACTCCTGACTCCAAGAATATCTATGTCAACAAGCATGGGAATGCTAAAATTACATTATCAGTGCCTACTTCTCGATCACGTATCTCCTGAGAGATAAACTATGCAATATCGAACTCATATCCATCCACGAGTCCTGCTGTCAATGCTGCGTAGACTAGATTGAGAACATTATCTCAAGTAGTGGGACACAATATATGTCAGGCTAGATTCCACCATGCCTTTGCCTCAAAGTTTAGAGTGTTCTTGAATATTTGTTGTGAGTTCACTCCCTGGCCACTAACTACCCAACTCTCTTCTTCCCCATTTATAGCAATGATATTCGTTATCCACCAAAAATGCATCATCTTATCTCTTGTACCCATTTGTTTCTTTGTTATCTTGTGCATTTTATCCATGCGGTACTCAATTTTAGTTGTATTTGCCAGTGGTTGGAAATTGGGTCCATGCAAGAATCTCAAATATTCCATTGGGATATGTTCACCCGAACTCTGTGAATAGTCAATGATATGATTGGATCACCACCCTTCCACAAGTTTCCCTGTGGGTATTGCCTCTTTAACTATCCCTTGTAAGATGCATAAAACTCCCATACTAATTCAAGACTAAATTTCCTAGGCGATGTGGTCATCCACTAAAACTCATATTATTGAAACCTATCCGCAAATCCAGGCATCTCAGACATGCCTGCAATAGTCAATCTTCTCTCCTGATATATACCTCTCTTAGGGTTACCTGTGTCTTGGTTTATCTCCAACTCCTCATTATATATTTCTTGTATTTCGGGGTACCCCTATCATTCGATTATGGGTGCAGGAATAGGTTCTATGGATAATTGAACTTAGGGTAGTGGGGGTGGATGAACATCAATGGGGATATTATGATCCTCACCCTCAATCTTAGTCTCTCCCTTATAATAGCTCAATTCTTCCTCACCTGCTCCATCATCATTTTCTTCTCCCTCATAAGATCTCAATTCTTCCTTACCTGCTCCATTATTATTTTCTTCTTCTTCATCATCATTATCAGCATCATCATCGTTATAAAAAAATGATGGTGAGTGCGATGGGGAAGTTCTAGGATGTTTTATTCATGGTGCTTTCTTGGGAGCTGAGGCCTCCACCATAGTTGTTTTCTTACCCTGAGGTAGATTTTATCTAGGCTTAACCTGCTCCTTTACTGGATATTATTCGAGGTCACTGCTTGACTCATCAGTTTCCTCATTTCTTAATTGTTAATCAAACTTAGGAGCAGGTTTCATCTTGGTGTTCTTCGTTGGGGTTTTCTTTGAAGGTGAATCACCTTTTGGATATATTTGAACCTACTTGTTTGCATAAGACCAATTAGTGAATTCTATGAAGAGAAAACAAAAACAAGAAAAATTGGTGTCAGTGTATATATTCTAGATTCATTAAGACTAGGGGGTATGGGTCGTAACCACTTGGTATGACTCGTTAGAATGAGTCATAACGTAGACAGAGTCCAGGTTAGTAGTTACTGGTTAGGTTATGAGTCCTCCTAATGAGTTGTAAGGTTAGACTATGACTCGTCACCAACACTCGTAGCTGACCAGAAATATTTCATATACTGTATTAACTTCCCTAGTCATTACAACTCATGACAACGAGTCATAGGGATTGATTACGACTCGCATAGTTGAGTTGTAATGATACTAGAACCCACACTCTTCTAATCCTCCATGTTGTCAGTGGTTATAAGCCTTGCAATGACTATTAAGTGTCTTTATGAGTCATTAAAAGTCTTGTATCCACTGTAGCATGGGGGTTTAGCCTGATTTGGTTTCGATATTCGATCCTATTACATCATATAACCATAAATCACAACTTAATACTCCCTACATTTATGCATAAACACAATTCTAAAGCACAAAGTTTATTTTCACTCCCATTACCATATTACGTAGCATAATTTTCAAGAAATAGGGTTTGATTACCTATGTAAACACATATTTGATAAAAAAATCCAAGAACCTTGTACTATTTTTAAGATTAAAATTAATAAATAGAGTTTTTAAGCTTGAACACTTGTTGCTTGAGGTTTGGAACTTGACTTCTAACAAATTTAGGCCCTATTCTTTATGAACTTTTCAAATTTTGGGAGGAATAAACTTGGTTGATTTGATGCTTTAGAGTAAATGTGGAGTTCTTTAAAGTTTTTTAAGCCAACAAAAATGGAGGGAGTCCATGATTTGAAAGGTCGGGTCCCCGTTTTGGGTGCCCTTTTTATTTTAAAAGCTGTTTTAAGACGGGTCAACTCGTGACCCTTGACATGTCAGGATGGTTACGAGTCTTGATTATGAATCCTAACCATATCTTATGGGTGTCAGGCTCCCTCCTAAAGAATTGGAACCTTACCTGGGTCTGGAGTCATTACGACTCGAGGTGATGAGTCGTGATCATAGGCTACAACTCATTCTCAGAGTTATAATGCCTCTAAAAACCAATTACTTGGAAGTGATTTGAGTTTTAGGTCCTTACAACCCTTGCTCACGAGTTGTAATGTTTGGTTACGACTCATAAAGATTTTTGTATCACATGATTTCAGCAAATTTTTGGTTGACTCTAGCAATCTTCATTCCTGCATACTGCACACATATATTACCCTATAAAATAATAAGTACAAAACATGGGTTGCCTCCCATGCAGAACCTGATTTAACATCGAGGCACAACGTGGATAAGTTGGATACTCAGACTTCACCAACTAGCCACATGGTTTGCCTCCTTTGTAGCGCTTTATTTAACATCGCATCATGACACAATTTCCTTAGCTACTCAGACTTCACCTAGGTCCATTTCAAGAACCACTTTAACCTCCTCAGTATTACCCATATTGTGCTTTACCCTTTGACTATTTATTTTGAACGAGGCTTCACCATCATAGTTCAATTCTAAATCACCATATGGAAATACTTTCACCACAGTAAATGGCCCATACTACCTAGACTTCAACTTACCTGTAAACAAGCAAAGTCTCAAGTTATATAGCAATATATGGTCACCTTGCTTAAATATTCTTTTCTCAATTTTGCGATCATGATGCAACTTCATCTTCTATTTGTAAAGTGCAGAACTCTCATAAGCCCAAAGTCAGAATTCATCCAACTCATTCATCTTACACATTCTTGGCATGTGAAATGCCTACAATGCTTTGTACTCAAGTTTAATAGGCAAGTAAAATTCCTTACCATACTTCAACTGATATGGAGAAGCACCTATAGGAGTTTTGAAAGTTGTTCGGTAGGCCTATAATGCATTATCTAGCTTTCTCAACCAATCAGTCCTATTGGCATTCACATTTTTTGCCAAAATGTACTTTTTCTCTATTGGACACCTCAACCTATCCACTAGTCTATGGATGGTAAGGCGTTGCCACCTTATGCGTCACTCCATACTTCTTAAGAAGACTCTTAAACAGGTGATTACAGAAATATGTCCACCATCACTAATGATTGCACGTGTTGTGCTAAATCGAGAAAAGATATACTTCTTCAAAAAGGCCATGACATATCTTTCTTTATTATTGGGGAGTGCAACTTCTTCTACCCACTTGAATATACATTCCACTGCCACAAAAATGTATTTCATACCAAAGGAGTTCACAAATGGTCCCATGAAGTCCACATCCCATAAATCAAACAACTCCAATTCTAAAATAGGGGTTATAGAAAGTTCATGGCCCCTGGAGATATGGCCTTGACGCTGGCATTGGTCATAGGCTGAAGCAAAGTCATGAGCATCCTTGTATATCATAGGCCAGTAGTACTAACATTGTAATATCTTATGGGTTGTGTGGGTTCCTCCATGGTGACCCCCAACTAGTGAAGAATTACAAGCCTCAAGGATGCTCATCATCTCTACTTCAGGGATGTATCTACAAATAACCCAATCCATACAAATTCAGAACAAGTAGGGTTCATCTCAGAAAAACTTCCTTACCTCATGCATAAATCTCTTTCTCTGCTGAAAGGATAGATCTTCTGGGAATAGATCACTTTCCAGGCAACTTGCAAAGTCAACAAACTAGGGAATTAGTCTTGTGATGCTTCTAAAATCTGCTCGTCTAGAAAAGTATCATCGATTTCAAGCCCATTCCCTACTTTACACAATTGTTCATCCTCAATCCTGGATAAATTATCAACAACTTGATTCTCTGTACCCTTTGGTCCTTTACCTCAAAATCAAACTCTTACAGCAAGAGAACCCAACGAATCAATATAGGCTTTGCATCTTTCTTTACCATCAAGTATATCAAGGATGCATGATCAGTATACATAACACCTTAGTGCCAATCAGATAAGACCAAAATTTCATAAAGGAAAAAACCACTACTAATAGTTCTTGTTTGGTCACATTATAATTATTTTGAGCAAGGTTTAATGCCTTGATGGGATAATAGATAGGGTACAAAATCTTATCTCACCTTTGGACTAGGACAACACCTAGAGCCACTCCGCTTGCACATACATGATCTCAAATAGTAAGGGCCAGTAAGGGGACACAATGATAGGAGAAGACACCAACTGTTCCTTTAAGCACTCAAAAGGTTTTATACATGCCTCATCGAAATTAAACTTCACCTCTTTCTCAAGAAGTTTACATAAGGGATTTGCAATCTTGGAGAAATCCTTGATGAATTTCCTATATAAACCTGCATGGCCCAAAAAGCTTCGAATTCCCTTAACTAAAATTGGCGGTGGAAGCTTCTCAATCACTTTAATTTTTGACTTGTCAACCTCTATGCCTTTTTTTTGAGATCTTGTACCTAAGCACAATTCCTTTTTTCACCATAAAGGGGCACTTCTCCCAATTAAGTACCAAGTTGCACTCCCCACATTGATGTAGAGCGTTGGCTAAGTGAATCAAGAAGTCATCAAAAGAATCACCAACTACAGAAAAATCATCCATAAATACTTCAATGGTGACTTCTACCATGTTAGAGAAGATTGACATCATGCATCTTTGAAATGTCGTTGGGGCATTGCACAACCCAAACGACATTCTTTTGAATGCAAATGTCCTATATGGGCAGGTATAAGTTGTCTTCTCCTAATCTTTGGGAGCAATCATAATCTGATTGTACCCTGAATAGCCATCCAGAATAAAATACTAGCTCCTTCCTGTAAGTCTATCCAGCATCTGGTCTATGAAGGGCATTGGGAAGTGGTCTTTTTGGTTCCATGTTTTCAACCTTTTGTATTCTATGCAAACCCTCCAGTTGTGACTAGTCTCATTCACACTAGCTCATTCTTCATGATTGGTACTACTGTAATGCCACCTTTCTTGGGGATGCATTGAATAAGACTAATCCACTTGTTATCAGTAATGGGATAAACAACACCAGCATCCAACCACTTAATGATATCTTTCTTTACTACCTCCTACATAAGAGGATTCAATTATCCCTGATGTTCAATATTTAGGATACAGTCCGGTTCAAGTTGGATCTTGTGAGTGCAAATTCTTGGTGGAATACCCACAATATCTGTAATAGTCCATCCTATAGCTCGTTTAAACTTTTGTAATACAAAAAATTGTTGCAGTCTATCACACACGTAAGTGGACGTAATCGTACAAGTAATATAGTGACCCAGAGAGTTGAATATCGTACCCACGAGGACTACTAAACTAGTAATTCAACTAATTTTTAGTTTCGACAAGAATATATCAAGTGTTTTAAAGTATCGAGGTGATTTAGAAGATTTAATGAGTAGTATCATTAATAAAGAAATAACAGAGTATGACAATAGCACGTAAGAAAAGTTGTAAACAATATGAGTGAGGATTCCAGGTTAAGAAACTTTTAACAATCTTAAAAATCACTATTCTTATCGTGGTTTAGTTAATTATCGGGTTGTTGATTCACAAGGTTTATAGTATGATTATGGTCTATCAATCCTCTAATCTTCTACCTAAATAGACATTACAACTACATCGTTGAGCGGGGATGCAATAATCCATTTAGATGCATTAAGTTGTCATCCTGCCAGTGAACCAAAAAAGGCTTCTAAGTATATTTCTATCCTAGATTCTAATTCAAATCCCTTATTTTATAAAAGAATAAGAACCTTGCTCCTTAAACTCTACGATCTATCCTATGATTCACCTCTCGAGTTCACAAAGGAATATAGGTTTATTTTAATGGTGGCGAATCATCAAAATTGTAAGCACAAGAGAATAAGAATAACCCATATGATAATTCAACGTAAAACCACTCTAAGAATTCAAAGTGTAATCATGTTTTCGGCCTCAACCCCAGAACAAGAGTGTTTAGCCACTCATGGACATAGTCATAATCACCATAGATGAATAAAAGATAAAATCCATAAATAAACTAAATTAAAAAAAATAAAAATCCTAATTGAAATGTTTTCTAGCCTCCCTCAAAGTTGTCCAAGATGTCTAACATCAAGTTCAAGTGTCCTATTTATAGGAGGACAAGTTGGCTAGTTTTGGATTAGGGTCTGTGTCGCCCCTCTTATTCCATGGACTAGGGTGTGCGACGCGGCCTCATAGCTGTGACACACTGGAAATTCATCTGCATGTATGCTTTTCCCTTCTCATGGCATGGACCAAGGTCCGCGATACCCCATGAATTTACGACCTCAATTTGACTTCTAAACTTGTCTTGTGCACTTGTCCTTCCATCTCAAGTTTTGTGGTGTTTTTTCCACTTGTCCTTCACAATCAAATCACCAAGCATCCTATAGCATCAAACACCATGTATTAGAGATCAAAACAATATAATATCAAGGGCAACGAACTAGAAACTTAAGCTAATAACTAGTTTCACCCTTTTAATCTTTAACTTAGTGTTTTGACACTTGGCTTGATTCAATTTAACCTTGAACACTATAAACACATTATTCCACATTTAATTATACAATAATAACATTAGTAAAACATTACACACACTAGAATTCATTGAGATCAACTAGAAGAGTACCTAGCTCAAGCTAGTAACACTAGTTTTCTCATTTGAACTCTAAGTCGCCAAATTAAGTACAAAATTGTTTGAAAGACACCATACACATTGTAATCAAGTACTTAAGAACTTAGATGATCAATTATATCATTATTAACTCATTAAACACACAAGTAGTCCTCACAACAAGGCTAAATAATCTAGAATAACACTACTAAGATGCATAAATTCACCTCAGATCATCACCCCATACTTAAAGCCTTGTTCGTCCTCGAACCACTCCTTACTCTAAGCATCATAAGTTGAGGTGACTCCACACTTCTACTACAAGAAAGATACTTAATATAGAACTGCAATGACTATACAAAATGTAAGTTTCTACACTAAGCATGTTACAAACATAATTGACAGTTCAAGAATACTACTCCAAAACATCCTAGCCTCAAGAATTGACTTACCTAGTTGACAAACTCATACATATTGTTCAGTCAAATACATCATACAAATCACCCAAAAATCATCAAACATGTTCCATCACAACAAGAGAGTTATGATGTTGGGCGTATTTACACGCCTAAGCACCATAATTTACCCATGTTTCAGCTAAGTTTTGAGGATAAAATATATAATTCTTGCACTTTTAGTCCATTTTCCTTTAAGTGAGCTGACCTATGTGATTAGCATGTTTTCAGGTACTAATGATGAAGATTTCAGCACTTTGTGGACCTGTGGGCAGCAAAGGAAAACTTCACATAAGAGGGAAGGAAACTTTTGGACTGAAAGTTATGCATGGGAACTTTTTCCCGGGCAAACCCAGTATTTTTAAATACTTAAGGATGCAGTAGCAACTTATTAGACAAGGATGCTATTAAAAACCTTATTGCTGAATTTTTCAGCAGCATTAATCATTATTATTCGAACATTATTGAGAATTCACGTTTGGAAGGTTTTGTACGAGCTTTGAGAACAGAAAATGGCTCACTTGAGCAACGGAGAAAGAAAACACGTTTCATCTCTATAGCCGAGATTTCTCTAAGTTTTGGTATGATGATAATGTCTACTTTGATTTCCGTTGTATTCATGAGTAGCTAAACTTATCTGTTAGGGTTATGGAAACCTTGTAAGATACTATCTATTACTATGAGTTTGTGAATTCTTGATGTGTTATGCTACTTATATCATTACTCTCTTCGTTTTGATTGAATTCTTATGGTTGCAAACATAGAGAATATGCCATTATAGCATTAACTTGTTCGAGAGAAAATTTACATGTTTGGAAAAGAGAGTGTGACAAGGAAATAGGGTTTCCAACCCCTATTTACACGTTAATGCCTTAACCGGATTAACTTCTTGGAGAATTTGTACCATTTGTTATACACTTTAGGTTCGGGAGAGCTAAAGCGAAATAAATCCTTGATGGTTGAGAAACACTTGGATTTAGAATTAGAATACGATTCTCTATAAGTGCATGCATGTCTAAATTCCGCGTTACTCATAGTTAATAGAGAAGTAGAACTTATAAGGTGGACATAACCCTAACTTATCAATCTCTGTGATTAAATCTTACTACGCAAATCATTCCATTGTTACTTTGATAATATTAGTTCACGGCTAAACCAAACCCTCCTTTTTCCTTAGAATTTTTGGCCAACAGTCTACTAATAATTGCAACACTTAGTGACCGGAGTATTCCCTGTGGGATTCGACACCCAACCCAGTTGGGTTTTATATTTGACAGCGACCGCTTACACTTTCTAACGAGAGTTGTAATTTGGGCGTATCAAGTTACCCATAATTACTCACATAAATGTAATTTATTATAAATTGGGTACAAGAATCAAATTAAGCTCATTCTCATAAAGAATTCACAAGTTACACAAGATGAACCATAGGCTTTCCTTTAGTGTAGTTCTCCACTAATATCAGAATGATGAAGCCTAGGATCAAATAGGTCTTTAAGGATTGTAATGTAGTCTAAGGAATGGGTAGGAACTATTTTGTTCAGGAATAGTGACTATCTTCCCTAAGCGCTTTAATACACCACACTTTTCATTCAATTCACCTTTAACAACCAATTTCCACCACTTCTATAGACCCACATCTTTTTTTTAGCCCCATCTCATTAAGCTTATTCACATACACTATAGTGGGAATATTGTTTATTAATTCATGATTCAATTTTATCCTTCTTCACACCTACTTTATGTTACGCACCCCCTATGATAGCCACACTCAACATAAGCGATTTGTCTTAGTTAAGGTGATATACTGGGAGAACCAAGGCCAAAACAGGTTCATTCTAATACAAATAGGATAAAAATAGAGTTTATTTTAGCACAAATTCTCTAACTCCCAACCATAAAGCATCAATTGTAGACACCAATAACAATTACGTTGGAGCTTCACTTGTACCTTTCTTCTACTTGAATTTTAAACTCCTTAACTAAATTAATTTTACACTAAAACTTAGGAGCTTTGGATCAAATTAAGGTCTATTGAAGAAGAGGATACAAGCTACATATAAGGCTGCCAAAGAAAATAAGCTAAAGGCTCAATGGGGTTAACTAGGATTATGCACAAGGGTTGGCAAAAAAAGGTATGAAATATGGCTATCAAAGAAATGCCTATATCATCTCCTAAACCCACGCTCTTTATTTTACTTTGCACAGACACCAGGAAAGTTCTAGACATTAAGTACAATAAGGAATACACAAAACTTCACACACACATAGCACATGCTCAGCTCAAGTAGGATCATTATAGAATCTTAACCAAACAATCACATGAATTCAATATTAAGCCAACAAGTACACGAGTCATAATCATGAGCCTAAGAGTCTCAAAAGTAGGAATTCACACAATCGACATACTCTTTACAACCAAAACACTTGCATCATGCAATCAAATATAGCACCAACAACAATATCCCACACAAAAGAATTTTTAAAAATTACTCCTAAAAATGGGAATTTCCCCATCCCACACTTAAAAATCTACTTTTTTCCCAAAGTATACTCAAAAGTAGAGATAGAAATACTCTCTATGGCCTCTAGGACTAGCTAGTAGCATCTTTATACATCAAGAGGGTCTTTGGGACTCCACACTCAGTCTTCGCTACGATCTTTAGCGTAGATTTTTTGGTACCCAGACTTCCCATCAACCTGTGACTCAACAAAAACAAAAACTAGTGAAGTAAAAACTAAAAATACTAAAAATAAAATCTACCTTAACTTGGATTGCTACCCAAGTAGCGCCTGATTTAGTGTCGCAACACTACCCAATATTAGACTTAGCCATTTTCCTTCATCCTCTTTCTCCTACTTTGAGGCTATCTTCTTATTTTTTTCTTACCTTTTAAGTGTGAGCTCTTAAGATCAACAACTTTCCAAACATTAGCCTTTTTAGGCTCATCAATCTACATCAATTTGATCTGGGGTATTTGTGGATTGGGCATCTTAATTAGGAAGTCTGAAGAGGTCTTTTGTGGAAAAAACTCTAACACCTCACACTTATCCCCTTCAATCACAATAATCATACATAAATTTTTGTACTAGGATAGTGTGTTGAGTGTTTTGTAAACTTTGAAAATTTCCTCTTTATCGTAGAACCTCATTGTTAGTGTTTCCTCTCTCATATCTATCAATTCTCCTCCCGTCGCCAAGAATGGATGTCCTAAGATGACCGATACTCATTCATCTACCTGAAAATCTAAAACAATAAAATCAGCAGGAATAATAAACTTACCAACCTTGATGAGAACATCCTTTATGATTTCTTCAGGACGGACAAGGGTCTCATTTGCCAATTGGAGTACCACAGAGCTCGGTATCGGTTTCCCTAAAACCAGAGTATTGAAAAAGGAAAGGGACATCAAATTGATGCTTGCCCCCTAAATCAGTAAGTGCATAGAATACCTCACTATGGTTAATTTGAATAGGGAGCATAAAACTCCTAGGGTCTTTAAGATTTTTGGGCATTTTCTGCATCACCACAGAACTACACTCCTCAGTGAGTGCTACTGTCTCAACATCCTGTAGCTTAACTTTGTTAGTGACCAAATCCTTTAAGTACTTAGCATACTTGGGCATTCCCTGTAAAATATCTAAAAGAGGTAGGTTAATGTGCAGTTCTCTAAACGTGTCGAAGAACTTCTTAAGTCATGCATCCTCCTTTACTTTTCTAAGCCTTTGTGGCAAAGGTGGTGGTTGTCTCTCCTTCACCTGCTCAACAACTTTTTTTTTAAGTACTTAACTTTCTTAATTTTTTAGCAACTTTGTCATCTACCTGTTGAGGAACCAACTTCGCATCTACCTCCTTAGTTGTCTTTAGAGGTTCTTCATTAAACTCTTCACCACTCCTCGAAGTAATTTCCATTACTTGTTTAGGAGATTCAGTATCACTTGGCAAACCACCTTGAGGATGGTATTTTATGCTCATGCCATCTGACCTATCTATATCTCCAAGTTTTTTGTAATAATCTGTTAGCTTTTCATATCTGCTACCAACTGTGCTTGAGTAGCCATAATATTTTTCAATATATATTTAATATTGCTAGTCTGAGATGTGGTCTGATTCCCTTGAACCTTCTGCTGCTGAGTTTGATTCACATGCCCACAGTATTGATTTGCATTTTGTACCTGATTCTACCCCATGAGAAATTGGGATGATTTCACCAGGTTGAATTGTAAGTGACACTAAAGTTCTGCTATCCTTGATGATTAACATTCCCTATATAATTAATAGACTCAGGATTAGCCGCACAAGCCGTCACTGCATGCTTACTGCTTCCACAAATCTCACACTAAGTATTTGCCTGATGAATTGTATTAGTTGTTATTGCAAGCTCTGTAGCCCCCAATTTTATTTTGCTGAGCTGAGTAGTTAACTAATTTTATAATGCAATAATCTGAGATGATATAGTAGTAAATTGGTCTACCTCCCACACACCTATAACCTTCTTTGGAGCACTTCTTAAGTCAGCATGTCACTCAGGATTCCCTTGTGAAATTTGATTTGTCAGTGCATATAATTCATCATATGTCTTCTCAAGAGCTTGTGCACCTGCTACTGAATCCAAAAGAGTCTTGGTGTTTGGCTTAAGACCCTTTATGAAAGTTTGAAGTAATACATCATTTGACTGATAATGGTGAGGGCAATTCCTTAGTATACCTTTAAATCTTTCCCAAGATTGGTAAAGATTTTCTCTTTCTTTCTTCCTAAAACTCAGAATTTTACTTCTCAAGAATGTTGTCTTCCCAAATGGAAAGAATCAAATAAGGAATTTCTGAGCCAGATCATCCCAGGAAGTAATGGAGTTAAGTGGTTCAGCATATAACCACCTCTTTGCTTCCCAATTAGATAAAAGGGGAAAAAAGTCAATTTGATGTAATCAGTAGATACCCCAGTAGAAATATAGGTATCACTGATTTCCAAGAAAGTTTGTATGTACTGTTGTGGGTCTTCATGTGATAACCCTGAGAATTGTGCACTCGAACACAATAATTGTACCATATTTTGCTTTAATTCAAACCGACCACCCACCTTTGGCTTGCAGATACAATTAGTAGCATGGTTCATAAGTGGTATTTCCACTTTATGAATAGGTATGGCTTCTGATCAAGCAGGAGAAACTAGAATCACCAGAGCTAGAACACATGCAACAGTTGGATCAATTGGATCAATAAGATTAGGATCTCTTTTCTCCGCCATTTGAACTTCCTGAATTAGATAGTGAGCTCTTCGCCTCTAATGAAATGCCTGTTCAGGTTTTGAATAAGGCTCTACCAACTTTCTATCTCTTGCTAGTCCAGTATTTTGCTAGTCCTGCAAAAGTCAACCACTAAGATCAAGTCGTTAACACTTAAACTTATTATCAAAAGCCAAAAATTAGAAAATTATTAATTATTTGAGTCCCCGGCAATGGCGCCAAAAACTTGTTGTGGTCTATCACACACTCAAGTGCACGTGATCATACAAGTAATATAGTGACTCAGAGAATCGGATATCTTACCCACTAGGACTACTAAACTAGTAATTCTACTAACTTTTAGTTTTGACAAAAATGTATTAAGTGTTTTAAAGTATCAAGGTGATTGTGAAGATTTAATGAATAATATAATTAATCAAGAAATAACAGAGTATGACAATAGGACGTAAGCAAATTTGTCAACAATATAAGTGAGGATTCCAGGATTGAGACACTTTTAACAATCTTACAAATCTCTATTCTTATCGTGGTTTAGTTAATTATCGGGTTATTGATTCGCATGGTTTTAGAGTATGATCATGGTCTCTCAATCCTCTAATCTTCTACCAAAATGGACATTACAGCTACATCATTGAGAGGGATGCAATAATCCATTTAGATGCATTAAGTTGTCATCCTGCCAGTGAACCAAACAAGGCTTCTATGTATATCTCTATCCTAGACGCTAATTCAAATCCCTTATTTTATAAAAGAATAAGAACCTTACTCCTTAAACTCTACGATCTATCCTGTGATTCGCCTCTCGGGTTAACAAATGAATATAGCTTTATTTTAATGGTGGTCAATCATTAAAATAGTAAGCACAAGAGAATAAGAATAACCCATAGGACAATTCAACGTAAAACCACTCTAAGAATATCAAAGTGTAATCATGTTTTCGGCCTCAACCCCAGAACAAAGGTGTTTAGACACTCATAGACATAGTCATAATCATAATCACCATAGATGAATATAAGATAAAATCCATAAATAAACTAAATTAAAAGAAGAAAAACCCTAATTGAAGTGTTTTCTAGCCTCCCTCAAAGTTTCAAAGTCGTCCAAGGTGTCTAACATCAAGTTCAAGTGTCCTATTTATAGGAGGACAAGTTGGCCTTTTGGATTAGGGTCTACATCACCCCTCTTTGTCCATGGACTAGGGTGTGAAAAATGGACTCATAGAGGTGACACACTGTAAATTCATCTTGTAATCTATATCCATGTCCACTTCACCCCTCTCATGGCATGGACCAAGTTCCGCGATGCCCTATGCATTTACGACTTCAATTTGACTTCTAAGCTTGTCTTGTACACTTGTCCTTCCATCCCAAGCCTTGTGGTATTTTTTCCACTTTTTTTACAGCTTGAGTATCATCCATATATCATCACAATCAACTCACCAAGCATCCTATAGCATTGAACACCACGAATTAGAGCTCAAAACCACATTGTATCAAGGACTATGAACTAGAAACTTAAGGTAAGAACTAATTTCTCCCCTTTAATCTTAGTGTTTTGACTCTTAGCTTGATTCAATTCAACCTTGAACATTATAAACACGTTTTTCCACATATAATTAAACAATAATAACCTTAGGAACCCATTACACACACTAGATATCATCAAGATAAACTAGAACAACACTTAGCTCAAGCTAGTAACACTAGTTTTCTCATTTGAACTCTAAGTGACCAAATTAAGTACAAACTTGTTTGAAAGACACCATACATATTTTAATCAAGTACTTAAACACTTATATGCTCAATTATATCATTATGCACTCATTAAACACATAAGTAGTCCTCACAACAAGGCTAAATAAGTTAGAATAACAATGCTAATATGCATAAATTCATCTTAGATCAACAATAACGCCTCTACCTCACTCTCTATTAAATCCACAATAATGATCACTGATAATGTGTTGTTGGCCCCCAATAAATCAAAGCGCAAATGGTATGGGAGGGTCTTTAACTCTAATACTGGTTGCTATTCAATTGATGGATGGGCTGCTAGAGTGGTTCAACTACATCATCAATGTTGTCTATCACAGACACAACTCTCATATAATTTATTTTCGCATTGACTGACATACATTGAAGATTACCTATTTATCGTTGAGTCTGAACCTTATTTGTCCCAACTCTATATCAACTAATGCCCAACCCATAGCTAGGAAGGGTCTGCCTAAGATTATAGGGACTTGGAAGTCCACCTCACAATCAAGTATCATGAAATCAGCTCAAAAGATGACAGATGCCACCTTTACTAACATATCATATTGAATACCAACCAATTTTTTCATAGTTCGGTCAGCTATCAACAATCTTATCGATGTTTGTATGGGTTGTCCTATCCCCAACTCTTTAAACACAACCAATGACATGCAATTTATGCTTGCTCCTAGATCACATAAAGCCCGAGAAAAGTTGAAAGGCCCAATAGTGCATCAAATAGTGAAGGCTTCAAGGTATTCCTTCTTCTCTACTAATGATCTAGAGGCAGCAACACCACAGTGATGAACATTGTCAACAGGTTTATAGCTCACAGTCTACTTTCTAGTAACCGAATCTTTTATGAATTTTGCATATCTTGGAATTTACTCCAATGCCTCAACTAATGAAATGTTTACAAACAACTCTTTCAACATAGACAAAAACTTCTTATATTTACTCTCTTCCTACTTTTTTTCAATCTTTGAGGATAAGGTGGTCGAGGTCTTGGGATAGTTTTCAAAATAGGTTCCTTAACCTTATCCTTACCTTTGTATCCCATACTACTAGTCTTAACATCTAACATTTTCTCTACTTCTACTTCAGGTGATTCCATAACAACAATAGGATCAACATCATTCTTTATCTCATTCATAGTGGACATGAGCAGATCCATGGTGGTTTTACCACTCTGAGTAGTAATTGCATGGCAATGACTATCATTCTTTGGGTTTTGCATTGTATTACTAGGAAGAGTACCAGGCTGTTTTTGATTCAACATGGTCGACATTTGGCCTAAATGCCTCTCCAGTTGTTTGATCCCATCAGCATATGACAACCTTCTGATTCATCCTTGATAGATCTGCCTTAATCTCTTTAAAACGGCTCTCTTGACTTTATTGGCCTTTTACTAATTTTGACAACATTGATTCCATTTTATACTCAATATCTTGACTACCTGGTGGAATATATTATTGCTCTTCTCTTTGTAGCTATCCCTGTGCCTCCACTGACCATCTTATTCTCTGCTCCTGTCTTGGTACCTGTCACTATAATAGTTCTGACCTTGGTTTCCTTGCTCTTTGGCTAAAAAAACTACTACTTCGCAATCCAAATACTTTTCCTCCTCATCTTTATCATACTCGTAAGCTCTAGAAGTAGATCTTTATCCCCCCACTGCATTCACCTTTTCAGCCATCATTGCTGTAAATTATTTTTAAAATAGCCCAATATCAGTTCTGAGCTATGAAACTTCTTGTGCTACCATATCATCCCAACGTAGACGTATGAGTGCACCTCCTGATATTGTGTTTTCCATCGCCCTAGACCTAACATTCAAGGTTTATAGAATATCTCCAAAAGTTTAGATTCGGGAATCCTGTGATAGGGTACCATGCTCAACTTCTTTTTAAACTAAAACTATGTTTCATACATAGACTTTACAGGTAACTGCCGAAAGTTATAGATCTTATCTTTTAATTACAGCATCCAGGTATAAAGGTAAAATTGATGCAAAAACTATCTACGCATCTCATTCCAAGTCATGATCGAGCAACTAGGGAGTTATCCCAACCACAATGATGCTTTACCTATCAGTGAAAAAGGGAATAATTGTAACCCTAATGCTTTTTGATCAACCCTAGGGATAGCATATAAAGTGAATATCCTAGAAAAATTAGTTAGGTGCATATTTACATCATTTGTTACTGCTCTAGAGAATATACCCTTTAGATTAAGTAGCTGGATCATTGCATTGGTAATATCAAACTTTACATTCGTAGGTAAAGTAGGTGGAACAATGGCTCCAGTCTCAGCAGGCTCTGTATACCCCATGTCTTTATCCTTATCATACGATGGTAGAAACTCATATGAAGGTATGACTCAAGCTCTGCCACCCCTAGATCTCTTCTGACTGCCTTCTACAACCTTATGTTGATCAGTTATTAGTCTTAGCCTGGCTAGCTTTGCTTGCTGAGCTAACCTGGCCTCCCCAACCACTCTTCTGTCTTTAGCTACCTCTACTAAAAAATGCTTCATTTATCAATTGGAAACATTTTGTGGGTCAACAGGTAAAAAAAAGAGGTACATTTTGAGGATCTCAAACCCCAGCAGAAGCACCATCATGAATTTGCTCTAACGTCCTTCGTGGTGTCTATAATATTATCTTCGATTCAGGATCAATAAGGAGTAAGGGATTTCCTTGACTGGTGCTAGGAATACACCAGCGTATATCCAACTAAAAACAAAAAATAAAGACTCGCAAATTTAACCAACTTCAATCAACAATTCACATTCTCTTCCCGGACAAAGGTGCTAAAATTCCATGTCGCCCAAAACTAACCTCCAAAGAAGTATACTACGATCGATGCCAAATATAGTAACCCAACTCAAGTTATGGTCAAACCATAGGTAAAACATTGAATAGTATCTCAAATTTGATAAAATCCACGAGCAGTGTAGAAAAGTAAATGGGGGAATTTGAAGTCAACAGTAAGTAACTAAACTTTAATGCTTGAGTTTGTAAATAATAGAAGATGAACACTAGGACTGTGTTCCCCCTGGCTTCACAACTACAAAAGTTTCTCGTGTTCAATCTACCTAACCTCCTGCTCTACATACAAAGTTCGCAAGTTATGTGCTATCAACCATCTTGTGAATGCATTGATAGATTTCACCATTTAACTTGTTAATATCAAGGTGTAGCCTTGTTGTCCCTTGTCTATAACCTTAGTACAATTCTCATCTTTTCAGTCTCAAGCTTATTAAATGATGGTTGATATCCTTGAATCATTGTCGTAACCTTCTTTTACCAATCTTAAACTCCCCTGTGAGTATGTTCTCGAATATAGGCAATTCCCAAGCTTCTGTAGTAGCTTGGGTTCAATAAATACGAAGAATGTTGCAATACATGCAACTACAGTAGATTAGATAAATCTCTCAGTTTCCTTATATAGCTAATCTACCAGGGTTTCCACAATCCTAGTCAAGGAACTTATCCACTCATGCTTATGCAATAACCCATAATAATCAATGAAGAAGACATGTAATTAATTGTAGAATAATGAAAGAGTAAAACTCCACAGTATCCAATTGAATGCAAACCCAAAATCCCAAGAACAAAATCTCAATGATCAAAGTATGCTAAAAGTATCAAAGTAATGTAAAAGTGTACAATCTAATACAAAAATAACCCTCAAGTATTTATGGTATCTCAAAATAATAAAGAAATCCTAATAAAACCCGAATAGGAAGAGTAGGTCAGCAATCCTTATGACTCTTGAGGTCTCCTTACGAGTCGTATGTTTCCAGTCGTAACAATTCCAGTGAAGTTTTATCTTCAAGGCTTCAAGCTTCTGGTGTCATTACAACTCATCACCATGATTCATATTCTGTCCTTACGACTCATGATCTTCACTCGTTATCACTTGAACCTTGCACTTCATATCTTTACATACAGCTCTCCTTAGGATTGGTCACGATGAATCGTAGTCTGATCATACAACTTGTAGTCTTCCATAACTTTAATGTTGAACCTTGGCATAGCTCACTGGTCTCCTTACGAGTGTTCCCAATGACCTGTATCCACTTCTTATGAGTCGTTTTCAATCATTACTTGGTGGCTATGATTCACTTTTTCTTCTGGTATCCTGATGAGTCAGGCTATAAGTCATAAGATGACTTGATAACTCATAGCTTGACCAGTACTTTGCCTTTTTAGAACTTTTCTTTCTTCTATTTAGTCCAATACCATTGCCAACCTATCTTACCTACAACACCACATAGAACCACATCATATGTAAAAAAAATGGCCTAAGTCCAAGCATAAATTCCTTATTTTAGGCATCGAATGTGCCATGTTTCCATGGTACATCACTTTCTCATCCCTAACTACCTTCCTGGCATCGTCTTTTCTAGAAGTCTCTATATATATTAATCTAGTAATAGTTTGTTCCGCAGTTTTATGGCCAACAAGATAAAGTGTTGGTTGATCATGAATTTCACCACCACCATGAGCAACTTCCAATAAGGTTGCTGGATCATGAACTCCTTCGTTAAACATTCCTTGACTTTTTATCAGAGTTCTCTCAAGTTTCATATCAAGTGGAATTAGGAGATTGTATTAACTCCGAGAGTTGGGAATATATTGGTGTTTACCCTAAAAACAACAAAAAATAAATATAAAAACAACAACCAATCAACCTCAACAAACACACTCAATCAACTTCATAATCGTATTTTTCAACAATGGTGCCAGAATTTGATGTTGCCCAAATTACACCTCTAAGCCAAGTATAACACAATTCTTGAAAAATATAAAACCTAAATAAGTTTGGGGTTGATCCCATAGGTTATAGGTCAAATCTCAATCTATATTTATATTAAGGCAATTAATAACAATTTTTAGTAAAAAAAGGGTTTTTGTAATTATGTTAATTCAGTAGTAACAATTGTTGATTTTTTGGATTTATAATTAGTATGAGAGAGGCACTAGGACTGTGTTCCCCAATAAATTCATAACTTAATAGGTTTGTACTTTGCAATTCTTCTTGGTGTTTGGTATGCAAAATTAATAAGTTATGTATACCTAGAACAACTTTACTCTATTGTCTAGGAAATATACTCAAGTAAGTTTTCTCTTCTGTTGAACCTGTGTTACTAAACCTTATCCTAGATCTCAGATAGTTATCCTTTATTATAGGCTCATGTCATGACCCGAGACTACCCCCTAGTTGCGACAACGATGCTTATGGTCATAAGTGACCACAAGCTAACCCATGAGCTAGTACCTGTTGTAAGCACTGAGTAAGTGATAATAAATACATATGCGGAAAACAACTAATAAATGCCATAAGTTTTTTAAATACTAAAAATGTAACTGAATCTACAAGTCTGAAAATATCTACGAAAAAATTAAAATCTGACTGATAACACTGATATACTAACTGATTGTCTGAATGTCTAAAAAGCCTTTAACTGACGAACTGTGGAGTTGATGGGACAAACCCCCCAACTAACTCCAACTGGCTAAAATAGAGGAATACTGAAATAACTGAATTAAGATAAACTTGTCCTTGAAAGATGAGGACTCACCATTGCTGTTGTTGTTGTTGCTGTAATGCTAAACTATCTAAGTGCGATCAAGAAACTGTGCATCTGAACCTATGATATAAAACATCATAGCACGAAGAAAGTATGTGGTTAATACTTTGAATATACTGGTATATGCGATGAGGTTAGACTGAAAGACATAGGTTAACTGTGTATAAAGTAATGGATGACTGAATAAAATGAGATAGATGAGTAAGCATGCATGAAAACTAAAATACTGAGAATGCAATACTAAGCATATATACATTTCTGAAATAATCTATAAACTGAAATACTGAAATTCAATAACTGAATAGCTGTGAATCTATATGCTTTGGTAAAGCAAACCTGAACTAAAACTATATTGAATATTGTACTGAGACTGTGGGAGCTAGCTATAACCGACATGCCCCAAATCTATTATTGGGGTCCAACCTGTAACCCCAGTTGGAAGGGTGTCAGTACCGTGCCACGGGTATTAACACTGGCTGTGTGGATCCACTAATCTAATGTCCCAAAGGACTAGGGTGTCATGCCTACCTGATGGGGGACCCCTCAAAGTCTACGGTGGCATCGTAGGTCTGGAACTTAGGGACTTCTATTTACGTCTCATGCCTAACTGACGGGGGAGACAAGTGCATCTCGCCTAATTGACAGAGGAGACAAGTGCCTCATGCCTAACGGGGGATATGCCATCCCTACGTTCACTCAGTTCTAAGTTTTACTCCTAGATGGAATACACTGATTACTAGATTGAACTAAGCTTAACTGAACAAACAACTGATTGTAATAACTAACTGAATGACAATTCTCAAGGTTTATCTAAAAATTATTTTGAAGATATTGAAATTATGTAAATAGCTAAGTATCGGGTGTTCATAACCCACCAACACTTAATGGAAATAACAATAAGGACATATAAATCTTTAAAAACCATAATAAAGGATCATTTCTCAAAACCCAATATTTAGGCATTTCATCAAACACATAGGAGTCATGGAATTAAGCATGGGAATGGGTAAAGAATGTGATTGAAAACATACTCATCACTATAAGTTTATGGAACCCTCTTTGATAAACTCTAAACTGAAATGCAACCACTTTATTCTAAAGTTCAGAATATGACAATACTCATCAATAACAAATTTACCCTGAAAGACTATACTTGAAAGTGAAAAATCTGCTGCTAATACTCTCTTCTGAGATATTACTCTTAACTTTCTATAGCCCTAAAGTTATCACATAATAACTTAAACATTAACTAACTTAGAATCTTCATGAGTACCACCATACCATGAGTTCACACCATCTAAAATTTCAATTCTCCTTACTATTAGATTAACCAACCAATATTCAAACTTAGATTCTAAAATGTAACATGGATATTCTCAAACTTTTAATGAGCCCCACTAACTTCTTTCATAGACTACTAATATTACATCTCTAAATCATACCCATATCATCATACTTAATTTTGAATCAATAAACATAAATTCTTGCATACACTATTTCAAGCCTTCTGGTTCACCTATCATACAACTAACCCCATGGATACAAAATCTACTAATTTTATATAACACTATCCCTACTTTACTATTGCTAAACTTTTGGGTTCATGCTTCTAACTCTTGATCATATGTTGTCATAGGATTCTAAGAAGAGATCTAAAAACATATCTGACCCCTAAGCACTGAGGTACTACCTTTTTATTTGATGATTGGTTCATTGGGAAACTAAAATAGAATAACTCTATGTATGCTATAAACTAAGGCATAACATGAGTGGAGACAATCCATACCAAGAATGACATCAAAATCAATCATCTCTAACTCAACAAGATCAACTGAGGTGACTTTCTAGGATATTGTGACCGAATAATTCCTATATACCTGCCTGGCTACAATAGAGACACCTGCTGGGGTAGACACTTAGAAGGGTTCTGCTAAAGATTTTGGATTGACACCAAAATTAATAGCTATATAAGAAGTCACAAAAGAAGGTGAAGCTTCGGGATCTAATAAAAGATAAACATGAAAATGAAAGACCTGTAATGTACCCATAACCATATCAGGAGAGATTTCCTAATCATGATATCATGATGGGACTAAAATACATACAATCTGTTCTGGCGTTGACCACTGGTGGCACTGTAAGTGACGCCCTACTGAGTTGAGCGGTTGGCTAGAACTTGGGAACGACTATGCTGACTATGCTGACCCACCTGTAGGCATTCTCTAACTCTATGGCCTGGCTTTCTACATCTAAAACACACACCACTACCATCCCTACACACACCTTGATGATTTCTACTATACCTTCCACAAAGTGGATTTGTACGACCACTGTTTATGTTACCTTGGGGCCTAGAGCCTAGTGCTCTATCCCGATTATCATTGCTAAACTTTGGCACTGGCACACTAACTGGAGAAGGAATTAGGGCAGAGAATTTTTGGTGGAACTGGGAATGGTTACCACTCTCTAACCTTGACTTAAAACTTGCTGATTATTTTGAGAAACTACTGAATGAGCTAAGGTAGTGAAAGTATCTTTGAATTTGGCGTAAGAGACATGCTCATTCAGAGGATCTTCCTGAACAAACGGGTGTATGGGATGCTTCCTGTTCCTTCTTTCATTATTCTTTCTAAGAGGCATTGCCTATAAAAAATTAAAGGATGAGTTAGAAAAAGAGTTTTAAGTAGATATTATGCTCATTCACACTACATGACTACTAAAAGAGGGCAACTTTTCCTAAAACGTCTTGTAGACTCTTGTCCATAAGCATGGCGCGCTTCATACCCATGCATAAGACTCTACTCAACGTGACTTTTCAGACTCCTGGGACACTATAAAACCTTAGGCTTGGATACTAAGTTTTTTCACGACCCGAGACTACCCTCTAGTAGATACAACGGTGCTTACGGTCGCAAGTGACCACAAGCTAACCCATGAGCTGGTACCAGCTGTGAGCACTAAGTAACTGATAATAAAGACATATGTAGAAAAAACTAATAAATGCCATAAGGTTTTAAAATACTGAAAATGTAACTGAATCTGCAAGTCTGAAAACATCTACGAAAATATTGATATTTAAATGATAACATTGATAAACTAACTGACTGTCTGAATGTCTAAAAAGACTCTAACTAACTGACTGTCTGAATGTCTAAAAAGACTCTAACTAACTGACTGTGGAGTTGATGGGACAAATCCCCAACTGACTGAAATAGAGGAATACTGAAATAACTAAATAAAAGATAAACTTGTCCTAAAAAAATGAGGACTCACCACTGCTGCTGTTATAATGCTAAACTATCTAAGTGCGGTTAAGAAATTATGTGTCTGAACCTATGATATAAGACATCATATCACGAAGAAAGTATGCGGTCAGTACTTTGAATGCACTGGTATATGCGATGAGGTTAGGCTGAAATACATGGGTTAAGTGTGCATAAAGTAATGGTTGACTGAATAATATGAGATATCTGAGTAAGCATACATGAAAACTAAAATATTGAGAATGCAAGACCAAGCATATATATATTTCTGAAATAATCTATAAACTGAAACTAAAATATAATAACTAAATAGCTAAGAATCTGTATGCTTTGGTCAAGTAAACCCGAACTGAAACTATACTAAATACTGTACTGAGACTGTAGGAGCTAGCTATAACCGACATGCCCCAAATCTATTGTTGGGGTCCAACCTGTAACCCCAGTTTGAAGGGTATCAGTACCGTGCAACGGGTACTAACGCTGGTTGTGTGGATCCACTAATCTGATATCCTGAAGGACTAGAGTGTCATTCCTAACTAATGAGGGACCCCTCAAAGTCTACGGTGGTGACGTAGGTCTAGAACTTAAGGACTGCTACAAACACCTCATGCCTAATTGGTGGGGGAGACAAGTGCCTCATGCCTAACTGACGGGAAAGATGCCATCCCTACGTTCACTTGGTGCTAAGTTTTACTCCCAACTGGAAGACACTAATTAATGGACTAAACTAAGCTTAACTGAACAAAGAACTGATTATAGTAACTAACTAAATGACAATGCTCATGGTTTATTTGAAATCATTCTAAAGATACTGAAATTATGTAAACAGCTAGGTATCGATTATTCATAACCCACCAGTACTGAATAGAAATAATAATAAGGACATATGAAGCTTTAAGAACCATAATAAAGGATCATTACTCAAAACCCAATATTTAGGCATTTCATCCAATACATAGGAGTCATGAATTTAAGCATGGGAATGGGTAAAGCATGTGATTGAAAACATAGTTGCAATACTAAAACAATGAATTAGGGATTTAACATGAGAATTCCAATACTCAAATCATATAAGGGCTCATTCCATCGAAAAACACTTGTAACATAACTTGTAATCAAAATCAATAACAACTTCATGGAGACAATTCATTATAAACATCTAAAAACTCATAATTTGATATAAAAAGGGGATTCTTGGACTCCATGGGTATAAAGGGCTCATGGATGAACACCATACATACCTTAAATCCTTAAGCTTGAAAGAGAAACACAATCTTGATGCTTTTCTTAAAAGTTCTTGGATTTGAGAGCTTGATTTTTGGGTTTTCTTAGAGAGAAAGGAATGGAATTTGATGATCTTGGGGAAGAGGTAGGGTTTCTTTGAGAGGAGATTGAAGAATATGGGCAAATAATGCCCTAACAGAATCTTTATGCTATGTATTTATGAATTGGGTTGAGGGGAAAAGACGTAACTGCCCCTCAAAAAATTAAATTTGCAGTTGGAACGCAGTTTAAAGGGGTACCGCAATGCGATGAGGAGTCCATCGCTATAGGCACTGCAATGCGATGCAATCGCGGTGAGCTGCTAGAATCGAAATCCAAACACGACCCAATCCTCATCCAAAAAATCCAAAACTTCCCTGAGACATGCTCGTACACCCCTGAACATGAATTAACTCAAAAACCTATGTCTCAGGGTTAGGAAGATCCATTTAAAAATACTCAAAGTTAAGAGGTCAAAAATAAGACTAAGTCCCCAACACTTAGTGAAATTTTTCTGGATTTAAGCCTCTTATGCATACAACTAGGAGCTGAAATAAGCTAAGTATGATATGGGGTATTACAACTCAAGCTATTCGGTGGAGGTTGATTGCTCCAAGTTTCTATTGATTAATCCCTTATTCCTATTTGTACTCATTGTTCATCCATAATCAATATTAGGTGGGTTATAGACTTGGCCACCATCACAAAGAATTCAAAACTAAGAAAATAATAAATACACATTACCGGCTAAAGATTACTCCATACTATGAACATCAGTTAAGGATTACTCCATACTATAATATCCTACTTTATCAAATTGGATAAGTGAAAGGTACGATCATGGTTAGATATCATGTTCATCCTTTGATGCTTGTAGTTTTATCATTGATTTAATCATCTTTAGGTTATGGTCATGCCATAGATATCCACTTCCTAATCTAGCACTCAAACCATGTCTAACTGAGGCTATTTTCTAATGTCCTTATACTTTCTCGAGGGGGTCATATTCTTGATCATTACTGCATAGTTGGCATAAAATTCTCTTTCCAAATTTGGCCTATATTTTTTGAGAGGTATGGTCATCCACCCCAACTAATATCTCTCAAAACTAGGCACCAATTCTGACATCTTTTATAATGACTCTAGAAAGATTTGAGACTCCTCTTGAATGTTTCTCTTCTTGTTTCCCCTATCTGTCAAGGATACCCCATCAATAAAACAATCCCTAAGTTTGGGACTATCTAAAATTATGTATCAACACCCCTTTATAGTGGTGAAGCAAAAGAACCCTCAAAGGATTTAAGGTTAGATGCTCCCTCCTCCTTCGAGGAACAAATCTCATAAGTATCATCTATATAATCTTCCCCATCTTGATGTTAGTCTTACCTTCTCTCCATAGATTAGGGAATGTTAATGTGGGTAGTAGATTTTTCTAAGGCGCAGATGTGGTGATGTTGGCCTTCTCAAGCTCTTTGGCTTTTGTAATAACCCGTACTTTTTCCTAGCTCAATTTAGCTCCTAGAATGTCAAGGGTTAGCTTCAAAAAATGAATAATATTTGATACATATAGAATTTTCAAGTTCTTGACTCTCCAGTGTGTAGAAAACTGAATTAGATTTCCAACGATATTAATTTTGCCTAAATTCGATACTCGGTTGAGAAATTATGGCATTTTTAGAAAAACAGTATGGCATTTCGACAAGCACCGCGTCGCGATGAAGACCAAAATGGCAATTGTCAATTTCCAGTGGACCTCCGAGATTGTCCTATATTTCGTTGAAGTCCCATTTCCCAATTGTCAAATTCTAGTAGCTAACCGCAATGGTGTCACATCGCGGTGATGGCCTAAATGACATTTCAGTGGCTTTCGCGATAGCTCCGTGTTGCATTGATTTTTCCGTTCTCAATAGTCAATTTCCAGTGAGCCACCGCGATAGTGGTGCATCGCGGTGGCATTCCAAATCGGGAATTTTATTTCTTTTCTAGTTCCGATTAAAATTTTAAAAGTGAAGTATGATCAATTCCCAATCCCCAAATCGTGAGTAACACAATATTAAACATATTCTTAGCCTATTATACCCATTATTCATCAGTTCTCCCTCAAAGAAAAACCCTAGAGCTCAAAACTTACTCCCCAAGAAATCAAATTTCCTCCATTCTTCTTCCAAGATAACTCAAGATTAAGGATTTTCAATTCAAGAGTTCATCTTCAAAAGCTCAAATAGGAATTCAAGATCAAACTTTTTATTCAATTGCATCAATTAAGGTATGCGGGGTTTATGAACAAGGATATTCTTTCATCCTTGTGCCCAAAACTAGTATTTAATTACAAATTTACATGATTTTGTATAAATATACATGAGTTTCAAATTAGTGTTCATACACATTATTGTTATTTGCAAGATTATGAGATTTCAAGTGATTTAGAAGTTGATTTGCATGTCTATTTTCGTAAATTCATATGTATTACAGTAAATTCCAGATTTTGAATTGAATTATAAATATTTACATTATCAAGCATGAACATTATGATGTTTTAACATAAATTTGATGCATGGGCCATTATGACCTAATTGTATATTTCTGTTTCAAGATTGATTGTGCTATAAACACCCTATTGCTAGATTATTTTCAAATTTTTGATAAAGATTTGATCTTTTGATCTCAACTTAGATTATGAAATCCACTTTATAGTTTCAGATTACAGTTTAACTTAGCAATTATACAGTTGGTTTTCGTAATAAACCATTATACTAGATTTTAAAGTAGATTTCCAACATAATGAGCATACAGTTTAAAGGGAGTAGTATTTAGCACCGAGTTGGGTTTGTTCTCATGCCCCAAACTATGAGCCAACATATGTTCAGATTATCAGATTATTCTCATTTCTATGTGGATGACAGATACAGATGTGATCACTTAGATTAGGTTATACTCCTTGGCAAAAGTATGACACCTCTCCCCAACCTGAGGTTTTCCCATAAGGAAACTAGATGTTGGACTCCATGATAGCTCACATGGTTTATGTCGGTTACAATAACCTCCCTAATAGTAAAAGTAAATAAATAGATTTTGAGTGAAGTTTTCTACAGCCTATAGAAAAGAATATCAGAAAAGCTTTTAGAACTAAGTGTAAAGGCTCACAACTTTATTCAGATATTATTTTACAAAAGATATTAGCTATGAGATTTCAGATTTCAGATTACAGATATAGAAGTGAGTCCTTTCTACACGTAGGTAGCACGATATATAGATAGGACACTAGTACAACTTTTAGAACTAAATGTTATGACTCATTAGATTTATAAAGTATGATTTACTACTCATAATCATGATTCTTAGCTTTCAGATATTCCAACTTATGTGAGTCATCTACATTTAGCATGCATTGTTTTACAAATTATAATGATGTTGAGACATTGTTTTACTTATCCATTCACCCCATATAATCAGTACATTCTCAAAGTACTGATCCACATATACGTCTATGTGCTACATTATCTCATAATTTAGGTTCAGGTGCTCTATTTTAGTAGCGTAAGTGATTTTGAGCATCTTTATCTGCATCCCGACAGTTGGTGAGTCCTCATAGTACGAGGACCTAGTACTCAGTTTTTAGCTTATTAGATTAGATGATTCAGTATTTTCATACAGTTCTAGTCAGTTGGGGGTTTGTCCTAGTGACTCTCTAGATATTAGTTGTAGAAGGAAGACAGAGTTAGCTTAAGGCTACTCATAGTCTTGAGCACTGTGTGACGTCTAGAGACCCTTTTTGGGGGTGTTACAGCTTTTTCTCTCATGGTTCAAGGAGAGTGTTATTCAGTCGAGGGGCTAGTAGAGTAGCCAACCCCATTCCCTATAGTGCTATTGGACTTACTCTCTGAGGTTGGAGGATTGTCTTTGGTTTCCCTCTTCTTAGAGATATCATTCGTCAGTTTGACCAATGATTTTGGTGCCATTGGACCTATATTGGAAAAGGTTAGACTCAAATTTGAAGTATGAAAAGCTGTTATAGGAATTTACTTAGACGACCCTTCCTACGGTCATGCCTTCTGATCATGGGAACACTGTCAAAGTACAGAGAGTATGTCATATCAGATGAGTACATACCATACTTGTACCTTGATAGAATGATTGTGGAATGTGATCTTATGATGAGTACCTATAAGATGAGAACTGATACCCCCACAACGACACAAACTACAATCGTATATAGATACAATGATTGTAGATTGATGTCATGGAGTACACTAAACTAAGCGAATTTCAAAACAAAATTTAGACCCATTTTAGAACCTTATTGACAACAAATTTAGTGACAAAGGGTTACTTAAACTTCCCTCGTTCCTTCAATCATTCAATAACTCAGACCCACAAATAAATTTTAGTAATCCCATTACTGTGCTACCCTCATTAACCTATTTTATCACTCAACACAAAAATTTATCTTTTAGGACTTAATTATTTTCTTACCAGTTCACACGTCTTACACAGCTAAAGATTATGCTAAGTTATATATCAGAGAGTTAGTCAGATTGCATGGAGTTCCTGTATCTATCATCTCAGATAGGGGTACTCAGTTTATCTCTCAGTTTTGGAGCCTTTCAGAAGGGTCTTGGTACCCAAGTTCATCTTAGTTTAGTTTTTCATCCGCAGATAGATAGTCAGGTAGAAAGGACCATTCAGACTCTAGAGGATATGTTGATGGAATGTTTTCTTGATTTCAAAGATAGTTGGAGTAAGTATTTGTCATTGATTGAGTTCTCCTATAATAATAGCTACCATGCTAGTGTTCAGATGGCCCCACTCTAGGATCTTTATGGGCGAAGATGTAGATCACCATTCGGTTGGTTTGAAGTGGGTAAGGCCTCTTTGATTGGGCCATATATGGTGTTTGAAGCCATGGAGAAAGTTCAGTTGATTCGAGAGAGATTGAAAGCAGCTCAGAGTCGTCAGAAATCTTTTGCATACGTAAGAAGGAGAGATCTTGAGTTTGAGGTTGATGATCTAGTTTATTTGAATGTTTCACCCATGATGGGGGTGAAGATATTTGGCAAAAAGTATAAGCTTAGTCCCCGATAAATAGGTCCCTACTGGATTTTGAGTCGTGTGGGAAAGGTAGTGTATGGGCTTGAGCTACCCGTAATTTGTCCTCAGTTCATCCAGTGTTCCATATGTCCTTATTGAAGAAGTGCATGGATGATTCAACTATTTTAGTCCCTCTAGAAAGTACAGATATTCATAATAGCCTCTCATATGAAGAAGTTCCAGTAGAGATTCATCATCATTGGACCGTAGACTAAGGAACAAAAAAGTTCCCTTGGTCAAAGTTCTATGACAAAATTAGTCCGTAGAGGGCGCTACTTGGGAAGCAGAAGCAGACATGCATACCAATTATCCTCATCTCTTCTCCACGAACTCAGATTTGTCCAAAGGTAATAATCTTCCCTAATTCAACTTTTTTCCAGTTTCAGATTCAGCTATATAGTTGTCCTCACATAAATTTATTCACTCACAGATTAGCTCAGTCACTCAGTATGTTTTAGATCCAGTCATACATCTTGTTTCAGTTGTGCATGTCAGCATATAGCCTTAGTTACTCAGTATTTTTAGTTTAGCCAGCCACATTCGAGGATGAATGTTTCTAAGGGGGAGATAATGTAACACACCATACTTTTTCCTAGCTTAATTTAGCTCCTAGAATGTCAAGGATTATCTTCAAAAATGAATAAACTTTGATACATAGAGAATTTTCTAGTTCTAGACCATCCAGTGTTTAAAAAATTGAATTAGATTTCCAACGATACCAATTTCGCCTAAATCCGATACTCGATTGAGAAGTTATAGCATTTTTAGTAAAACAGTATGACATTTCGACAAACGCCGCATCGCAGTGAAGACCAAAATGGCAATTGTCAATTTCTAGTGGACCTCTGCGATTGGCTCGCATTGCGTTGATGTCCCATTTCCTAATTATCAAATTCCAGTAGCTCACCGCGATGGTGGCGCATTGCAATGATGGCCTAAATGGCATTTCAGTGGCTTACCGTGATAGCTCCGCATTGCGTTGATTTTCCAGTTTGCAATAGTCAATTTCTAGTGAGCCACCGCGATAGTGGCGCATCGTGGTGGCATGAAAAATAGGGAATTTTCTTTTTTTTTTTTCTAGTTTTTATTAAAATTTTAAAAGGGTAGTTCGGTCAATTCACCCAAATTGTGAGTAACACAAGATTAAACATATTCTTAGCCTATTATACCCATTATTCATCAATTCTCTCTCAAATAAAAACCTTGGAGCTCAAAACTTACTCCCCAAGAAATCAAATTTCCTCTATTCTTCTTCCAAGATAATGCCAGATTAAGGATTTCCAACTCAAGAACTTCAAGGGTTCATCTTGAAAAGCTCAAATAGGAATTCAAGAACAAGCTTTTATTCAATTTCATCAATTAAGGTATGTGGGGTTTATGAACAAGGATATTCTTTCATCATTGTGTCCAAAACTAGTCTTTAATTACAAATTTAAATGATTTTGTATGAATATACATGAGTTTCAAATTAGTGTTCATACCCATAATTGTTATTTGCAAGATTATGGGATTTCAAGTGATTTAGAAGTTGAGTTGTATGTTTATTTTCATATTTTCATACGTATTATAGTAAATTCTAGATTTTGGGTTGAATTATAAATATTTACATTATCAAACATGAACATTGTGATGTTTTAACATGAATTTGATGCATGGGTCATTATGACCTAATTGGATATTTCTATTTCAAGATTGATTGTACTATAAACACCGTATTGCTAGATTATTTTCAAATTTTTGATAAAGATTTGATCTTTTGATCTCAGCTTAGATTATGAAATCCACTTTATAGTTTCAGATTACAGTTTAACTTAGCAATTATACAGTTGGTTTTCGTAATAAACCATTATACTAGATTTTAAAGTAGATTTCCAACATAATGAGCATACAGTTTAAAGGGAGTAGTATTTCGCACCGAGTTGGGTATGTTCTCATGGCCCAAACTATGAGCCAACGTAGGTTCATATTATCAGATTATTCCCATTTCTATATGGAAGACAGATACAGATGTGATCACTTAAATTAGGTTATACTCCTTGGTAAGAGTATGACACCTCTCCCCAACCTGAGGTTTTCCCATAAGGAAACTAGACATTGGACTCCATGATAGCTCACACGATTTATGTCGGTTAGAAGAACCTCCCTAATAGTAGAAGTTAACAAATATCTTTTGAGTGAATTTTCGTAGAATAACAGAAAAGCTTTTAGAACTAAGTGTAAAGGCTCACAACTTTATTCAGATATTGTTTTACAAAAGATATTAGCTATGAGATTTTAGATTTCAGATTACAGTTACAGAAGTGAGTCCTTTCTACACTTAGGCAGCATGATGTATAGACAAAACACTAGTACATCTTTTAGAACTAAATGTTATGACTCACTAGATTTATAAAGTATGATTTACTACTCATGATCATGATTCTCAGCATTCAGATATTCTAGCTTATATGAGTTATCTACATTTTGCATGCATTGTTTTACAAATTATGATGATATTGAGACATTGTTTTACTTATGCATTCACCCCCATATACTAAGTACATTCTCAAAGTACTAATCTACATATACGTCTATGTGCTACATTATCTCATAATGTAGGTTCAGGTGCTTCGTTTCAGCAGGGCAAGTGATTTCTAGCATCTTTATATACACACTGAAAGTTGGTGAGTCCTCATAGTTCGGGGACCCAGTATTCAACTTTTAGCTTATTATATTAAATGATTTAGTATTTTCATACAGTTTGAGACTGTTGGGGGTTTGTCCCAGTAACTCTCTAGATATTAGTAGTAGAGGCTTGTCAGATTGCTAGAATGATTTAGATTATTCAGTATTGATTGTTTAGACTATTGAGTCTAGTAATTTTTTAGAGATTATATTCAAACATTCTCAGTTAGCTCTGACAGATTTTGGCATTCTAGTTTTGATGTTATCTCTATATTTCCTCTATTATGAGATTCAAACTTAGTAGAAGGCGGAGAGGGTTAGCTTAAGGCTACTCGTAGTCTTGAGCACTGTGTGACATCTTGAGACCCATTTTTGGGGTGTTACAAACTTGGTATCAGAGCCTAAGGTTTGTAAGAGTCCTAGGGAGTCATACAAGCCATGTTACGTAGAGTCTTAATCATGGGTGTGAAGTGCGCCACATTTATGAGCAAGAGGCTATGGGATATTTTAGGAAATCATCTCTTTCTTTCGTGATCTATCGTGCTTACTATATCTCTATCTGCTTTTAAATCATGCTCATACTTGACTGTTGAATATGCTTCCTTATCGAGTTAATGCCCGTAAAAATGATAATCAGCCACCCCAGTGTGCTGACCCTCTGAATGAGAATGTATCCCATGCTAAATTTTAGGCCGTCTTTCAGGTGTTGGACCAACCTGTGACTGCTAATGTTTAGGGAAACCATCAGGGAACAGTCCTACTTCAGTAGAATGGTGATTTAGTAGCAGCTAGAATCTGAGACTTCATGAGAATAAATCTGCCAGAGTTCTTTGGGTCGAAAGCACGTGAGGACCCGCAACTTTATATAGATGAGGTGAAGAAGATCACCCAGATTATGCATGTTTCTGAGGCAGAGAGTGTAGAGTTAATATCCTATAGATTGAAAGATGTAGCATATGATTGAGTAGTTATGTGGAAGAATGGCAGAGGTGAGAATGCAACTCCTATAAGTTGACAAGTATTTCAAAATGCATTTCTAGATAGGTTCTTTTCGTGTGAAATGAGAGAAGCTAAGATAAAGGAGTTTGTAAACCTATATAACGTCCCGATTTTCTGAACCGGAATGCTACACGGTGCTCATGACCCCGAAGGACCACAAGCTAACCCATGACTGATATCTGTACCTGTAACTTCATAATATACATATAAAAATGCGGAAACATGAACTAAAATGCCATAAGGTTCAATCTTGAACAATAAAACGTCTGAATAAGGTGGTATCACAGTACTAAAACAAGATGAAAATACAAAAGTCTGAATATGAAAACTCTGTAATCATCTGAAAGCCTCTAAACTATCTGAATAAGGAGTTGAAGGAAAATCTCTCCAACTAACTCCTTAAATTGAAAATAAACTGAAATACTGGAATAATAAATGTAATAATCATGTCCTCGAAAGATGAGGACTCACTGCTAACTGAACTACTACTTGGTCTGGAATCTGTGCCTCAGAACCTATGGTGTAACATAAAAGAAAGCACTATAGCGCGAATGCGTCAGTACAACTAAAGTACTGAGTATACGTGGGGGTAGGCTAAGTGTATGAGGTTTATATACATGAACATGCAGACTAATATGAATATGAGAATACATACATACATACATAACTGCTACTGAACTCGTGGAGATACTGACTACTAAGTCTGAATACTGACATCATGACTTGACCGATACTGAGATACTGATTAGATGAATGACTGTTTCTGACAGTTCAAATTATGAAGAACTGGTTTGATTGACCGTGTCTAACAGTCCTGAAATTGAATACTGATAACGTAAGCTATGACAACTGATTTAACTAATATAACTGTCATGATCGGCCTAACCGATGTAAATGATACTGAGTGACTGTATCTAACAGTATAAATCTTCTAATAATGATTAAGAGTGACTAAGCTTGAGATCAAGCCTAAATAACGGGTGATCTCTGGAACTAATAATAAGAATACTCAACTGAATCTGAGATTAAGATCAAGCCTATCTGACGGGAGATCTCTAAAAGTACTAATACTGAATAACTCAATGAGAGACCAAGACTATATGATGCGTGGTCTTTAAGTATGTGGAACTATCTGAGTTCCTTACTGAGATTAATGACTGTATCTGACAGTCCTGATTTCTGATTTCTACTCTGAAGACTGATACTGAAACTGTAACTGTGGGATGTATTCATGTAACCGACATGCCCCATGCTAAGCTGACTGGGGTCCAATCTCTGCCCTGACTGGAAGGGTATTATAACGCCCCAAAAATTAAGTTTCGAGACTCCACACGGTGCTTAGGGTCACAAGTGACCCAAAGCTAACCCTTTTCATCGGTATAACTCAAAAGCAACTGATTAAAACATAATTTTGAGAGAATAAAGCTGAAGATGTCTCAATACAAAATCTGTTCAGTATAATATTGGAATTACAAGATGACAATTGTACTAACACATATACATATACAAGAAAGAGACTGAATACATCAACCACTACTACTGTCTATGAAGCCTCTACAAGTATTGTCTGTACATAGTCGGGTCATGACTCCCAACTACCACACTCAATACGACCAACAAAAGAAGATACAATGTTCCAAACTGAAATAACCGACCTAAGTCTCTGAACTGTAAGGACTCTTTACCTGCTGATCGAAAACTGCAACTGAATAGAATAGTAAATGGGGGTCAGTACAAAGAGAATGTACTGAGTATGTGGGGGTGCATGCAACACTTTAAATAACATCATCAATTTCATGAAAACATGCATACAGACCATGATGACTCACTTGGCTTGAGTTATATCAAATCATACTCTTCATACTTTCATAATAAATAGTTCAAATGGTAAAATCTCATAATCCATGTAAATCATCAAAAATCATAAATTTTGATAAATCATCATAAATCATCATAGCATCTCAACTCTTTGACTCAAATCTCGGAGTGACTCGGTAATTTAAGAAACATGACTTTTATGGACAGGGGAGTTTCCTATAACCGACAACCCCACGTGAGATACGTGGAATACCAACATTTAAAACCCCCGTTGGTGGGAGCGTCATACTCTTTGCCAGGGAGTACGACCTTAAAACTGCAATAATCACAATCGGGCTCTCTGGCCAATAATATCATCATCAAACAACCCTACGGTGGCACATAGGTTTGGGGAAATACCAAATTTCTCTCTCGGTGCTAAGTACTACTCCCCGACAAGCTCAGAATGCGTTAGGAAATCCACCATCATCATCACAAGGGTCTATCATAAAGACCAAATCAAATATCTCAATTTATAATTCATCAACAATTTGTGGATTCCTAACCCCAACTTCGACTTAAAATATTTCAATCTTTTTCAACATCAACAAGGTATCAATGCATTGAACCATAACCGACTCGACATTTGGACAAGGGTATGAAGACTCAATACGTAATATTTTCAACAATTCAACTCATCAAAATCATTCGAATTTTTTTTTACCAAAATTCATCTCAACATCTATATCAAAATCAATCTTTCTCATAGTCAAAATCATCTCGACTCTGCGAGTTCAAGGTCAATGTACTCAAATGATTATTCTTTCAATTCGACAATTAAATCATGACAACAGCTTTTGAAAAGCACTTGAGACCTTCAATTCATAATAAGAATACATATCCCGTAGTACAACTCAAATCACGACTTTTATCTCAAAAGCCTTTAGAAATATCAATTCATTGTAGTAGTATGCAATTCATAGCATAAATTCTCAATTTAAGAAGTAGAGTAATGAAGTAATTATGTATATCCATATTGGAAAAATTCAAAGTCTTATAAATCCTTCGTAAAGTAATTTAAGTGTATACCCATTTTCGAATATCATGAAATTTCACTAATAGAACTCAACCTTTTTAAATGTCAAAATGTAACAATTTATCAAGTCATGACAACATCAATATTTTTGAGAAAATATCAAGACTCATGGTAACATCTCAAATGTTATATCTCAATATGCTCAATGATTCAATTTCGTCATAAAGAAGCTTTAAGCTTATCATAAATCTCAAAATCATTCCAAAATACCATTTTAACATATATCTTGAAATCATTCAAAATAAAAATATGAAATTTACAATTATAGATATCAAGACATATCACGTCTCAAATATATATTCAATAATTCAAATCGTCATTGGAAAGCATAAAGCTTGACACATATCTCAAAATATTATTCCAAAATACCATCTCGACATACGTCCCAAAATCATTCAAATACCACCTCGTGGTAAAAGTGTGTAATTCGCAATGATAATTATTAAATCATATCATGAAAACATTGAGATAATCATATAAATCAAAGTTTATTCATTCAATCATCATAATCTCATAATCAAATTATTTAGACATAATCTCACTTGCAAAATCATGTAAAACCATAATAAAATTAAAGCTTTGGGCACAAGAACGGAAGATTGATCTTGTTCAAAACACCACATACCTTAAGATGAAATATAGATATGAACTTCCGACTCCGGAATTTTATTCACGAAAATGAAGGGTGCTTCTCGAAGCCCTTAACATGATCAACTCGAATCCCAAATCAATTTGAAATTTCTACGGTTCAATTTAAAGATTTTTGGAGCTAAAATTTGACCTAGGATTTTCCTCTCCTCCAAAACTTGATGAAAATATAAATTTCATGGTCCAAATATGGATCATATGCAAGAATTTTCGTCCAAGAAGGAGAATGTGAAATGACCAAAATACCCTTAAAATTCAAATAATGTCAAATCTGTCCTTTAGTGGACTATTTTGATAGGCTGAAGTAGATCGACAATAATGTTTTACTCCGACATCCAAATTGGATGAAACCAATTTCATTAGAAAGAGGACTCGCAGATATTTCCGTTTATATATATTACATCACTCAGATCATTATGTACAAGGAGTTATGATCATTTGAAGTTGACCCTGAAATTCGCCTGGCTGCAGAAATTTTAATTTCCTGCACGTTTTAGTGTTCACAGTTCGATCGGAATGGTCGTAATTCGATCGGAATGGTCGTAACTCATCGCTCGAGTGTCCATTTTCGATGATCTACATATCGTTGTAAAGATTATTCGATACTCTACGTAATGGTAGGTCAACGTCATAGAAATACTACACAAAATATTTATGGATAGCTCTAAAGCGTAGAACTCGATACGTTTCTCACGAAATCTTTACGAAAAAAATTTTCTGGGGTATTACAGGTATCAATACCGTGCCACCGGTAAAGACAGCTGTTGTGGAGTCAGTCCTAATCTAGTGGGTGACTCCTGGGATTAGTCCTATATATAAATGTGCTAACTGGTGACCCCTGAGTATGTCAATCCTATTTAACGGGTGACATCTCATACCTACGCTGGCTACGTAGGTTCTGGAACTTAGAGATTTCTTCTAAGGATCTCAGTCCTAAATAGAGGGTGAGTCCCCATCCCTAGGTTCGCTCAGTGTTAAATCCTACTCCCATCTGAAAGACACTGAACTAAACTAATTAACTGAACTTACTGAGTTCCGTGACTGGTGGAATTGAGTTCATGAGATTTCTGAGAGTACTGACTTATAGAGGTTACTGAAGTTACTGGGTACTGAGATTACTGAGATTAACTGAGCATAACTGAGATTACTGAACTACCGAGACTGTTGAGATTTCTGAGTCACATGAGTAACTGAATTCTATAGATCATGGCTTGACTAAGAGTATAATGACAACATGTCATGGATCTAGGAACACAACTATATTTTTCGGGTACAAGTACCCCCAGGACTCGATGGAAGGAAACTGACACACATGACTGACTTGATCATAAGGATGGAGTCCACAATTCACAATATCATAAGTAGGGGATTTCATACTACACATGACTATCATATTCTTGAACATGAAAGATAATGCATATAACATGTACATACTTGCATGGTTCTAGTTTCATGAGCATTCCATATCACAATAACAATACATAATAATTTGCATGGAATTCATGTTGAGTCATAAGGGATAGAGCATGGACTTGTAATTTGGGTTCTACTTAGCTATATTGCATGATTTCTAGTCTCTTAGGTATTTTATCAAACACCTTGCATGCAATCTTTAAGGAATAGGTGTGTTCACAAATTTACACCATATTAATCCACCCAAATTCATGATTTCCAACTACATGATCATAATCTTCATGAAAATTCATCAAATTCTCATTCTATAGCACAAACAACAAACAACAACATGAATACAACCATATCACCACAAAATATTCATGATTTAGTAATCAAAGATTGATTCTTGAACTCCACAGACGAAAGGAATCTGTGGATGAACACTACGCATACCTTAGAAGGAAGATTCTTGATGATTGACGGAGGAATTTTCTTGAACTTGAATCTTCTATGAAAACTCTAGCTTGTGTTCTTGAGAGGATTTTGAGAGAAAGAATATGTTTTGGTGAAATAAGGGCTTAATTCCGTGTTTAGGCATTATATAGAGGTGGAAAAAGGACCATTTTACCCCAAAAAATGACTATTTAAGTCACCTGGACACCCACATGTGCGGAGAATACTTATCGCACATTAGGGTGTGCATCTCACATCTTATCGCACATATTAGGGTGTGCATCGCACACCTTATCGCATACCTTATGTCAGGCGACGTACTCCACTTTGCAAGGTCATAACTTCTTGCTCGGGTGTCGGATTTGGGAGAAATTGGTATCGTTGGAAAGCTAATTCTATTCTCTACAATTTGGTGGGTATAAATCTACCAAAAAACCACATAAAAATCTAGTTATGCTCGTTCAAAGATGACCCTTGTGAAATCAAATACTAAAACTTGATGGATTCAAAAACTCTTAGCTTGCATTACCTTAAGTGACTCATATGAACATGCTTAACACATCATAAGATATATTATCGCTAGGATACTCATTGTAAGTCATGTACTCAAATATGAATCATAGGATAGGAGGTTTCATACGTAAGAAAAATGGTTAACTTCCTAGCTTAGAAACATACGGGGTATTACAATATCTCCCCCTTGGGAACATTCGTCCTCGAATGAGAATTAACTGAGATGGGAGAAATGGTAAGATGAAGTACGTACAAGACATACATTACTGAAACATAATTTCATGACTGATATGACTGAAGAGTAGAATGTATATGATACCAAACATGCATATCTGATGCATGGGTAACTAATTTATAAATGTAAGACTGAGGATTCTGATAAACTGAGTTTTCTCAAAATGAGAATGCATATCTAATGCATAACTGAAAAGATGAATCCATACATATTTGATGTTTGATTACATGATTGACTTGATTGATAAACTGATTACGCATATCTGATGCGTGAATACATAACTGAACTAAATCATGAACGTATGACTGAACATGCAATGGTAAAGGCACTAAGATTGGAATGAAATATGAGAACATGACTGAATCTGCTATGTGACGTATGGACTGAACATAATGAACTGAACTGAACCTCTGAATACTCAAATTACAGCTGAGGTTTTTAACTTGAGGGTCAACTTATGAGCACCCTCTATTCTAGACTGAATTCGTTATGCTAGGAGAGACTGAAGGATCTAAGACATGAGAGAGTCAAGAAGAGGTAGGGTATCTCTCCCTTGGGACACTATGTCCCTCTAAAAATGCACACCTGATTGAGATACTGGAGTGATGCATAAGGCATCTATGAACTAGATTATAATTAAACTTCGGGAGTCTAAAACTAATGCATGATGCATGAAGATAAAAGATTCATACGTACCCGAATCTATGTTAGGGAAACTTTCTGGAGCATGGCAAGTCTGAAGTGAATAGAGTCGGTTCTGACGCTGAGCACTATTGGTACTGGGATTGGCGGTCTGCTGATGCAAATCTCTACCTTTCTGAGATAACACTCTAAACTTCCGCATTCTGTGACCTGGCTTACCGCATCCAAAACATACCTGACTATTATCTTTGCATGCACCTAGATGATTCTTGCCACACTCTTCACAAAATGGATAAGTACGCTCACTTCTAACACTACTCTGGGCTTTGGAGCCTGGCGCCCCATCATGACTAACATCTCTAAAGTTTGGTGTGGGCACACTAGCTGAGGAGGGGACTGGGACTAAATTTTTTAGACTATGGTAAGAACGATTACCACCCTGTGAACCAACCGGAGAAAAGCTGTAACTACCTATTTTGAATCTCTTATTAGATCTCTTCCTCTTTTTAGACTTATCTGTCTCTATCTGCTGGGCATGCATCATTAACCTAGCAAGATCCATGTCTCTATTGAGCATAGCTGTTCTACACTCTTTCAATACTAACCCGGACACACCAGTCATAAACTTACTCATACTTGCTCTGGGGTCAGCTATCAAGTCAGGAGCATACTTAGCTAACTGGTTGAACTTAAGACAATACTCCTTCACTGTCATGGTTCCTTGTCTCAGGTTCATAAACTCTTCTACCTTAGCTCTCTCATTTCTAACGGGAAAAACTTATCTAAGAAGGCATCCTAAAATATCTGCCAAGTCATAGGAGTTGCATCCTCCCCTCTGCTCTTTTTCCACAACACTACCCAATCATGAGCAATATCTTTCAGCTTATAGGATGCTAATTCCACACTCTCCTCCTCTGACACATGCATGATTTGGGTGATCTTCTTCATCTCTTCTAGATACAACTGTGGGTCCTCACCTGCTACTGACCCAAAGAATTCTGGAGGGTTCATTCTCATAAAATTTCTGATTCTGGCTGCGGCTGAATCCCCATCTTGCTGAGGTGGGGATGCAGTTTGACGGTTTCCCTGAACACTAGTGGTCACAGCCTGGGCTAGCACTTGAAAAGCTGCCCAAAATTCTGCATGTGACACATTCTCATTCAAAGTATCTATGGGATGCGGGGCTGACTAATTCCCTGTTCTCTTCTTAGGAAGCATGTTCTGCAAACAGACGAGGAACAAGGATTAGACTGAGAGTTCAACTTGAGCTTTTGCTCACTGGAACGACATGAATACTGAAAGAAGGGAGACTATTCCTAAAACATCTTATAACCTCTTGTACATAAATGTAGCACGCAACACACCCATGAAAAAGACTCTACTAGATGCAACTTTCAGACTTCCTAGGACTCTATTGAACCTTAGGCTCTGATACCAAGTTTGTAAAGCCCTGATTTTCTGAAACGGAATACTACACGGTTCTCATAACCCCGGAGGACCACAAGCTAACCCATGACTGATATCTGTACCTGTAACTTCATAATATACATATAAAAATACAGAAACATGAACTAAAAGGCCATAAGGTTCAATCTTGAACAATAAAACGTCTGAATAAGGTGGTATCACAGTACCAAAACAAGCTGAAAATACAAAAGTCTGAATCTAAAAACTCTGTAATCATCTGAAAGCCTCTAAACTGTCTAAATAAGGAGTTGAAGGAACATGTCTCCAACTAACTCCTTAAACTAAAAATAAACTAAAATACTAGAATAATAAATGTAATGATCATGTCCTCGAAAGATGAGGACTCACTACTAGCTGAACTGCTACTGTTGTTCTGGAATCTATGCCTCAGAACATATGGTGTAACATAAAAGAAAGCACCATAGCGCGAATGCGTCAGTACAACTAAATTACTGAGTATACGTGGGGGTAGGCTAAGTGCATGGGATTTATATGCATGAACATGCAGACTAATATGAACGTGAGAATACATACATACATACGTAACTGCTACTGAACTCGTGGAGTTACTGACTACTAAGTCTTAATACTAACATTGTGACTTTATCGATACTGAGATACTGAATACATGAATGACTATTTCTGATAGTTTGAATTATGAAGAGTTGGTCTGATTGACCGTGTCTAACAATCCTAAAACTGAATACAAATAACGTAAGCTATGACAACTAATTTAACTAATATAACTGTGATAATCGGCCTAACTGATGTAACTGATACTGATCAAGCCTAAATAATGGGTGATCTCTGGAACTAATAATGAGAATACTCAACTGAATCTAAGATTGAGATCAAGACAATCTGACGGGAGATCTCTAGAAGTACTGATACTGAATAACTCAATGAGAGACCAAGCCTATATGACGGGTGGTCTTTAAGTCTGTGGAACTATCTGAGTTCCTTACTGAGACTAATGACTGTATCTGACAGTCCTAATTTCTGATTTCTACTCTGAAGACTAATACTGAAACTGTAACTGTGGGATGTATTCATGTAACCGACATGCCCCATGCTAAGCTGACTGGGGTCCAATCTCTACCCTGAATGGAAGGTTATCAATATCGCGCCACTTGTAAAGACAGCTGCTATGGAGTCAGTCCTAATCTAGTGGGTAACTCCTGGGATCAGTCCTATACATATAAATATGCTAACGGGTGACCCCTGAGTATGTCATTCCTATCTAACGGGTGACATCTCATACCTATGCTAGCTACGTAGGTTCTGGAACTTAGGGATTTCTTCTAAGGATCTCAATCCTCACTAGCGGGTGAGTCCCCATCCATAGGATTGCTCGGTGCTGAATCCTATTCCCATCTGAAAGACACTGAATTGATTAACTGAACTTACTGAGTTCCGTGACTGATGGATACTACTGAGTTCATGAGATTTCTGAGAGTACTGACTTATAGAGATTACTGAAGTTACTGGGTACTGAGATTACTAAGATTAACTGAGCATAACTGAAATTTCTGAGAGTACTGACTTATAGAGATTACTGAAGTTACTGGGTACTGAGATTACTGTGATTAACTGAGCATAACTGAGATTACTGAACTACTGAGACTATTGTGATTTCTGAGTCACATGAGTAACTGAATTCTATAGATCGTGTCTTGACTAAGAGTATCATGACAACATGTCATGGCTCTAGGCACACAACTATATTTTTTGAGTACAACTACCCCCAGGACTCAATGGAAGGAAACTGACACACATGACTGACTTGATCATAAGGATGGAGTCCACAATTCACAATATCATAAGTAGGGGATTTCATACTACACATGATTATCATATTCTTGAACATCAAAGATAATGCATATAATATGCACATACTTTCATGGTTCTAGTTTCATGAGCATTCCATATCACAACAATAATACATAACAATTTGCATGGAATTCATGTTGAGTCATAAGGGATAGAGCATGAACTTGTCATTTGGGTTCTACTTAGCTATATTGAATGATTTCTAGTCTCTTAGGAATTTTATTAAACACCTTGCATGCACTCTTTAAGGCAAAGGTGTATTCACAAATTTACACCACATTAATCCACCCAAATTCATGGTTTCCAACTACATGATCATAATCTTCATGAAAAATCATCAAATTCTCATTCTATAGAACAAACAACAATATGAATACAACCATATCACCACAAAATATTCATGATTTAGTAATCAAAAATTGATTCTTGAACTCCACAGATGAAAGGAATCCGTGGATGAACATTACTCATACCTTAGAAGGAAGATTCTTGATGATTGATGGAGGAATTTCCTTGAAATTGAATCTTCTATGAAAACCCTAGCTTGTGTTCTTGAGAGGATTTTGAGAGAAAGAATATGTTTTGGTGAAATAAGGGCTTAATTCCGTGTTTAGGCATTATATAGGGGTGAAAAAAAGACCCGTTTACCTCAAAAATGGACTATTTAAGTCACCTGGACACCCACATGTGTGGCGCATACTTTATCGCACACCTTAGGTTGTGCATCGCACATCTTATCGCACATATTAGGGTGTGCGTCGCACACCTTATGTCAGGCGACATACTCCACTTTGCAAAGTCAAAACTTCTTGTTTGGGTGTCAGATTTGGACGAAATTGGTATCGTAGGAAAGCTAATTCGATTCTCTACAATTTGGTGGGTATAAATCTGCCAAAACACCACATAAACATCAAGTTATGCTCGTTCAAAGATGACCCTTGTGAAATCAAATACTAAAACTTGATGGATTCAAAAATTCTTAGCTTGCATTACCTTAAGTGACTCATATGAACATGCTTAACACATCATAATATATATTATCACTAGGATACTCATTTTAAGTCATGTACTCAAATATGAATCACAGTATTGGAGGTTTCATACATAGGAAAAATGGTTTACTTCCTAGCTTAGAAACATACGGGGTATTACAACCTAAGGCAGGGATCGATGACAGTGAAAGAGTACTTCCTTAAGTTCAACCATTTGTCTAAGTATGCCCCTGATACTATGGCTGACCCTAGGGAGAGTATGAGTAAGTTTGTTACTGAAGTATCTGGTTTGGTAGTCAAAGAGTGTATGACTGTCATGCTTATTAGGGACATGGATCTTTCTAGGTTGATGATTCATGCTCAGTAGATTAAGGTAGAGATGTTTAAGGGAAGAGAGAGAGGAAATAAGAAGGCTAAAATAGGGTAGTTTGAGTATGGCCAGACAAAGTATAAAAGGGAAATCGTTCACAGTTTTAGAATCGTTTATCTATGCCAGCACTATCTTCAGCTAGTTCTCCCACTCCCAGAGATAGACAAGAGCAGTGGGGTAAGACTTTTGTGTCCATATCTCAGAATAGTATGAGTGGAAAGCTCAATTATCCTCCATGTGCTAAGTATGGTAAGAATTATCCTGGCGAGTGCTTGTTGGGACAGAAAGGTTGTTATAGTTGTGGCAAGTTGGGACATGAAATCAAAGAGTGTCTGTATGCTAAGTAGGGAAACAGGGATGTTCGTCCCCAGACTTAGGCTACTAGCGCACCAGCTCCTCTAGGTCGCCCAGTCCCTACATAGGGTGCATCATCTAGTACCAATAACGGTCAATGCTCGAATCGGTTTTATGCTTTACCATCCATTAGGAGCAGGAGGATTCACCAGATGTTGCTACTGGTATGCTTTGTCTCTTTTATCTTGATGTTTATGTGTTGCTAGACCCCGGGTCGAATTTCACTTATGTGACCCCGTTAGCTACAGTGAATTTTTAAATAGGTTCTAAAAAGATCCCTAAGCTCTTCTTAGTTTCTATCTCAATGGGTGAGTCAGTTATTGCTGAACAGATCTATAGAAAGTGTCATATCACTTTTCTTCATAAAATCATGTTAGTAGACCTAATAGAGTTAGATGTGGTTGACTTTGACCTCATTCTTGGTATGGATTAGCTCCATTCCAATTATGAATCTATAGATTATTGCACCCGAGTGGTGAAGTTTTAGTTTCCAGATGAGCCAGTCTTTGAGTGGGAAGGAAATTCAGTTTCTCCTAAAAGTCATTTCATATCTTATCTTAAAGCTAGAAAGTTAATTTCCAAAGGGTGTATCTATCATCTAGTTTGGGTCAAAGACACTAAGTCTGAGACTCCAATAGTTCAGTTAGTCAGTGTAGCCAATGAGTTTTTTGATGTTTTTCCCAAAAATTTTCCAGGGGTACCTCCCGATAAGGAAATATAATTCGGTATTGACCTTCTTCCAGATACACAACCTATCTCTACTCCATATCGTATGGCTCTAGCCGAGATTAAAGAGTTAAAAGAATAGATTAAATATCTTTTAGATAAAGGTTTCATAAGGCCCAGTATTTCTCCATGGGGTGCGCCCTTCCTATTTATTCAAAAGAAAGATGGTTCTTTCCGAATGTGCATCGACTATCATCAGCTGAATAAAGTCACAGTCAAAAAAAACAATATCCTCTTCCTAGAATTGATGACTTATTCAACCAACTTTAAGGTGCAAGTTACTTCTCCAAGATAGACCTTAAAACTGGCTATCATCAGCTTAAAGTAAGGGAATGTGATATTTCAAAGACAGATTTCAGACCCGTTATGTCATTTTGAGATTCTAGCCATGTCCTTCAAACTACAACAACCTTAATGGACTTGATGAACTGAGTGTTCAAACAGTATTTAGATATGTTTGTCATAGTCTTTATCGATGATATTCTTGTCTTTTCTCATAGAGAGGATGATCATACAGACCACCTTAGAATTGTGTTGCAAACTCTTAGGGATCACTAGTTGTTCACCAAATTTAGCAAATGTGAATTTTAGCTAAGGTCAGTAGCCTTCCTTGGTCATATTATTTCCAGTGATGGTATTAGAGTTGATCCCCAAAAGACAGAGGCAGTAAGAAAATGGCCTAGACCTATTTCTCTATCAGACATTAGAAGTTTCTTGGGTTTAACTGGCTATTACAGATATTTTGTTGAGGTTTTTTCTTCTATTGCGTCCCCTATGTCTATATTGACCAAAGAAAAAGTTAAGTTCCAGTGGTCAAATTCCTGTGAGAAAAGTTTTCGGGAGTTGAAGACTTGACTTACTTTAGCCCCAGTTTTAGCATTACCTGATGGTACAGATGGTTTCATTGTGTATTGTGATGCCTCTAGAGTCGTTCTGGGTTGTGTGTTGATGCAGAGAGGTAAAGTTATAGTCTATTCCTCTAGACAACTTAAGCCTCACGAAAAGAACTACCCGACCCATAACCTTGAGTTAGCTGTTGTTGTGTTTGCATTAAAAATCTGGAGGCACTATCTTTATGGGGTGCATGTTGATGTGTTTACGGACCACAAAAGTTTGCAGTATGTATTTACTCAGAGAGAGTTGAATCTTTGGTAGAGAAGATGGTTAGAATTGTTGAAGGACTATGATATGAGTGTGTTGTATCATTCGGGCAAGGCCAATGTAGTAGCAAACGCCCTTAGTAGATTATCCATGGGCAGTGTTGCTCATGTGGAGATGATAAGAGGGAGTTAGTTCGAGAAGTTCACCAATTAGCTAGATTGGGTGTGAGGTTGGTTGATTCAGCTGAAGGGAATGTTTGGGTTTAGAGTAGTTTCGAGTCTTCTCTAGTTTCAGAAGTGAAAGAAAAGTAGGATAAGGATTCTAGTTTGGTCAAACTGAAGGAGTCAGTTAAAGACCAAAAGGTAGAGGTTTTCTCCCAAGGGGGAGATGGTGTGTTGAGGTACCAGAGTAGATTGTGTGTGCCATGTGTTGATGATTTGAGGCAGCGGATTATGGAAGAAGCGCATGGTGCGCATTACTCTATTCATCCAAGATCCACCAAGATATATCATGACTTGTGGGAAATCTATTGGTGGAGTGGTATGAAGAAAGATATAGTAGAATTTGTAGCCAAGTGTGCAACTTATCAATAGGTTAACGAAGAGCACCAAAGACCTGGTGGTACCTTACAGGAGTTTGGTATCCCCACTTGGAAGTGTGAAGAGGTGAATATGGACTTTGTGACTGGATTACCCTATTTGCGTCGTCAGCATGATTCAATATGGGTTATTGTAGACAGATTGACTAAGTCAGTGCATTTCTTACCAGTTCACACGTCCTACACAGCTAAAGATTATGCTAAGTTATATATCAGAGAGTTAGTCAGATTGCATGGAGTTCCTGTATCTATCATCTCAGATAGGGGTACTCAGTTTACCTCTCAGTTTTGGAGCCTTTCAGAAGGGTCTTGGTACCCAAGTTCATCTTAGTTTAGTTTTTCATCCGCAGATAGATAGTCAGGTAGAAAGGACCATTCAGACTCTAGAGGATATGTTGAGGGCATGTTTTCTTGATTTCAAAGGTAGTTGGAGTAAGTATTTGTCGTTGATTGAATTCTCCTATAATAATAGCTACCATGCTAGTGTTCAGATGGCCCCACTCTAGGATCTTTATGGGCGGAGATGTAGATCACCATTCGGTTGGTTTGAAGTGGGTAAGGCCTCTTTGATTGGGCCATATATGGTGTTTGAAGCCATGGAGAAAGTTCAGTTGATTCGAGAGAGATTGAAAGCAGCTCAGAGTCGTCAGAAATCTTTTGCATACGTAAGAAGGAGAGATCTTGAGTTTGAGGTTGATGATCTAGTTTATTTGAATGTTTCACCCATGATGGGGGTGAAGATATTTGGCAAAAAGTATAAGCTTAGTCCCCGATAAATAGGTCCCTACTGGATTTTGAGTCGCGTGGGAAAGGTAGTGTATGAGCTTGAGCTACCCGTAGATTTGTACTCAGTTCATCCAGTGTTCCATATGTCCTTATTGAAGAAGTGCATGGATGATTCAGCTGTTGTAGTCCCTCTAGAAAGTACAGATATTCATAATAGCCTCTCATATGAAGAAGTTCCAGTAGAGATTCATAATCATTGGACCGTAGACTAAGGAACAAAAAAGTTCCCTTGGTCAAAGTTCTATGAAAAAATTAGTCCGTAGAGGGCGCTACTTGGGAAGCAGAAGCAGACATGCATACCAATTATCCTCATCTCTTCTCCACGAACTCAGATTTGTCCAAAGGTAATAATCTTCCCTAATTCAACTTTTTTCCAGTTTCAGATTCGGCTATATAGTTGTCCTCACATAAATTTATTCACTCACAGATTAGCTCAGTCGCTCAGTATGTTTTAGATCTAGTCATACATCTTGTTTCAGTTGTGTATGTCAGCATATAGCCTTAGTTACTCAGTATTTTTAGTTTAGCCAGCCACATTCGAGGATGAATGTTCCTAAGGGGGAGATAATGTAATATACCATACTTTTTCCTAGCTTAATTTAGCTCCTAGAATGTCAAGGGTTATCTTCAAAAATGAATAAACTTTGATACATATAGAATTTTCTAGTTCTAGACCCTCCAGTGTGTAAAATATTGAATTAGATTTGCAACGATACCAATTTCGCCTAAATCCGATACTCGATTGAGAAGTTATGGCATTTTTAGTAAAACAGTATGACATTTCGACAAGCGCCGCATCACAGTGAAGACCAAAATGGCAATTGTCAATTTCTAGTGGACCTCTGCGATTGGCTCGCATTGCGTTGATGTCCCATTTCCCAATTATCAAATTCCAGTAGCTCACCGCGATGGTGGCGCATTGCAATGATGGCCTAAATGGCATTTCAGTGGCTTACCGTGATAGCTCCGCATTGCGTTGATTTTCCAGTTTGCAATAGTCAATTTCTAGTGAGCCACCGCGATAGTGGCGCATCGTGGTGGCATGACAAATAGGGAATTTTCTTTTTTTTCTAGTTTTTATTAAAATTTTAAAAGGGTAGTTCGGTCAATTCACCCAAATTGTGAGTAACACAAGATTAAACATATTCTTAGCCTATTATACCCATTATTCATCAATTCTCTCTCAAATAAAAACCTTGGAGCTCAAAACTTACTCCCCAAGAAATCAAATTTCCTCTATTCTTCTTCCAAGATAATGCCAGATTAAGGATTTCCAACTCAAGAACTTCAAGGGTTCATCTTGAAAAGCTCAAATAGGAATTCAAGAACAAGCTTTTATTCAATTTCATCAATTAAGGTATGTGGGGTTTATGAACAAGGATATTCTTTCATCATTGTGTCCAAAACTAGTCTTTAATTACAAATTTAAATGATTTTGTATGAATATACATGAGTTTCAAATTAGTGTTCATACCCATAATTGTTATTTGCAAGATTATGGGATTTCAAGTGATTTAGAAGTTGAGTTGCATGTTTATTTTCATATTTTCATACGTATTATAGTGAATTCTAGATTTTGGGTTGAATTATAAATATTTACATTATCAAACATAAACATTGTGATGTTTTAACATGAATTTGATGCATGGGTCATTATGACCTAATTGGATATTTCTATTTCAAGATTGATTGTACTATAAACACCCTATTGCTAGATTATTTTCAAATTTTTGATAAAGATTTGATCTTTTGATCTCAGCTTAGATTATGAAATCCACTTTATAGTTTTAGATTACAGTTTAACTTAGCAATTATACAGTTGGTTTTCGTAATAAACCATTATACTAGATTTTAAAGTAGATCTCCAACATAATGAGCATACAGTTTAAAGGGAGTAGTATTTAGCACCGAGTTGGGTTTGTTCTCATGCCCCAAACTATGAGCCAACATATTTTCAGATTATTAGATTATTCTCATTTCTATGTGGATGACAGATACAGATGTGATCACTTAGATTAGGTTATACTCCTTGGTAAGAGTATGACACCTCTCCCCAACCTGAGGTTTTCCCATAAGGAAACTAGACGTTGGACTCCATGATAGCTCACATGGTTTATGTCGGTTACAATAACCTCCCTAATAGTAAAAGTATATAAATAGATTTTGAGTGAAGTTTTCTACAGCCTATAGAAAAGAATATCAGAAAAGCTTTTAGAACTAAGTGTAAAGGCTCACAACTTTATTCAGATATTATTTTACAAAAGATATTAGCTATGAGATTTCAGATTTCAGATTACAGATATAGAAGTGAGTCCTTTCTACACGTAGGTAGCACGATATATAGATAGGACACTAGTACAGCTTTTAGAACTAAATGTTATGACTCACTAGATTTATAAAGTATGATTTACTACTCATAATCATGATTCTTAGCTTTCAGATATTCCAACTTATGTGAGTCATCTACATTTAGCATGCATTGTTTTACAAATTATGATGATGTTGAGACATTGTTTTACTTATCCATTCACCCCATATAATCAGTACATTCTCAAAGTACTGATCCACATATACGTCTATGTGCTACATTGTCTCATAATGTAGGTTCAGGTGCTCTATTTTAGCAGTGCAAGTGATTTCGAGCATCTTTATCTGCATCCCGACAGTTGGTGAGTCCTCATAGTTCGAGGACCTAGTACTCAGTTTTTAGCTTATTAGATTAGATGATTCAGTATTTTCATACAGTTCTAGTCAGTTGGGGGTTTGTCCTAGTGACTCTCTAGATATTAGTTGTAGAGGCTTGTCAGACTGCTAGATATGATTCAGATTATTCAGTTTTAATTATTCAGCCTATTGAGTCTAGTATTTTTCAGAGATTATATTTAGACATTCTCAGTTAGCTCAAACAGATTTTGACATTCTAGTTTTGATGTTATCTCTATATTTCCTTTATTATGAGATTCAAAAGTAGTAGAAGGAAGACAGGGTTAGCTTAAGGCTACTCATACTCTTGAGCACCGTGTGACGTCTAGAGACCCTTTTTGGGGGTGTTACAACTTTTTCTCTCATGGTTCAAGGAGAGTGTTATTCAGTCGAGGGGCTAGTAGAGTAGCCAACCCCATTCCCTATAGTGCTATTGGACTTACTCTCTGAGGTTGGAGGATTGTCTTTGGTTGCCCTCTTCTTAGAGATATCATTCGTCAGTTTGACCAATGATTTTGGTGCCATTGGACCTATATTGGAGAAGGTTAGACTCAAATTTGAAGTATGAAAAGCTGTTATAGGAATCTACTTAGACGACCCTTCCTACGGTCATGCCTTCTGATCATGGGAACACTGTCAAAGTAGAGAGAGTATGTCATATCAGATGAGTACATACCATACTTGTACCTTGATAGAATGATTGTGGAATGTGATCTTATGATGAGTACCTATAAGATGAGAACTGATACCCCCACAACGACACAAACTACAATCGTATATAGATACAATGATTGTAGATTGATGTCATGGAGTATACTAAACTAAGCGAATTTCAAAACAAAATTTAGACCCATTTTAGAACCTTATTGACAACAAATTTAGTGACAAAGGGTTACTTAAACTTCCCCCGTTCCTTCAATCATTCAATAACTCAGACCCACAAATAAATTTTAGTAATCCCATTACTGTGCTACCCTCATTAACCTATTTTATCACTCAACACAAAAATTTATCTTTTAGGACTTAATTTTTTTTCTTTTTGAATTGAAATACGGGTTGAGTGATTGAGCTCGACTCTAAAGGAGAAGCTTGACGAACAAGGCAAAGGTGAGTTCGCTTTAAATATTGCTCTTTGGATCAATTTAGAGTAAAAATTGTGTAAGAAATGATTAGAAATGATTAGAATTGTTTTTCTATCTTAGTCGGGTATTTGGCGTAGGGTTTCAATTTTTAAACCCAAATTGTGTCGGGTCGGATTGGGTTCCACGTATTTAAGTGGACTCTACAAATGGGATTTTCCTATGATCATGGTATTAAAACACAATTGTGACACCTTATCATAGTATGTGGGTTGAAGAATACTTACCTAGGAACCTATAACCTTTAAGGACGATCGTGATATGTAACCATGACTATTCCTTAAAATTGTAGGTTTGATATCCTAATTGTTGGTTTGCAGGAGTTTTATCAGACGATGGGCACCATGATCGTGACATCTAGGTATAATCATTGTGACCCATCATAGGATAACTCCCCAAATTTCATCCTACAAGACTTTAGTACACTTTGTGCAGACAACTAAACCCACAATTATGGGATCCCCTCATGGTCGTGCAATATTCTCGTGGGTTCAGTGCTGAGTCCAAGTATGTAATTTCTTTGTTGGATAATCCCTTCACAAGTAACACACATTACCATATAAAAGTAATAAGTACTAAATTATGTATTGCCTACTAAGAATCATTTGATTTAATGTCGCTATATGGTGTGTCTAAGTTGGTTACTCTTACTTCACCAAAAAGGCCATGGGTGTCGTCCCATGAAGCATCTCATTTAATGTCGCGGCACGACTCGGGTGTGCTTGACACTTCAAGCATGTGGTACTCTATAGGCAATTGTCGATTGTGCTCCAAAGATAATGCAAGTATAAATAACATGCAAAGAAGGAATATAAACTATAGAAAACTATCCAGGAAGCTAACACAATAATGGCAGAGAGGCAGTACGGGTAAACTATCCTATCATATCCATATCCAGGAACTAAAGTACTATACCATATATCACTAGTATATAAATAAAGGGTAGAAGAAGGATATATAATAATAGACAATGCCAAGAAATACATATTCTATATGAGTAAACAAGGAAAGATAGGGATATATGGTAATACCATATATATATATAGGTATACCAGACTAACTCAAAGGTTACAACCTAAGGTTGCAAACCTAACCTGTCCAGGAAATCCTATCAAAGCAGGAACACTAATGCTTGTAGGATCCGAGCCTAAAGTCAAAGGGTCTAACCTCGAATACACTAACCATAAAACAATTTACCATAAAAAGGAAAGGGATCAGAATCATGCCTCAAACCACAGTATCAGTCCATAATCAGTCTACCACGAACTAATCATAATAACAACAATAAAGTAACCAACTAATCCATACAAACTATACCTAATCGAGGCCCCATAAACCCAGAAGGTTCAACCAACACTTAGCATACAATAATCATAGACTATACCTATGCAACCCCCTATAAGGCTAAAAGATATAAGCACCAAACAACAAACTGGTGATAGGCAATGCGCATGCAGGAATTAATGAAAAGTAAATCCATAATACCATAACTGATCCAAGTACCCTAACATACCCAGTGTAAACATCTCATATAGCTCGACGACTCCCAAAGGAAGGACCTACAATGACCACTCTTCTCCAGCACGACAACTCAAGACAAAGGGGCCCCTAGGGGGTTCAAGAGTACTCGTATACACTTACATGGTACCGATCTAAGATTTCTAATCAGTATTCTACTACATCCAGTACTATATATATATATATGTATATATATATATATTTATATATAATAAATTCACGGACTCAAATCGTGGCTAAAAGAGTGTAAGTGTATAAATCTATTGCTTGGGTCCCCTTCAAGACTAAATCACCATGATAGAATAGAAAGGGTTGGAATCTCACACGACCAAAGTAAATAGTAGTAGTAAAAAAGTTGAAACCATGGACCAGAATCTATCTCAGTCAAATTTCCAAAATATTATTTTTATCTCCAAAAGCTTGTAAATTATTAAGTAAAGTGGTACAATTCTATTTTTATAAAAGAACCCATTTCAAGAGTGAAAGGTGGGAATAAATCTCTTTTAAAAACCAAGGAAAATCATGGTTTGGTTGGAATCATACCACTAAGTGAGCCTAAATGTACCGTAATCAATACATGCCATTATCGGTATCCAAACAATATTTTACAAACATCTAAGAATCTGTAAGCTAAATCCACGTCCTTTATAATGATAAAATACTCACCTGGAGTCCAATTGGTATCATAACCATGGCCTCGGGCCCAATAGTATAATACTAGAATAAAGGTATACTATAATCTGGGGAAAACTATCATTCAATCCACTAAGTTAAGAAATAAACCTTATACTAAGGGATAGTTAGCATTAACTATGGTTAACAAGCTCATAATCTTGGGTGGTAGGCTTCTGTTACTATAACACACATTTCATCTTAAGGGTCGATTTACCATTCTATCCCCAAACTTATAACTTAGGCTAAGTAACAGTAGCCTAACCATAATCATATCCTAACATCCTCAGCTAATATGTAAAATATATATCATACACTATCTCATAAAGAAGAGTAGACCGGAGCCTACCTCAATGTAGAACCACAAATCTTTTAATCGTCCATAAATCATCCGCCTTTGCTCCACAATCCTGAAACACCTCCAAACTATCAAAATACTAATATACATATCATTAGGAGTAAAAAAAAACCATATTTCTATATAAAGGGTCAAGTCATAATTTGGGTCAAGAACGCCCTTGTGGGGCCTGCAAATGGAATCCAAAATTGAACCCGTCATGAGGTCCCTCGAAGGACAAAGAATGCATGCTAAAGAGTTGAGCATAAATGATACATAAATTGGGGCACAAATCAACCCCTAAAGTCTAGGATATAAAAACCTAATTTCTAGAATTTACCATGAAATGGGATGAAATTTGATGGAAAATGACCAAGGAGTGTTAGGCTAACTTACCTTAGCTTCAATGGATGATTCTCCACTCTTTCCTCTCTTTAAGCTCTCAAAATAGTAGGAAAATAGAGGAGAAAATGAATGGGAATTTTCGGTGAAGAAGGGGATTTAATAATCCCCAATCGTCGCTTAAGCGGTCACCCAAACTCATGAGAGACTGTTGCTAAAGCATCTCCTTGACTGTAAAAGTGATCTAATATTAGGGAACAGGTACTGCTAAAGTGACACCTAGTCTACTAAAGCAATGTCCGCTAAAGCAGACATCAATTGCATAAGCGGCCCTTGGACAAATCGCCAAGGTCGTTTAAAGAGACCCAATATCACTAAGGCAATGACTGCTTAAGTGGTCAAATAGTCTCTTAAGCGGTTGCACCAGCAATATGAAGCATTCTATGTCCAAAATGAACTCTGACCGAGTGCACCAGATTTGCTTGGAACACCATGTGAACAAACGAACTATGTTAGCATACCAAATCTGACATTTTAAACTCAATGGAACATTCAAGACTTACATTTGAGATTGTTTTGACTAAATATAGGGCCCACACCTATCGTTGTATTTTTTATATCGTCCACCTAATAGCCTAAAATAAGTCTGGAAGTCTCAAGACCTAAACTAAAGACCCCTCTAGCCTAAAATCGATGTTATGAAGCTGATAACACTGTCGGAATTCTCATTGGAGGATATTTACTGGGAATTTTGGTCTAATACCTATTCCTTAACAGTGTAAGCTCCAAAACTAAAAAGTGAGCCTAAATCCTAAATGAACTGTCAGTTTTGGCAAGTCAGATATGACCTGTAGATGCTATGGGTAGTCTCAAAACACCAAAAATACACTTAAATCATGGAAATAACCTAGAGGATCATTACACAACCTCAACAAATAAAATCAATCAACTTTGTAACCGTATTCTTCAACAATGGTGCTAAAATTTTATGTCATCCAAATTACATTTCTAACTAAGTATAAAACGATTGCAAATCCAACTAAGGTTAGGGTCGACCCCATAGGGAATGGGTTAAAATCTCAATCTATATGTATGTTAAGGAAATTAATAACAACTTCAAGTAAAAAAGGGGATTTATAATTATGTAATACAGTTATTGAATTGTTGGATTTATAATCAGTATTAGAAAGAAACTGGGACTGTGTTCCCAAATAACTTTATAACTCTATATGTTCGTCGTCCCTTTTAATCTCTCCTGGTGTTTGGTATGCAGAATAGATAAGTTATGTATACCTAGAATAACTTTACTCTTTTTTCTAAGTAATATCCTTAGGTAAAATTTCTCTTCTCCTGAGCCTTCATTACTAACCCTTATCCTAGATCCCACATAGTTATCCCTTATTATAGGCTCAAGCTATTAAGTGAAGGTTGATAGCTCTAAGTTTATGTTAATTAATCCTTTCTTCCTATCTGTACTCATGCTTTCATCCATAATATAGATTAGGTGGGTTCTGACATTGACTACCATAAAAAAAATCAAAACTAAAAGAACAATAATACACGTGAATACTGGTTGAAGATTATCCATACTAAGAACACTAATTGAAGATTGCTCCATACTATAATATCCTACTTTATCAAATCAGATAAGTGGAAGGTATAATTTTGGTTAGATATCAAGATCATCCTTTGGTTCTCGTAGTTTCATCATGGACTTGGTCATCTTTAGGTCTTCAATGGTACAACTCTCAGTATAGATCCGTGATATCAGCATACAACAACAAAATGTAATCATTTGAGCAACTTCAACTTCGACTCCTGCTGACTTCACTTTTATTCTTCAATCCTACAACCTTAAGGTCCGACCGTCACTTCAAAGTACAGTTATGCAAACCTTTTATCTAATCTTTTTTTCCCTTAACTTCTTCATGCATATTTATGAAGATCCTTTCTATGATCAGATGGTACGAGCGTATGATCAATATACAATCACGGAGCTACTTATCTAAGCAACATTTGAGAGACTTCTCTAGATATTTCTACGAGTTCTAAGTACAATCATAGACAGATCCCATAATCGTGGCAATGGCCGTTTGAGACCTCTCAATCCAATATTCAACACTCCACTTTTTGTGACTTGTTAAACCTAAAAATACTAAAAATCCATCCTATCCACATAAATATACCCTTGTAATTGTAAATATTCACCATTTTAAGAGTTTCAAGTGTTGTCATTTCATGACACATCAGAAGGTACCCAAACATACTTATCATGAGTCTGATGTTAAGCAGCAGAACCTATATCATAAGAAGATACAGTGCAAAAGAGTATGTTATTAGTACTTTGAATGTACTAAACATATGAGATGTGCAAATGTAAAATATGTTGATAGACAAAACCCAAAAGGTTTAAAACAACAAATAAAACTCAATCATACCCAAAGCACGATAGATGAAAACAAAAAACATAACCTAATAATCCCCAATAAGCACGACAAGTACCAGACAACAATCATATTGGCGACATCGGTGCATATGAATAGATAAGTGTTATGGAAAACCAAATGATGCAATATGAGATGAATGTCATTTCTAATTATGTGTGTAAAAATCCCCGATCTATGTATCTTACAAAGGAAGGATCCATGGGGATCACCTCTTCTCTAACACTGTGGCTCATACATGAAGGAACCCATAGGGGACTCGAGATATCTGTATACACTAGATAATCCCTAATCAGGACTTCTAAGGAATGATCCATAATAATCATGAATATAATAAGTACTTAGACTCCAACCATGCTAAAATGATTCATTTTTCCTTTATTAATGTAAACACATCAATAAACTCTCTAAATTCCATGTTAAAGTTGAAATAAGAGTATAGAAATCAGGGCAAATAGCCATCAAAAAATGACAAAGAAAATTAGTAAAAAGTATAACACAACAAGTACCCAAACTCAACTAGAGTGTAGCTACTGCATTTTAGTCTTAAAAATTGCCATTCAGTCAGTAAGGGTGGCATGATTCCTATTTTAAAAATAGTTTATGAGTGAAAAATAAAATTAAACCCCTTTTTGAAAATAATAGTGAAAATTAATGTTTTTCATTGTAATCATACCATAATTCAAGCCAATGCATGTGTGAAGGTACGCATGACATGACTAGTATATATACAATAAGAACATAATCACCCAAGTATCTAGAAATAGAGATCACTACTCTCCTAGATCAAGGACCACTATCCTAATATCTGAATGATTAGTGTCCAAGGCCTCAACCTTCTAATATATTGACAATATGTATGTATATCAATATGGAAAGAGATTAAATGGGGTATCCATGATAATAAATAACAACTAAGAAAGGAATATTAGTCTCATTCTAAATTGTTATCCTTAATCTACACTAAAAGGGTCGCTAGTCTAATCCCAAACCCTCAAAAATACAACTATCCCTCGTCTAATCCTATAGCTTCAATAGGAACACAAATACCTTATCCTAATCCTATCACTACAACAAGAATACAAAATTGAGGTTCAGGCTAATAGTCTACTCTAAGATTCCCCTAAAGAAGGTTAGAAATGGTAAAAATTCTAAGCTGGTCTCAAATCTATCCCAAGACGCAAACCCCATACGTAATTTATACAATACACAATCTTACAGAACAAAGTCTATAAGAAGGCAGATCGTAGACTATCAGAAGTTAAACAATGGCGTCAAACCGAACAAGATCTACTTGCTCCCTCTACATGAACCCAAAAAGATGTAATACCGAAACAAATATAATATATATGTCAATACGAGTAAATCAAGACCCATACTATAAATTTATGCTTTGGATCAAAGATTGAGCTAAAAATACCCATGGTGCCCACTTATGAAAATTCAAAAATCAGACCCACAATAGTTTCCTTAAGAGGATAAGGATCACGTTCTCAAATTTTGAGCATGGCCAGCCCCAAAATTTAATCTCAAATCAACCTCCAAAGCTAAGGAAAGATCAATTAGATAGAAATTTGAGCGGAAATTAAGCAAGAAAACTATGGATTAACAAAAGCATTATGATCAAGGAATGATAACTCAACGTCCCCAAACTTTAATTTGACAAACCACAATAGTTCTTGAGCTTGGAATTCTCAAAAAGAAAAGAAAATAACTTTGGAGAATGATTTAAAGAAAATCAAAGAAAGGAGGATATGGTTAGGTACCACCGCTTAAGTAGTGGTATTTTCTCATAAACGGTAATCCTTTAAGTGATAGACATTCTGTATAAGTGAAGGTCACTGTGCTTGAGTGTCTTTTCTTAAGCAGAGGTTTATCCAGCGATGCTGCTCCATAAAAGTGACAAGAGATCTACTTAAGCAAAAGGTGTTGATATGATTCACCACCATATAAGCAGTTTCTCAACTACTTAAGTGACTCCACTTAAGTGACCAAAAGGGACACAAAAGCAATGACACCAGCACAACAACACCAAATTTTTTTGCAAAGTTTGGAATTCTCTAAATGGGACCTCGGGATTTATTTAGAACCCTATGAACATAATAAAATGCTACCTTATTAGAAATTGCATTCCAAACTCGATGGAATTAACGAAATTCCAGATGGAGGTTGTTTCAACAAAATGTGGGTCCCACACCCACTTTTTCCATTATTAACAAAACACAACCATTAGCTAATTGAGTTCCAAAGCCTTAAAACCCCTTAAAAAATTTCCCCATAGCCTAAAATTCATGTTTAGACGCTAAAAAGTTATCAAAAATTTTGTTTGAGGTTGTTTACTAAAAGTTTTTTCCAAAGACCATTTTCTCAACTTTACAAGCTCCAAAATGGAGAAATTAGCATAAAAACCAAATGAACTGCTCGAGAATTAAATCTTTAGTCCCAACAAGTCATAAATAACTTAGGGAAGTTATAGGAACACTTTAAATATAGAAAATGCACAAGATTAAAAAAATAATATGGTAGGTCATTACAACATCTACTATTAAAAGTACTTTTATCCTTGAAATTCAAGGAATAAAAAGAGTTCAAAAATTTGAAAAGTTGAGGGTACTGGGTCTGCATGCCCCACAAAGCTCATAAGACACCCTCCCAAATTGAACAATTCCCCCACAGAACCTTGGCTAAAAGAATCCCTCAATTTCAACTTCCTTACATCATTCCTCAAAATTATCAACCAACTCTTTATGTCACAACCTAATTTCTTAAGTCATGATGGCGCCTACTATAACCCACCGGTAGGTAAGCCGACCCTTAGTCCAAAACCACTAGTAACAAATTATCCAAAGAAATAAAAGGAAAATATGGAATGGGTACGGTACAAGGGCTAATATATATACACACACACATGGTAAAGTTAGTATAAGAGCTTCTAATATAATAAGAGAGAAAAATAAAGATAAATATACATGTACAACCCATCTTTGAATTTGATATAAAGATCAGTCTAAACCACAAGAAGGAGAGTAGTAATACTTTAATAAGCCAGGAGATCACCCCAAATCTCTGATCCATAGTTGGTCCCCATGATGCATGCAACAATGACAGAACCTATACTATGATCTGCAGGCTGCAAAAGTATAGTATGAGTACCAAACATGTGGTACTCAGTATGTAACTACTGATTAAGCTCTAAAGATAATGCAAATATAGATAATATGTAAGTAGGAATATAAACTACATACAACTATTTAGGATGTTAAACACAATACGACTAAAGAGTCAATAAGGATAAACTATCCTATTATAGCCGTATTTAGGAACTAAAGCACTATACCGTATATCACTGGACAATATATAAATAAAGAGTAGAAAAAGGATATGTAGTAGTATACAAGGCGAAGAATGCATATACGATGTGTACAAATGAGGGAAAAGAGGGATATACGATAATATCATAACTAGATATAACATATAGGTATAAAAGGCTAACTCAATGGTAATAACCTAAGGCAGTCAATCTAGTATCTTAGCACATCCTAATAAAGTAGAAAACTAGTGCTAGTATAATCAAGGTCCCGAATCATAATGTCTAATCATGAGATAATTATCCATAATATAATAACCATAAAAGAAAAAAATCAAAATCATACCTCCAGTCTCATCATCATTTCATAAATAGCCTTCCACAAACTAACCATAATAATAACAATAAAGTAATTGGCTAGTCGGGACAAACAATACCTAATTGAGCCCAAAAAATTAGAAGTTTAAATCAACATACAACAAAGGACACGCATAACCTATACCTATGCAATCCCTCATAAGGTTGATAGATATATGAACCAAACAACATATTGGTGATATGAAATACATATGTATGAATGAATGCAAAGTAAATCATTGATACTATAACTGATCTAAGTTTTACAACATAACCCAGTATATATACCTCCTCCAGATCAATGGCTCATAAAGATAGGACTTCGATGACCTCTCTTCTCTGGCATAATGGATCACAAATGAAGAGGCCCCTAAGGGGTTTAGGAGTACCCATATACACTAACCTGGCCTAGATCTAGGATTTTGAATCATCATCATCAGTCTACTCCATCCACTACCAAAGAGATGCATATATAATTAATGGATGGACTTAAATCATGGATAAAAGAGTGTAAGTTCGTAAAATCACTTCTCGGGGTCAACTCCATGACTAAATCCTTATAATATAGCATAAAGGATCAAAATCTCTCACTACTGAAGTAAATAGTAGTGGTAAAACCATGGACCAAAATCTATCTCGGTCAAATTTCTAAAACATTATTTTTAGTTCCAAAATCTCACACATCATCCATTAAGGTGGTATGATTCCCTTTATGAAAGAAATCATTTAAAAGTAGAAAGCAGGGATAAATTTTCTTTTTAGAAAACAATAGTAAAATTATTATTTAGTTGGAATAGTTACCACGAAGTGGGCATAAATGTACCAAAGACTATGCATGATGAGTGAAGACATGTGGAAGTGAAATCCCTTGGGATTATTAAACATAAATTAGTGCATGAACCTGCGTCACCAGTATCCAAATGATACAATCATAAGTGATTAAGTCTCTAAAGACTAAAGTCGCATCCTTTATAAAAAAAGAACACTAACATGGAATCAAACTAGTATCGTAACTATGACCTCGATCCCAATAGTGTATAACCATCATAATATCAATATTATAAACTAGAAAACTATGATCTAATCCATAAAGTCAAGTAATAAACGTTATACTAAAGGGTACTTAGCATCTACTATGGTTAGCATTCTTATAACGTAGGGTGATAGGCTTCTATTTCTATAACATGCATTTTATCTTAAGGGTTGGTTCACCCTTCTATCCCCAAACTCATAAATTAGGCAAGGTCATGATATACTACCCATAAGGATATCCTAACATCCTTACCTAGCATGAAATATATATCATACACTATCTCATGAAGAAGAGTAAACCAAAGCCTACCTTGACGCCAAACTATAAATCCTTGAATCATCCACAAATTATTTGCCTTTGCTCCACGATCCTAAAATTTTGTCATGCAATCAAAATAGTAATATACATGTCATTAAGAGTAAAACAAGATCTATATTGCTATATAAAGGGTAGGCTCAGAATTTGGGTCAAGAATAGATTTGCGGGGCCCATAAATTAAATCTAAAATTATATCTATCACGAGGTCCATCGAAGGATAAGAAATGTGTGCTCAAAAGTTGAGAACAATTGGTGCATAAATTGGGACCCAAATCAGCCCCTAAAGTCTAGGGATTTAAGACCTAATTTCTAAGAGTTTGAGAATGAAATAGGATGCAAATTGATGAAAAATTAATACGAGAAAACTGATGAGTATTAGGATAATTTACCTTAGTTTCAGTGGATGATTCCCCTCTGTATCCTCTTTTTAAGATCTCAAAATAGTGGGAAAATAGTGAGAAAATAAATGGGATTTTGGAGTGAAGAAGGAGATTTAATAATCACCAAGTGTCACTTAAGCTATCACCCAATTGCTTAAGTGACTGTCGCTAAAGTAGCTCTTCGACCACTAAAGTGATCTGGCATAAGGAACGGGTATCGCTAGAGTGATACCTAGACTGTTAAAGCGGTGTACGCTAAAGCAAACATTGTTCTCTTAAGCGAACCTTGGGGAAATGGACAAGGCCACTAAAATGATCCAATATCACTAAAACGATGACTACTTAAGCGGTCAAATAGCTGCTTAAGCAGTTTCACCAACAACCTGATACATCAGATGTCTCCACATTAATAACAAAATCTATATCACAGTCTAGAGGTATACCAGGAAAATAAACACATCCATAAACATGTGAACAACTTAAATAGTGTAACACCCTATGGTGTCCTCGACTTAATTTCTCACTTTATAGCATGCTTAAAGGGTTAATCACCTAAAATTTCCTAAGTATCAAAAGGACTTAGTCATATTTTTAGCTCCTAAACTTTTGTGATTTTAAATTGATTTTTCCAACCTTGAGATATGGTTTTTTAAGTTGATTCATGATCGGGGGAGTAAAACGGATGTGTCGGGGAAGTTTTGGAATTTTTGGACAATATTAGAGGTGTGTTTGAATATTAAAAATAGTGGCTCGATGCGAAGTCGACGCGCCACATCGATGGTCTCATCGATGAAACAGTGGCCGGATGAGATATCAACGCATCACGTCGGTTAATGCATCGAGTGCCAGTTCACATTTTTCTTTTAAATTCTAGGCTAAGAGAGGTATTTTAGTCTATTTTCCCCATCATAACTCAGTCATAACATGATCTTTAACTTAAGGAGTGCATAATTCATCAAAAACCTCTCTTATTCTCTCAATATCAAAACCCTAATCCATTCTCCAGATATCAAAGCTCATCCTCAAGGTCAAGAACTCCAAAGACTCAATTAAGATTTGGGTTTCTCTCTCTGTACTTAACAAAATAAGGTACGTGGTATTGTCCTAATCTCATGGGCATGATTTTGTTATGAATTCAAACAAGACTTTACTAATTACTTATGTATGTATACAATTATAAATGGGGTTTCATTTTTAACATAAAAATCATGTATTATGATATGGTTTTGAGAAGAATATTGAAAGATCATGGAGTTGTTTGCTTATATATATTAATTGTTGAAATGGTGGACATGTGATTTGAATTTTGAAAGGTGTTACGAACATGAGTTGTGAATCTTTTAATCCCTATGATGATGTTTTATGAACTCCATATGATACTATTGTTAAACTACTGAGAGTATGAGTTTTATATCCATTATTGTACTACTTTATAAATGATGAAGTTTTCTTGACTATTACGTGTAGGGAATCATTATACATGTGTTGCTGTATGGGAGTCTTGTTGGTGTTCATACTATGATTTGTATAAGAAGTTTTGAGAATTGACGTGGCACTGATGACTTGCAAGTCGGGGTATGACGATACCCCGTGGAGGAATTACCTCAAATGAAAAGAAGAAAAGAATATTGTGACCATGATGCATGTTTTCCTTATATATCAAACTTAAGGCATGACTGATGTGAGTTATATGGTTACCCAAAGAAAGCACGAGTCAGATGACTCTATGCTGGAAAACATGATTTGACGACACGAGAACTTGGTACCCTGCTATGTGATCTTGTGTACCTAGTACTATGTCATCCCAACTCAAGACCTATGGTTAAGATCTATGATTTGTGATCTTGCATACCTAGTACTATGTCATTCCAACTCGAGACCTATGGTTAGGATCTATGCTTTGTGATCTTGAGCCCAACCACGACATATTGACTTAATTGGAGTTGTGGCACCCTGTTGTATGATCTTATGTGTCCTTCCCTCACTAGTACTCCAATCTTGGTGGCAACCGAGATTTGACAGTCGGTGTAAAATATGAAATTATAGGGTGTACCATCTAGCTCCATAGTGCTGCATTATTGTTGAAAATCATTATACTTTGCCCATGTGTTTTCAAATGATTTTGTGTTAACGTTTTTTATAATAGCTCTCACCTATGTTGTATAAAAAATGTATTTTGTTTTTGGATTACTCTACGTACCAGTAATTTTGTATTAACCCCTATATTACAGGGTCTGAGGCTCAGTCTAGGGGTCCTTCTAGACATTAGATTTGACAGATTGAAGTGTGAAGTTGGTGAGCCTCCCTTACTTCAGAAGGCCAATCTTAGAGTATTTGTTATTTCATTATTGTATTGGTCCAACTGGGGGCCTTGTCCCAATTTTTAAATAAGATGTTGGTTTTGATGTATTAGAGATTTTACAGACTGGTGTTAAGTACTATTAGGAGTTTATGAAATTTCCCCTTTTGATCTATTCAGTTGATCTATTAAAATGACCATGTGACCGTATATTGAAACTTCTGCATCTCTTATATTGTTTGAATAATGTACATAATTATCAAAAAGAAAAGAGGGCTCGGGCCACTATGGTTTGGGATGCCCGTCACGGCCAGGGCCTGGTTTGGGTCATGAAAAAGTTGGTATTAGAGCACGGTTCATGGTCCCAGGGTGTCTGAAAAATCATGTCGGGTAGAGTCTTATTTATGGGTGTGTAGCGCGCCACACTTATAAGTAGGAGGCTACTAGGCATTTAGGAATGTCTTCCTTCTTTATCATTTAGTTTGTGTTGTAGAGTCTGAAATGAACCTAATCAATGGTCTCTTGTATTTCAAAAAAGCTATCATGCCTCCATGTCACTCCAATGATCATAATGCCCAAACTAAAGATATTCGTCCTAGCCATGGTATGAGGACACGTAATAAGGCTCACACTCCTGAATTTGTTGCTGGTCTGGGTGTCCCTCCCATTCAGACCAGTCCACCTAGGGCACCTAGGTCTCCCCGATCTAGGACTAATCACACCCAACCTCTCCAGAGAGAGATATCAAATGCTGAGTTCAAACAGTCGATGTATATGATTCCACAGTTGGTGGCTTCATAGACCCGACGGTCGTAGGATATTGGGTCTTTTTCTGGTGCAACCGAGACTACACGGGCGGGTCAGTTCATAAGGTTAAACCTACTTAAATTTATGGGTACTAAGGTGGAGGAGGATCTACAAGGAGTTAGTAAATCAGTGGTATACTGAGTGGGAAGATTCAAGGGGTGAAAATACTGAGCCTTCTATATGGGGAGAATTCGTGAAAGTTTTTCTGGACCGATTCTTTCTCTAGGAGTTGAGGGAGTCCAAGGCTGAAGAGTTCATGAATTTGAAACAAGGAAAGATGATCATTAAAGAGTATACCCTAAAATTCAATCAACTATCCCGCTATGCTCCGTAATTGGCGGGAAACATGAGGGCTCGTATAAGGAAGTTTGCATTAGGTCTTTTGGATGACTTGGTGTTGGAGTGCAAAGGGGCAATGTTGAACAGAGATATGGACTTCTCTAGATTTTCCGTTCACATGCAGCAGGTTGAGGATTAGAAAAAGAGGGTTGCTAAAGCAAGGGAGAAAGATAGGCAGGCTAAGAGGGCCAGATCTTCAGATCAGCACTACAGTTAGCATCAGGAAAGAAATTGGGGTAACAAGTGATCAACAAAAAAGACTTAGGGTAATGCGCAGCCTTCGGTCAGCACCCCAGTGCCCAAGCCTCCACGGATCAGTGGCTCTTTAGTCCTCAAGCTAATAGTGGTTGGAGGATGAAGGACACCTATTCCTAGAGGAGCGTGATACGACCCGCCAAATCTTTTCCCCGTTGTAGTACCTGTGGGAAGAATCACCCGGGGAAGTATTAGTTCGAGATGAGGAATTGTTATTCTTGCAGCCAAGTGGGCCATATTTTAATAGATATCCCTTCTACCAGAGGTAATACAGGGGAGGATAAGTCCCAAGCTACCTCCACAGCTCCTCCTCCTAAGGGTGCTACTTCAGCTACTGGAAGCGGTCGTAATCGATTGTATGCTTTGTCCAATCTCCAAGATGTAGAGGCTTTACCAGATGTGGTCATGGGTATGTTGGAAATATTTTCCCGTAATGTATATGTTCTAATTGACCCAGGTTCTACCTTGTCTTATGTAACCCCATATGTGGCAGTCAATTTTGGTTTTGAGCCTGAGAATATTTTGGAACCCTTTTCTATTTCTACTTTTGTTGGTGACTCTGTTGTGTCTAGGAGGGTGTACAAGAAATATGTTGTGTCTTTATGTAATCATGATATTGTGGCTGACCTTGTAGAGCTTGATATGGTTGATTTAGATGTCATTTTAGGGATAGATTGGCTCCATTCATGCTATGCCATGCTAGATTGTAGAACCCGAAGGGTCACTTTCTCTTTTTTGAATGAACCGGTGGTAGAGTGGGAGGGGTATTCTTTAGTACCCAAAGGGAAATTCATCTCCTACCTCAGGGCCCGCAAACTTATATCTAAGGGTTGTTTGTATCATCTGATTTGAGTAAAAGATTCTAATACTAAAAGTTCTTCTGTCCAATCTATCCCCGTAGTCAATGAATTTCCAAAAGTTTTTCCCGATGATCTTCTAGGGATACCACCTGATAGGGAGATAGATTTTGGTATTGACTTATTGCTGGACACCCTTCCTATTTCCATTCCGCCGAAAGAGCAATTAGCAGATCTTCTTAACAAGGGTTTTATCGGTCCTAGTGTTTCTTCTTGGGGTGTTTCTGTACTCTTCGTGTGTAAGAAAGATGGCTTCCTCCGCATGTGTATAGACTACCATTAACTAAATAAGGTCACAGTTAAGATCAAATACCCTCTTCCCAGAATTCATGATCTATTTGACCAACTTTAGGGTGCTAAGTATTTCTCCAAGATAGACCTTTATTCGGGGTATCATCAATTGAAGGTTAGTGAGGCTGATATTCCTAAAACAAATTTCCAAACCAGATATGGCCATTACAAATTCTTAGTCATGTCCTTCGGATTGACTAACGCCCCTGCAGCTTTTATGGACCTAATGAATAGGGTGTTCCATCAGTTTCTAGATTTGTTTGTCATAGTTTTCATTGACGATATTTTGATTTATTCTAAGAGTGAAAAGGATCATGCCAGTCATTATTGAATTATTCTTCAGACCCTCAAGGATCATAAATTGTATACAAAATTCTCTAAGTGTGAATTCTAGCTTAGTGGTATTGCCTTCTTGTGGCATATTGTGTCTAGTGAGGGAATTAACATTGATCCCCAAAAGATTAAGGCAATGATAAAATAGCCCAGACCCACGACTCCAACCAATATCCGGAGCTTCTTGAGTTTGGCAGGGTATTACAGATGGTTCATGGAAAGTTTTTCTTCCATAGCTGCTCCACTTACCAGATTGACATAGAAAAAGGTGAAATTTGTATAGTCTAACTCTTATGAGAAAAGTTTTGAGAAGTTGAAAGACAAGTTGAGTACTGCACCCGTTTTGACTCTTTCTGAAGGTACAGAGGGTTTCGTTGTGTACTGTGATACATCCCAGGTGGGACTTGGGTGTGTACTTATCCAGCATGGTAAGGTAGTAGCTTATGCATCTAGGCAGTTGAAGGTGCACGAGCGAAACTACCTCACCCATGACTTGGATTTAGCGACTGTGGTGTTTGCACTTCAAATCTAGCGGCATTATTTGTATGGGGTACATGTTGATATTTTCACTAACCATAAAATTTTACAGTATGTATTTTCACAGAAATAATTGAATCTTAGGAAAAGGCGGTGGTTGGAACTGTTGAAGGATTATGATATGAGCCTGCCTATCATTCGGGAAAGAATGAATATGGTGGCCGACGCCCTCAGCAGATTATCTATGGGTAGTTTTTTGCATGTTGAGAAAGGAAGAAGGGAGATGGTGAAAGATATTCACCGAATTGCAAATCTAGGGGTACGACTTCTGGACTCCAAAGATGGAGGAGTAGTGGTTCATGAAATAGCTAAATCTTCTCTATGTGCTGAAGTTAAAGAGAAGCAGGCCAAAGACCCCATCTTGATGTAGATTAAGAATGATGTGGGTCAATAGAAGGTGATTGCATTTGAAATTGGCGGTGATGGTATTTTGAGGTACCAAGGCAGGCTGTGTGTACCGAATATGGATGGTTTGTGAGAGAGGATCCTCGATGAGGCTCACACTTCGAGGTATGTTGTTCACCCAAGCTCTACTAAAATGTAACATGACCTTAAAGCTATATATTTGTGGAATAATATGAAACGTGATGTTGCTGATTTTGTTTCAAAGTGTTTGAATTGCCAACAAGTTAAAGTGGAACATTTGAGACCAGGTGGTACTTCCCAAGAAATATCCTTGCCTATGTGGAAATGGGAGATGATCAATATGGATTTCATCACGGGACTTCCAAGGTCCCGAAACCAATATGATTCCATTTGGGTAATTGTGGACCGGATGACTAAGTTAGCACACTTTTTGCCTGTGAGGACTAGCTATTCGGGAGATGATTATGCCAAGTCGTACATTAAGGAAATAGTTCTCTTACATGGGGCACCTGTATCCATTATATCTGATTGAGGTATGTAATTCTCTTCGCAGTTTTGGTGATCTTTTCAAAGGGGTTTAGGTACCCAAGTGAACCTGAGTACTGCATTCCACCCTCAAACCGATGGGCAAGATGAACGCACCATTTAGACCGTAGAGGATATATTGGGGTCCTGTGTAATTGATTTTAAAGGTAGTTGGGTAGATCATTTTCCATTGATAGAGTTTGCCTTCAATAATAGCTACAATGCCAGCATTAAGATGGCTCCTTTTAAAGCAATTTATAAAAGAAAATGTAGATCACCAATTGGGTGGTATGATGTGGGTGAAACACAGTCATTTGGTCCTGATCTTGTTCATCAGTCAATGGAGAAGGTGAAAATCATTAGAGAATGACTTAAAATAGCTCAGAGTCACTAGAAATCCTACGTCGATATTAGGAGAAGGGAGATGGAATTTAAGGTGGGTGATTGGGCGTTTCTAAAAGCCTCTCTTATGAAGGGAGTCATGCAATTTGGGAATAAAGGGAAGTTGAGTCCTCTCTATATAGAACCGTACCAGATTGTGAGAAGGATAGGTGGTGTTTCTTATGAGTTAGAATTGCCCGCAAGTCTGACTTCCGTTCATCTAGTATTCCATGTGTCCATGTTGAAAAAGTACATTGGAGACCATTCCTTAGTGTTGCCTATAGAGGAAATCAAGGTGACAGACTCCCTATCATATGAAGAAGAACCTATTTCTATATTGGACCGCTAAGTTTAGAAACTAAGGAATAGGGAAATACCTTCGGTTAAGGTGCTTTGGGGAAATAAAAAAGCTGAGGAAGCTACGTGGGAATCAGAAAATGATATGCAGATCAGATACCCAACCCTATTTAAGACTATAGATGGTGACCTAAATGGTACGAATCATATCCTACTCTCTTTATCTTTTCCCTAGTGTATTGAAGTAGTCCTTGGTTGTGTTCTGAGCCATCATTCGGGGATGAATGATCCCAAAGGGGGGATAATATAACACCCTGTGGTGTCCTCGACTTAATATCTCACTTCGTAGCATGCTTAAAGGGTTAATCACCTGAAAATTTCCTAAGTATCAAAAGGACTTAGTCATATTTTAAGCTCCTAAACTTTTATGATTTTTAAATTAATTTTTCCAACCTTCAGATATAGGTTTTTAAGATGATTCATGATTGGGGGAGTAAAAAAGATGTGTCGGGGAAGTATCATATTTTTAGGACAATGTTAGAGGTGTGTTTGGATGTTGGAAGTAATGGCTCAATGTGAAGTTGACATGCCGCATCGATGGTTGCATCGATGAAATAGTGGCCTGACGTGATATCGACACGTTGTGTTGGTTAACGCTTCGAGTGCCAGTTCACATTTTTCTTTTAAATTCTGGGCCAGGAGGGGTATTTTAGTCTATTTTTCCCCATCATAACTCAGTCATAACATTATATTTAACTTAAGGATAGCATAATTCATCAAAAATCTCTCTTATTCTCTCAATATCAAAACCCTAATTCATTCCCCAGAGATCAAAGTTCATCCTCAAGGTCAAGAACTCCAAAGATTCAATTAAGATTCGGGTTTCTTTCTCTCTACTTAACAAAATAAGGTACGTGGGGTTGCCCTAATCTCATGGTCATGATTTTGATACAAATTCAAACAAGATTTTACTAATTACTTAAGTATGTATGAAATTATAAATGGGGTTTCATTTATAACACAAAAAGCATGCATTGTGATATGGTTTTGAGAAGAATATTGAAAGATCATGGGGTTGTTTGCTTATATATCTTAATTTTTGAAATGGTGTACATGTGATTTGAATTTTGAAAGGTGTTATGAACATGAATTGTGAATATTTTAATTCCCATGATGATGTTTTGTGTACTCCATATGATACTATTGTTAAACTCTTGAGAGCATGAGTTTTATATCTACATTGTACTACTTTATAAATGTTGAAGTTTTCTTGACTATTACGTGCTCGGGATCATTATGCATGTGTTGATGTATGGGATTCTTGTTAGTGTTCATACTATGATTTGTATAAGAAGTTTTGAGAATTGATGTGGTACTGATGACTTACAAGTCGGGGTATGATGATACCCCGCGGAGGAATTGCCTCGAATGAAAAGAAGAAAAGAATGTTGTGAGCATGATGCATGTTTTCCTTATATATCAAACTTAAGGCTTGAATGATGTGAGTTAGATGGTTACCCACAGAAAGCACGAGTCAGATGACTCTATGCTGGAAATCGTGATTTGCCGACATAGGAACTTGGTACCCTGCTATGTGATCTTACGTACCTAGTACTATGTCTTCCCAATGCGGGACCTATGGTTAGGAGCCATGCTTTGTGATCTTTAGCCCAACCATGACATATTGACTTTATTGTGGTTGTGGAACCCTGCTGTGTGATCTTGTGTGTCCTTCCCTCACTAGTACTCAAATCTTAGCGGCAACCGATATTTGGCAGTCGGTGTAAAATGTGAAATTGTAGGGTGTACCATCTAGCTCCATAGTGTTGCATTATTGTTGAAAATCATTATACTATGCCCATGTGTTTTCAAATGATTTTTCGTTAACATGTTTTATAATAGCTCTCACCTATGTTGTATAAAAGTTGTATTTTATTTTTAGATTACTCTGCATACCAGTACTTCTGTATTGACCCCCTATATTACAAGGTCTGAGGCTCAGTCCAGAGGTCCTGCTAGATCGTAGATTTGACAGATAGATGTGTGCAGTTGGTGAGCCTCCCTTACTTTGGAAGGCCAATGTTAGAGTATTTGCTATTTCATTACGGTATTGGTCCAACTGGGGACCTTGTCCCAGTTTTTAAGTAAGATGTAGGTTTTGATGTATTAGAGATTTCGCACACTGATGTTAAGTACTGTTAAGAGTTTATAAAATTTCCTCTTTGGATTTGTTCAGTTGATTTATTAATGACCATGTGACTGTATGTTGAAACTTCCGCATCTCTTATATTGTTTGAATGATGTACATGGTTATTAGAAAGAAAAGAGGGCTCGGGCCACTATGGTTCAGGATGCCCGTCACGGCCAGGGCCTGGTTTGGGTCGTGACAAATAGAATCCATAATATGTGATGAGGCATTATGGATACAATCTAAATAAGACAAACACCCCCTCTCTATCATGTGGAGAGCACACAAAAAATATATCACACCCTTTGGACCTAAATTAAGCATACTCTTCCAAGCTAATCTCGCATACCTAGTATAGCTAAGGTCACGGTTTTGGCATAATAGTCCAAATTAGCATGATAAGAAGCTAACCAATCATAACAAGATAATATCAAAATCAACCATATCTAAGACAATTAAGTCTACCCAAGTCTCACATCCCAGAAATTTAACCACACAAGATCGGTATGCCTGATCCACCATTAAAGAATCTCCTATAGGGAAAACATAAAGAGGCATATCAAGAGGCTGACATGCAGCATCAAAACCATAAGCAAAATATGTAAACATATAAAAGAAAGTCAACCCATGATCAAATAATACAGAATAAAACTTGGACGATACCTATAATAGCAGCATTAGAGTCCTCTGTCTTGGGCCTAGCAGGTATATCATAGTACTGAACATGGCCGATCTTAGTGGAATACCCCAAAAATCCAAGATAAATTAGAGTCATGCTTCAAGTACATGTAGAATAAAACATCATGTTTTGGTGGTATGTGAAGGGATTTAGACATGTATTAAGGTCACAAGTAACTCCTAGCTCTTGGTCAAGTTAAAATCTTCCTTACCAATTGATTCCTTGAGAAGAATCTTGCTATATCAAACTTTGAATGAGAAATACTCCTACATATGAATAATTTTAGATATAAATACCCACCAAATGATATATATTTAAATTATCTTTCTGATGCATTCAATTTTTCCTTAATCCAGTGTCAGAGTAAAAAGTTATGATCATTTTAGTGAAGCACTGTACAACAATAAGAACCTATGACCGTAGGTACGATTGTGGTGAAATTGTACGAGTGTAGAATGCTCCATCTAAGCAAAACAGTCCCTAACATCTGAAAGTTGAAAATTATACCTTACAACCATGGTCAGAAACTACGATCTTAGGTACGATCATGACTTCTAAAGTAGATCTGGTTGGAACCTATAACCTATGAACCAAGGTACGATTATATGTGGGTCCCATAATTGTACCAAGGCTTGTCTGGTAGAGTTCATAGATCCTACATTCATCTCCCAACCACAAACACCACACACGATCGTGGGTGGGTACCACGATCATGGGTGGGTACCACAACGTGGGAAGGTCTCATACGTGCCTTCCAACAGCTTCTCAGTTATGAATTTAAAGGGGAACATCGATATTTTCCCACTTTTTAACTTCAAAACTATGTTTTTTAAATTACTCCAAGGCTTATTATTAAGTTAAATATTACCTGAAGTCCCTCATACCCAAATTCATTTGATACTTTGCATCAAACAAAGAAAAGAAGTGATTTTTCTTCCTCCCATTGCAAACTAGGGTAAAACTCTTTCAAGTTATAAGTTTAAATACTTCTTCAGGGTTTACATCTCCATGTATATGGGATTTCATAAATAGATATCCTTTCACAATCGATTCCCAAAGTTAACTCAATTCCCCAGTTTAATTTTTTCCCAAAGCCTAGGGTTCAAGAATATTGTGAGTTACTTGCTATTCCAGTTCCTTGATACCTTTGAGTTGTAAACCCATATTTCAACATGAATTTCAGTAAGATTACATGTTATTATCATAAACCCTAATTATAGTGTGAATACCATAATTCTTGGACTTGAGTAACAAAATCCCTTAATTTTACTTAGTTTATGAAATTGGTAAAATAGTTGCACTCTTCAGATATGGCGGGATATGAACACCTGTTGACCTAGGATTCATTCATATATTTATCAGTATAAAACATCTATCAAACATTGTTGAATTCATTTAGATAATGCATTTATTTCCAGTCTTCAGATTATTATTATCATTGAGCATTGTAGTTATTAGTGTCATTCAGTTGGGAGTAATACTTAGCAATGAGTAGGTACAGAGATGGAGTCTCACTCATCAGTTAGGCTGGGACCTTTAGCAAAAGTCCCTAAGTCCCAGAACTTCAGTGCCACCATAGGTTCTAAGAGTCACCCAATAAACCAGGATTGAACCCTTCGTCCTTTCAAACATCGGTTTAGTGGATCCTTGTTAGCCAGTGTTTGTGTCCTTGGCAAGGAACTAAACACCCCTATATCTAAGTTTATAGGTTGGACCCCAATTAGATAATATCAGAGTATGTCGGTTATTATTATCTCCTACAGTTTAGATTCAGATACTTGCATAACCTTGTATTCAGTTATTAAGTTTATCACACAGTACATATTTATTACTTGGTCTTGCATTAGCTTACCATGTTACATGCATCATGTTCAGCCTATAGTAGTTATTTTCTATCTCTTATACTCAATACATTCAAAGTACTAATCGCATACTTTATTTTGTGCTACATTATTCATAATATAGGTTCTGACACTCAACATCCGAATCACGCTTAGTATGATCTCCTACTACATCAGCAACAGTACTTTGGTGAGTCCTCATTATTCGAGGACTAGTATCAATATTTGGTTTTATTTTCTTTCAGTTTCAAACAGTTAGAGTTAGCTTGGGGCTTGTCCAAGCAACTCATCTTATATAGAAGCTTTCAAACAGTTCGATAGATTATGTTTTCAGCTTTATGGGTTGTTCAAATTTTGTAATCTAGGCTAATTTGCCCTACTTATGATTCAAATTTATTATTTATGCATTAGTGAATTTTAGTTATTTCAATATTCTTAGTATCATGTCAGGCCATGGGTTAGCTTGGGGCCACTTATGACTCTAAGCACTGTGTTATGACTAGGGATAGTCTGGATCGTGAAAAAATTGGTATCAAAACATTAGGTTTAAAGTGTCATAAGGTGTTTAAAAGTCGTATTAAATAAAGTCTTATTCATAGGTGTGAAGCATGCTATATTTATGAGTGAGAGATTATGAAATATTTTAGAAAAGGTTTCACTTCTTTTATGTTCATATCATGCAATAGAGTTTGAACTTTATTAAAACTTTCTTCTAACTAATTTTCTATATGTCTACTAAAAATGCCTTGCAACAGAACTAATATACGGAGGAGTGGGAATGAATGGTATTGGGAATATGCAAGCACCATCACCAACCCCAACAAACCCTCTAAATGAATAAGTCTCTCATGCCAAATTCAGAGCTTCTTTCACTACCTTAGACCAGTACATGACCACCCAAAATAACCAGCAACATATTGATCCAACCCAATAGTGAATATAGCAACAACCAGAGTCTAAGACTTCACTCAGATGAATCCTTCGATATTTTTTGGGTCTATGCATGAAGAGGATCTACAGGAATTCTTGGATAGTATTCATAAAGTTATTAAGATCACTGGTGTTACTGCAACTTAAACTGCCAACTTGGCTACTTAGTAGTTGCAAGAAGTGGCTTACACCTGGTACAAGTAATGAAAGGAGGTAAAGGTGCAGATGCATAACCGATAGAGTAGGATTAGTTTGTCGCTGTATTTTTCACAAGTTCTTCGTACTTTAGTTAAAGGAATCCAAGGTGTAAGAATTCATAAATTTAAAATTGGGTAACATGAGTGTGAAAGATTATTCTCTTATGTTTATTCAGTTTGAAAAATATAATCCGGATATAGTTGTTGACTCTAGGTCCCGAATAAATAAGTTTGTGCCAGGTATTTCTGAGGATAAAGTCAAAGAATGAAGAACTTCCATATTGGTTAAGGATATGGACATCTAGAGGTTAATGGTTCATGATTAACAGGTTGAAGAGGAGAAAATCAAAGAGAAAGAAAGGGAGAGAAAGAGGGTCAGAACAAGTAACTTTAATTTCTCTCAACAGAGGTCAGATGGCGAAAATCATTCTCAGTTTTTCTTGAAATCTTTAGATCCAGGCCCATCTTCTGCTAGTACTACAATGCCCAAGTTCAAGCAAGATAATCAATATAGAGCACCGGGCTCTAATCACTAGGGTAATATAAATAGTATTTGTACTAACCTGATTTGTAAAAAATATGATAAGAATCATAAGGGCGAGTATATGGCTAGTACTAATGTTTGTTTTGGATGTGGCAATCCAGGCCATAAATTTATGGAATGTACAGTGTCGTAACAAAGAGGTAGGGATTCTCATCAACAAAGTTAATCTAACTCTTCAGCAGCTCCAGTAGGTTGCCCGACTCAATAGGGTACCTCATCTAGTGCAGCTGGTGGAAAGTGTTAGAATAGGTTCTGTCTTTCAGACTCGACGGGATCACGAGGGTTTTCCTGATGTTGTTACTGGTACATTATAAATCTTTCATATTTATGTCTATGCATTGTTAGATCCCAGAGCCACACTTTTCTTCGTGACTCCATATATAGCAGTAGACTTTGATGTTAGCCACAAAATCCTCTCAAAACCCTTCATAATATCTACTCCATTCAGTAATTAAGTCATAGTCAAACAAGTATATATAAATTACCAAGTCATAGTTTCCCAAAAAGGCACCTCAGTCGATCCTCTATAGTTAGACATGACATATTTTGATGTTATTCATGGTATTGATTGGCTTCATTCTTGAAATACCTTAGTTGATTGTATAAAAATAGTAGTACAGTTTTAGTTTTCAAATGAACCAGTTATAGAGTAGAAGGCTAGTACGTCGGTGCCTATAGGTCAGTTCATCTCTTACCTTAACATAAGGAAAATAATTACCAAAGGGTGCATCTATCATATTGTTTAGGTTAAGTATTAAAGGTATAAAAGACCAACTCTTGAGTTGATTCCTATGTTAAATAAATTTCTAGAAATATTTTCTAAAGACCTGCTCAGAGTTCCTACCAAGTGGGAAATTAACCTCGGCATAGGTCTCCTTCAAGATACCCAACCTATTTTAATTCCACCATATATAATGACTCTAGTTGAGCTTAAGGAATTTAAAGAATAGTTGAAATATATCCTACACAAGGGTTTTATCAGTCCCATCATCTCTCTATGGGGTACTCTAATTCATTTTATGGGAAAGAAGGATGATTCTTTCAGAATGTGCATCGACTATCATCATTTGAACAAAGTCACAATCAAGAATAAGTATCTCATTCCCAGGATTTATGACTTACTCGACCAACTTCATGGTTCCCAGGATTTATGACTTACTCGACCAACTTCATGGTGCCAATTGATTCTCTAAGATAGACCTCAAATTCGGCTACCATCAGCTCAGAGTTAAAAAATATGACATTCTGAAGATAGCCTTTAAGACTCAGTATGGCCACTTCAAATTTATTGTTATGTTTTTTGGACTAAGGAATTCTCCTACAACTTTTATAGACTTGATGAATGGGGTGTTCAAGCAGTACTTGGACATGTTCGTTATTGTCTTCATAAATGGTATCCTTGTTTATTCTCGGATTGAGGATGAATATGCAGAGTACTTGAGGATTATTTTGCAGACTCTTAATTATCTCTAGCTATTTGATAACAAGTGTGACTTTTGAATGAAATCAGTAGCATTCCTTGGTCATATTATTTTTTGTGAAGGCATACGGGTTGATCCATAAAAAAACAAAGTAGTGAGGAACTGTCCTTGACATATTTCTCCATCATATTTAGAGGGTGTTTGGATAATCTTAAAAGTTGGTCAAAATTGCTTTTAAGCCATTTTTTACTTTTGGGAGTGTTTGGCAATTGTAGAAATTGCTTTTTAAAAAGCCAATTTTGGCATTTTAAAGCCAAAAGCTAAAAGTTGTCCATTCCCTACTTTTTTTATCTTATAATCCATTAAAATTTGACCAAGTAAAAGACATTGGTGTCCCTTATAATTCTCCCTTATTCCAAAATTACCTTCTTGTAGCCCTAAAACACAATTTTGTTTCAGTACAACACACTTCTTCTTGCTCCTAAAAATAACGTTGTTGTTCTCTCTCAACGCTCAAATTGCTGCATTTTCCTTTAACATTCTGAGGTAACTTCTCTCAATATTTATGTATTTTTCTTTATTTTTTATTTTTCGTCTCTTTTTTTTATTTTCTCTCTATTTTGGATCTTTATTTTTTTATGTGGATCGCATTTCAGCTTCAATAAGTGATATTTCTTAGGAATTATTGTTCCAGTAGTCGACCAAATTCATGAGATACATGGGTACCTTTTAATGTTTCTGGTTATAATGTTCAATCTTTATTGTGTTCATTGGCTTGTTGTTTGATTTTGGGTTTGTTTTATGTGAAGCAAAAAAGAGGTCTATTTACCCTTTAATGTTTAAACTAGATACATTGGAAAAATGGTCAAAGTAGGTCCGTATGAGTTACATTGAAATTTTATCAGCAGTACATGTAATACCCGTACTTTTCCTAGCTTGAAAATTTTTCCCCAAGAATGTCAGAAGCTTTTTTTTGAAAGATCAATCCACTTTTATATATGTTGAATTTCTAAGATTTCCACTTTATGTTTAGTAGGAAATTGAATAAGCTTTCCATCAATACCAATTTCATCAAATTCCGGTATCGGGCGAGGAAGTTATTGCCGAAAAATAGAAGGCAGTAAAATTGGCCAGGTGCGACGATGCAGGCCGACGGACCGTCGTACAAGCGATGGACCATCGCACCCTACTGTCGCATCGAGGAAGTGAATTGGACTTCTGGATAAGTACAATGGAGAGGTCCGATGGACCGTTGACCCAGCGACAGACCGTCGCACCCCACCGTCGGACAGAGGCACTAAGTCCCAGTTTTGGTCCTATCCGAAGGAGAGGTCCGACGGACCGTCGGACTAGCGATGGACCATTGCACCCCACCGTCGCATGTCCTGCTCAGTTATTTTAAGTCATTTTAATAGGGGTATTTTGGTCTTTTTCCACCCGCCTATATATGCCCAGTTATACCCGACCTCGGCTCATTTATTCATTATTTCACAACAACAAACATTAGGGTTTCTCTCAAGGATCAATCTCCAAGAACAAGAAACCCTAGGTGCATAATTCCAAACCAAGAATTCAAGTTTTCCTCCACATATCTTCAAGAAATCTTAACCCAGGTATGCATAGTGTTCATTCATCAACTCCTTTCATCCATGAAGCCCAAGAATCTCTTTTCCAACTTCAAGTTTATGGATTTTTTTATTAGTTTCATGTTGGGTTTGTTTTTTTTTATGTTGAGAATGATCAATTGAATTCAAATCCATGTTAGGTGACCAATGTTATGTGGAATTGATTTATACAGATGTATATTCATGTGACTGTATGATTAAATCCTAGGATTATGAAATTAGAGTTGAATTATGATGTTTAATTATTGTATAATGTTGTTTATACATTCTATGCCTATCATGTGTTTAATTAAATGCCTATATGAAGGAAAAGTGCCTAACTAGTATGATATCATAAAATCCCCATGTTTGTACAAGTTTATGCATATCACATGTTTGATGAAGTGCTTCAATATAGGAATTATGAATTGTGTTGTTAGTTGTGTGTTCAAGTAAGTCATGCTATGTTAGTTTCTTTCCATTAAGTCCTGGGGGTACTTATACCCAACAATTTAGCTGTGTGCCTAGAGCCATGTCATGTTTTCACGATACTCTCAGTCAAGCCATGATCCATAGAACTCAGTCAGTCATGTGAATCAGGAAATCTCAGAAATCTTAGTAATCTCAGTAGTTCAGTAATCTCAGTATTCCCAGTAAATATCAGTAATTTCAGTACTCTCAGTCAGTTCTCAGAACTCAGTATATGCCATCAGTTAACGGTTCTCAATAAATTAAGTTTAGCTCTGCTAAATAATACCATTAGTATCAGCTCAATTCAGTTAATCATCTCAGTTCAGCAAATCAATTCAGTTAATCAGTTCAGTGTCTTTCAGATGGGAGTAGGATTCAGCATCGAGCGAGCCTACTAGATTAGGACTGAGATCCCTAGAAGCAATCCCTAAGTTCCAAAAATATGTAGCCAGTATAGGTAAAAGATATCACCCGTTAGATAGGACTGACATACTCAGGGATCACCCGTTAGCACAATTAAATGTATAGGACTGATCCTAAGGGTCACCCACTAGATTAGGACTGACTCCACAGTAGTTGTCTTTACGAGTGGAGCGGTAATAACACCCTTCCAACTGTGGTTATAGGTTGGACCCCAATTATCTTAGTATGGGGCATGTCGGTTAGATGAATACATCCCACAGTCTTAGTTTCAGAATCAGTCTCAGTTTAAAAACTCAGCTCAGTAGTACAGATTCAGGACTGTTAGATACAATTGATTATTCTCATTATCAATAGATTTAGAGATCACCCACTAGATAGGACTGATCTTATACTAAGTCAAATCGGCTTCATTATCAGTATATTTAGAGATCACCTACTAGATAGGACTGATCTCAGATTTAGTTACTCAGATAAAGTACGGAACTCAGCTAGTTCCATCAAATTTAGGACTATCAGATACAGTCACTCATGTTATCAGTTATATCAGTTATCAGAACTCATATGATCAGTCTTCAGCCTCCGAACTATCAGACACAGTCAACCAGACCAGTTCTTCATAATCAGAACTGTTAGACAAAGTTATTCATGTATCAGTAGCATAGTATCATTCCCTCAGTATTCAGTAATATAGTATTTAGTCCCAATACACCAGTTACGTAGTCATGTATGTATTCTCACGTTCATGTTAGCCAGTCAGTTATTATTGTTCATGCATATAAACCCCATGCATTTAGCCTACTTTACTTTCATACCAGTACATTCAAAGTACTGATGTATTTGCGCTATGGTGTCTTATACCATAGGTTTAGAAGCACGAGCTCTATATTATCAGTAACATCCTGGTTCAGCAGTCAGAGTCAACTGTGATTCCTCATCCTTCGAGGACATGATGATTACATTACTATTTTAATTTTTAGTTTATTTCAGTAGTTGGAGTTAGTTGGAGACATGTCCTATCAACTCCTTATTCAGACAGTTTAGAGGCTTTCAGACTATAGCATTTTAGACAGTTATTTCAGATTTGTTTTGGTATTGTTATACCATTTTCAATTTTTAGTTTATTTCAGTAGTTGGAGTTAGTTGGAGACATGTCCCATCAACTCCTTATTCAGACAGTTTAGAGGCTTTCAGACTATAGCATTTTAGACAGTTATTTCAGATTTGTTTTGGTATTGTTATACCATTTTTAGACATTGTCTTTATCAGATGTTTATCTAGTTTAAACCTTATGAACTTTCAGTATATATTTCCACATTTATATAGTATTTTACATAGTATACAGGTACATATATCAGTCATGAGTTAGCTTGTGGTCCTTTGGGGTCATGAGCATCGTGTAGTATTTCGGGTACCAGATTTGGGGCGTTATAAACTTGGTATCAGAGCCGAAGGTTCAACAGTGTCCTAGGAAGTCTGAAAGTCGCATCTAGTCGTCTTGTACTTGTGTGTGTTGTGCACCACACTTATGTGTAGGATTCTATAAGATGTTTTAGGAACAGTTTCCCCTCTTTCAGTACTCATGTCGTGCCAGTGAGCATAATCTCAAGTTAAACTCTCATTTTAATTTGTTTCTCCCTTTTTTCTACAGAATATGCCTCCTAAAAGAAGAAATGGAAATCAGTCAACCCCTCGGCCCAAAGAACCTTTGGGCAATCATGCTTCTCATGCGGAACTCAGGGTCGTATTCACTACTCTTGTTCAGTCAGTTGCTGCTCAGAATGAACGAATGACCAGTTTTCGTTCCAGCCAACCCAGTGTCCAATTCAGCTACAGCCAGGATTTGGGACTTTACCTGAATGAATCCTCCATTCTTTCTCGGGTCTAAGACAGATGAGGACCCTCAGGAATTCCTAAATCGGGTTCAGAAGGTGACTGACATCATGGGGGTGAATACTATTGAGAGTGCTGAGCTAGTTGCATATCAGTTGCAGGATGTGACTCATACTTGGTTCAAGCAGTGGAAGTCAGAAAGGGAAGATGATGCAGGGCCTATAGGATGGGATGAATTTGTCACAGCATTCTTAGAGAGGTTCTTTCCCCTAGATCTTAGAGAAGCTAAGGTGCTAGAGTTCATCAACCTTAGGCAGGGAAATATGACAGTAAAAGAGTATTCTCTTAAGTTTACTCAATTAGCCAGATATGCCCCTCATGTGGTTGCAGACAGTAGGTCCAAGATGAGTAAGTTTGTGTCAGGGGTGAATGATAGCATGGTTAATGAGTGTAGATCTGCCATGCTGAATAGTGACATAACTTTAGCCAGACTTATGACCCATGCTCAACAGATAGAAGACCAAAAGATTAAGATAAAGGAAAAGCAGAATAAGAGGGCAAGGATAGGTAGTTTCAGCTTTGCTCAGCCTAAGTTAGAGGGTGGTATCCATTCTCAGTATAGTCATAAGTTTTTTTTCTCAGCTCCATCTTCAGCTAGTGCACCAGTACCTAAGTTCGGGAATAACCATCATAATAGGTTACCATACTCTGAGGCCCAGGGTGATGAAACCAGGAGTCTTACCTATCCGCTTTATGAAGAATGTAGTAAGAATCACCTAGGTGTATGTAGAGAAGGTAGTGAGGTATGTTATGGATGTGGTAAGCCAGGCTACGGTAATATAGAGTAAGGGCTCATAAGGGAAAGGATTTATGCCAACAGGGCGTCACTTCCAATACCACTAGTGTTCAATGTTAGAACAGGTTTTATGCTCTTCAGACTCGCCATGATCAAGGAAATCCCCCCAGCATAGATTTGAGTATGTTATAGGTCCTCCATACTCATGATATGCATTGTTAGACCTCTTGCTCTCATTTTAGCTTAAGATTTTCAGCATGAGTTATTTAGTCATGAATCAGTTCATTGATGCCCTGTGCATCGCCCCAGTATCTTAGTAAGGTGAGCGTCCTTAGAGGGACATAGTGTCCCAAGGGGGAGATACCCCATAATTCATCAATGCTCTCATATCTTAATTTTAGTTTCTCTTCGCTTAAAGAATCTAGTTTAGAGTAGAGGGTACTTATAAGTTAGCCCTCAAATTCAGATCTTAGTCGTGATCCATGTATTTAGGGGCTCAGTTCAGTTCACGAAATTCAGTTTATATGTCATGGTTTAGCCTCAGTCATATTCTCAGGTTCCCGTTCTTGCATACTTCTAGCATAATCATGGGGTCATCAGTACTTTTCATCTTGCGTAATAGTTTTTCTTTAACTTACTCAGTTCCTTATTCAAATTACCATTACAAACTTGGTATTCAGTTCATGATCAAATCCCCATTACAAACTTGGTACCAAGTACCCTTGCATATTCAGTCATGCATTCATATATCAGTTTAGTCATGTAATTATGCATCAGACATGCATTCTTACTACGATAAATTCAGTTCATCAGGACATTCAGTCATGTATTCATGAGTCAATTATCCAAGCATCAGATATGCATGAATTCAGCTTTTCAGTCATGCATCAGACATGCATATTCAGTATGTTATAGTCAGCTCTTCAGTCATGTCGGTCATGAGATCATGTTTCAATTATTCATGTTTAGTATGTACGTCAGTTTTATGTCCCTCCCCCTATACTCAGTCTCATTCAAGGATGAATGTTCTCAAGGAGGAGATATTGTAATACTCGTACTTTTCCTAGCTTGAAAATTTTTCCCCAAGAATGTTAAAAGCTTTCTTTGAAAGATAAATCCACTTTTATATATATGGAATTTCTAAGATTTCACTTTATGTTCAGTGGGAAATTGAATAATATTTCCATCGATACAAATTTCATCAAAATTCAGTATCAGACGAGGAAATTATGGCCGAAAAATAGAAGGTAGTAAAACCACCCAGGTGCGACGGTGCAGGCCGACGGACCGTCGGACTAGCGACAGACCATCGCACCCCACCATCGCAACAAGGTAGTGACTCAGCCTTCTGGCTAAGTACGATGGAGAGGTCTAATGGACCGTCGCCCAGCGACGGACCGTCTTACCCCACCGTCGCACAGAGGCAATAAGTCCCAGTTCTGGTCCTATCCGATGGACCGTTGCACCCCACCATCACATGTTTTCCTCAGTTATTTTAAGTTGTTTTAATAGGGGTATTTTGGCCTTTTGCCACCCGCCTATATATACCCAGTTATACCCGACCTCAACTCATTTATTCATTATTTCACAACAACAAACATTAGGGTTTCTCTCAAGGATCAATCCCCAAGAACAAGAAACCCTAGTTACTTAATTCTAAGCTAAGAATTCAAGTTTTCCTCTACAGATCTTCAAGAAATCTTAACCCAGGTATGCATAGTGTTCATTCATCAACTCTTTTCGTCCATGAAGCCCAAGAATCTCTTTTCCAACTTCAAGTTTATGGATTTTTTTATGAGTTTCATGTTGGGTTTGTTTTTTATATTGAGAATGATCAATTGAATTCAAATCCATGTTGGGTGACCAATGTTATGTGGAATTGATTTATATAGATGTATATTCATGTGAACGTATGATTAAACCCTAGGATGATGAAATTAGAGTTAAATTATGATATTTAATTGTTGTATAATGTTGTTTATACATTCTATGCCTATCATGTGTTTGATTAAATGCCTATACGAAGGAAAAGTGCCTAACTAGTATGATATCATGAAATTCCCATGTTTGTACAAGTTTATTCATATCACATATTTGATGAAGTGCTTCAATATAGGAATTATGAATTGTGTTGTTAGTTGCGTGTTCAAGTAATTCATGCTATGTCAGTTTCTTTCCATCGAGTCCTAGGGGTACTTGTACCCGACAATTTAGCTGTGTGCCTAGAGCCATGTCATGTTTTCACGATACTCTCAGACAAGCCATGATTCGTAGAACTCAGTCAGTCATGTGACTCAAGAAATCTCAGAAATCTTAGTAATCTTAGTAGTTTAGTAATCTCAGTAGTTCAATAATCTCAGTATTCCCAGTAAATCTCAGTAACTTCAATACTCTCAGTTAGTCCTCAGAACTCAGTACATTCCATTAGTTAATGGATCTCAGTAAACTAGGTTTAGCTCCGCTAAACAATACCATTAGTATCTTCTTAGTTCAGTTAATCAGCTCAGTTCAGTAAATTAGTTCAGTTAATCAGTTCAGTTTCTTTCAAATGGGAGTAGGATTCAGCACCGAGCGAGCCTAGGAATGGGGACTCACCCACTAGATAGGACTGAGATCCCTAGAAGCTATCCCTAAGTTCCAGAACTACATAGCCATCATAGGTACGAGATGTCACCCGTTAGATAGGACTGACATACTCAGGGATAACCCATTAACACATTTAAATATATAGGACTGATCCCAAGGGTCACCAACTCGATTAGGACAGACTCCACAGCAATTATCTTTACCAGTGGCGCGGTACTGACACCCTTCCAACTGGGGTTACAGGTTGGACCCCAGTTAGCTTACTATGGGGCATGTCGGTTAGATGAATATATCCCACAGACTCAGTTTCAAAATCAGTCTCAGTAAAAGAACTTAGCTCAGTAGTACAGATTCAAAACTGTTAGATACAGTCGATTATTCTCATTATCAGTATATTTAGAGATCACCCACTAGATAGGACTGATCTCAAACTAAGTCAAATCAGCTTCATTATCAGTATATTTAGAGATCACCCACTAGATCGGACTGATCTCAGATTTAGTTACTCAGATACAGTATGGAACTCAGCTAGTTCTATCAGATTCAGTACTATTAAATACAGTCACTCATGTATTCAGTCTTCAGCCTCCAGACTGTCAGACACAATCAACCAGGCCAGTTCTTCATAATCTGAACTGTTAGACACAGTTATTCATGAATCAGTAGCATAGTATCATTCCCTCAGTATTCAGTAATACAGTATTTAGTCCCAATACGATCTTAGCTATAGTTATGTAGTCATGCATGTATTCTCACATTCATGTTAGTCAGTCAGTTATTATTGTTCATGTATATGAACCCCATGCATTTAGCCTACCTCACTTGTAAACTAGTACATTCAAAGTACTGACGCATTTGTGCTATGGTGTCTTATACCATAGTTTTAGAAGCACGATCTCCATATCATCAGTAGCATCCTGGTTCAACGGTCAGAGTTAGTTGTGAGTCCTCATTCTTCAAGGACATGATGATTACATTACTATTTCAGTTTTTAGTTTATTTTAGTAGTTGGAGTTAGTTGGGGACATGTCCCATCAACTCCTTATTCAGACAATTTAGAGGTTTTCAGACTATAGCATGTTTGACAGTTATTTCAAATTTGTTTTGTTATTGTTATACTATTTTCAGACATTGTCTTTATCAGATGCTTATCTAGTTTGAACCTTATGGCCTTTCAGTACATGTTTTCCATATTTATACAGTATTTTACATAGTATATAGGTATAGATATCAGTCATGGGTTAGCTTGTGGTCCTTCAGGGTCATGAGCACTGTGTAGCATTCTAGGTACTCGATTCGGGGCGTTACAGTACAATACATGTGACCCAATTCTATCTTTGTGCACTTGAGGTGATACTTTTAGAGAAATTATTAAAACCTTTACCTAGTAAGTAGATTAAACTAGAACAAAATTATAAAATTAAACCCTTCCATTCCAAAAGTTAACCTCAAATATTTGCTAGTTGTTCCCCCCCCCCCTCATATTTTTTTTAGAAAAAGAAAGTAAATATAGACAAACCTATTATGTTGATTTTAGAAGCTTTGATGTTATAAAATAGAGAGAATCTGTACAAATTTATGAGGAAAATTTAGTTTTCTTTAGTTGTCTTTACTTCTTTCTGCCATAAAATTTTAGTGAAAAGTAAAGAAAATAAGAAAGACAAAAGCTCAAAAATACAAAAGAAAATCCATGCCTGTGATAAAACCCTTGTGATTCCTTGTTATTCCAGTTTTCACAATACCTGGATGGACAACATTGATTTCTACATTTGCATTTCTTGCCTAATAGAGATTCCAATAAGTAATTATTCATTTCTTGCCTAATAGAGATTCCAATAAGTAATTATTCAGTAACCAAATAGTCAAAAAGTAAAGATCCACACCGCTACCTAAGAAAAACAACTAGAGAACTGGCACTATAATTTGCCAAAATATATTTGTATAATTTTTAACTCTATAAGAAATGAGCCATTTCTTAGTGGCGAGCAATTAAAGTGTCACTGAAAGAGAAAGAGTCATCTTAGAATACCAAATAATCTTGTTGCTGGAACTTATTCATAGCGACCCCTAGGAAAACAGGAAATAGTTTGGCATACATTCATTCACCTTTAGTTGTCTTGACAATTCCTTGGCATGTAAAATGTTAGCTAGTTTCAACTGAGCATATGCTGGAGTACTATTATAACTGTAAGCAAGTAAGCAATTCAAAATAAATTAGATCAGTACTTGTTTTCAATCTTTGATATGCTAGTATTAGTGTATTACAAATTGAGTTAGGAGTGTAATATATACTTACTTTTTAGGATTGAGCATTTGGCTGAAGAAAAAATGCTCTTTGTATGCCCTGTCGTCTCTATCATTTTATCTACTAGCATCTCTGTTAGTAGAAAATGACCTGTCCAACACCATATATACCCAATTTAACTTCAGTCCTGTACAATGTTCCAAGTATTTCTACACAACCATAAATGTAAAATCAAAAGGACTTGGTTCAAATTCTAGTGGAGGTTGTTCCTATTTGTCCAAGCCTTGGTGGAAAGGTCGAGTTACCCGAGACTTAGGAGGTGGCGGGTATATGCGCCTTGTGAAATAAGAAGATATGCGTGCAAGTTTACTTGAACACAATTATTATAAAGAATAAAGATTGTTATCGTTGTCGTAGGGCATTATAGAACAGGAATTACCTAAGTAGTTTGTGACAAACGTTAGCTCATACTTTTCTTCGGAAAACTCCAACTTCTATGAAAATTTGCCCTCATTATTTTTGCATATGACAAAAATTATGACCAAGTATCATCGATCAATTAGTGTAACAGAGAGACACCTGCAGACTTAAAACAGTTATAACAAAAGAAAAAATACACAAGGAAAATTATGTAGAAATTAGAGACATACATGAGAATGTGAAGAGGCAATTTTGAAGACAAGAATTGTGCATAAAATATTTGAATGGAAGAAAATGAACTCAAATCAATCTCAAATAATATAATGTCAGCATAGGGAGTCTGCTTTTTCAAAGGAAAAAAACACTAAGAAAATAGTCCAGACAGTATACTGTCTAACATGGATTAGTTCCATGCTAATTTTGTTTCTTATTCTTATAATATTTATTTTCCTATGCTTTTATTATATGTTTGTTCTTACTTCTCATCTTATTCACTCTCATATTCAGATCATTTATGTTCCATCATGTCAAAAACTAGTTTAGTACAAAGTAACGCTAAGTGGGACGATGATGCTCATATTTCTTTTATAGAGGTGTGTGAAATAGAAATTAGAAAAAAATAGACCAAACTCTCATTTAAATAAATATGGATGGAAAAATATGGTTGAGGAGTACAATAGGAAGACGCGAATAAACTATACTAGAAGACAATTGAAAAATAAGTAGGATAACATGAAATAGGAGTGGGCTTTTTTTAGGTAGATGATGAGAGAAAATATAGGTTTAGGTTGGAATGCCACAAAAAATACAATCATTGCAGATGAAGATTAGTGGGAGAAAAATATTAAGGTACATCTCTCGCATTGCTCTATATTTCTTTATTATTTCTCTCATTATTTAGTTCACTTAAGTAGTTTTGTTTGTTTTTTTGTTTAAGATGGATCATTGATATAGGAGGTTTAGAAATAGGGATCTTTCTCTCATATGTTATCGCGATGATGTATTATTTTCTGATATTGTTACTATGGGGGAAAGAGCACGTGCCGCGAATCAAGAACAAATTTCTAGAATTGAAGTAGAGTTGGACAAAGAAAAAAATGATGTTGATGATTTTGACAAAGAACACTTCATTAATCTCAATTAAGAAGGAAGTGATAAAAGTTATGACCTATATGATATGGATTCTCTTATGTTTTCCAAACCATCATTAATAAGACAACTTTCAATGGATGATATTGGAACTAGCAGTCAAGTAAAAAAAAGCAAGACAAAATCTGCTAGAGAGGAACTACACTCTATAGTTGAGCTAATGTCAAGTAAAAGTACTGCTACATCTCATGCAGTAGAGGATCCCACCATTGATAAGTGTATAGACTTTTTGGAAAGTATTCCTAAAAATTTTATCCCGTCTGAAATCTACAACTATGTAGTGAACTTGCTTCTAAAGAAAGACGTCCGTCAAATATTTCTTAAGATGACTACTGATGAAGCTCGAAAGTCTTGGTTGGCATATAACTATGAGTTATACCTCCTTAAGAAAATATTAAGGATGAATTCATTTGATTTAAGTATTTTGGTTGTTTGATGTTTGATGTTTGATATTATGGTTGTACACGTAAACTTTATATGCTATGGTTGTATGGTTAAAACCCTTTTAAAATTGAGTTGACTTTATATGTATTATTGTGTGTGTGTGTATTTTATACATGTGTATGTTCTTTTGATTTTCACTTACTAGATGAAGAGTATGCAATGAGATATGAATTACACAGATTCATAGTGTATCTTACAAATGAAAATAATGTTGATGTACCATACTCTACTAATATGAGGATTATGGGATTTTTATGCTCCCATACTCTATGATGTGAGGCATTTTTTATTTTTAGTTAAATGGAGAGTTTGGATATTAGCATATCTCCCGATTTAAGTAACTTATTAGATGTAAAAGATGAAGACTTGGAAAAAGTTCGCAAAGATCAAGACAAGGAGTGGATGACTTTGTGTCAACAAGTAGGAAAATATGTTTTGAGGTATTCCGAAAAGTACTTATGTAAGGAACCTTGGCGTACATTAAAGCGTTCCGGACATATATTTATTCAAGAGATATTACGAGGAAATAAAACCCATTGTTATGAAAAATTTTGATTGAAGAAGGCGGTGTTTATTGATTTATCCAATGACTTAACCAAAAAATATGGGCTTAAACCCACTCGTGGAATTTCTACACATGAAATGTTAGGCATGTTTTTGATGATTTGTGCATATGGAGCAGGAAATTGAATGATACAAGATATCTTTCAACATTCTGCGAATACAGTCCATAGACACTTTCATAGTGTTTTAAATGAGTTTTCTAAGCTTGTAAGAGATATCATTAGACCACATTTAAATTATAATGATGGTGTAGGAGCTCACAAGCCATGTAACGAGCGATATTTGTCTTTCTTTAAAGTAAGTTGCACTTTCTCCAAATATATACTTTATTATACTTAATATTTAATTTCTCTCATGATTATTTTCTTAAGTTAAATTTATATATTTATATACTTGTAGGATTGCATTGGGGAACTTGATGGCACACATGTTAAAGCTAGATTCCCGCAAGGTCAAGAAATACCATATATTGGCCGTAAAGGTTATCCAACTCAAAATATTCTTGTCGTAGTAGATTTTAACATGTGTTTTACATTTACATTGGCTGGGTGGGAAGGATCGACTCATGATAGTCGTATATTTCGTGAGGCTCTTTGTAGACAAGAACTCAACTTTCCACATCCATTGAAAAATAAATATTATCTAGTTGATTCTAGATATTCGCACATGAAGGGATACATGGATCCCTAGAGAGGAGATAATGTGAGGTATCACCTTTCAGACTTTTGACATAGCGCAACACGAAAATTGCGGGATCCAAGGGGACACATTGAAAAATTTAATTATTTGCATTCTTCTTGTAGAAACATAGTAGAGCACACATTTGGTGTTTGGAAAGTGAGGTGGTCTATTTTACAAGACACGCCTTACTATAACATTGACACCCAAAGGGATATCATAATTGCTATTATGTCCATTCATAATTACATTAGAAAGAAGTGCAACGTGGATAATGCATTTCAAACGATTGAGAATGAAATATATATTCTATCGATTGATTTTAATGTAGGCACAACTTCAACGGCTAACAATATAGATGGAAAAAATGTGATTGAGGAAAGTAATGTGCACTAGGTGGGACTTCATGATTTGATTTCTAATGATATTTGTAATTCTTAATGCTTGTATTAATTAAATATTTCCACTTTTGTATTTATGGCGAACTTAACTCTAGCCATATTAGCACCTCTTTTATATGAAACTTCTAATTTATGAAATATGATTTTTATGTATTATTATCCTTCTTTAATATATTCTTTTAAATTTGCACAATTATTATTGTACAACATATGAATTTCTCTTATTAAAAAACAACTCACCAACCAAGATATATGGAGAACACTCACTGAAGATATACAACTTTATGAACGATTAGTGAACGATTCATGTATATTTGACGATGCAACATTCGTATTCGACAATATTTTAATAGTGATATAGTAATTACTCAATCAACAAGTAATATATTTTTCAATTAAGAGTCATTTTATCAAACAAATAGTATCATTTGTGATCAACTATTTATCTATTAATGTAATTATAATGATTAGTAACATATATATTTTGTTTGATAATTTAAACTCTTTTAACCAAGAAAAAAGATTTTTTTAGCACATATATTTAATAGTCATTCATGAAAATATTATATATATATATATATATATTGAAACTGAATTAAAAATATATATTAATTTTAATTTGAATCATTTTAGAAATAAAAATTAATAATAATCAACTCTACATATTGTTAACAGCTTTAAGGTATTTCAGACATTTTGACAAAAAGAAGTGCTTAACAGCACTTGTTTACCAAACACATCAACTACTTTTTTTTAGTTTCAGCACTTTTATCCAAACACGTAACTGCTTATTTTAAAAATAAGCTTCAGTACTTTCTAAAGCACTTTTAAAGAACTTTTTAAAAGCCACTTTTTCAGCCTATCCAAATGGGCTCTTAGGAGTTTCTTGAATTTAGCTGGTCACTACAAATAGTTTGTTGAAGGATTTTACTCTCTTGTTTCTCCCATTTATTGACTAACTTAGAAGAAAGTCAAATTTTAGTAGTTTGATTCTAATGAGAACGGTTTTCAGGAGTTGAAGACTCAACTTACCACCACTCCAGTTTTGACTCTGCCAGAGGGTTCAAATGGTTTTGTGGTTTATTGTGATACTTCTAAAGTTGGACTTCGTTGGGTTTTGATGCAGTGGGGCAAGGTTATAGCATATTCCTCTAGACAACTCAGGCATCATGAGAAAATTACCTGACTCGTGACCTTGAGTTGGAAATTATTATTTTTTCCTTAAAGATTTAAAGGCATTACCTTTGCCTCTATAGGGTTCGTGTTGATGTTTTCACTAATCACAAGAGCCTTCAGTACGTCTTCAGATAGAAAGATCTAAATATTCGTCAGAGGAATGGCTAGAGATATTGAAGGATTATGATATAAATATTTTGTGCCATCTGAGAAAATCCAATGTGGTGCATAACGCTTGTAGTAGGTTTTTTATTGGAAGTGTTGCTCACATTAATAAAGAGTTAGTTTGCGAGGTTCACCAGCTCACTAGATTAGGAATTCAGTTGGTTGATTTAGCTAAAGAGAGAATTTTGGTTCAAAATGGCTCATAATCCTCTTTAATAGTAGAGGTTAAAAAAAGCAATATAGTGATCCTAATTTGTGTAAGTTGAAAGAAATGGTCCAGAGTCAATAGGTTGAGGTTTTCTCCCAAAGGGGAGATGGTATTCTTCATTGTCAGGGCAAACTATGTGTAATACCCCGAGAATTCCAACCGATAGTAGAACCATGATTCAAGCTCATGATAAATAAATCTTAGTGATTTGGTAGTTTTATGATCAAGTTTGATGTGTATTAAGGCCTTAAATACGTCCTAGCTATTAGACGAATTAAAACATCCCTTACGGATTGAATTTTTGAGAAGGACATTGCCATAGTCAACTTCAAATGAGCATATCTCCCATTCTACAAAAAAAAATTGATCTCATGACCTACCAACAGATATATAATTGAATTATATTTCCAACGATACCAATTTCGCCAAAATCCGATATCGGAGTAAGAAGTTATGGCCGTTTTACTGAGAGCTATCCGAGCAGTCCAGGAGTGACGGACCATCAAGTCAGTGATGGCCCGTCACTTTGTCCATCAAAACTGAAGAAGTAAGGCCCTTTTCTAGACCAAAAGTGACGGTGGAAGTGACGGTCCGTCATTCTGACAGTCAGATTTGTCTGAGACAGCGCTGAAGCACCGTTTTAAAGAGATTTTTGGGTCATTTTTCACTCTATTTAACACCCAATCACCCCAAAACAAAGCTCACAACTTCTCATTCATCCAAAACATCAAATTAGGGTTTCTTTCCAAGATCAAAACCCATATTTCTTCTTCAAGAAAAATCAAGAGAGATCAAGAGAAGTCAAGAAATCAAGAATCTCTCCAAGAACCTTCAAGAAAGAAGTTTCCCCAAGGTATGTAGATGTTGAGTCTTGGGTCCTTTTCATCCAAGAATCTTAAGAACCCATCTTTAAAACTTAAAGATTTTATGTTTGTGAAATTCCATGATTTGTATTGGTTGAAATTGATGTTCCATGTGTTGTTGAGTTTTGATTCATGTTTGTTTACAAGATTTGTGAGCTTTGACCTTTGTATGTGGAATTCATGTGATGTTGGTGATAAACCCTCTTGAAGTTGCTCTCTATGTGATGTGTTCATGACTTTTGGGTATAGAATTGGTTGAATAAGAGGAGCATATCTCCCATAGGTTTGATAAAAGCTTAGGAGAAGCATATGGGCCATTATAGTATGTTGAATAGGAAGCCCCAAATTATGAGCTAGTCTATGCATGCCTAGTGTTTGATAAAATGCCCAAGTGAATGAATTATTCCATGATAGTAGGAAATCCCCTAATAAGTGTGAACCTATGCATGTCTAGTGTTTATTGAAGGACCTTAGTGAATAAGTAGAGATGTGATAGTAGTAAATTCTCCAATTATGTGATATTTGATATATGCAAAGTTTTTAACACATGTCAAGTGGTTAGCAAGTAAGTTATGACATGAATGATTACGATAATACATGAATGATTATGATGATGAATGAATTCTTGTGATGATGAATGAATAATTATGATGATGAATAATTATGATGATGAATGAATGATTGTGATGATGAATGGATGACCGTGATGATGCAAGAATAATTATGTTTTACTTTTATGTTATCGAGTCCTGGGGGTATTTATACCCGACAATTTTAGCTGTTGTCTAGAGACCGTGTTAGTTTCAAGATAATTCCAGTCGAGCCATGATTCTAAGAACTCAGTGAATTATAGAACTCTGTATCCTCAGACAGTTGCAGAACTTAAGAAAGCTCAGTAATCTCAGTTATTTTCATAATCTCCGTATCGCTAGTAATCTAGCCCCAGTCCTATAAATTAGCTTAAATCTAATAGTATTCAAATGATTCAATTCTAATCTCAGAAGTGATTTGAGTAATCTATTCAAGCTCTGTATCGTCAGTCAGCTACCATGATTCGATACCTTTTCCGTCAGATACGGAACTAAGTAATCTTAGCGTAACTCAGACAGATCTTTTGAGAAACATGATCAGTAATAGATTCAGCTTGTTGTGTATAGTTTAAGAATCAACCCAGAGTCTTTTAGTTGGGAGTAGGATTCAGCACCGAGCGAACCCAAGGATGGGAACTCACCTGTTAGTAGGGGGTGTAATTCTTAGAAGCAATCCTTGTATTCCAGAACTGTGTAGGCAGCACAGGATAGTTGTCTACCTGTTGAGGGTCACTGCCAGAGAGCCTGACCTTAGAGAAGAGCTAATGTCTTTACCCGTGGCACGGTATTGGCACCCTCCCAACTGGGGGTAGAGGTTGGACCCCCTAAGAGATAGTAGGGGCATGTCAATTAGATAAATACTTCCCACAGTTTTAGTTTCAGTATCAATCTTCAGAAATTAGGACTGTCAGATACAGTCATCTATCATTATGAGGAACTCAGATAGTTCCATTAATTCATGGACCATCCTGACAGATAGGCTTGGTCACGTATACAGTTATTTGATATCATATTCAGAGATATGCCTCCAGATAGGATTGATTCACAGTCTCAGATTCTATTAAGTATCCTTTTTGTTAGATTTGGATATAATCATATTTCTTATCATTTATAATAGTTTCTGAATATCATCTGTTAGAAAAGTTGATCTCTAATCCTGTCGTCGAAAGCAGTAAAGATCATAATTCAGTCCTTGATGTAAGTACATCCAGATCGTCAGTTCTCAGTATCAGATGAGTCAGTGATTTGGTATCTTAGTGTCAGTAGTGAGTTCAGTATGCAGTAAAGTGATATCCGAGTTTCAGTACCTAGAGTTGTGATGTTATGGTCTGTGCATTCATGTATCTGTTCTCATGCGACATTTTCATGATCATTCATTTTAGATATTGTGTATGCATGAGCCTTTGCATTTAGCCTTACCTCGTCTACATACTCAGTACATCCCTGTACAGACGCATTTGCTCTATGGTGTTTTATTGGGCACCATAGGTTCAGAGGCACAGGACCCAGAGTTTCCTCAGCAGTTCAGTCCCAGTCAGCAGCAGTAGTCATAGCAGTGAATCCTCTTCTTTCGAGGACAAGTTTCAGTTTACTATTATTTGCATCAGATTTTTTTGTTATTTTCAGTTGACGGAGTTAGTTGTGGACTTTTCCCATCAACTCCATAGTTCATACAGTTTAGAGGCTTTTCAGACAGATAACGGATGTATTAGTATTCAGTTTTCAATTTTGAGTATGTATAGATGTGTTGAACCTTATGGAAAATTTCTGCATTTATTTCATATATTATGCAGTGTACACGTACAGATATCCGTAAAGGGTTAGCTTGTGGTCCTTTGGGTCTATAAGCACCGTGTGATATCTCGGGATGGGATCTCAGGGCATTACACTATGTGTTTCTAATATAGATGATTTAAGACAGTGGATTCTAGTAGAATCACATGGTTTATGGTAAGAAATTCACTCAGAAGACACTAAGATATATCATGATTTATGGGAATTCTATTGGTGGAGTAGCATGAAAAAGGATACCACAAAATTTGTGGCTATGAGTCTGAATTGCCAACATGTTAAAGTTGAGCACCAAAGACCTTGTGGTAACCTTCAAAATATCAGTATCTCTATTTGTAAGTGAAAAGTGGTGAATATGTACTTCATTATAGAATGGCCTCGTACTCATCCACAACATGATTCTATTTGGATTATCATGGTCGTCTTATTTCTTGCCAGTTAACACACCAGATTTTTAGAAGAAGAATATGTAGAATCTACCTTAGGGAGTTGGTAAAATAACATGGGGTACCCTTGACTATTATTTCACATAGAGGTACTCAGTTTTGGAAGACATTTTAGAAGGTTCTTGGTACCCAAGTTCATCTTAGTACAATTTTTCACCCGCAGATAGATGGTCAGGTAGAGAGGACAATTCAGACCTTATTAGGCATGTTGAGAGAGTGTGTAATCTATTTTAAGGGTAGTTGGGATGATCATTTGCCTTTGATTGAGTTTGCTTATAATAACAGTTATCAATCTAGTATTTAGATAGCCCCATTTAAGACACTTTATGGTAGAAGGTATAGATCTATAATTGGTTGGTTTGAAGTTGGTGAAGCTACATTGATATTTCATTCATGAGGCTATGGAGAAAGTTTAACTGATTAGAGGAAGGCTGAAAAAAGCTCAGAGTCATTAAAAATCCTATGCGAATATAAAGAGAAAGTAACTTAAGCTCGCCATTATTGATTTTGTCTACTTAAGAGTTTTACTCATGAATGGTGTGAAGAGATTTGGTAAGAAGGGAAAGATCAGTCCCCACTATATTGATCCTTACAAGATTGTGGGTCCCCTTGGCAATGTAGCCTATGAGTTAGAGTTGCCTACAGACTTTGTATCAGTACATCCAATTTTTTATGTTTCCTTGTTAAAAAATACATTGGTGATCCTGCATTAATTGTACCCTTAGAGAGTGTGGGTATGAAAAATAGTCTCTCTTATGAAGAGGTCCCAATTGAGATCCTTGGTCGTTGGGTTCATAAGTTGAGAAATAAGAAGGTTATTTTGTATCAGTTTTTGGCCAAATCAGTCAGTTGAGGGAGATAACTAGTAAGCAGAGTTAGATATGATAACCAAGAACCCCTACCTATTCCCTTTAAAACTCAGTCCCAGCTTGAGGTAATAGTTTTCCCTTGATTAACTAATTCTTTATATCTCATGTGACCCTGTTATTCTTATGTCATAGCATAAATTCATAAGTTCAATTTAGTCCATGTTTTAGTTACAGACTCTGTTATCATGTCAGTATTTATATCTTATAAAGTAAATATTGGAATTGCAGCTCTTTCCCTAACATTTCAACTTAGTTTTCATTCGAGGATGAATAACCACAAGAAGGAGATATCGTAACACCCAAAAAATCTATGTTGAGATCAAAACCATGCTTCAAGTACATGTCTAATAAAATATAATGTTCTAGAGGAATGGAGTTATTTAGACATGTATTAAGGCCACAAGTAACTCCTAGCTCTAGGCATAGTAAAAACTTTCCTTGCCGATTGATTCCTTGAGAACAATCTTACTATAGTCAACTTCAAATGAGAATAACTCCTATATTCTGAAGTATTTTTGATATCTATCCCCACAAAATGATATATATTTAATTATCTTTCTAACACATCTAGTTTATTCTTAATCTGATATCAGAGTAAGAATTTATGGCCACTTTAGTGAAGCACTATCCAGCAGTGAGAATCTACGGCTATAGGTATGATCGTGGTGAGATTGTACGATTGTACAATGCTCTTGTCTGATCAAAACAGTCCCAAACATCTAAAATTTGACATGTATACCTTCCAACCATGATAGGGAACCACGACCATTTTTAGAAACCACGGTCGTGACTTATAAAGTTGATTCAGTTGGAACCTATAACCTATAAACCAGGGTACAATTGTAGGTAGGTCCCACAATTGTACCAAGGCTTGTATTATGGAGTTAACAGAGCTCACTTTTATACTCCAACCATGAACACCACCCACGATCGTAAGTGGATCCCACGATCGTGGGAAGGTCTCATACGTGACTTTCAGTAGCTTCTCAGTTATAAATTTAAAGGGGCACATTGGTATTTTCCCACTCTTTTAACATCAAAACTATGTCATTTGAATTACTCCATGGGTGATTATTAATATAAACATTAACCTAAGTCCCTCATAACCCAAATTCATTTAATTTTTAGCCTCAAACAGAGAAAAAAATGATTTTTCTTCCTCCCATGGCAAACTAGGGTTCAACTCTTTCAAGCTCTAAGTTAGAAGATTTCTATAGGATTTTCATCTTCAGGTATATTTTATTTTATCAATGGGTATCCTTTCACCATTTATTCCCAATGCTAACTCAATTTCTCAATTTATTCCTTACCTAGAGCCTAGGATTCATGAATGTTATGAGTTTCTTGATATTTCGATTCCTTGATACCATTGAGTTATAAACCCTTATTTCAATATGAATTTCCATTCCATTACCTAAGTTCCTTAATTTCACTGAGTTTATGAAATTCGCAAAGTAGTTGCATTCTTTAGAGATGGCGGGTTATGAACCGAATGACCTAGGATTTCATAAATTTATTTATGAGTATTAAATCATCCATCTAACACTGATTTTACATAATGCATCTATTTTCAGTTTTTAGATTATTATTATGATTGAGCATTGCAATTGTAATATCCCGTATTTCTATCTAGCTTTGATTCGTCTTTACAACATAAAAGATCTTGCTTCATAGATGAATATCTTTTATTCCCTATGAAATTTTTAAGATTTTGACTTTTTATCATGTCGAAAATCGAATAAGATTTTTGTCGATACCAAATTCGCCCAAATCCGACACTCGGGCGAAGAGTTAGAGACATTTTAGTGAGATAGTGTACCACCTGGAACTTTAGCATGTCGCAGAGCCAGCTAAAATGGCAATCGTCAAAATCCAGTGACCCTCTATGATTCCACCACATCGCAGTGTCTTTCCAATTCATAACCAAGGTGGTAATCCAATTTCCACCGTGTCGCGCCATCAAGCAGTTTCCCAATTGTCCAGTTTCCAGTAAGCTAGCGCGATTTCACCGCATCGCGCCAGTACGTAAAATGGAGATTTTCATGTTTCGTTATTTAAATTTCAAGGACCAATTGTCAATTACCAATAGCCCCTAATCAGCCTATATATGACATTAAAACCCTAAAAGACCTATTTCCTCATTATTTACTCACATCTCATGAGAAATAAATCATTCTCTCTCAAAAAAATAGAAAACCCTAGCCCCCAAGTTTCAAAAGCAATCTCAAGAACCCTCCCTTCCAAGAGTCTTCAAGAAATTCAAGAATCTAGATTTCCAGGTATGCAGATGTTCATTCTTGGGTTCCTTCCACCCAAGAAGTTCAAGAATCCTTTTCTAAATTCAAAGATCTTATATTTATGAGTTTTCACGATTCATGTGAATTGAACTTGAAGTTTATGTTATTATTGAGTTTTAATTCATGCTTTTTATACAAAGTTTCAAGATTTGATCCTAGTATGTGATATCCATGTGATGTTTATGATAACCCCTCTTCAATTTTCATGTTAAGTGATGTGTTTATGTCAATTAAACGTAGAAATTGTTGAATAACCAAAGCATGCTCCCCATATGTTTGATAAAATTCTTATGTGAAGGAATTAGAGCCATTATAGCATGTTGACTAGAAATCCCCAACTGTGTGTAAGCTCATGTATGCCAGGTGTTTGTTGAAAAGCCTTAGTGAATGAATTGTGACATGTTAGCATGAAATCCCCCAATTATGTTCTCTTCAATTCATGTTAAGTGTTTGTTGTAAGACCTTGTTGAATGGAGTATGAGCCAATAGCATGTCTCCCTATACTATCACGTGTTTATGATTTCCAAGTGCTTGAAGAGATGCTTTAATGATTGTGATGGTGAATGAAAGTCCATGGTCATGATTATTTAAGATGGTTAGGTTTTACTTTTATGTTATCGAGTTCGGGGGGTATTTATACCCAACAATTTAGCTGCAAGTCTAGAGCCCGTGTCAGTTTTCACGATAATCTTAGTCAAGCCACGATCCTTAGAACTTAGTCAATTATAGAATTCAGTACTCTCAGACAGTTATAGAACTTAAGAAATCTCAGTAATCTAAGTATCATCAGTATCCCATCTTCAGTTTAGTACTCAGCTCAGATCTTAGTAGTATTCAAGAGTTCAATTTCAGACCTCAGTAGCATTCAAGTAATCAATTCAGAACTTAGTATCATTCAGTCAGATAATGAGATTCAGTAGTATTCCATCAGTCTTTGAAATCAAGTAAACTCAGCTTAACTCAGTTACTCAGTATGATCAGTAACAGATTCAGCTCAGTCTAAGTTCAGTTAAGAAGCAGTTCAGAGTCCTTCGATTGGGAGTAGTAACTAGCTCCGAGCGAGTGCAGGGATGACGGTTTCCCTATTAGAGAGACAGAGTTGTTAGTAACAGTCCCTGAACTCCAAAACTGCGTAGCCAGCGTAGGACCAGGAGTCACCCGTTAGATTAAGGCTTAACTATCATACTATCTTAGGCTTGACTTCCTGTTCAGGGTCACCCATTAGAGAGGCTTGACCATAGTACAGGTTTTTACCTATGGCACGGTATTGACACCTTTCCAGCTGGGGTTACAGGTTGGACCCCACTAGATTATATTTGGGGCATGTCGTTTAAGTGAGAACTCCCACAGTTGCAGTTTCAATATTAGTCTTCAGAGTAGAACTCAAAAATCAGGACTGTCAGATATAGTCACCCATCTCAGTAAGGAACTTATATAGTTCCATAGATTTATAGACCACCCACTAAATAGGCCTGGTCTCACATAAATTTAATCAGTATCAGTGCTAATAGATCCAGAGATCACCCATTAGATAGGCCTGATCTCAAACTCAGTCCATCATTCCTATTATTAAAAGATTCAGAGATCTTCCGCTAAATAGGTCTAATCTCAGATACAATCATTCCTTATCATTATTAGTAGATTAAAAGATCATCCATTAGAGATGTTTGACCTCAGATTTAGTCAATCGATAGTAGCAATCTCAGAACTCAGTTATTGATATCAGAAGATTCAGTTATTCAGTATCTCAGTATTAGTAGCGAGTTCAGACATCAGTAAAGCAGTATCTGAGTCTCAGTATTCAGATTCATGATGATTTTAGTTATGGTTTGTACATTCATGCATATGTCCTCATATAGTGCCCTCATGATTATTTAGTTAAGTAATTGTTCATGCATAAGCCCTTGCATTTAGCCTTACCTCATCTTGCATACTCAGTACATTCCCACGTACTGATGCATTTGTGCTATGGTGTTTTACTTTACACCATAGGTTCAAAAACACGAGATCCAGAGCACCCTTAGCAGCTCAGTTTCGGGCGGCAGCAGCAATAGACCTAGCGGTGAGTCCTTATTATTCGAGGATGGTTCTCATTTCATTTTATTACCAGTTTTAGTATTTCAGTAGTTGGAGTTAGTTGGGGACATATCCCATTAACTCCTTAACCAGACAGTTTAGAGGCTTTCAGACTACAAAGTTTTCAGACTAGTTGTTCAGACAGATATTTAGTTTTGATATTGATAGACTTTACTCAGTTGTATTTTCAGAATTTGAACCTTATGGCAAATTTCCGCCAGTTTCCCGCATTTATTTTAGTACATTATGCAGTGCTTAGTTACAGATATCAGAAAGGGTTAGCTTATAGTCCCTCGGGGTCATAAACACTGTGTGGTATTCTGGTTCCAGAAAACTGAGGCGTTACAACAATTCTCAGTAGCATTCAGTTGAGAATAGTAATTAGTACCGAGCGAATGAAGGAATGAAGGCTCACCCATCAATGAGACTGAGACATTTAGTAGAAGTCCCTAAGTCTTAGAACTACGGCACCACCGTAGGTTCTAAAGGGTCACCCTACAGACCATGCTTGACACCTTAGTCCTTTCGGACATCAGTTTAGTGGATCCACACCAATTAATGTTCATACCCTTATCAAGGTACTAAACACCCTTCCAGCTAGGGTTACAGATTGGACCCCGATTTGCTCTAATAGGAGTATTTCAATTATTAATAGCTCCCATAGTTCAGATTCAGATACTTGCATGACCTTGTATTCAGTTATTCAACTTATGAAATAGTACATGTTTATTATTTGGTCTTGCATCGATTTACCATGTTACATGCATCATGTTCAGCCTATAGTACTTATTTCCTATCTGACATACTCAGTACATTTATAGTATTGATCGTATACTTTCTTTGCACTATATTTTCTCATAATATAGGTTTTGACTATCAGCATCTGTATCGCACTTAGTACGATCTCCTACTACATCAGCAATAATATTTTGGTAAGTCCTCGTCATTTGAGGACTAGCATCGGTATTTTGATTTATTTTATTTCAGTTTCTGACAGTTAGAGTTAGTTAGGGACTTGTACCAACAACTGATCTTACATAGATGGTTTTAGATAGTCAGATAGATTATGTTTTCAGTTTTATGGATTGTTCAGTTATTGTCAACTAGGGTTTATTTGCGCAACTTTTTATTTAGGATTGTTATTTTTGCATCTGTGATTTTTAGTTATTTTAGTATTCCTAGTGTCATACCCAGTTGTGGGTTAGCTTAGGGTCACTTGTGACTGTAACACTGTGTTATGACTAGGGGGTAATCTCAATTCATGACACCCAGACTGAGTAAATCCTTGACCACCTCCACAAGCACCTCTATCTCTACCTTGAGCACCCATAGTTACACCACTACCACTCTGTAATCCATCTCTCACTATTTAATAGGAGTAGGTTTGATAACAAGTCAAGGATAATTCTTCGATGTATGGCTGAACTCATCACATACAAAATACCTTCCAAGGCACGACTCAATTTGAGATGGTACAGCTGAACTAGAACAACCACCCTTACTAGATATGTAACTACCCAAAGTCGCTAACCTAAAGACCTGTCACTTGATCCTCGCAAAGTGGACTGAACTGGCCTACCATGATAGCCACGGGAACCTCTACCACAAAAATATCTTCTTCGAGAGGCATGTCCACTAAACTAACCATGATGATGCACCTTTTTAGTGCCTCCCTGAGTAGCCTGGATAATCTACTCGATCACCTTGGCATACTCAATAATCATTTGAAAAGAATCCCCTGCAACTACCATCTGAGTTGTAGCTAATTGATAAGTAGCATCCAATCCCTTTATGAACTTCTAAATCCGCTCAGTTTTAGTGAAGATGCTAGCAATTGAATACCTTGATAAAGCGTGAAAATAAGCCTCATACTCAGCAATAGTCATAGAGCCCTACTCCAAATGATCAAACTCATCACACATCTGGTTCCTTAAACTATATCGAACAAACCTCTCCAGGAAAGCCTAAAAAAACTGAGTCCAAGAGGCAAACCCAAAGGATAACTCATATACGAACCAATCCTTAACCACATCTGTCAACTAATATGTAGTATAAGAAACTCCGTGAGACTCAAAAATCCATAATTATGTAACTTCTCCTGGCAATTAACCAAAAATTCATAGGCATCCTCACCAATAGCACCACTAAACTTGGACACACACAAGAAAATAAACCTCTCCTAATCATCAGAGGACATAATTATATCTGAAGCAACTGAAGGAATAATAATATGAAAGGCTGAGAATCCATACATGGAGTACCACAGATGAAGATTGTACCCCTGAATTAGGAATACCATGATCAGTTATTAGATACAAGATGGAACACCACTCAAAGTCTGAGGAATAACATAAGCAGACATCGACACTAACGACATTACTATAATCGAAACTAGAGGAACACCAAGTGAACTTAGGGGAACAAGTCCAAACGAGTCAATAGACAAATGAATAGACCCTCTAGAACTAGGGTAGCAATTGAACCCTACGGGACTTGAGTTGGCTCCGCATCTCCTGCATGCTTAATCTTAGGCTTAGGGGAGACCCCTAGCACTTTCTCTGACAGGGGCAGCTTCTCGTGCCCTTTATCTACCTCTAGGCCATCCACAACCCCTGGCCCACCCTCTAGTCTGGGATCCATCCTTAGGTACTAGCTCAGCTTTTCTAACCTCTCGGGATCTAGTACTCACCATCTACACAAAAAAAGTGGAACACAACTTAGAACAAAGGGTATGAATACCTCGCACCATAAAGAATTAAAATACAGAAGTATTTTTAAACATATCCTCTCAAAGATAGATACGGACATCTATGTACCAATCCATAAGACTCTACTAGACATCCTGCTCTTACACTTATGAGATTGGTGAATATGGCTGCTCTAATACCAATTTGTCACAACCCAAAAATGGGCCACGATGGCACGTATCACACATAAGTAACCCAATCATTCAAACTAATAACTAAAAATGCTAATACAGTAAAATAACTCCAAAGTGAGACTTCTGAATAAAGTTAAGCGAAACATAGAATATAATCACAAATGGAACATGAAGGAAATCCATACAATCCAATCCCAAAATCTGGTGTCATGGCATAAGAGCATCTAATACACAATTCAGAACTAAAAATACATATTTGTCTTTGAAAAAGGAATAAAAATAACTCATAGATAGAATAGGTCAGGAGTAGACTCTGATAAGCCGATAGTGTCTAGTACCTCAAAATGTCATCATCTTCACCGCATGAATCAACCTTCTTGAGTCGTACTCATGTTATTATCTATATCAAAAGGGCACAATAGGTGTGAGTACGATCACTTATAGTCAATAGGTATTATAGGCTGATGGAGCAAAGTATAAAAAAAGTAAAATATACTATGAGAACATCATCTACAACAAAAAGGTCCCAAATGGTAACTCATATCATCTCCACTAACAGTTCTAATATATACAAGTACACGAAAATAGCAACATCACACATATAAAGGAGAAATACATGAAAACCAAACACAAGTCAAGGAAATTAAGTAAAATAGAAAAGATGTGAATGTCAATGCAATGCAATGCAATATGGATAGCATGAATGTTAAAATCCATAGATGACTTTCCGTATACACCCACTGATACATTGCATGACTTTTTATATACACCCACTGACCTCACAGCTACCAAGTAGGACCCATGGGAGGTTCACAATCCATATACTATATCTCATATCTCAATCTCAACTCTTCTTTTTGTCTCGTATTCACTAAGAGAGTTTACATAAAAGTGTCTCATTTTTTTCAAAAATAGTATTTCTTGTTGATACCAATATCTCATTAATGTAAATGTATGGAATGAGGATGTAATGCTCATAATCAAATAAAATGATAATATCCAATCCAACACAGAATATATATACAAGTGAACCCAGAAATCATCTCAATATATCCATAATTCATGATTATCAACTCCAATTAGTCACCATCAAAAGAAAATGCATGTAAGACACTATTAATATTATATAAACCCCTAAATCGATTATTTTATCATGATAAAAGAAACCAATGTTTATTTAAGGCCTAAATTAGAAAAATAAGCCCCCCCACAGGCATCATATCTAGAATAAAGACATTTAGATGCACAAATAAGGCCAATAATGTCAAATGAAGACTTCGCACGGGCAACACAATAACAACAATATATAAGCCCATACACAGGAACGCAATAGTATAATTAATCTCGAAAGATAAAGCCCATAGTTATTTTCTCTAACTCGTAACATGCATTACTTATTCATTGACTATCCAAATCAATCTGAAAGAAGTTAAGCCATAACCTACCTCAAAATGATGAAATTTTGATCTAAAGTGCTTCAACATGGAGTCTTCCCCTTGTAAATGGCCTAAAAATCAACTACAAGATTCAAAAATACCATTTATGCAATAAAAAAAAAGTTTACAATATCCATATTGCCTATATTTAGGTCGGGTCCAAAACGGGTTTGAAAAATAATTTCAAAATAAGAGGTGTAAAACTGAAAATTTTACTTTAAAAACATATTCTCTAAGGTTATAGGAGTATACTAGAGAAAATCCACACAAAATGGGGTAAAAATGAGGTCCAAATGATGAAAAATCCTTTTTAAACTTTACTAGTAAACCTTAATTTTTCCATTCCAAAATCATGATTTAAAGGATCTATTAAGATATAGTCATTAGAAATAGTAGGATTATGAGTTTAGAAGTTATCCACTCAAAACTCAATGTTAAAACCCTCAAAAATTCCTTTTTCAAAGCTTAGAGGTCCAAAAATGGAGTAGAATAGCGAAAAGGGAATATTTATATTGTTCAGTAAACAATACCTGGCAAACAAGGTCAAACCTTTGTATTAGTGAGGGGTCAATGTTGAATAGGACATTAAATTAGTCTTTGCATTCGTAGCCAAGTCTTCACACTCGTGAAGGCTGATGAATTAGGAATTTACGTTCGCGATAACACCATCTCATTCTCAAAGAAGAATCCCATTTCACTTCGCGATCATGGCCATCACCTTGTGATCACAATAGAGGGTGAACTCCTTCTCTACGTTCATGGACAAGGGCCCACATTCACGAAGAAGGATCCATGCACCAGATATCAATTGTGCATCAACTGATTTTGCATGGTTTTAAATGGTACGAATGGAACCTTTAAATTTATTTGGGACCCGATTGAAGAAAACTATATATGTTACTAGGTTAATTTTGACGTTCGAAACTCAACAGCGATGTAGGATTTTCAAATAAAGGTCATTATCAATAAATAAACCCCTAAGATCCTATTTTACTATTTTTTTAATAAAGGGTCAAAATAAAATATAAAAGCCTCAAAATTGAACCAACCCCGCTGCTAACCCATATTTGACATTACAGATCTTTTATCGCAACTCATTTTTCATTCCACACTCAGAACAACAAATATTGATCGAAGTCCACCATATGGATTCTTAAGCCTCTAAAAATCACAAACTCGCACAAATTATTTTTAATTGCATCAGAACCATGCCAACTATCAACATACCTCAAATTAACATGTAGAAACTACAGAGAGGGAATAAATGATCAAAACACAAAGAAATGGAAAATTCACAATTTTAGGTCCTTTTAAATTGAGTTTCAAGCATAATTTTTAGATTGTGTAATTAAGATAATTCACCTAGATAATGTTGGTTTGACATTGAATGTCTTTGATAAATAGCTAAACCATTGCTTAAGAGAACAAAGCTTCATGTGTTGGTCTGAAATATGATATATTGCATAAAATAGCACTTGTATGCATTAGACCAATAAATTATGATTAATTCATCCTTCTCAATTAGCTCAAGGTCAGGAACCAATCATTTCGTCTAATATTTTTTATGTATGATAAATGATTAATGGATATATCGTGATACGCAAAGATAGAACCTCTTAAGTAGGTTGAGATATGTATGGTAGTTTTTCATAATGGGGGCGTAATAAACAGCTAAAAATATGTTGTGAATTAACGTCTATATGATCCTCAATCAAAAGATAATTCAAGTTAAATGTTAGAAGTATTTACTGACCCAAAATTAATTTCATATTTAGCTATAAATACTGTGAACTGAATGTCCTTGAAGGATAAAGTTTATAACATCATAAGGTAGGGTAAATCAATCAATTCTAATTACAATGATCCTTGAAAAAGGAAAGGAGCAAGTGATCATAATAAAGAGGTAATATGTTCTTAAAGATCTTACAACATAACATTTCATGAAAACTTATGAAAGATTCAAATACCTAAAATTAACGAAATGATGAGGTCTCAAAATATTATTTCACATTATGAACCAATACAAATGATATCTCGTTAATGATATTTTTAATATAATATGACACAATATTATAAAAGATTATGAGGGTCTAAATTCTTACTGACATAGAAAGATTTAACAAGTAACATGAAATGATGCATCTTGGTAATGGTAAGAAAAAAACTTATTTAATGTGCAGATCAAACACTAGAAAATATTATGTATTTAATGTTGAATATTGTCACTTGACGATATCTATATGAAAAATCCGAAGAGATTCAAAATGTTTGAAAGATATACAAGTTTCTGGAAAACTTATTTATAATTCTTATATGACATAAATTGATGATCTGCGTATTATTGGAACTCATGATAAGTTTTCAAAGTAGTACATTATCTACTTAATGAAGTTGAAATGAGAAACTTGCAGAATTGGATTGGTCTTGAATTATTAAAGCTTGTGTAGCTGATGCATTTATACATCTTGCTATAACTATGAGCATAATATAGTTTTACTCTTTTATAAGATCAATTGCACATTACAAATAAAAGCCCTAAGATGAATAAGTTTATCCAAACAAATATGTTGTCAAGTTTTTGAATATACAAGATATTCAAATGATGGACATAAGAGTTCGATACAAGAATATTATTTGTTTTCATGAAGGGTTACTGTCATACATATTGTTTTACATGGAAATCAAATTATGCTGAGATAATAGTTATTGATGAAGCAAGTCAAAAATGTGCATACGGAGGTGAATGATACATATCATTCAAGAAAATATGGTTTGAAATATGAAAAATATCCATGGACCTATATGAAGATAATGCAGCATGTATAACCTAATTGAATTAAGTATTTATAAAAGGAGATACAACAAAGTACATTCCACCAAAAAATTTCTACACACACGAGTTTCAAAAGAATGGTGTTATAAATGTTAAGCATATTCATTAGAATAATAATATGGTTGATTTATTCATCAAGTCTCTACCAACTACAACTATCGAGGAGAAGGTGAGTAATATTGAAATGCAAAGATTCAAATTTTTGGATTGATATTTCCAAGGGGAATTAATATGTGTTGTATTTTTTTCCATTACAAGATTTTGCCCCTCTGGGTTTCCTTATAAGGTTTTTAACGAGGCTCTCAAAATGTGTATTATTAGAGATGTGTACTTTTTTTTCTTTATTAAATTTTTTCCAGTAAGATTAACAAGACACACTATCTATTAAATAGACATTCAAGGGGGAGAATTATAAATATATTTAAATTATAATGAATGACTACTTGTATATTTATTAGCTCAAAAGTTAGAAATCCTAACTTTGGGACCAATCCAATGTCCCTTATAAATAGAGGGATCATCTTCATTGTAATCGATCTTTAATCCCTCAATCCAATTACTCAAGAGAAATAAGAAGTTCTATATTCTCTTTCCCTTATTCTTTTTGTTCATACTATATTATTTTATAACACCAATCATTTATTTCATATGTAAATTAAATTTATAGTTCATATTATTATTCTTGAACCATTTATATCTCATATAACCATTAGTTTACCAACATAAAATTTATTATTATTTCAAACCAACTCCTACTTTACTATTTATTATCCACCAAATTAATTATTTTTTACCAAAGTCATTCACCAACCAAATTTCTTACTACTTCATTCAAACCAATGCTTAATAACTAATATTGTCTGTACTATATGGAGAATTGTATAAAAGAGTAGTTGATGTTGGGTGTATATATGCATTCTAGTGTTACTATTCTAGCCTTTTTAGACTTATTTTGAGGATGATTCATGTGCTATATGGGTTGATAATGAGAGTAATATTCATATAAGTGTTAAATCATGTGTTTATAATGTTCAAAGTGATTTCAAATAATTTTGTACTTCAATGAGTCATTTAGAGTTCAATCGTGGAAACTAGTTTTACTAGCTTGATCTAGGTGCTTGTCTAGTTGATCCCATTGGATTCTATTGTGTTTAATATGTTCCAAATGGTTTTAATGTGTAATTATGAGTGTAATAACTTGATGATAATGTGCAAGGTTCAATTTGTTTAAGTTAAGAGTCGGAACATAAAGTTAAAGGTCAATGTGAATTAACCTAGTCTTAGCTCTTGTTTTGATTCATCGGCATGGATATTATGTTGTTATGATCTATAATTTGTGGTGTGTGATTATGTAGGATGATTTGTGATCTGAATATTATGATATTTTGATATTGAAAAGGCTATAAATCCATGGGAAATACACCACAAGTCAAGGGATGGAAGATTAGAGGATCAACACTTAACCAAAATTTGAGAAATAACTTCCAATAAGACAAGACTATAAGCCCATGGTTCCCCACCTAAAGCAGGTATATAACAGGGTAGAGACTCACCTAGAGTGGGTCTTAACCCAGGGAAGTTCCCCCTCTATTCCCGTTCTCTCAAATTATTGGAATTAAACTCTTTCACGGCTTGGGCTACTTCTTGTAATACCCTGTACTTTTTCTTAGCTTGAAATTGTCCCAAGAATATCAGAAGCTTTCTTTAAAGATGAATCTACTTTTTTACACATGGTATTTTTAAGATTTTCACTTTTTGTCACGTGGAAAATGGAATTATCTTTCCAACGATACCAATTTCATCAAAATCTGGTATCGAGGTAGAAAGTTATGGCCAAAATATAGAAGGCAGTAAAACTGCCCAAGTGCGATGGTGGAGGCCAACGAACCGTTGGACTAGCGACGGACCATCGCCCACGCCATCGCAGTAAGGTAATGAGACCACCTTCTGTCTAGAAGTGACGATACAGGCCGATGGATCATTGGGCTAGCTATGGATCGTCGCTCAGGCCATCACAAGGGAAACAGTGAGCCCTCATTCTGCCCAGGTGCGACGGTCAGGACCGACGGACCGTTGACCCAGTGATGGACCGTCGCACACACCGTCGCATGTCCCATTCAGTTATTTTAAAGCCATTTTTAAAAGGGTATTTGGATCTTTTTCCACCTGATTTAATCCCTAAATACACCCGACCATAGCTCGGAAGTTCATTATTCTTCTACAATAATAAATTAGGGTTTCTCTAAGAGATCAATCCCCAAGAACAAGAAACCATAGGTTCTTGATTTCAAGCCAAGAATTTAAGTTTTCCTCCACAGATCTTTAAGAAATCATTCACCCAAGTATGCATAGTGTTCATTCATGGACTCTTTTCGTCCATGAAGTCCAAGAATTTCTTTTCAAAGTTTAAGTGTATGGATTTTTATGAATTTCATGTTGGGTTTGTTTTTGTTCATGTTGATAATGACCAATTGAATTTTATTCCATGTTTAGTGGTAAATATTAAGTGAAATTAATTATTATAGGTGTAGTTTCATGTAAACCTATGATTAAAACCCTTGGATGATGAAATTAGAGTTGAATCATGATGGTTACTTGTTGCACAATGTTGTCAACTTATAATATGTTTACGATGTGTTTGGTTAAATGCCTATGTGAAGGAAAAGTGCCCAACTAGTATGATATTATGAAATCCCTGTTTATGTACAAGTTTATGCATGACAAGGGTTTGATGAAATGTCTTAGTCAATAAATTGTGGGTTATGATGTTGATCATGTATTCAAGAAAGTTATGCTTTGTCAGTTTCCTTCTATAGAGTCTTGGGGGTACTTATACCCAATAATTTAGCTGTATGCCTAGAGCCAATGTCATGATTTCAAGATACTCTTAGTCAAGTCATGTTCAGTAAAATTTAATCAGTCTTATGACTTAAGAAAACTCAGTAATCTAAGTAATCTCAGTCAGTTATCAGATCTCAGTAATGTTTCATCCAACAGAACTTAGTAAACTCAGTCCAGTCAGTCTAGTTAATCATGTTCAGTGTCTATTTCAGATGGGAGTAGGAATTAGCACCGAGTGAACTCAAGGATGGGAACTCACCTGTTATATGAGGGTGTGATTCTTAGAAGCAATCCTTGCATTCCAGAACTATGTAGCCAGCATAGGTTGAGACATCATAGCCTGCTATATAAGGGTAAATGAGGTGGCTTAACCTATTATATGAGGGTTCCCACTGCTCTCACTAGAGTTACCTATTTTATGAGGGTTACTCACAAATTGTCCTTACCAGTGGTGTGGTATTGACACCCTTCCAATTAGGGTTACATATTAGACCCCAACTCAGCTATATTGCATTATTTAGAGCATAACGGTTAGATGACTACTTCCCACAGCTTTATTTATAGAATTAGGACTATTAGATACAGTCATTCAATTTCAGTAATAGAACTCAGATAATTCTATAGAATTCAGGATAGTCAGATACAGTCAACTTAGAACAGTATAGAACTCAGCTAGTTCTATCAGTTTTAGGACTATCAGATATAGTCACTCATGTTATCAGTTATACCAGTCATCAAAACTTAATTATCAGTCATGTTAGTTACCAGTAAATTCATGTTACCACGATCTCAGTTATAGTTATTAGGTATTAATGTATGCATTATCACGTTCATGTTATTCAATCAGTTAGTATAGTTCATGCATGTGAACCCTTGCATACATCTTACCTCACATACAGACCAGTACATTCAATTGTACTGATGCATTTGTGCTATGGTGTTTTATACCATAGATTCAGAGACACGAGATCCAGAGCATTAGTAGTTTTCCAGTCTCAGCAGTCAGAGTTAGCAGTGAGTCCTCATCTTTTGAGGAAATGATCATTACTTTATTATCTCATTAATTAAGTTATTAGTTGGAGTTAGTTGAGTACATGTCACATCAACTTCTTACTCAGACAGTCATGTTTTAGAGGCTTTTCAGACTACAGTATATTCAGATAGTTTATTTCAGTTGTTTTGGGTATTTCATACCCCAACCAGATGTTATATTTTATTAAATATTATGTTATAGTTTTGAACCTTATGGCCTTTCAGTTCATGTTTCCACATTATACAGTATATTATGTAGTATACAGGTACAGATATCAGTCATGGGTTAGCTTGTGGTCCTTCGGGGTCATGAGCACCATGTAGCATTTTAGATACCAGATTCGGGGTGTTGCAAACTTGGTATCAGAACCTAAGGTTCAATAGAGTCCTAGGAAGTCTGAAAGCCACATCTAGTAGAGTCTTGTACATGGGTGTGTTGCACTTCACATTTATGTAGAAGAGGCTATAAGATATTTAGGAACAGTTTTCCTTCTTTTAGTATTCATGTCGTGCCAGTGAGCATAATCTCAATCTAATCTCTCAGACTAATCCATTTCTCTCTTTCTTCTATAGAACATGCCTCCTAAAAGAAAAAATAGGAATCAGTCAGTCCCTCAGCCCGAAGAACCTTTGGGCGAACATGTTTCTCATGCAGAGTTCAGAGCTGCATTCACTACTCTTGCTTAGTCAGTTGCTTCTCAAAATGAACAACCAGTTGTCATTCCGGCCAACCCAGTGGCCAATTCAGCTACAATTAGGATTTGAGACTTCACCCGAATGAATCCTCCATCCTTTCTTGGGTCTAAGTCAGATGAAGACCCTCAAGAATTCATCGATCAGGTTCAGAAGGTTAAAGACATCATGGGGGTGACTCCTAGTGAGAGTGTTGATCTAGCTACATACCAACTGCAGGATGTTACTCATACTTGGTACAAGCAGTGGAAGTCATAAAGGACAGATGATGAAAGGCCTATTGAGTGAGAGGAGTTTATCACCGCATTCTTAGAGAGGTTCTTTCCCCTAGAGCTGAGAGAAGCTAAGGTGTTAGAATTCATCAATCTCAGGTAGGGAAATATGACGGTGAAATAGTATTCTCTTAACTTCACTCAATTAGGCAGATATGCCCCTCATGTGGTTGCAGACAGCAGGGCCAAGATGAGTAAGTTTGTTTCTGGGGTAAATGATAGTGTGGTCATAGAGTGTAGGTTTGTGATGCTGAATAGTGACATAACTTTGGCTAGTCTTATGACTCATTCTCAACAGATAGAAGAGCAAAAGATTAAGATGAGGGAGAAAAAAAATAAGATAGCAAGGACAGGTAGTTTTAACTTTGCTCAGCCCAAATCAGAAGGAGGAAACCGTTCTTAGTTTTATCATAAGTTATCAGTTCCATCTCCTTATTTATCCAGTGCTCCAGTACCTAAGTTCAGGGACGGTAACAAAGATAGAGCGTCAGGATCTAAGTCTCAGGGAAGTGTTAGCAGTGCTCGCACCTATCCTCTTTGCCAAACTTATGACAAGCACTATCAGGGTATCTGCAGAGCTGGTAGTGGTATTTGTTTCGAATGTGGCAAGCCAGGCCACAGAGTCAAAGACTGTCCTCAGCCAGGTCTTCAAAGTCAGCAGAATCATTCCCCAGCTCAGTCTGGTCGCCCAAACCAGCAGGGTGCCACCTTCAGCGCTACTAGTGGGCAATGCCTAAACACACTCTATGCTCTCCAGTCCCGGCAAGATCAGGAAAATTCTCCTGATATGGTTACCGGTACATTATAGATCTTTCATGTGCATGTTTACACTTTACTAGATCCAGGTGCTTCTCTGTCTTTTGTTACTCCCTATATAGCAGTTGATTTTAGAGCCAGTCCTGAAATTCTAGCAAAGCCCTTTTCAGTCTCTACCCCAGTGGGTAAAACTATCATAGCCCAATGGGTATACAGGAACTGCCCGATTATGATATTTCAGAAAGTTACTTCATCAGACTTAGTCAAATTAGAGATGACTAATTTTTATGTCATTCTCTGCATAGATTGGATTTATTCCTGCTATGCCATAGTCGACTACAGAAATAGAATAGTCCAGTTTCAGTTTCCGAATAAACCCATCCTAGAGTGGAGGGGTAGTACTTCAGCTTTTAGAGCTCAGCTTATTTCCTACCTTTGTGCAAGGAAAATAATATCTAAGGTATGTATCTATCATCTTGTTCATGTTAAGGACTCTAGCTTTGAAACTCCCAGTCTTGATTCAGTCCCAGTCGTGAATGAATATTCAGATGTCTTTCCCAAAGATCTTCCTGGATTCCTCCCTAAAGGGAAATAAACATCGGCATTGATCTTCTACTAGATACTCAGCTTATATCTATTCCACCATACAAAATGGCGCCAGCAAAACTCAAAGAATTGAAAGAGAAGTTGAAGGATCTCTTAGATAAGGGATTTATCAGACCCACTGTGTCCCCGTAGGGTGCTCCAGTTTTATTCATGTGTAAAAAAGATGGTTCACTTAGAATGTGCATTGATTAACGTCAGCTCAATAAAGTTATGGTCAAGAACAAGTATCCTCTTCCCAGAATCGATGACTTATTTGACCAACTTCAGGGTGCCAGTTATTTCTCTAAGATATACCTCAGATCCGACTATCATCATCTCATAGTCAGAGAATGTGACATTCCGAAAAAAGCTTTCCATACTCGGTATGGTCACTTTGAATTCTTAGTTATGTCCTTTGGTCTTACCAATGTCCCATCCGCTTTCATGGACTTGATGAACCATGTGTTCAAGCAGTACTTGGATATGTTCATCATAGTCTTCATAGATCACATTATGGTTTATTCCCGCAGTGAGCGAAATCATGTAGACTATCTCAGAATCGTACTTCAAACCCTCAGAGATCATCAGCTATTCGCTAAATTCAGTAAGTGTAAATTTTGGATAAGGTCATTAGCATTCCTTAGTCATATCATTTTCGGTGATGGCATTAGAGTAGATCCTCAAAAGATCAAAGTGGTAAGAAACTAGCCTCGCCCTATCTCTCCAATAGATATCAGGAGTTTCTTGGGTTTGGATAGCTATTACAGATGGTTTATTGAAGTATTTTCTTCTATTGCATCCTCTATGTCTAGATTGACTCAGAAAAAAGTCAAGTTTCAGTGGTCAGATCCTTGCGAGAAGAGTTTTCAGGAGTTAAAGACTCGACTCACCTCAGCTCCAGTCCTAGCTCTTAAAGATGGTTCAGATGGGTTTGTAGTGTATTGTGATGCATCCAGAGTAGGTTTGGGTTGTGTTCTCATGCAGCATAGTAAGTTCATAGCCTACGCCTCCAGACATCTTAATCCTCATGAGAAGAATTACCCTACTCATGATCTTGAGTTAGCAGACGTAGTATTTTTCTTAAAGATTTGGAGGCATTATCTATACGGCATTCATGTAGATGTATTCACAGATCATAAGAGCCTTCATTATGTCTTTTCTCAAAAAGATCTCAATCTTCGTCAGAGAAGGTTGTTAGAACTCTTGAAAGATTATGACATGAGTATCTTTTATCATCTGGGTAAGGCCAACGTAGTGGTCGATGCTCTCAGTAGGCTGTCTATGGTTAGTGTTGCTCATGTCGAGGACAGTAAGTAAAAGCTAGCTTAAGAATTCCATCAGCTTTCCAGACTAGGTGTTCACTTAGTCGTTATAGAGGAGGGTGACATATGGGTACAGAGTAGTTCAAAATCATCTCTAGTTTCTGAGGTGAATGAAAAGCAAGATAGGGATCCTAGCCTTGTCAAGTTAAAAGAGCCAGTCAAGGATCATAAAGTAGAGGTTTTCTCCCAAGGGGGAGATGGTGTTCTGCGTTGTCAGGGTCATCTCTGTGTTCCAGGTGTAGATGGCTTGAGGAAGCGAATTCTTGCAGAAGCCCATGGTGTACGCTACTCTATTCATCTAGGGGATACAAAGATGTACCGCGACTTATGGGAAATCTATTGGTGGAGTGGGATTAAGAGAGGTGTTGCAGAGTTTGTGGCTAAGTGTTTTACATGTCAGAAGGTTAAGATAGAGCATTAGAAGCCCAGTGGGTCCATGCAAGAGTTCACCATTCCTACTTGGAAGTAGGAAGAAGTGAACATGGACTTCATGATGGGTTTGCCTCGTACTCATCATCGGCATGATTCAATTTGGGTCATTGTTGATAAGATGACCAAATCCGCTCATTTCCTTCCAGTCCATACCTCTTATTCAGTCGAGGATTATGCCAAACTCTCTATCAAGGAGTTGGTCATATTTCACGGTATATCGCTATCTACTATCTCATACAGAGGTACCCTATTCACCTCTCATTTCTAGAAAGCATTCCAAAAGGGTCTTGGTACCCAAGTTCATCTCAGTACAGCCTTCCATCCTTAGACAGATGGTCAAGCAAAAAGGACCATTCAGACTTTAGAAGATATGCTAAGGGCATGTACGATTGATTTCAAGGTAGTTGGGATGACCACTTGTCTTTGATTGAGTTTGCATACAACAATAGCTATTATTCCAGTATTAAGATGGCTCCATTCAAAGCTATTTATGGTAGGAGATGAAGATCTCTAGTCGGTTGGTTCGAAGTTAGTGAGGCCTCAAGTATAGGGCCTGACATAGTATTCGATGCCTTAGAAAAAGTCCAGTTGATCAGAGAAAGACTCTGGGCTACTCAGATCCAAAAGAAGTCTTATACAGATATTTGTAAAAAAGATCTTGAGTTTGAGGTTGGTACTATGTCTATCTAAAGATCTCTCCCATGAAGGGAGTGAATTGATTTGGAAAGAAGGGAAAGCTCAGTCCCCGATATGTCGGTCCCTTCAAAATTCTCAGTCGTCTTGGCAAGGTAGCTTATGAGCTTGAATTGCCTTCAAATCTAGCCTCAGTTCATCTAGTCTTTCATGTCTCTTTGCTCAAGAAGTGTATAGGTGACCCAGAAGTTGTAGTCCCTATTCAGAGCATAGATATTCAGAATAGCCTCTCTTATGAAGAGATCCCAGTCGAAATCCTAGACTATCAGACTCATAGACTGAGGAACAAAGAAGTCCCTCTAGTCAAAGTTCTTTGGCGAAATTAGTCCGTTGAGAGAGATACTTGGGAATCATAAGCAGACATACATACCAAGTATCCTCACCTTTTATCCACCAACTCATATCAAGCTCAAGGTAACAGTTCTCCTTAAGCTTTTCAGTTTCATGTTTGGACTTCAGTTACAAACTTGGTTACAATTCATGTTCAGAATCCCATTATAGACTTGGTATTAAATACCATTGCATATTCATTCATGCATTCATGTATCAGTTCAGTTATAAAATCATGCATCAAACATGCATTCTCATTTTTGAGAACCTTAGTTCATCAAAACACTCAGTCATGCATTCATGAATCAGTTACATATGCATCAGATATGCGTGTCCAGTATGTTATATTCAGTTATCAGTCATATCAGTTATGAGACCATGTTTTAGTTGATTATGTCCAGTATGTACGTCAGTTTATCTTTCTCCCCTCTCACTCAGTCTCATTCGAGGACGAATGTTCTCAAGGGGGAGATATTGATAGCCCGTACTTTTTCTTAGCTTGAAATTATCCCAAGAATATTAGAAGCTTTCTTTGAAAGATGAATCCACTTTTGTACACATGGTATTTTTAAGATTTTCACTTTTTGCCATGTGGGAAATGAAATTATCTTTCCAACAATACCAATTTCATCAAAATTCGGTATCGGGGTAGCGAGGCAATGAGTCCACTTTCTGCAAAGGAGTGATGGCACAGGCCGATGGACCATCAGGCTAGAGACGGATCATCACACAGGGCGTCACAAGGGAGACAGTGAACCCCCATTCTGCCCAGGTGCGACGGTCAGGATCGATGGACCATCGACCCAGCGACGGACCGTCGCACCCACCATCGCATGTCCCATTTAGTTATTTTAAATCCATTTTTAAAAGGGTATTTGGGTCTTTTTCCACCTGATTTAATCCCTAATGACACCTGACCATAGCTCAGAAGTTCATTATTTTTCTACAATAACAAATTAGGGTTTCTCTAAGAGATCAATCCCAAAGAACAACAAACCCTAGGTACTTGATTCCAAGCTAATAATTCTAGTTTTCCTCCACAGATCTTCAATAAATCACTCACCCAGGTATGCATAGTGTTCATTCATGGACTCCTTTCATCCATGAAGTCCAAGAATCTCTTTTCAAAGTTTAAGTGTATGGATTTTTATGAATTTCATGATGGGTTTGTTTTTGTTCATGTTGATAATGACCAATTGAATTCTATACCATGTTTAGTCGTAAATCTTAAGTAAAATTAATTATTATAGGTGTAGCTTCATGCAAACCTATGATTAAAACCCTTGGATGATGAAATTAGAGTTGAATCATGATGGTTACTTGTTGCATAATGTTGTCTTCATATACTATGTTGACAATGTGTTTGGTTAAATGCCTATGTAAAGGAAAAGTGCCTAACTAGTATGATATTATGAAATCCCTATTTATGTACAAGTTTATGCATGACAAGTGTTTGATGAAATGTCTTAGTCAATAAACTGTGGGTTATGATGTTGATCATGTATTCAAGAAAGTCATGCTTTGTCAGTTTCCTTCTATCGAGTCCTGGGGGTACTTGTACCCGACAATTTAGTTGTATGCCTAGAGCCAATGTCATGTTTTCAAGATACTCTCATTCAAGCCATGTTCAGTAGAATTTAGTCAGTCTCATGACTCAGGAAAACTCAGTAATCTCAGTCAGTTATCAGATCTCAATAATGTTTCGTCAGTCAATGGAAATCAGTAAACTTAGTCCAGTCAGTTCAGTTAATCATGTTCAGTGTCTATTCAGATGGGAGTAGGAATTAGCACCGAGTGAACCCAAGGATGGGAACTCACCTATTATATGAGGGTGTGATTCTTAGAAGCAATCCTTGCGTTCCAGAACTATGTAGCCAGCATAGGTTGAGACATCATAGCCTACTATAAGAGGGTAAATGAGGTGGCTTAACCTGTTATATGAGGGTTACCACCGTTCTCACTAGAGTTACCTGTTATATGAGGGTTACTCACAGATTGTCCTTACCAGTGGCGCAGTATTGACACCCTTCCAATTAGGGTTACAGATTGGACCCTAACTCAGCTATATTGCATTATTTGGGGCATGTCGATTAGATGACTACTTCCCATAGTTTCAGTTACAAAATTAGGACTGTCAGATACATTCATTCAGTCTCAGTAATAAAACTCAGATAGTTCTACAGAATTCTGGACTGTCAGATACAGTCAACTCAGAATAGTACAGAACTCAGCTAGTTTCATCAGATTCAGGACTATCAGATACAGTCACTCATGTTATCAATTATACCAGTCATTAGAACTCAGTTATCAGTCATGTTAGTTACCAGTAAATTCATGTTATCACGATCTCAGTTATAGTTATTAGGTATTCATGTATGCATTCTCACGTTCATGTTATTCAGTCAGTTAGTATAGTTCATCCATGTGAACCCTTGCATTTAGCTTACCTCACAAGCATACCAGTACATTCAATCGTACTGACATATTTAGAATATGGTGTTTTATACCATAGGTTCAGAGACACGAGCTTCAGAGCATCAGTAACTTTCCAGTCTCAGCAATCAGAGTTAGCAGTGAGTCCTCATCTTTCGAGGACATGATCATTACTTTATTATCTCATTAATTAAGTTATTAGTTGGAGTTAGTTGGGGATATATCCCATCAACTCCTTACTCAGACAGTTATGTTTTAGAGGCTTTTCAGACTACAGTATGTTCAGATAGTTTATTTCAATTATTTTAGGTATTTCATACCCCACCTTGATGTTATATTTTATCAGATATTATGTCACAGTTTTGATCCTTATGGCCTTTCAGTTCATGTTTCCGCATTATACAGTATATTATGCAGTATACAGGTATAGATATCAGTCATGGGTTAGCTTGTGGTCCTTCGGGGTCATGAGCATAGTGTAGCATTCTGAATACCAGATTCGGGGCGTTACACTTCTTTTGATATAAATACATCATTGTCATATTTTTATATATCATTGGACATATTTTGGAGATTAAGGGGCTGATTCAACCTCATATTTAGGTTTTTATTATTTTAATTTTGTTCATTCATGTTTCTAATCATTAACTAAAACCTTGTGATTACAATTATGACTATGCGTGGCTAAACGCCCTCTTACTGGGGTTGAAGCCAAGAACATTTGTGCTATTATTTTGAATTAAGTTTGTTTAATTTGTTTATCATTATTGATTATGTGTTCATCTTTGATTTAACTATTTTAAGGATTATCTACCCTTAGAATACATCAATTGTTTATCTTTTGATCTCGAGAGAGAAAATAGGGGATAGAACATAGAGAGGGACAAAGTATGATTTGTATTCTTTTATGAAATAAGGAATTCAAATTAGTGTCTAGGAAAGGGATATACTTAGATGCCTCAGTTGATTCACACGTAGTATGATAGCTTAAAGAACTTAAGTAGACTATTACATCCCCGCTCAACGATGTAGTTGTAAGGTTCAACTAAGGTAAAAAATTAGAGATCGGGAGACCATGATCACGCAATTATTCAAAGTACTTTAACCCTGGGTTTTCTACCATTGATTATCTCAAGATCTTTACTTTGCACATTGTTTACTTTTCTTTAGTTACAAATTCAAAACTCTCTTTTCAGTTAACTTTGCATCAAATTAATATAAACTGTGAACTAAAATTGAATCGTTGTTGAAGCAAGTCCCTATGGGATTGATACTTGGCTTTCTAAAGGCCACTTTACTACTTGATAGACCACATACACTTGCGTGTGCGCTTGGGCGCTGTCAAGTTTTTGGCACCATAGCAGGGGACTTGTAATTTGGCAACAGTTTATTTTAATTTTACTTTTAGATTTATTTGGTGTTTTTACGCTTTGTCTTATTTGTGTTTTTGCAGGAAATAGGTTTACATAATTTGGCAAGGGATCAGGACTTGGTTGAACCAAGCGCCGAACCTGAGCAACTTTTTCATCAATGTATGTGAGAAGCAAACCTTCTCCCCCAAGTTCTACAAATCCAAGAAAACTAAGAGAATCTTGCCATCATGAATGATGAACAAGTAGCCTGCATGGCAGTCAGAGAAGTGTCTATCCCACTTCCAACCAATTTGACCTCGTTGTTTCAGAAGCCAATAGCTAGAGGTAATTTTGAACTTAAACAGAATATGGTACAGCTTCTGATCAGCAGTGGGCAGTTCACAGGGCTTTCACACGTAGATCCACAGGTCCTCTTGCAAATTTTTTTGGAAATAAGTGATACATTCATTCCCACTGGTGTGAATGAAGATTATATGAGGATGACTTTATTCCCCTTTTTACTGATTGGGGAAGTAAAAAAGTGGTTGAATGTGGAACTGACAAATTTAATCACCTCACGGGATGACATATCCAATAAATTCCTTATTTGGTTCTTCCCACCTGGTAAGACTGCCAGACTTTACAGTGAGATAGTATGCTTCAAACAGAAGCTAGACAAGAATCTTTATCATGCTTGGGAGTGGTTAAAGGAGATTCTTACATACTATCCACACCATCAACAGTCTAATGACGTACTTGATTACACTTTTGTAGAGGCTCTTGACCATAATACAAAAATTTCATTAGATTCAGTTGCAGGTGGTCAATCTCTTGAGATGACTTATGATGAGTTATACACTCTATTGAACCGCATAGCACAAGGAAACCTTGAATGGCATTCAGACTCGAGGAGTGCCACAAAAAGAATTACATATGTATTGGAGGTGGACCAATTTACAGCATTATCAGCTCAGATTTCTGCATTACAAAATTTAATAAATACTCAGTTCAGCAGCTTGAAAATTGAAACTACACAGCCTACCGCAACATTCAATGCAGTTTAGGAAACTAGTGGTTAGTGTGAGGTCTAAGAAAATAGTGGTCATGCAGATGCTATGAGTACATCAAATCAAAAATTTGTGATGTATGTAGGCAATGTTCAGAGGCCTAATTACGGTAATTCTTTCAATATGAAGTGGCAATCTCAGCCATTAAATCAGTTGTGGAATGCCCAATAACCACAACAATTTCAGCAACAACAGGTGCAAAAAATCAAGCAACTACCAACTTGGATAAGATGATAAAGCAGGTTCTAGTTATTCAAACATAGTTGGCTGCAGATGTAAAAAATCATCAAGCTACCTAGAGAAGCTTAGATTTGTAGTTAGGGCAGTTACAACAGGCACTTAATACCAGGACTCAAGGTGGGTTGCCAGCAGAGACAGAAAATCCAAAACAAGTTATGGCAATCACCTGAAGAGTGGCAAAAAGCTTCAAGGAGAACCTCCAAAGGCAACTAAGGAGGTAGATACTGATGTGGTAACTGAACAGGTAAATGACAAAGTTGCTGAGAAATTAAAGAATTCTGAGTACTCATAAGAAATATTGTTGAAGAAGAAAAGAAGCAGATTCCACCACTACCCTTCCCTCAGAGGCAAATTAAAGCAAAGGGAGATACAATATTTATGAAGTTCTTTGGCACGTTCAGAGAGCTTCACATTAACTTACTTTTGTTATATGTTTTGCAGGGTATGCCCAAGTACACTAAGTACTTAAGGTATGTGGTTGATAATAAGGTGAGATTGCAGGATGTGGAGGTGATAACTCTTACTGAAGAGTGTAGTGTTGTAATGACACAAAAGATACCCAAAAATTTTAAGGACCCTGGGAAGTTCACTCTCCCGATTCAAATTGGTAATAGTGAAGTTGTGCATGCTCTATGTGACTTAGGGGAAAGTATCTATTTGTTGCCCTGAATTCAACAAATTGGGCTTGGGTGAGCCCAGACCATGCACTTTGTATCTACAGCTAGCAAATGGGTCCATTATTTATTCGGATGGAATTATTGAGGATGTCCTCAAAGGTTGGTAAATTTGTTATTCCTGCTGACTTTATTGTTCTAGACTTGCAGGAAGACGAATAGATAATATTTATCTTGGGGCATCCATTCTTAGCAACCGTAGGAGAGTTGATTGATGTGAGGAAAGGAACACTCACGATGAGGTTGGAGGATGAAAAGGCGGTATTTAAAGTTTACAAAGCGCTCAACATAATGTCCCAATACAAAGAATTATGCATGATTAATGTTATTGAATGGGATAAGTGTGGGGTGTCTAGTTCGTCAATGGCCTCTTATGACACCCTCATTGAGCAGCAAAAGCCTCCAATACCACAACCACTTAAGCCCAATTTGATGTTAATTTATGAGCCTGAAAAGGCTAACATTGAGAAATTTACTTCCCTTAAGAATTCATACCCAAGAGGGGTAAAGAGAATAAGAAGATAGAGACCAATCATGAGAAAGAGAAGGAACGAGAACGACTAAGTCAGTAGTTTGGTCGTTCTGCAACACTAAACCAGGCGCTACTTGGGAGGTAACCCAAGTTAAGTTGGTATATTTTCTTTTTAGTTTTTGTAGTTTTTACTTCATGTAGTTTTTTGTTTGGTTGAGTCACAGGTTTATGAGAAGTATGATTACCGGACACCTGAGCTAAGAAGCATGGCAAAAATTGAGTGTGGGGTCCCACGGACCTCCTTTATGCAAGAATATGCTACTAGCTAGGCCTAGAGGCCTCAGGGAGTATTTTTATCTCTTACTTTTAAGTTCACTTTGGGAACAAAGTAGATTTTTAAGTGTGGGGTGGGGAAATCCCAAATTTTTGGCTTAATTTAAAGATTTTTTTGTAAGATATTCTTGTTGGTGCTATTTTTGATTGCATAATGCAAGTATTTTGTTTGGTAAAAGCGTGTTGAATAAGAGAATTGCTACTTTTGAAACCCTTAGGCTCAATTTTTTTACTCTTATACATTTTGGCTTAAATTGAATTTATGTTATTGTTTGATTGAGTTTCTATGATGATCCTATTGAGTTGAGCATGTTCCATGTGCGCGTAAGGTTTTGTATATTCCTTGTTGCATGTGATGTCTAGAACTTTCCCGGTGTGTGTGCGAATCAAAATAAAGAACATGAGTTTAGGAGATGATTTAGCCATTTCTTTGATATCCTTGTTTTCGACCTTCTCTTTGACCTACCCTTGTGCATAATCTTAGTTAAACCCCATTAAGCCTTTAGCTTATTTTCTTTGGTAGCCTCATATGTAGCCTAATCCCCTTCGTTGATGGACCTTAATTTGATCCAAAAGCTCCTAGGCGCTTTAATGAAAAATTAATTGAGTAAGGAGTTTGAGAAATAAGAAGAAAGAGGTGAATTTGATGCCCCAAGGTAATAGTTATTAGTGTTGATAATTGATGTGTGGTGGATGGTTGTGATAGACATTATGCTAGAAATATTACCATAATTGTGAAAAAGAAAAAGAAAGAAAAAAATTGGTTCCTATGGTAATAAATAATGCTTCCACCATGGGTTTGTGAAAATTCTTAAAAGAGTTGAGGAAAAACAAAAGATATGGGTAGATAAAAGTGGTGTAATTTAATTGTTGGAAAGTGGTTTTAAATGTATAATGTAGTGTATTAAAGCCTTAGAGTGGTTAGTCACTATTCCTAAATAGTTCCAACCCATCCCTTAGCCTACATTACAACCCTGAAAAGACCTAATTGACCTTTACTTCACATTCTGATATTAGTGGTGCACTACACTAAGGGAAAGCCTATAGGTCATTGTGTGTAACTTGTGAATTCCTTGTGAGAGTGAGCATAAATTGATTTGTGTACCTATCATGTTATGAATTACTTAATTATAAGTGTTTATGGGTAACTCTCTTATTATGAGGGGAACATGTTTGATGAATGTGGGTGATTTGTATGACGACCTGGATTGAATGATAATCATGAGTTTGCCAACTAGGTGAGTCAATTTTTGAGGCTATGATGTTTTGGAGTAGAGTTCATAAGCTTTCAATTGTGTTTGTAACATGCTTAGTATAGAAACTTACATTCTGTGTAGTCATGGTAGCACTGGCTTGGGTGTCTTGCATATAGTAGAAGTGTAGAGTCTCCTTAGTTGATGATGATTATAGTTAAGAGTTGTTCAAGGACGAACAAGGTTTTTAAGTGTGGGTAGCGATGTTGGGTGTATATATGCATTCTAGTGTCACTATTCTATCCTTTTTAGCCTTGTTTTGAGGATGATTCATGTGCTATATGGGTTGATAATGAGACGAATGTGCATATAAGTGTTAAAGAATGTGTTTATAATTTTCAAAGTGAATTTCAAACAAGTTTATACTTTAATGAGTCATTTAGAGTTCAATCGTGGAAACTAGTTTTACTAGCTTAAGCTAGGTGCTTGTCTAGTTGATCCCATTAGATTCTATTGTGTTTAATGTGTTCCAAATGGTTCTAATGTGTAATTATGTAACGACCCGGGACTACCCTCTAGTTTTCACACGATGCTTACAACCTCGAAGGACCACAAGCTAACCCATGAATGATATTTGTAGTGAGCACTGAATAATAATACTGTAATTAATGTAGAAAAATGGGTGGAAATGCCATAAGGTTCAAAACATCTGAAATACTAATAAAATATAACATCTGTAAAACTGAATAATGTCTAAAAATCTAGTTTGAAAAGCCTCTAACTGAATCTGTCTGAAAGTGGAGTTGATGGGACAAGCCCCCAGCTAACTCCGACTACTGAGCTACTGATAAACTAAAATAAAAGCATATCCTCGATAGATGAGGACTCACTAGTAAATCCTCTACTGCTGGCTGAATTTGGCTAAACGTGGTCAAGAACCTGAGCGTTCGAACCTATGATATGAAACATCATAGCACAAGAAATAGGTATGCAATCAGTACGTGGGAATGTACTGGTATGCTAAATGAGGTAAGGCTGAATACAAGGGTTAATATGCATGAACAATAACTGACTAAATAATATAGAGTAACTGAACATGAGAGTACGTGAATTACTGATGCTACTGAAATCACTGAGTATGCAACACTGTGGACATACATAGATATATACATTATCTGGACTTTTTTGAAGCTAAGTACTGAGTAACTAATATCTGGAGTTACTGATAACTGATTTACTGATACTAATTGACTGTGTCTGATAGTCCTGATTCAGTAAAATTGAACTAAGTTCTAAATTAAAGACTGAAACTGAAACTGTGGAAGGTCATCATCTAACCGACATGCCCCAAATAAGAAAAGATAACTGAGTTGGGGTCCAATCTGTAACCCTAATTAGAAGGGTGTCAGTACCATTCCATGGGTAAAGAAAACTGTTGTGGAGTCAGTCCTAACTAGCGGGTGACCCCTAAGATCAATCCTAAACTAGCGGGTGATCCCTGAGTATGTCAATCCTATCTAACGGGTGACATCTCATAACCTACGTTGGCTATGAAGTTTTGGAACTTAGGGATTACTTCTAGGGACTCAGTCTTAGCTAACGGGTGAGACCCTATCCCTAGGCTCGCTTGGTGCTGAATTCTACTCCCAACTGAGAGACACTGATCTGATTATACTGAACTGGACTAGATTGATATAGATTTTACTGAGTTTTCTTAAGTTCTATAACTAACTGAGTTCTACTGAGTTCTGTAACTGACTGAGAGTACTACTGATCGTGACATTACTGATACTATCTTGTCACTGACACTGACTCTAGGTAAATAGCTAAATTTTCGGGTATTAAATACCCCCAGGACTCGATAGCATGAGAAGTAAAGTAAAGCATCATCTTGAATAACATAACAATGTTCACTTGGTCATAATTCATTCATAGAGATATTTCATCAAACACTTGAAATGCATTAACTTTTACATAGATGGGGAATACATGTTAGCATGCTATAATGGCATAATTTCATTCTCACAGACAATTTATCAAACATATGAGAAGCATACTTGGTTCATTAAACCATAAACACTTAGAGTTAACATGGTTACAACAATCAACTTGAAAATTAAAGGGTTTATCATGAATATCATGTAATTCAACACATATTAGAATTAATTCTTGGAACTTGTAATGTAAATCATGGATTAAACTCAAACAACATCATAAACATGAATTCAATCTAATTCAAACATGGAAATAATAAATCTGAGATCTTGTATATTTAAAAAGGGATTCTTGGACTCTATGGGTGAAAGGAACCCATAGATGAACACCTAACATACCTTGGAAGAGTCTTTCTTGAAGGTTCTTGGAAGAAATCCTTAGACTTGATCTTGATTTCTTGAATTAGGGTTTTTGCCTCTTTGAGAGAGAATTATCTTTTGATTTTGGGGAAAAGTGAATAATGAAGGTTTTAAATGTTTTTAGGGATTAAATTCCATATCTGAACGGATTAAAATCATGGGGAAAGACTGTTTTAACCCAGAGCGCAACTTTAAGTTTTCGTGAAATTTTTCTGATCTGTACCCTGGTGCGACGCGCCACTTCGCGCCAAGCCACTGGAAAATAAAACCTGGGAAATTGCATAGTGGCGCGATGCGGTGGAATCACGTTTCCACCTATTGCAACCTAGAAGTTCACCGCAATATGGTGGTATCGCGTTGGAATACTGGAAAAGAAAAAATCTAAAATTGAGCCTTGGCGCGAAGCGACAATATCTCAGAGGTTCACAGATTTTTGACAATTGCCATTTTGGCTGGCTCCACGATGCGCTGATGGCTCAAGTGGTATACTGTCTTACTAAAATAGCCATAATTCTTCGCTCGGGTTTCGGATTTGGGAGAATTTTAGATCAATGAAAAGATTATTCAATTTTCAACATAATGAAAAGTCAAAATTTTGAAAATTACACATGTATAAAAGTGTATTCATCTTTAAAGCAAGTCTTTGACATTTTTGGGATGAATTTAATCTAGGTAAAAGGATGGGGTGTTACAATATCTCCCCCTTGGGAACATTCATCCTCGAATAAGACTGACAAAGCTGAGGATTGCTAATAGACTGAGTTTATATGCTAGACATGCATATCTGATATGTGGGATACATGACTGAACTGATTAATGAAGTCGTGACTGAATATGAAACGATAACTGATAGTAAGATTATAGTTGTAACTGGACATGGAACTGAGTAGATCTAAGAAAGACTGTTACCTTAAGCTGAGAACACTGATAAACCTAAGATCATTTACTAAACATGTATTAATGGTAAAATGAGAACATGAATGAGTCTGAAATGTGATAATCAAACTGAATATCATCAACTGACTGAGCCCTTGAGAACATAGCTTACTGCTGAGATTGGAACTCGAGGGTTATGACGACCCATTGATCCAAATGTATTCATTACATGAAGAGAAAATGGAAGGTTTAGATCATGATAGCATGGGGGTTATAGTGCATCACTCTCTTGGTACACTATGTCCCTCGAGAATGTTGACTTGGATGAGATACTAAGGAAAAGCATGAGATAATGCACGGGGCACCTACAAACTGAATCGTGACTGAATATCTGGGATATTAAAATGGGGCATGATACATGAACTGGGATAAACCCACAACTACTAGGATGTTTCATTTTGGGATAGGACGACTAGATGGAAGGATAGGAAACCATCTGAATTTGTCTGTCTGACTGCTAAACTGAGTTGCTGGTTTTATAAACTAAATCATACTGATAACATATACTTAACTGGAGTATTCCTTCAACATTCCTTCTAGGAAGTTCTAATGGCCATAGGGATCAAGGGATCTTGGCATGATCTAAGAAAAATGTCTAAATAAGAAATCACAATATGGCTAATAGTGGGATACTGGGCAAGTGAGATTTAATTGTACTTAGTCTAAATAACTGGTATGAAGCTGCAGGGCATTATGAATATGAGAAAGGGACTGACTGAGTAACATGAGATAACTGAGCATGAATTCATGAGAACGGTATTATTTAAGAATGCAAGACTGAGCATAAAACATGATTCTAAAATAATCTTAACTGAGGTACTGATCTGATTATTGGGCTAAGGTTGTTACTGAAACTATAACTAAGATGATAACTTAGACTGTACTGGAACTGAATATTGAGTGAACTAAAACTCCTTAAAATAGGAAATGTAAACATGCATGGTTTTCGATAATGTGCACAAATATGATCTATGATCATAGAGCTGACATGTAAGGCATGAGTACTGACATTACTGACATTACTACTAAAATTTGAAAGCCTGACTTGATTACTTGTTCTACCATCCATCCCTAGCTTAAAGTCGTTATTCTAAGTCTGTGAACCACTTAATAAACTCTTAATTGAGCTGAGACCACTTTACTCTAGAGTCTGAGATATAATAATACTCGTAAACACTAAACTCATTTTGAAGGACTACTCCACTGCTAGTACTTCCTTCTGATACATGATTCTTAGCTTTTTATTGCCCCAACAAGCATCATATAGCAACCTCAACACTGACGAACTTAGAATTCTTAACTTTTCTTTCTACTATTCAATCTAGAGATTAAAACTTAAATCAACTGAAACTGAGGTACTACCCCTTCATTCAAGGACTGGTTCATCAAGAAACTGAAATAGAATGACTCTATTACTGAAATTAACTTAAGGGATTTTATGAAATACTGTAATCGAGTAATTCCTGTATACTCATCAGCTGGAATAGATTTACCTACTAAGGTAAGCACAAGGAAAGGTTCTGTAACCGAAAGGAAAAAAAGGATTATACTGAGAGTTTAACTTGAGCGTATGCTCACACACACGACATGAACACTAAAAGAAGAGAAACTTTTCCTAAAACATCTCATAGCCACCTGTCCATAAGTGTGGCGCGATACACACCCATGCACAAGACTCTACTAGATGTGGATTTCAGATTTCCTAGGACACTATTGAACCGTAGTCTCTGATACCAAGTGTGTAATGACCCAGGACTAACCCCTAGTCGTCACACAGTGCTTACGACCCCGAAGGACCACAAGCTAACCCATGAATGATATCTGATGTGAGCACTGAATAATAATACTTTAATTAATGCGGAAAATGGGTTGAAATGCTATAAGGTTCAAAAAATCTAAAATACTGATAAAATATAACATCTGTAAAACTGAATACTGTCTAAAAATCTAGTCTAAAAAGGCTCTAACTGAATCTGTCTGAAGGTGAAGTCGATGGGACAAGCCCCCATCTAACTCTGACTACTGAGCTACTGTAAAACTAAAATACTAAAATAAAATCATATCCTCGATAGATGAGGACTCACTACTAAATCTTCTACTGCTAACTGAATCTGTCTAAACGTGGTCAAGAACCTGAGCGTCCGAACCTATGATATAAAATAATATAGTGTAAGAAATGGGTATGATATCATTATGTGAGAATATACCGGTATGCTAAATGAGGTAAGGCTAAATGCAAGGGTTCATATGTATGAACAATAACTGACTAAATAATATAGAGTAACTAAACATTAGAGTACGTGAATAACTAATACTACTGAAATAACTGAGCACGCAACATGTTGATATACATAGATATATACTGTATTTGGACTTTTCTGAAACTAAGTACAGAGTTCTAATAACTGAAAAACTGATATCTGGAGTTACTCATAATTGATTTACTGATACTGATTAACTATGTCTGACAGTTTTGATTCTGTAAAACTAAATTGAGTTTTAAATTAGAGACTGAAATTGAAACTATGGGAGGTAACCATCTAACCGACATGCCCCAAATAAGATAAGATAACTGAGTTGGGGTCCAATCTGTAACCTCAATAGGATGGGTGTAGTACCGTGACATGGGTAAAGAAAACTATTGTGGAGTTAGTCCTAACTAGCGGGTGACCCCTGAGATCAGTCCTAAAGTAGCGGGTGATCCCTGAGTATGTCAGTCCTATCTAACGGGTAACCTCTCATAACCTACGTTGGCTACATAGTTTTGGAACTTAGGATTGTTTCTAGAGACCCAGTCCTAGCTAATGGGTGAGACCCCATCTCGAGGCTCGCTTGATGTTGAATCCTACTCTCGACTGAAAGACACTAATCTAATTATACTAAACTCTACTGGACTGATATAGAGTTTACTGAGTTTTTCTAAGTTCTGTAACTGACTGAGTTCTACTGAGTTCTGTAACTGACTGAAAGTACTACTGATCATGACATGATTGATACTATCCTGTCACTGACACTGGTTCTAGGTAAAAAGCTAAATTATCAGGTATTAAATATCCCCAGGACTCGATAGCATGAAAAGTAAAGCAAAGCATCATCTTGAATAACATAACAATGTTAACTTGGTCATAATTCATTCATAGTGACATTTCATCACACACTTGTAATGCATTAACCTGTACATGGATGGGGAATACATGTTAGCATGCTATAATGGCATTATTTTATTCTCATAGACAATTTATCAAACATATGAGAAGCATACTTGGTTCATTAAACCATAAACACTTAGAGTTAACATGGTTACAACAATCAACTTGAAAATTAAAGGGTTTATCATGAATATCATGTAATTCAACACATATTAGAATTAATTCTTGGAACTTGTAATGTAAATCATGGATTAAACTCAAACAACATCATAAATATGAATTCAATCTAATTCAAACATGGAAATAATAAATCTGAGATCTTGTATATTTAAAAAGGGATTCTTGGACTCTATGGGTGAAAGGAACCCATAGATGAACACCTAACATACCTTGGAAGATTCTTCCTTGAAGGTTCTTGGAAGAAATCCTTAGACTTGTTCTTGATTTCTTAGACTAGGGATCTTCTAATTTTGGGGAAAAGTGAATAATGAAGGATTTAAATGTTTTTAGGGATTAAATCCCATATCTGGATGAATTAAAATCATGGGGAAAGACTATTTTAACCCTGGGCGCAACTTTAAGTTTTCATGAAATTTTTCTGATGTGGACCCCTGGCACAACGCGTCACTATCACGCCAAGCCACTGGATGACAACTGGGAAATTGCATGGTGGTGCGACATGGGGGAATCACATTACCACCTTGGTTGCGACCTGGAAGTTCACCGCGACGCGGTGGTATCGCGTTGGAATACTGGAAAAGGACAATTCTGAAATTGAGCCTTGGCGCAAAGCCCCATTATCGCAGAGGCTCACTGGTTTTTAACAATATCCATTTTAGTTGGCTCCGCAATGCACTGATGGCTCAAGTGGTACACAGTCTTACTAAAATGGCCATAACTCTCCGCTCGGGTGTCGAATTTGGGCGAATTTTATATCAATGGAAAGCCTATTCGATTTACCACACAACAAAAAGTCAAAGTCTTGAAAATTACATATTTATAAAAGTGTATTCATCTTTAAAGCAAGTCTTGGACATTTTTAGGACGAATTTAAGTTAAGTAAAAGTATGGGGTGTTACAATATCTCCCCCTTGGGAACATTCATCCTTGAATGAGACTGATTAAACTGAGAACTTCTGATAGACTGAGTTTATATGCTGACATGCATATCTGATGCATGGAATACATGACTGAACTGATTAATGAAGTTGTAACTGAATATGCAACGATAACTGATAGTAAGATTATGGCTGTAACTGAACATGGAACTGAGTAGATCTAAGAAAGACTTTTACGTTAAGTTGAGAACACTGATAAGCCTAAGATTATTTACTGAACATGCATGAACGGGAATATGAGAACATGAATGAGTCTGAAATGTGATACACAAACTGAATATCATGAACTGAACTAAGCCCTTGAATACATAGCTTACTACTGAGCTTGGAACAAGAGGGTTAACTATGAGGCCCATTACTCCAACTGGATTCATTACGTGAAAATAAAATGGAAGGTTTAGATCATGATATCTCGGGGGTTATAGTGTGTCTCCCCTATGGGACACTATGTCCCTCGAGAATGCTGACTTGGCTAAGATACTAAGAAAAAGCATGAGACGGTGAACTGGGAACCTACGAATTAAATCGTGATTGAATATATGGGATCTTAAATTGGGGCATGATACATAAACTGGGATAAACCTACAACTACTAGGATGTTCCATTTTAGTATAAGACGACTAGATGGAAGGATAGGAAACCATCTGAATTTGTCCGCCTGACTGCTAAACTGAGTTGCTGGTTTTATGAACTAAATCATACTGATAACATATACTTAACTGGAGTATTCCTTCAACATTCCTTCTAGGAAGTTCTAATGGCCATAAGGATCAAGCGATCTTGGAATGAGCTAAGCAAAAAGTCTGAATAAGAAATCACAACATGGCTAATAGCGGGATACTGGGCAAGTGAGATTTAATTGTACTTAGTCTAAATAACTGGTATGAAGCTGTAGAGCATTATGAATATGAGAAAGGGACTGACTAAGTAACATGCGATAACTGAGCATGAATTCGTGAGAACGGTATTATTTAAGAATGCAAGACTGAGCATAAAACATAATTCTAAAATAATCTTAACTGAGGTACTGATCTGATTACTGGGCTAAGGTTGTTACTGAAACTATAACTAAGATGATAACTTAGACTGTACTAGAACTGAATATTGAGTGAACTAAAACTCCATATACTAGGAACTGTAAGCATGCATGGTTTTCAATAATGCGCACGAATATAATCTATGATCATAGAGCTGATATGTAAGACATGAGTACTGACTTTACTGACATTACTACTAAAATTTGAAAGTCTGACTTGGTTACTTATTCTACCATCTCACCCTTAGCTTAAAGTCGTTATTCTAAGTCTGTGAACCACTTAATAAACTCTAAATTGAGCTGATACCACTTTACTCTAGAGTCTGAGATATAATAATACTCATAAACACTAAACTCACTCTTAAGGACTACTCCACTGCTAGTACTTCTTTCTGATACATGATTCTTAGCTTTATATTGCCTCAACAATCATCATATAGCAACCTCAACACTGACTAACTTAGAATTCGTAACTTTTCTTTCTACTATTCAATCTAGAGATTCAAAGTTAAATAAACTGAAACTGAGGTATTACCCCTTCATTCAAGGACTGTTTCATCACGAAACTGAAATGGAACAACTCTATTATTGAAATTAACTAAAGGGATTTTCTGAACTATTGTAACTGAGTAATTTCTGTAAATTCATCTGGCTGGAATAGATTTACCAACTGAGGTAAGCACAAGGAAAGGTTCTGTAACTGGATGGAAAAAAGAATTTGACTGAGAGTTTAACTTGAGATTATGCTCACTCGCACGACATAAACAATGAAAGAAGAGAAAATTTTCCTTAAATATCTCATAGACTCCTGTCCAAATGTATAGCGCGCTACACACTCATGCACAAGACTCTACTAGATGCGACTTTCAGACTTCCTAGGACACTATTGAACCTTAGGCTCTGATACCAAGTTTTAATGACCCGGGACTACCCCTAGTCATCACACGGTGCTTACAACCCCAAAGAATAACAAGCTAACCCATGAATGATATTTTTTGTGAGCACTGAATAATAATACTGTAATTAATGTAAAAAATGGGCTGAAATGCCATAAGGTTCAAAACATCTGAGCTACTGATAAAATATAACATCTGTAAAACTGAATACTATTTGAAAATCTAGTTTGAAAATCCTCCAACTGAATCTGTCTGAAAGTGGAGTTGATAGGACAAGCCTCCAGCTAACTACGACTACTAAGCTACTGATAAACTGAAATAAAAGCATATCCTCGATAGATGAGGAATCACTACTAAATCGGATATTGCTATCTGAATCTGGCTAAATATGGTCAGGAACCTGAGCGTCTGAACCTATAATATGAAACATCATAGCAAAAATAGGTATGCGATCAGTATGTGCGAATGTACTGGTATGCTAACTGAGGTATGGCTGAATGCAAGGGTTCATATGCATGAACAATAACTGACTAAATAATGTAGAGTAACTGAACATAAGAGTACGTGAATAACTGATACTACTGAAATCATTGAGTACGCAACACTGTGGACATACATAGATATTTACTGTATCTGGACTTTTCTGAAGCTAAGTACTGAGTTTTGATAACTGAGTAACTAATATCTGGAGTTACTAATAACTAATTTACTGATACTGATTGATTGTGTCTGATAGTCCTAATTCTGTAAAACTGAACTGAGTTCTAAACTAGAGACTAAAACTAAAACTGTGGGAGGTAATCATCTAACCGACATGCCCCAAATAAGATAACTTAGTTGGGGTCCAATATGTAACCCTAATTGAAAAGGTGTCAGTACCATGCCATGGGTAAAGACAACTGTTGTAGAGTCAGTCCTAACTAGCGGGTGACCCCTGAGATCAGTCCTAAACTAGCGGGTGATCCCTGAGTATGTCATTCCTATCTAATGGGTGACATCTCATAACCTATGTTGGCTACGTAGTTCTGGAACTTAGGGATTTCTTCTAAGGACCCAGTCCTAGCTAACAGGTGAGACCCCATCCCTAGGCTCGCTCGTTGCTGAATCCTACTCCCGGCTGAAAGACATTGATCTGATTATACTGAACTGGACTAGACTGATATAGAGTTTACTGAGTTTTCCTAAGTTCTATAACTAACTGAGTTCTACTGAGTTCTACAACTGACTGAGAGTACTACTGATCGTGACATGACTGATACTATCCTGACACTAACACTGGATCTACGTAAATAGCTAATTTTTTGGGTATTTAATACCTTTTGGACTCGATAGCATGAAGCATCATCTTGAATAACATAACAATGTTCACTTGGTCATAATTCATTCATAGTGACATTTCATCAAACACTTGTAATGCATTAACTTGTACATGGATGGGGAATACATGTTAGCATACTATAATGGCATTATTTCATTCTCATAGACAATTTATCAAACACATGATAAGCATACTTGGTTCATTAAACCCTAAATACTTAGAGTTAACATGGTTACGATAATCATCTTGAAAATTGAAGGGTTTATCATGAATATCATGTATTTCAACACATACTATAATCAATTCATGGAACTTGCAATCTAAATGATGGATTAAAACTCAAACAACATCAAGCACATAAATTCAATCTAATTCAAATATGGAAATCATAAATTTGAGATCTTGTATATTTAAAAGGGGATTCTTGGACTCTATGGGTGAAAGGAACCCATAGATGAATGCCTAACATACCTTGGAAGATTCTTTCTTGAAGGGTCTTGGAAGAAATCCTTAGACTTGTTCTCGATTTCTTAAACTAGGGTTTTTGCCTATTTGAGAGAGAATTATCTTTTGATTTTAGGAAAAAGTGAATAATGAAGGGTTAAAACATTTTTAGGGATTAAATGCCATATCTAGATGAATTAAAATTGTAGGGAAAGACTATTTTAACCCTGGGGACAACTTTATGTTTTTGTGAAATTTTTCCGATCTGGACCCCTAGCGCGATGCTCCACTGTCTCACCAAGCTACTGGAAAATGACAACTGGGAAATTGCATGGTGGGGAGACGTTGTGGAATAGCGTTGCCACCTTGGTTGCGACCTGGAAGTTCACCGCGACGTGGTGGTATCATGTTGGAACACTGAAAAGGACAATTCTAAAATTGAGCCTTGGCATGAAGAGACAATATTGCGGAGGCTCACTGGTTTTTTACAATTGCCAATTTGGCTGGCTCCGCGATGCGCTGATGGCTTAGGTGGTACATTGTCTTACTAAAATGGCCATAACTCTCCGCCCGGGTGTCGGATTTGGGTAAATTTTATATCGATGGAAAGCTTATTCAATTTTACACACAATAAAAAGTCAAAATCTTGAAAATTACACATGTATAAATATGTATTCATCTTTAAATAATGTCTTTGATATTTTCTTAAGCTAAGTAAAAGTATGGGGTGTTACTAATTATGAGTGAAATAACGTGGTAGTAATGTGCAATGTTCAATTTGATTAAGTTAAGAGTCGGAAGATAAAGTTAAAGATCAATGCAAATTAGCCTAGTTTTTGCTCTTCTTTTGATTCATTGGCATGGATATTGTGCTATTATGATCTCTAATTTATGGTGTGTGATTATGTAGGATACTTTGTGAGATGAATATGATGATATTTTGATGTTGAAAAGGCTGTAAATCCATAGGAAATACACCATAAGTCAAGTGATGAAAGATTGGAGAATAAACACTTAACCAAAATTTGAGAAAAAACTTCCAGTGAGCCAAGGCTATAAGCCCGCAGTGCCCTACCTGGAGCAGGGCAATATCCAGGGCGGAGCCTCACCTGGAGTGGTGATCTATCTAGGACACAACCTCACCTGGAGTATGGTCAACCCATGGCGGCACCCCCTCCATTCTCGTGCTCTCAAATTGTTGGAATTCAACTTTTACACAGCTTGAGCTACTTCTATTGCTATAAATACATCATTGTCACATTTTTTATATATATTTGGACATATTTTGGAGATTGAGGGGACGCTAAAACTTCATATTTAGGTTTTTATCATTTAATATAGTTTATTCATGTTTTTCATCGTTAATTAAAACCTTGTGATTACGATTATGACTATGTCTGGCTTAACGCCCTCTTTTCGGGGTTAAAGCCAAGAACATAAGTACTATTATTTTTGAAGTAAGTTGGTTTAATTTGCATATCATTATTGGTTGTGCGTTTATTTTTATTTAACTATTTTAAGGATTAACTACCCTTAAAATACATCAATTGTCTACCTTTTGATCTCGAGAGAGGGAATGGGGGATAGAACATAGAGATAACAAAGTATGGTTTGTATTCTTTTATGAAATAAGGAATTCAAATAACTGTCTAGGACAAGGATGTACTTAGATGCCTTACTTGATTCACATGTAGGATGATATCTTAAAGAACTTAAGTGGAATATTACATCCCCGCTCAATGATGTAGTTGTAAGGTTCAACTTAGGTAAAGAATTAGAGGTCGGGAGACCATGATCATGCAATTAACCCTACGAATATACAACCAAGATAAGCAAGTTAACGAATGAAATTCAATAATAAAGTATGATCGTTCAAAGTGTTTTAACCCTAGGTTTTATCCTATTGATTGTCTCAAGATTTTACTTTACGCATTGTTTACTTTTCTTTAGTTACAAATTCAAAACTCTCTATTCAGTTACCTTTGCATCAAATTAATATAAACCGTGAACTAAAATTGAATCGTTGTTGAAGCAAGTCCATGTGGGATCGATGCTTGGCTTTCTTAAAGGCCACTTTACTACTTGATAGACCGCGTACACTTGTGTGTGCGCTTGGGCGCTGTTAGTGTTACACCAACTCATGTTCAATTTTACTTTTTTATTGAACTATGATTAGATTAATAAATGTTTTATTTTTGTAGAATAGCTAATGTATTTTATTTTTTTATTAATTTTTCCATAATTAGTAAGATTGTATATAGAATTAAGACTATCTTGATAGCTTTCACAACTTATGAAGTTTGTATGTTTATGAGAAAGCATACAACATAAAAGTTTGAATTGCATGTCCAAATAAAACTTCAACTTTAAGGGCCCGTTTCTCCATGAGATTTTTTTCATTTATTCAAATATTTTCTACACTTTTGCCAAATATGGCTACAAGTTGATGTTTGGCCATGAAAATTTTAAATACAACTTGGAGTTGTATTTTGAAAAGTGAAAAGCAAAAATAAAGTTGTTTTCACTTTTTCCATCTTCATTCTCTCACAAAAATTCAAAAACAACTCCAATATATTCATGGACAAATACAGATCCAACTTCAGCTTCAAGTCCAAGTCCAAGTCCAACTCCAACTTTAAAAATTTTAATTTTCATGGACAAACACTCACTTAATCTTATGATTTCATCTTGCAAGGACAAAGGGCCCTTTATCTTCCCATTGCACACCAATTCATTGTTATTTGATTAATTACATATAAATTGTAATGATCTCTAGGTCATTTTCATTATTTGCATGCTTTTTTGATATTTCGAGCCTTCCCACAATAGCAAAAGGTTATTTATGACTTGTCAGAACTGTCGTCTCTGTGATCGGACAGTTTGATTGGATTTTAGTCTTATGTTCCAGTTTTGGAGCTTTCACTGGTTAGGATTTGGGCTTGGACTAAAACTACTTGTAAATGACCTTGGATGAAAATTTTGACTGTGCCAATAGCTCTAGATTATCAATTTTAGGCTGGATAGACCTTTGGTTTGGGTCTTGAGACACCCGAGCTCATTTTGACCTATTGGTCAAAAAGTTGAGAAATTAGAAATATGGGTGGGGGACCCATTTTTATCAAAACGACCTCAGATAGAAAATACGATTGTGCCATTGGGTCTGAGACATCGAATTTAGTGTGGTTATATAGTTCATTTGCATATACGAAATTTCAAATGAATACTGAGGCCTTGGCGGAGACTTGAAAGAATTCCAAGTCTTCACTTGTCATATAGTGTCATCGTTATCGCCATCTGTCGCATTGGTGTGATCTCGTATAGGGAGTCATGATTGCAAATTATTGTGTAGCTATAAGATGTGGTGATCGCACACTTATCCAGTCGCGATAACGACATCTGATTGCCTAGACTGGGTATAAAAGGACCCCTCTTACCCGATTTTGCTCATTCTTCACCCATTTTGTGAGAGCCAAAAAAAACTAAAAGAGAGGCAAAGCTTGGTATTAATTTTATAGATGCTTTGGGGGAGCTCGGTTATGCATTATTCCATCTTTTTTCTTTGAATTCATGGTAAATTTCCTTCAATTCCTTGATAAATTCTTAGAAATTAGGGTTATGATTCTTAAACTTTGAGGGTTGATTTGAGACCTAATTTTTGCTCCATTTGTGCTCTACTTTTGAGCACAACTTCTTTGACTTTCGAGGACCTCGCGATAGATTCAACTTTGGATTTCGTTAACCGGCCCCGCAAGCTCGTTCTTGACCCAAAATTTGACCCGACCCTTAGTATGACAATATGGGTCTCATTTGACTCCTGATGATGTGTAGATTATGATTTTGATAGTGTGGCGGTATTTTGAAGATTACGGAGTAAAGATAGACGTTTTGTAAATGATTCAAGGATTTGCGGTTTGGTTTTGAGGTAGAATTTTGTCTTATCTTCTTCACAATATGATGTGTTATATATATTTCATGTGAATGTGAGTGTTAAGATTGATTATGGGTAGAAACCTCATGACTTAATCTTGATTATTAAAGTTTCAGGGATTAGAAGAGGGTTCATCCAACCACTTTAGGCTAAGACTTGCATTAGTCCTTGAGGACTTATTTATGGATGTTAGGTTTGGTTGAGACTAATGTGCCTTTAGTATGAGTTTACTTCATGACTTGATGAATGATGATGGTTTTTCCTTGAATTATGATGTTTGGACTATAGATATGTTATGCATCATGGATATACTATGGTGTATGGATATGAGTTTCAGATATTTATGTGGGCCCAAAGTAGTGATTGTGATATTGTAATTATTCTAGACACATTATTAGGCCTAAGGCAGTGTTATGATAACGGTTAGATTCCAGGAAGAGTTTATCCTTGTGAAGGATATGGCCATAGTTTATATACAAGTTGACGTTTATGATTCTGTAGTTTAAATACTGGTGATGGCATGAACAGACTCGGTACACTCATGATTTTTAAAATGGTAAATGGTACGATTCCAACTAAAAGTTGATTTTACTACTATTTTCCTAAAAAGAGGTAAAATCTCACTTTTCGCCTTTTTAAATGAACTTCTTCGCAAAGAAAATCATAACACCTTAATAGGTGATTTATGTACATTGAGATTGAAAATAGTGTTTTAAAGGATTTGGACAAGATGGATTTCGATCTATTATTTTGGATACTACTGATTACTCCAGTCGTGAGAGATTCCGACCCTTTTTACACTTTGATAATGATTTAGTCCCGAAGTTTACCTCAAGCAATGGATTTACATCTTTTAATTTTTTAGATTGTGCTACATTCTTGGGGGTTCTACGATGACCTACCATATCATATTTTATTATTTTTAAAATAGTACGATGGTCTCGGAGGTTGTGCGACGACAACCCGTATCCCATCTTTTTATTTTTTAGAATGTGTGATGGTCTCGGGGGTTATACAATGGCCTCCTGTATCACATCATTATTATAAAGGTTGTACGATGACCTGAGGGTTATGCGATGACCTTCTATATCAGATCATTATCATAAAGGTTGTCCGACGGCCTGGGTTACTTATGGTTTTACGAATTATATGTTTGGGCATTCATTCTTGCATACACATTGCCTATCCTCAGTATGCACCTATATTGATTAGTCTTATGGGGATTGCATAGGTATGGGTGATGATTATGCCTTATGGTGTGTTGTATGTTGATTGAACCTTCTAAGCCTAGGGCGGTGGGGGTACGTGAAAGGCTCGTCCAGGTATTATTTGTCTGGACTAGCTGATTACTCTCGTTGTCATTATTATTGTTGCGCTCAAGCACACACGCAAGTGTACGTGGTCTTACCAAGTAATACAGTGGCCTTAAATAAAGCTGAATATCGATCCCTCAGAGGCTTATTTTGACGACTATTTAATTCTAGTTTAACTATTGAGATTAATAAGTGCAGACGTAACCAAAAAAGTATTTGAGTTATAACTAGAAGTAAAGTAAATAACGTGATAAAGTATAATGCTTGGACAATCAATGGAGAGGAACCCAGGGCTAAGTCTCTTCGAACAATCCTACTATGTTATTGAACTTCATTGTTTAGATTACTTATCTTGATTGATGATTCACGGGGTTGATATTATGATTATGGTCCCCGAGCCTCTAATCGCCTATCTAACTTAGACTAAACCTATCAAATGGGTCTGGTTAACCCGGCCTAACTCGGCCCGAACCAGCCCATTTAATAAAACCGGCCCGATCAGCCCATAGGCTATAGGGTACCGAGTCCCGGGCCGGTTTAAGTTTTTGGTTGGGCCCGATTGACCCAGCCCAAACCAAACCCGATCCAGGCCCGCCGATTAACCGGCCCGACCCGGTTAAGCTTTTTTTAAAGAAAATAAATTTATATTTGGGCCAAACTAGTCGTTGGCCCGATGGCTATATAGCCGTTTTTGGGTCCAAACGCCTAGTTTGGGCCCTTTTATTAAAAACAAAATTCATTTAAAATATTTTTTAATCCCAAAAAAAATTCTAAAAATACCCTACACCTTCAAATCATTTTTCACATAATTTTTCATTCTCTCAAATCTCATTCTCTCTCAAATCTCAATTCTCAAATATTCTATATATTTAATTTCCTAAAGTGCTCACTTTAATTTTTTAATTTTGCGATTACAAAGTACGAGTGGAAGTTTCTAAAGTCGCAACCTTCGGATACTTCCAAAATTTGGTATTATCGTTCATCTCCTACATTTAATTTTTATTTAGTGTATTAATTGTTGAATATTTAATTTTATTATATTTGTGTATTTTGAATTTTTTTAGTTTAATTTATATTATGGATAAATTAAGAAACCTCGCTACTAAAGGTGTTAAAAAAATTTGTCCCGAAAGCGGTAGTGGTAGTAAAAAGTGAATTACTAGCGGTAGAGGTACTTCAAGTAATAGATATACTCGTGTGCCTTCGCCTCTGGTACCGCTTGGTACACTTTTTGAGAAAGAAATAGGTGTAGGTGCTCACAATATGGATTATGTAGAAGCTCAGGAAAATCACGGTATAGAAGAAGAAAATGAAGTAGATGCGGTTAATTTAGATGAAGATGATGAAAATATTGGTGAGACACCCGCAATAGGAAATGCTAACGTTAGATTTGAATCGGTTAATCTCTCTTTCCGTCCTCCCCATGCCCCAAGAGCTCATAAAACAACTAGTATTGCATGGAAATTTTTTGAACGTATATCAGATACTGAGGTACAATGCAATATTTGTCAACAAATATATAAGCATAAAAGTGGAGGCAAGCAATGGGGTACGGGTACGTTAATGAGACGTATAGATAAATATTGCACGAGGTGGTGGGGATGTTGGTGGGCCAACGCAAACTAGAATGGACCCAGCAACCGGTCAGGTAACGAAGAAGTAAATTGAGGGATCGGGAAGAAATAGCTAAAATGGTAGATGTGGGTTGTTTTCCTTTTAGTTTTCCTTCTTCTGATGTTTTTATTCATTATATTCAAGCACTTTATAATTCTATGCTTAATGGTATTCCTAGAAGTACTTGTCAGACTGATATTTTTAGACTTCATTCACAATATTATTTTTATTTATCAACATTGTTAAAAAATATTCAATGTAGATTATCCCTAACTTCTGATCTTGGTCGTACTGTAAATAAAAATGATTATTTAACCGTTACTTGTCACTGGATGGATGGTAATTTTGTGATGCAAAAACGTATTCTTGCTTTTTTATATGATGAAGATCGTAAACAAACTGGAGATTTTATTGCTTATTCTATTGTTAAAGTTGTCGAATTTTATGGTATTGGAAATAAAATCTTATGTATTGCCTTTGATAATGCTTCTAACAACAAGACTGCTATAACAAAGTTAAAATCTAAGCTATCTCCGTCGTTACCTGAAATTTTTCATAGTAAGTGTGCATGTCATATATATAATTTAATTCTAAAAGATGGTCTTGAGTTTTTAGAGTTTTATATTGAAAAATCCATCTTGTTGTTGGTTTTATTCAAGAAAATAATCATAGATCGAGAATTAGAGAATTTAAAGTTAAATGTCAAAAAAATGGACTTGCACCGATATTAATGCCTGAGGAAATTGATATTTGATGGAATTCTACGTATGATTTTTTAAAAACTTGTTATAAATATAGAGTTCCTATTACACTAGCTTTTAACCAACATTGTGGTTCATTTGTTGATTCTGCTGATTGCATGCTACATGATTCTGATTGGGTTGTAATTAATGATCTTGTTAAGTTTTTAGAAAAATTCTATATAGCTACGGTTGAATTTTCCGGTTCTTATTATCCTACTGTTTGTAATATTTTGGCATATATAGCCGATATTTCTGGTTTGCTCAAAGAATATAAAAATAAAGAAGGTTATAAAGAAGTTGTTGGTTCCATGTTTACTAAATTTAAAAAATATTTTTTTCCGATCCCCCTATTTACTTGGTTGGTGCTATGCTAAATTCGTGCATGAAATATAATACCATGTGCCACTTTAGTACTATTATTTATGCTAACTTAGAAATAAATACTAACAATAATTCTGAACAAGTACAACCTGATTTGTGGTCGGCTATGGGTGATGCGAATGAATACATAAAAAAATTATATAATCACTATGCTAATTTAGTTGATTTAGCCGTACCTACAAATATCACTCCAACTATCGCTCCTCATCCTCCCAAGGAGCCATCATCTTCTAAAAGGACGGCACATAATGGTTTTCCTGATTCCTTCTATGATTTACCTTGTTGGAACAGTGTTGATGAGAGAGCTTACACATCAACTTATCGGGAAGAGCTGAAATATTATCTTCGATCATCACCAGAGGATCGCAAACGACGGATCAACACATTGGATTGGTGGAGGAGTAATGAAACACAATATCCTGTGCTTTCAAGATTAGCTAGAGATATCTTGGATGTTCAATGTCAACCGTTGCATCACAGAGCGCCTTTAGTCAGGGACGACAGCAGCTTGGAGACAACCAACACTCATTGGGAAGCAATGCAATGAATGTTCTAGTTTACCTCAGAGATTGGATTAGATCGGAAAGAAGAAACCAAGGAATGGAACCGGAGCCGAACGACGAGCAGAAACTTGAAGAAATTATGTCTTCACGGGAGAACTCAACAGAATCAAGTCCAATGCATGGTTTTGCCCCCCATTGACTTTGACTATCCTATGCAAGTTCCCATTAATATTAACATGAATGAGTTGAAAAAAATGATGCATAATTTGTAGATTTTTTATTCATGTAAATTATAAATTTTGGATCATTTCCCAATCAATAAAATTCAACATTCACTCACTCCTTAGTCCTTACTTTGTAATTTTTTTCATTTAATGATTTAAATTGAATTTCTAGTTTAAATTAAAAACTTACTTCTAATATATTATTAATTTACTACCAAGTATTATTAATTTATTATATTAAGTAGAATATTTTTTGTATCTTTGTGTATATATCTTCTATAGATGTGTATATTTAAAGTATATATGTGTATATGCTTTATAAATTGTATATATATATATGTATATATATATATATATATATATATATATATATATATATATATATATATATATTGTAGTATATGTTTTATTTAAAGTAGTACATATATATTGAATGGTGCGTATATATATGTATATATCTTCTATAGACATGTATATTTAATGTATACATGTGTATATGTTTTATAAATTAGTATATAACTGTATATATATATATATATATAGTTATATATTGTAGTATATTTTATTTAAAGTAGTACATATTATTGAATGATGCGTATATATGTGTATATATCTTCTATAGACGTGTATATTTAACGTATACATGCGTATATATTTTATAAATTAGTATATAACTATATATATATATATATATATATATATATATATATTGTAATGTACATATATTGTAGTATATTTTATTTAAAGTAGTACATATACATTGAATAGAGCGTATATATGTGAATATATCTTCTATAGACGTGTATATTTAATGTATACATGTGTATATGTTTTATAAATTAGTATATAACTATATATATATATATATATAACTATATATATATATATAGTTATATATATATATATATATAGTTATATATATATATATATATATATATATAGTTATATATTGTAGTATATTTTATTTAAAGTAGAACATATATATTGAATGGTGCATATATATGTGTATACATCTTTTATAGTCGTGTGTATTTAACGTATACATGTGTATATATTTTATAAATTAGTATATAAATATATATATATATAACTATATATATATAACTATATATATATAACTATATATATATATATATAATGTAATGTATATATATTGTAGTATATTTCATTTAAAGTAGTACATATACATTGAATAGTGTGTATATATCTTCTATAGACGTGTATATTTAACGCATACATGTGAATATGTTTTATAAATTAGTATATATATATATATATATATATTGTAATGTATATATATTGTAGTATATTTTATTTAAAGTAGTACATATACATTGAGTAGAGAGTATATATGTGAATATATCTTCTATAGACGTGTATATTTAACGTATGCATGTGTATATGTTTTATAAATTAGTATATATATATATTGTAATGTATATATATTGTAGTATATTTTATTTAAAGTTGTACATATACATTAATAGTTCGTATATATGTGTATATATCTTCTATAGACGTTATATTTAACGTATACATATGTATATGTTTTATAAATTAGTATATAACTATATATATATATTCTAATGTATATACATTGTAGTATATTTTATTTAAAGTAGTACATATAATTGAATAAAGCGTATATATATGAATATATCTTCTATAGACATGTATATTTAACGTATACATGCGTATATGTTTTATAAATTAGTATATAAATATATATATATATATATATATATATATATATATATTTTAATGTATATATATTGTAGTATATTTTATTTAAAGTAGTACATATACATTGAATAGTGCGTATATATGTGTATATATCTTCTATAGACGTGTATATTTAACGTATACATGTGGATATGTTTTATAAATTAGTATATAACTATATATATATATATATATATATATATATATATATATATTGTAATGTATATATATTGTAGTATATTTTATTTAAAGTAGTACATATACATTGAATAGTGTGGTATGTGTATATATCTTCTATAGACGTGTATATTTAACGTATACATGTGTATATGTTTTATAAATTAGTATATATATATATATATATATATATTGTAATGTATATATATTGTAATATATTTTATTTAAAGTAGTACATATACATTGAATAGAGCGTATATATGTGAATATATCTTCTATAGACGTGTATATTTAACATATACATGTGTATATGTTTTATAAATTAGTATATAACTATATATATATATATATATATATATTTTAATGTATATATATTGTAGTATATTTTATTTAAAGTAGTACATATACATTGAATAGTGTGTATATATCTTCTAAAAGACGTGTATATTTAACGTATACATGAGTATATATTTTATAAATTAGTATATATATATATATATATATATATATTATAATGTATATATATTGTAGTATATTTTATTTAAATTAGTACATATACATTGAATGGTGCGTATATATGTGTATATATATCTTCTATAGACGTGTATATTTAACGTATACATGTGTATATGTTTTATAAATTAGTATATAACTATATATATATATATATATATTTATATATATATATATATTGTAATGTATATATATTGTAGTATATTTTATTTAAACTTTAAAGTAGTGCATATACATTGAATGGTGCGTATATATGTGTAATTGTGTATATGTGTATATATTTTTTAAATGCTAATGTAGTATATACTATAAATATAGTGTATATATATTGTTTGACGTATTTAAAATGTATATAGGTGGGTATATATAGTGTATATTGAAAAAAACTTTTTTTTTATTTTTGACCGAGTTTGATCGGATTTTTAACCGAGTTTGACCGAGTTTAGATGGGTTTGACTGGGTTGGGTTAAGTGGGCCGGGTTAGGGCTATTTTTAAAAATTTTACTGTTGAACCCGGACCGGCCCAGCCCACTTAACTCTAACCCGGCCCGGACCAACCCACAACCCGGATAAATTTAATGGGCCGGTTCCGGGTTGACATGGCCCGGCCCACTTAACACCCTTAACTTAGACCCACAACTACATCATTAAGAGGGGATGTGAGAACAAAGCTAAATGCATTTATATTTCTTCCCTTAATTGAACCAAATAGGTCACCTAGGTATATTCCTATCCTAGATTCAAATTATAACCTTCGTTGTGTAGAAATTTATAATCCTACTCCATTCATCCCCTCGTACTATCTTCTTGCTCCTCCTCCCGGGTTCACAAATTGACTATAGATGTAATATAAGGTTAGATACGCCTTAAATTAGTGATATCAAGGATGAATAAACAACCAAAATGATAAACAATCAAAACCAAATCAATTCAAAGCAATAGTAATCATGTTCTTGGACTTAACCCCGGAAAGGGGGCTTTTAGCCGCTCATGGACATAATCGTAATTGCAAAGATAGAAAACATGTTAAAATCCATAAGCAAACTAAATTAAAGATATAAAAATCCTAATTTAAGTGTTTTCCAGCTTCCTTCAATGTTTCTGAGTCGTCTGAGGTGTTTAGCATCATGCACAAATGTCCTATTTATAGGAGGACAAAAGTTGCTGAAAATAACCCATGTCTGTCTCGCGCCCCTTATCGTGGTAGTATGCCTCCTCATCGTGGTATAATCATGTTTAGACACTGTTTTTTGTCCCTTATGAAGCGTCCAAGTCCACGTTGTACCTCTAATCACGGCAGCTTGCTTCCGGGATGCGCCATCACTCAAAAGTGTCCAATTTTATGTCGAATCTTGTCCCATGCCTTCGTCCTTCCATTCTAAGCCTTGTGATGTTGACTTAACTTGATTTTAAGCTTTTGTATCCTCCATATATCATCATCAATAACTCACAAAGCATCTTATAATATCCAACACCTCGAATTAGAGTTTAAAACAACACAAAATCTATAACTTTGAACTAGAACTTAAGCTAAGAACTAGTTTCGTCCTTTTAATCTTTATCTGAGTGTTTTGACTCATGGATTGATACAATTGAACCTTGAACACTATCAACAAGTTGTTACATACATAATTACACAATCATAGCATTAGTAACACATTACACACTTTAGAATCCATCGAGATCAACAAGAACGACACCTAGCTCAAGCTAGTAACACTAGTTTTTTCTCGTTTGAACTCTAAGTGACCAATTTAAGTACAACATTGTTTGAAAAACACCTTAAACATTGTAATAAAATACTTAAACACTTAGATGCTAAAGTATATCATTATTAACACATTAAGCACATGAAAAGTCCTCAAAACAAGGCTAAACAAGCCTGGATAACAACACTGAGGTGCATAAATTCATCTCAGATCATCACCCCACACTTAAAGACTTTTTCATCCTCGAACAACTCTTTACTCGGAGCAACGTAATAATAGGAGACTCCGCATTTCTACAATAATCAAGATACTCAATCTAGTACTACAGTGACTACACAGAATGTAAGTTTTTACACTAAGCATGTTATACACAATTGGAAGTTCAAGAATACTACTCCAAAACATCCTTGCCTTAATAATTGATTCACCAAGTTGGAAAATCATACATATTTCTCAATCAAAGACATAATACAAATCACCCAACAATCATCAAACTTGTGCCCTTACAACAAGACATAGTTACCTATAATCACTCACATAGATGCCATTTATTATAGACTGGGAATAACAATCAAGTTATGACTCTCACAAATAATTCTCAAGTTACACAAGATGAACCATAGGCTTTACCTTAGTGCAGTACTCCACTAATATCATAATGATGAAGCTTAGGATCAAATAGGTCTTCAAAGGTTGTAATGAAGGCTAAAGGATGGGTAGGAACTATTTTGGTCAGTAATAGTGAGTATCTTCCCTAAGAGCTTTAATACATCACACTGTTCATTCAATTCACCTCTGACAACCCATTTACACCACTTTTATCTTCCCACATCTTTTGTTTTGACCTATCTCATTAAGACCATTCACCTACACTATGGTGGGAGTGCTCTATGTACACATTATTCAATTTAAATAATCTTTATTCTTGTTAATACACAAATCCCAACCACAATACATATCAAATTTCTAACACCAAGAGCTATTACTTTGGGGATTCAATTTTACCTTTTCTCTGCTTGAATTTCAAACTCCTTAACTCAATTGAATTTCAACTAAAGAACTTAGGATATTTGGATCAAATTACGGTCAATCAAAGAAAGGGATTAGGCTACATATGAGGCAACCAAAGAAAGAGCTAAAGTTTCAATGGGGTTAACTAGGATTATGCACAGGGGTAGGTCAGAGAAATGGTATAAACATGGCTATCAAAGAAATGCCTATATCATCTCCTAAACCCACACTCTTTATTTCACTTTGCATACACACCAGGCAAGTTATAGACATCAAGTTTAACAAGGAATAGACAAAACTTCTCACACACAGGGCACATGCTCAACTCAAGCAGGATTATCATTGACTCTCAACCAAATAATAGCATGAATTTAAAACATTAAGCCAACAAGTACAAGAGTTATAAACTAAAGCCAAGGAGTCTCAAAAGTAGTCATTCACATAGTCAATATGCTTTTGCATACAAACCCACTTGCATCATGCAATCACATATAGAACTAACAAGAATATCTTACTTATTCTAGCACAAAAGAAAAAAAATACTCCTAAAAATGTGAATTTCCCCACCCCACACTTAAAAATCTACTTTGTCCCTAAAGTTTACTTAAAAGTAAAGATAGAAATACTCTTTGAGGACTCTAGTCCTAGCTAGTAGCATATTTATATATTAAGGGGGTTCAGGGACCCCACACTCAGTCTTCACCATGCTTCTTAGCTCAAGTTTCCAATATATAGACTTTTCATCAACCTGTGACTCAATAAAAATAAAAACTACTTTAAGTAAAAACTAAAAATATTGAAAATAAAACCTACTTTAACTTGGGTTGCCTCCCACACAGTGCCTGATTTAGTGTCACGGCATGACCCATTATCATACTTAACCATTTTCCTTTATCCTCTTCCTCTTACTTGGAGGCCATCTTATTATTCGTTTTGGACCTCTTAAGTGTGAACTCTCCAAGCCACTAACTTTCTCAACAATAGCCTTTTCATACTCATCAATTAACCTCACTTCAGGCTTAGGTATTGGTGGTATGGACAGCGTAATGAAAGAGTCTGAAAAGGTATTTGGTGGACTAAACTCCACCACCCCACACTTATCTCTTTCAATCACTATAATTATACACAAATCTTTGTAGTGGGATAGTGTGCTGAGTGGTTTGTAAACTTTGAAAACTCCCACTTCATCATCCAACCTTATTGTGAGTGTTTCCTCTCTCACATCTATCAATGTTCCTTCCATTGCTAAGAATGGACATCCCAAGATGATCGGCACCCTATTATCTGCCTAAAAACTAAAACAATAAAATTAGAAGGAATAATAAACTTACCAACCTTGAACAAAATATCCTCTATAATCCTTCAGGACGATCTAGGGTTTGGTCTGCCAATTGGAGTGTCACAGAGCTCGGTCTCAACTTTCCCAAACCCAAAGTATTAAACAAGGATAGGGGCATAAAATTGATACTTTTCCCCAAATTACCTAGCGCATGGGCCACCTTACTGTTGCCAATATGAATAGGGAGAGTAAAAATCCTAGGATCTTTGAGATTTTTGTGCATCTACTGCATCACCACAGAGCTACACTCTTCAGTGAGTGCTACTATCTCAACATCTTGCAGCTTAATTTTATTAGTCACTATATCTTTCAAGCACTTAGCGTACTTGTGTATTACCAGCAAAATATCTAAAAGAGAAAGGTTAATGTGAAGTTCTCTGAACGTGTCAAAGAACTTCTTAAAGCATCCATCCTCCTGTGATTTTCTTAGCCTCTGTGGAAATAGAGGTGGTGGATATGCCTTAACCTATTCAGCAACCTTTTTTTTGGGTACTCAGACTTCCCTAAATAATTAGCGACTTTGTCTGCAATTGGTTGAGTAATCAATTCTATATCTATCTCCTTATTTATCTTTGGAGTCCTTTTATTCAGCTTTTTACCATTTCTTAAGGTGATTTCCATTACTTGTTTAGGAGATTAATAGTCACTTGGCAAACCTCCTTGAGGCCTGGCATTTTGAGTCTGCTACAATTTCCCCAACTGATACTCCAAAAGTAGTCATCTGTTCTTGGGTGGCCATGATCTTCTTTAATATATCCTCTATGTTACTGCATGTATGCTTTACTGCTGCTGCTAAAACTACTATTATTGGTCATTGTTCTAAGATTGATTTGGTGCCTGAGTTTGCCACTTTTGGTTGTAAGATTACCATAATTTGGCCTTTGAGCATTGCCCACAAAATGATTAACTAAGGATTTACACCACGCATAGCTGCAGAGTGACCGCTATTGCTACAAACCTCACACCAACTTGTGGTTTTCTACACTGCATTCACTTGATTCATACCCAATTGTCTTAATTGGGTCATTATCTGATTTTACATGGCTAAGAGTTGAGCGGCCAAGGTTGTAACACTGTCAACTTCAATTATGCCTATTGCCTTTTTCACTAAACCTCTCAAGGTATCACTATGCCAATCCAGATTACCTTAAGCAATCTGGTTCAACAAGGTGTATAGCTCATCATACATCTTTTCTAAAGCTTGACCTCCTGTAACTGAATTTAGCAAAATTTTTATGTTATGGTCAAGTTCCTCAACAAAGATATAAGCTAGTACCTCATTGGACTGATGATGATGTGGACAATCTCTAAGAAGAGCTTTGAACCTTTTCTAAGCATGATATAGGTTCTTATTTGGCCTCTGTTTGAAGGTCATAATCTCACTATAAAGTTTCGCAGTCTTGCCAAATGGAAAGAAGCGGATAAGGAACTTTTGGGCTAAGTCATCCCAGGTTGTGATTGAACTTACCGTCTCAGTGTTCAACCACTTCTTTTCTTCCCCCAACAGTAAAAAGGGGAAGAAGGTCAGCCTCACATAGTCTGTTAACACATCCGTAAGGATGAATGTGTCATTAATCTCCAAAAAATTTTGAAAATGGACTTGTGTATATTCATGTGAAAGTTTGGTAAACTATCCACTACTGATCAAAGTTGCACCATGTTCTGTTTCATCTCAAATCTACCTCCAGTGGCTGGTTTTTGAAAAGGGAAGGTCAGATTCATTGAAAGTGGGATTTCCATTTCACGAACTGTCCTCCAAGATAGTAGATCCTCGGCTATGGGAGTAGAAATATATTGTTCTTCATTGATTTATGGGATACAGTAGAGAAAGACTGATTCGCTTCTTATTTGGTGTAAGTGTTGTTCCGGCTCGAGGTCTGGTTCAACTAATTTTTGGTCCCTTGCCAGCTTACTAACCTGTAAACCTATTTCTTGCAAACTCAAAATCAAGACCAAGTGAAAAGCACTAATGAAATCTTAAAAGTCAAAATAAAATTAAAGCAGTTGCTAAATTACAAGTCCCTGACAGCGACGCCAAAAAATTATTGCGCCCAAGCGCACACGCAAGTGTACGTAGTCTCACCAAGTAATACGGTGGCCTTGAATAAAGCCAAATCCCTCAGAGACTTATTTTGACAACGATTCAATTCTAGTTTAACTATTGAGATTAATTAGTGTAAATGTAACTAAAAGAGTTTTCAGTTATAGCTAAAAGTAAATTAAATAATGCGGTAAAGTATAATGCTTGGTAATAAAGCTCAACTTACTCCTAAGATTAGGGTAAGGCGGTCGTTGTCAATATATTTACCCAAATTTGGAGTCGGGGTCGAATCCACAGGGAACAATGTGAGTGGCGATTAAACTAGTTTGAAATTATAACTATAAGTTCAATTCAAACAAATGGTATGAAAATATAAATTGGGCGTTTTAAGTTTCACAGAGAGTTAATTTTCACTTTAAATATTTTAGTATTTGTAACCAAGATAAATGGGGAACCAGAGTTATGTTCACCAAGGGTTTCGGGAATTGACAGCTACTAGGTAATGCTAGAGATTCTCGAAATGAGTAGAACAGCAGAATATCCCTGATGATTATACTATCTGACTTATCTCTCGACCTCACCAGACAATTTATTATCTAATTCTCTCAAACTTAGACAACTTATCTATTTCTAATAAGATGTTATCTCAGGTAGATTAATCCAGTTACGGCATTAATCATTAAACAGAAGGTTGGTAGCTTCCGAGTCCCTGTTGTTAATTCACGTCCTCTAGTCTATATCTCTGTTAGAAGCAAATAAAACCTAAGGCATAACCTAATGTTTGCAACCACTAGATTTTAGTTAAAACAACAGAATTTCAAGATGTTTTACTACTCTTTGAATCCGTTAAACATCTAGTATCATATCAAACCCTAATCCATGGATCCCATAACTTCGGCTAATGAAATTAGCCGCTCATGATTTGATGAATGAAATAACAAGTTGAATTCATGATTATAATGATAAACTTACGAATGGATAGAAAACAAAAAGTAGTTCCTCCGATTTAATCACAAGGTAGAAACCCTAAAAATAGTTGATACGAAAACACAAGAATATTTTATGAAAGAGAGCAAAAATACGTGTCTCTCTTCTTAGAGTTGATATCTAATAGATGAATTATATATCAAAAACCCTAAAAGATGCTATTTATACTAAAGCCTAATTAAGTAAATAAAATAACAAAATTAATAAAATTATCCAGAATAGGTGATGCCCAAGCTGACGCCGCGTCAAGAAGTTGACGCCTATCACGGATGGCGTCAGAGAGGCTTCAGTTGCCCTCAGGTTCTGTCTTAGGCTGACGATGTGTTTAACGCGTCAGGGATCTGACGGCGTATCACCAACGTCGTCAGATATTTTCTTCCCATGCTAACTTTCTACTTAAGGCTGACCTCATTCTTGACACCTTATCACGACTTTGACGCCATGTCACCGGAGTCATCAGAACTTTCCCTCAAACTGCAACTCCCTGGTTAAGGATAACGCCAATGCTGATAGCTTATCGCAAGGCTGACGACTTATCACGGTTGTCGTCAGCCATGTTTTCATCTCTTTTTGCTCAGATTTCAGCTCTTCTGCTCCATTGTTATTTATTTTCATGCATCTTGACTTTCCTACAAAATCTTAAGAAATAAAATCAAAAACACCAATAATTACTTAAGAACTTACAATTATTTCAAGTTAAAAAGTCCTAAATGTGCTACAAAAATCTAGCACATCACTTGAACAATCAATGGAGAGGAACCCAGGGTTAAGGATCTTCGAAAAATCCTAATATGCTATTGAACTTTATTGTTTAGATTACTTATCTTGATTGACGATTCACGGGGTTGATATTATGATTATGGTCTTTCGAGCCTCTAATCGTCTATCTAACTTAGACCGATAACTACATCATTGAGAGGGGATGTAAGAACTAAGCTAAATACATTTATATTTCATCCCGTAATTGAACAAAATAGGACACCTAGGTATATTCCTATCATAGATGCAAATTATAACCTTCTTTGTGTAGAAATTTATAATCCTACTTTATTCATCCCTACGTACTTCCTTTTTGTTCCTCCTCCCGAGTTCACAAGTTGACTATAGATGTATTCTAAGGGTGGCTAAACCTTAAAATAGTGATATCAAGGATGAATAAACAACCAAATATTATAAACAATTAAAATCAAATCATTTCAAAGCAATAGTAATCATATTCTTGGACTTAACCCCGAAAAGAGGGGTTTTAGCCGCTCATGGACATAACCATAATCACAAAGATAGAAACATGTTAAAATCCATAAACAAACTAAATTAAAGATATAAAAACCCTAATTGAAGTCTTTTCCATCCTTCCTCAATGTTTCCAAGTCATCCAAGATGTTTAGCATCATGCACAAGTGTCCTATTTATAGGAGGACAAAAGTTGCCGAAAATAACCAATGTCCACATCGCGCCCCTTATCGCGGTGATATGCCTCAGCGTCACAGTATAATTGTGGTGAGGCACTATTTTGTGTCCCTTAGGCAGCATCCAAGGCCACGTCACACCACTAATTGCGGTGGCTTGCTTCCACGACGCGCCATCACTCAAAAGTGTCTAATTTTATGTTAAATCTTATTTCATGCCTTCATCCTTCCATTCCAAGCCTTGTTATGTTGTTTGAACTTGATTTACAGATTTTTTATCCTTTATATATCATCATCATCAACTCACAAAGTATCCCATAACATCCAACACCTCTAATTAGAGTTCAAAATAACACATAATCTACAACTTTGAACTAGAACTTAAGCTAAGAACTAGTTTCGTCCTTTTAATCTTTATCTGAGTGTATTGAATCTTGGCTTGATCAAATTGAACCTTCAACACTATACAAAATTTTTACACACATAATTACATAATCATAGCATTAGGAACACATTACACACATTAGAAACCATCAAGATCAACTAGAAAGACACCTAGCTCAAGCTAGTAACACTAGTTTTCTCATTTAAACTCTAAGTGACCAATTTAAGTACAAACTTACTTGAAAAACACCTTAACTATTTTTATATAATACTTAAACATTTATATTCTCAATTATATCATTATTAACACATTAAGCACATAAAAAGTCCTCAAAACAATGCTAAATAAGCCCGGACAACAACACTGAAGTGCATAAATTCATCTCAGATCAATTATTATTATATCATTATGATGATCATTGTTATGGTTAATTTGGGGTAGCTTTGTTAATGATCTGGTATTGACATTTGAGTAATTATTCTAGCCACTCTGATTTTACGAGCATATCTTTATACATGATTAGCTCATGATTAGGAGTATAGATTAGAAGCGTTGAGCATGTTAGTACTAAATCCTACTAGGAGTATGAGGTCTTAAAATAAAGATATGATGTTGTCATCTGTACTTTGAGTTAACCTCGTTATATATGTATATATATATATATAAATATATATATAGCTTTGTGTAGTTATGGTATTACCATATATCCCTTCATTCCTTCATTTATTTAGATTGTAAATTCAATCCTTGACCTTGTATACTGTTATATATCTTTCTTTCATCTTTATTTTGAATATTGGCTGGTGATATATGGTATAGTATTGAGATTTCTGAGTATGGTTGGAATAGGATAGTTTATCCTTATTATCTCTCTAGCTTTGTTATATGGATGTTGGATATATGGGTTTAGCTTCTATTCTATTTATATGTTGTAGGTATATGCATTATCTTTGGAGCTCAGTTAACAGTTGTCTACTGAGTACCATTTATTTGGTACTCTTACTACGCTTATATAGCCTGCAGAACATAGTATGGGTTATCATCGATATTGTATGCGCTATGGGAGAAACCATTGTTTGGAGACATAGAGTGATCTCCTTAAGTTCAGAGTATTACTTCTCCCACTTATGTACTAGACTAGTCTTTATGTTGCATTTTGAGATGGTTGTATCTGTATATTTATTTAGTGTCTCACTTATATTCCTCTTATGTTAGAATCTCGTGTACTGATACCACCAGGTTTAGGGATTATCTTCTATATGTTAGTCTTTTATTACATATATTTTGCATTCTTTTTTTTATCTTTTTGGGTAGTCCGTTACTAGTAGTTCTAGAATACAGGGTTGGCTTGCCTACTGGTAGGTTATAGTAGGTGCCATCATGATGCGATAATTTGGGTCATGATAAATTAGTATTAGAGCATAGGTTCACCGGTGTAATAGTACAAGAAATAAGTGCTTAGTAGAGTCCTGTGGATTGTTGCAGAGACGGTTGTAACCTATCTTCGAGAGGCTACAAGGACATTCTAAGGAAATTCATTTCTTGACCCCTTGTTGCATGTCCGCATTGCTATGAGCCTCAAGCACATTCTTTGACTCTATTTTTTCCCTAAAGGATGATGCGAGGTTGCCGATAAATGTAGACGAGACTTCAGCATGTATTTCCAAAAGTTTTAGTGTAGCGTTAGACTAGAGAGTCAAAAATGTATATCAAAGATCCACAGCATCAGTCAAAGTATTTAGGGCCATCTCAGGCTCCAATAGAGCTTGCAACTATTTTGGCCCTTCGTGGTTCAGTATTGGGGATCCCAAGTCTGATTACAGATACCTCACACTAAGGGATGACATCTGATTTATCGAGCAGTTTTTAGTTCGAAGTTTGATTTGCTAGTAGTTATCAGGGTTTTATATTAGTTTCAGAGTATGAGATTGGGTTTCTTGAGAGGGTCAAACTTATTCCTATGATATATCCTTCAGATCAAGATGGTGCATGGAATATTTAGAGGATTAGCATTGATATTCCATTGGGAATCGGAGCACTTGATAGCAGTTGGGTCTTCATTCTCTCAAGTTGTGGATTATGTGAAGGTCAAAGAGAAAGCATGCATTAAGACTTATGGAGATAGTGGTAAGAGATCATGCCATCAGTATAGTGTTATTGGTACTTCATCTGGGAGTGAGGATCCTTCCGGTAGAAGTCAGCTTCTCGTGTAGCCTATTGATTCTCACAGGTAGTGTTTTAAACTATGAGTGGTTCTCAGGTTAGTCGTAGTGGTCATAGCAGGCAGAGTTCTCATCGAACCTTGCGGAGTATTTTGGTATAGTTTTTTAGGTCGTAGAGGCCATTCTGGATTATGAGGGGCAGTACCTCAAAGTATTTTAGGATCTTGTTTTGGTTGTGGTAAGATAGGACATTTGTTCGAAAAGTTCCCTAGACGCGAGTTGGTTGTTCAGATAGAGTTTGTAGTATTCCCCACCAGTCTAGAGTTCTTGAGGTAGACTATGATTATAGGAAGGTGGACATTATAGTAGAGAGTGATCTCAGTGTCAGTTGGCCAGCCATTGGGCTTAGTTTATATTTCACGCCAGGGTTAGAACCTCAGGAGTTTTGTATGACTACAAAGAGATTGATTACTGGTATAGAGTGTGTCCCCGGCGCGGGATTTCTAGTCATTCATAATAGTCTCATAGTGTTGTGGCTTTTTCAATTAGAGATAGTGCGTTTGTCGCCTCTGTTGACAATTCAGTTAGTTGGTTTGAGATTGAACCCGTACGGATTTATCCTTCCTTAGATCCGTTAGGCATGTTATTGCGGATTTTACCATGGTAGGTAGGGGTGGGCGTTCGGTACTTCGGTTTGGGTTCGGTTTTTTATTTTGATTTTTTTTATTTTCGGTTATAAAATTAGGTGTACCCAAAACCGAACCAAATTAGTTCAGTTCGGTTTGGTTCATTTATATTTTGATTCGGTTTTATTCGGTTTAATAATTTTGGTTTTTTAATTTTGGGCCTATTTAATGGGCTAAATTATATTTGTAAATCGGACTAGTTTAACTTTCTTACGTTAAAGAAAAATTAATATAAACTTGTAAAGTTTTCTAGGTGAAAAATAAGAATAATCACCTCCAATGCAAAAATCAGATAGAGGACTATATATTAACTTTCGGTTGCAAAAATTAATGAAAAAAGTAACTTTCAATTTTGATTGTTGAATGTGTTTGGATTTTGGGGCTTTGGGTTATAGGCAGTAGTGGGTTGTAGCTAAATCCTAATAGCTTATGGGCTTATATATTATAAATATTAAATAATAAATATATATTATATATATTAATATATATAATAATAATTAAAAAAGTATATAAAAAAATTTGGTTTATTTCGGTTTAAATCAAAAACCAAATTACGTCAACCTAGAAAACAAAAATCTAACCGAAATACCGAATTTATAAAAAAAAAAAATCAAAACCGAACCGAAAAACTAAAAAACCAAAATAATTCAGTTCGGTTCGATATTTTGGTTTTTTGGTATTTATGTTCACCCCTAATGGTAGGTGTGCTTTTATTGCCGTATTTACCTTTTTATATTTCTGTGTAGTAGGGTCTTCGTACCCATCGATGATTATATGCCTTGATGAGTTTATAATGGTTGTTGTGTGCCTTGTTATTGAATTTATAATTTTATAACTACCCCCATGTATTATTTCTCTTAGTAGTGGATGGAGTAAATTTGTGTTGATATTTTCTTCCTAAGGGTGTAGCTTTGGAGATCAAGTCGTATTTACTTTGACATATTTACCTTATTGTGGCCCTAGAGTAGTACTTGTTGTTGATTTTTATTTTTATACCTCCTGTTCATTATATTGATGATTATATTGTGATTTTTGTTGTTATTGTTATGATTTGATGTAATTGATCCCTATTTGGTTGATGGCTAGACTAATAGCATCTAGTTAGAATTTCATTCCTTGTGGTTCTTATCTGGTGGCACGAGCAATTTTAGCTTAGTTGGGTGATTTTCTTTTCTATAGTAAGGTGGGGTTAGTTATTTTTCTCTATTGTTGTCTATGCTAGATTGATTGTGGAGTGGATTGTCGTATTGAAGGTAAGTTGACCTTTTATGGTTCTGTTATAGTTCTAGAGTTGGCGATTTGGTCATATTGCCCATTTTGAGTTTGGGATTCCTACACATGCCTTCTCAGTTGTGAAGGTCTTTGCATTGGTTGTCCCTTCTTATATAGCCCATTTTTTACTTGACCAGTTTGAGGTCTGTTCTTGCTTGTGGCTATCTCATCGCCTGATAGTGGTTTGATATTGTTATCTAGATGTCTTTGATCAATCTCTAAAACTTATCAAGTTTGTCTATTTTTGATGGTTTGCTTTTGGTTCTAATGTAGAAATTGGGTACTTCATTCTTATTGTGATAGGGTTCTTGTCTAAAGTGAAGGTAGAGAGTTAGAGGCAGGTGGTCTTTCTTGTGATTACTTCTGTGTCTAAATTTCGTGCCCTTCGGTTGATATAGAGTTAGTTGTTTGCATTTTCAATCGATGGTTTATCCCTTTGGTGGTTTTTTTATCTCGCTATTTTTTAATTTTGGCTCAGTTTTGAGTTGACGTCCTGGAATGGCGATTTGGAAGTTGTTATAGATTTGGAAAATGAATACCTACCCAGCTTTAGGTTTGGTTTGGGTAGTTGAGATCAAGTGATTCAGCCTTGCTGATGAGATTTCTTCTTGGAGCTGTAGAGCTTGCGTGCAATCTTCATTTTAAATTTGTCTTAATTTGGATTTCATTTATAGGATGGTAGAGCCTACTTTGTGGCTGCCTATTCAATATTTTCGACCTCGAATGAATTATAGTTGATAAGTGTTCAGATAATAAACCATGGATCCGGTATTCGTTCCTTTGCTTTGACCACGGGTCTTCAGTCTTCTTTGGGAATTTTGGATGATATACTCAGTGGGAGTAATATACTTGATTTATTTCAGTAGGGTTTCATTCTATGATTATGGGAGATCATAGAGTGTATCATTTAGTGATGAGTAGTTATGTGTTGATCTTCTAGATTTCAGTTTTTATTACCATCCGAACAAGTTGTAGCATGGGCATAGATTGTACTCCATGATTATCTCTATTTATGAGCCAGATAGCACCCTATGAGCTTATTCTTATATTTGTCATATGGACTTTCAGCGAATCAACTTTAATTCTTTGAGTTCTCTATGATAAGATTGTGCGAAAAGGACCCAGTTGATTTTTTCTCCTGGTTTGGAGTGGATAGAAAGTGTGGAATAATAAAGGAAGGTTATATTTGGAATTAAAGTTGATGGTATGACTCATGTCTTGGGTTGTTTTGGATCGGATGAGCCTTTGTTAATTTATGCGGGTATCGAGATGGTATTAGTATGTTGTGGTTCAGATTTGCGTGTATCAGCTTTTTTCAATTCAGTTGAAGGCCAGATGATGGTTCAAGTTGAGTTTTGGCCATTTGGAAGTGAAGTGAGCAAGTTGTTTGAAAAAGGGATACCTATGGTGAAATCCCTTGGAAGTGTTCTCTATTTATGGAGGTTATCTGGTAAGTCGTGCTTGGAGCATGCAGGCCCAGTACCTCATGATTTCGAGCTTTTAAGATCTTTCTATCCATTGACTTTTGAGGGCAAAAGTCCTTTTAATATTGGATATTGTAATGACCTTCCAGGTCATTTCCTTGAATTGCATGCTTTTTGGTATTTCGAGCATTCCCACAGAGGTTGCGGGTCATTTATGACTTTCCAGAACTATTGGTTCGGTGATGGGAGTTGCGGGTCATCTAACCTGTCTGAACTATGGAGTTGATGGGACATGTCCCCAACTAACTCCGTCTACTGAAAATAAACTAAATATGATGATGTAAGAAAATAAGGATCATCTACGAATGAAGAGGACCCACCGCTACGTCTACTGCTGCTGACTGGGACCGAGCTGCTAAGGGTACTCTGGATCTCGGACCTCTAAACCTATGGTGTAAAATAAAACACCATAGCGCAAAATGTGTCAGTATGTGGGAATGTACTTAGTATGCAAGATGAGGTAAGGCTAAATGCAAGGGCTTATGCATGAATAATTACTTGACTGAATAATCATGAGAGTACTGAATAAGAACATATGCATGAATGCACAAACCATAACTGAAATCATCATGACTCTGAATACTGAAACTCGGATACTACTTTACTGCCATCTAAACTCACTACTAACACTGAGATACTGAATAACTAAATCTTCAGCTATTGATAACTGGGTACTGAAGTTGAGATCAGTCCTATCTAACGAGTGATCTCATAAACTGATGATATTGAAGTTGATTAACTGAATCTACTCACATCAATGATTGAATTCTAAGCTTGCTACTCTCGACTGACTGAATCAGAGATCAGACCTCTCTAACGGATGATCCCGGAATCTACTATAAATGATAAGAAAAGATTATGTCTGAGATCAAACCTATCTAGCGGAAGATATCTGAATCTGATAATAAGAATACTCAACTAAATCTAAGACTGAGATCAAGCCTATCTAACGGGTGATCTCTGGATATGATAATAAGAATACTCAACTGAATCTGAGACTGAGATCAAGCCTATCTAATGGGTGATCTCTGGATCTGATGATAAGAATACTCAACTGAATCGGACCTCTTCGTCTCACTTAAACCGAGAGTATACTCACTATATCGATGCGATGGTCCGTCTCTAGCTCGACGGTCCATCGGACCTCTCCGTCGCACCTGGGTAATTCAGAATCAGACTGTTTTTCGTAAAATGGCCATAACTTTCTCATCCGATGTTGGATTTTGACAAAATTGGTATCGATGGAAAGCTTATTCAATGATCTACATGATAAAAAAGACTATATTAGGGAAATTCTACATAGTTCAAAATATTTCTCACTTAGAAAGGCACTTCTCAATCTTTTAGGATCATATTTACGCTTCACTTGACACGCTCTAAGGCTCAGACTATGAGAAAATTTTGTGGGGTCTTACAATATCTCCCCCTTGGAAACATTCATCCTCAAATGTCGCTTGATAGGATAAGAATACTGATCAACTAAACTTACTTAAGGAACGAGAACATCTGAAACATGACTATGCCATTGGAACTATTGATATTCTGAGTTCTCATACTGGACATGCATATCTGATGCATGGAATACTCAACTGAAGCTACTCATAAGCTGAATTCTCATAACTGACATGCATATCTGATGCATGGATGCGTAACTAAGTTGATCTCATGAATGCATGACTGAATACACTGAAAACCTAAACTCTTTCTACTGAACATGCATATCTAATGCATGAATGTCTAATTGAACTTACTCTCAAAAGCATGACTGGCTATGCAATGATAACTGGTGTTAACTTCATAAGGAGAGCCTGAACATACAACTGAATGAGTTTAAGGAAATGAAAATATCGTAATATTATGGGGTATCTCCTCTTTGGGACCCTATGTCCCTCTAAAAACACTTTGCTGAAATACTGGGGCGGTGCACGGGGCACCTACGAACCGAGTCATGATTGACCGTCTGAGATCTGAAACTAATGCATGACTCATGATGAAATATAAGCTCAAATGGGAGAAAATAATCTAACAATGCAAATCATAAAGATGAAGGACTCATAACATACCCGAATCTATATCAGGGAACCTTTCCTGATCAAGGTGAGTCTGAAGCGCATAGATTTTGTTCTGACGCTGACCACTATTGGCACCGGAAGGGGCACCCTTCTGAAGAAACTCTCTACCCCTCTGAGATAGCACTCTACATTCTCACATTTTGTGGCCTGTATTACCACACCCAAATCACACATCACTACCTATTCTACACACACCTAGGTAGTTCTTGCCACACCCTCCGCAAAGCGGATAGGTACGAATACCACTAGCACTACTCTGGACTTTGGGGCCTGGCGCTCCATTATAACTGACATCCCTAAACTTTGGTGAGGGTATACTAGCTGAGGATAGAGCTGGGACTTAAAATCTCTGGATATGCTGAGAACGGCTAACACCCTGGGACCCTGCCTGAGAGAAACCATGACTACCTATTCTATCTTTCTTACTCACTCTCTCTTTTTCTTTCATCTTATCTGCCTTAATCTACTGCGCATGCATCATTAGTCTAGAAAAGTCCATATCTATATTGATCATAGTGGTCCTACACTCTTTCAACACCAACCCAGACACACCAGTCATAAACTTACTCATACTCGCTCTAGGGTTAGCTATCAAGTTAGGAGCATACTTAGCTAACTGGTTGAACTTAAGACAATACTCATTCACTATCATAGAGCCTTGTCTTAGGTTCATAAACTCTTCTACCTTAGCCTCTCTCATCTCTAGCGAGAAAAACTTATCTAGAAAGGCATCCTAAAACTCTTGCCAAGTCACAAAAGTTGCATCCCCCCTCTACTTTTCTCCCACATCACTACCCAATAATGAGAAATATCCTTCAGCCTATAGGACGCTAACTCTACACTCTCTTCCTCAGAAATATACATAATCTGAGTAATCTTCCTTACCTCCTCTAGATAAAGTTGTGGGTCCTCACCTGCTACTGACCCAAAGAATTTTGGCGGGCTCATTCTCATGAAATCTCTAATTCTGGTTACGTCTAATCCCCCATCTTGCTGAGGTGGGGATACAGCCTGACAATTACCCTGAACGTTAGTCACAGCTTGGGCTAGAGCCTGAAAAGCTGCCCGAAACTCGACATGTGACATACTCTCATTCTCAGGATCTACTAGTTGAGATGGCTGGTCACCAACCCTAGAGGAATTATCTCTGTGAGGAGGCATACTCTGTAAATGGAAAAAAGAGATGGATTAGACTGAGGACAAGAACGACAAGAATGGTCACCAACCCTGGAGGCATTATCTCATGCTTACTCGCACGACAAAAACACTGAAAGAAGGGAAACTACTCCTAAAAATATCTTATAGCCTCTTGTACATAAATATGGCGCGCAACATACCCATGTACAAGACTCAACTAGATACGGTTTTTTAGACTTCCTAGGACACTACTGAACCTTAGGCTCTGATACCAAGTTTGTAACGACCCAATTTTCTGAAACCAGAACGTCACACGGTGCTTATGACCACGAAGGACCACAAGCTAACCCTCTACTAATATCTGTACCTGAACACTGCATAATATTTGTAATAAATGCAAAAAACTGGCGGGAACTGGCCATAAGGTTCAAAACGTCTAAAATACTCAAAAAAATGAAAACTGAATACTGATACATCTGTCCAAAAAGCCTCTAAAAAGCTTGAAAACCTTGTAAACAAACATGAATCAAAACTCAATAATAGCATGAACATCAATTTCAACTCACATAAATCATGAAAACTCATAAACATAAGATCTTTGAAATTTAGAAAAGAATTCTTGAACTTCTTGGGTGGAAGGGACCCAAGAATCAACATCTGCATACCTTAGGAAACTCTTTCTTGAAGGCTCTTGGAGAGATTCTTGATTCTTGATTTCTTGATTTTTTTCTTGAAGAAGTGTTTTGATTTATAGGAAACCCTAGTTTTTGATGTTATGGAAGAGAAATGAAGCCCTCAGCTTCGTTCAAGATATATATAAGGGTTAAAAGGGTGGGAAAAGACCAATAAGCCCTTTTAAAAATGACTTAAAATTTCCGATCCATCGCTGGGTCGACGGTCTGTCGTACAGAATCAGAACTGGAACTTACTGCCTTAGTGTGACAGTGGGGTGTGATGGTTCGTCGCATGGTCGACGGTTCGTCGGACCTCTCCATCATACTCAACTAGAGAATGGACTCACTATCTTGATGTGATGGTCCGTCGCTAGCTCGACGGTCCATCGGACCTCTCCATAGCAATTAGGTAATTCAGAATCAGACTATTTTCCGTAAAATGGCCATAACTTTCTCGTCCGATGTTGGATTTTGACGAAATTGGTATCGACGCAAAGATTAATCAATGCTCTACATGACAAAAAGTCGATATTAGGGAAATTCTACATGGTTTAAAATATTTCTCACTTAGGAAGGAACTTCTCAATCTTTTAAGATCGGATTTATGCTTCAATTAACACGCTCTAAGGCTCTGACTACGAGAAAATTTTGCGGGGTTTCACAGGATTCTAAATGAATTTTGAGGCCTTGGCAAAGACTAGGAAGAATTTCAAGTCTTCAGTTGTCATTTGGTGCCATGGCTATCTCAATATTTGATCCGCGATCGCGGTGGTGAGATCGCACATTGGGAGTCGTGATTGGGACATATTGTGCAACCAAATGATATGGCAATCACACACCTGTCTAATCGAGATAGTGATATCTGACTGGGTATAAAAGGACCCCTCTTGCCTAATTTTACTTATACTTCACCCATTTCTTGAGAGTCAAAACCCTAAAAGAGAGGCAAAGTTTGAGAATAAGCTTGAGCTTTGGGGGAGCTTGGTTATCCATTATTCTGTGATTTCCCTTTGAATTTATGGTAAGTTTCTTTCAATTCCTTGATAAATTCTTAGAAATTAGGGCTTTAAATTCTTACACTTTGAGGGGTGATTTGGGACTTTATTTATGCTTCGTTAGTGCTCAATTTTTTAGCATAAATTTCTTGTCCTTCAAGGAACTTCGTGATGGGTTCAATTTTGGATTCTGTTAGTGGGCCCATTCTTAACCCAAAATTTAACCCAACATTTAGTATGGCAATATGGGTCTCATTTGACTCCTAATAATGTATAGATTATGATTTTAAGAGTATGGCGACATTTTGGAGATCAAGGAATAAAGATGGACATTTTGTAGATGATTCAAGGATTTGTGGTTCGGTTTCGAGGTAGACTTCTGTCTACTCTTCTTCACAAGATGATGTGTTATATATATTGCATGTGAATGACAATGTTATGATTGATTATGGGTAGAAACCTCATGACTTAGTCTTTATTATTGAAGTTTTGAGGATTAGAAGAGGGTTCTTCTGGCCCACTTTAGGCCAAGACTTGTGTTATCCCTTGAGGACTTATTTACGGATGTTAGGATCGGTTGAGACTAATAAGCCTTTAGTATGTTCTTACTTCGTGACTTGATGAATGGTGATGGTTTTTTCCTGGATTATGATATTTGGCCTATAGATATGTTATGCCTCAAGGACATGCTATGGTTTATGAATATGATTATGGAGATGAACTTCGAATAGTTATGTGGGCCTAAGGTCGCGATTGTGATATTATAATTATTTCAGACATATTATTGGGCCTAAGGTCGTGTTATGATAACAGTTGGATTCCAGGAAGTGTTTATCCTTGTGAAGGATGTGGCCGTAGTTTGTATACATGTTGACATTTATGGTTTCAATGTGTGAATACTGGTGATGGCATGCATAGACTCGATACGCTCATGATTTTTAAAATAGTAAATGGTACGATTCCAACTAAAATTTGATTTTACTACTGTTTTCCTAAAAAGGGGTAAAATCTCATTTTTCGCCTTTTTAAATGGATTTCTTCGTAACGGGAATCGTACCACCTTAATGGATGATTTATGTGTATTGAGATAGAAAATGGTGTTTTAAAGGATTTGGCCGAGATGGATTATGGTCTATGATTTTGGATACTAATGATTACTCCGCTCATGAGAATTTCGACCCTTTCTACACTTTTATAATGATTTAGTCCCGAAGTTTACCCCAAGCAATGGATTTACATCTTTTTAATTTTGATACTGCGCGACGGTCTTTGGGTTGTGCGATGACCTCTCGTAGCACATCTTTTTATTTTTGATATTGTGCGATGTTCTCGAGGGTTGTGTGACGACCTCCCGTATCACATCTTTTTATTTTTGAAATTGTGTGATGGTCTCGAGGGTTGTACGATGATCTCCCATATCACATCTTTTATTTTTGAGACTGTGAGATGGTCTTGGGGTTGTACGACAACCTCCTATACATCATTGTTATAGAGGTCGTGCGACAGCCTAGAGGTTGTATGACGACCTCCTGTATCACATCATTATCATAAAGATTGTATGACGGCCTGGGTTACTTATGATTTTACAGATTGTATGTTTGGGCATTCATTCTTGCATGCGCATTGCCTATCATCAGTATGCGCCTATATCTATCAGCCTTATGGGGGTTTGCATAAGTATGGGTGATGATTATTCATTGTGGTGTGTTGTATGTTGATTGAACCTTCTGAGCTTGGGGAAGTAGGGGTATGTGAAAGGCTCGGCTAGGTATTGTTTGTCCGGACTAGCCAGTTACTCGCGTAGTCATTAATATTATTATTATCATTGTTTTGGTTAGTCTATGGCAGCTTTGTTAATGATCCAGTATTCATATTTGAGGTATGATTCTGGCCCCTCAAATTTTACGAGCATATCTTTATACATTATTAGCTCATGATTAGGTGTATAGATTAGAAGCCCTGAGCATGTTAGTACTAATTCCTGCTATGAGTAAAGCTCTTAAAATGAGGATATGATGTTTTAGGTTGTACTTCGAGTTGACCTCATTGGCTTCGTATAGTTATGGTATTACCGTATATCCCTTTCTTCCTTCATTTATTCAGATTGTATATTCGGTCCTTGACCTTGTATACTGTTTTTTTTTTTTTAATTAAAGATTTTATTCCTGAATACAAGTGAATCCAAGAACAAAATTGGATCAAGAGATCCTGGAAATGGAAAAACAAAACAAAATACAAAGAAATGGAGATGTAACAAATAGGACAAAAGGAAAGAAAATGCAGTAAAAAGCTACATTTCGACTTTGCCTTGTTCGCCTCCTGATGATCTTGTTGAACTGTTTTCAGCAGATAAAGGCCTTGACTTGCGTAGCAGCTAAGTCTACCATTCTTCTACCATGATCCATACTTGAGGAATTTGGGTTGATTGCTCGATGGGCATTCAAAAACTCTCACAAATGCCAAGTCAATCAAAGCCATGAAGACGTCTTCAACTCCTCATGTAGAATCATAACTAGACGAAATCGTAGTTATTGGAGTTTCACAGCCAACCAGAAAGTGAAGTATCTGCACCCAAAAAAGTTCTTTCGATTATACAGTTTGTCTTCAGGTGTGTTACCATCCTTCTTAGCAGACTGAGCCATAGGCTAATACCTCTGACAAAGGATGGAGTGTAGAGTGATATTTGATCACCTATAATACACCTTTAATGTGTTGTAATGTAGTCTTTGCTCTTGTGCTCCAACTCTGTTTTTGTTGTTTTGTTATATTGTTGATGAGGGGTTGAATTCCTTGTTCTGTTGTTTCTTGATTCTGATGTTAGGCACGTGATTTTTGTCCATGTTCAGAATTGTCTTTGCATGGGTTGGTAGTTCCTGAAAAGAATTATAAGTTAGTTGCTGAGTACCTGCAAAACAGTGAATGTAGTTAGTTAAAAAATCAGCAAGCATGTTCCCTTATCTGAATACGTGTGTCACTTCTACCAAATTATTAGCCATCAAACTCCTTATCTTGTTTATCTCTATTGAGATGGCCCATGGTGCCTCCCACATACCTTGTAGGACTTGCTCGACAGTCATGGAATCTGTTTCGATCACCAAAGGAGTATATTGATTGGAGAGGCAGTGTTGGAGCGCTATTCTTATGGCTCTTACTTCAGCTGAAAGGCTGTGACAATCCTCGATCTTCCTTGTTTCAGCAGATATAAAAGTACCCTCCCAATTTCTAACACAAAATCCAATTGAACTACTACCAGTTTCCCCTTTGGATGAACCATCAATATTACACTTATATACTCCTTGACCTGGTGCTGACCATTTGATAACTTTAACTTGTATCCTAGGCATATATTGTTGCAAAAACACAATTATTTACGGCCATGATGTTGGCAGATGAGTTAGCCAAGGATATTTGTTTCTTGCAAATAAAGAAATGTTGCAATTAACTTCCATCTCCATTCTCCAATAAGAGTATTTACCTCTATATTTTATTGTATTCCTAGCCTTCCAAATTTGCCAAAGACTGAAAATTGGCATGGCTTGATATAATGGTTTCAGCTTAGTGTTACAGTTTGCATTCCACCAGCTGTATATTGAGCATTTGAGCTGAAGAAACGGACCTGTTACACCTGCAATATAGGAGAAAGAGTTCCATAGTCTAGCAGCTTTAGGACGAGAGAAACAGATGCTCCCAGGTTTCTGTTTGCTGTTCATTGCAGTAGGCACATATTACATCATCTGATATACCCATGTTCCTGTTAACTTCTCCGAGTGGAAGTCTTTGTTTGCATAATCTCCAGAAGAAGAAATTTATTTTAAAAGGAATTCCTTTGACCCACATGAGCTTATACACTTCCTTGACCTCAGCTCTATGTCTTCCTAACTCCCAAGCAGAACCCACAGTAAATTTTCCAGAGGGAGTATTCATCCACCAGGGGTGATCCCATGTATCTTCATCAATCATGATGGGGATTTCAGAGAGGATATGTTGACACATCTCTTCAGGGAATAACTGAGCCATCAGGTCCTCATTCCAGCCCCCATCCAACCACAAAAGCTTGAGGTCCTCCACCTCAAAATTGATAGGATAGTTAACGGGGAGCAAGTAATAAAGGGCTCCCAGTTTAGACCAATTATCAAGCCAAACACTTGAATGACCACATCTAGGTTCCCACCAAATGTCTTGATCAATGAAATCCCTGGCTTCCAACATAAGTTTCCAGGTTTGTGACCCCCCTCTCCATTCAACCAATTGAGGTCTATGCCTTTTGCAGTACTTATTCCATAGGAAATTAGTCCACAATGATTTTTTGGTTCTAAATATCCACCATAGCTTCGTAAAAAGAGCCTTGGATACATCAAACAGGGACCTAAAGCCTAGTCCTCCTTCTTCTTTAGTCAACCACATATCAATCCAAGAGACCCAGTGCTTACTCCTGCCTATTTCTTTGAAATTCCACAAAAATTTAGCAAAGGTTCTATGTAGATCATGCAGGACACACTTAGGAGGAGAGAGAACTTTGAGAAGGTAAATAGGGATGCTTTGCAAAACATTCTTGATAAGTACATATTTACCTCCAAAGGACAGTAGCTTTCCTTTCCAAGCTTGCAAATTATTTTGAACTTTTTAAATCAAATCAGAAAAATGAGCTTTCTTTTTCCTTGCATGACCTATCGGGCATCCAAGGTAAGTAAAAGGGAACTTACCTTTGTTGAAACCAGTCACACCTTCTATGTCTTGAACAATACTTCCAGCAATTTTACTATGGACATAGAAGAAGCTTTTGCCTTTGTTTATCTTTTGACCAGATTGTACCTCATAACTAGAGAGAGTATGCATAACCAGCTGCATGCTTTTCTTGTCTGCATTCATGAAAATGATGGTATCGCCTGCATACGAGAGATTGTTAATCTGTTCACTCCATTTTGGCATTCCAAAACCCTTAAAATCCTTGTTGTTAAACAATTCATTTAAGTTTTTAGGGAGCACTTCCGCAGCCAGAATAAAAAGGGCAGGTGATAACGGATCGCCCTGCTTCACCCCTCTGGTAGGGTGAAAGAAACCATGTGCTTGCCCATTAATTAAGATAGAATACCAGTTATTAGAGAGCAATCTCCAAATTTTATCAACAACCCCGCTATCAAACCCATTTTTTCCAAGACTTTAACTAGAAAGAACCATTCAACTCTGTCATAAGCCTTAGCCATATCAAGTTTAAAAACCACATTAGCCGGCTTACCTCTTTTTCTAATATCAGAAATAATTTCTTGCGCCAACAAAACATTTTCAGAGATATTCCTTCCTTTCACAAAACTAGATTGGTTCTGAGAAATCAGTTTTGGAAGTATTTTGTCCAACCTATCATGTAAGATTCTTGAAATAATCTTGTTGAGAAAATTACTAAGACTAATAGGTCTAAGATCTAAAAAAGAGTGAATGACTTGTTTTTTAGGAATAAGGACCAAGTTTGTATGAGTTATGGATTTAGGAAGAGTTTGACCTTGAAAGAATGCATTCACCACTGCGCACACATCTTTTCGTATGACCTCCCATGTCCTTTGAAAAAATAATCCATTGAAGCCATCGGGACCACAAGCACTATCACCATTTAACCCAAAAACAGTAGCTTTAATTTCTTCTTCAAAGCAAGTAGCATTTAGACGTCTGTTTTCTTCCACTGTTACTGAATGGGGGATTGCTTCCAGTAAAGTAAAATCAGTTGAATGTAACTGAGAAGAGAATTGATCCTTGAAAAATCCAACGGCTTCAGAAGCAATCTGTTGCGACCCTTCTGCCCAGTCACCATTTTCTTTTTAAATTCTGGTAATATTCAATCTATTACGCCTACCTCTTACCACGCTGTGGAAAAACCTGGTGTTACGATCCCCTTCCGAGAACCATTGTATACCAGCCTTTTGCTGCTAATAATCCTCTTCCAGTTTCAAATATTTAACTAACTCAGCTTGAGCAAGCCTCAGCACAGCCCTATTTGCAGCAGTAGGGCTTTCCTCAACTAACGCTTCTTTAATCTTCACAATTTCTTCCCTAATTGCTAACTGTTGGAATATGTCCCCCGGTGTCTCTCTGCTCCATTTTGTTAAAGCTAATTTTGTCATCTTCATTTTTAGCTTTAAGTTGATGAACACATCCTCATTAGCAACAGAGTGCCAAGCATTTTGAACCACTTCCATGAAACCTTCTGTATCCAGCCACATCTTTAGAAATCTGAAAGGTCTATTAGGTTTCTCTTCTAGACCACTACAGGAAAGTAAAAGTAGAGCATGATCTGACCCAGTCCTTGCCAGGTGTTCTAGCTCAGCCTTACCAACAGCACCCAAGAACTCGTGGTTAATAAGCAGTCTATCAAGCCTCTTGAAAATACATTTTGCATCTGCCCTACCATTCCACCATGTAAACGGGCTACCTTTAAATTTTATATCGATTAATCCACATGAGTTTGCACAAAATTCAAAATATTCATATTCTTGTGGATATACTGGGAGCCCTCCAATTTTCTCTTCAGCATCAAGAATAACATTAAAGTTGCCTCCCACAAGCCAAGGTAGAGACAAGTTATTGTGAATGGCATATAAATCACTCCACAAATCCATTCTTTGATTAGGATCACATTTTGTATAAACAGAGGTGATAACTATTTCCCAATTATCATCCACAAACTTCAATTTAGTAGTGAGCTGTTGTTCCAAATCAGCCAGAACCTGAACTTGAATGTTATTTTGAGAAATAATCCATATCTTCCCGTTTACATTACAATTAGCATACTCCATCCTCAGTTTTCTTTTATACTTCTGCAGTTGAATAGCCTCTTGGAATGGTTTCATTAAGGCTACAAAGCTGAATTTGTGGTGCTTATGAAGCATCTGAACCCTGTGGAAAGCATGAAATGTCCTGACAGACCTTATGTTCCAAAATAACATTTTCATAGTGCTATGTCAGATTATTTGGATCCCCGTTTGGGCAGTACTCTCTTATTTTGTAAGACCTCTGATTTGTTTCGAGTTCTCTTAGTATGAGATTTAGGAGTTGTTGCTGACCCAGCTAACCTCATAACTTCGTTGAGATTCTGAGAATTGTTGTCTTCATCTTTATCTTCCTTACTGCCTTCCTCAATACTGGAGTTCTGTACCTCTTCACTGTTCTCATTACATTTGTGGGAAACTATTTCATGGAGTTTATTAGCATGTGGTGAGGTCCTGATTTGTTGAATTGGTAGTGGCAAGGTAACCAGTGCTTGTGAGCCAGCAGTTGATGTGGAGTCAGTCACCTGTGTTGCAATTATAGATGGGAATCTGCCAGTGAGTTCAGCATTGTATGCTCCTACCAAAGTGATCCTTCTTTCGCCTTTATTTTGTATATTGGCTAGTGATATATGGTATAGTGTTGAGATTTCTGAGTATGGCTGGAATAGTATAGTTTATCCTTATTATCTCTTTAGATTTATTGTGTGGATGCTGGATATATGGGTATAGATTCCATTCTATTTATATGTGCTAGATATTTGCATTATCTTTGGAGCTCAGTTGGCAGTTGCCTACTGAGTACCATGCGTTTGGTACTGATACTACACTTCTGCAGCCTGCAGATCATAGTATGGGTTATCGCCGATGTTGTGTGAGTCATACAACGCAACCATGATTCGGAGACATAGAGTGAGCTCCAGACTTTCGAAGTATCACTTTCCTTCTTCTTATGTACTAGACTAGTCTCTATGTTGTTTTCAGAGATAGTTGTATCTATATATTCATTTATTGCCTCACTTGTATTCTTTTTATATTAGAAGCTCATGTACGGATACCACTAGGTTTTGGGATTATCTTGTATATGTTAGGCTTTTATTACATATATTTCGCATTCTTTATTTTATATTTCTGGGTAGTCCATTACTAGTAGTTCCGGACTACGGGGTTGGTTTGCCTACTGGTAGATTATAGTAGGTGCTATCATGATCTGAGAAATTGAATTGTGACATAAATATAGACATACAAAATATTACATTACGCCTTAGGTCATTCGTCCCCACATTACAAACATATATTTTGAAAAGGCATCGTTTCCACCCCAAACTATATCCGAAAAGTCGAAGCCACACCTAAACTATACTAGTGACCTATTACACACCTAAACTATAAAAAAAGTGAAACTATTTACACCCTGTCAGGCTACCACCACTTGCATGTGGTGTAGTGTTTTACACGCGCTGTCACGTCAGCACCACGTCAGTAAAAAGTATCACTTTTTTATAGTTAAGGTGTGTAATAGGTCACTTATATAGTTTAGGTGTAGATTCAACTTTTTGACTATAGTTTGAGGTGGAAACGATGCTTTTTCCCTTAATGTTTTTAGCCGTTTACTTTTGTTATTTAATAAGCTGGACGCGCCTAAAATAAGTGTAACACACGCGCCTTAGAATGGGGGTCGCGGGGAGGTAATAATATCACTTTTATATAGTTAAGGTGTGTAATAGGTCACTTATATAATTTAGGTGTGGCTTAGACTTTTCTTGTATAGTATGAGGTAGAAATTATGTCTTTTCCCTATTTTGAAATTAGGTACCACAAGTTTTGATTCTCAGATTACACTTCTGTATTTTTTTTCCTGATACAGATTCTAGTACGAGTCTTCATCCCGCAATATCGCTGATTGTAACACCCCGAGTCTATACCCCGGATGCTACACGGTGCTCATAATCCCAAAGAACCACAAGCTAACCCATGACTGGTACCTGCTGCAATAACTGAATAATAATACTAAAATATGCAGAAAACATGCCATAAGTTTCAGTGCAATACTGAAATAAAACTGAGTGCGAGAATAGTAATTCCAAAACTGATACATCTGTCTGAAAATACTATAGTATGAAAAGCCTCTAAACTGTCTGAAATGTGGAGTTGATGGGACAAGTCCCCAACTAACTTCAGCCACTAAAATAAACTGGAATGCTGAAATAATAATCATGTCCTCGAACTATGAGGACTCACCACAAACTCTGACTACTGAAGATTTGAACTGCTAAGGGTGCTCGGGAGCCCGTGCGTCTGCACTTATGATATAATACATCATAGTGCAAGAGAAAAGTATGCGTCAGTACTTTGAATGTACTGGTATGCTAAGTGAGGTAGGCTGAAATGCATGGGTTCATATGCATGAACAATACTCACTGAATGACATGAGTATAACTGGATGAGAGTACATGCATGAATACATCAACTGTAACTGAGATCGTGATAACACAGAATACTGAGTCTAAATACTGATTAACTGATCGCTGAGTATACTAATAATGAATTACTGATAACTAAATGATTGTATCTAACAGTCCTAATTCTGTGGAACTATACTGAGTTTCGTACTGAGCTGAGTGACTGTGTCTGACAGTCCAGAATTTGTAGAACTGAACTGAGTTCTATACTGAGACTGAATCTGAAACTGAGACTGTAGGAGGTAATCATCTAAGCGACATGCCTCTTTCTAAATAGATTGGGGTCAATCCTGTAACCCTAGTTGGAAGAGTGCCAATACCGTGCCACGGGTGAAGACAAGCTGTGAGTTAACCCTCTCTGACAGGAAGCTCTTTCGTCAACCCTCGCTGGCAGAAAAAACTTGAATGAGATGTATCAACCCTCATAATATCTGGCAGGAATATATCTCAACCTATGCTGGCTATGTAGTTCTGTAATGCAGGGATTGCTACTAAGGGTCAAACCCTCTGCTGGCAAGAATGACCCCATCCCTGGGTTAACTCGATGTTGAATCCTAATCCCATCTGAATAGACACTGAACTGATTCCTAGTTCACGCTAGGCTTGACTGACTGTTACTAATTTTACTGTCTAGCTGAACTGAACTGAGTTCACTGAGTTCTATTGACTAATGAAATACTATTGAATTCTGTTAACTGATTGAATTTACTGAGGTTTGAACTGAATACTGAACTAGAATGAACTGATACTGAGTCTACTGAGTTTTTACCTGAGTTCTGTAACTGAATGAGAGTACTACTGATCGTGACATGACTGAGATTATTCATTAATTGACACTAACTATAGGCAAACAGCTAAATTATCGGGTATCAAATACCCCCAGGACTCGATAGCATGAAAATTAAAGCATCATAATATCTTGCATAGCATAAAATGCACACTTGTTCATAATGTATCTATAGAGACATTTTCTCAAACACTTACATGGTGTAACTTGCACATAGGATAGCATGATGTGATTTCTTTTCCTTATTAGTTCACATGAACAATTCATCAAGCACTTGGTGAGCATAATATATGCAGATAACATTGAACAATAAGTGAGCATCATGATTCACTTACAATTTCACATTTTCAAGGGTTTAAAATGGATTTATACAAATCCACACATATACTGATCAATTCCACATGAAACGTGTAATAAATCATGAAATAAAAATCTAATTCAAATAATAATCATGAATACACTTTAATTCCAATCATGGAAATCTTAAATTCCAACTACTTGGAGTTTAAATAAGTTTCTTGGACTCCAGGGGTGGAAGTAACCCTTGGATAAATATTTCACATACCATAGTTGGCGAATTCTTGAAGAATAATGGTAGAAACCTTGAGTCTTGGTGTAATACCCTAAAAAATCCAAACCAATATTAGAGCCATGTACCAAGCTCATGAATAGTATATCATGGTTCTTTTATAGTTTTATTATTAAGTTAGATGTATATTAAGGCTTCAAATAACTCCCAGCTATCAGACGAATCAAAACATTCCTTACCAATTGAATTCTTGTGAAGGATATTGGTATAGTCAAATTCAAATGAGAATATCTCTCATTATACATGAAATTTTTTATCTCATAACCTATCAACATATATATAATTTAATTATCTTTCCAACGATACCAATTTCGCCTAAATCCGATATCGGAGCAAAGAGTTATTCCTATTTTAGTCCAGCATGCCAGGCTAGAAATAGTGTGACGACATTCGTGGTAGCTTACCACATTTGTGACGCTCTATCACGAAGGTCGTCAGCCTTAGGCAGAAATCAGCTCCTAAGTGATGACATTCGTGGTAGCTTACCACATTTGTGACGCCCTATCACGAAGGTCATCAGCCTTAGGCAGAAACCAGCTCTTAAGTGACGAGATTCGTGGTAGATTACCACATTTTTTACGCCATGTCATAAATATCGTCAGCCTTAGGCAGAATCCAGCTTCTGTGTGACGATATTTTTGATGGCTTACCACATTTTTGACTCCATGTCACAAATATCGTCAGCCTTAGGCAGAATCCAGCTTCTATGTGACGATATTTTTTACGGCTTACCACATTTTTTACGCCTTGTCACAAATGTCGCCAGTTATTATTTTCAGCAACTGGGAATTTATTTCATAAGGGTATTTTGGTCTTTTCCCCTCACTTTCCAAGACTTATAACCCTCAAGGAATGTATTATCTTCCATTCTCTTTAGTTAAAGCATCAAAAAAAAAGCTCTCTCTTACACTTTCAACCATAAGATTAGGGTTTTCCCTCAAGATCATCTCCTCAGGAATAAGAACATTCTTTCCCAAAGGGGTTAAACCCTAGTCAAGAAAAATCAAGGGCAAGTCTAAGGATTTCTTCAGGAACCTTCAGAAACATTAGATCTCTTTCAAGATCAAGTTTTAAGGTATGCGTAGTGTTCATCCACGGATTTCTTTCGTCCGTGGAGTTCAAGAATCAATCTTTGATAACTAAATCATGAATGTTTTGTGGTGATATAGTTGTATTCATGTTGTTGTTTGTGGTTTGTTCTATAGAGTGGGAATTTTATGAACTTTCATGAAGATTGTGATCATGTAGTTGGAACCCATGAATTTGGGTGGATTAAGGTAGTGTAAATTTGTGAATACACCTATGCCTTAAAGAGTGCATGCAATGTGTTTGAGAAAATGCTTAGTATGTGATAAACCAGGTTTCCATGACTCAATAGTATTTGAATGACAAGCCAATGTTAACCATTATAATTTGATATGAATTCCATGCTCTATGCTTTATGATTTCACATGAATTCCACGTTGTTATTATGTGTCATGGTTGTGGTATGGAATGTACATAATGATTGGGGAATGGATTCATAGTGTGTCTATATGTCTTCCATGCTATGAACAAGATCATGATTTTAAAGTACCACATGAGTTATTCCCAAATTATTACAATATGAACTAAATGTTACATGTTTGTCATTCCCTTATGCTTAAATAGTTTCCATGCTATCTTTATGAACAATATATGTTGTCGGAATGCCCATGATATTGGAATATGAGATTCATGACTTGATTATAAGCATTACTATTCAAGTTAGATATTATGATGACCATGTACTTCATGAAATCCCTCACTCATGTATTATGGATTGTTATTGATGGTCATGTACTCAAGAAAGTCAAGTTGTGTCAGTTTTCTTCCATCGAGTCCTGGGGGTACTTGTACCCGAACAATATAGTTGTGTGCCTAGAGTCATGTCATGTTATCACGATACTCTCAGTTGAGCCATGATCTATAGAATTTAGTCAGTCATGTGATTCAGGAAAACTCAGGAATCTCAGCAGTCTCACTAGTTCAGTAATCTCAGTACTCAGTGATCTCAGAAATCTCAGTAATAGCAGTATTCCTAGCAATTTCAGTAATTCCAGTACTCTCAGTCATTCCTCAGAACACAGTACGTTCCGTCAGTCAAAAGAACTCAGTAAACTTAGTTTAGCTCCACTAAACAATACCACTAGTATCAGTCCAGTTAACCAGTATCAGTTCAGCTAATCAGTTCAGTTCAGTTATTCAGTTCAGCATAGTTATTCAGTTCGGTGTCCTTCAGATGGGAGTAGAAGTTAGCACCGAGTGAACCCAAGGATGGGAACTCACCTACCAGTTCAGGGTGTGATTCTTAGCAGTCATCCTTGCATTTCAGAACTATGTAGCCAGCATAGGTTGAGACGTTGCAACCTGTTATATGAGGGTAGATGAGGAGGCTTAACCTGTTATATGAGGGTTCCCACCGTTCTTACTAGAGTTACCTATTATATGAGGGTTGCTCACATGTTGTCCTTACCAGTGGCGCGGTATTGACACCCTTCCAGTCAGGACAGAGATTGGACCCTATTTTAGCCATAATGGCACATGTTGGTTAAACAACTACTTTCCACAGTTTCAGTTACGGATTTCAGGACTGTCAGCTACAGTCACCCAGTCTCAGTAAAGAACTCGGATAGTTCTTCAGATTTTAGTATATCAGGACTGTCAGATACAGTCAACTCAGATATAGTACGGGACTCAAATAGTTCCATCAGATTCAGGATTGTCAGCTACAGACACTCATGTTATCATTATTACTAGTTCTCAGAACTTATACTATCAGTACTCAGTTTCAGGACTGTTAGACACAGTCAATTAAAACAGTTCTTCATAATTCGAACTGTCAAAAATAGTCATTCATTTATTCAATATCTCAGTATCAGTACACTCATGTTGTCAGTATTCGGACTCAGTAGTCAGTATCTCCACGAGTTCAGTTACAGTTATGTATGCATGTATGTATTCTCACGTTCATATTAGTCAGCATTATTCATGCATATAACCCTTTGCATTTAGCCTACCTCACTCGTATACTCAGTACATTCAGACGTATTGACGCATTTGCGCTATGGTGCTTTCTCTTATGTTACATCATAGGTTCAGAGGCACGAGCTCCAGATCAGCAGTAGAATTCCAGTGTTCAGAGTTTGCAGTGAGTCCTTCTTATCCGAGCACGATATGATTATTGCTACATTTACTATTCAGTTGCTAGATGGAGTTAGTTGGAGACATGTTCCTTCAACTCCTTATTCAGTTCAGTTAGAGGCTTTCAGACTAGATGTCAGATTAGATATTCAGATCTCATTATTTTCAGTATTTATGACTTGTTTTGGTATTGTTATACCTTTTTTAGATATTTTGTTATCAAACGTTTATTCAGTTCGAACCTTATGGCCTTTCATATTTATGTTTCCACATTTTATGATATATTATACAGTATACAGGTACAGATATCAGTCATGGGTTAACTTGTGGTCCTTCGGGGTCATGACACCGTGTAGCATTCCGGTTCAGAAAATTGGGGTGTTACAAACTTGGTATCAGAGCCTAAGGTTCAATAGAGTCCTAGGAAGTCTAAAAGTTGCATCTAGTAGATTCTTGTACATGCGTGTGTTGTGCACCACACTTATGTGTAGGAGGCTATAAAATGTTTTAGGAACAGTTTTCCTTCTTTCATGTTTCAGATCGTGCTATAGCAAGGTTCTCTAAGAAACTCATGTAGATTCTCATCATGCTTTAGTCATATCAACTTTACCTTACTTTTAAGGTAACAGAAGTAGTGAATCTCAAGTCCTACGGATAGGGCTTTCTCAAATAGTCCCTACAGATAGCTATGGGATTTTCCTCATGCTCAACAGTATCCCATCAGTTCAGTTATGTCCCAAAGTTGTACGGATCTCATTCATGATCACGAGAACTCATTCTCGAACCTTGATTTAGATATGTCAGCAGATCCCTTCTCAAAATCCTATGATAGCATATGACTAGAGTTAGAAGCATGAACCCAGGATTTTAGCAGTAGACAAGTTGGGATACGATATCCAGATTAAATAGACTATGTATTCATGGGGATACTTGTGCTATAATGAATCAGTAGGCTTGAACAGTGTGAGTTAGAAAATTTAAGTTTAGTGACTTGAAATTAAGCATGATGGTGTAGATGTGATATTAGTAGTATGTGAGAAAACAGAGGTAGATAATGTGTTTAATAAGGCGAGCATGTGTTGATCAGAGTGTAAGTATATGATGATGATTGCAGTTCAGTTCCGAGATTAGTTTAGTTTTCACAAACTAATGATGATGGCTTAAAGCCAAGGGGGAGATGGTAGATCAAGTACCCAAGTCAGGCTCTCACATTCCAGTAGTAGTGCCAGTATGTACAGAAAAGCAATTAGGCAAAGCGGTTCCTGACCAATCTTTATCTCAGCATAAATTTTCCTACTGTAGTCATCTTAGTCCCTATGCATGCTTCATGTCTCAGATTCCATGGATATAGCTTATGTTCACACACATTCCATAGAATTGTGCGTGCTTTCAGTTCCCAGTATAGGGAGTTCAGTTCTATATCACTCAGTGTTACAAATTATGTTCCATGAACTCAGAAATTCCAGACTCAGGTCATGCAACTCATGACTCATGTACACGTATCATGCTCCCCAGTATACTCAATTTTCATGACTCATGCTACGCCCTCACTGATCAGATAAATTCAGACTATATCATGTATATACTCAGTTCAGACCTTTTTGGTAAATCCATATTATTGATATTTTATTCATCAGGTTTCAGTCATGTGTCAATTTCAGTCGGTATCCATTCATATTTCAGGTTTTCCTTATTTAATCCTTCAGTAAACTCTCCTTGTGGAATAGTGTAGTGTAGCGATGAGTAGTTGCTTAAATAAGAGAGTGAATGATTCATGTTAAGAGAAGGTTGTTGCATGTTTGCTTTACACAAGGGTGTAGTTACGAAGATAGGCTTGAATATCTTGTTAGTATGCAAGCAAGGAGCTAGCGAGAGGTAGTACTTAGAAATTGGGAAAATTCAGAGTGTGAATGTATATTCAGATCCTTGACTTATGTCAGCCTTCATGGTGCTACTATCATAACTCAGTTTATATCTCAGTTACAGTTCATTACTCAGTAATTAGTGTTCAGTCTCAGAATTAAGCACTTCAGTATTAGTTTAAATCTCAGTTTCAGTATTCAGTTATCAGGACCCAGCATTTAGATCCAGTATGGATCCCCGTTACAGTCTTAAGTTATAGTGTCAGCTTCAGATCTGTATTCAGCTCAGAAATTCAGTTTAGTTTTAGACTTGCTTGACCATAGCGTACAGTTATCAGCTACTCAATTATAAGTATTTTAATACCTCAGTCTATGGAATATTTCCAAATTATGTAATACGTTTGGTCCTGCATTTTCAGATAATATAGCTTTCATGAAATCCATGATAAGTTACCTCATGTTACTCAGTCAATCCCTTCTCATATGCATAATACTTTATGGCCTCAGCCCAGCTACTCAGATTAAGTGCAATTCAGTCTTGCATACCCAGCGTTCAGTTACTAGTTACTCAGTTAATCATATAAGTCAGTATGTCTATGCATTCGTGCATCACGCTTCAGTTTTAAATCTCAGATAATCAATCACGATTTCATACCTAGGTGACTTGTGCATCGCCTCAATTTCCTCAGTATCTCAGTCAAGACAACATTCCTCAAGGGACGTAGTGTCCCAAGGGGGAGATACACTATAGCCCCCAAGCTTTCATAATTTAAACATGTCATTTTCTTTGATGAATCTATCTTAAAAGAAGGGTTACTTATGATCCGACCTTCTAACTATAAAACTCAGCAGTAAGCCATGTACTCAATGGCTTAGTTTAATCCACGATACGATACTCCATCCATGTCATGCATTACTGACTCAGTCCAGTTCATGAATCAAGTTCCAAATTCAGCTATGTTCTTATGTTTCCGCTCATGCATATTGAGTAATCAATCTCAGACTCATCAGTATTTTCAGTTCATGGTAGCAGTCTTCTTTGAACTAACTCATTCTCATGTTCAAATTTCAGTACAAACGTGGTATTTAGTTCCATGCTCAGTTTTCAGTTCAAACTTGGTATCTTTACCATTACAAGTCTATGAGTCAGTTCAGTTATGTATTCCCGCATCAGATATACGTGATCAGCTTAATAGTACTTTCTGTCATGTATCATGTCATTCGTATAATCATGCATCAGATATGCATGGATTCATCTTATCAGTTAAGCATCAGATATGCATTCTCAGTTTGAGAAACTCAGTTTATTGGAACACTCAGTCCTACATTTATAAATCAGCTACCAATGCATCAGATATGCATGTACAGTATGATATGCTCAGTTTTCAGTCATGTCAGACATGAAATTATGATTAGTCATTCATGCTATATATGTGTCATTTTATCTTTTCTGCCCTCTCAAGCAGTCATCATTCGAGGACGAATATTCCCAAAGGGGAGATATTGTAATACCCCAAAAAATCCAAACCAATATTAGAGCCATGTACCAAGCTCATGCATAGTACATCATGGCTCTTTAATAGTTTTATGATTAAGTTAGATGTATATTAAGGCTTCAAATAACTCCCAGCTATCAGACGAATCAAAACATTCCTTACCGATTGAATTCTTGAGAAGAATATTGGTATAGTCAACTTTAAACGAGCATATCTCTCATTATACTTGGAATTTTTTAGCTCAAGACCTATCAATAGATAGATAATTGAATTATATTTCCAATGATATCAATTTTACCTAAATCTAATATCGGAGCAAAGAGTTATTCTTATTTTACTCCAGCATGACAGGCTGGAAACAGTGTGACGACATTCTTGGTAGTTTACCAAATTTGTGACGCCTTATCACGAAGGTCGTCAGCCTTAGGCAGAAACCAGCTCCTAAGTGACGATATTCGTGGTAGCTTACCACATTTATGAGACCCTATCACGAAGGTCATCAGCCTTAGGCAGAAACCATCTCCTAAGTGACGACATTCGTGGTAGCTTACCACATTTTTGACGCTATGTCACAAATGTCATCAGCCTTAGGCAGAATCCAGCTTCTGTGTGATGACATTTTTGACGGCTTACCATATTTTTGATGCCATGTCACAAATGTCGTCAGCCTTAGGTAGAATCCAGCTTCTGTGTGACGATATTTTTGACGGCTTACCACATTTTTGACGCCTTGTCACAAATGTCATCAGCTATTATTTTCAGCAACTGGGAATTTATTTTATAAGGGTATTTTGGTATTTTCCTTTCACTTCCTATGACTTATAACCCTAAAGAAACGTATTATCTCCCATTCTCTTTAGTTAAAACATCTCAAAAAAAGCTCTCTCATATACTTTCAACCACAAGATTAGAGTTTCCTCTCAAGATCATCTCCTCAGGAACAAGAATATTCTTTCCCAAAGGGGTTAAATCCTAGTCAAGAAAAATCAAGGGCAAGCCTAAGGATTTCTTCAGGAACCTTCAGAAATATTAAATCTCTTTCAAGATCAAGCTTTAAGGTATGCATAGTGTTCATCCACGGATTTCTTTCTTCCGTGGAGTTCAAGAATCAATCTTTGATAACTAAATCATGAATGTTTTGTGGTGATATAGTTGTATTCATGTTGTTGTTTGTGGTTTGTGCTATAGAGTGGGAATTTTATGAACTTTCATGAGGATTGTGATCATGTAGTTGGAACCCATAAATTTTGGTGGATTAAGGTGGTGTAAATTTGTGAATACACTTATGCCTTAAAGAGTGCGTGTAATGTGTTTGATAAAATGCTTAGTATGTGATAAACCAGGTTTCCATTACTCAATAGTATTTAAATGACAAGCCAATGTTAACCATTATAATTTGATATGAATTCCATGCTCTATGCTTTATGATTTCACATGAATTCTACGTTGTTGTTATGTGTCATGGTTGTGGTATGGAATGTACATAATGATTGGGGAATGGATTCATAGTGTGTCTATATGTCTTCCATCCTATGAACAAGATCATGATTTTGAAGTACCACATGAGTTATTCCCAAATTATTACAATATGAACTAAATGTTACATGTTTGACATCCCCTTATGCTTAATGATTTCCATGCTATCATTATGAATAGTATATGTTATCGGAATGCCCATGATATTAGAATATGAGATTCGTGACTTGATTATAAGCATTCCTATTCATGTTAGATATTATGATGACCATGTACTTTATGAAATCCCTCACTCATGTATTATGGATTGTTATTGATGGTCATGTACTCAAGAAAGTCAAGTTGTGTCAGTTTCCTTCCATCGAGTCCTGGGGGTACTTGTACCCGAACAACATAGTTGTGTGTCTAGAGCCATGTCATGTTATCATGATACTCTCAGTTGAGCCATGATCTATAGAATTTAGTCAATCATGTGACTCAGGAAAACTCAGAAATCTCAGCGGTCTCACTAGTTCAGTAATCTCAGTACTCAGTGATCTCAGCAATCTCAGTAACAGCAGTATTCCTAACAATTTCAGAAATTCTAGTACTCTCAATCAGTCCTCATAACACAGTACGTTCCGTCAGTCAAAAGAACTCAGTAAACTTAGTCTAGCTCTGCTAAACAATACCACTAGTATCAGTCCAATTAATCAGTATCAGTTCAGCTAATCAGTTCAGTTCAATTATTCAGTTCAGCTTAGTTATTCAGTTCAGTGCCCTTCAGATGGGAGTAGAAGTTAGCAGCGAGTGAACCCAAGGATGGGAACTCACCTACCAGTTCAAGGTGTGATTCTTAGCAGTCATCCTTCCATTTCAGAACTATGTAGCCAGCATAGGTTGAGACATCGCAACCTGTTATATGAGGGTAGATGAGGTGGCTTAACCTGATATATAAGGGTTCCCACCGTTCTCACTAGAGTTACCTATTATATGAGGGTTGCTTACATGTTGTCCTTACCAGTGGCGCGATATTGACACCCTTCCATTCAGGGCAAAGATTGGACCCCATCTTAGCCATAATGGCACATATGGGGCATGTCGGTTAAACAACTACTTCCCACAATTTTAGTTATGGATTTCAAGACTGTCAGCTACAGTCACCCAGTCTCAGTAAAGAACTCAGATAGTTCTTCAGAGTTCAGTATATCAGGACTGTCAGATACAGTCAACTCAGATATAATACGGGACTCAGATAGTTCCATCAGATTCAGTATTGTCATATACAGTCACTCATGTTATCATTAGTACCAGTTCTCAGAACTTATACTATCAGTACTCAGTTTCAGGACTGTTAGACACAGTCAATCAGACCAGTTCTTCATAATTTGAACTGTCAAAAATAGTCGTTCATCTATTCAGTATCTCAGTATCAGTACGCTCATGTTGTCAGTATTCAGACTCAGTAGTTAGTATCTCCACGAGTTCAGTTACAGTTATGTACGCATGTATGTATTCTCACGTTCATAATTAGTCAGCATTATCCATGCATATAACCCTTTTGCATTTAGCCTACCTCACTCGTATACTCAGTACATTCAGACGTACTGACGTATTTGCACTATGGTGCTTTCTCTTATGTTACACCATAGGTTCAGAGGCACGAGCTCCAGATCAGCAGTAGCATTCCATTGTTCAGAGTTTGCAGTGAGTCCTTCTCATTCGAGGACGATATGATTTTTGCTACATTTACTCTTCAGTTGCTAGATGGAGTTAGTTGGAGACATGTTCTTTCAACTCCTTATTCAATTCAGTTAGAGGCTTTCAGACTAGATGTCAGATTAGATATTCAGATCTCATTATTTTCAGTATTTATGATTTGTTTTGGTATTGTTATACGCTTTTCAGACATTTTGTTATCAGACATTTATTCAGTTCGAACCTTATGGCCTTTCATGTTCATGTTTCCGCATTTTATGTATATTATGCAGTATACAGGTACAAACATCAGTCATGGGTTAGCTTGTGGTCCTTCGGGATCATGAGCACCGTGTAGCATTTCGGTTCAGAAAATCGGGGTGTTACACTTGGATTTTGAATGTGATGAACTAAGGTTTGTTCTTGATAAATTCTAAAGAGAATGAATATATTTTGCCTCTTAGGCGTCTTAATGATATGTTTTGGGGGCTGATATAAGGTGGAAAAAGACCCATTTATCCCTCTGGATGCGGGTTTAAAAGACTGAAAATTAAACTATCGACGCGCAGGCCGACGCATCGCGTCGTTGGCATCGACGCGATGTCCAATGCGCTACATCGAGTCCGCATCGGTTCACTGGAAATTTCCATTGGAAGTCAAGAAAAATATTGATCGCTGCGTCCCACGGAGATCGCGTCGATACACTATTTTGAATTCCCAAACGTGGTTCAAACGAGGTCCAAAAAATCCAAAACTCGTTCGGGAACTCCTACTGACATTCCTGATCATGAATCAACCTAAAGATTGACATTTTAAGGTCATAGAGGTCGTGAAATAGAGTTGCCAACTTACGAAGGCCAAAATAATTCTAAGTTTGAATACTTAGCTAGAATTTTCTAAGTCTGGGACCCCTTAGCAAGCTTAAAAGACTGAGTTGCGCTTAGGATTTTGCGGGGTCTTACACTTATTATACTCATTCGAGGGTCCCTTACACAGAATTGTGGTGAGCACTTGGCATTCAAATACTTACTCATCTCCTTCATGTATTTTTGTATATGTATTTTGAGTATTTTGTGTCGACGAATATTAGTGTAGCTCTTATTTCAGTACTTAGAAGCTTTTGTTCTATTAACACCAGGTCAAGGATTGGATATTAATGCGTGTTTGTCTTTTCAGTTTTTCTAGGGGCTAATTTTGCATATTTTTATACCTGTTACGTATGTATCTATACATAGTGACCCATAGTTCTTATTTCTGTTTTTTTTTTTTTATCTTTTGGCTATCACTTTCTATATATTACTTGGGGTTGACTTACCTACTGGAAAGATTATTGTAGATGTCATCAGGACCCGATTTTAGATTGTGATATTATCATTTCCTTTCAAAATGAAAAATTAAGCAAAAAAATTTGAAAGAAGGCTCACCAAAAAAAGAGATCCAAAACAGAAAAAGATATTTAAAAAATGAACAAAAATAAAAGATAGTCGAAAAATTATTAGAGAAAGAGGAAAAAAGCAAGCAGAGGAAGCCCAGAAATAAAAATTTGCTTACAAAATAGGAAGAAGAAGTTAACTCCACAATTTCAAGCTGGGCAAAGAAATAAAAAGGAAAAAAATAAAAATCTAAGTAAGTAAAAAGAAAAAATTAATGGACGCAGAAGCATACTATTTTTTTCTCATTAGATCTGCAGAAAAAATGACAAATGAATTAATATGTAAGGAGCTATAAAAGTGACACGCAAGAAAAAACTTTTGCACGTGGTAACATAAAAACACCACAAGTGGACCACCGTTGACATTAATTGAATACATCTCATCAACAAGAAACATTGGTTGGTAACATAAACTTAAAGTACCAAAGGTATTCTTATTCACGATTTATAGCATGATCCATGGATCATTCAATCATTTATTAGTTCTACAATACTCACAATGTCTCGGTTAATGGAGTTTCTACTCCAATTATCTCTTTTTAAGTGGTTTTTATGCTAAAAATTCCATCTTTATTGAACTCAAGGTCCCAACCACCATAATTTACATTTTAAAACAACAAATTTATGTTAGGAAGTATTAGTTTACTTGATTTACTTTTATGCTATATTTCTATTTCGCGTTTTCTTGCTATATTTTGAAAATATAGGCTCGAGGCCATGGAACTATGTTAGATGAACTTCAGATTATTGCTACTTTGTCTTGAAGGGTGACTTACCCTATTTGTGTATATCTACCATTATTATATATGCATATATAATTATACTTGAGTGGAGATACATACTGTCATTCATACATATACATGTTTTGTGGTACAATTCAGAAGAAAAGACTATTTTCTTTAAATTTTAGAAAGAAAGAGGATCGTTCTATCCTTACTACTGGTTGAAGGCATTTTTTATGATGAATGATTTATATCATTTCTATCACTGATCAATCATTTTTGAAGTAGTTTTACTCTCTTACAACTAATTTGAAATTTTTAAAAGGAGTTATAACATTTTATCATAAATTTTTAAACTAGAAAAGTTGTACTACTTTAAATTCATATCAGAAATTTTTTGGTCCATTTTTTCATTTACCTTCTTTTATTTCTACTGGGGAGATAGTGAGTCCGAGGGGCGTTTTCGAAAGGCCCAGGGTATATATTTTAGATTTTATATTACTTTTCTACAATGTATATATTTTGAGAGAGGGGCTTGAGGTATTGCAAAACAAGTTTACTTGTTTACACTGGCCATATATTGCACTACATTATATACATATTTATATTTCGTGTGTATTATTGCTATCATCTCCAGTTATTCTCTGTTATTCTTTAATTGCTAGATTAGTTTCCTTGTATAAATTTGCATACATGTTAATTATGCTTTATATAGCCTTCTGAGCTCGATAGGCCTATATACTAGGTACCATATTTTTTGATACTCATATTACACTTCTGCATATTTTCTTCTGATGCAGATTTTAGTATGAGTCTTCCTCCCATTGATTCTGCTCGTTCGAGGGTCCCCTACTTGAAATTGTGGCAAGCCCTTGGCGTCCGGATGCTTACTCATCTCCTTTCTATATTTTTGTATCTATATTTTGAGTATTTTTTACCGACAGATATTAGTGTAGCGCTTATTTCAGTACTTAGAGGCTCTTGTACTAGTAACACCAGGTCTGGGGTGGGATATTATTGTATGTTTTGTCTTCTCAACTTTTTGTATATTTTTGTAGGGAAAAGACATCATTTTCACCCCATAATATACAAGAAAAGTCTAAGTCACACCTAAATTATATAAGTGACCTATTACACACCTTAACTATATAAAAGTGATATTATTACCTCCCCGCGATCCCCATTCTAAGGCGCGTGTATTACACTTATTTTAGGCGCGTCCATCCTATTAAATAATAAAAGTAAACGGCTAAAAACATTAAGGGAAAAGGCATCGTTTTCACCTCAAGCTATAGTCGAAAAGTCGAATCCACACCTAAATTATATAGGTGATCTATTACACACCTTAACTATAAAAAAGTGATATTTTTTACTGACGTGGCAGCGCGTGTAAAACACTACACCACATGCAAGTGGTGGTAGCTTGACAGGGTGTAAATAGTTTCACTTTTTTATAGTTTAAGTGTGTAATAGGTCACTAGTATAGTTTAGGTGTGGCTTCGACTTTTCGGATATAGTTTGGAATGAAAACGATGTTTTTTCCCTATTTTTATACCTATTATGCATGTTATACATAGTGACCTGTTGTTCTCATTTCTATTTTTAAAAAAAAAAAAAAGTTTTGACTAGCACTTTTCGTATATGTGACTTGGGGTTGACTTATCTATTGGAAGAATTATAACAGATGCCATTATAAATCGATTTCAATGTGTGACATCAGCATTCCTATTCAAAATTGAAAATTAAGAAAAAAAAATGAAAGAAGAACTCACGAGGAAGAGAGATCGGGAATAGAAAAAATAAGAATAAGAAAAGTGAACAAAAATGAAAGAGAAAAGAAAAACATTAGAGGAGGAGGAGAAAAGCAAACAAAGGAAGCCCATAACTAAAAATATACTTACACAACAAGAAAGAAGAAGTTAACTCCACAATGTCAAGCTGTGCAAAGAAACAAAACGAATAAAAAATAAGAATCTAAGCAAGTAAAAGGAAAAAAAATAATGAAAGCAGAAGCATATCATTTTCTTCTCAGTAGATCTGCAAAAAAATTGACAAAGGAATTAATGTGTAATGAGCTATAAAAATGAAATCTAACAAAAAAAAAACTTTTGCAATATCATTCGGTAATATAAAAGCACCACAAGTGGATCACCATTGATAAAAACTGAATACGTCATTGTTTTATCCCTTTTCGGGTTTCATTTTGGCGAGAAAAATGGTTTTGATCTTAAAACTATTTCAAAAAGAGTTGAGAAAAATTTGAAATAATTTTAAAAAAATTATAGAATCGTCACTTGATTTTTATAGAAAAAATCAAGAAAAAACTTAAAAGAGTTTTAAAGGTTCAAAAACAAAAATAAACCTTTAAAACTAGAGATTCTGAATAAGGGTTCAATTAACACCCTAAGAAGGTTTTTAAGGCACTTAGGAGCGTTCGTTTAAAACGGTTCACCAAAAGAACTAACTTGACTAATTAAAGTGGCTAATTTTTGCAAAGACTTGATTTTATAGCAATATTAAAATTATTTATTTAAACATTTAAAAAAGGCATCTATTTATTCAAAGAAGAAAACAATTTAATTTTTATTCAACTAAATTGTAAATTTTTGAACTTAGGAGGAAACTGAATTTTAATTTTGTAGGAGAATAAGGTTATGAAACTATTTTGTTATTATTAATTATTATAGGAAAGTCGATTATGTTATAGATAATACCTTTGAAAAAATATCAAGAAAGTATTAAATTAAGAATATCTTATTAATCATGAAAAGTTAAAATTTATAAAAAAAAAAAAATCTTAAGTTTGAAGAAAATTAATTTAATCCTAATCGGCTATTAGTCATATGAACAAAATAAAAGTCATATTAAAATAAACTACTCACTTTTAAAAGACTTATTTTAAGGAGAAAATCGAAGAAAATAATTTAATCCGTCTTAAACAATATAAATTAGGTGAAAAGGTCATGAATTAAATAAGAGAAAACTAAGATAAAATAAAATGACAATACTTTAAAAAATTTATCTAGATTAATTAATGTAAATGTTAGTTAGCATAAATAAACAATATAAGCTACAAAAATGATGCAAGAATTAAAATTGGGCCCTCAGTTGGCCCATTAATGAAGCTGCCCAGTTTTTATAGCTTGAATTATGGACTTCAGTCCATTTTTCTGAAGTGTATGTTAGTTGTATACTGACTGTATATCATCCTTATTGTTGCTGCGTTTTTGTATACGCACTGTATATCTGTGTATAAACCTTGTATGCTCGCTTCCACTTTTAATATACGTCATTATCAGCTGCTTTCCAGTGTACTAAGTGTTTATCCCATGTATATCAGTCCAGTTTTGGACTTTAAGGCTTGACTCGAGATAATGTGGGCGAATGCAAGGATGAAGGGAGTCCCCTCGGACTCGTTCGAAAGGGTTTATGCATAAAAAAGGTGAAATAAGGATTAGATACTAATTTAAAGCTATATTTATATATATATAAAAAAAAAACATACTTGAGGAATAGAAGTTAAGAAAACTCCTCTTAATATACCTCAATACAACAAGCAAAATTACTCACTAAAATACATCACTAGTATCTCTTATACCTCTTCAGTGATGCTCCAAATTATTTAGGTTGCAAAAATCAAAAGAGATGGAGAGCACAAGAAAAACAAATACATAGATTAATCTATTTAATAAAACATTTCGTAGAATACGTTGTCTAACTAGTGAATCAAAAGGTCAATAGTCAATCAAACATAGTACCGAAACATAGGGGCAACCATCCATTTAACATCAATTCCCCGTAATGAATTTAAGTAAAAGTCTAAAATACATAAAAGTTAACAATTATAACAGCAAAACGTCGAAATATGGGCTAATCATCCATTTAACATTAATTTTCCGAACAAGGGATTCAAGTAAATATAGAAAATTCATAAAGTTAGCGACCATAACAACAAAGTGTCAACACGTGGGCTAACCATCCATTTAACGTCAATTCTCCAAACAATGGATCGGATTCAAGTAAATATAGTGAAGCAGTAAGCATCACGTAGAAACTTGATAAAAAAAAATCTATTCACTGCATCACATAAATACCAGACAAAAAGTCTATTCACTCGTGCGTCTAGCGCGCAGACATCGCAAGTAACTAGATTTCACAACATATTGTTTAACAGTAAACAATCCTTAAGGCTCAAATTTTTTCAAATTCAAACACATACAACACATTTGTGCCCTTCAATGATCGAAAGACAACACAATAGAGCAGCGTATTCAATGAAGGACAGTGTAGAAAGGGTTGGGTTCATACCTTTTTTGAAGCAGGAACCAGGGCTACAAGTTGACGCCAAACTTCCACCACCGAAATTTCAATTCGTATTTATCGAAATTGAGTTTTTGAGTATGTTTCTTCAAGAATCTTTTGGGTTACGTAAGATTAGAAGCACGCGCCTCCCGAATCCTCAAGTTTTCCCCAAAAAATCCTCCCAAAATCCTCCTTTTCTCTCTACATAGATGGATATTTATAGGAGAAGGAATTAGGGTTTTGAATTTGATGGAAAAAATAGAACTTCGAACAGGATGAACTAAGTGATTTGAAAAAATCAAATATTAACGGATAAACATCCTAAGAAGGCTTATTTGAAAAGCTTTGAAGACATCGTAGTTTTTCATCAACGGAATGTCTGGATAGCTCTGACTACAATCAAATGCGAAAAAAAAAATAAACTGTGAGGACAACGTGATCAATGTGAATTGGATAATAAACTAATGAATTTTTGAACAAATTTGGATAAATGGAGAGAAATTTTATCAACGAACTTCCAAGGGTATTTTGAAAGGTTTAAATCTTGAGTCTTATATGTCTATTAACGCTCTAAAACTTCAAAGTAGGAATAATGGACTAGTCTTGTTTCAAGTCAAACGTATGTTCTTTAAACACCCGGATAAGCAAACATAGACAAATCAAAACATAAAACACTTTAGCACATAAACAATCATTACGCGTCTTAGCATACATGGGACCTTTCAAGCCAAAGGTAAGTCCAGCGTTAAATATCAAATTGAGATTCTGATAAATTGATTCAACATGTAAATATGATTCGTCTGTAATTGACTCGGGGTCAATAGGCGCAGGGCAAATTTTCTAATGGGCCTAATACCCCCTCAAGTATTGGGTTGTCTTAGGGTCATGCCTAAAATAGGATTTTGATTTCGCTCTTTCCTAGGTGTCTAAAGTGGGTTTGAACCAGGTTCCCAAGCGGACGACTTGGGATTGAAAATACAAACAGCCATCAGACGCCTCACGTGCTAATAAACCGTCGTATTTCCAATATTTTATTTGAAATTGATAAATAGGAACCGGAACATCCGCGAAACCCCAAAACAGTTTATATATCAGATGTGGATATATGCCATGAAATGCAATAATTTAAGTTTATCAAAAATTGAAACACATAAGCAACAAACAGTTCAAGTATTACAATCCAGATATTGAGTCAAACAAGCTAGTTCAAATAATTGGTTAGAACCTAGTTGATTCCTCAGCAGAGTCGCCATTTCTTTGAGACTTTGATAAGAAAATATTTTTTGTCTTTGTTATGAAAAAAGAGAAGAAGTATGCATTATTATTATTAAAATCATAGAAAGTCCGAATAACACTTTTCAGAAAATGTTAAGAGCGTATCATATTACAAGTATCTTATTAATTATAGAAATTTAGAATTTACAAAAAAAAATAAAAAAATATTCGAATTAAATTAATTTCCTTCAAATCCAAGAAACTAATTTTTTTTTTTGTAAATTCTAAATTTCTATAATTAATAAGATAATTGTAATATGATGCTCTCTTAACATTTTCTGAAAAGTGTTATTCGGACTTTCCATGATTTTAATAATAATAATGCATACTTCCTCTCTTTTTTCATAACAAAGACAAAAAATATTTTCTTATCAAAGTCTCAAAGAAATGGTGACTCTGTTGGGGAATCAACTAGGTTCTAACCAATTATTTGAACTAGCTTGTTTGACTCAATATCTGGATTGTAATACTTGAACTGTTTGTTGCTTATGTGTTTGAATTTTTGATAAACTTAAATTATTGCATTTCATGGCATACATCCACATCTGATATATAAACTGTTTTGGGGTTTCGCGGATGTCCCGGTCCCTATTTATCAATTTCAAATAAAATATTAGAAATACGACGGTTTATTAGCACGTGAGGCGCCTGATGGCTGTTCGTATTTCCAAACCCAAGTCGTCCGCTTGGGAACCTGGTTCAAACCCACTCTAGACACCTAGGATAGAGCAAAACCAAAACCCTATTTTAGGCATGAGCCTAAGACAACCCAGTACTTGAGGGGGTATTAGGCCTATTAGAAAAAATTTCCTGCGCCTATTGACCCCGAGTCAATTACAGACAAATCATATTTACATGTTGAATCAATTTATCAGAATCTCAATTTGATATTTAACGCTGGACTTACCTTTGGCTTGAAAGGTCCCATGTATACTAAGACGCGTAATGATTGTTTATGTGCTAAAGTGTTTTATGTTTTGATTTGTCTATGTTTGCTTATCCGTGTGATTAAAGAACATACGTTTGACTTGAAACAAGACTAGTCCATTATTCCTACTTTGAAGTTTTAGAGCGTTAATAGGCATATAAGACTCAAGATTTAAACCTTTCAAAATACCCTTGGAAGTTCGTTGATATAATTTCTTCCCATTTATCTAAAATTGTTCAAAAATTCATTAGGTTATTATCCAATTCACATTGTCCTCATAGTTTTTTTTCGCATTTGATTGTAGTTAGAGCTATCCAGGCATTCCGTTGATGAAAAACTATGATGTCTTCAAAGCTTTTCAAATAAGCCTTCTTAGGATGTTTATCCGTTAATGTTTGATTTTTTCAAATCACTTAGTTCATCCTGTTCGAAGTTCTATTTTTTCCATCAAATTCAAAACCCTAATTCCTTCCCCTATAAATATTCATCTATGTAGAGAGAAAAGGAGGATTTTGAGAGGATTTTTTGGGGGGAAATCGAGGATTCGGGAGGCACATGCTTCTAATCTTACGTAACCCAAAAGATTCTCGAAGAAACATACTCAAAAACTCAATTTCCAACAAATTCAACCTTGAGACCGAGCCCTGCCTCTCACCTTTCGGTTCATTGCAAGAAAAGACTAAAAAGAAAAAAGAAAACTTTCGGCGGACACAAGCCCTCGAGACTTGGATAAATTCGAATTGAAATTTTGGTGGTGAAAGTCCATCGTCAACTTGGAGTCCCGATTCCTGCTCCGAAAAAGGTATGAACCCAACCCTATACACTGCCCTTCATTGAATACGCTGCTCTATTGTGTTGTCTTTCGATCATTGTTGGGCGCAAATGTGTTGTATGTGTTTGAAGTTGCAAAACTTTGAGCCTTAAGGATTGTTTACTGTTAAAGACTATGTTGTGAAATCTAGCTACTTGCGATGTCTACGCGCTAGACGCACAAGTGAATAGACTTTTTGTCTGGTATTTATGTGATACAGTGAATAGATTTATTTTGTCAAGTTTTTACGTGATGCTTACTTCTTCACTATATTTACTTGAATCCGATCCATTGTTTGGAGAATTGACGTTAATTGGATGGTTAGCCCATGTGTTGACACTTTGTTGTTATGGTTGCTAACTTTATGTATTTTCTATATCTACTTGAATCCATTGTTCGAAAAATTAATGTTAAATGGATGATTAGCCCATGTTTCGACGTTTTGTTGTTATAGCTGTTAACTTTTATGTATTTTAGACTTTTACTTAAATCCATTATTCGGGGAATTGATGTTAAATGGATGGTTGCCCCGTGTTTCGGCACTATGTTTGATTGACTATTGGCCTTTTGATTGACTACTTAGACAACGTATTCTACGAAACGTTATATTAAATAGATTAATTTGTGTATTTGTTTTTCTTGTGCTCTCCATCTCTTTTGATTTTTGCAACCTAAATAATTTGGAGTATCACTGAAGAGGTATAAGAGATACTAGTGATGTATTTTAGTGAGTAATTTTGCTTGTTGTATTGAGGTATATTAAGATGAGTTTTCTTAACTTCTATTCCTCAAGTATGTTATATATATATATATAGAGAGAGAGAGAGAGAGAGAGATTTAAATTAGTATCTAATCCTTATTTCACCTTTTTTATGCATAAACCCTTTCGAACGAGTTCGTGGGGACTCCCTTCATCCTTGCATTCGCCCACATTATCTCGAGTCAAGCCTTAAAGTCCAAAACTGGACTGATATACATGGGATATACACTTATATACAGTTGGTGTACACTGGAAAGCAGCTAATAATGGCGTATATTAAAAGTAGAAGCGAGTATACAAGGTTTAGACACAGATATACAGTGCGTATACAAAAATGCAGCAGCAATAGGGCTGATATACAGTCAGTATACAACTGACATACACTTTAGAAAAATGGACTGAAGTCCATAATTCAAGCCCAAAACTGGGCAGCTTCATTAATGGGCCAACTGAGGGCCCAATTTTAAGGGTAACTTACATAAATCCCTGAATCTTTAAGTGATATTACATAAAATTCCGACTATTTTGTTAATGACATTTTATCCCAGTTTTTTGAAGTGGTGATACATATGTTATACGGTGACACACATAAAAAAGTGATACATTTGAAACTAACAAGATAATTATTTGAGGAAATAATAGATTCTCTTTTATTCGTTGTATTCTTTTATTTAAGGAAAGATATCTAATTTTTCTCCTTTTTTTAGATTTAATTTAGGTGTTTTAATTATGTTTCTCTTTTTCGTCTTTAATTATGAAAGATATATTTTTTTTGGTCTTTTTTCTCTTTTCTCTTCTTTAATTTTAGTCTGTTTTTTTTTAGATTTAATTTTAATTATGTTTCAATTCTGTTTTTAGTCTTTTTTTTAAATACTATTACTTTTATTTCCTACACTGACTACACCATTACTTTTCATTAATAACATATGAATCACCCAATAATTTAAATAAATAATTGTATCTACCATATGAATCACTATAATACCATTTTTCTCTTTTCTCTTCTTTAATTTTAGTCTGTTTTTTTTTAGATTTAATTTTAATTATGTTTCAATTCTGTTTTTAGTCTTTTTTTTAAATACTATTACTTTTATTTCCTACACTGACTACACCATTACTTTTCATTAATAACATATGAATCACCCAATAATTTAAATAAATAATTGTATCTACCATATAAATCACTATAATACCATATATATGAATCACCCAATAGTTAAAATAAATAATTGTATCTACCATATGAATCACCATAATACCATAGATATCACCCATTAATATCATATGAATCACCCAATAATTGTGTCTACCATATGAATCATCATAATACAATATGTATCGCCCATTAATATCATATGTATCACCCGTTAAAATCATACAAAATGTATCTTCCGTATGAATCACCATAATACCCATATAATGATATCATATTTATCATTCATATGAATCACCATTAAAAAAATAAACATGTATGAATAACTAAATAAATTTATATATGTATCAATAGAATTTTTTTTTTAAATGGGAGAGATTTTAGGAGAGAAAAAAAAAGTTAATGGAGGAGAAAAAATCAGGAAGGAAAATGATTTAAGCATTAATGGAAGAGAAAAAATCAGGAAGGAAGATTATTTAATTGTTGATAATTAGGAAGATATTTTAGGGAAGGAAATCTTGAATGAGTTAATGGTGGAGTAAAAATAGAATGTGGGATGATTGAAGTATTAATGGAAGAGAAAAAATCAGAAAGAAAGATTTAATTATTGATAATTAGGGAGATATTTTAGGAAAGAAAATCTTGAATGAGTTAATGGTGGAGTAAAAATAGGATGCGGAATTTTCTTGATATGTATCAAGAGTAAAGTTGAAAAATGGGATTTTACGTAAATTTTTAAAAAGTAAGGGATATTAAGTAATATAGTCTCTTAAGTATGGGATTTTTGTAATTTATCCCAATTTTAATTCTTGCATCATTTTTGTACCTTGTATTGTTTATTTGTGCTAACTAACATTTAAATGAAGTAATCTAGATAAATTCCCTAAGGTGTTGTCATTTTATTTTCTAAAAATTACACAAATACACAACTTATGTTTTCAATATTACAAAAAATCCCAACTCCCTAAACATATTACAAAAATCCCAACATATATACAGAATGTTATGTATATGTCGCCTATATTATGTATATTAATAGGGAGAGAGAGTAAAGTAATTAAAAAAGTGGGAGAGAGTGTAATTACTTCCAAAAGGGTTGGTATTTATGTTATTTATACTTTTATTTTATCTTAGTTTTCTCTTATTTAATTCATGACCTTTTTACCTAATTTATATTGTTTAAGACGGATTAAATTATTTCCTTCGATTTTCTCCTTAAAATAAGTCTTTTAAAAGTGAGTAGTTTATTTTAATATGACATTTATTTTTTTCATTTGACTAATAGCCGATTAAGATTAAATTAATTTTCTTCAAACTTAAGAAATTATTTTTTTTTATAAATTTTAAATTTTCATGATTAATAAGATATTCTTAATTTAATACTCTCTTAATATTTTTTCAAATATATTATCTATAACATAATCGACTTTCCTATAATAATTAATAATAAGAAAATATTTTCATAACCTTATTCTCCTACAAAAGTAAAATTCAGTTTCCTCCTAAGTTTGAAAATTTACAATTTAGTTGAATAAAAACTAAGTTGTTTTCTTCTTTGAATAAATAGATGCCATTCTTAAACGTTTAAATAAATAATTTTAATATTTGCTATAAAATCAAGTCTTTGCAAAAATTAGCCACTTAATTAGTCAAGTTAGTCTTTTGGTAAATCGTTTTAAACGAACGCTCCTAAGTGCCTTAAAAATCTTCTTAGGGCGTTAATTGAACCCTTATCCAGAATCTCTAGTTTTAAATGTTTATTTCTATTTTTGAATCTTTAAAACTCTTTTAAGGTTTTTCTTGTTTTTTTCTATAAAAATCAAGTGGCGACTCTGTAAATTTTCTCAACTATTTTTGAAATAATTTTAAGATCAAAATCATTTTTCTCGCCAAAATGACACCCGAAAAGGAATAAAACAGAAATGGCGTCTCTGCTAGGGAGTAGTACATGCGCTGCTGGCATGTTGTACATCTTTTTTTTTTTGGATTGTTGTTGGTTTTGTATGTTGTTGTTGTTAACCGGTATTGTTGATGATGTTCGCTGGAAGAGGGGAATTATATGAGTAATGGGCCGATTGAGCCTGGAAAATTGTTTGGTCATTAGAAATTAATAAAGAAAGAATGTTTTTCATTAAAATTATAAGGAAAATCACATAAATATACAATGTTAGAGTCTGTATTACAAAATATACCACAAGATTCTATTTTACAAAATATATCAATACAAAAATTACAAAACCTATTTAATAGGAGAATTTTTTTTTTTAGAGAATTAAATCAGAAAAAAAAAGACACAAACGGAGAGAGGAAAAAGAAGAAACGCAAAGAGTAGAAGAAACAGTTAGTGGATGGATCGATTTTTATCATCAATTTTGGAAAAAGAAAATTGTGGATCTACTGTTGTTTGCCCGTTTTCGGCGGGTATCACCGAAAAAACAAGATTAGGGATGGGTTTGGGGGGTTTTGACGGAAATTAACAGTGCAGCCAATTCCAAAGAAAATTCACTGAAAAAAACAAGACTAGCTCAATTTTTAACATCAATTTTGGAAAAATATGCTATGGGTGCAAGTGAAGACTGTCAAAATTTAATTGGGAATGTGAAAATTGAAAAGGGCACGAGTGGGTGTTCTGATTTTATGGGTCATATGTTATTTTGATTTCATGCATCATTGTTGCCTAGTTTTTTGAAGCATTCATGATTTTAGTTGCGATTATAGTTGAGATAGTCAAAACACAAATTTTGTACCATTTGGGTTTGTTGGACCATGTGCATGACTTGAGAAACTTATGAATACTTAGCATCGGGTTTAGGGGGTTTTGAAGGAAATTAACAGTGCAGCCAATTCCGGTGAAAATTCGCCGGAAAAATCAAGATTAGCTCGATTTTTAACATCAATTTTGGGAAAATATGCTTGTGGATCTGCTGATGTTTGTTTCCGGCGGGTATCACTGGAAAAAACAAGATTAGAAATTGATATTGGTGTTTCCGACGGGTATAGAAATTGGTATTTATAGAGGTTATATATTCTGTAAATGGTATAAGAATAATGTAGAAATTGATGTTTCTATAAACTTGATATGCAATTGATATAGAAATTGGTGTCATCTAAAAATTATCTAACTACATACTAAAAATATAATATAAATATGATATAGAAATTGGTATTCATAAAGGTAATGTCAAAAATCTTATGACATTTGAATATGGTATATTTTTATGAGATATATTTATCTTCTAAAATAATAATCTAAAAATGATATATAAAATGGTGCTCATGTAAATATAATATAAAAATGATATAAAAATTATTTTCTCTTAAAGATTAATTTAATTATATTTAAAATTTATAATATAAATGTGGTATAGAAAGTGGTGTTTGTAAAGATTATTTCAAAAACACTTATGGCAGTTGAATGGTTGGTAGATTTTGTAAATAAAAGCTATCTTTTGTAAATAAAAAATAATAGTGGTAGATTTTGTAATATAGGCTCTAAATTTGTATATTTATGTGATTTGCCCTTATTATAACCAACCTTATAAAAATGGCCCAATCTAAATAAATTTGGAATAAAGTTGAGACGAAATTAACTTTTAATTAATTAACGAATAATTATTAAATAAAATACAATTTTATTTTATTCTTTTTTTTAATAATAACAATAATAGTAAAAAATTAAGAAACTAATTATGTATCAATTTCTTATTTTTTCAATCGACTTTTTTGAGAAAAGTAGAATATTTGCAATTTAATCAGACTTTCATTCTGAATAAATTCTAAAGCATTTTCTTTAACTATATAATCATGTATAATTAAACAGTAAATATATTATTTTCACTTAAATTCAAAAGGTAAGGTTGAAATTTATTTCAAAATAACTTAAAATAAATATTTTAAAACTATTTTAAAATTGAGAAATTCAAGAATTAATTTGAGATGTGGAGGGCAAAAATTAGGTGTCAATAACTGCCCCCTCTCTTTGGTTAGGGTGTATGCAAGTAATCCCAGGCAAAGGGAGTTTGACGTCTATCATTTTGTCCGACCATAAATTTGTCTCTCGGAAAAGATTGATTTTCGCACGATTATTTTTGCGGAGTTATGGCCGGACCTCGGTATCGGATTTCCGAAATATCTCAGGTTATATGAGAATTCAGTCCACTTGTAGTTCATAAAGCTTGATTTTAAAGCACGATTTTCAATGAATTCACAAGCCATTTCGAGTTTTGAATTTTGGTGAAACCGGATAGCTGTGGAATAAGAGGATTGTGGGAAAGGTTAGAACGCAATCAAGTTTTCTATATAAAGCCCAATCAACATATCCCAATGATTCAGGAAATCAGACTGCTTGTAGTTCGACTCGATCTATAGAAAAGATAGTCTTTTATTTTAGACAATCTTTGGCTCGAGATGAGTGACAAATATATCAAGTTATGGAAAAGAGGCTTGCATTTATCTCAATCACAAATGTGGGGCCACTTACACCCGTAACTAAGAGCTACATGGACATAATTTCCAAAGTTCTAGGATTGTTGTTACCTGGTTTTCAAAGAAGGAGAAGACTACCTCTTGAGCGACTTTAGAATTTGCCCCAGAGGTGAAACTGAGACCAAAATATCCTGAAATACCCATATGCCTTCTACTAGGTGTGTGGTTTGATGGTGGTGAAAGTCGTCCTTTAGCTCGCATCCAAAGAGATTGAATCCCTCTTCAGACTATGTCCCAGTTTGCTGCTAAGAAAAAGTTTCACGTTGTGCTGCGGCTTTTTTGGAGTCATCCACACCTGTGGTTTTGATTTGAGAATTTCATTATTTTGTATTCTCTCGATAACAACTCAAACAAATGGTTAGTTGTAAATGAAGCATTACATAAATGTAAACTGGCGCAAACCTATTTGACCATGCTATGCAGAGATAGTCAAACCTGTTCTGAAAATATTGTCACTTTGAACGGGGTGATAACCCAACATGCATCGGTAAAAAGTGAATGACTTATCTTGAATGTAACACGTCACTTTGAACGGACTTATGATCCAACGTGTCTCATTGAAGGACGGACGACCCATTTAAAATGCAACATGCCACTTTGAACGGAGTGACGGTCCAACGTGTCTTATTGAAGGGCGGACGATCCATCTTGAATATAACATGCCACTTTAAACAGAGTGACGATCCAACGTGTATCATTAAAGGGTAGATGACCCACATTGAATATAACATGCCACTTTGAATGGAGTGACGGTCCAATATGTCTCTTCAAAGGGTGGACGACCCACTTTGAATATGACATATCACTTGAACGGGGTAACGACCCAATGTATCTCATTGAAAGGCGTACGACCAATGTTGAAAGTAACATGTCACTTGAATGGGGTGACGACCCAAAGTGTCTCATTGAAAGGCGGATGACCAATATTGAATGTAACATGTCGCTTGAATGAGGTGGCGACCCAACGTGTCTTATTGAAAGGCAGACGACCAATGTTGAATGTAACATGTCACTAGAATGAAGTGACAACACAACGTGTCTCATTGAAAGGTGGATGACCAATATTGAATATAACGTGTCACTTGAACGGGGTGATGACCCAACGTGCCTCATTGAAAGATGGATGACCAATGTTGAATATAACATGCCACTTTAATGGGGTGACGACCCAACGTGTTTCATTGAAAGACGGACGACCAATATTGAATATAACGTGTCACTTGAACGAAGTGACAACCCAACGTGTCTCATTGAAAGGCGGACGACTAATATTGAATATAACATGCCACTTTGAACGAAATAACGATCCAACTTGTTTCATAATCACCTGCACTAAACTTCTTAGTAGCAAATGCAATGTCAGGGCATGTAGCGCCCAAAATCTGGTACCCGGAATGCTACACGGTACTCATGACCCCGAAGGACCACAAACTAACCCATGACTGATATCTGTACCTGTATACATAAAATACTGAATAATGCGAAAACATAAACTGAAAGGCCATAAGGTTCAATCTGAAACATAACATGAATAATGTGACATCTGTGTGGGGTACTAAAATACCCAAAACAAAACTGAAAATACTGAAGTTTGAAACATAATAGGCTAGAAAGCCTCTAATATGACTGTCTGAATGAGTAAGGAGTTGATGGGACATGTCCCCAACTAACTCCAACTAATAAACAAATTAATGAGATAATAGAAAAATTATCATGTCCTCGAAAGATGAGGACTCACTTCTAGCCTGGACTGCTGATACTGAGATCTACTGCTGCTTTGGAGCTCGTGTCTCGGAACCTATGGTATAAGACACCATAGCGCGAATGCGTCAGTACTTTAAATGTACTAGTATGCATATGAGGTAGGCTGAATGCATGGGGTTTATATGCATGAACAATAATAATAACTGACTGACTATCATGAGCGTGAGAATACATGCATGAGACATAATAACTGACACTAATACTGTGATAACATGATTTCTGAATCTGAATACTGATGACATGACATACTGATAACTGAAATAACTATAACATGAATGACTGTATCTGAATATAACTGATAACATGAGTGACTGTATCTGGCAGTCCTGAATCTGATAGAACTATCTGAGTTCTGTACTATATTTGAGTTGACTGTGTCTGACAGTCCTATAATCTGAAGAACTATCTGAGTTCTTTTTCTGAGACTAATACTAAAACTGTGGGAGGTAGTTATTTAACCGACATGCCCCTAATACGCCATTATGGCTGATTTGGGGTCCAAACTGTAACCTTAATTGGAAGGGTGTCAATACCGTACCACCAGTAAGGACAAGCTGTGGGTGACCCTTATCTGATAGTGTCCCCAAAAGAGAATGGTGGGGCCTTTATCTGATAGTGCTTATCCACCTCATCAACCCTCATCAGACAGTGTTGATGTCTCAACCTATGCTAGCTACATAGTTCTGGAATGCAAGAATGATTTCTAAGGATCACACCCTTATCTGACAGTGTATGTCCTCATCCTTGGGTTTACTCAGTGCTAATTCCTAATCCCATATAATTAGACACTGAACATGATTAACTGAACTAAACTAAACATAGACTGAGTTACTGAATTTCGTTGACTGACAGAATACTACTGACATCTGACAACTGACTGAGTTCATAAAATCATGGAGATTTTTCCTAAGTTATAAGACTGTCTGAAGTCTAAGGATTCATAGCTTGACTGACAATATCGTGAAACATGACATGGCTCTAGGCACACAACTAATATTTCGGGTACAAGTACCCCCAGGACTCGATAGAAGGAAACTGACAAAGCATGATTTACTTAAACACATGACTAACATCATAACCCATTATACATTTATTGAAGCATTTCATCAAACATGTGATAGGTATACACTTATACATACATGGGGACTTCATGATATAATGCTAATTAGGCAATTTTCCTTCATCTAGGCATTTAATCAAACATATTGCAGGTATGGTTCATGTAAACATCATTGTACAACAATAAAACATCATGGTTCCAATCTAATTTCATCAATCAAGAGTTTAGTCATAGGGTTGCATGAATCTATATATATAATAATTAAAACCACATAGAAACCATCACCCAACATGGAGTAGAGTTCAATTTCTCACTTATCAACATAAACAATAACAGCCAAATCATGAAAACATAAAGAAAATCCATAACTTGAATTTAGAAAAGGGATTCTTGGACTTCATGGACAAAAGGGGTCCATGAATGAACATTATGCATACCTGGGTTAAGATTCTTGATGTTTTCTTGAACTTGAAGAATTCAAATCCCTTAGTTTATTAAAGAATATTGGATTTTGTTCTTGGAGAGTAATGTTAGAGAGAAACCCTACTATTGGTTGTGAAATAATAACAAACCAAATGGCTTAAATCGGATATAATTGGGTATATATAGACGGGTGGTAAATGACCAAAATACCTCTGTTAAAATGACCTGTAAATACTGAACGTAGGGTGCGACGAGCAAGATAGACGGTGCGACGGGCAAGAGAGACGGTCTGTCAGAACTGCGATGGTCCGTCGGTCTCTACCATCGGACCTGGGAAGAAACTAACCCTACTGGTTTCGTGCGATGGTGACTTCCGACGGTCCGTCGAGGCTGCGACGATCCGTCGACTGCTACCGTCTAACCTGGGAAGAAAGCAAGTTCACTACCTCAGTACGACGATAGGATCCGATGGTCCGTCGAGCTAGCGACGGTTTGTCGACCTGACCGTCGGTTCAGGGCAGTCCGATCTGCTTCCATAAAATGTCCACAACTTCTTCCCCCAATACCGGATTTTGATGAAATTAGTATCGATGGAAAGCTTATTTAATTTTCCACGTGATAGAAAGTAAAAATCTTAAAAATACCACGTGTACAAACAAGGATTCATATTTTAAAGCAAGTTCTAACATCCTTGAGATGATTTCAAGATAAGAAAAAGTACGGGTATTACAATATTTCCCCCTTGAGAACATTCATCTAGAATAAGACTGACTGAGGGGGAAAACAATAAGTTGAACATGAACTGAACATGATTGGCTGAATAACTGGAACATAATCTCATGACTGGCATGACTAACAAACTGAACATGTAAGACTGAACATGCATATCTGATGCATGTGTAACTGATTCATGAATGCATAACTGAGTGTTCTGAAGAACTAGGTTTCTCACAATGAGAATGCATGTCTAATGCATAATTACATAACTAAACTGATACATGAGTGCATGGCTGAGTATGCAATGGTACTTAATACCAAGTTTATAATGGGATCATGAGCATGAAACTGAATACTAAGTTTGTGATGAACACTGAACATTAAACTGAGTAATCTTAATGAAAACTGTTACCTTGAGCTTGATCTGAGTTGGTGGAGAAGACATGAGGATACTTGGTACGCATATCTGCTTCTGCTTCCCAAGTAGCTCCCTTGACGGACTGATTTTGCCAAAGAACCTTAACTAAAGGGACTTCTTTGTTCCTCAATCTACCATTCTGGTAGTCTAAGATTTCGACTGGAATCTCTTCATAAAAGAGGCTGTTCTGAACATCAATGCTCTAAATAGGGACTACAACTGATGGGTCACTTATGCACCTCTTGAGCAAAGAGACATGTAAGAATAGATGAATTAAGGTTAGATCTGAAGGTAATTCGAGCTCATAAGCTACCTTCCCAAAGTGACTGAGAACTTTGAAGGGACCGACATATCGGGGACTGAGCTTTTCATTTTTGCTGAATCTCTTCATTTTCTTCATGAGAGAGATCTTTAGATAGACATAATCATCAATCTCGAACTCGTGATCCTTTCTACGAATATTTGCATACAACTTCTTTCGGCTCTGAGCAGCCCGGAGTCTTTCTCTGATCAACTGAACTTTTTCTAAGGCGTTGAATACCAAGTCAGGCCCTATAACTGAGGCCTCACTAACTTCGAACCAACTAATTGGAGATCTACATCTCCTTCCATAAAGAGCTTCGAATGGAGCCATCTGAATACTGGAATGATAGTTGTTGTTGTATGCAAATTCAATCAAAGGCAAGTGGTCATCTCAACTACCCTTTAAATCAATCGCACACGCTCTTAGCATATCTTCTAGTTTAAATGGTCCTTTTTGCTTGACCATCTATCTGAGGATGAAAGGTTGTACTAAGATAAACTTGGGTGCCAAAACCTTTTTGGAACGCTTTCTAAAAGTGAGAAGTGAATTGGGTACCTCTGTCTTAGATAATAGATAACGGAACACCGTATAACCTGACCAACTCTTTGATGTAGAGTTTGGCGTAATCCTCGACAGAATAAGAGGTATGAACTGGAAGGAAATGAGCTGATTTGGTCATTCTGCTATAATGACCCAAACTGAATCATGCTGATGACGAGTCCGAGGCAAACTCTTCACGAAGTCCATGTTCACAACTTCCCACTTCCAAGTAGGAATACTGAACTCTTGTATGGACCCACTAGTCTTCTGATGCTCTATCCTAACCTGCTGACATATAAAGTACTTAACCATAAATTTTGTAATATCTCTCTTCATCCCACTCCACTAATAGATTTCCCGCAAGTCGCGGTACATCTTTGTGGCCCCTGGATGAATAGAGTAGCGCGCACCATGTATTTCTACAAGAATTCGCTGCCTTGAGTCATCTACACCTGGAACACAGAGACGACCCTGACAACGAAGGACACCATCTCCCCCTTGGGATAAAACCTCTATTTTCTGATTTTGAACTGACTCTTTCAACTTGACAAGGCTGGGATCTCTATCTTGCTTTTCTTTCACCTCGGAAACTAGATATGATTCTAAGCTACTCTAAACACACACACCACCCTCTAAAGAATCGACTAAGCGAACGCCTAGTCTGGCAAGATGATGAACTTCCTGAGCTAACTTCTTTTTACTATACTCAACATGAGAAACACTGCCCATGGATAGTCTACTGAGAGTGTCGGCCACTATGTTGGCCTTGCTCGGATGATAGAGGACACTCATGACATAATTTTTCAAGAGCTCTAACCACCTTCTCTGACGAAGATTGAAATTTTTTTTAGAAAAGACAACTGAAGGCTCTTATGATATGTGAAGTCATCTACATGAACTCCGTAGAGATAATGCCTCCAAATCATCAAGGCAAAGACTACGGCTGCTAACTCAAGATCATGAGTAGGATAATTCTTCTCATGGGGTTTAAGTTATCTGGAGACGTAGGCTATGACCTTACCATGCTGCATGAGGACACAACCTAAACCTACTCTGGATGCATCACAGTACACCACAAACCCTTATGAACCATCTGGAAGAGCTAAGACTGGAGTTGAGGTGAGTCGAGTCTTCAACTCCTGAAAACTCTTCTTGCAAGGATCAGACCAATGAAACTTGACTTTCTTCTGAGTCAATTTGGACATAGGGGACACAATAGAAGAAAATCTTACAACAAACCATTTGTAATAGCCAGCCAAACCCAAGAAACTCCTAATATCTGATGGAGAGACAGGGCAAGGACAGTTTCTTATTGCTTAGGTCTTTTGAGAATCTACTCTAATGGCATCACCAAAAATGATTAAACCATGGAATGTTACTGACCTTAGACAAAATTCGCACTTACTAAATTTAGCGAATAGCTGATAATCTATGAGAGTCTGAAGTAATGTTCTGAGATGGTCTGCATGATCGCGCTCACTGCGAGAATAGACCAGAATATCATCTATGAAGACTATGACAAACATGTCCAAGTACTGCTTGAACACACGGTTCATCAAGTCCATGAAAACGGCTGGGGCATTGGTAAGACCAAAGGACATGACAAAGAATTCGAAGTGACCATATCGAGTACGGAAAGCTATTTTTGGAATGTCACATTCTCTGACTCTGAGCTGATGATAGCCAGATCTGAGGTCTATCTTAGAGAAATAACTGGCACCCTGAAGTTGGTCAAACAAGTCATTGATTCTAGGAAGTGGATACTTTTTCTTAACCGTAACCTTATTGAGTTGACGATATTTTATACACATTCTGAGGAAACCATCTTTTTTGCCCATGAATAAGACTGGTGCGTCCCATGGGGAAATGCTGGGTCTGATGAATCCCTTATCTAAGAGATCCTTCAACTGTTCTTTCAGTTCTCTGAGTTCTGTTGGTGCCATTCTGTATGTCGGAATAGAGATAGGCTGAGTGTCTGGAAGAAGATCAATACCGAAGTCTATTTCCCTTTCGGGAGAAATTCCTGAAAGATCTTCGGGAAAGACATCTGAATATTCATTTATAACTGGGACTGATTCAAGACTGGAAGTCTTGGAACTAGAATCCTTAACATGAACAAGATAATAGACACATCCCTTAGATATTATTTTCCTTGCCCGAAGGTAGGAAACAAATTGACCTCTAAAAGCAAATACACTACCCTTCTACTCTAGGAGGGGTTCATTCGAAAATTGAAACTGGACTATTCTATTTCTGTAGTCGACTATGGTATAGCAGGAATGAAGCCAATCCATGCCGATAATGATATCAAACTCCATCATTTCTAATTCGACTAAGTCTGCTGAAGTGACTTTCAGAAATACCATAATCGGGCAGTTCCTGTATACCCACCGGGCTATGATGATATTAACCACTAGGGTAGAGACTGAAAAGGGATCTGCTAGGATTTTGGGACTGATTCTAAAATCAACTTTTATATAAGGAGTAACAAAAGACAAAGAAGCTCCTGAATCTAGCAAAGTTGTAACACCCCGTACTTAATTACGTGTATTAGCCATGGTTATATGTGTTTGAGTATATGTATTGATCATAAGTTAGGTATATATGAGTTTAAGTATGAGTATTGATTATTTTGAGATGGTTTCAAGTGTATAGTTTGATTATATGTGTATGGGAATCGACTTTATTTATACCGGAATTTCCTCGTCGAAGTTTCTATGCGAAGTTTATCGAGTTAGCTTTCAACGATATAAAGATTTCTGAAAACAGATGAGTATCGGATATAAGCGAGCATGTTCGAAACTTGAAAACGGTGGACGCAATGAACAGTTAATGTGCAGAAATTTTCTGCACACAAAAGTACTGCAGCCAAACAGATTTTTGGGTCGACTTTAAACGATCATAACTCCTTGTACAAAATGAACTGTGTGAGCTTCTATATATAGATGAGAATTCCCGAGAGTCTTCTTTCTGATGCAATTGGTTTCATCCAAATCCAACGTCTGAGTAAGGAGTTATACTCGTTTTACTTCAGCCTCTCAAAACAGATTTTAAGGGTCAACTTCAAACGATCATAATTCCTTGTACAGGACGAACTGGGTGGCCTACTTTATATGAAATGAAATAACTTTGAATTATCTATCCAACGATATCAATTTCACCCAAATCCGATATCGGAGCGAAGTGTTATGGTCGATTTACTTTAGCCTATCAAAACAGTCCACCATGGACAGATTCGGATTTACTTAAATTTTTAAGGGCAATATGGTCATTTTCCATCACCTCATGGACGAAAATTGGTCATTATATACATATACTTAGCCTCATATCCATCATGTTATCATCCAAATTATTGAAGAATAAGAAACCCTAGTCTAAGTTCAACTCCAATTATCCTGTGATTCGACCGTAGAAAGTCCAAATTGATTCCGTAGTTGTGTTCACCGTCTCGAGGGCTTCGAGAAGCACCCCTTATTTGTGCCAACAGGACTTCGAAATCAAAAGGGCCATTTTATGGTAAGGATGTAAATTATGTTGGTGTTATTTATATGGATATGTATATATATATATGCATGTGAGCATAAGAAGTATGTTATTTGATTGTTGTTGAAAGATGATTGGGAAATAATGTTGGATTATGTTGAATTGTGAAGGTATTTGGTGTGATGATGTGGTATTGATGATTATATATATATATATACACATAAACCTATTGTTCAAGTTGGTTTTTGGAATGTTTTGCAACTATTGGTTGTATGGAATTATGGAAGAGAATTGTGATTTTGGGTTGCTAATACTAGATGTCAAACATTTCATTGTAGTTAAGTGATTTGTAAAGGCGGGAAGTTGTGTTGAATTGGTATCCGAATCTACAACGAGGTATGTAAAGCATACTCTAACGATGTTCTTTGGCATGAAAACACCAATGTTCCATCAAGTAAGATTCCGAGGTTGTCCAAAAACATGTATTGTTCTACATTACCAACGAAGTTGTTTCCATTCTATAAAGTGACAAAATGCTTCATTGATATACCAAAAGGCTCCTATTTCATTGTTGTGATATTGATGATTCTGAAACACATTGTTGATGTACCAATGAGTCTTTATTACATTGTTATTGTATAGAAGGTCTATTACTTGGTTCTTATTGATGTATCGTTGTTTCAAAGTATCAAAAATGTGGTGGCGACCGAAATAACAATCTCAAAGATTAATTGAACTAAGTGATGGAAGTTCTCTCTTATCGGGTGGTATCCCAGGGGTATAAGCCTAGCATGGGTCGATCCCTATTTATGTGTTTATGGGTGGTATCCCAGGGGTATAAGCCTAGCATGGGTCGATCCCTATTTACGTGTTTATGGGTAGTATCCCAGGGGCATAAGCCTAGCATGGGTCGATCCCAGTTGATATGTACTGGAGGCAGCCTAATGGTCACAGTACTGTACAGTAATGATTACAAAGATGTTAAGGACGAAGGTAAAGTGATTGAATAAATTCAATGTACAGGTTGTCACAAGTTCTAGTAAGTGTGGTCCACTCCTATTACGATTTATTCACTTGTTTCGGATTTCTATTGAGCTCCTATATCATATGTGATTATCTACAGCTTTACATACTCAGTACATATTTCGTACTGACGTCCCCACGGGGACCTGCATTTCATGCTACAGGCACAGGTACCTTAGCTCATTCACAACATAGATAGGAGCCAGGTCATACAACTATTATTGGTAAGCTCCAGTTTGCTTCGGAGTTTTCCGAGTCAGTTCCTTATGTTTTGTTATTGTACAGGAGTTATGTGTGGGCGGGGGTTTGTCCCGACCCTAGTTATGTCATGTATATCCTAGAGTCTTTGTAGACATAAGGAAGGGTAAAGTCATGGAAGTTTATATAGTGATGTTATATCTGTATATGTGGTGGCCCCGACGGTCAAGTATTATATATATATATATTTGTGTGTGTTGTGCTGATACAGGTAATTAGATCCTTCTATATGCAACGAAGTGCTGTCCAAATTTTTGGTGACATGTAAGGGAAAGTACAGGTATTTGAACGGGTTCTCCCGGGCCTTCTCGGCTTCGGGTGCCAGTCCGACCCGATGGGATTTTGGGGCGTGACAAAAGTGGTATCAGAGAGGTTCGTCCTAGTGAGTCTACAAAGCCGTGTCTACATAGAGTCTTGTTTATCGGTGTGTTTTGCACCACATCTATAAACAGGAGGCTATGGACATTTAGGAATTATTTCTTTTCTTCATGTCTTATATCGTGCGATAGAGCTTATATTGTATATGAAGTCATAGTTGACCAGTGAATCAGTTTGTTTCTCTTATTATAGTAATGATGCCGGTTACCAGAAGCAAGAATACCGGTAAGCAAGTAGATGTGGCTGCCGGAGAGGGGACTAGTAAGTCACCCACTATACCAACTAATCAAAGTGAGGCTCCAGCTGAGCATACATCAGAAACTTTCCCCAGTCTGGAAGAAATAAGGGGGAGGAGAACTATATCCCCAGAGCCACCTATTAATGTTGTTGATCAAGATCTTAGAAATGCAGTGCAACTTTTAACTCGTATAGTTGTTGGGCAAGCTCAAGGGCGAGCCATTCCTACTGCAGGTCCTAGTGGTATAGATAGGGCGGCTAGTCTTTGAACACCGGATTTTCTTAAGATGGATCCGCCTACTTTTATCGGATCCGATCTTAACGAAGATCCGCAGGACTTTATTGATCAGATCCAAAGGGCCCTAGAGGTGATGCATGTATCGGGCAGAGAGACAGTGGAGTTAGCCGCGTATAGATTCAAAGGTGAGGCTATATATTGGTATGAAGACTGGAAACGGTCAAGGGGAATTGATGCACCCCCAGCTACTTGGAAAGAGTTCAAAGAGGCATTTATTGATCATTATCTTCCATATGAGACTCGTCAGGCCTGTGCGGATCATTTCTTAAATCTTCGACAGGGTAATACAAGTGTGAGGGAGTATAGTCTTCGATTTAATTCTTTGTCCAGATATGCTCCTAATATTATAGCTACTATGGATGACAGAGTTCATCAGTATGTGGATGGATTGGATCCGTATTTGGTTAGGGATTGTACTATTGCCACTTTGAACAAAGATATGGATTTAGCGAGGATCCAAGCTTTTGCATAGAAAATGGAAGATCAGAGGCAGAGGAGAAGAACACAGGAATCAGAAAGAGGATATTCCAAGAGGGCCAGATCTACAAGGCAGTTCATGGCATCTCAAGGAGTGTTCAGACCACAGTTTTCTGCTAGACCACCTAGGCCATTATCTTCTTATTCTGCAGCTAGTGCCCCACCACAGTTCCAAGGGTCCAGAGGAAATTAATTTAGGCATAGAAGTGAGAGTCAGAGTTCGCGGATAGTGGGGTACCAAGGGCAAGGGAATATGAGCCAATCGAGACCTCCTCGAGAGCCATGCAATAAATGTGGAAGGTATCATTTGGGCGCATGTCAGCTGGGGACCAATGTTTGCTTTTGGTGCAGTATGTCGGGGCATATGATGAGGGAATGCCCACGAAGGGACATAGGGGGTATGGCACGACCTACGGGGTCATTTGTTGCATCATCATCATTGATGCCTTATTCAGGAAGGGGTGCACAACTAATGAGTCATGTTAGAGGTGATAGAGGAGCCACGGGTTCTAGCGGGGCTCAAAATCATACGTATGCTCTAGCAGATCGACAAAATTTAGAGGCTTCCCCAAATGTGGTTACGGGTACGTTGTCTATCTTTTCATTCGATTTATATGCCTTAATTGATCCCGGTTCCACATTATCTTATGTTACTTCATTGGTTGCTGGAAAGTTCAAAAGAATACCCGAACTATTAGTTAAGCCATTTGAAGTATCCACACCGGTTGGGGAATCTATTATAGCTAAAAGGGTTTATCGAAACTGCATAGTAACTGTTTGTGGTCGTGATACGATGGCTGATCTTGTATAGTTAGAAATGGTAGATTTTGATGTTATAATGGGTATGGACTGGTTGGCGTCTTGTTATGCCACAATTGATTGTTGCACGAAAAAGGTATATTTCCATTTTCCAAATGAATCAGTCCTTGAATGGAAAGGTGAAATTAGCGCGCCAAGAGGTAGATTTATTTCTTATTTTAAGGCAAGAATAATGATTTCCAAGGGATACATATATCATTTAGTTAGAGTAAGGGATACAGAAGCAAAGCCACCAACTCTTCACGTTGTTTCGGTGGTAAATGAATTTCCTGATGTATTTCCTGAAGATCTTCCAGGTTTGCCTCCTGAACGAGAAGTAGAGTTTGGTATTGATGTAATACCAGGCACCCACCAATCTCCATTCCGCCGTATAGAATGGCCCCAGAAGAATTACGAGAATTGAAAGAGCAATTGAAAGATTTGCTAGAGAAGGAATTCATAAGGCCTAGTATGTCCCCTTGGGGAGCACCAGTGTTATTTGTGCGCAAAAAGGATGGCTCGCTGAGGATGTGTATTGATTATCAGTAATTGAATAAGGTGACTATTAAGAATAAATATCCTCTCCCAAGAATTGATGATTTATTTGATCAGTTACAGGGCGCCAAGTGTTTTTCTAAGATTGATTTGAGGTCAGGTTACCACCAAGTGAGGGTCAAAGAGAAAGATATACCCAAGACAGCTTTCCGAACATGGTATGGTCATTATGAGTTTCTAGTTATGTCATTTGGGCTAACAAATGCACCTGCAGCTTTTATGGATTTGATGAATAGGGTGTTTAAGCCATTCCTGGATGTATTTGTGATAGTTTTTATAGATGATATTCTAGTTTATTCTAGATCAGAAGAGGACTATGCCAATCACTTACGACAGGCATTGCAGACTCTTCGTGATTGTAAGCTTTATGCGAAGTTCTCTAAATGTGAGTTTTGGTTAAAGTCGGTGGCATTTTTGGGTCATATTGTATCTAGTGAAGGGATAAAGGTTGATGCTCAAAAGATAGAAGCTGTGAAGAACTGGCCAAGGCCCACAACGCCTACGGAGATTCGTAGTTTTCTCGGGTTGGCCGGTTATTATAGAAGGTTTGTTAAAGACTTTTCTTCCATTTCAGCACCCTTAACCAAGCTAACGCATAAAGCATCCAAGTTCCAATGGAATGATGCGTGTGAGGAGAGTTTCCAAGAATTGAAGAATAAGTTGACTTCTACACCTGTGTTGGTACTTCCAGAAGGTACAGAAGGGTATACAGTGTATTGTGATGCTTCGAGAATTGGTTTAGGATGTGTATTAATGCAGCATGGTAAGGTGATAGCATATGTCTCAAGGCAATTGAGGCCACATGAGAAAAATTACCCCACACATGATCTTGAGCTGGCAGCGGTTATCTTTGCTTTAAAAATATGGCGCCACTATTTATATGGGGTTCATGTTGATATATATACTGATCACAAGAGCTTACAATATATTTTCAGTCAGAAGGATCTAAATCTGAGGCAGCGAAGGTGGATGGAACTATTAAAAGATTATGATGTTGATATTTTGTATCACCCAGGGAAAGCGAATATAGTAGCTGATGCGTTGAGTCGTAAGGCTATGATGGCACCTATAGAAAGGCAAGGGATGATTAAAGATCTTCATCAATTAGCTAGTCTAGGAGTTCGTCTTCTCGAAACTCCGGACGAGGAGCTTATTGTGCATAATGTCGCGGAATCCTCATTAGTAGCTGAGGTGAAAGAGAAGCAAGATGCAGATCCTATTTTATTACAGCTTAAGGAGAATGTTCAGAGTGGTGCGACCAAGGCATTTGAACTTACGCGAGAAGGAGTACTTCAGTGCCAAAACCGATTGTGTGTGCCGGATGTAGACGGGGTAAGAAAGAAGATTATGACAGAGGCACATTTTTCAAGGTATTCCATTCATCCAGGATCAACCAAAATGTATCAAGATTTGAAAGATATGTATTGGTGGAATGACATGAAAAGGAACATCGCAGAATTTGTAGCTGAATGTCCAAATTTCCAACGAGTTAAAGTGGAACATCAAAAGCCCGGAGGCTATATGCAATGCATAGATCTTCCAATTTGGAAGTGGGACATGATCAACATGGATTTTGTTACAGGTTTGCCTCGTACAGCTCGGAAATTTGATTCTATATGGGTGATTGTGGATAGGCTTACTAAATCCGCACATTTCTTACCCGTTAAGACCACTTACACAGTTGAAGAATATTCGAAGCTGTATGCTAAAGAAATAGTCCGATTACATGGGGTGCCAACTTTTATTATATCGGATCAGGGAACTCAATTTACCACAAACTTTTGGAAGTCTTTCCCATGAAGTTTGGGAACACAAGTGAATCTGAGTACAGCTTTTCACCCTCAGACGGATGGACAAGCAGAGCGCATCATTCAAACACTTGAAGATATGCTACGAGCATGTGTTATAGATTTTAAAGGCAGCTGGGATGATCATTTACCTCTTATTGAGTTTGCCTACAATAATAGCTATCATTCAAGTATCAAAATGGCACCATATGAAGCTTTATATGGGAGGAAGTGTAGATCACCAATAGGATGGTTCGAAGCGGGTGAAACTCTTATGTTCGGACCGGATCTTGTGTATCAAGCCATAGAAAAAGTCAAGTTGATTCAGTAACGGTTGAAAACAGCCCAAAGTCGACACAAGTCATATGCGGATAGTAGAAGAAGAGGGCTAGAGTTTTCGTTAAGCGATTGAGTATTTTTGAAGGTATCGCTAATGAAAGGGGTGATGAGATTTTGCAAGAAAGGAAAGTTGTGTCCACGATATATAGGCCCGTATAAGATTATTCGAAGATGTGGGCAAGTTGCTTATGAATTAGAGATATCCCAGGAACTCTCATCAGTGCATCCAATATTTCATGTATCGATGCTTCGAAAGTGCATCAAAGATCCGTCCCTTATTACTTCTACTGAAGATGTGCAAGTAACAGAAGATCTTACCTATGAGGAGATGCCTATTTCTATATTAGATCGTCAAGTTAAGAAGATGAGAAACAAAGAAGTAGCATTGGTGAAAGTACTTTGGAGAAATCAACAGAGGGAAGAGATTACATGGGAAGCGGAGGAAGCAATGAAATCAAAATACCCTTATTTGTTCAAAGGTGAAAAAGAAGTGCAAGGAGTGGAACTGGGACGCTAACAAGTAAGTTTTTACATATGCATAATATCTATATGATGACGTGAATATCAATTATGAATTCGAACTTGTTTCGGCTAAATAACTACATTCACATTCGAGGACGAATGTCCTTAAGGGGGGAAGGATGTAACACCCCGTACTTAATTACGTGCATTAGCCATGGTTATATGTGTTGGAGTATATGTATTGATCATAAGTTAGGTATATATGAGTTTAAGTATGAGTATTGATTATTTTGAGATGGTTTCAAGTGTATAGTTTGATTATATGTGTATGGGAATCGACTTTATTTATACCGGAATTTGCTCGTCAAAGTTTCTATGCGAAGTTTATCGAGTTAGCTTTCCAATGATATAAAGATTTCTGAAAACAGATGAGTATCGGATATAAGAGAGCATGTTCGAAACTTGAAAACGGTGGACGCAATGAACAGTAAATGTGCAGAAATTTTCTGCACACAAAAGTACTGCAGCCAAATAGATTTTTGGGTCGACTTTAAACGATCATAAATCCTTGTACAAAATGAACTGTGTGATCTGCTATATATCGATGAGAATCCCCGAGAGTCTTCTTTCTAATGCAATTGGTTTCATCCAAATCCAACGTCTGAGTAAGGAGTTATACTCGTTTTACTTCAGCCTCTCAAAACAGATTTTAAGGGTCAACTTCAAACGATCATAATTCCTTGTACAGGACGAACTGGGTGGCCTAATTTATATGAAATGAAATACCTTTGAATTATCTATCCAACGATACCAATTTCACCCAAATCCAATATCAGAGCGAAGAGTTATGGTCGATTTACTTTAGCCTATCAAAACAGTCCGCCATGGACAGATTCGGATTTACTTAAATTTTTAAGGGCAATATGGTCATTTACCATCACCTCATGGACGAAAATTGGTCATTATATACATATACTTAGCCTCATATCCATCATGTTATCATCCAAATTATTGAAGAATAAGAAACCCTAGTCTAAGTTCAACTCCAATTATCTTATGATTCAACCGTAGAAAGTCCAAATTGATTTCGTAGTTGTGTTCACCGTCTCGAGGGCTTCGAGAAGCACCCCTTATTTGTGCCAACAGGACTTCAAAATCAAAAGGGCCATTTTATGGTAAGGATGTAAATTATGTTGGTGTTATTTATATGGATATGTATATATATATGCATGTGAGCATAAGAAGTATGTTATTTGATTGTTGTTGAAAGATGATTGGGAAATAATGTTGGATTATGTTGAATTGTGAAGGGATTTGGTGTGATGATGTGGTATTGATGATTATATATATATATATATACACACATAAACCTATTGTTCAAGTTGGTTTTTGGAATGTTTTGCAAATATTGGTTGTATGGAATTATGGAAGAGAATTGTGGTGTTGGGTTGCTAATACTAGATGCCAAACATTTCATTGTAGATAAGTGATTTGTAAAGGCGGAAAGTTGTGTTGAATTGGTATCCTAATCTACAACGAGGTATGTAAAGCATACTCTAACGATGTTCTTTGGCATGAAAACACCAATGTTCCATCAAGTAAGATTCCGAGGTTGTCCAAAACCATGTATTGTTCTACATTACCAACGAAGTTGTTTCCATTCTATAAAGTGTCAAAATGCTTCATTGATATACCAAAAGGCTCCTATTTCATTGTTGTGATATTGATGATTCTGAAACACATTGTTGATGTACCAATGAGTCTTTATTACGTCGTTATTGTATAAAAGGTCTATTACTTGGTTCTTATTGATGTATCGTTGTTTCAAAGTATCAAAAATGTGGTGGCGACCGAAATAACAATCTCAAAGATTAATTGAACGAAGTGATGGAAGTTCTCTCTTATCGGGTGGTATCCCAGGGGCATAAGCCTAGCATGGGTCGATCCCTATTTACGTGTTTATGGGTGGTATCCCAGGCGCATAAGCCTATCATGGGTCGATCCCAGTTGATATGTACTGGAGGCAGCCTAATGGTCATAGTACAGTACAGTAATGATTACAAAGATGTTAAGGACGAAGGTAAAGTGATTGAATAAATTCAATGTACAGGTTGTCACAAGTTCTAGTAAGTGTGGTCCACTCCTATTACAATTTATTCACTTGTTTCGGATTTCTATTGAGCTCCTATATCATATGTGATTTTCTACAACTTTACATACTCAGTACATATTTCGTACTGACGTCCCCACGGGGACCTGCATTTCATGCTACAGGCACAGGTATCTCAGCTCATTCACAGCATAGATAGGAGCCAGGTCATACAGCTATTGTTGGTGAGCTCCAGTTTGCTTCGGAGTTTTCCGAGTCGGTTCCTTATGTTTTGTTATTGTACAGGAGTTATGTGTGGGCGGGGGTTTGTCCCGACCCTAGTTATGTCATGTATATCCTAGAGGCTTTGTAGACATAAGGAAGGGTAATGTCATGGAAGTTTATATAGTGATGTTATATCTGTATATGTGGTGGCCCCGACGGCCAAGTATTATATATATATATATATTTGTGTATGTTGTGTTGATACAGGTAATTAGATCCTTCTATATGCAACGAAGTGTTGTCCAAATTTTTTGTGACATGTAAGGGAAAGTACAGGTATTTGAACGGGTTCTCCCGGGCCTTCTCGGCTTCGGGTGCCAGTCCGGCCCGATGGGATTTTGGGGCGTGACAAAAGCGTAAACATGCACATAAAAGATCTGTAACACACCAGTAACTATATTAGGAGAATTTTCCTGATCTTGTCCAGTCTGAAGAGAATAGAGATGATTTGGGCGTTACCCACTGTAGCACTGGAGGTGGCACCCGACTGATTTGGATGACCGGACTGAGCTGAGGAGCGGATATGACTCTGGTAACCTGATTGAGGGCAGTCTCTAACTTTTTGGCCTGGCTTGTCACAACCGAAACAGACATCACTGCCAGCTCTGCACACACCCTTGTGGTTCTTACCATAAGTCTGACAAAGAGGATTAGTTCGGGCACTGCTAACACTGCCATGGGTCTTAGAGCCCGGCGCTCTATCTCTGTTTCCCTCTCTGAACTTAGGAACTGGAGCACTGGCTGTAGAGGAAGCTGGAACTGATGACTTAGGATGAAACTGAGAATGGTTTCCTCCTTCTGATTTAGGCTGAGCAAAGTTGAAACTACCTGTCTTCGCTAGCTTATTTTTCTTCTCCCTTATCTTAATATTTTGTTCCTCTATTTTTTGAGTGTGGGCCATAAGTCTGGCTAAGGTCATGTCACTATTTAGCATGGTGAATCTGCACTCATTAACCATGTTGTCGTTCACCCCTGAGACGAACTTACTCATCCTTGCCCTGCTATCTGCAACCACATGAGGGGCATATCTGGCTAATTGAGTAAACTTAGAGAACACTCTGTCACTATCATATTGACCTGCCTGAGGTTGATGAATTCTACCACCTTAGCTTCTCTAAGCTCTAGGGGAAAGAATCGATCAAGGAAAGCTGAAGCAAACTCCTCCCACTCAACTGACCCTGCATCTTCTGCCCTTTCTGACTTTCACTGCTTGAACCAAGTGTGAGCAACATCCTGAAACTGATATGCAGCCAACTCAGCACTCTAAACGGTAGTCACCCCATGATATTTTTCACCTTCTGCACCTGGTCTAGGAATTCCTGAGGGTCTTCGTCTGTCTTAGACCCGAAAAAGGTTGGAGGATTCATTCGGGTGAAGTCCCAAATTCTAGTTGTAGCTGAATTAGCCACTGGATTAGCCAAAATGACAGCTGGTCGTTCATTCTAGGCAACAACTGACTGAGCAAGAGTCGTAAATGCAGCCCTGAACTCCGCATGAGAAACATGATCGTCCAAGGGATTTTCTTGGACAGACTGGGTTCTTCTCTTAGAAACATGTTTTGAAATAAAGAGAAAAAACGGATTAGACTGAGAGATTGACTTGAGATTATGCTCACTGGCATGACATGAATACTGAAAGAGGGGAAACTATTCCTAAAACATCTTATAGCCTCATGCACATAAATGTGGCGCACAACACACCCATGTACAAGACTCTACTAGATGCGGCTTTCAGACGTTCTAAGACTCTATTTAACCTTAGTCTCTGATACCAAGTTTGTAACGCCCCAAACTGGCACCCGGAATGCTATACGGTGCTCATGACCTCAAAGGACCACAATCTAACCCATGATTGATATTTGTACCTGTATACTGCATAAAATACTGAATAATGCGAAAACATGAACTGAAAGACCATAAGGTTCAATCTGAAACATGACATGAATAATGTGACATCTGTGTGGGGTAATAAAATACCCAAAACAAAACTGGAAATACTGAAATCTAAAATATGATAGTCTAGAAAGCCTCTAATATGACTGTCTGAATGAGTAAGGAGTTGATGGGACATGTCCCCAACTAACTCCAACTAATAAACAAATCAATGAGATAATAGAAAAACCGTCATGTCCTTGAAAGATGAGGACTCACTTCTAGTCCTGACTGTTGATACTGAGATCTACTGCTGCTCTGGACCTCGTGTCTCGAAACCTATGGTATAAGACATCATAGCGCGAATGCGTCAGTACTTTAAATGTACTGGTATGCATGTGAGGTAGGCTGAATGTATGGGGTCCATATGCATGAACAATAATAATAACTGACTGACTATCATGAGCGTGAGAATACATGCATGAGACATAATAACTGACACTAATAATGTGATAACATAATTTCTGAATCTGAATACTAATGACATGACATACTGATAACTGACATGACTGATAACATGAATGATTGTATCTGAATATAACTGATAACATGAGTGACTGTATCTGATGGAACTATTTGAGTTCCGTACTGTATTTGAGTTGACTGTGTCTGACAGTCCTGTAATCTGAAGAACTATCTGAGTTCTTTTTCTGAGACTGATACTGAAACTGTGGGAGGTATTTATTTAACCAACATGCCTCTAATACGCCATTATGGCTGAGTTGGGATCCAATCTGTAACCCCAATTAGAAGGGTGTTATTACCGCGCCACCAGTAAGGACAAGTTGTGGGTGACCCTTATCCGATAGAGTCCCCAAAAGAGAACGGTAGGGCCCTTATCTGACAGTGCTTATCCACCTCATCAACCCTCATCGGATAGTGTTGATGTCTCAACCTATGCTGGCTACATAGTTCTGAAATGCAAGGATGATTTCTAAGGATCACACCCTTATCTGACAGTGTGTGTTCCCATTCTTGGGTTCACTCGGTGCTAATTCCTACTCCCATCTGATTAGACTCTGAACATGATTAACTGAACTGAACTGAACATGGACTGAGTTACTAAATTCTGTTGACTGACGAAATACTACTGATATCTGATAACTGACTGAGTTCATGAGATCATGGAGATTTTTCCTGAGTCATAAGACTGTCTGGAGTCTAAGAATTCATATCTTGACTGAGAATATCATGAAAAGATGACATAGATCTAGGCATACCACTAATATTTCGGGTACAAGTACCCCCAGGACTCGATAGAAGGAAACTGACAAAGCATGATTTACTTGAGCACATGACTAACATCATAATCCATTATACATTTATTGAAGCATTTCATCAAACATGTGATGGGGATACACTTGTACATACATGGGTATTTCATGATATAACGCTAATTAGGAAATTTTCCTTCATCTAGTCATTTAATCAAACATATTGCTGGCATGGTTTATGTAAACATCATTGTACAATAATAAAACATCATGGTTCCAATCTAATTTCATCAATCAAGGGTTTAGTCATAGGGTTGCATGAATCTATATCTATAATAATTAAACCCACATAGAAACCATCACCCAACATGGAGTAGATTTCAATTTCTCACTTATCAACATAAACAATAACAGCCAAATCATGAAAACATAAAGAAAATCCATAACTTGAATTTAGAAAAGGGATTCTTGGACTTCATGGACAAAAGAGGTCCATGAATGAACACTAAGCATACCTAGGTTAAGATTCTTGATGTTTTCTTGAACTTGAAGAATTGAAATCCCTTAGTTTATTAAAGAATATTGGATTTTGTTCTTGGAGAGTAATGTTAGAGAGAAACCCTAATATTGGTTGTGAAATAATCACAAACCAAATGGCTTAAATCGGATATAATTGGGTATATATAAACGGGTGGCAAATGACCAAAATACCCCTGTTAAAATAACCTGTAAATACTGAACGTAGGGTGCGACGGGCAAGGGAGACGGTCCGTCCGAACTGCGACGGTCCGTCGGTCTCTACCGTCGGACCTAGGCAGAAACTAGCCCTACTGGCTTCGTGCGATGGTGAATTTTGATGGTCCGTCAAGGCTGCGACGGTCCATCGACTGCTACCGTCGGACCTAGGCAGAAAGTAGGTTCACTGCCTCAGTGCGACAGTAGGCTCCGACGGTCCTTCGAGCTAGAGACGGTCCGCCAACCTGACCATCGGTTCTGGGCAGTCCAATTTGCTTTCATAAAATATCCACAACTTCTTACCCCGATACCAAATTTTGATGAAATTTGTATCGATGGAAAGATTATTTAATTTTCCACGTGATAGAAAGTGAAAATCTTAAAAATACTACGTGTACAAACATGGATTCATATTTCAAAGCAAGTTCTAACATCCTTGAGATGATTTCAAGCTAAGAAAAAGTACGGGTATTAAGGGCAATTGTTGATACTTTGTTTTAGTATGCCATACTGAAGTAGGTCAAAATTCATAACATATGACGTCAAAGGAGGCGATGGTACATAATATAATAAGATGTCACTCTGAAGGAGGTGATGGTCCATAATATAATAAGATGTCACTCTAAAAGAGGTGCTAGTCCATAATAATATGTCTCTCTGAAGGAGGTGATGGTCCATAATAATAATATGTCACTCTGAAAGAGGCGGCGGTCAATAATATAATAAGATGTCACTTTGAAGGAGGTGACGGTCCATAACATAATAATATATCACTCTGAAGGAGGTGACGGTACATAATATAATAAGATGATTTCTCAAATAAAGTGATAGTCCAATGCATTCTATTAAAGGATGGAAAATCCAAATATAATAAAGAGTGGACGACCAAAATATCATAAGATGTGTCACCTCGAATGAAATGACAATTCGGTATGCCCTCTTGAAAGGGTGAATGACCCAAACATAATAATAAATGGTGAATGACCAAAATATAATAAGATGTGTCACCTCGAACGAAGTGACAATTTGATATGTCCTCTTGAAAGGATGGACGACCCAAATATAATAAAATATGTCCTTTAGAAAGGGTGGATGACGCAAATAAGATATGAAGAGATAGAAGTTGATTTGTTGAACTTCATCCTTTGAATCAGGAGTCCTTTAAAGGGCTTGCACATGTCCTGAGATTCTAGATTAGCTCATCAAACCTTGAGAAGATACTTTTGCATTATTTCTTAGAGGTGATCCTACATAACGTCACCTGTACAAATTGAACAACACTCATTAATAATGGAAAAATTTGTTATAACTAAGTCAGGAATGTAATAGAAGGCAGAGTTTAAAGATAAAAAATGGAGTTGTTTGGCTCATGATGATTTAGAGATAGTAGTCCGAATAATATCTCCACATCTTCATCGTTATTCTGGATCAATTCCCTATAAAATTAGAGAAAGTGTTAGAGATCATAACGAACTAATAGAAACATAAATCATGAGAAAAATGAGGGAGAAAAGTTGTCTGGATTATTATGGTAGGTCACAGTGGGTCTGATAATGCCTTTTGTCGTGCTTAAACGTGTCAACTTTGTGACTTCACTATTCCTGCATCCAAAGAAAAATTCTAAGTTTTGAGATATTATCAGTGTTGGTATTGTATTGCTCTCCTGATGCACCTCATTGATCATTGATTTGCAAATTTTCTGATCTTGAAGTATAACTTTTGTGGAATTTCTTAGGGTCCTCCTCACAAATTCTGCCCCAGTCTATAACATATGACTCCCGAACTTTCTTATAACTTATGTGGCATGGAATTTTTGAGATCTTCTCAAAAATTCCACCCCAGTCTAAAATGCAAAACACTTGAGTTGTATCCAGTGTAGCGTACTCTCAATAACGTCTAATCTTCAACTTTGTAGCACATGTGAAATTTTTGAGACCTTTGATATTTCGGCTTTTGATAAAACATTTTAGGCCCTTTTCTTAGGATAATTGTGTGTTTTCAAGCAACTATTTTTGTATTTAACATTGGACTTTAGTGTTTTCAGGACAAGAACTGAAAGTGAATAATAACTTGAAAAAACTGGGCAAAACAAGAGAAAAATGACAAGCGACGACTTAGGCGATGGACCGTCGACTATGCGACGGAACGATGGCCTAACCGTCGCCCAAAAGTAGAAGGCAGTGTCACTGGAAGTCCCGCGATGGGCCGTTGACCCTACGATGACCCGTCGCTAAGAAACAGAATATAGTATCACTGGATCTCCAGCAACATTCCAGGCGACGGACCATCGCCCCAGCGATGAACCGTCTCCCAACCCGTCGAGCATGACGCAATAATTTCGAGTTTAAATTTTAAAACCCAGTTCCTGAAATCATATAAATACTAAGTATTAGGTTTTATTTCAGAATTTTTGACAATATTATCAGGCTTACTCCTCTATTGAGAGCATTGTAACACCTTTCTTTGAGATTTGAAGCTAGAAACTAAGATCTGATTATTATTCCCATATTTTTCATTGAAGGATGAGAAGAACAATATTTTAAATTTTGTAAGTAATCTCTTAAAGCTATTTATGAACATCAATATGTCTTTGAAATCTTATATGGAGATGAGCAGCTAAACTCCCATAACTAGGGTTATGGGAGCCTTGATGTAAAGAGTTGCTTGGGGTTGTGAATCCATTTGATTTCTAACGTCTATCTAAATTGCATGAATCTCTCTTTATTATAATGACATCTCTTGGTTGCAAACTTGAGAAGTGATCCCATGAACACCCCTTGTCTGAACAAGAAAGTGGATATTGGGAAAAAAGGTGATTCACATGAAATCCATGGGTTTACCCTTTGGGTTAAGCGTTAATGCCCTAACGGGATCAACCCTCATGAGAGTTCTATTGAATAAATCCTTTAAGTTCAAAAAAAGTAAAGGGTGAAATACCCATTAGGTTGAGAAAAAAGTGGGTAATTCTTAGAATTCAATATTTCTTGCAATTGAAATTATAAGTTAGAAATCGAGCACAAATTCACAACCCTAACTATTTGAACATCTTGGTGAGCATAACTCTAGTTAACTCACTCTTATTGAAATTATACTTGCATTAACTCTCATTAGATGAACCTCTATGTGATACAAGAACGAAAGAATATTATTAACACATTAAAATCTCCCTTTATTCCGGAATCTTAGATCAACAGTCCATTAAGAATCAGCTTAGTTGCACAAGTATTCCCTGTGGGATTCGACCTCAACCTTTGTTGGGTTCTATATTTGACAACGACCGCTTACACTTTCGTAAGAAAGTTGTAATTTGGGTGTATTAAATTTTGGCATCGTTTTTGGGGAATATGGTTGTCAAGTAAGTCTGTGATTGTTAATTGACCTTTGGTCAAAGTTTCCCAAATTGTACTTTTTGTTTGTTGTTTTTATTTTGTGCAGGTTGATCATTTTGTATGCCAAGTACATGAAGATCAGGTGAACCTTTATTACCTATTCATCTGGAACCTCAACTTATTGGCAGAATGGATGGTCAACAAGACCCAAAGAGAATAGCTGCTCAGCAGGAAGCAGCTAGACTAGCTGCCTTGGCAGCTGCACAAGTGAACCAGCAAAATGTGGATATGCAGGCCGGCAACTAAACCCATATAATGATGATCTGGGTGATGATAATTTATTAAATCTGGTCAACCCGAGGCGTACAGACAATGTGCCTGCACCAACAAATAGGAATGTCAACAGAAATTGCCCTGTTAAGGCAAGACCAGAACGCCAGGCCGTCCAATTTAATCTAGAAGATGATGATGATGACTAGGATGGAGCTGGTGCAACAGGGGCTATTATTCCTCCGTCCTTAGCACCCGAAGCCAAGTTTAATATTACGAGCACTATGATCCAGTTATTGCATCTCAAAGGGATGTTTGGTGAGCTTGCAGGTGATGACCCAAATATGCATTTAGTTAATTTTATCTCGACATTCAAATCATTTAACAACCCAGGATTTGGGCAAAATGCTATTCAGTTGTGGCTATTTCTATTGTCTCTGTCTGGGGAGGCAACTTTATGGTTAAATGGGCTAACTCCCGACTCTATTATCAACCAGAGGCAACTGAAATATGTTTTCCTAGAAATATTCTTTCTGTCATCTAAGAGGGCACAGTTGAGAGATGAGATCAGCAACTTCAGACAGCTTCCGACTGAGGCTCTCCATGAGACTTGGGAGAGGTTCAAGAAAAAGCTTATACAATGTCCAAATCATCAGATGACTAACATCCACCTAATGGAGATCTTATATCGGGCCTTGAACTCTGTGGCGAAGCCAGTAGTGGATAATGCTGCAGGTGGGGCATTCATGGAAATCGTGAGGCTACTATGACTAGTTCGGGGGAGATGTCCCTGGAGGACATGATGGCTAAGTTATTGAAGGGAGTAGAAGCAACAAATACTGGGGTGGCTTAGATGAAAAGTGATTTATCCTCGATGAATCAGTTGGTTGATTCACACTTTTACTTCGATAAAACAGTTGGAACAGCAGATGAACCAAATGCCAGCCACATTTAATCAGAGAAAGAGTGGCATCCTACCAAGCGACATAGTTTAGAACCCAAGAAATGATGGTTTGTGTATGGAAGTTACCACTAGGAGTAGTAAGGTATTGGCAATCCCTCCTGTGGGCAAACCTATGGTTGATATTATGGCAGATGATGTTGAAGAAGCAGAAATTGATCTTCCAGTGGAGTCTGAGAAACTGAATGAGGTTATTAATGATACACCATCCAACCATCAGCAGGTTGATGAGTTGGAAAAGAGTAAGGAAAAAGAGGTTTAAGTGGTGGTTACCACTCTCCCAAAACCACCTCATCCATTTCCCTATCGATTGAAGAAAAAGGCCGACAACATAAAGTTTGGCAAACTTATGGCCATGCTTAAGTAGTTGATGATCAATTTGCCATTGGTGAAGGCATTGGCACAAATGCCCGGGTATGCGAAGTTCATGAAAGACCTTGTCACGAAGAAGCGGACGATTAGCTATTAGCCGGTGGACAATCTCCATCATAGTGGTGCTATCTCCACAAGGTCTTTGGAGCAGAAGAAGGCAGAACTGGTAGCATTTACCATCCCATGCACTATTGGGTCTCTTGATTTTGCAAAAACTCTATGTGATTTGGGAGCTAGTATAAACTTGATGTCGCTTGCTGTGTATAGAAAATTGGGTTTGGGGGATCCTACTCCCACAAACATGAGGGTTGTATATGACGTATTAGTAAAGGTGGCCAGTTTCATATTTTTGGCTGATTTTGTCATTCTCGATTGCATGGTGGATTTTGAGGTGCCCATAATCTTAGGTCGACCTTTCCTCGCAACCGGGAGTGTACTTATTGATTTAAGGGTAAACGAACTACTATTTAGGTTGAATGATGAGGTAGTTCTATGTATGCTAGTCCATGAAACAACATAAAGATATGAGTGTATTCTCTATTATGGATGTCTATTATAAGGAGGAGCAGGAAGTGCCTATAGAAGAAAAATTTACTGTGGAGACTTTAGCCGCTGTATTGATGAATTTTGATCATAACGGTATCGAAGATTATGAGGAGACTGTATGTGCCTTAACGGGCATGGGCTCTTATTCATATGCACCCAAGAAGTTGGATTTGGACTTGAAAAATCTTCCAAGTCCACCTGTTAAGCCTTCTATAGAAGAGCCACCTACCTTGGAGCTGAAAGAGTTGCCCGGCCATTTGAGGTATGTGTTCCTAGGCAGTGGAAATACACTACCTGTTATTATTGCGGCTGACCTGGGTAAGCAACAGGTGGAAGCCCTCACCTCTGTTCTTAAGATATATAAGAGGTCTATTGGTTGGACGATTGCAGATATCATCGGCATTCCTCCTGGTATATGTACACATAAGATTCATCTAGAAGAGAATTGTGTCCCGACTATTGAGCACCAGCGTCGTCTAAACCCACTTATGCAAAAGGTGGTGAAGAAGGAAATCATCAAGCGGCTAAACGCAAGGGTGGTATACCCCATTTCAGACAGTAAGTGGGTGAGTCCCATTTAGTGCGTGCCTAAGAAAGGGGGCATGACAGTTGTAGCTAATGAGAAAAATGAGTTGATCCCACTCTAAGGGTGTTAAGTGGGTCGGACCGGGTCAACTCGGAATCAGCCCATGAATTTTATCCGGTTGGTGGACTGGTCCAGATCCGAGCTTGGTTAAACGGGTCAGTCCAATTCTGGGTCCAATAGTAAAAAATTTTAAAACAACCCTGAATCGGCCCACTTAATCCAACCTGGTCCAACCCACCTAAACCAGGTCAAAATCGATTAAAAATCCGATCAAAACAGATCAAAAACCAAAAAAAAAAGTTTTTTCTCCAATATACACTATATATACCCACCTATATACATTTTAAATATGTTAAACAATAGATATACACTATATATATAGTATATACTACATTACTAATTAAAAAATATATACACATAATACATATACACAATTACATATGTAATATATACGTCTATAGAAGATATATACACATATATACGTACCATTCAATATATATATACTACTTTAAATAAAATATACTACAATATATACACACACACTATATATAGTTATATACTAATTTATAAAACATATACACATGTATACGTTAAATATATACGTCTATAGAATATATATATACACATATATACGTACCATTCAATATATACATACTGCTTTAAAAAAATATACTATAATATATATACTACAATATATACACACACTATATATACAGTTATATACTAATTTATAAAACATATACACATGTATACGTTAAATATATACAACTTTAGAAAATATATACATATATATACGTACCATTCAATATATACATAATACTTTAAATAAAATATACTACAATATATAACACACACTATATATATATAGTTATATACTAATTTATAAAACATATACACATGTATACGTTAAATATATACGTCTATAGAAGATATATACACATATATACGTAACATTCAATATATACATACTACTTTAAATAAAATATACTACAATATATACACACACTATATATATAGTTATATACTAATTTATAAAATATATACACATGTATACGTTAAATATATACGTCTATAGAATATATATACTATATATTTATAGTATATTTATACTATATATATTTATACAATATATTTATACTATATATATAGTTATAGTTATATTTATACTATATATATAGTTATATACTAATTTATAAAATATATACACATGTATACGTTAAATATATACGTCTATAGAATATATATACACATATATACATACCATTCAATAAATACATACTACTTTAAATAAAATATACTGCAATATATATACTACAATATACACACACACTATATATATATAGTTATATACTAATTTATAAAACATATACACATGTATACATTAAATATATACGTCTATAGAAGATATATACACATATATACGTACCATTCAATATATACATACTACTTTAAATAAAATATACTACAATATATACACACACTATTTATATAGTTATATACTAATTTATAAAACATATATACATATCTATGTTAAATATATACGTCTATCGAAGATATATACACATATATACTTATCATTCAATAAATACACACTACTTTAAATAAAATATACTACAATATACACACACACACACTATATATAGTTATATACTAATTTATAAAATATATACACATGTATACGTTAAATACATATGTCTATATAAGATATATACACATATATACGTACCATCCAATATATACATACTACTTTAAATAAAATATACTACAATATATACACACACTATATATATAGTTATATACTAATTTATAGAACATATATACATGTATACGTTAAATATATACGTCTATAGAAGATATATACACATATATGCATACCATTCAATATATACATACTACTTTAAATAAAATATACTACAATATATATACTGTAATATATACACACACTATATATATATAGTTATATACTAATTTATAAAATATATACACATGTATACGTTAAATATATACGTTTATGGAAGATATATACACATATATACGTACCATTCAATATATACATACACATATAAAATATATGTACTTCTTTAAATAAAACATATGCTACTTAATATAATAAATTAATAATACTTTATAGTAAATTTGTAATATATTAAAACTAAGTATTTAATTTAAACTCGAAATTCAATTTAAATCATTAAATGAGAAAAATTACAAAGTAAGGACTAAGGAGTGAAAGAATGTTGGATTTTATTGATTGCAAAAGGATCCAAAATTTATAATTTACATGGATGAAAAATCTACAAATTTTGCATCATTTTTTCATACTCATTCATGTTAATATTAACGGGAACTTGCATAGGATAGTCAAAGTTAACGGGGACAAAACCATGCATTGGACTTGATTCTGCTAAGTTCTCCCGTGAAGTCATAATTTCTTCAAGTCTCTGCTCGTCGTTCGTCTCCGCTTACATTCCTTTATTTCTTCGTTCCGCTCTAATCCAATCTCTAAAAAAAACTAGAACATTCATTGCATTGCTTCTCAATGAATGTCGGTTGTCTCCAAGCTGTTGTCGTCCCTAACTAAAAGCGTTCTCCGATGCAACGGTTGACATTGGAACATTCAAGATATCTCTGGCTAATCTTGAAAGCACAGGATATTGTGTTTCATTATTCCTCCACCAATCCAACACATTGATCCGTCGTCTGCGATCCTCTAACGGCGTTTGGAGATAATACTTCAGCTCTTCTCGATAAGTTGTTGTGTAAGCTCCCTCCTCAACACTGTTCCAACAAGGTAAATCATAAAAGTAATCAGGAAAACCACTATGTGCCGGCCTTTTAGAAGATGATGGTTCCTCGTGAGGATGAGAAACGACAGTTGGAGTGATATTTATCGGTACAGCTAAATCAACTAAATCAGCATAGTGGTTATATAATTTATCTATGTAAGCGTTCGTATCACCCATAGCCGTCCACAATTCAGGTTGTTCTTGTTCTTCATCACCAGAATCATTGTTAATATTTATTTCTAAGTTAGCATAAATAAGAGAACTAAAGTGGCACATAGTATTATATTTCATGCACGGAATTAGTATAGCACCAACCAAGTAAATAGGGGGAATTGGAAAAAAATATTTTTTAAATTTAGCAAACATGGCACCAACAGCTTCTTTGTAACCTTCTTTATTTTTATATTCTTTGAGCAAACCAGAAATATCGACTATATATGCCAAAATATTACAAACAGTAGGATAATAAGCACCGAAAAATTCAACCATAGCTATATAAAATTTTCCAAAAAACTTAACAAGATCATTAGTTACAGCCCAGTCAGAATCATGTAGTATACAGTGGGTAGAATCAGCAAACGAACCAACAATATTGGTTAAAAGATAGTGTAATAGGAACTCTATATTTATAACAAGTTTTTAAAAGATCATATGTAACATTCCATCTAGTATCACATTTTTTGGGCCTCAATATAGGTGCAAGTCCATTTTGTTCACATTTAAGTTTAAAGTCTCTTATTCTTTTTCTATGATTATTTTCTTGAATAAAACCAACTACAAGCCAAAAATTTTCAATATAAAGCTCAAAAAGCTTAAGACCATCTCTTACAATTAAATTATATATATGACAATCACACTTAACATGAAAAATTTCAAGTAACAGCGGAGATAGCTTAGATTTTAACTTTATTATAGCAGTCTTGTTGTTAGAAGCATTATCAAAAGCAATACATAAGATTTTATTTTCAATAACGTAAAATTCTGCAACTTTAGCAATCGAATCAGCAATAAAATCTCTAGTATGTTTACGATCTTCATCATATAAAAAAGCAAGAATACGTTTTGGCATAACAAAATTACTATCTATCCAGTAACAAGTAATGGTTAAATAATTATTTTTTATTTACAGCACGACCAAGATCAGAAGTTAGGGACATTCTATATAGAATATTTTTTAACAATGTTGATAAATAAAAATAATATTGTGAAAGAAGTTTAAAAATATCGGCCCTACAAGTACTTGTAGGAATACCATTAAACATAGGATTATAAATTGCTTGAATATAATGAATAAAAGCATCAGAAGAAGGAAACTAAAAGGCAAACAACCCACAATTATCATTTTTGCTATTTCTTCCCGGTTCCTCAATTTATTATACTTCTTCATTACCTAATCGGTTACTGGGTCCATTCTAGTTTGTGTTGGCCCACCAATATCCGCACCGCCTTGTGCAATTTTTAACTCTCTATCGTGATTATCACTTATATGTCTCATTAACGTACCTGCACCCCTTGCTTGCCTCCTCTTTTATGCTTATATATTTATTGACAAATATTGCACTGCACCTCAATATCTGATATACATTCAAAAAATTGTCATGCAATACTAGTTGTTTTTCGAGCTCTTGGGGCACGGGGAAGACGGGGAGAGAGATTAACCGATTCAGATCTAACGTTAGCATTTTCTACTGCGAGTGTCTCACCAATATTTTCATCATCTTCATCTAAATTAACCGCATCTACTTCATTTTCTTCTTCTATACAATAATTTTTCTGAGCTTCTACATAATTCATATCGTGAGCACCTACACCTATTTCTTCCTCAAAAGATTGACTAAGCGGTACCGGAGGTGGAGGCACACTGGTATATCTACTACTTGAACTACCTCTACCGCTAATAATTTGCTTTTTACTATCACTACCACTTTCGGGACAAATTTTTTTTAACACCTTTAGTGGCGAAGTTTCTTAATTTATCCATAATATAAATTAAACTAAAAAAATTCAAAATACACAAATATAATAAAATTAAATATTCCCCAATTAATACACAAATTAAAAATTAAACGTAAGAGATGAAATGTCAATACCAAATTTTGGAAGTATCCGAAGGTTGCGACTTTAGAAATTTCCACTCGTACTTTGTAATCGCAAAACTAAAAAATTAAAGTGAGCACTTTAGAAAATTAAATATATAGAATATTTGAGAATTGAGATCTGAGAGAGAATTAAATTTGAGAGAATGAAAAATTGTGTGAAAAATGATTTGAAAGTGTAGGGTATTTATAGGAATTTTTTTGGGTTAAAAAAAATATTTCAAAATGAAAAAAAAAATAAAAATTGGCCAAACTAGCCGTTTGGACCCAAAAATGGCTATATAGTCGTTGGGCCAACGGCTATTTTTGGGCCCAACGGTCCAATTGTAATTTAAAAAAAAATAAAAAAATTGGGTCGATTAACCGACGGACCCGGACTGGGTTTGGTCCAGGTCGGGTTAACCGGGCCCAAAATAAAAAATAACCCAGCTCGATACCCGGTACCCTACAGCTCGTAGGCTGACCGGTCCGGGTTGGCTAAGTGGATCGGGTCGGGATGACCCGACCCGTTTGACACCCTTATCCCACTCAGGCCTGTTACTGGGTGGAGGGTCTGTATGGATTACAGAAAACTTAACTCGTGGACACTGAAGGACCACTTTCCAATGTCTTTCATGGATCAGATGCTTGATCGACTAATGGGAAGATATTGGTACTATTTCTTAGACGGGTACTCTGTTTACAACCAGCTTTTTATTGCTCTTGAAGATCAGGAAAAGACGACATTCACGTGCCCATATGGTACGTTTGCTTTTAAGCGGATGTCTTTCGGTTTGTGTAATGCACCCGCCACTTTTTAGTGGTGCATGATGTCGATATTTTTTTATATAGTTGAAGACACCTTAGAGATGTTTATGGATGACTTCTTGGAGGTCGGTGATTCTTTTGAGCTCCGCTTGCTGAATCTTAGTCGGACGTTGCAACGGTGTGAAGAGTTCAACCTTATCCTTAACTGGGGAAAATGCCACTTCATGGTGAAGGAGGGCATTGTTCTTGGTCACAAAATTTTTGTTAAAGGCATTGAGGTAGATAAGGCAAATGTTAAAGTGATTGAGAAACTACCTCCCTCTATCTCAGTCAAAGGGGTACGTAGATTTCTCGGTCATGCAGGGTTCTATCGCAGATTCATAAAGAACTTCTCAAAGATTGCAAACCTGCTTTGCAAACTTTTGGAGAAGGAGGCTAAGTTCACTTTTGATGATGATTGCAGTAAGGCTTTTGAATGCCTTAAGATGAAACTAGTGTAGGCTCCAATTATTGTTGCTCCTGATTGGACGAAGTCGTTCGAGATTATGTGTGATGCCAGTGGAGTGGCACTTGGAGCTGTTCTTGGCCAAAAGAAATAGAAGTTGTTCCATCCGATATATTATGCAATCAAGGCCCTAAATGGGGCTTAAAAGAATTATATTGTGACTGAGCAGAAGCTTCTAGCAGTTGTGTATGCTTTTGAGAAGTTCCGGGCATATTTGTTAGTTACCAAGGTAGTGATGCATACTGACCACTCTGCCTTGAGATACTTAATGGCGAAGAATGATGCTAAGCCAAGGTTGATCCGGTGGGTATTGTTACTTCAGGAATTTGACTTCAAAGTCAAGGATAGAAAAAAATGTGAGAATCAGGTGGCAGATCACTTATCCAGACTTGAACGTGAGCAGGCAGTCAAGGACTAGCTAGAGATTGATGATTCCTTTTCGGATGAGAAAATATTAGCTGCAGTGCTCGAAAAAGTACCATAGTATGCTAACTTCGTGAACTATGTGGTAAGTAAAGTAATGCCGAAGAATCTTTCCTTTCAGCAAAGGAAAAATTTTCTTCATGATATGACATATTATTTCTGGGATGAGTCGTATCTGTTTTGGCGGTGTACAGATGGCATTATTAGGCGGTGCATCCCAGAAGTTGATATGTTGAGTATACTGGAAGCGAGTCAAGCTTCCCCAGTTGGAGGACACCATGCAGGTGATCGGACTGCAAGAAAAGTGCTTCCCAGCGGCTACTATTAGTTCACCTTATTCAAATATGCCTACGAGTTCATGAAGAGATGTGACCAATGTCAAAGGCAAGGGTGTATCTCAAAGAACCATGAGATGCCACTGTCTAAAATGCTGGAGGTATAATTATTTGATGTCTAGGGCATTGACTTCATGGGACCCTTCGTGAGCACATTTGGGATGAAGTACATATTGGTCTTCGTTGACTACGTGTCAAAATGGGTTAAGGCAGTGGCTTTGGCGGATAATAAAGGAAAACGGGTTATTGCATTCTTAAAGAGAAATATCTTTTCTCGCTTTGGGGTACCACGTACCATCATAAGCGATGTAGGATCACACTTTTGCAACAAAATGTTCAGAGCTACCTTGGCAAAATATAGAGTTAAGCAGTATAAGGTGGCTACCCCATACCACCCACAGACCAGTGGGCAAATGAAAATATCTAATCGGGAAATCAAGGATATCCTTGCCAATATTGTTAATGCTAGCAGGAAAGATTGGTCCAGGAAGCTGGACGATGCCTTTTGATCATATCGAACAACTTTCAAGACACCTATTGGCATGTCACCATACCAATTGGTTTATGACAAGGCGTGCCATTTGCCGATTGAGCTGGAGCATAAAGCAATGTGGGCACTAAAGAGACTTAACCTGAACTGGAATGAGGCAACTGATATAAGATGTATGAGTTCCATCTCGAAGCTTATGAAAAAACTGATTTATACAAGGAAAGAATAAAGAAGCACCATGACCGCAGAATTGAAAAGCGGGATTTTCAGAAAGGTGACTTGGTGCTCCTCTTTAACTCCAAACTAAAGTTTTTTTCAGGTAAACTCAAATCTAAATGGTCTGGCTCATTTAAAGTTAACCAAGTCTACTCGTCTAGAGTAGTGGAACTTGAAAATGAAGACGGAATGTCTTCAAGGTTAATGGGCAGCAAGTGAAACTGTATATCGGTACAATGGACTCGATAAATAGTATTTCTACCATCTATCTTGATGAAGTTTGAGTAATCGAGATAACTGAATCGTGTCGCGATGATAAATCAGGCACTAGTGGGAGGCAACCCACATTGTGTTGTTGTAAAGCATTAGTTTAAGTTATTTTGTTGTTTTGTGCAAGGTGAAGGGTTTATGTAAGTATGCAGGTATGACAGTGCAGGAAACCAAAAGCTGAAAGAGTTGGGGGTGACCGACGGACCAACCGATGGACCGTCGCTGCCTTGACGGACCGTCGTTGGGAACCGTTACAACAAATGCTAAAAACCAAGTTACTAGAAAGTAGCAACGGGTTGATCGATGGATCATCGCAAGTTCGATGGATCGTCGGTCCAACCGTCGCCAACGAGTTGCAAAATAAGGTTACTGGAAGAGGTGACGGGTCATCCGACAGACCATCGCATGAACCGTCACACTTAACCCTAGTTGAGCGGGTCGGATCAATTTCAATTGCTAAATGTTTCATCCTTATTCGACCCAAACGATTTTTAATGGATAATTTATAGTGGTTAATTAATGCTCCAACTATTCTAGTGTCTGAGACTATTTATTTTCCATGCATTCAACGTACCTGAGTCTTTTCATTCTCTTCTAAAACTTTTCCTCTTCTCTTTCCCATTTATTTAAACTCCATTTTTTCTTTTTATCTTTTCATCATAAGCAAAACAAAATCTTTCATAAAAGCAAAGATCCATTTATTGTTCTGGGTTTAGTGTGCAAGTCAGAGTAGTGAACAAGTACTGCATTACTAAGGTATAATCTCTTCATCACTCTCTATTTTATCCAACATGAGGAACAAATTAAGTAGGTGAAGGCAATAATGTTGAAATAATTATCTCTTCTCTTATTGATATTGTGTGAGTTTGAATTAAGTCGAAACCTAATAAACACTTCCCTGGGTGAAGTCTAAGTAGCCCATGGACCAAAAATAGCAAAAGTTATGATGTATTATTTACATAAATGCCATGAAAATCATGTTGAAAATGAGTGTATGCCAGGTATTTGACAAAATGCTAAAATGAGGCTCAAATTTGAAAAGTACAGACGACGGTTTGTGCGACGGACCATCGGAACCCCGATGAACCGTCGCTTGAAGTTGTTGCAACTACCCCAGAATTCAAGCTACTGAAATTTACCCAATGGTTGGGTTCAACGGACCATCGCAGACCCGACGGACCATCGCTCTATCCGTTGCTGGTCAAAAAAATTTCTTTCTTATGGTTTGAGTTCATAAACTGATAAATGCTTTGCTTACAGGTAATATGGAAAACAAACTACCACCAACCAGGGGCAGGGGTAGAGGCCAAAAAGCCAGACAAGAGCCACCACAGGGTTCGGACGCACCGACACATAACACCTGATAAAGACGTCTGGTAATTTTTTCATCCTTCCAGTCTAAAGAGGAGGGTGAAAGTAGTGGCAGCAGTAGCTCTAGCTCGAGTCTGGTTAAGAAAGGGGTTGAAATATCTAACCCCGTCCAAGAGGAGGTTCCAGAACAGAAGGACCCAAACATGGTTCGGTGCTAGGACCCGCAACTGCGGGAGGCTATCAGGTGGCAGGTTGAAGGCGCTCAGTATCATTTCTACAAAGGGCTCGAGGCAACGAACAGGTTAGAAGTAAAGAGACCTATTTTTTAGGAACATCAAATTGTGACAACAACACAGCACAAGTATCCAGAACACGAGCGCCGATTTAATGAATATGAGTTGGCATGGATGAGTAGGACACTCAAAACCTATCAATCGAATCTGGTACGTGAGTTTTTTACCAACTACTTGGCGTTGCTAGATAAGGATTGTCCCCCAGGTGCATCAATTAGTGACATGAGAAATCTAGATACAGTTTTTTTGCGTGGAGTCAATGTAGATATCTCAGAGCGTACATTTAATAGATTCTTGTTCGAACCAGAATATCGAATATCAAGTGCAATACCAAAATTGGATCATCGATTGTCCACAACTACCAAACAAAAGTCGTGGCTGGCCAGAATATTGATAGAGGAAAGAGAGCCTGAGTGGTTACACAACCTTCGAGAACAAATATCTAAGTCTCTCCTAAGATTTAGGGCCAAGTTTTGGTGGGCAATTATGAGACTGAGGCTGATGCCAACAAGCGGGGATGACCGTTTAGAAATCACTGGAGTTATAATTATTGTCGCATTGATTGAGGGATTAACAATGGATTTTGGCCACATTATTGTCGATCAATTATTTAACCACACTCACAAGACCACAATTGCGCTTCTATTTCCATGTCTTATCACAGAGTTATGCAAGCAAACAAACGTCCCTTTGATTAGAGGGGTTGATAATGAGATCCGGGCAATGCACAAATAAGATATTGAGAAGACAAGGGATGAATAAAGGTTTGATATGAGAGTCAACAGATCTCCAGCCCATCAGACTCAGTCGACACCAGTTCCTGAATCATCAGAGGTTCCTTCAGGTATGCCATTACCTCTTGCTACATATGTGTCTCCTACTATATTTGTAGGTTCAGCTTCGATGCCTATGGATAGGACTGCAGATTCTGCGTCAATCCCGCCTCAATATTCTGAATACAGGCTGAACCAGGAGAACTTTGTGAAGTCGATCTGAGCCCAGAAAAGGTTTGAAAAACAGTTAGCTATATGGGGAGCGGATTTCAAACCCTTTGTTGAAAGAATTGTAGAGGCAGCAGTACGTTCTTTCAGGAACATTTAGCTAAGAATGGACGATATGGAGGAGCAAATCAATAAGAAGCTGGATCCCATGTCCATTTTGGATTTCACCAAATTTATGGTGGAGTTTAGACAGGCCCAGACAGATATAGTATAGTTGAAACGGTAGCCACAGCAACTCATATTTGATCCAGCCCATATTGCAAGTGATGAGGACGAAGGTATTGTTGACTTAATGGGGAAACCTATCAAAGACAAGGGTAAGAAGGTAACAGAGATATTTAAAAAAATCGAGAAAGTTGCAAAGAGAAGAGATAAGAAAAGAAAACTTAAAACCATGACACCGAAAGAGAGAGAAGACTATAATATGCAGAAAGCACTTAAGAGGTCAAAGAGAACAGAGAAAAAGCGGAAGAAGAGACTGCAGGATAAAGCTGCAGGTGCTTCCACCAGTTCATCCCCAGCTAGGAGGCCAAATTTTAACCCTATTCACGTGAGATCCCTCCGATTTCAGAGGATGTTGATGTGAGAACCCCTACCACCATAGGGGTCAATGTTGCTGAAGACGAGGCCAAAGCAGCCTCAGGCCATTTGACTGATGCCTCATCTGACTTAGAGGTTATACAAGTATTTTCCTTCTTTTGTTCTTTCTTTGCATGCATTGAGGATATTGCATCTATTTTTTTTGGAGGGGTGATACTTGTACCACAGGGGTTTTTGTTGCTGATATTTTCCCCCTCATGTTTTCTGTAGGAGAACCGGCATATCTAGTTTGCATTTTTATTTTCATGTGATGTGTTGTAAATATCGTCAAGTGATTATTTATATAGGTAATTTTCTATTCTGTTGGCATCATTTTGTATATATGGATGATAAGTGATTGTGGCAAAGTATTTTGAATTTTTGTATAATTATTTCTTCTTACCATGTGGTAATGAGTTGTGCAACCATTTGTGACTCTGAAACTGGCATTAGAATGTAAAGTGAAGCAAAGCATAGCTATGTGATATGAATCCCAAGAGTTAGTAGGATAGGAATTAACTCAGTGTTTGTGTGTGTGAGTATTTACGTAGTTCTTGCATAAGTGTTACACCTAGAATTTGCTCGGTTCATTGGATGTTGTTGTGTCTTTGACCCAATAAGATATGATAGTAGGCCTCTGATAACGCTCAAATTACACCTCTCTTACGGGAGAGTAAGCGGTCGTTGTCAAATATATAACCCAACTAGGTTGGGGTCGAATCCCACAGGAAATATGGTGCTAATTAAGTTGTATGCAAATTAGTTGACTTTTAATCGTTTGTTTCCGTAAAATAAATAGGGGGATTTGGTTCAGCTCATAAATTAATGGTTTCAGTTTAACAAGATGAAATATGTGTAGTAGTATTCAAATTCAGAGAAATAGCAAGCTAGGGTTATGTCCACCTTGTAGTTTTCAATACTTACTAACTATGGGCTTTATGAATTCATATATGCGTTGTGCTTACAGAGAAACGTATTGTATTTAATAACATAATCCTAGTGTTTATCAAACATCAAGGACTAATTCACTTTAGTTCTCTCGAATCAAAAGCGTTCACAAAAAATAATAGGAAATCTCCAAGTAGTTAATCCTGCTAAAGCATTAACTTATAAAATATGGGTTGGTAATTCTATTTTCTTGTCACTACTCTTTTTTTCGAACATCAACCTTTCTTTCGAACAAGTTGCGTTTTAAGGCATATCCTCTATGTTTGTGACCACGAGAATTCAAGATAAGCGAAGAGAGTATGATGTAAACAAATCAATGCATAATGAATTCAAAACCCAAAGTGATAGATTGTATGCTACAAGGCTTCCATAACCCTAACTAATAAACTTAGCTACTCATGAATAAAACGAAAAGCATCATAAATATATTCATCATACCAAAAACTAGAAGACGATCTTGGTGTGCGAATAGTGAAAACAAGAGAGAAAAATGTTTCTCTCTCTCTCCTCAAGCTAAGCCGTCTTTCTCCTCTCTTAGAATAATACAGAATAATGAATAATGAATAAAAATTCAGCATTAAGCCTTTTAATAATCTTTTCTCTCATAATTGCCTTCTAAGTCCCTGAACTAATTATAAATGACAAACTAGTCTTGGACATAATTTCTAGGCGCCACATTTGGTCCAGATTGCTACTCTCTCTTATGTCATATGCCATCCGCATTCCATAGTCCCATAATTTCTTCATCTACCTCATTAATACCTGAAATTATGCTAATCATATCGGTTAGCTCAATTACATAGAAGTAGAGTAAAAACATAAGAAACTAGGCACTTTGTTCTCTAAACACTTTGTTAGACCACTTAGACAAAATAATGACCCACCAAAAACATTTTGTTTCTTTTGTAAACCCTGTTAAGCTTTATTAGTGTTTGTTTTGTCCAAATAAGTTTGATTTACTCTCTAGAAGGTGTTAATACTTAGTTTTGGCCTTGGTCCAATTTTGGACATTGTGCACTTTAACTTAAGCAAATTATCTAAGTTGATGGTGGCTACTGTAGGATTGTTGGCATCCTAGGAGGGCGAGTTGAAGTGTATTTGAGAAGTAGCATCCAGACATGGTCTAGTTAGATGTCTAAATAGATATTGTGAACCTCAACTAACTGAATCAGCATAAGTTGAGGATGGTTGATGTTGTTGTTCTTCTAAAAAAAACTAGGTTATGCCAAGGGCACGGATGGATAATAAATATTGTGAATGAGTGAAAAGAACTGTAATCCTGATGAGTAGCTACCAAAAAGGGTAAAGAGAGTGAGGTTTTGTACTTTAAGTCACTTGTCCAAATGATCAACCCTCGCCGAGCCTAAAACCTCATTACAACCCTTAGCAAGTCCTACTTGATCTTGGCGAGTAAATCATGAGAGAACGTTAGATGATAAGGGCATGCTTATGGGTGTGCACTATGTTTGTAACTTCTTTTCCAAGAGTGAGAGTCTTACTTTCGTCCACGATTTAATTGCATAATGTGAGGTGGACTTCCTTGACTGTGAGGACACGTTGAGTTATACATGGTCTACTTATTTCTTTGGGGTTTTGTATCTGTGGCTGTGAATATACTGATTAGTAGTTAATTCGAGTAGTAGATCTATATGTGTTGAGATCACATAGCCGAATGGGCAGTTGAATAATTGTATGATTGTGTTGGTTTGACTGCGAAATGCCCATCATGATGTTGTTCATATATGCATCTTGATGTTGAGTTGCTTGAGGATAAGCAATTGCCTTAAGTTGAGGGTGTTGATGTTCTGGCTTTTGACGGAATATTTTAGGCCTTTTTCTTACGATAATTGTGTGTTTTAAAGCAACTATTGTTGTATTTAACATTGAACTTTAGTGTTTTCAGGACAAAAACTAAGTATGAATAATAACTTGGAAAAAATAGGCAAAACAAGACAAAAATGACAAGCGATGACTCGGGCGATGGACCGTAGACCATTCGATGGACCAACGGACTAACCGTTGCCCAGAAGTAGAAGGCAGTGTCACTAAAAGTCCCTGTGATGGTCCAGGCGATGGACCGTTAACCCTGCGACGAACCGTCGCCCGACTCATCACCAAGAAACAGAATACAGTATCACTGAAGCTCCAACGACGGTCCAGGCGACGGATCGTCGCCCCAGCAACGAACCGTCGCCCGACCTGTCGAACATGACGCGACAATTCCGAGTTTAAATTTTAAAACACCAGTTCCTGGAATTATATAAATACTAAGTATAAGGTTTTATTTAAGAATTTTTGACAGTATTATCATATTTTTTCCTCTATTGAGAGCATTGTAACACCTTTCTTTGAGATTTGAAGCTAGAAACTAAGATCTGATTATTATTCCTATATTTTTCATTAAAGGCTCAGAAGAACAATATTGTAACTTTTGTAAGTACTCTCTTAAAGCTATTTATGAACATCAATATGTATTTGATATCTTATATGGAGATGGGAAGCTAAACTCTCATAACTAGGGTTATGTGAGCCTTGATGTAGAGAGTTGCTTGGAGTTGTGAATCCATTTGATTTCTAACATCTATCTAAATTACATGAATCTCTCTTCATAATAATGACATCTCTTGGTTGCAAATTTGAGAAGTGAGCCCATGAACACCATTTTTCTGAATAAGAAAGTAGATGTTGGGAAAAGAGGTGATTCACATAAAATTCATGGGTTTTCCCTTTCGGTTAAGGGTTAATGACCTAACGGGACGGGATCAACCCTCATGAGAGTTCTATTGAATAATACATGAATCATTTAAGTTCAAAAGAAGTAAAGGGTGAAATACCAATTAGGTTGAGAAACAAGTGGGTAATTCTTAGAATTCAATATTTCTTGCAATTGAAATTATAAGTTAGAAATCAAGCACAAATTCACAACCCTAACTATTTGAACATCTTGGTGAGCATAACTCTAGTTAACTCATTCTCATTAAAATTATTCTTGCACTAACTCTCATTAGTTGAACCTCTATGTGATACAAGAATGAAAGAATATTATTAACACATTAAAACCCCCTTATTTTGGAACCTTAGATCAACAGTCCATTAAGAATCAACTTACTTAGTTGCACAAGTATTTCCTGTGGGATTCGACCCCACCCTTTGTTGGGTTCTACATTTGACAACGACCGCTTACCCTTTTATAAGAAAGTTAGAATTTAGGCATATCAACCTTCTCAAAAATTTCTGCCCCAGTTACATGCTTCAATGTCATCTTCTAAAAAAAATTATCATAGTTTCTATGAAATTTTTAAGGAAAATATGAACGAGTCAGTGTAGAGCCTACGCATTCCATTGATGTAGGAAAGGTAGTTCCAATATAAAATGAGAAGATAAATCTTCTAAGAGGTTGACCGAAGCCGACATAGGCAGCCTACATATCCCTTTCTTGGGAATTCAGGTCAAACGTAGTTCATAGGTACAGTAAAAAGATAAGTTTTCTAAGGGGTTGACTAAAGCCGACATAGGCCGCCTACGTATCCCTTTCTTGGGAATTCAGGTCAAACGTAGTTCAAATAAAATAAAAGGGATATTTGAAACTTTTGACAACGTGACCGAAGCTAATACAGGATGCCTATGTATTCCACAAGGGAAATCAAGTCGAACGTAGTTCATTTATATAATGAAAGGATAAGTTTTGATAACGTGACCAAAGTCAATACAGGCTGCCTACGTATTCCACGAGGGAAGTCAGGTCAAACGTAGTTCATCTATAGTTGAGCGAGTCCTTCTGTTAGCCCAACCAAGAACAAATGGATTTATAATTACTTTGTTGACTTTAGACCGTGTGAAATATTGATGTTATGTCAGCGATTACTTTGCCTTTGGGAAGCGAGCAAGTTTTGACTACCAACACAAATCAACCTCTCTTTAAAAGTAAAGAAAAACACTCAAAAAGTAAAAGTTAGTTTAATTCGAATAAACCTTTTTTTTGTAAATTCTAAATTTCTATAATTAATAAGATACTTGTAATATGATGCACTCTTAACATTTTATGAGAAGTGTTATTCGAACTTTCTATGATTTTAATAATAATAATGCATACTTCTTTTCTTTTTTCATAACAAAGACAAAAATTATTTTCTTATCAAAATCCCAAAGAAATGGCGACTCTGCTGGGGAATTAACTAGGTTCTAACCAATTATTTGAACTAGCTTTTTTGACTCAATATCCGGATTGTAATACTTGAACTGTTTGTTACTTATGTGTTTAAATTTCCGTCAAACTTAAATTGTTGCATTTCATGGCATACTTTCACATCTGATATATAAACTATTTTGGGGTTTTGCGGATATCTCGGACCCTATTTATTAATTTCAAATAAAGTGTTGGAAATATGACAGTTTATTAGCACGTGAGGCGTCTGATGGTTGTTCGTATTTCCAAACTCAAGTCGTCCGCTTGGAAACCTGGTTCAAACCCACTCTAGACACCTAGGATAGAGCAAAACCAAAACCCTATTATAGGCATGAGCCTAGGACGACTCAATACTTAAGGGAGTATTGGGCCCATTAGAAAACTTGTTGTAATACCCGTACTTTTCCTAGCTTGAAATTCCCCCCCCCCTCAAAATGTTAGAAGCTTTCTTTGAAAGATGAATCCACTTTTATAGATGTGGTATTTTCAAGATTTTTACTTTTTTTCATGTGAAAAATTCAATAAGTTTTCCATCAATACCAAATTTGCCCAAATCCAACACCCTGACGAAGAGTTAGAGCCTTTTTAGTGAGACGGTGTATCACCTGAGCCTTCAGCACGTCGCGGAGATAGCTCAAATGGCAATTGTCAATTTCTAGTGTTGCTCCACGATAGTAGCGCGTCGCACAAAACTTCCAGGTTGCAGACAAGGTGGCAACGCGATAGCTCCGCGTTGCGCCACCGTGCAATTTCTCATTTGTCACTTTACAGTGACTTGCCGCGATAGCGGCGCGTCGTGCCAAGGATGAAAACCGGAAAATTTTCTCAGACATTAAAGGCGTGTCCTAGGGTTAAAAGGGTCAATTTTCCACCCTATATAAGCCTTATAACACGAGATTTGGCCATAATTCAACAACTTATACTCGATTACTCTAAAAAAACTCTCAATAACAAGCCCTAGGATTTTCATATAAAGTTCAATTCCAAGGGAATTCACCATCAAATTTCAAGAATCTCTCCGTCAATCTTCGTAGAATCACGAACTAAGGTATGTGTGGTGTTCATTCATGGACTCTTTTCGTCCATGAAGCCCGAGAATCTTTTTTCTAAGTTTACGTTTATGGATTTCTTTATGAATTTCATGTTGGGTTTGTTTTGTTTATGTTGAGAATGATCAATTGAATTCAAATCCATGTTGGGTGATCAATTTATGTGAAAATTGATTTGTATAGATGTATATTCATATGAACCTATGAATAAACCCTAGGATGATAAAATTAGAGATGAATCATTATGATTAATTATTGTATAATGTTGTCTACATATGCTATGCCTACCATGTGTTTGATTAAATGTCTAGATAAAGGAACAATGCCCAACTAGTATGATATCATGAAATCCCCATGTATGTATAAGCTTATGCATATCACATGTTTGATGAAGTGCTTCAATATATGAACAATGAATTGTGTTGTTGGTCATGTGTTCAAGTAAGCCATGCTATGTCAGTTTCTTCTTATCGAGTCCTGGGGGTACTTGTACCCGAACATTTAGCTATGTGCCTAGAGCCATGTCATGTTTTCACGATACTCTCAGTCAAGCTATGATCCATAGAACTCAGTCAGTCATGTGACTCCGGAAATCTCAGAAATCTCAGTAATCTCAGTAGTTCAGTAATCTCAGTGATCTCAGTACTCAGTAATCTCAGTAACCTCAGTATTCCCAGTCAATCTCAGTAACTTAAATATTCTCAGTCAGTCCTCAGAACTCAGTATATTCTATCAGTCAACGAAACTCAGTAAATTCAGTTTAGCTCCGCTAGACAACACCACTTGTATCAGTTCAGTTCAGTTAATCAGTTCAGTTCAGTTAATTAGTCCAGTTCAGTTAATCAGCTTAGTTTAGTTAATCAGTTTAGTGTTTTTCAGATGGGAGTAGGATTCAGCACCGAGCGAGCCTAGGGATGGGGATTCACCCGCTGGATAGGACTGAGATCCCTAGAAGAAATCCATAAGTTCTAGTACTACGTAGCCAGTGTAGGTATGAGATGTCACCCGTTAGATAGGATGGACATACTCAGGGATCACTCGTTAGCGCATTTAAATATATAGGACTAATTCCAGGGGTCACCCGCTAGATTAGGACTGACTCCACAATAGTTGTCTTTACCAGTGGTGCGGTACTGACACCCTTCCAACTGGGGTTACAGGTTGGACCCCAGTTAGCTTAGCATGGGGCATGTCGGTTAGATGAATACATCCCACAGTTTCAATTATAGAATCAGAACTGTCAGATACAGTTAATTCAGCTCAGTAGTATAGATCTAGGACTGTGAGATACAGTCAATCCTTATCATTATAAATAGACCTCGGGATCACCCACTAGGCAGGACTGATCTCAACTATGGTCAATCAGTATCAGTATCATCAGATTTAGAGATCACCCGCTAGATAGGACTGATCTCAGATTCAGTTACTCAGATACAATACGAAACTCAGCTAGTTCCATCAGATTCAGGACTGTCAGATACAGTCACTCATGTTATCAGTATTCAGCTTCAGGACTGTTAGATACAGTCAACCAGACCAGTCTTTATAATCAAAACTGTCAGACACAGTTATTCATGTATCAGTAATATAGTATCGGTCCCTCAGTATTCAGTAATACAATATCAGTCTTTCTCACTCATCAGTGACTCAGATGTTTATATCAGTAAACTCAGTAGTCAAAACTCAGTATTCAGTCCTATCACGATCTCAGTTACAGTTACGTAGTCATGCATGTATTCTCACGTTCATGTTAGTCAGTCAGTTAGTATTGTTCATGCATATGAACAACTTGTATTCAGCCTACCTCACATGCATTTCAGTACATTCAAAGTATTGACTCATTTGCGCTATGGTGTCTTATACCATAGGTTTATAAGTACTAGCTCCAGAGTATCAGTAACATCTCAGTTCAGCAGTCAAAGTCAGTTGTGAGTCCTCATCCTTCGAGGACATGATGATTACATTATTATTTCAGTTTTTAGATTATTTCAGTAGTTAGAGTTAGTTGGGGACATGTCCCATCAACTCATTATTCAGACAGTTTAGAGGCTTTCAAACTATAGCATGTCAGACAGTTATTTCAGATATGTTTGGGTATTGTTATACCGCTTTCAGACATTTTTTTATCAGATGTTTATCCAGTTTGAACCTATGTCCTTTCAGTACATGTTTCCGCATTTATACAGAATATTATACATTATTTAGGTACAGATATTAGTCATGGGTTAGCTTGTGGTCCTTCGGGGTCATGGGCACCATGTAGCATTTTGGGTACCAGATTCGGAGCGTTACATTTGCCCTGCGTCTATTGACCCCGAGTCAATTACAGAAGAATCATATTTATATGTTGAATCAATTTATCAAAATCTCAATTTGATATTTAACAATGGGCTTACCTTTGGCTTGAAAGGTCCCATGTGTGTTAAGACGTGTAATGATTGTTTATGTTCTAAAGTATTTTATTGTTTTGCTTTGTCTATATTTGCTTATCTGTGTGTTTAAAGAACATACGTTTGGCTTGAAACAAGACTAGTCCATTATTCCTATTTTGAAGTTTTAGAGCGTTAATAGGCATATAAGACTCAAGATTTAAACCTTTCAAAATACCCTTGGAAGTTGGTTGATAAAATTTCTTCTCATTTATCCAAATTTGTTCAAAAATTCATTAGGTTATTATCCAATTCACATTGATCACGTTGTCCTCACAGTTTATTTTTTTTTTCCGCATTTGATTGTAGTCAGAGTTATCCAGGCATTCCGTTGATGAAAAACTACGATGTCTTCAAAGCTTTTCAAATAAGCCTTCTTAGGATGTTTATCCGTTAATATTTGAATTTTTCATATCACTTAGTTCATCCTGTTCGAAGTTCTATTTCTTCCATCAAATTCAAAACCCTAATTCCTTCTCCTATAAATATCCATCTATGTAGAGAGAAAAGGATGATTTTGAAAGGATTTATGGGGGGGAAATTGAGGATTCGAGAGGCGCGTGCTTCTAATCTTACGTAACCCAAAAGATTCTCGAAGAAACTTACTCAAAAACTCAATTTCGATAAATTCAAATTGAAATTTCGGTGGTGAAAGTCCGTCGTCAACTTGTAGTCCCGGTTCCTGCTCCAAAAAAGGTATGAACCCAACCCTTTCTACACTGTCCTTCATTGAATACGCTGCTCTATTGTGTTGTCTTTCGATCATTGTTGGGCGCAAATGTGTTGTATGTGTTTGAATTTTAAAAACTTTGAGTATTAAGGATTGTTTACTGTTAAAGAATATGTTGTGAAATCTAGCTACTTGCGATGTCTGTGCGCTAGACGCACGAGAGAATAGACTTTTTGTCTGGTATTTATGTGATGCAGTGAATAGATTTTTTTTGTCAAGTTTCCACGTGATGCTTCCTGCTTCACTATATTTACTTGAATCCGATCCATTGTTTGGAGAATTGACATTAAATGGATGGTTAGCCCATGTGTTGACACTTTGTTGTTATGGTCGCTAACTTTATGTATTTTCTATATTTACTTGAATCCGTTGTTCGGAAAATTGATGTTAAATAGATGATTAGCCCATGTTTCGACGTTTTGTTGTTATAGCTGTTAACTTTTATGTATTTTAGACTTTTACTTAAATCCATTATTCGGGGAATTGATGTTAAATGGATGGTTGCCTCCATGTTTCGGCACTAAGGTTGATTGACTATTGGCCTTTTGATTCACTAGTTAGACAACGTATTTTGCGAAACATTTTATTAAATAGATTAATCTGTGTATTTGTTTTTCTTGTGCTCTCCATCTCTTTTGATTTTTGCAACCTAAAAAATTTGGTGTATCACTGAAGAGCTATAAGAGGTACTAGTGATGTATTTTAGTGAGTAATTTTGCTTGTTGTATTGAGGTATATTAAGATGAGTTTTCTTAACTTCTATTCCTCAAGTATGTATTTTTTATATATATAAATGTAGCTTTTAATTAGTATCTAATCCTTATTTAAACTTTTTTATGCATGAACCCTTTTGAACGAGTCCGAGGGGACTCCCTTCATCCTTGCATTCGCCCACATTATCTCGAGTCAGGCCTTAAAGTCCAAAACTTGACTGATATACATGGGATATACACTTAGATACAGTTGGTGTACACTGTAAAGCAGCTGATAATGGCGTATATTAAAAGTGGAAGCGAGCATACAAGGTTTATACACAGATATACAGTGCGTATACAAAAACGCAGCAGTAATAGGGATGAGATACAGTCAGTATACAACAGACATACACTTCAGAAAAATGGATAATTCAAGCCCAAAACTAGGCATCTTCATTAATGGGCCTACGAGGGCCCAATTTTAATTCTTGCATCATTTTTGTAGCTTGTATTGTTTATTTGTGCTAACTAACATTTAAATTAATTAATCTAGATAAATTTTCTAAAGTGTTGTCATTTTATTTTATCTTAGTTTTCTCTTATTTAACTCATGACCTTTTCACCTAATATATATTGTTTAAGACGGATTAAATTATTTCCTTCGATTTTCTCTTTAAAATAAGTCTTTTAAAAGTGAGTAGTTTATTTTAATATGACATTTACTTTGTTCATATGACTAATAGCCGATTAGGATTAAATTAATTTTCTTCAAACTTAAGAAATTATTCTTTTTATAATTTTAAATTTTCATGATTAATAAGATATTCTTAATTTAATACTCTCTTAATATTTTTCCAAATGTATTATCTATAACATAATCGACTTTCCTATAATAATTAATAAGAAGAAAATATTCTCATAGCCTTATTCTCTTACAAAAGTAAAATTCAGTTTCCTCCTAAATTCGAAAATTTACAATTTAGTTGAATAAAAACTAAATTGTTTTCTTCTTTGAATAAATAGATGTCATTCTTAAACATTTAAATAAATAATTTTAATATTTTCTATAAAATCAAGTCTTTGTAAAAAATTTCCAATTTAATTAGTCAAGTTAGTTCTTTTGGTAAACCGTTTTAAACTGACGCTCCTAAGTGCGTTAAAAACCTTCTTAGGGCGTTAATTGAACCCTTATCTAGATTCTCTATTTTTAAAAGCTTATTTCTATTTTTGAACCTTTAAAATTCTTTTAAGTTTTTTCTTGATTTATTCTATAAAAATCAAAAGGCGACTCTGGAAATTTCTTAAAATTATTTCGAAATTTTCTCAACTCTTTTTGAAATAGCTTTAAGATAAAAACCATTTTTCTCACCAAAATGAAACCCGAAAAGGGATAAAACAGAAATGACGACTCTGCTAGGGAGTAGTATGTGTGTTACTGGTATGTTGTACATCGGTTTTTTTTTGGATTGTTGTTGGTTTTGTACGTTGTTGTTGTTAACCGGTATTGTTGATGAGGTTCGTTGGAAGAGGGGAATTATAGGAGTAATGGGCCGATTGGGCCTGGAAAATTGTTTGGTCATTAGAAATTAATAAAGAAAGAATGTTTCTCGTTAAAATTATAACCAACCATATAAAAATGGCCCAATCTAAATAAATTTGGAATAAAGTTGAGACGAAATTAACTTTTAATTAATTAACGAATAATTATTAAATAAAATACAATTTTATTCTTTTTTTTTAATAATAACAATAATATTAAAAAATTAAGAAACTAATTATGTATCAATTTCTTATTTTTTCAGTCGACTTTTTTGATAAAAGTAGAATATTTGCAATTTAATCAGACTTTCATTTTGAATAAATTCTAAAGTATTTTCTTTAACTATATAATCATGTATAATTAAACAGTAAATATATTATTTTCATCTAAATTCAAAAGGTAAGGTTGAAACTTATTTCAAAATAACTTAAAATAAATATTTTAAAACTATTTTAAAATTGAGAAATTCAAGAATTAATTTGAGATGTGGAGGGCAAAAATTAGGTGTCAACAGTCATAAATAATGAACATTGAGTGGTAACCAAAATTTAAAATATCAAAGGTAGCCTTTATTATACCACCAAAACTTTTTTTTTAATCAGAAGAACATATTTTTATTTATTATTTTGAATTGTAACAGTACAAGGAAGAAGGAGGGGATAGCCTTGCCTTCTTAGAATTGACAAAATAGTGTCATTCTGAGATTTGAGTTAACACTACTAGCCCAAAGTCTATATGTCTTCTAAATAATCAGTTCTGAACTAATTTTGAAGGCTATCAAGGAGGACCGAAGATTATGTTGCTTGGCAGTCTCTTCTTGACTCGAAATGATGTTAGTTCCCATCTATCAACATTGAGTAAATGTCACGACCTGAACCGAGGCCCTGACCACGATGAGCATCCCGAACCATTAGACCCAAGAGAACCCTTACCATGTAATCATAAGCATAACTCACATGACATAAAAGAGCGAAAGATAAACTGAAAACTTGGTAGTCCCATAATCAAATGTAAAACTTCATAACATTAAAGCATAGAAAACCCAAATCCAATCTAGAACATTCTACGAAGCCTCTACTGATCTGAACCTACTAGTTTGTCTGAAGATCAAGACAAGGCTCCCGGTCGGACCATAAAATAACTAAAAACTAAAACATGAATAGGATGTTTTTCGAAGTAAGGGAGGCTCACCAACTCTGAACTCTGGGAACAATCTATTGGTCTACAGGACCACGGGACTGGGCCTCGGACTTGAAATATAATGGGTCAATACACAAAGGTACTGGTACATAGAACAATCCAAAAACAAAAATATTTTTATACAATATAGGTAAGAGTATTTCATAAAAACATGTCAGCATAAAATATTTGAAAATACATGGGCATAATTTGATGAGCTTCAAAACATCTTCTTGAAATTATGACTCAACTCTTCATTTCTCTGCTAAGCAAGATGATACACCCTACAATCTGTAATTCCACGGGCTATATGGAATCCGCCCTTGACTCAGCGGCCAAGCCTTCAACCCAAGTTTGCCACAAGGGCTGGAGTCTCTGCATCTCTACTACACCACAAGGTCGTCGCCAGCGTACAATCCCCTATTTCAGGGCAACATAAAACCCGTGTCCGCAAATCTCGATTTTGGGCAATGAGTTATCTAAACTCGTGTCTTCTTCAGGTAACCCCATCTAACTATTTTAAGCCCTATTTTAGACTCTTAAAATCATGTTTTTTTCTTATATTTGTTTCTCTCTTATTCTGTTTAGGGTATCATCATGCCGAGACTTGCAAGTCCTTTATTTCATATCACAATATCTCTATTGCCCTTCTTATTTCAAAGCGTATAATTGACCACCCAAAAGATTTAAAAATTCACACGAGAGTTCATATTTCAAAAGCACTTGAAAACTTATGTCAAAACACTCTCTTTTCAATACTTTATCTACAGTGGTCATCTCTTTCATCAATTTCATGAAATTCTCCATTAGGAAAATAAGCATTTATAAATCAAGGAAAACACCCTCTCATATAGTCATGAAATAGTATAATTTATACATGACAATAAACCTTCAGACTCAAGATTTTAACAATCCATATAATCAACCCACAACATGTAAAAATAATGGATTTCATAATAAGAGAGGGAATTATATAAATCATGTTCTCATTTAACTTCTCAAACTTAATATCACATAAACACTTGAAAACATTTCTAATTTACCAACAGCAGTGGTGGCGCAGAGGAAAGGGGCTGCCCCAACCTACCCAGAGGTCGAGGGTTCGACCATGGGTATGCACAAACACTCTGTTGGGAGCTCTCCCCCCTCCCCTAAATGGGGCCCGAAGCGGGTCGAATTTGGATATAGTCGGACTCCTAAAAAACGGGTACCAGACACCAGATGGTTTAAACCAAAAAAGAAAAAATGTTTCGAATTTAGGGTACAACACCACAATTTCTACAAGACTTTTTCATAAAACAGGATTTTCAATGCATGTTCATCAATACTTTCGAAACCCATTTCGTATGCATAAGTATATACTCCTTATAGCTTGTATAAAACAGTAAATCTATGCCCATGAGGTTTAGGATAGTCCCACGTACCTTGAATTAACGAAAACATTAAGGAATATGATCATTGATGCTTAATCTCTCCAACCCTAGTTAGTTTTCCTTTCTCTTGTTTAAGGATAATGAATTAGGGATTTGGTTAGAGATAAAACGTGAATAATCACCTTAATTTCATCTATAGATGTTTAGAGACGGTTATGGAACGTGAAAGGACTTTATTACCCTTAAAATAACACAAAAAACAGAGCACTTTTGGCATGTACAATGACCCAGGCGACACCAACAGATCGCCTAATCCAAAGTGGGCGTCGCATGGACAATCCCCCAGCCCTTAAGTAGGAGTTGGATGGCCAATCGCACACCCTTTCCAATGTCCCTCTGCGATTTGTTAGGCGACGCACGCCCCTTTACATAGCCCATAACTTTTTGCTCGGGTATCGGATTAAGGCGAAATTGGTATCATTGGAAAGCTAATCCAATTATCTACAACTTGGTGGGTCTTAAGCTGTAAAATTCTACGTATATCAAAAGTTATACACGTGCAAATTAGACCCTTGTAGAATCAAATAACAAACTTTGGATGAATCAAAGTCTCTTAGCTCAACTTTGTTCTAAGTGATTCCTATGAACATTTTTCACCTAGAAAGCACTTCACATACTAGGATAAAGATAATTGCACATAAATTCAAAAGTAAATCATGGGATTATAGTTTGCACACGTAAGAATGACGCTTCAAAGTCTAGCCCATAAGTGCAGGGTGTTACATTATCTCTCCATTAGGATCATTCATCCCCGAATGATGGGTAGGAACTTGTTAAAGCTCTAAAAGTATGGAATAAAGAACGTAACCTCGCATTGAGCATTCCTCCTCAGCCAAATATGCAAAGGCATATAAAGAGCTTCATGATAACCCCTAGTGAAACGTGTAAGCACGAAGCGTGAGATAATAAGAATTGATATAGAGATGACCTTGCACATGAGTTCTAGGGATCATAATCATCACAACATAAGTAATAAGTTTATTTAATGATCATAGGTCTTGATTTACATTCATACTTAACATGGAATCAAGTTTTGTGAGAGATAGGGATAAAAATATTCTCTATCCTACAAGATACAACGAATAAACCTTAAACTTAGAAACACTACTCATTTATACCCCAAACAATAAAGAACATACTTCATTATTTCCAACTTGCAGTTATCCCATCACACATCTAACCATACGAGTTTGAGTCCCTCTGCATAACACTTTTATATTGAAGCCTAACTCGGAGAAAAAAGGTGCTAGCTTAAGCTATGGGTCCCCATACTCTACATCCCTTTAAGAATATTACTTTACCTTATCACTACCACCAAACACCCTCGGGTTTTAACTCAGGGAGTACTAACCACATAGTACATGGGTTTGTGTTTTCATAATCGCAATATTCAAACGTATCATTACTACACCCATTTCGTGGATCTCTCCACTAAGACCAGCAAATTCAATCACTCTCACAAAGATTTTAGCCACATATCTCATTCCTAACTATTTTATATAACGAAAGTTCATCTCTTTCTTTCCTCTTTCACCTATAACCTTAGCTAAAAAATCACATCAAATTTTTCACATTCAAGAACATCTACTCCCCTATCTAAAACATTACTACTCTTCGATAACTACTATCATACTGTAGGTCATTGAGGGACCCGAGCTTTAAATATTATGAAAGGGAGTAACACTATTCAATTATAACATATACCTATTGAACTACTCGTGTTGGGATATGAGATGAAGATACATTACAATAGGCACAAAGTGCTTCATATATCAAATGTCTAGATTATGAGTAGAGAGTTGTTCTGGCATAAACACAACATAGCATGGATTCTTAGGACTGGGCATAGTGTGAAAATCATGAGTGCACATATCAAGAGTTGTATAACATAAGGCCAGAACTCATGAAGTCAATGTTTGAGACAAGGATTTCTACTTGGAGCTATTGCTCCTCATTTAAGAACTGAACATGGCCATGTGTTTGCATGAACCTTATCACTTTGGTTAATCCTGACGTAAAATAAATCGGTAACATATAGAAAGCATAGTTTCTTAAAACCAAGCATTATGTGAGACATGGATTTATGGACTGTGAGCATCATAAAACAGAACTTGAATACTTGGAATAGTGGATCATTGAGGGACATTATTGCTTCTAGTTTGAAGGACAGAACATGGACATAAGTTGCATAGATAATTCGAGACATAGGCATGACTGGCATACATAAGGCATTAGTAGAATGACCTCTTAACTTAAAGTAGGAGGATTTTGCTTGAATAGGAATAGATTCCTTCATGACTCTTCCCAAAAATTCACTACCATGAGAAAATTCGAGAACTACCTTAACGGATCATCTCCCCCTTAGATCAAAGTCACAATCCTAGACTTGAAGACATATCTTCTCATTAAATTTACAAGCACAACACTCAACACATTGGGGTATAACCATACACATAAACGCTAAACTCCTCCTGATAAACTATACTCTGAAGGCGTTGCTTTCCGGAAATGCTACTTTTAACTTTCGCTAGCCTCTATAGCCATCACCCTACAACTCCCACTCTCATGAGCATACTCATCCACCCTCCTTATCACAAAAAAAAATCATTCTCTAATACTTAATATACTATCATTAAACCTCTAATCACGTACCCTTACAACTTAACAAAGTTTTTAAAACTAGAACAAGAGCTCACATCATCTATCTATGTTTCTACTAATTTAGCTATAAAAACATCACACAACAACTTCTTAGTCTTCCTTATACTACAATTCAAGAACATGAACTAGGTACACATGACACTTATACCATAAAACCTTACCTAAAAACATACTACTTGGGGGGATGCAACTTATTCTTAAATACTTACGCCCTTATCCACTTAATGGCTCAACCATAATTCATCATTTTTAACACTAGTCCTCATGACTATATATATATATATCACAATTTATCCACTCCTTATTCCGCAAGTTGCAAACCTAGGCTATTTCAAACATTACATTGAGCCAACTAATTCATTCCCACAAAATATGCATTATCAATCTTGAGCTACTATTCTTACCACTACACTCCACATCTAAAATTCAAGCCTATAGTCTAGCATCAATCATGTACCACCGATGAAGCATGCCACATATTATACTAGTCCATCAAATGGGGAAATCAACCCAACATTACTCATTTCGTCTAACTACGACCCACAAGTTCATTCATTCTACGACATCACTACCATACCTTATAATCTACCACACACCTTCCCACATGTATTACTAGTTTACAACTACTAGAGAAAAGACAAATCAAGAGGGGGTAAAGTCACATAATAAAGATAGTCGATCTTAATCTTATAATATAACCCATTACCATCTATTAACATATTCTACTTACTCACATCATATTTACTTACCCATGCATACATCACGATTACCTTCAAAATTCAATAAACACGTGAGTCTCTACCCATAACTTATTGACTAATCTACTACTTTTCATTTACCACTTATAAATGATTTCTACAACTACCATAACTATCCACTCTGAGCTTCTTCCCTATTTTGAATAAATAACAATCATAGTCAATCACTTCCTTCACAGATTACCATACAATCAACAACTATTTCTACAACATTAGTCTATCACTATAAAATGGCAACCCATCCCTCAATCAAAGGTTATAAAACTAAAACTAGCTTTTTATGCAAAAGTCACCCTCACTCTGACTTCTAAACTTGTGACTTCATATTACTAACTTTTGGACCATTTTACTACCAATAGGTCATGACACCTTATCATATACTATTACTCAGGTGTAAATATTTTTCCATCATTCTGCTACATATCTCTACCCCTAAGCATGACATTTGCTATAAGGATTCACAAAGGAATTGAATACACTTCGTATCTCAGGTTGAAAAGCACGATCGTATTAAGATAGAGGTATTGCATTAAGATAGAGGTACACACTCGAATCAATACACTTGATGCACTAATGGACTCCTCTCAAATCCTTGTATAATTTTAAAACTTTATGGATAACTTCATTAAAAAGGACCACATTATTAGGAATATAATCTTTTGAACTTGTATCGCCTCGAAAATGAGGCATGGCCCATAAAATTAGATCAAGGAAGAAATTTGGATGACATTCGTATGGACGATGCAATAGCACGAACTAGAGCATGAAAGAATGAGAAACAACTCCTAAATGCCCGACAACCTCTTAATTATAAGTGTGTTAACACACACTCATAACCAAGACTCAACTAGAAACGGCTTCGTAGACACCCTGGGACAATTAATCATGCTCTGATACCAAGCTTGTCACGACCCGAACCGAGGCCCTGGCTGTAACGGGCATCGTGAACCATGAGGGTCTGAGAGACCCCTTAGCATGTAATCACAAGCATAACTCACATAACATAAAAGAGAGAAAGATAAACTGAAAATTTGGTAGTCCTATAGTCAAATGTAAAACTTCATAACATTAAAGCATAGAAAACCCAAATCCAATCTAGAACATTCTACAAAGACTCTACTGATCTGAACATACTAGTTTGTCTGAAAACCGAGACAAGGCGCCCGACCGGATCATAAAATAACTGAAAATAAAAACATGCGTAGGATGTCTTCCGAAGTAAGGGAGGCTCACTAACTCTAAACTCTGGAAACAATCTACTGGTCTACAGGACCACGGGACTGGGCCTCAGAACCTGAAATATAGTTAGTAAATACATAAAGGTACTGGTACGTAGAACAATCCAAAAATAAAATATATTTTTATACAACATAGGCGAGAGCATTTCATAAAAACATGTCAGCATAAAACATTTGAAAATACATGGGCATAATTTGATGAGCTTTAAAACATCTTCTTGAAATCATGACTCAACTCTTCATTTCTCTGCTAAGCAAGATGGTACACCCTACAATCTATAATTCCACGGGGTATATAAAATTCACCCTTGACTCGGCGGTCAAGCCCCCAACACAAGTTTGCCACAAGGGCTGGAGTCTTTGCATCTCTACTATGCCACAAGGCCGTCGCCAACGTACAATCCCCTATTTCAGGGCAACATTAAATTCGTGTCTGCAAATCATAATTTTGGGCAATGGGTTATCTGAACTCGTGCCTTTTTGGGGTAACCATCTAACTCTTTTAATCCCCATTTTAGACTCTTAAATCGTGCTTTCTTCTTATAACTATTTCTCTCTTATTCTGTTTAAGGCACATCATAATAGGGTATCGTCATACCGAGACTTGCAAGTCCTTCATTTCATATCACAATATCTTTATTTCCCTTCTTATTTCAAAGTGTATAATTGACCACCCAAAAGATTTAAAAATTCACACGAGAGTTCATATTTCAAAAGCACTTGAAAACTTATGCCAAAACACTATCTTTTCAATACTTTATCTACGGTGGGCATCTTTCTCATCAATATCATGCAATTCTTCATTAGGAACATAGGAATTTATAAATCAAGGAAAACTCTCTCTCGTATAGTCATGAAACAGTATAATTTACACATGACAATAAACCTTCAAACTCAAGCTTTTAACAATCAGTATAATAAACCCACAATATGTAAAAATAATGGATTTCATAATAAGAGAGGGAATTACACAAATCATGCTCTTATTTAACTTCTCAAACTTAATATCACATGAACGCTTGAAAACATTTCGAATTTAGGGTACAACGCCATAATTTCTACAAGACTTCATCCTAAAATAGGATTTTCAATGCATGTTCATCAATAATTTCAAAACCCATTTCGTATGCATAAGTATATACTCTTTATAATTTGTTTAAAATAGTAAATCTACACCCATGAGGTTTAGGATAGTCCCACGTACCTTGAATCAACGAAAACATAGAGAAATTTTATCTTTGATGCTCAATCTCTTCAACCGTAGTTAGTTTTCCCTTCTCTTACTTAAGGATGATGAATTAGGGATTTGGTTAGAGGGAAAATGTGAATAATGACCTTAATTTCATCTGTAGATGTTTAGGGACATTTATGGAACGTGAAAGGACTTTATTGCCCGGAAAATAACACAAAAATAGAGCACTTTTGGCATGTGCAATGACCAAGGCGACGCCCAGCAGATCGCCCAAGCCAAGGTGGGTGTCGCATGGCCAATAACCTAGTCCTTAAGTAGGCTTCCCATGGCCAATCACACACCTTTTCCAGTGGCTCTCTGGGATTTGTCAAGCGACGCATGACCCTTTGCAAGGCCATAACTTTTTGCTCGGGTATCGAATTAAGACAAAATTGGTATAGTTGGAAAGCTAATTCAATTATCTACAAATTGGTGGGTCTTAATCTGCAAAATTCTACGTATATCAAAAGTTATACACATTCAAAGTAAACCCTTGTAGAATCAAATAATAAACTTTGGACGAATCAAAGTCTTTTAACTCAACTTTGTTCTAAGTGATTCCTATGAACATTTTTCACCTCGAAAGCACTTCACATACTAAGAGAAAGATCATGACATATGAATTCAAAAGTAAATCATGGAATTATAGTTTTCACACGTAATAACAATGATTCAAAGTCTAGACTGAAAGTGCGGGGTGTTACAGTAAACCGTTAGATTTCCTAGGAAGGGTGGTAAATTTAGTAATAATATGCACGTTATCCATGTGCTGACTACTGGATGACATAAAATCAGTAACTTGATTGGTTTCTCTGAAACAATGCTTGATGATGATTCCTTTAGCATCCAACAGTGTTCTGATATTCGAGATCGTGTCTCTGATGTTCCAAGGTATGTTTCACAGCCCGTTAATACAGTTATGAACTAAGAAAGAATCGGTTTCACCTATAATGAAGTCAAATCCATGATGTAAACACCAGTTAAGGCCAAAAAGTAATGCTTTGGCTTCTACTTGGTTGTGGTCCCTTTTCCTAGAGGTAGTACAAATGCCATAATCATTTTGCCAATGTTGTCCCTTACAACACCACATCCTCCATAGTTACCATTAGCACAACTTCCGTTACTATTAAGCTTCACAAAGAGAATAAGGGGTATGAACCAATGCACTCTAATGATATTGACAACGTTGAGGAATAGTTCAAAAAGCCTGCATATATTTTCCCATTTATTCCCACAAATAATCTTCCAGAAATGAGAGTTGACAATCTAACTGATATTGAAAGTTATTAATGATTTTGATCTTCCAATGGATGGCTTTTCTATCACAACCCAAACCAAGGCATGGCCGTGACGGGTATCTCAAGTCCCACGTGGACTGGAGATCACCCCCTACACCTAACCAAACCAAACACAATAGCCCCAATGTCATATGAATTCCTAACATAGAACAAGATAAGTTCAAAGAATAAAGGGTATGTCTATAATTGATGACCATCGACCGACCAAAACAACCGACCAACATCACCCAATTCCACACTAATCTAAAAAAAGCCTTCTAACAAAAGAAATAAAAACCAGTCTTAGTCGGGACATGTCCCCGACTCTGATAGATGGCAATGACAATGATAATGATAATGTTAATGATATCAAAACTCTCAACTCTAATCTATGATAAAATTTGATGAAATGTCTAAGTCTTCCGAAATATGAAAGCTCACTACTTCACCACAACGAACTGAGCTGATAGACCTAACTCTGTGCAGAAAAGTAGAGGTATCTTCGGTACCTACATCACATGGGGATACAACGTTCGGAGATGGTTAGTGAGGTGAACACAAGCATGTAACTCAGGGATAAGTGAGCGAAATAATGCCATACTAAATATTTCAAAATCAGACAGAATCCAATGCACATAATTATATGCAAATACATAAATGTACGTTATGTGCTGGGATAGAGGACAAAGCTTAAAAAGCACTTTAAAACTTTAGCCTGGATTGTGTAGCTCAACCATCATAGCATAAGAAGGCACCCACGAGCTATATGGGTCCAGCTCTCCCCCAGCTTGTAGGCCCCAGTTCGTGTGGCCGCACGAACTAGAGGGTATACATATGCACTATGGGGGACTCAAACCTCCTAGCATATCAAGATGACACTAGCACTAACTCTTGTAGTATAATATGGGGGACTCGGACCTCTCAATCATATAATAATAGTAAGGGGGACTCGAATCACCCGACCGTATAGAGCCCTGCGTCGGCAACTGCAGTTTCTAGCATTGGTCTTTCAAGACCGCCATTTTCACAACTTAGCTACACAACCCTCATTAAAGGCCAATTAAAATAATTAGCACATACATTATCGTTTATTGAACCATGATATACATTTAGGCATACATTGTTGGTATCGTCATACCAACTACACTTGCAAGGTAACATCAACATGCCAAACTAATTCCCATCACTTGGGGGAATTCACAACCCTATTTGGTTCAATTTCACACTAGCTTGGGGAATTACACAGCTCCACAAGGTTCAATTCAAAATCATTGTACTTCATTAACTTTTCACATTATGCAATAGTTCGAGAGTAGTTTAATATGCATACTTTTAATATTCAAAACCAATTTCACAATATGGGGTTGAGGTCATAACCACTTCAAAAGTCACAAGTTTGGGAAATCACAATCCCTAGTTCATTCATCATTCCCATGCATCAATTTGATTTTTAAAACCATCATATAAACAAAACCCGTGTAGGGCCAAACATGAAACATCACATAAACAACTGTTATTCAAAACCCTCAACCCATGTTTCCAAAACTAACCTCAATACCATATGAGCAACACTTAAAAACTTATGTTTTTAACAAATTAATAATTAGGGAAGAGTAACATGCCTGAAATACCAAGTTTCACGGAAAGAATTAAACATTTGAGCCCTTGGATGACCTACTTTATGGAAACCCTGAGTATGGCTGCTTGAGAGAATTTAAGAGAGCTTTGAAAGTGTTTGAGTATGTTATGAATGAGAAACAACCCCTCCTAAATGCGTTATGAACGTGGGATTTTAATTAGGTGAGAAGAGAATTGTCAAAAGTGCCCTTAATTTAAAAACTAAAATTTAGTCGTCAGCGACTACGGGTCACTATACGACTTGATAGACTCATAACGACTCGTCACCACAAGTCGTAGCCAAGACAGTCTCCAAGGCACTCACAATCTATTGACCCTACAACTCAACTTATATAACTCATAATAGGACCCTACGACTCATAGGGGCTAGTCGTAGTCAACCCAACAACACTTTGGGGTATACACTGGACACCCTACGATTTGCACCCAACGACTCGTAACAAGTCCTTACGACTCATAGTGAGCCACTCGTAATCAAACTAGAACTCAGCCACACACTTACTGATTTGGTTATGATTTGGCTAAATGACTCGTCAAGACTCCCTACGACTTGTCAGGGAAATAGTAGTTGGGACAGTGAGGATAAAATTTCAAAAAAATTCAAAAAAATTCAAGGACAAAAAACTCGGGGCGTTACATACTCCCACTCGAGATAATTTGCCCTCGAATGACATGAGAAGGCATTTATTAACACAATTTGACTCCAAACACAACCAAACTTACCTCTAATAAAGACAAAAAACAAAGATATTAAGGAATACACATACCTCAAGCACGATTATCCAAAATAGGAAACAAGAACGGATACTTGGACTTCATGTCCTGCTCGGCTTCCCAAGTAGCTTCCTCGACCTTCTGGTTCCTCAAAGAACCTTTATCAGATCACATCCTTAGTCCGCAACTAACAGACTTGCAGATCCAAAATCTCGACTAGAATTTTCTCATAGGTCAAGGAATTCAAAATAACCACCTCCTCTAAAGGAACAACCATCGAAGAATTACCCACACACTTTTTCAACATCGAAACGTGAAACACCGGATGAAAGGAGCTCAAATTAGGAGGCAACTCCAATTCATATACAATATTACTAACCATCTTCAAGATCAAGTGCGGACCAGCATAACAGGGACTGAGCTTCCCCTTATTACCAAAGCATATTACTCCCTTTATGGGAAACACCTTCAAGAACACCCAATCACCAACACTGAACTCCAACTCCCTCCGCCTCACATCTGCATAGGACTTTGGCGACTTTGGGCAGCCTTAAGTCTATCCCGAATCACTTTCACCTTCTCCATGGCTTGGTAAACCAAATCAGGACCAAATAACTTATTTTCACCAACCTCAAACCACCCAATAGGATACCTATACCTCCTACCATATAAAGCCTCAAATGGGGTCATATCAATGCTAGAGTGATAGCTATTGTTGTAGGTAAATTCTATGAGAAGTAAATGGCCAACCCAATTACCACTAAAATCAAATACACAAGCCCGTAGCATATTTTCCAATGCCTGAATTGTCCTTTACACTTGCCCATTCATTTGTGGATGAAAAGAGGTACTAAGGGTTAGGTTAGTTCCCAAATCTCACTGGAATGACCTCCAAATGTGAGATAAGAACTGAGTACCCCGATCAAATAAGATAGAAACTGGAGCACCATGCAACTTCATGATCTCTTCAATAAACAACTTGGCATAATTCTCTAAAGAGAAATTAGTCCTCACTGGCAAGAAGTGAGCAAACTTAGTCATACTATCCACGATGACCCAAATTGAATCAAATTGCTAACGAGATCGCGGAAGACCAATAACAAAATCCATATTAATTATCTCTTGTTTCCACACCGACAACTCAATCTCTTGAGTCAACCCACCGAGCCTCAAGTGCTTCACCTTCACTTGCTGACACACCATCAAATTAGCCACAAAATTAGCCACATCTTTCTTCATATTATTCTACCAATAAATCTCCTTAAGATCATCTTACATTTTCGTCAAACCAAGATGAATAATATAACTCGACTTATGGGCTTCGTCCAAAATTCTTCCTCGCAACCCATCAATATTGGGAACACATAATCTACCTTGATATCTCAAGATACCATCACTACCGATCTTAAAAATCATTACCTTCTGTCTACATACATCGTTCTTGATTTACATAAAGATAGGATCCAACACTTACTTCTCATTTACCTCCACTCCAAAAGATGACTTCGCCACCACTTGAACAATCACACCACCATTTTTGAAGTCCAAAAAATGAACTCCAAGATCAGCCAAACAGTGAATATTCTTTACCAAATGTCGTTTCTCTTCGTCCACATGATATAAGCTTCCTATGGACAACTGGCTAAGAGTATCAACAACCACATTAGCTTTACCTGGATGATATTAAAGACTCGTATCATAGTCCTGGAGCAACTCAAGCCATCTCATTTACTTGAGATTTAGCTCCTTCTGAGTGAACATGTATTGCAGGCTCTTATGATCAGAATATATATCAACATGGACCCCATAAAAATAATGTTGTTCGATCTTTAATGCGAACACCAGAGCCAATAATTCCAAATCATGAGTCGGATAATTTTTCTCATAGACTTTCAATTATCTAGAGGCATAACCAACCACCTTGCCATGCTGCATCAACACATAACCCAGTCCCACCCAGGACGCATCACAGTAGACAACAAAACCATTAGTGCCCTCAGGTAGAGTCAAGATTTAAGCCGAAGTCAACTTATCCTTTAGATTCTTAAAACTACCCTCACAAACATCGGACTATAAAAAATTCACATTCTTCTGGGTCAACTTAGACAATAGGGCAACAATAGAAGAGAAACTCTCCACAAATCTTCTATAATAGTCGGCTAAACCCAAGAAGCTCCGAATGTCGGTTGGAGTCGAGGGTCTAGGACACTTTTTAACCACCGCAACTTTTTGTGGATCTACCATGATATCTTCATTAGAAATAACATGACCCATCTAAGTCACAACATTTAACCAGAACTCACACTTAGAAAATTTCACATACAACTGTTACTCCTTAAAGGTCTTCAACACAAGGCAGAGATGATCGACATGATCTGCCTCACTCTTCGAATACACTAAAATATCATCAACGAAGGCAATCATGAACAAATCCAAGAACTGATGGAAAACCTGATTCATAAGATCCATAAATATTGTCGGGGAATTAGTCAAACCAAAGGACATTATCACAAACTCAAAAGGACCATATCGGGTTCTGAAAGCAGTCTTAGGGATATCCACCTCTCTAATCTTCAAGTGATGATAACCCGACCAAAGATCAATCTTAGAAAAGAACTTAGCACCCTGGAGCTAATCAAACAGATCATTAATCCTCGAAAGAGGATATTTATTCTTTACGGTCACCTTATTCAATTGGCGGTAATCAATACATATTCGAAGGTACCCATTCTTCTTGCGCACGAATAGAACAAGAGCACCCTAGTCAAGAAGATCGTTCAACTGCTTCTTGAGTTCATTCAACTCAACCAAAGCCATTCTATAAGAAGGGATAAAAATAGGATGGGTGTACGGAAGAAGATCAATCCCAAAGTCGATTTCCCTATCGAGAGAAACACCAGGAAGATCATTAAGAAACACCTCAGGAAATTCATAGACCACAGGGACAGTTTGAAAAGAAAGACCTTCGGATCTAGAATCCTTAACATGCACTAAGTGATAGATGACTATTTAGAAATCAACTTTGGGGCTCTAAAATACCAAATGAACCTTTCCTTTGGTACTAGGGAACTACATTCCCATTCATTCATTGGCTCATTAGGGTAATGGAAACCAACCATTCTAGTCCGACAACCAAGAGACGCATTGCACGAATGAAACTAATCCATTCTTAAAATCATATCAAAGTCTAACATGTCCAAGTCTATCAGGTCTATCAAGGTCTCTTTATCATAGATTGACATCACAAAACCCATATAGACCCTTCTAGCCACAATAGAGTCACCCACCAGGGTGGACACAGGTAAGGGGTTCGAAATACATTCAGGATCAAAACTAAAATAGATAGCCATATAAGGGGTCACATAAGAGAGGGTAGACCTAGGATTAAGTAGGCAATATACATCATATGAGAAGAGTTTAAGCTTACTAGTAACAACATTGGGGGATGCCTTAGAGTCCTGGCTGGTGCCAAGAGCATACAGACGGTTTCAACAAGTGCCAGAGCCAAAAGCAGAAGCAGCACCTTTTGGTGCAGGATATGATGAGGTTGCAACATGAATCTAATTTTCCCCAGAAGCAGCCCTAGAATAATAATCCCTCTGCATATGACCAATATGCCCACATTTAAAATATTTGCTCCTCTCTTCTTTATAAATACCAAGGTGCACGTGACCACAAAATCTATAAGGAGGGTACGATGGAGCTGACTGAGCCCCACTAGACTGAGGTTAGATCCTAGAGCTCTAAACCTACTATAGTACTGAGAACGAAGATTACCTAATGACTTTGGATAAGGAGCACTAGCCATAAAATAGGAACTAGAATTATCCCATTCTTCTTAGAATATTTTCTACCGTCTCTACCACTTTGCTGCCGACCTTCACCCTGATTCGAATAACAAAACTTCTTATTCTGCCTTTCATACATCTCTACTTGCTTCTTCTTTTCCTCTTCTACTTATTGCATATACACCACAAGCCTAGAGATTTCCATATCCTTATTCAACAAGACAACCTTGCTCTCCAAGATCAACTCATGGACAACCCAGAGGTAAACTTCCTTATTCTATCCCTCATGCTAGATATTAATTCTGGAGCATAATGCAACATCTGATGAAACTTCAAGGCATATTTCTTTACTGTCATCCGACCTTGCTTCAAATTTACGAACTCCTCAGCCCTCACCTCTCTTAACTCTTGAGGAAAGAAATGATCAAGAAATGCACTAGAGAGGTTATCCCACAAAGTAGACTCAGCATTATCGCCCTTCAGCTATTTCTACTCTTCATACCATTGGTATACGACATCTTTCAACTGATAAGCAACTAACTCTACACCCTCCACATCAGTAGCATGTATCACTCAAAAGATTTTTTCCATTTCATCAATAAAATTTTGAGGATCCTCCTCAACTTTAAAACCAATAAAAGCAGGAGGACTCAACCTCATAAATTGGCCAACTCTATTAGCCTCGAAGGATGGAGCAATAAAAGCAATACGTCAGTCTGAGAGGCCACCAACTGGGTAAGAAAGTGAATCAACTGGCGAACTCAACATTAAACATGCTATCCTGGGGTGCCTAAGGAGGGATAGGGGAACCGGTAAAGCTTCATCAAGGCAATCAGAAGCAGCGACCCTCGATCGGGTGTAAACTCTCTGAGTAGGATGAGCTCCGCCCACATTATCCCCAGACAGGATAAAAGAGTTTCCACGAACATCAGATTTTCTAGGAGGCATGATCTGAAAAGCGAACATATAAAAATTAGAGAAGCTTCAAGACCTTAGACTCTATAGTTTGAAGTAGAACAACAAAAAAGGAAATATTTCTAACCGCCTTATAGCCTTTTTCTTATAAGTGTGGCGTGCTACATACCCATAAATGAGACTCTACTTGATACGACTTTATTGGACACCTAATGACACCAAACATAGGCTCTGATACTATCTTTGTCACGACCAATCCTGGTTCAGTTCGTGATATTTTCACCCCCATATTTCTGACTATATCTCGATCTCCAAAGTTCTAAGGTAAATGATAGGTGGTATAATATGAAGAATGAAAGTAGCAATAGTATTCTTGCTTCTATAGTTCCAAATACTGTGAAATAAGTTCTCAAAAAGGTGTTCTTATGCGTAATACTAATAAATTCAGCAAAGATATTCCAGATCTTCTGAGCATAATCACCACTACTAAAGAGATGTTCAACTGCTTCTAACTATTGAGTCATACTTAGATCCCTACAAAATATTTGTTATCAATAATAATTCACAGCCTAGAGATTCTATCATCGGTGGCGAGCCTATTATGGGTAGCTCTCCAAGCTAGGAAAGATACCTTAAAAGGGACAACTTTGTTCCATAATTTAGTGTCAAATGTAGACACCTCTCTTCTCTGCCTGAAAACTTCCTATGCAAAACTTATGGAAAAATCACCAGAAGTTGAAAAAGTCCAAATTGGAGTATCTGAAATATTAGGGTCAAGATTGATAAAAATAGATTGAGCAATCTCTTTAACCTCTTCAGGTGGTTGGATTTGGAAAATATTCCAATCCCAATGACCATTAACAAAAGCGTCTCTAATAGTAATATTATCAAAAGTATTATTATCCTCAACCAGTGTGCATAAGGGTCCATGGTTGGACCAATTTTCATACCAAAAACTTACACACTTTTGCCAATTTTCCAAAAATTGTGTTGCTCTATGTCATATTTTATCTTGCACATGGCTTGCCAATTATGAGATTGTCCAACATTCCATGGGATCACTAAAGGGTGAAAAGTAGAGATGTATTTAGCAGTAACAAACTTAGACCATAAAGAATTAGTAGTCCTCAACCTCCACTCTTATTTAGCTATGAAAGCCTGACATATATCTTCAAGGCTTCTAAAATTGGCTCCAACTTTCTCATATGGATAACACAAGTTATCCCAGGACACCCAATGGTATTTGTTATTATTGTCTTAACCAGAACAAAATAGCTTCCAGAGTCCATTTGGTAGGATGAATAACAACAAGAATGTGAGAGTTAAGCCCAACAAAATGTGTCTGATAGGACTGGCTCTCCCACCCGTGGATAAAAGTTTCAGATGTCACTCTTTGATCTTGTTGACAACTTTGTTGATCATATTAGAATAAATCTCATTTTTCTTTTTGCCAGAATAGATGGGCCAGCCTAAGTATTTTATAGAGAGTCCCCGTATCTCATGTTAGTAAGTCTCTTAATTCTGGAAATGATTCTAATACTAGTGGAGGGGGCCATGGAAAAAATATATTTGGCAGTGTTAATTTGTTCTCCAGAAACCTGTTCATAAGTGGCTAGGATTGATAAAATAAAATTGATATTGCCTCTCTCACCATTGTAGAAAATTATAGTATCATCTGCAAAGGTAAGATGATTGATTTAATGGCCTTCCCAGTTCATGTAAAAACCAATATACATGTTGTTGTTCATAAGATTGTAGAGGGGAGTAGAGAGCAATTCTGCACTTAGAATAAATAAGAAAGAAGACAGGGGGTCGCCTTGTCTTAAACCTCTTCCTCACTTAAAGAAACCATACCTTCCACCATTTACCATAATACTATACCAGTTATTGGAGATATAACTATATATCAACTCGATCTATTTTTCAGATAAACCTAATTTTTTTAGCATTAGAGAAAGGAAAGTCCAAGAGACCCTGTCATATGCTTTGGACATGTCAAGCTTCATAATCATATCCATATTGCTCCCCTGCTGACTTTTTTTCTATTTTGTTGACAATCTCTTGAATGAGAAGGATATTTTCTGTGATATACCTGTCTTTTACAAACCCACTCTGATTTTGGGAAATGATTCTAGGTATGATAGCACTTAGTTTATTGTTGAGTAACTTGCAATAATTTTAGAGGAGATATTGCAAAGGCTTATAGGCCTTATGCCTGCAAGGGATTATGGGGTTTCAACCTTGGGGAGCATCACTAAACATGTGTGGGTAAATAATTTTGGAAGAGCAGCACCATTGAAAAAAGCCTTGATAACATTAAATATATCTTCACTGATCATTTCCCAAGAAGTTTGGTAGAATTTACCATTTAAGCCACCAGGGCCAGGGGCGATATCAGGATCAATAGAGAACGCACAATCTTTTATTTCCTTCATGGTAGGTGGAGAGATAATATTAGCATTATCTTTTTTTATGATGGAACTCTGAATAGCATCGAGTGCACTATAATCGGTACATTCAACATTAGGATTAAACAAGTTCTAAAAAAAATCCACAACAATATTGGCCACAGCTTCTGTCCCTTCAATCATCTCACCTTACTTATTTTTCTCTTTTGAATGTTCAACTTTTTCCTCTTGTTCTTGATTACTGCATGAAAAATAAAGTATTAGCATCACCCTCCGAAAGCCATATGACCCTGTCTTTTTGCCTGGATATAAAGTCTTTGAGCTTTAAGAACTTAGTAAACTCAGCCTTAGCTTTGGAAAGATCATGTCTGTTTTCCTCATTCGAATTATTGACCATAGCTTCTTCCAAATTCCTGATTAGGATCTCCAGCCTTTTAGTTTTATTGTAGATATCCCCAGAGGCTTGTTTGGACCAATTACTAAGAGCGGAGCAAGTATTCTTGATTTTTTGATATAATATGCAAAGAGGGTTCCCGATAATATTGTAAAACCAGGCCTATTGGACAGTACTGAGGTAGTTTTCATGATCTACCTAAATATTTAAAAATTTAAAGTACTTTACAAAGTCTCTATTGGAAGACCCTACTTCTATCAAAAAAAGAGTGTGATCAAAGCACGTCCTTGACAAGTGAGTGACCGAGGTATTTCCAAAGTCATCAAACCAATCTATATTATACTCCAACCCGTCAAGTCTCTCCCATATAGTGTTAGAAGGGTCTCGATTATCACACCAAGTGAACTTAGACCTAAAAAAACAACATCTTGGAGACTACAATCTGAAAGACACATTAGAAAATCTAAAACATCTTCCGTTCTATAGGACATGCCACCAACTTTCTCACCACTGCTAGTAATAGTGTTGAAATCTCCTACTACACACCAAGGACCATTTATAACATGAGAAATATTTCTTAGATCATTACATAGTGACATCCTCATATTTTTATCACACTTAGTATATACAATAAAGATAAAAAGGGGGAGGTTCTGGGAGGTTGAGAAACTTCAATAAGAATATATTGTTCTTTGTCATCTAGGATATCAATGTTGAGATCAGAAAACCAAAACACCAAAATTTTGTTTGAACGGTTGAAATAACAAGACTGGAAGCCTAAATACCTTTTGTATTTCTCAATATAATATTTCTTGAAATAATCATAGATTCTTGAAGGAAAATAATAGGAAGTTTATATTGATGTGTAAGAGTTTTAAGCCTTTCACGGGCTCCTTGTGAGTCAATTCCTATAATATTCCATGATAGGGTATTAAACATGGGAAATATTAGTAGAATTATCTTTTGAGTGACACATGTTATGCTTTCTACTTCTTTTAAGAAAGCTAACAACTTTTCCCACATTAGAGCTTAACATTCCTATTGTAGATAAATTGTTGAAGTAGTTGACAGCTTGATGAATAGTGTTTTGAGACACTATTCCTTTTGAACTAATTTGGGAATCTGTCATGCCTCTAGCCATCTCATCATCAGATTTTGAGTCTTCATGTTCTTCTGATAGGGATTCTAGTATGGTTTCAACAGTGATCTTGGTGTTTCCCCTATCATCCTTGATGACAGTATCTTCAATGATGGAAAGATCTCCACTTCCCCCTTGGGTTGCTTGGGAGTCAATTAGATGTTTCTCAGTATCCTCCTTGTCTTTTCTCTGTAAAATAGAATTATTTAGGTTTGGATCTAGGCTAAATTTTTTCGCAGTGACACTATTAACACCGTTCTGACGGAACTGTTCCAAGCAAAGGTTGGGGGGTATGGCCACACTGCTAACAAACTTTTTTTAGTTATTCCCGTTGTTATTCAACTCATATTTATTTAAATTTGCCAGATTACTTTGCATAGTCTCCTAGTGATTCTCAATTTCAGGGAAAACAAATTCTTTTGTAGCTTTAACCTTGGCAACCTTACTCTCAATCTTTAGAAGTCTTGACCTGCCCCTTTTCTTTTGGGGTTCTACCTTTTTGTTTTGGTTTTGGTTCACGTGCAAGGTGCCAAATGAGAGTTGCTCCAGTATATTAATGGGTTTTACCCTTCCTGATCCATCACAATATCTTCATATATAACCTCTTGAGTATCAGGGAAGCATTGGAATTCTGTATAGATATGTTATCTCGATGGCAGAGAGTTTTAGCACTAGCTACAACTGAAAAGTTTTCTGATGTATTTCCTCTATTATCCATTGTTTTATTGTAGGCACTCCTCCCTCTTCTTCCAGTGACTTCTTGCCAACCAAGTTCTTTACAATTGCCTTCCGAAATTACAATAACTTGTTTATCTTTCGTGGACTCAGTAGGCATTTGATAGTCTGGTCTATGAATGCTATCAATCTGCATTGGAGACTCACCAGAGGTCTGACCAACATTAACCTTGGTGTTATAAGGTTTATGAGAGGATTTTGTTCCATTATTTTTATTCTTTTGGAAATTTCCTTGATCCGTTTTTTGATGACTAGAATTTTTCAGACCGGGATGGAGAACCCTGCAATGTGAGTCATTATACCCCTGCACCTTATAGTTAAAGCAATAGGTCGGGATGCTACCAAACTCCACCTTTTGAGTTAGTAAAACTGTTGAGCGACTAGTCTTCTTAATTTCAACAAGGACTTCATGAACAAGAGTTTTGGCCAAATCAATCTTAACTTTCACCTTGGCCGTAACTGGTCTCGACTAAGTATTCGTGGCCTTATCCATTTCTAGAGGGATCCCTACCGGACTCACTATTCTACAAAGGGCATTCCATTTGTAGAAATGCCATGGGAGATCCAAAAGAGTGATCCAGACATGGGCAAAGGTAGTCTTTGGCTCAGGTTTGAAATTGGTGTCCATTTGACAACTTTTATAACATTTTCCCCTATTTGAAGGAATTCCCTTGAAATCACATTCATATGGTCCTCCTGAGACTCGAAATCAATAAACACATGTCGCATACATAGGCACCAATTCGAATTCCCCCCTGTTGGAATTAATTTAGAAAATTCTTCATGAATGAAATCAATAGAGGGGTCTGATTCGAATGAAGTTACCGACGATTGTCCATTTGCACGTTGACGGCAAAAGTTTATTTTCTTCTTTAGTGAAATTACCACGGGGTTTCCTTCTTATATTTTTTATGGCCTGTAGGTGAGCCAAATCCTCTTTTGTGGAATGCTAGACGCATTACACAAAGCATAAACATATGATTCTTTATCTCTATTGCTCTAGGTATTGTTATCCGATGTGTCCGAGCTCGGGCCTTGCCATGAGGAGGTTCCATCTACCATGGTTGGAGTTGGGACCTATGGATTCTTTATTTTTTTGGACTAATTTTCCTTATACCTAGGCCCCGTAGAGAAATTAGGTAGTTGGTCGGAGTTTGAGTATAATTTGAGCTAGGTTCTAATCTTTGAAAATTGGTGAGACTCCCAAAAGTTACTCTTCTTGTTGTTGTTGGGGAGGGGGGTCGGGGGAGAGGAAGAGCTTTAGTTGGGTTAAGATTTCCTGTTGTGGTGGTTATGTTCAATTACTTACGCCACCACGAAAGTGATGAGCACGAGGATTGAGACGGCGCATGAGACACGTTTTATCCCTACCAAAACTCAGTAGCCATTTGGCCATGAGTAATTTTTTATTTTTTTTCGAAAAATTATTTCACTTTAGTGAAAAAAGTGAAAACTGTGGTGTTTGTCAAATGAGAATTCCAAATACAATTTCGAAATTGTATTTGGAATGTTTTCACTTTTTTCACTCATACTTTTCTCACAAAATTTCAAAACAATTTTAATTTATATTAATGGTCAAACATAACTCCAACTTCAATTTCAACTTCAACTCTAACTCCAGTTTTGAAAAATTATAATTTTAATGGTCATACGACAATGGGGCCTTATTAAAAAGTAGGATTTTTTTTTTAGAAAAATGATCTATTAAGAATTAATTAAGAAAAGAAAAACCAACAAAATGAGGGCGCGAATATCAGCTTTCCCGCGCTTGCAACTATTTTTGTCAAGTATTTGTTTCTTTTTACAGGTCTTTGCCAAGTGTGGTGTTTCTAGCTGCAGTGTTTGCTAGGGTTCTGCCGCTGCGCCACCACTCTTACGTTATGGAAATTCATGAAATTGCTCAGCTCCTCAACCAAACTCTGAGCCCCAACGGTGCCATCATCAACGCCTCCGCAGATGCTCTCGATCGCCTCTCCACTCTCCCAGAGTTTCCCTTCGCTCTGCTCTCTATAGCCACAGGTACTCTGGATTTCGGATGTAGAGTAATTCATCTGATTATGCTTTTACATTACTGTTAAGTTAATGTTTGTATATTGGATGACCATTTGCATAGGAGGTGAGAACGGAGGTCAGAAAGTAGCTGCAGCCACGTATCTCAAGAACTTCACTAGAAGAAACGTTGATACAAATTCAGGATTCTCCAAAGAGTTTAAAGATGCATTTGTTCGCGCTCTGCTTCAAGCAGAACCTACGACTCTTAAAGTATTAGTTGAAGCTGTAAGTGATAATTTTTTGTTCTTTTGCCTGTAATTAATGATGGTTTTGTTTTAATTGTGTTTTGTTCTCTTTGTTTTCAGTTTCGCTCAATTATTGCAGTGGAGTTTGTGAAGGAGGATGCCTGGCCTGAGCTTGTGCCCGAGCTAAGGTCCGTCATTCAGTGCAGTGATCTGATTGATAAGAATCCAAATTCTGAATGGAAAACCATCAACGCATTCACTATTCTTCATTCATTGATTAGACCCTTCCAGGTACTTTAACTATATTCTGAATCCAGGTTCATTTCCTTTTTCTTGTCAACCTTGTAGGGGAATTCACTCTCTAAACTTGTCAACTTATTTTATGTCCCGTGGCAGTACTTTTTGAATCCAAAACTTGTGAAGGAGCCAGTTCCACCACAGTTAGAACTTATTACAAGAGAGATCCTTGTACCCTTACTTGCTGTATTTCACCTCAGCACTGACAAGGTTCACATAATTAATTTCCTACATTCTTCTTCCTCTATGTATGTATTTCCATTACTTTTAGAGTATTTTGGAAGTGCTGACTCACTGCTGCATGAAATAGGTATCATCAGATGCCCAACGCATATCACAACTGCAGACAGAAGCTATCCGTCTCATCATATGCAAGTGCATCTATTTTGCGGTGAGGATAAACTTAGAACACATGATGTTTGATCCATGAAAGCTCAACTATCATTTGAGCTCTAGGTTCTGTTTTCATTTTTTTTCTTATGAATTTAGCTGACACCATATTGGACATACACCTTCTGCATATAGAAAAATAACAAAAACATTAAGAAGAAAATTGCTTGAAATAGTTATCAAGCATATTGAGGAGAGGAAGCTGATTATACGTGTAAAAGTAGTTCTGCTCAAAATGGGAATTAGGCATCAGTAATGAGTTAAATTGATTTGTTTGCATGTGATTTGAATCTTTGAAACGTAAGTGCATTTAGACATAGGTTCATGCACACGAGATCTTTTGCTAGCCGAAAAAGGTGAATGATAAGCAACAATGTTAATCTGTGCCAGGACGATAGATTTTGTTTCATTCAAAACATTGGTTACTTGGTTTACCGAGGAAAAGTCTCATTTCGTTTAACCTTATTTTTGAAAAAAGAAACAACAGTTTACAACATACACCATCGAAGTGATCTGAATGGTCAGATCAGATATCAATGCACTATTTTCTTCTTTTCAAGACTATTTAAATTACTAGGAGGAATTCTTAAACCAATATCTCTTTTTATGTGTCCAAGTAATATTTATCTGGAGGCATCTTTCTTCCTCTAATAAGATTTCTGTTGTGAACCTGGTTTTAGCAGCATTATAATCATAAGTCCATCAATTTTATAGGTGAAGTCTCACATGCCATCTGCCTTGGCTCCTTTGCTTCCTTCTATTTGTCAAGATCTAATACGGATTCTGAATTCCTTAAGTTTTGATGGTGGCTTGACTTGCAAAGATGGGTATTCTCTGCGGATGAAGACTGCAAAGAGAAGTCTGCTAATTTTCTGTGCTTTAGTCTCTCGGCACCGGAAGTTCGCTGACAAGTATGCTGTCAAAAATGCATTTTATTTGCTTCAGAATGAAAATATAAATATCCTGGTTTTCCCTCAATTTCTTATCATCTTACAATGACAGACTGATGCCTGATATGGTGAAATGTGTTTCCGAAATTGTCAAGCATAGCACAATCATCAGTGTAAGTCTTATGAGTATAGTTTGATAGTTTTACAAAAATGAACTTTCGTGTCAGGTGTTTCATAATGTTATTTTCTTATTCAGCATGCTACCGTGGGAGTCTCCGTTCTTGAACTTCACTAATTTTGTGTCATTAAAGCAGGAATATCTGCTTAATCTCAATATCTGTTTTCTGTCAAGACTGTCTCATGAACTTTTATGCTGTTTTTCTTAAATGCTGTTCCCACACACTTTTCTAGTCTTTCTTCCTGTGATCATTTTTATTTTCTATATTCTCTCTTCATCTACTTATTCCTTTGGCGCAGAAACTGGATCAGCTGTCGGAAAGGATTGTGTCATTGGCCTTTGATGTTATTTCTCGTATTTTAGAGACAGGTCCGGTAAGTTTGTTCAGTTGTCTCCATCAAAGTTTCTCTTTTGCTTGACCAGTTTGTTGTAGTTCTAGCAGGCGATGTTTTATTTTCCTGCTTGTTCTTTCGCCTTCCTTGCTTCCTTCTCTTTTTAGGCATTTCTGCTAGTTTCATGGTTTCTCTTCTATTGGAAAGGACTTCTATGGTTGGTGCCTGCTACTTTTCAAGTTTCAAAGACAAAGTATATTTATTATCATCATCTGAAACAGGGATGGCGACTGGTTTCACCTCACTTTTCATCCTTGCTGAATTCTGCAATCTTCCCAGCTCTTGTGAAGAATGAGAAGGTCAGCTATTCCACGAATTTGCCTTCCGGAGAAGCTCTCTGTCTATGTACATGTGATTCTTTCTTTTGTTGTCGCATACTCTTCAGAAGTTCTGATTAAAGGCTTAACTGCCTGCTAAGTAGGACACAGCAGAGTGGGAAGAAGATCCAGATGAGTACATAAGGAAAAATCTTCCGTCTGACCTTGTATGTTCAAATCTTTGATTTCCTTATAAGCTGTATACTCTAAACATTCTCAGCAAATTGTCTGATTTTTATGATCCTGCAGGAAGAAATTTCTGGCTTCAGAGATGACTTGTTTACAGCAAGGAAAAGTGCTTTAAACTTGCTTGGTGTTATTTCATTATCAAAGGTTAGTTTTCTATAATTGATGTTGCTCAAGCTTCTTCTATTAAAATGCACATAGTTACTGTAATTTTCTTGGACCTCTAGGGACCTCCAGTAAAGACTTCTACAGCCTCATCAAAGCGTAAGAAAGGAGAAAAATATAAAAGAAAAGGTTACAGCTTGATGGGGGAGTTGTTGGTGCTTCCGTTCTTGTCAAAGTTTCCTGTTCCCACTGATAACAGAGAAAGCACAGTAAATGAGTGAGTAAACAAAACTATGATATCAACTCCTTTAACTTTGTAATTTCTGTTCTTATATCACTGCACATCAATACTGATGAATCTATTCAGAAAGTTCTCCACCGTTTGGAAGCTATTTTTTTTTTTTCTATTAAAGTTCTAAGAATCATTATATTTGAACTTTAGAAGTCTTTGGACTGTAAGGTGGCATAAGCCGTAGAGTGCTCACTCTAATGTCATGCCGTTAACAGATTGTCCTACTTTGCTTTTCCATTTATCCAGACCCTTTTTATCTTTTTCTAACCTTAATCATGCTTGCATCCTGTATACGAGATTTACTTTCATTTCCTTGTCTAAACTTTGTCAGATATTATGGAGTCCTGATGGCCTATAGCAGCCTTTTAGATGTAAGGAGAGATCATACTGTTATTTCTAAATATAACTTTTCGTAATTAAAAAGTTGTGTACTTCTATTCTTATCTGGCATTGTATTTGCAGTTTCTAACAGAGCAGAATCCTGGATTTACGGAAACTCTAGTTAAGACTCGGGTGCTACCATTGTATGGAACACCAACTCCTCAACCATATTTAATTGCCACTGCAAATTGGGTCCTACGAGAGCTTGCTTCATGTCTTTCTAAAGTGAGATAGTTGCCTTGATGATACTTTTTAACATTTTACTTTGCGATTAGACATTTTGTGGAGTAAGTTCCTTTTTTCTCTTTCCACAACAGGGTTTGAGTTCTGATATTTATTCTTCATTAGTGAAAGCGTTAACAATGTCAGATATAGGGGGTGTTTCTTGGTATCCTGTGCGGGTGACAGCTGCTGCTGCCATTGCCCAACTTGTTGAAGTAAGTGTGTAAAATGGCTATCTGTTTTATCGACCTGAAGTATGATAGTCTCAATAATGCTTGACCTTTTGGTACTGCAGAATGAGTTCATGCCACCTGAGTGGTTGCCACTTCTTCAAGTGGTTTGTCATAGAATTAGTAATGAGGAAGAAGATAGCTCCATTTACTTTCAGCTTCTAAGTACTATGGCCGAGGCTGCAAATGAAAAAATTTCACCTCATATTCCAGATATTGTTTGTCTGTTGGTTAGACAAATCTCAAAGAACTTGCCTTCAGATCTGGAACCATGGCCTCAGGTATTTTTTATGTATCCGACATATTTGTATTTTTCTTCAACAAATCATTTGATGATTCTAATTATCATTTTGGTAACTGGCATGAAAATCAGAACATTTCTCGTGTACGTTTCATGTAGTTATGTGGTTCACTATTCATTGTTTTTACTAAATATCGGTTGGATTGCTCACACTTTCGTTCAATGACATCATCTTTCTCAGTCCTGTTGCATATGATATCACATGGTCAGGATATCAAGAGCCATTACTGTGATAGGAATAAGGCTAAACTGTACGATTCCTTCTTGTTACTGAAATACCTTGAGACAATCTTATGTCGCTTTTTTATCCTGCCCAGTTAGTTAATGCATTGTTATGTTCTAGATTCAACATCACTCTTCACCCAAATCTGAAATTTAGAAAAATGAACTCATCCACATGTATAATTGAAGGCATATTGAGATCTGAAATTACTGACCTGTGTCTGATAGATGGTGGAACAGTGCTTTGCAACACTAGCAGTGATGGCCCAGTGTTGGGAAGATTCGGCATCTGAAGAAAATGGGCAGGATGGTTCTAGTCAATTGTGGCTTTCTGGTCAGGCCACCATGATGAGAGCATTTTCAGATCTCCTACAGCATGTGTGGCTGAGATCTGCTCCACTGATGGTTAGTCTTGAGCCATGTATCAAAATTAATTTGAGAGTAAATGACAAGATAACAATACAAAATGAGAAGATCACAATACAAACATGTACGCATATATATTCCATTTTTTACTTTTCCGTCAATGCAATATACTCAGTACTTCAGTAAAGTATTTCCGTCGTATGCCTGTAACATCATGATTGAAGCCAGTTCAAGCTCATTTGTCTATATTGAAAATCAATCACCTTAGTTGTGGCTGCAGCTTAACTTTAGTGCTTATTCTGCAATAGATGTTGTTTTGTATTCTAAATTCCATACCAAGCTTAAATAGATTAAGTCTTTTGGCTTCACATGCATAACCCAAAGCTGTACATATATTGATGGAAGCTCGGGTAGGTTTATCTGAGAAGGGAGTGGCTGCCTACTGGATCTTCGACCACGCACAAAAAGAAACACCAGATACATGAGATCTTTATCTTCGAATAAGATTTCCATTCCAGCAGTGGTTTCGGTAGATATCTTACCACCAGAGTCTCTCTTTTCCGATCCAGTTCCTCCACCAACAAGAACCCTAGTTAGATTCAACTTGTACTTAAACTGGTGACTGTCAAAATTCCTATTCATATTGCCTTTGTATTGGGCACTACAGAGTAGAAGATAATGGAGTGATAAAAGGATTTAATTTATCTTTTGTTTTTTTGATATACTCAAATCTCTTGTTATCTTCTCATATATTGTTTCCAATTAACAGGAACATGAGGTTGCCTTCTCAGTGCCCCCTTCATCATGTGTTGATGACTGTTCCACATTACTTGGTTTCATTTTGCAAGGAATTATCCAAACTGACGATCTTCTGAAGCTAAAGGTCTCAGAGCTAATGCTGGTCTGGTCATATCTCATTGCTGATTGGCATGCATGGGAGGAGATGGAGGATTTATCAATCTTTAACTGTATTAAGAAAGCTGTTAGCCTAGATAGGAAATTTTCTTTGAAGAACTTTCTAGTGGGGAAGATGCCATTGTCTCCTGCTCCACCTGTTCCCCAAAAATCCATCCTTGAAGGAATTGGTGCATTCATTACAGAAGCTTTCTCACAATATCCATCTGCAGTATGGAGAGCATCCTCTTGTGTCCACATTCTGTTACATACTCCCAGTTACTTACCTGAAGGAGAAGGTGTCAAGCAATCTTTGGTGATTTCCTTGTGTCAGGCTGCATTTTCTCGTTTTAGAGAGATTAGAGACAAACCTGTCCCACTATGGAAACCTTTGTTGCTTGCAGTAGCGTCTTGTTATTTATGTTTCCCAGATATTGTAGAGAAGATATTAGAGGGCATTGAACATGAAAGCTTTACAAGCTTTCTATCCGCTTTGGCAATTATCTCAACAAGCAAATTTGAGCATAGTTTGTCATCAGAGTCTGAGATCAAGTTGGTAGGTTAGTATTCTATTTCTTTTTACCCAACTACTTCTTAAGATTTTAACGCAATTATGGACTTCCCTCTTGACTCTCTCATGGGGCAACAGATATTTTGGTGATGCCATGGCTTTACATGAGCCATTTTTGTTTGTTCTGGAAAATGCTGTTGTTATATCTAGATCTGCTTATGTCTCCACAACTACGATGCATGTCATTAGATTGCAATCTAACACTAATTTTTTTTATACCTCGCGGTTAACTATCGTGTTTTTCCTTGCTTTGCCTTTTAAGTATTCAATTTTTCTTCTCTTATTGAGTGTAAAGAACCTTCTCCTAAGAGTCTCATCAGCACTGTCTCTATGCCTTTTTTTTTTTTTCTATTATGATTTTACCAGTGATGGCACTGGTGCAATCTCTTGACAAGCTGATAGGACGGCTAAATGAAGGGAGTTCATTGCTACATGATTGCTTTACATCATTGATGGAAGCATTTCTGAAGTATAAAGAACTGGAAGAAGAAGAGGAAGATGAAGAAAGTGAAGATCAGGCTTCTAGTGATGAGGAAACTGAAGATGATGACGAGGTTAGTTCACCAAACTAATTTTGTCTTGTTTAATTATCTTTAGTTACCCCCTCCCCCTACTCCACCCACACTTTTTTTCCTGTCAGATAGACTCTGTTTACATGGTAATCATGTTCGTATGACTGACTTTTCATAATGGTCAAAGTGTCTATTTGTAGAACATATGTTATAGTCTGGTTTTTGGGTTACTGAAATAGAAGTGACTGATGAGTCTTTACATTCGGGATAATTTGTTAGCCTTCTGACATGAGCTTTGTCTCATTAGAAAATTGTAGCTCTTTGCTTAATTGTGGTCCTTCCATGTAAGTTGAATTTTTCTCACATTTCACCCGCTTTCTTGATGGAAGCACATTTTTCTTTTCATAAAAGAACACATTGTGGCCACATTGGGGCAACTTTTAATGGTTTTCACGATGTGCATGGTTCTTTGGTTTTGGGGATAGAAACACAAGTGTAACCACTCATGCAATTTGCTAAAGCTTTTGAGTTGGTGATAGCTAACTTGTGCTTTCTTAAGAAGGAAAACCACTTGGTTACCTTCCGTAGCGCGGTGACTAAAACTCACATAGATTACAAACTCTTGGGAATGGTGATAGAGGCCTTTGTAAGGACTGAAAGTTTATCTCGAGTGAGAATCTTACTACTCAACATAAGCTTTTGGTGATGGACTTGGAGATTAAGCACGGGAAGAGGAAGAAGAATTTATATGATTGTCCAAGGATTAAATAGGGTGGATTTATACTATATCTCGGGAAATGAGGGAGAAGTTAATGGTGATGGGGGCGTGAAGGAGAGTGGGGATGTGGGGAACATGTGGAATAAGATAACTAGTTGCATTAGGGAAGCAACTAGAGAGGTGTTGGGGGTGTAGAGGGGTAACTTTAGTGGTCACCGAGGCATTGGTGATGGAATGGAGAACTCCAAGACAAAGTAGAAGCAAAGAAGGTTGCTTATGTAAAGTTGGTGGAATGCAAGGACGAGGAAGAGAAGTGGTCAAATAAGGAGATTTATAAGGTGGCGAAGACGGAGGCTAAGCTAGCGGTTACATTAAGTAAAATGACATCTTTCAAGTGATTGTATACTAAACTAAGGGACAAAAGGTAGAGATAAGAAACTATATAGGCTCGCGAATGCGAGAGAGAACGGTTCAAGACATGGATCAAATGAATTGAATCAATAATGGGGAAGGTAGGTTGTCGGTGGAAGAGACGCTCATTAAGCAAATATGGCAAGCTTACTTCCATAAACTATTGAATGAAGAATGGCAAAAATATTGTATTGGATGATTTGGAGCACTTCGAGACATTGAGATTTGGGGTATTGTAGGTGTTTTAAGATCAAAGAAGTTAAGCGTGCTATTAGTAGAATAAGTAGGGGAAGAGCGATCGGACCAGATGTGATTTTGGTGGAGGTTTGAAAAGGCACAAACAGGTTAAGTATTGAATGTTTAACTGGTTTGTTTAATGTCATCTTTAAGACGACAAAAATGTGTGAAGAATGGAGGTGGGGTGAAATGGTTCTGTTGCATAAAAACAAGGATGGTATCCAACATTGTAACAATTACACAATTATCAAGTTGCTAAGCCATATTATGAAAGTGTCACACCCCAAGCCTACACCCTTGATGTGGTCGACGCTCGATGCCATTGCTGGCTTAATCGTACTCGTACCATAGCATGAAACATGAGCATACCACTAAACATGAACAAAACATGATTTAAAAGCATTCAAGAGATAGGTTTTATATTGAAGATTTTTTCATAAAAACGAAATACTGAATTTCATGTAAGATGAAATGAAGTCAAACTTGAAAGTAAAACATTAACTGACTCTCTGTCTGTCTATGAAGCCTCTAACATGAATGAAATAGTGACTACCGGGACAAGGCCCCCGGTATAACTTTATTAACTAATATAAAGCTACTAACTGCAGACTAAGTTCTCTGAAAGTAAGAAGGGATCACCAATAGCTGAAAGTGGAGAGTTTACTGTGTTTGCCGATCACGTGTCTGAGTTCTTGAATATGCATCATTGAAAGATGCAACGCCAAATGAGTTTAAGTACATCAGTACATGGAATGTACTATATGTAAAATGTCAAAAAGAAATATGACATAGAAGTATGAATAAAAATAGGGACAACCACTCGGGCAAGATCATGGCATGGAAGAGATATAACTAAAATCAATAGATTGTTCAAAGTTTAGGACTTCTATCCTCTTTTTGTTTGTTATGGGAGTTTAAGGATGTAACCGGCATAAACCACTATGTGAGCGCATGGGGGTTTGATCTAGGCCCGATCAGCTAAGCCATCCCATACCTTGCTGCATATAGGATACATGTCATGATTTTGCTAGCAAAGGGATTCATAATAAGCCCTTACCAGGGGCACATGATGGAGTTGCTCGAACTAATAGTATGATCCATAACCTACATCGGCAAATGTAATTTTATGCATTCAACATTTAGACTTATGACTTCTCGATTAACCATTTAGCTCCGTTAAGTTCATCTTATCATAGCTTAGCCCTTGAGACTCATGTTTATAATTTAGCCCTTCGGCTCATGTTCATAAGTTATTCCTTGGCCATGTTCATAAGTTACAATTCAATAACATCTCTTGAGATTGTAGAGATCATGTCACTTGTCATAATTCATAAGTAAGAGGTTCTTATCATTATGTCATAATAATACATAGTCAAAGTTCATGTCATAAGATCATAAAGTTACATTGTTGAAGTAGTTAGGAGATTTCACAAATTGGCTAAAATTATATGAATCTTGTCCTTTTTAAAGCTATCAAACGAAATCATAAAGACTTAGTATTCAGCTTAAAGATCATTCCGTTTCCATAGACAATCATGAAATCATGTAGAGAACCTATAAGGATCATATAGACAGAAATTTTATAAGAATGGAATATCTGCATTGAGGGTTCTTGGAATTCATGTGGAATCATGAAGGATTCAAGGCATGGGGTTTTTGCTTTAACTCTAGTTCGTTCATAGAAGACAACTTGAGAACATAGGCGCAAAATTCATGGGAAGAACGAGATGAAGGGTAGCTACCTTACTCGCTCCTAGTTAATAGAGGATGCTAGAACTTGAAGAAAAATTCCCTCGTTTTGCTCCTTATAGAGTCTTGAGCATAATTTTCTTGAAACCCTTGTAGTTTAGGTTGGAGAGGGGAAATGAATGAGAATGTAAATTTATAAGTGTTTTCCTTTGTTGACAGTGGGTTTTAAAACATGTATAATGAGTATCCAAATGTTGGAGAACGAAAATACCCTTAATTGGACGGAGGGTAAATCATTACTACCCAAGGTGCTGCTATGTTCATCGTGCTACCTAAGCAAGGTGATGGGCAAGGCGCCGCCTTGTCTAGGCCGACTGTCATCCTTTGAAGTTTGGTGGGTTGGGAGGTGCCTTTGCCCTGGCCTATATTCTGCAACCGGCCCACCTTGACTTGGATTATCTTCCTCTTCCTCCTAGCTTGCCCATATGATTTGGGACTAGTTTCTAACTGATTTTTCGGTCAAATAACATGATTCTAAAGCTTCAATGCACATATGAGACTGTTCAAAAATATAACTCAAGATGCGAGGTGTTACAAAAAGTTTGGGAGAGAGTGGTAGAGTTGAGGGAGAGGAGGGGTTGTCCATTTTCGAGAATGTTATGACTCGAGACTACACCCTAGTCACGGTGCTTAGAGTCTCTAATGATCCCAAGCTAAACCCATGGCCTGGCATGACATTATGAATACTGAAATAAACTGAAAATCACTGATGCAGAAATTAACAATCAGAATAATAAGTTTGGCAATAAGCCCAAGTGACAATATTTGAATAAACCCATAAAGCTGAAAACATAATCTAGCTAGCTGTTTGAAAGCCTCTAAATAAGATGAGTTGTTGGGACAAGCCCCCCAACTAACTCTAACTGTCTGAAACTAAAATAATACTGGAAAGAAATGTTGATAACTGGTCCTCGAACGATGAGGGCTCACCAAACACTGCTGTTGATAAGGAGCAGAATCGTACTAGCCTCGAGTGGGATGTTCAACGCCAGAACCTATATTATAAGGCAATGTAGGGCAAAGAAGTATGCGGTCAGTACTTTGAATGTACTGAGCTTGTTTGACATGCATGATCAAATATAAGCTGAAAATGTTGGAGGTAACATGGTAAATTGAACATGAAGCTGAGATATGCAAATTGATACGCTGACCAAGTAATAAATATGTAGTGGTATAAAAAGCTGAACAAACTGAATACAAGGTCATGCATATATTTAAATTTGAATTGTGGATTATGGGAGCTACCATTAACCGACATACCACAATCTAAGCTAATTGGGGTCCAACTTATAACCCCAGCTGGATGGGTGTTCAGTTTGCCAAGGATACGAACATTGACTGATGTGGATCCACTAAACTGATGTCCATAAGGACGAAGCTATCGAGCCTGGTCTGACGGATGACCCTTTAGAACCTATGGTGGCGTCGTAGTTATGGGACTTGAGGACTTCTTTCAAAGGTTTCAGCCTAACTGACGGCTGAGCCTTCATTCATGTGTCTGCTCGGTGCTAAGTACCACTCCCAATGGAATAACAACTGATAACTGGAATGCTCAATAATATTAATGTTCTGAAGACTGAAAATAAGTACTTTGTCTGAAAGCATTCAAATCACGAAAACTAAAGGATTGAATATTCATAAATATATGCATGAAATCCTAAGTCATCGGGTGTTCATAACCCACCATTTTTGAAGAATGCAACTACTAGGACAATTCTCATAAACGGAATAAAATAAGAGATTTTATAACTCAAGTCTGAGAATCATGTTTTACATAATATAATGATGGATTTCAATTATAGGCATGCAATAATAGTGAATTTCATGGTAGAACATGGGTTTATATCTCAGTAATAACAAGGGACTGAATTTTCAAAGAATTCAAAATGTTCATAAACTCTAGGCTCTAAGAAAGGAATTTAAACTAAGGATTTGAGTTAACTTTGGGACTCAATGGGTGAAAGGGAACCCATTGATAAAATCCCACATACTTGGAGGCAAGAATCTTAAAGAAATCTTTGAACTTGGGGGTTGAAGTTGGAAAACCCTACTTGGAAATGAAAATTGCCTCTTTCTCTATGTTTTTGCTAAGTATCAATTGTGTTTGGACGAATGAGGGACTTAGGGTACTATTAGGTTTAATAATCAGCCTTGAAAAAGTTTAAACGACGTTTTGATGTTAAAAGAATGGAAAAAGACCAAACAACCCTTTTAAAATCGTGTGGAAAGTTGCTGCAATCAGTCCCTACGACTCATGTGACAGCCTGTTGGGTTGTGCCACGGGTCGTGGCCTGAGTCGTGGTCTAGGGCTTGATTTTTGCTTCCCTTAACATTGGTCGCGAGCCACTCCATGGCTCGTAGGCCCATCCCACGACCCGTCGGATCTCTTGACGACCCGTCGCCGGCCGCTTTGATAGTGCTTCAGTAATGGCCATAACTTTTTACTCTGATACCGGATTAACGAACAATCAGATGCGTTGGAAAGATAATTCAATTATCAATCATTTGGTGGGTCTTGAGCTAAGTACTTCAGAATCTTGGAGTTATGCTCGTTTGAAGTTGACTATAGCAAGATTCTTCACAAGAAATCAATTGGTAACGGAGCTTTTGACTTGGCTATGAGTTACTTCCGGCCTTAATACATGTCTAAATCACTTCTCATACTATCAAAATATGAAGTTTGATTCTATATATACTTAACATTCTTCATGTCGTTTTGCACACACATGTCATGTGTTCAAATCAAGATGGATCCTTATAGATTCTCATTCAAGCAATAACACGAATCCAAAATTAAGCTAAAATCATACGAGAGTCGCATAAATAAGCTTAAGTGTTTCAAAAGTAATCGTTCAACTCATCACACATGCTTTCAATTCAAACCACACTTGTACCATATAGTCATGCGACCTATAAGAGCACTTAATTTCAAATTAGTGAAAAGGTTTTACTTCCAACACTCTATCCATGACTATTTTTCTCTTAAGACGATCGTCATCCATCCATCATCGAGAAAAGTACTTAACTATGTCTTTATTGCACAACACACTAAAAAAACAAAAAAAATTTGAAACCCGGTTTAAAGGGACTATCCTCGGGAAAAGTATCGAAAACAAAAGTCGAGGAACCCAAAAGCAAAACAACTAATACCAAAAACAATTACTACTACTAAATCATAAAAGTCAATAAGGTACAAATTACTACTTATCACAAACCACAATGATCCGACTAGCAACAAATTCATCAAAACACTGAAACAAGATACCAAAGTACGTAGTAACAAACATGCAAAAAGTAAACAACCCAAGGAAAACTTTTGCCCCCACTGTGCACTGTGGACAGTGCACAACAAAAAACATAAACAAAAAATTTGGAAAAAGTTTTTCTTGTGCTTTAGTCATCACTCTCATCTACATCGGGACTAGATATCGCGCCTTGGAATCCTCTTGGTCAGAATCAATCTCCACGTCAGAATCAACTAGCAAGTGCTCGTCATTTGCAGGAATATCGTCATTTATCGACTCTCTAAATGTTGGACCAACCCGATACATGGCTTTTGCATGGTCATTCATAGGATAGTTAATATCCAACTGTCTCAGCTCATCTGCAGTGAGTGGGCGTCCACCACACATCATCGTCAGCTTAGTCATGCAATAGAGGTGGCAAAAGAAGACATCATCACGTGCGTTTCTCTCGGCAGTGGTGAGAATCGGCCCATGGGTGGAATCAAACTTTTTCACCTTGTACACATCAACCCCTCTCATGTTTCTAGGAGGCTTGTAATCCATCGGGTCTTCCTCGACCCTATTATCCTTCAAAAATTGTTACAAAACCACCAAAATTGAACCTAAAGCCATCGTGAACTCGGGCTTTCCTCTCATTGCTGATCTAATCATTGCACTAACATTAATAGGGACATTAGTTATCAAAGCAAAAACTAGACATACCCGGTACTGCGTGACATTAGTAAAGTGAGACCCTGGAATCAAGCAAGCACCAACAATCCGCATCCAAATCCGAGCTTCTTTGTTAAAGTGAGCATAAGGGTAGGTTTTGTGATTTCCCTTATCTGTGTGGTGTTCCCGTTTAGCAGTTGATCTAGGCCCACAAAGAGTGACGAATAGCTGTGTGGTGTTCCCATTGAAACGAGTCTCTGTTTTCGGGTACTCAGACTTCCCCTACTCTTGACTCGTAGACATGCACCATCACATAGCCATTATGACACAGTATTCTTGTTGAGCACTACTATAGTTCACAAACAAGTCACACCAAACTTAACAAATATGTATCACCAACACAACTCCATTATACTTACAAACACTTTTCACCATAATGCACTTCACTCCGTCAATTATCAAATTAAACACGGAGCAATATTTCAAATTGCACATTAAGCACATTACTCTCACATAGGCTCGCTCATTGGAAAATTTTGGTCCAAACAATGATAACTTAACCCATATAAGGAAACAACTACCCACTTCAACCAAACTAGCCCCATTCATTCCCCAAAATTAGTTTCCTGCTAGAATTTGGCACACCCATAAGCACCACAATGACATTAAGCACGGTGTTCATCACCCAAGGTTCAAAGATGCAAACTAGAACACATTCTCGCACATTTACACATTTAACACACGAAAGCATCAAACTAAAAACACCTATTTCAACAAAATAACCAAAACAAGCTTAAGAGTTCATCAAAACATACCATGGATTGAAGAAGTAAGTGAAAAAGAATAAAAAATTTGGTTAGGGTTGGTGCGTCGTGCGTTGGGTTTGAAAGGAGAGGAAGAAGCAGCGCAAATGGGAATGAAAAGAGGGTGAAAATCAGGTGTGAGGGTTTTAAAATAAGCTTACCGGGTTGGGTTGACCCGAATTAATTAAAACAAGATTTAGGAAAAATTGAGGGGTCTGCAAGGCTGATCGTGAGGCACAAGGCCTGCATTGCACAACCATTGCGAGGCCCGTAGACCTGCGACGCGTGACCATTCCAGAGGACATATGCGCTATGACGTGCGGCGTGAGCCCATCACACGAGCCTTGGGGTGTAACACAAGGGTCAATTCCCGTCTCAACACTTGCCTCAATATCCTTTTATCATTCGGATTTACCCAACTACTTTTGGCCTCGTAGTGCCTAAAAGTTCTTACAAAACAAGTAAAAAATGCATTAGAAGGCGAGTTGCCTCCCACCAAGCGCCGTAGTTTCGATCTTGGCTCGACACTTCTTTTTATATTTATGTTTTCTCATTTTTTTCTTTTTTTTTCCCTTCAAATAGAAATCCGACACTGTTACATTACATTTATAGGTTGCCTCGCATGGAGCGTTTGATTTAACGTCGCAACATAACCCATATCACCATCAAACATGATGGATATCTTTTGTCTATCCTCATGCTCGGCCTAGTAATGCTCGACTCTCTACCCATTTACAAGAAAAGTCGGGCTCTTATCCTCAATCCATAACTCAATTGCCCCATGAGTGGTCATTCGAACAACCTTAAATGGTCCAGACCACTTCGATTTTAACTTCCTCGGGAAAAGCTTTAACCTCGAATTTAACAATAGTACCTTCTGGCCAGGCTTAAATACTCTGGGCAAAATATGCTTGTCATGCCACTTTTTCGTCTTCTCCTTGTAGAGTAGCATTTTCATAAGTATGCAAGCGAAACGCATCAAGTTCATGCAACTAAAGTAACCGCTTTTTCCCTGCCATCTTCGGGTCGAGGTTCAACTTCTTTATCGCTCAATAAGCTTGATGCTCAAGCTTAACGGGCAAATGACATGCTTTCCCGTATATCAATCGATACGGTAGGGTTCCAATGAGTGTTTTGTAAGCAGTTTTATACCCCCATACTGCATCGTCTAATTTGATTGCCCAATCTTCTGGAGAATTTGCTTGATTTCACAATTTGACACTTCGACTTAAGCACTTGTTTGGGGATGGTATGCTGTAGCAACTCTGTCTCACCTTGTACTTTGCTAGCAAATTCCTGAACCCAATTATTCACGAAATGAGATCCTCTATAATTGATGATTGCTCTCGGGGTTCCGAATCTAGAGAAAATGTTCTTTACAAACTCCACCAGTACCTTTGCATCATTAGTAAGGAGAGCTATCGCTTCTACCCACTTAGACACATAATCAATTGCGACCAAGATGTACTAATTACCAAACGAAGGTGGAAACGGACCCATGATATCTATTCCCCAAACATAATAAATCTCCAACTCAATAATGTTGTTCAATGGCATTTCATGTTGTCTGAATATAGTTCCCATTTGCTGGCATTAGTCACACTCTTTAACAAAGGCAGAGACATCTTTGAACAAAGTGGGCCAAAAAAACTTTGATTGTAACACGTTATGCGTTCTCCTCCATGATGGCCTCTGTATGGTGATGAGTGACAACCCTCAAGCACTTGTTTAGCCTGACACTCTGGAACACATTTTCGGATAACTCGATTGACACCCTGCTTAAACAAATACGGCTTATCCCACACATACGAGCGTGAATCAAAGTACTTCTTCTTTTGCTGACTAGTTGTTTCAGGATGATACACACCACTCACCAATAGGTTTACTATGTCTGCGTACCACAAGACCTCTACTATATTCGGTGCTAATAATTGTTCATCTGAAAACTCTTCCCTAATACGCCCATCGTCAACTACATGAGATCGATCCTCCAACCTTGATAAATGATTTGCCCATTGATTCTCTGCCCCCTTTCAATTTCGGACCTCAAGATCAAATTATTGCAACATCAAAATCCATTTGATGAGCCTTGGTTTCACATCTTTCTTATTAAACAAGTACCTGGTTGCAATATGTTGAGTATGAACTATCACCCTTGTCCCACTAGATAGGATTTGAACTTGTCAAAAGCATACACAAGAGCCAACATCTCCTTTTAGTCACCATGTAGTTGGTTTGGGCAACATCTATAGTTTTGCTGGCATAGTATAGGAATGAAAAACCTACTCTTTCCGTTGACCCAACACTGCTCCCACTTCTATATCGCAAGCGTCACACATCAACTCAAAGGGAAACTCCCAATCAGGAGCTATTCATGATAGGTGCCTCTGTCAACTTTCTCAACTCATTGAATGCTTTAATACAATTACCCCCAAATTCGAATTTCACTTCCTCTACAAGCAACTTACACATCGTTTTTGCCTTTGAGAAATCCTTAATGAATCTCTTATAAAATTCGACATATCTAAGAAAACTGTGCCACCTTTGACTGACAGGGGGTGGCAACTTTTCTTTAACCTCCACTTTTGCTCGATCTACTTCCAATTCTCTCTGTGATACTTTGTGGCCAATGACGATGTCGCCTTTGACTAAAAAGTGATATTTCTCCCAATTTAGTACCAGATTAGTTTCCTTACATCTCGCTAAGACCATGTCAAGATTCTGCAAACACATTGCAAATGAGTTACCAAAAACAAAGAACAACAACAACAATAACAACAACCTAGTATATTCCCACACAGTGAGGTCTGGGGAGGGTGAAATGTAGGCAGTCCATACCGCTACCTCCGAAGAAGTAGAGAGGCTGTTTCCGATAGACCCCCGGCTCAAGAGAGAAATCATCCATAAATACCTCAACAAAATCTTCCACTATGTCGTAAAAGATGGTCATAATGCATCGCTGGAACGTGGTTGGTGCATTGCACAATCCAAAGGGCATACACCTGAAGGCATACGCCCCATAAGGATAGGCGAACGTGGTGATCTTATGGTGCTATGACTATTTGGTTATTGTTGGAATATCCGTCCAAAAAGCAATAATACCCCTGTCTAGCAAGTCTGTCCTACATCAGGTCAATGAAAGGGATTGGGTAACGATCTTTGCGGGTTGCATCATTAATCTTCCAGTAATCCATACAAATTCTTTGTAACGCCCCGATTCCCGAGAACCACGGTGCTTATGATCCCGAAGGACCACAAGCTAACCCTTTTTCTGATATCTGTACCTGTTCACTGTATAATATAATAAAATACATGCGAAAACTGGCTAACACTTGCCGTAAGGTTCAAACATCTAGAAATATACAATACCTTAAACCACACACTAATACATCTGTCTGAAAAGCCTCTACACTGCCTGAACTGTGGAGTTGAAGGGACAATTCCCCAACTAACTCCGTCTACTAAAATCAAATATTGTAATAACAACATCCTCGGATGATGAGGACTCGCTGCTGCACCCACTGCTGCTATACAAGTGACTTCTAAGATGCTCCAAGTTTCACTCCTCTAAACCTATGGTGCCCCAACGCAAGTGTACGTGGTCTAACAAGTAATATAATGGCTTTTTGGGAGCTAGATATCGAACCCACAGGGACTATATGTTTAGCAATTCACTAAATTGAATCTCTAATAATATTTCAGACAAGTGTTGTAATTTATCAAGAGGATTTTGAATCTCTAATAATATTTCAGATAAGTGTTGTAATTTATCAAAAGGATTTGTGAAATTATATCTTTCTAATAGTGTGCGAAAATTATACGTATGACAATCACAATTTGAGCAAGGTCGTAACAATAACAAGGGAAATTCTAGAGTCAAGGCGCTTGTTGCAATCATGTATGCCGTTACTCTTTCTTTGATTATATTGTTTATTCGGTTGTTGGTTCGCAGGGTTAATAATATGACTATGGTCTTTCGAGTCTCTAATTGTCTACCTAAAAGGATAATGCAACTACATCGTTGAGTGAAGATGCAATGCTTCAATTTAAATGCATTAAGTTATCCTGTATTTGGACCAAACAAGGTGTTCCAAGTACATTTCTACCCTAGACGCAAATCAAATCTTCACTTTATTAAAGATGAGAACTCGTTTCCTAAACTCCACGTTCTATCTTAATGATTCTCCTTTCGGGTTCACAAGAGGATTATAGATGTATCTTAATGATGGCCAAGCATTAAAATAGTAGAGTCAAGAGTTTAAGAACAACCGTTATAATAAATTCAACGTTAAACCTATTTAAAAGTACGACATACAATTATGCGTTCGGTCTCAATCCCAAAAACAAGGGTGTTTAGCCACTCATAGTTGGAAATAAACTTACAACAATAAAGTTATTCATACCAAAGAAAATGATGGGTAGAATTTAGGGAAGGTGAACCCTAATGAAAACCCTTAGTTTCTCTAGTCTACTCCAAAATAATGCGTAATCCCCTTCAAAAACGTGCCTGGGGTATTTATAGATGTATGGTGAAATTACCCCCAAGTAGACACTTCTTGAATAAGGTTTATTGTCGCTTGGCAGGCACATGCGTTGCATGGTCAAACGCGCGACCCCGAGGGGTGCGGTGCATGACCAATCGCGCAGCCCCAAGGGATGCGCGCATGGCTTCACTGGAAGCTTGTGCTTGCTCACGTCTTGCCCAATTAATCTTTGTCTCTTATAATCCTTTGTCATCTTGAGTCTCAGATGCCTCATTCACTCGTGAAATATTGCTAATCATGTAAAATAATGCATTTACATCAAGAGTATAGCTAGACACAATTACACAGGATAATTTGTTCTCCAAACTAATCTAAAATATGGGTAAAACATGGCGTTTGGGTGTATAAATACACCATGATCAGTTTGTTGGATTTGGTGCTTTTTGGTTTTCGTTTCTCCTTTTGTTGGCTTTTCTAGGAGGCATTTTCTGTAAATGCGTAAAGCACGAGTTAGAAGAAGATTTTAATAGGTTCATACTCTATCACACGTTATGAACATGAAAGAAGTGAAACTTTTCCTGAAATGTTTCATAACCTCTTATTTATAAGTGGCACGCTTCACACCGATGAACAAGACTCTACTTAATGCGACTTTCAGACACTCTAGGACACTTTAAACTTAATTTTCTGATACCAAGTTTATCACAACCCGAGACTACCCCAGTTGTAACATCATGGTGCTTAAAGTCACAAGTGACCCCAAGCTAACCTATGGCCTGACATGACATTATGAATACTGAAATAAACTGAAAATCGTTGATGCGAAAATTAACAATCAGAATAATAAGTTTGGCAATAAGCCCAAGTGACAATATCTGAATAAACCCATAAAGCTGAAAGTCTAGCTGACTGTTTGAAAGCCTTTAAATAAGATGAGTTGTTGGGACAAGCCTCCAGCTAACTCTAACTGTCTGAAACTAATATAATACTGGAAAAAGTGCTGCTAATTGGTCCTTGAATGTTGAGGACTCACTAAACACTGCTGCTGATATGGTGCAGAATCATACTAGCCTTGAACGGGATGCTAAATGTCAGAACCTATATTATAAGACAATATAGAGCAAAGAAGTATAAGGTCAGTACTTATGAATATGCTGAGCTTGCGAGATATGCATGATCAAATATAAGTTGAAAATGCTGGAGGTAACATGGCAAACTAAGAAGCCGAGACATGCAAACTGATACGATGACATAGTAATAAACATGTAGTGGTATAAAAAGTTGAACAGATTGAATACAAAGTCATGCATATATCTAAATTTGAATCGCGGACTGTGGGAGCTATCATTAATCGACGTACCCCAGTCTGAGCTAATTGGGGGTCCAACCTGTAATACCAACTGGATAGGTGTTTAGTACCTTGCCAGGGGTATGGACAGTGACTGACGTGGATCCACTAAACTGATGTCCATAAGGACTAAGGTATTAAGCCTGATCCGACGGGTGACTCTTTAGAACCTATTGTGGCGTCGTAGTTTTGGGACTTAGGGACTTCTACTAATGATCTCAGTCTAACTGACAGGTGAGCCTTCATTCCTGTGTCTGCTCAGTGCTAAGTACCACTCCCAACTGAATAACAACTGATATCTGGAATACTCAATAATATTAATATTCAAACTGAAAATAAGTACTTTGTCTGAAAGCATTCAAATCATGAAAATTGAATGATTGAATATTCATAAATATATGCATGATATCCTAGGTTATTGAGTGTTCATAACCCGTAATCTCTGAAGAATGCAACTACTGTGACAATTTTCGTTAACGGAATAAAATAAGAAATTTTATAACTCTAGTCCGAGAATCATGGTTTACATAATATGAGGGATTTCAATTATAGACATACGATGATACTGAATTTCATGGTAAAACATGGGTTTGTATCTCATTGGTAGCAAGGATTGAATTTTCAAGGAATTCATAATATTCATAAACCCTAGGCTTTGAGAAAGAAATTTAAACTGAGGATTTGAGTTAACTTTAGGACTCAATGGGTGAAAGGACCCATTTGATAAACTTGGAAACAAGAATCTTGAAGAAATCTTTGAACTTGGGAGCTGAAGTTGAAAAACCCTACTTGGAATGAAAATCGCCTCTCTGTGGTTTTGCTAAGTATCGATTGTATTAAGAGGAACGAGGGGCTTAGGGTAATATTAGGCTTAATAATCAGCCTCGAAAAAACTCAAACGATGTAGTTTTGATGTTAAATGAGTGGGAAAAGACCAAACAATTCGGTTAAAACCATGTGGAAAGTTGCTGGAATCAGTCCCCATGACTCACGCCCGTCGGGCTGTGCCACGGGCCATGGCCCGAGTCATTGCCTAGGGGTTGATTTTTGCTTCCCTCGGCATTGGTTGTGAGCCACTCCATGGCTCGTGGGGCCATCCGACGACTTGTTGGATCTCCTGATGTCCTGTCGTCGATAGCTTGACAGTTCTTCAGTAAAGTGGCCATAACTTTTTACTCTGATATTGCATTAACGAGCAATTAGATACGTTGGAAAGATAATTCAAATATCTATCATTTGGTGGGTCTTGAGCTCAAAAATACTTCAAAATTTAGGAGTTATGTTCATTTAAAGTTGACTCTAGCAAGATTCCTCACAAGAAATCAGCCGAAAAGGAAACTTTTGACATGGCTATGAGTTAGGAGTTACTTGTGGCCTTAATAAATGTCTAAACCACTTCTCATACTATCAAAACATAAAGTTTGATTCTACATGTACTTGAAGCATGGTTCTAATCTTGGCTTGGATTTTTAGGGTGTTACATAAAACCAATTTGAATTCATGTTGGGGCGATCGACCATAAAAGCTAGGAAAAGATTAGGGATTTACATATGGTATTATTGATATTTAAAAAGCGTTCGACAAAGTCTTTAGGGAGGTCCTCTAGAGATGCTTGGAGGCTTGAGGTGTACCAGTGGCTTACACTAGGATGATAAGGACATGTGTGATGAAGCCAAAATGCGGGTTAGAACGGTGAGATGAGACTTGGAGCACTTCTCGGTGGAGATGGAATTGCATCAGGGATCAACTCTTAACATGTTCCTATTTGCTTTAGTGATGGATGAATTGATGAGATACATTCAAGATGAGGTGCCTTGGTATATGTTATATGTGGATGGCATAATACTGATTGATGAGACGTGGAACAAAGTTAATGCTAAGTTGGAGGTATGGAGACGAACTCTAGAGTTTATCAAGCTAAGCAGGACCAAAATAGAGTATTTGGAGTGCATCAGTGATACTACGCGTGAGGCAGGCATGGAAGTGAGACCTCATACACAGGCTATCACTTAGAGAGAGAGAGTTTCAAGTACCTTAGGTCTATAATCCAGGTAAGTGGGGATATGGACAAAGATATCACACATCTGTGGCGAGGATGGATTGGAGCTTGCCTTCGGAGTATTGTGTGATAAAAAGGATCACCTAAACTTGGTAAATTCTATATGGTGGTTATACCAACTTCGTTGTATGGGTCGGAGTATTGACCAATCAAAAACTTTCATGTTCACAAGATACATTTTGTGGAGATGAGGATGTTGAGGTGGATGTGTGGACATATTAGGAATGATAAGGTTAGGAATGAAGATATTTACACACTGTTTGGATGGTGGTTTTTCATGGTGTGGTCACTAAGAGAACCATGTTTGTTTTGATTGTTTCTTAAAATGTATGGTATAGTATGGTTTAATTTCATGGTTTGATAACACCATGAAGACCCTCACTTTGTGTAACCACCGATTTGATGGTATCCCATGGTTTGCTTATTTTTTTTTTTCAACTATGCTCTTATTTAATATTATATATTCATATTTTATTCTTTACCTTATATTATTTAACTCCCTCTCCTCTCCCTCCCCCAACCCCATGAGCCACCCCTCCCTCCCCAAAAAAAAAATAAAAATAAAATTAAAATTTTGAAATACTTTTATGTTATCTCTCCCCTGACCCCACCCTATTTTTGTTTAAATTTCAAAACTTTTCTTACCCCACCCTCACCCACCACTTACCAGCTCTCTCCTGAATCAATTTTTTTATTTTTAAAAAATTTCTTACCCCACCACTACCTCATACCAGCCCTCCCCAACTCCCCCCCCCCCCACCCCACAATTTTTTTTTAATTTTTTTTTTTTTAAAATTCAAATTTTCTTCTTACCCCTACCCTTGATCCCCCAGTCCACTACCCCACCCCCAAATATTTCTTTTAACAAAAAATTCATAATTTTTTTCTTACCCCCCCCTCCTAATCCTATTTGTTTTCATTGTTTTGTGTAAAATATATACAAATATTTTTCTATTTGCATAACGACCATAAGAAAATAAGTAAGAAATAATTTATTTTTCTAAATTTTTTTTGTATTCCATACCGAACACACCCGTAGCATACACAAAAGATGCATTCAAACTTTGTACTTGTCGTTGGTGGCCACGTTTCAAAATACGAAAAAGAAATGAATATTTATTACTATAAAAAATGAATCCGATTACATTTATTTTGATCTACTCTTGTATTAATTTTGTTAAAATTTACATGAATTTAATAACTTAATATATTTTAATGACATAATTTGTGATAGATTAGCAGGAAGAAAATTATTTTACTAATAATTATTGATAAATTTATCATTTATAATAATTAAGGGCATACATAAAAATGACCCTAAACTTGACACCAAATTATAACTTTGACCTTAAACTTTGACAGTGCACAAATATGACCTTTACCTATCCAAAATTGCACAAATATGACCTTCAATCCTACGTGGCAAAACGCGTGTTCAACACGCAAAACTGGGCGCGTTCAGCTTAAAATATAAGGGCATAATACATAAATATGACCTTAAACTTTGACAGTGCACAAATATGACCTTTAACTATTCAAAACTGTACAAATATGACCTTTAAATGACTTTTCACTATTATTTTTTTATTATTTTTGGCTCAAAGATGAAAATGGCATCTAATTTCTTTTGTCATTGCGGAAAAAGAGCAATATTGAAAATTTATTAATTAGGTGGATCAGCCTCATACGAAAAAATCGCACGGGTATGTATATATATTATAAAACAAAGGGCGAATTTAAGTTATATAATATATCTAAATATAATTTATTTAAATATTAAATTAAAGATGAAACTATACTACTAATAAAAAAATTATAGTTTTAATAAAACGTTATTAAATTAACGTTATTAAGGATAGTAGTATATTAAATTAATGTTATCAAATTAACGTTATTACAATGTTATTAAATTAACGTTATTAAAACATTATTAAATTAATGCAGGGGCGGACCTACGTGGTTGCCATGGGGCGGTAAAAAAATTACGTTATATATATAAGGTAGAAAATCTATATTTATGTACGTATATTGATGTTGAACCACATGAAACAAGACACTTAGATAGCCCAGTGGTGTTATTTGCTCTTCTTGGGCGCTTCCTTCAGCCTACTGCGCGGGTTTGATTTTTTAATTTTAAAAAAGCTAGGTGTTGCAACTATAATAATAATAATAATAATAAAAACGACGCCTTTTTAACACAAAAAGCAAAACTTTGACAGTGCACAAATATGATCTTTAACTATTCAAAACTGCACAAATATGACCTCCCTCCAAGTCATCCCTTGTAACGATGTGGCACCGTGTGATTGGATTACCTTTCCACGTAGGCGCGAGTGAAACTCACGCATGGGGTTGCAAAATCGAAGGTCATATTTGTTCAGGTTTTGAATAGTTAAAGGTCTTATTTGTGCACTATCAAAGTTTAAGGTCATAGTTATAATTTGGTGTCAAGTTTAGGGTCATTTTTATGCATTAACTCTTTTAGTAAACTTCCAATTACGATACAGTACCATACCGTCAAACTAAACAATAAAACTGTTATTAAACAACAGTGAACGATATATTCCATCTAACCATTGTATTATACTATACTATATAGTACCATACCATACCATACCATACCATACCATACCATACCATACCATACCATACCATACCATATATTATGAAACCACGACAAACCGTCATTCAAACAAAGTGCTAGGATAAGGTGGGAGCAACCTTTGTGGTGGACAAGATGCGGGAAACGAGATTGAGATGGTTTAGACATGTGAAGAAGAGATGTGCAGATGCTCCGGTGAGGAGGTGCGAGAGATTGAATATAGTAGGTACGAGGAAAAGTAGAGGTAGGTTGAAGAAGTATTGGGTAGAGTTGATTAGACTGGACATGACCTAACTTCAGGTTTATGATGACATGACCTTAGAAAGGAGGGTATGGAGGACGCTTATTAGGGTAGAAAGTTAATAGGTAGTGGAGTGTTGTCATGCTTTTCGAGGGTTTAGGCTTGTTGGTGTCTGTTGTTGTATTAGCCGTATTATTGTAAATTTTGCTTTTTTGTTGTTTATTGTGTTCGATTAGTGCTCTATTTTGTTGTTCTTGTTCCTTTCTTGTAGGCTTTGTACTGCTTCTTTGTTATTTGCTATATTTTCATAACACCTTTGCAGTAGGTGATGAAAGCCGATTGTTATCATTCTTAATTCAATGGCAGGACTCTGAAGATGATGAACATGAAGAAACTGAAGAAGAGTTCTTGGAGAGGTGTGCCAAGACAGCGGCAGAAATGGAAAATGGAACCATAGTGGAAGAAGGAGATGTGGAAGATCAAGCGCTAGAAATTGAACTGGGTAAGCCTGGCTAATGCTCTCATTTTTAAAATAACACAAGGATGCAGACATTTGACGTGCAGGGTGACAACTATTACTTATTTGAACTGTTTTATAGAAGTAGAGAAAATCTCTTCAATCTGTTTCATAGAAAAAATCACTCAATTGTTTCATTTCTACTGACTCCTTAAATTCAACAACATTATTTTGCTTACTTTGTAATCATAATGATTTTTGTCTTGGTTCGTGAGATAATCTGCTAGTCAAAGTTTGTAATCTTAAAATGCCGAGATAGCAAAGAGACTGAGATGTCATGTTGAGAATATCTTCTGTGGGTTGTCACATTTAAACGATTATTTCTGCTTCAACAGAGAAGTCTTTTCTCTCAAGTTTCAAACGGTGGACTATACCTCAACTCATGTTGGAGTTGGCTATACACATCATTTATATCCATTCAGCGCAGATGTTACAATTAAATCAGGCTAAATATATCCTAGTTGACTTTACTTAAATATTTACATTGTTTTTAACTGCCTTTTACGTGTTTAATATCTTCAGTCTTGATGTTCACTCTAAGATTTGTATTGTTTCCCCCCCCTTTATTTATTCAATTACTTCAGGTTGTTTGGAAGATGTGGATCTGGAGAGCACTGTGCTTTTGACAATTGAAAGATATCACCAAGTGCTTTTACTGCTACAGTTGTCACCAGAACTGATTTTGAGTTTCTTGCAAGTCTTTCCTGAATGTAAATTATACTTCCGACAACCTATATAGGATGTGATACATATGATGCTCTCGGCATTCTTATTTCTTTTATAGCTCTGATTGGTGTAGTCTTGTTGTCCGGTGTGCTGTTGGCTGATTATTTTGTTTATTGTTGTAATATTTGCCGTGCTGTTGTGCTGGTGGATGTCCTGTGTTCTCTTTGTGCAAGTCTCATAACTATTGAAGTGGAACAACTCCTAGGTGGAGACGTGGAATGGGGAAGTTACCCAAACCTAAGTTTTTTAAGATTTTTACCTCAATCCAAAATTCCAAATACATGATTGTAGTTTTTTTTTTTGGAATTTTATGTTGTTTGAATTCAAATTTTGCTGGCTTTGATTTTATTTTTGTAGATTTATAATTTTGGATTGGAATTTTCTGGTGCTTAAATGTTTAATAATATTTTATATTATAGCTAAAGTACGATTCCTTTTTCAAGTCAATTACAATGTTCCAGTAGTAAGATTCCCTTCTCAAGTCAATTACAGTGTTCCAGTTTTACTATATTTGCATAAATATCCTTCTGGGCTTGTAATACAAAGGTGGAACGCAAGGAAATTGAGTGAGTATTAATTTACATAAATGTACATCCTAACTTTCTATTATTATATAAAATTGTCTACTAAAACTAGTTACAACTATTTTATTTTAGATTTTCCCTCTCTAGTCTCCATATAGATATTCATATAAATATCACACCTCCACAATTTATGTCTAAAATCAAGCAACCATAATTAAGAGATTTCAAGGTTTGAATTTACAAATCTTATTTTATCAAGTTGTTGAACATCGTCATCTTCTTTAATTTATTTTTGAGGTTAGTTTAATTTCTCAAATTTTTCAACTTCGCTAAATAAAAAATCTACGAGTTACTTGTTGCATGTGCGTAATTCTCAAAGGTTAAGCATCATAATGGAGTTTGGTCCGAGTTATAGAGAAAAATTATATTAAATAGCTATATTAATTTTTTTAATTTAATTAAAAAGTACGTATTCTAAAATTTTCAATAAATATTTATATACATAAATACATTAAAAAAATTAAATGGTGATATATTACTTAAATAATTTAAATATTATTTAAAACATCAAACAAAAATGAATACAGAAGTAATTTCATAAATTAAATCACTATATATGAAAAAATTAACGACAAAAAAAATTAGACCTTCATATATCACAAAAATTCTCAACAATTTCATCCCTAATTTTATCACGCAATATCTCCATACTTGTAGAAAATCTGTCTTGTATTTCTGAAGGTATACCAAAAGGCTGGTCTGCTTCTTTGATCTCTGTGATGATGCTTTCGTTAGCATAATAGTTAAAGTCTTTTTTAATATATTTTTACGGTGTCAAAATTTATTACGAACAAGCAGTTCATCACACACACACACACACACACACACACATATATATATATATATATATATATATAAATTAAATATTTAATTTTTTTTATATGTGATATCAAAATACAATCTTGTAACGTGATTCATCTGTCAATTGTTATCATTAATAATAATATAATAATTTATATATTCTTTAGTCATCATCATCAATGATATTTTCAAATTTATTTAAAGAAAATGAGTGAAAATAAAATAATAATATATAAATCATAAAAAATTATGACGAAATATAAAATGTAAATTTTTAAAAATCAAACATTAATCAAACTTGTAAGATATGTTAATTAATTAATAAGGTATATATTATATATTTGTGTATGTGATAGGGATATTTTTATCATAAAAAAATAATTTTCTGCTTCTGCTTATTTCGAGAAGCAGAAGTTTTCTGCTTCTTTCTGCTTATTTTGAGAAGCAGAAGTTTTCTGCTTCTTCCTGCTTCTGCTTATTTTTAAAAGCACTTTTGCAAGTTTATCAAATATTTTTTTTTTTTTTTTTTTTTAAAGTGCTTATTTTGGGAAATAAGCAATCCCAAACAGGCTATAATACATAAGATACTTATGTATATTAACATTTAGTTATGTATATGAACCATTAAAATCCGAGAAAGAGAAAATTTATTAAAACAATCGAGAGAGAAAGTAATTAAGAAGAAACTTGATGAAATTTATGAAAATTGCCCTTTTTAATAATTTTTTGGTCATTTTGTATACATCAAAAGCACCGAATACACTTCTACATAAAATGATCAAATTACCTCATGGAAATTGCAATTACCTTTGCACACACGTTAACGGAGACGGCGTGCTTGTTTCCCAAACTTCCTCTTATATAGCTACTTGATAGCCTGTCGCTCGTGTTGCGGGCCCAATATGGTAAAAACTGTTTGATTGCAAATTTTTTAAATAATGCTCGTATATGAGATAGGTGTGAAATGAAATATACATGACATTACACGATAACTGCTTCATACCACTTACATTTAGATTTCAGAAGCAACGTTGTTCAAGTTGTGTTGGAGCAAAATGACATGATAGTAATCTAGATATTTACAAAATATGATATTCTCTCTGTGGTGTGATATGTTAAGCTACTACAACTGCCAATCATGCCATATGCTAACAAGCTTTTTGTGCAAGTTCAATAAGTACAATTTAATCATTAACTCCTGTCCACAAAAATAAATTACCAACAAATATATAATGCAATAACTGGTGGTAATTTCTCATCTCAAATGTGATTACTTCATCTTCAAGACCAAAACCTTCTGCGGGAAGTGGAGTTTTTCTACCGTTACAAGCTCAACACATGTTGTATTCTTGACCCTTGTTAGCTGATTCCAAATTCAACTTCCTAGTAAGAAAATATAAAAATTAAATATTTTGTAACTAATGACGTGTGTGTGATAGATCATATGATGATTCTGTTGCAATAATAAGTAGCAAAAGAACCATATAATTAAAATTACCAACAAATATATAATGTAACAACTGGTGATAATTTCTCATCTCAAATGTGATTACTTCATCTTCAAGACCAAAACCTTCTGCGGGGAGCTTTTCTACTGTTACAAGCTCAACACAATTGTTGTATCCTTGACCCTTGTTAGATGATTCCAAATTCAACTTCCTATTAAGAAAAATATAAAAATTAAATATTTTGTAACTAATGATGTGTGATAGAAAGATCATATGATGATTCTGTTGCAATAGTAAGTAGCAAAAGAACCATGTAATTAATATAAGAAAATTCTAATTCAAAAATTATATGGGCACAAGGAAATGTTGAAGAAAGTAATCATTTTATATATTCAAATGACATGATACACCAACAACAATCAAACTACTTAACTCACTTTTCATTTTCATTTTCAAATCATCCAAAAAGACGTTGTGATGAAAATTTAAATAAGCAATGTAAGAAGTGGGAAGCAACTTGGGTTCTCATTTCGATTATCTTCAGATTAAGGTACCATGTCTTCTTTTTAAAATGTCTCCTCTCCAAGCTTAAACTTCTTAAAAATATGCTTTCTCAACAAAGAGAAATAAAGTGAGGAAAATGAGTGCAAGAGCAAGAAATAAATATGTTGCATTGAACAAAAAAGACAACACATCTAAATATAGGAACTAAAGCGGTAACCTCTCGCTGAGCACAGAAAGCTCCCCAACATCCTCTAGAAATCCAACAAACTCCTTCTAGAACCTGAACATGCTATTCACGTTCTTTGTCAATCTTCACCCATTTTTTCTCTAGATTAAAAAATACGCGCATAAGAAATTGTGCTGAGACTGTAATGATGTGAAACTATATTGACAACAGTAGATAAAATTTATAGTATAGGTGTTCATATCTCACATACATGATTTTCCATCAAATAACTTTAGGCAAGGTTTAAATCCTAGTGAATCCAGTTATTTGTTTCCTCTATGACTTAGCTGACAGTTATGTGCCCTTCATAAATTTGAAGAACATCACTGAATAGACTTATATTTAAGAGGATGGTACAAACTTATAGACTCTGAATACCTTTTCAATGGACAAAATTCTGGAGTACTTCATCTCAAAGTGATATACTTGCAGGTTGAATCCTTTGTATTGAAAGAGAAGTATTAAAGCTTACAAAAATTATTCAAACTACTGTGGAAGGCTGGTAGTCTTCCTAAATTTGATAAGGTACGCATCACAGTTTAGTGCATCGGACTACCCTTTTTCATCTTGACAAAAAATATAAATCTGCAACATGTTCCCAATTGATCTTGACGTGATATTTAAAAAGAAGGTGATAATATTTTTCCACCCCGTAAAAGAGAGTAGCATAAAACTATTTGATTTTATCCATTCTCAACTTATTTCTCTAAGGTAATGACATACCTTGACAAACCATTATTTACCTTCAGACCTTCAGTGCAGTGGCATAGGTTAACAATCGATCTATGAGTACACTGAGCACATTCATGCAGATGCGGAGACACGTTACAGTCTAGAAGGAACAAGAATGACCACTGGATTCGGATCTAGATCAAGGCTGACGATCTGATTGTCCTAGCTCCTGAAATTTATCATAAGTTTCACCTTACACACTAGAAACTATGTCAAGTTATATCAAAACTCAAGTTTCTCTTTTTTTCAGTATAGACTAAAAGTTTTCACTTGCCAGAAACATTAATGAAGATCATATAGTAGTAGTGAAAAATAAACACTGATGATGTTTTTTTTTCACAATTGACGGTAGAGGAAACCTTCATTTTTATTGCACTCTTAAGATTTTGACGTCAGAAGTATGACGGAGCTGAAATGATTATTAAAGACTGACCTTTGCCCGAGCTGGATTCTTGGGAAGCCCGTTTCCACAATGCTCATGACCGGGCTGGCCTGACAGCGATAGTGGAAATTCTCCCATTCCCTGATTAAAGACTTGACTGGATGCAGGATCTACTCCACGAGGAGCGGTAGGTTAGTGCTACGCCCCCTATTGTTTGATCCAATATTGATCGCGGACGAGCCCCACTTCCATAGATCCTTGCTTTGACCCCACCACGCAGGCAACCATGGTTCAACACACTATTCGCATAACAAATTCATTTTAAGTTAGCCATTTAAAAAACAAAAAGAATGTCAGAACAATAGACAACATGAGGGCAATATCTCTCAACAAGACAACAACTGTTTTAATGTTATCAACAACGTTGAAACCTTTTGTAGAATTCAGATTAGGAGTTGAATCTTTTAACTTACTATATTTATTAGACATGTTATCCAATAAAATTGAAGAGTCACATCACTATCAGTTAACAAATATATATAAGTCACTTATGCTAAGAAATATCAATTGCAGGAGCGGCTCAAACCCGTTGGCAAATTGAATTGGAAGCCTTAACTTCTGAAATAAACTAATTTTTTTTATTCAAAGTTTATTCTTTGAATTTTTTGAGAAGCTAATGTGTTAATATATTTCATACAAAAGTATTTTCAGATGCAGAGTTTTTTATAAAAAATATGCATGCGTCTTTTTTTTCCTTTTTCTACATATAATACTCCTTTTGTTTCAATTTGTTCATCTATTTGACTTGACATAAAGTTTGGAGTTTGGAGTTTAAGAAAGTAAAGAAGACTTGAATCTTCCCGTCTTAAACTAAAGATACGTAGAACACACCAAAATATTCTTTTTAAAAATCATATATTAATATATTATTGCTAAAAAAATGAAGCCCATCAAATTTAGGGGCCAAAGACGGGTGCCTAATCCTGCAAGGCATTGACCGCCTGTAAAAAAGTAACAAAAAAGAGTTAAATAAGGAATTTACATTTACAAAACATGCATGGAAATGAAGACAGACACAACTGCAAAGCTTGTTGAATTACATTTTGGACAGTACGTAAAATATTTGAGCATGTACTTGAGTAAAAATTAGCAGTCAACTGAGCTTTGGTTCATAGAAACTAAAAGATGACAGCAAAATGTGTAAACTAATCTGAGTTTACCTCTTTCTTTAACACTATCACAAAATCCCTATAAAAAGTTGATTCAATACCTTTGCTGCAACAAAGTTTTTCACCTTTCATTATCACTTTTTTAATGTTAATGTTAATTTAGCATGCTACCATAGAAATGCCGATAAAAAGTTGATTCAATACCTTTGCTGCAACAAAGTTTTCCACCTTTCATTATCACTTTTTTAATCTTAATGTTAATTTAGCATGCTACCATAGAATATTTTGAACAAATAACAAATATATATACAAACCTACAAAAAAGGGAAGAAAGATGAAAAATCAGATCAGTTTAAGCCAAATATCCAAAATTATGGACGCAATACTAAAAGGAAATTAGAAAAACAATTGGAAGAAGAGGAAAAAGAAATGCACAGAACGCCCAATTTTGAAAGTCTGAAACAGAGATCTTACATTGGAATATTTTTTTAAAAAAGAAACACCCAAAATTTCTCCAGAAAAAGAAGATACATGACCAAACAACAAAACCAACGTGCATCAATAAATTAGAGCAAACATGCAAAAATATAATCCTTCGAACATAGGAAGGGGAGAAGGAAATTCGATGACTACACAAACGTATATGCCAACCACTCAAGAACAAAAGCAAGAAAGAAACCCCAAAATAGGACAAAAATGATATGGGAAGAACTCACCGAATTATTTTAAGGGTACAAAAATACATGCACGTCCATGGAAGAATGACTATGGCATGAGTAATGAAGAAGGAAAGAGGATAGTGAAAATTACAACCTGTTTGGATGGTGGTTTGCCATGGTTTCATAATGTATGGTATGGTGTAGTATGATATGGTATAGTATGGTATGGTACAATACCATGTTTGGATGGACGGTATCGTTCACTGCGGTTTAATAATAGATTTTTGTTTGGTTTGATGGTATGGTACGGTATGGTAACGGGTAAATTTACTAAAATGCCCCTAATTGTAATACATTTGAGATATCAACTCTTTTATCCATATCAGTGCTAGCGTAACCAGTTGTCCTTTCTTTCTTGATGCTTCTCATAGCTATCCGATGATCCTTTTAAGACGCCAAATTCACAAGGGTATTTGCTAAACAAAGGTTTGACGAACGCAAACTAATGCAATCGGGAAGTACTTCCCAATCAATAAAACAATTGGTATACATGTATGTATTTTAGAGTTCAAAAATCACTTCCCATGTATATGCTTTTTGTGCATTCACTCTGTTTCCCTCCATTTCAATTTTCAATTCTTTTTTTGATCGAATTGAGTTTTTATTGGCATTAAAAACTACTACTACTAAATAACTGTGATCCTTTTTCTCACTCTTTGAATTTTTATATTGCTAACAGGAAGTCTTGCAATCTTCGATCTTGTTAACAAATGCGTAGTCTTAGCATGTATTTTGTGGATAAGGATAAAATAGGATTAAAGAAAATTATATAAGGGTATAGTTGGAAAAGAAAAATGAAAACCATGGCACACCACCAATTTGGTGGTTCAATAAATTGCTTCATTCCATGGTTATCAAACCATGGAATAGTAACATACCATACCACCATTTTTAGAAAACCATGGAAACAAACATGGTTCTCATGGTAACCATACCATACCATGGGAAACGACCATCCAAACAGGCTGTTAGGGGTAAGGAGGAAAAACGATTGAAGCCAGCTGTCTAAGAAATCAAAACACGCGTAATAAAAATGAGGGTTGTATTAAAACGTAAAATACTAAAGTATCCATAAGGAAGTTTCAATATTTCGAAATTACCCTTCGCCGTACCTACAAATTTTCTTATATTAAAAGTTAGGGGTGTCAAATGGACGGGTTGGATTGAGATTAAAGAAGATAGGAAAAAGGACATTTCAAAATGGTCAGCCCTTTTAAAAGTTGGACATAGGTAGCCATTCGGCCCAAATTAATACCCATAAATAGCCATTTGGCCCAAAAATGATCCTCTTACACATTAAAGAGTATTAAATACTCTTTCAACGGCTATTTACAGTTTTTTTCCAAATTTTCTTCTCTTTTCCGCTAATATGCTTGATAAATCTGTGTTTTTCATCAACATTCGAAATTGAGTTGGTGATTCTTGCATTGTCTGGACATGAAGCAAAAAATGGGTAGTAAAAGTAAGTTAAAATTAGCTGGTAACGGAGTCAATTTTGACCCCAAATTTATTGTTAAAGATGATGATTTTACAGAATCATCATATATGTTATTGCAGTTGAAGGACAGTCCTAGTCCTTCAAACTTGAAGAAAAAAATTGATAGAATGAGGTCTCAAAGTAAGAGAAAATCTATGTCGAAAAGTCCATCTTCTTCTCAGAAGATGACTCAGTAATAGAGTCAGAGACTTTTTGGTGCATGTAAAGATCAAGAAAAGGATCTTTCAAAAGGGAAGGAGAAGGTTGATGAATGTGTTGTTGTTAGTGCGAAAAAAAAGAAACGAAATCGAAAAAAAATGGTGAAGATGCTGATGTGTCGTCAAAGAAAAAGCGTAAAGTTTCTGATCAACTTGGCAAACCAAGTTATAGTTTATTAGACGTTGAGCTATTCTATATTTTTTTACAACTATAATGTATTTTTTTTGTATATGTGTGCAATGTGAGACCTTACTTTGTATGCTATTGTTATTGTAGTTGTTTTATGCAATGTAATGCATAGTGTTAACGTATTTAGAAATATATGTTTTTTTTTTCAGATTTGGGATTTTGTTTTTCGACCAAGTGATTATTACATGACTCATGTTAGTGTGCATACAAATTGCTCGATTGTGAATGAGCTGAAAGATATGTTGACTAAGGTGCAACTCGATTTGTTTAGAAACACCTGTTTTAGATATTTTTTAGATTTGCCATTTGTTTTCATTCAAAACCAGTTGATAAAGGCATGTTGCTTATGAAAGTTTTGTCTAGTCAAAATGATGAGATATGGATTAAAGTGAATGACACAAAGTTGCGATTTGGTCTATCAAAGTTTGCTGTTATAAATGGCTTAAAGTATACAGGTGATATTATACTGGCATGTAATTTGAGCCAGTCTAGTCGCCTTATGGACTTCTATTTTCTAAATCAATCTAAAGTTACAAAGCTTGAGCTGAAAACTTTTTTCTTAGAAAAAAATGGCAATCTGATGGGGACGCGTTACATATTGCTATTCTTTACTTCATTCATAGTTTTCTGTTTTCAATTACGTATGGTGATTTCATAAATAAGGATGACTTTTTGTTGGTTGAGTCTGCCCTGGAGAAAGTTGTGTTTTCGTAATATGTTGGATTCAATGAAGTACCAGGTTTATAAGTGAAAGTCTATGTATTGGTGTGGTGGTTTCCCTTTGGCATTCTAATGTTGGTTTTATGAATCTTATCCATATGCGGATAATAAACTAGCTGTTTGAGTGAGAGATAGTGTGCCCCAGATACTTAATTGGTCGGTGACGATAAGACCAAACTACAAGAAGGTGAAGTTTGCTTTTAGTGATATAAATCGTGAGCAGGTACTTATACTATCAAAAATTACCTATGGTTTGCTACTATACTATTATACTATCAAAAACTACCTATGGTTTGCTACTATACTATTGATTTATTCAACTAGTCTCTCATATGGGTTAATCCTTGTTAAGGCATCAACTGTAATGCCCTGATCATCTGAACCGGAATGCTACACGGTGATCATTACCCCGAAGGACCACAAGATAACCCATGACTGATATCTGTACCTGTACACTGCATAATATGGCATGAAAGATGCGAAAACATGCACTGAAAGGCCATAAGGTTCAATACTAAACATAACCAAATAATAATAACGTCTGAATAAAGTGGTATCATAATACAAAAATAAAACTGAAATACTGAAGTCTGAAAAATAATAGTCTTTATCTAGTCTGAAAGCCTCTACTGTATGAATAATCTGAATAAGGAGTTGATGGGACATGTCCCCAACTAACTCCAACTAATAACTAATCAAAAGATAGTGAATAAATAATCATGTCCTCGAAGGATGAGGACTCACTGCTAAAACTCTGAGTACTGGAATGCTACTGCTACTGCTGATCTGGAAGTTATGTCTCTGAACCTATGGTGTAACATAAAAATAAAGCACCATAGCGCAAATGCATCAGTACAATAGAATGTCCTGAGTATACGTGTGAGGTAGGCTATATGCAAGGGTTCACATGCATGAGCAATACTAATTAACTGGCTAATATGAACGTGAGAGTGAATACATGAATACATAGTAACTGAGATTGTGAAAACATGATAACTGAATCTATATACTGCTGACATGAATTTACTGATACCTAACATGACTGATAATGAGTTCTGATGACTGATATAACAGATAACATGAGTGACTGTGTCTGACAGTCCTGAATCTGATGGAACTATCTGAGTTCCGTACTGTAACTAAGTTGACTATGGCTGACAGTCCTGATAATCTGAAATCTGAAGAACTGTCTGAGTTCTTTTACTGAGACAGAGACTGAAATAGTGGGAAGTAGTTATTTAATCGACATGCCCCAAATGCGCTATAATAGCTGAGCTGGGGTCCAATCTGTGCCCTGATTGGAATGGTGTCAATACTGCGCCACTGGTAAGGACAACTGTGGGTAACTCTCATCTGATAGTGTCCCTAAAAAAGAATGGTGGGCCCCTCATCTGACAGTGCTTATCCACCTCATTAACCCTCATCTGACAGTTTTGATGTCTTAACCTATGCTGGCTACATAGTTCTGGAACACAAGGATGACTGCTAGGAATCACACCCTCATCTGACAGTGTGTGTTCCCATCCTTGGGTTCACTCGGTGCTAATTTTTACTCCCATCTGAAAAGATTGAACATGGTTAGCTGACTGTACATGGACTGAGTTACTGACTTCCGTTGACTGATGGAATATTACTGCTATCTGATAATTAACTGAGATCATGAGATTTCTGAGATTTCTTGAGTCACATGACTGACTGAATTCTATGGAGCTTGACTAAGGATAACGTGAAACATGACTCTGGATCTAGGAACACAACTATATTTTTTGGGTACAAGTACCCCCAGGACTCGATGGAAAGAAACTGACACAACCAAAACACTTCTTGATCATAGAAATAGAGTTCATAATTCATAATGCCATAAATAGGGGATTTCATACTCCACATGGTTATCATATTCTTTTTTATGGAAGGGAATGCATTTAACTTGTAATTACTTGATTGATTTCAATATCATGAACATTTCATAGCACAACAATCAACACACAACAATAGCATGAAAATTGTGTTAAATCATAAGGGGTATAACATGGACTTGTCATGTAAGCACTATTGAGTTATGAAACATGATCTTCATCATGTAGGCATTTTATCGAACATCTTGCATGCACAACTTTGAGCATAGGTGTCTTTATCAATTTAACAATCTAAAACAACCCAAATTCATAGGTTTTAAATCAACAAACTCATATACTTCATGAAAAGTCATCAAGACACCATCTTGAAACATAAATGACACCTATCAACATGAACATGATCAAATCACAATAAGCAAATCACAATATGTTATTTAAAACAGGATTCTTGGACTCCACGGATGAAAGGAATTCGTGGATGAACACTACGCATACCTTAGGTTGATGATTCGTGAAAGTTCGCGGTGAAATCGGCTTGAATCTTGAAGTTCCCAATTGAACCCTAGGTTTGTTCTTGATGACTTTGGAGAGAATTTCAGCAAAAGGAGTATATTTTGGTGTTTTGGGGCCTCAATCACGTGTTATTGGATTATATAGGGGTAGAAAAATGACCAAAATACCCCACAAAACACGGAGGTGGAATGCTGAAAACTGGGCCAAAAGGCTACAGGGAGGGCGACACCCTGTTTAGACCAGGGCGGCGCCCTGCTTAGACCAGGGCAGCGCCCTGCTTAGAGAGGGGGTAAGAGATGGGTGGCGCCTCACCAGCATGCTGGTTTGGCACACCAAACATACCCTCACGCTACTACAAAAATTTCGAAAGTCACCCGAGATGTACTACAACCTTGCCCCATTGAAACATAACTTGAAAATTAGAAAACGGAGGTCGGGAAGATTGTCAAATAAATCCCCGAAGTTCGGAGGTATAAAATGAGACTAAGTGTTGGACACTTGGCTAAAATTTTCTAAGTGTTGGACCTTATATTGAGCTTCAAGGAGCTAAACGATATGAATTTAAACGCAACATTTTTGTGGGGTCTTATATCAACCAATAACCCAAAGGTTAAATCCTTTAGATTTCATGTAAACCCCTTATTTTCCCAACATACACTTTTCTTCTCAGACAAGTAATGTTCTTGGGCTCACCCTTCAAGTTTGCAACCAAGAATGATCATTAATATGAAGAAGGGTTTATACAATCTCAATTACGTATAGAGATTAAGTATTTCACAACCCCAAATCAGATATTCACATAAAGACTCCCATAACCCTAGTTATGGGAGCTTAGCCACACATCCCAAGAGAAGAAGAAGAAATCATTGTGTTCTTCATAAATGAATTCAGAGAATTAATTACAAAAATTACAAGAATTGTCCTTGAATCTTCAATGAGAATATGAATAAAAATAACTAGATCCCCAATTGTAGCTTGAATCTCAGAGAATACTACGTTACAATAAGGTTTTCTAGATGGAAAATATGATAAAAGATACCTAAATAAAATCTAAACTGGGTATTTATATGTTCCCAGGTACTCAGGATTTAAAATTTGAACCTATTAAAGCCGCGTCGAAGTTGACGGCCCATCAAAAGCCTGATGGTCCATCACGTGAACCTTCACTGATGGTCCCAAAGTGCTACTTTCTGTTTAAGGGTTGACGGTCATGTTGGCGGGCTGCCGCTGGCCTGACGTTCCCTCGCGTGGACCGTTGCTTGATCACTTGAGGAGCCATTCTCTGTTTCAGCCTGATGGCCAAGTTGACGGACCGTCACTTTGACCGTTGTAGGATTCATCCACTTGGTCCTTTCTGTTTAACCTTGACGGTCACCCTGACGGTCCGTCACTTGGCTGACGGTCCACCAGTTTGACCATCAGTGGCCTTTTTCTGCTATTTTTCTAAGTTTCTTCTCCTGCTATATCCTTGACCTAAAAATACTAAAACCTAGTATCAAATACAACAAAAGTTGCTAAAAAATGTACAATTATCCCTTAAAAAAGATGTAAAATATTCTTTCAAAAGCCGGAATATCAACACCTTCAACTTAGGAAAATTGCTTGCCCTCAAGCAATTCAGCACCAAATCATATACATGAGCAATACAATGACGGGCAATCAACTGTTGAACTAGATTTTGTACAACCATTCAACTGTCATCTCACTCATATGGGCTCAACACATATGGATATGCAACCGACATTATTTATAATTCAGCACACATACAAACATGGATACAATATCCTACAGAGATCAGTAAAACTAAGCATAACTCGAGTTGCCCTTACACTCAACAAAGTCCAAAACTTGTTATTTATGTATCTTATGGATGAAAATCAAGACTCTCACACTCATCAAAGAAGTTACAAACATAGCAGACATACCTATAGGCTTGACCTTATCATCTAATGCTCCCTTATGGTTGATTTGTAAAGATCAAGCAGGTCTTTTCAGACTTGTAATGAGGTTCCAGGTCTAGGTGAGGACAATTTTTTTGAAAAAGTGACTTAAAGTTCAGACTTTACTCTCTTTTCCCTTGATTGCTACTCACCAAGACAACTGCTTTTCCAACTCACTTACAATCTCTATTGTTAAACACATTTCTCTATAACCCCTTTTTTTTGAATCATCAACCACCCCCAACTTATGCTGATGTATTCAGTTGAGGTACATAATATCTAAATAAATCAGTGTAATATCTCGTGTTTCCTTAGCTTAAGATTAACTCTCAGTTCATAAGTTATCCAACATAATTTTTTTGAAATGCTCATTATTTTTCAGTTTAGAACCTTCCATTTCATAATAAATTCAATTATCTTTCCAACGATATAAAATTCGCCCAAATCCAATAATCGGGTAGGAAGTTATGGCGATTCTAAGTTCCAGTCGTTAAACACCGTCATTTGGATCACTAGCGCATCACGGAGCCAGTCTAAATGACAATTTTCAATCTCCAATATGACTCCATGATATCACCGTATTACGGAGGGCTTCTAATTCCCAATTATCTAATTCTAGTAAGGGACCGCGATATTTGCGCGTCGCACCGAGGACCCAGTTCACATTTGTCAATTTACAGTTTAGCAACACGATTGTACCGTCCCATCCAAGGTGGCAAAGTGATACCACCGTGTCATTCCACCATGCATTTTCCCAGTTGGCAATTTCTAGAGACACGGCGCGATAGCGCCGCGTCGCGCCAAGGGTGAAAATGGGGACATTTTAGTTAATTTCGAGATTTAATTTCCAAGGGCTTGTTGGTCTTTTTTCCTCATTACAGTCAGCCTAAACACATGATTAAAGCCCTAAATAGCCTATTATCCCATTATTTGCTCACTTATCTCAAGAAATAAAAGCTTTCTCTCAAAACTACAAACCTTAGCTTCAAGAATTAAGGTCAAAACTCAAGAATTTCTTCAAGCACCTTCAAGAACTAATAACCCAAGGTATGTTAGATGTTCATTTATGGGTTCCTTTCACCCATAAGTCCACGAATCCATTTTTAAAATACAAGATTGTTGAATTATGAACTTCCATGCTTGAATTGAATTGAAATTCATGTTCATGCTATTATTGGGTTTTAGTCCATGATTACATTACATGCTTTTATGAAATAATCATTGTATGTATTGAATTATATGATCTTCATGATAAACTCTTCAATTTTTAAGTTGATTGATATAGCCATGATAACTATATGTTTTGATTATTATATAACCTAAGCATGCTCCCTATGTGTTAGATAAAATGCCCATGTGAATAAAATAGTGCCATTAAACATGATAACATGTATCCCCCATTCATGTATAAGTAGATGCATTACAAATGTTTGATTAAATGCCTCTATGAGTGAACTATGGACAAGTATACATTGTTATGATTTTTAAGAGTATATTATGCTTTATTTTTCATGCTATCAAGTCCTAGGGGTATCTAATACCCGATAATTTAGCTATGTACCTAGAGCCAGTGTCAGTAATAGAATCTCAGTCATGTCACAATAATTAGTACTCTCAGTTAGTTACAGAACTCAGTAGAACTCAGTTTAGTGTCTTTCAGTTGGGAGTAGGATTCAACACAGAGTGAACCCAAGGATAGGGGCTCACCTTCCTGTAGAGGGTGTGATCTCTAGAAATAATCCCTGCGTTCCATAACTACGTAGCCAGCGTAGGTTGAGACATCAAACCCTCCAGTTGAGGTTTGATGAGGTATTTTAACCTGACATATGAGTGTTCCACCGTTCTCATTAGAGTACTTTCCAAATGAGGGTAACTCTTGAGTGTCTTTACCCGTGGCACGGTACTAACACCCTTCCAACTGGAGTCACAGGTTGGATCCCAACTAAGTTATCTTATCTTATTTGGGGCATGCCGGTTAGATGATTACCTCCCACAGTATCAGTCTCATTCTTCACAATAGAACTCTATTTAGTTCTATAGAATCATGACTGTCAGATACAGTCAACCAGTATCAGTAAATTAGTTATCAGTAACTTTAGATATCAGTACTCAGTTTCAGAATTCAGGGCTTAGCTTTAGACAAGCTTAGTCACAATATTTATTTATATGCACATTAGTACAGACTCAGTATTTACAGTAATATCAGTTATCCATGCACTCTTATGTTCAATTACTCTATATCATTCAGTCAGTTATTATTCATAGATATGAACCCTTGCATTCAACCTTACCTTATCTAGCATACCAGTACATTCCACGTACTGATGCATACTCTTTATTTGCGCTATGATTTCTCATATCATAGGTTCGGACGCTCAGGTTCCTAACCACGCATAGACAGATTCAAATTTAGCCAGCAATGTTAGAGTTAGTAGTGAGTCCTCATCTATCGAGGATATTTTATTATTTCAGTTTCTTAGTAGATGCAATATTTTAGTAGATGGAGTTAGTTGGGAGATTGCCCTATCAACTCCACATTTAGACAATCCAGTTTAGAGGATTTTCATATTAAACTTTCAGACAGTATTCAGTTTTATAGATTACTATTTCCAGTTGATATACTTTATCAGTATTTACAAATTTTGAACCTTATGGAATTTTAGCCTATTTTCTATATTTTTTTCAGTATTATTATTTAATGCTCACAACAGATATCAGTCATGGGTTAGCTTGTGGTCCTCTGGGATCGTAAGCACCATGTAGCATCTGGGGTACAGACTGGGGGCATTACAAAATTGGTATTAGATCCTAAGATTCAATAGTGTCCTAGGAAGTCTAAAAGCTACATCTAGTAGAGTCTTGTGCATGGGTATGTAGCGCGCCACACTTATGGATAGGAGGCTATGAGATGTTTTAGGAAAACTTTCCCTTCTTTCAGTATTCATGTTGTGTGAGTGAGCATGAGCTCAAATTAAACTCTCAGTCTAATCCATTTCTTCCTTTCATTTATAGAACATACCTCCTAAAAGGACTAACGAAAGAAGAATCAGAAATCAGTCAGCACCTCAACCCATTCGGGCAGATCCCCTGGACGAGCATATCTCCCATGCTAAATTTAGAGATGCATTCGCTACTCTAGCCAACTCTATAGCAGCTCAGAATGAACGACCAACTACTATTCTAGCCAATCTAGTGGACAATACTATTGCAGCCAGGATTCAGGACTTCACCTGAATGAATCCTTCCCTATTCTCAGGATCTAAGCCAAAAGAGAATCCATAAGAGTTCCTCGATCAGGTTTAGAAAGTCATAGGCATCATGGGAGTGACTTCTAGTGAGAGTGCTGAGTTAGACACCTATCATCTATAAGATATAGCTCATACGTGGTTTAAGTAGTGGAAGGTAGACAGGGGCATTGATGCAGAGACCATAGAGTGGGAAGAGTTTGCTACTGCTTTTCTAGATAGATTCTTTTCCTTAGAGCTGAGAGAAACCAAGGTGTTAGAGTTCATCAATCTTAGTCAAGGTAGTATGAGTGTGAAAGAGTATTCCCTCAAGTTTACTCATTTATCCAGGTATGCTCCCCATGTAGTAGTAGACAGTAGGTCTAGAATGAGCAAGTTCGTATCTGGGGTGTTAGAAGTGTGGTTAAGGAGTGCAGGATATCGATATTGATTAAAGAGATGGACATATCCATGCTCATGGTCCATGCTCAGTAGATAGAAGAGGCTAAGACCAGATAAAGAGAGAGAAAGAGAGAGAGGCAAAACAAGATAGCTAGAACAGATAGCTTCAATTTTAATCAGCCTAAGTCAGAGAGCGGTAACCGTTCCCAATTTTATCCAAAATCTTCAATTCCAGCTTCGTCCATAGCCAGTGCTCCAATACCTAAGTTAAAAAATAGTAACAGTGATAGGGCGCCAGGATCTAAATCTCAGGGTAGTGTCAGTAGTGCTCGAACAAATCCTCTTTTTCAGATATGTGGCAAAAACCACAAGGGTGTCTGTAGAGCTGGTAGTGATGTTTGTTTTGGGTGTGGCAAGACAGACCACAGAGTCAGAGATTGTCCTCACTTAGGTTCTTAGGGTCAGCATACTCGCTCTTCAGCTTAGTTAGGTCACCCGAATCAGTAGGGTACCACTTCCAGTGCCACCAGTGGGCAACGCCTAAACAAGCTTTATGCACTTTAGTCCAGACAAGATCAGGAAAATTCTCTTGATGTGGTCACTGGTATGTTATAGATCTTCTATTTACATGTTTATGTCTTGCTAGATCCATTGGCTTCCTTATCTTTCATAATTCCTTATATAGCCATTAACTTCGGAGTCAGTCCAAAAATCCTAGCAGAGCCTTTCTTAGTTTCTACCCCTGTGGGTAAATCTATTATAGCCCGACGGGTAAGAGGAACTGTCCGGTTTTGATATCTCAGAAAGTTACTTCAGCAGACCTTGTAAAGCTAGAGATGGTAGATTTTGATGTTATTCTCGACATATATTGTCTCCACTCATGTTATGCCTCAGTTGATTATAGAAATAGAATAGTTTATTTTTAGTTTCCAAATAAACCATTCCTTGAATGGAGGGGTAGTACCACAACGCTTAAGGGTCAATTGATTTCATACCTTAGATAGAGAAAAATGATATCCAAGGGATGCGTCTACCATCTTGTGTGAGTCAAAGACTCTAACTCAGAAACTCCAGTCTTGAGTCAGTTCCAATAGTAAATGAATTCTTAGATGTGTTTCCCGAAGATCTTTCTGGAGTTTCTCCCGTTAGGTAAATAGACTTTGAAATAGACCTTCTTCCAGATATTCAACCCATATCTATTCTTACATAAAGAATGGCTACAACATAACTCAGAGAGTTAAAAGAACAGTTGAAAGATCTGCTAGATAAGGGATTCATCAGACCCAGCATATCCCCGTGGGGTGAACCAGTCTTATTCGTGCATAAGAAAGATAGTTCTTTCAGATTGTGTATTGACTACCGTCAGTTGAACAAAGTCACAATCAAGAATAAATATCCACTTCCCAAAATTGATGACTTGTTTGACCAACTTCAAGGCGCTAGTTACTTTTCTAAGATAGACCTTAGATCAGGCTATTATCAGCTCAAAGTCAGAGAATGTGACATTCTAAAAATAGCTTTCAGAACCCGGTATGGTCACTTTGAGTTTCTAGTCATGTCCTTTGGCCTTACAAATTCCCCAACAACTTTCATGGACTTAATGAATCACGTGTTCAAACAGTACTTGGATATGTTAGCTATAGTCTTCATCGATGACATTTTTGTCTATTCACGTAGCGAGAATGATCACGCAGAACACCTCAAAATTGTACTTCAGACTCTCAGAACTCGTTAGTTGTTCACCAAATTTAGTAAGTATGAATTTTGGCTAAGGTCAGTAGTATTTCTTGGTTATATTATTTTTGGTGATGGCATTAGAGTTGATCTTCAAAAGACCGAGACGGTGATAAACTGGCCTAGACCCATCTCTCCATCATATATTTAGAGTTTCTTGGGTTTATCTGGCTATTACCATCGGTTTGTTGAAGGATTTTTATTTATTGCATCCCCTATGTCCAGATTGATTCAGAAGAAAGTCCAATTTCAGTGGTCAGATTCTTGCGAGAAGAGTTTTTAGGAGTTGAAGAATCGACTCACCTCAGCCTCAGTTTTGACTCTACCAAATGGTTCAGATGGGTTTGTTGTGTACTGTGATGCATACATAGTAGGTTTGGGTTGTGTCCTCATGCAGAGAGGTAAGGTCATAGCCTACGCCTCCAGGCATCTTAAACCCCATGAGAAGAATTATCCGACTCATGGTCTCGAGTTAGTAGCTGTAGTGTTTGTCTTAAAGATTTAGAGGCATTACTTGTATGGGGTGCATGTTGATGTGTTCACAGATCACAAAAGCCTTCAGTATGTATTCTCTTAAAAAGATTTGAATTTGTGTCAGAGAAGGTGGTTAGAGTTATTAAAATATTATGACATGAGTGTTCTGTATCATCCAGGAAAGGCCAATGTAGTGGATGTTTCTCTCAGTAGACTGTCTATGGATAGTGTTTCTCATGTTCAGGATAGTGAGAAAAAGTTAATTAAGAAAGTTCATCTGCTTACCTGACTAGGTGTTCGCTTTGTCGATTCAGCAAAAAGTAGTCTGTGGGTTCAGAACAGTTGCGAATTCTCTCTAGTTTTCGAGGTGAAGAAAAAACAAGGTAGAGATCCCAGTCTTGTTAAGTTGAAAGAGTCAATCTGAGATCATAAAGTAGAGGTTTTCTCCCAAGTGGGAGATAGTGTGTTGCGTTGCCAGAGACGTTTATGCGTGCCAGGTGTAGATGACTTAAGGCAATGAATTCTTGCAGAAGTGGATGGTGCACGTTACTCTATTCATCCTGGGGCCACTAAGATTTACCCTAATCTGTGGGAGATCTATTAGTGGAGTGGGATAAATATGGATATTGCAGAGTTTGTAGCTAAATACTCTATATGTCAGCAAGTTAAGATTGAGCACCAAAAGCCTAGTGGGTCTATGTAGGAGTTCGGTATTCCCACATGGAAATGGGAAGGAGTGAACATGGACTTTGTGATGGGTATTCCTCGTACTCATCATCATCATAATTCTATTTGGGTTATCATAGACAGGATGACTAAATCAGATCATTTCTTGCAAGTTCATACTTTCTATTCAGCCAAGGACTATGCCAAACTCTATATCAGAGAGTTGGTCAGGTTGCACGGAGTTCCAGTATCCATTATCTCAAATAGAGGTACTCAGTTTACCTCTTATTTCTAGAAAGTATTCCAAAAGGGTCTTGGTACCCAAGTTCATCTCAGTATAGCCTTCCACCCTCAGACAGATGGTCAAGCAGAAAGGACCATTTAGACTCTAAAAGATATGCTGATAGCATGTGTTGTCAATTTTAAGGGTAGTTGGGATAACCACTTGCCTTTGATCGAGTTCGTATACAATAATAACTATCATTCCAATATTCAGATGGATCCATTCAAAGCTCTCTATGGTAGGAGATGCAAATCTCCGATTGGTTGGTTCGAGGTAGGTGAGGCCACAGTAGTAGGGCCCAACCTAGTGTTTGATTCCTTAGAAAAGGTTCAATTAATCAGAGAAAAACTTAGAGCTGCCCAGAGCCGACATAAATCCTATGAAGATGTGAAGAGAAAGGATCTCGAGTTTGAGATCGGTGATTTTGTGCTCCTGAAAATCTCTCCCATAAAGGGGGTAAAAGGTTTGACAAGAAGGGAAAGATCAGTCCCTGATATGTTGGTTCTTACAGAATTCTCAGACATTTTGGAAATGTAGCTTATGAGCTTGAGTTTCCTTCATATCTAGCCTCAGTGATCCAGTATTCCACGTCTCCTTGCTAAAGAAATGAATTGGTGACCCAACAGTCATAGCTCCTTAATAGCATGTAAATATTCAGAATGATCTCTCTTTCGAAGAGGTTCCAGTCTGGATCCTCGATCATCAGATTCGCAGACTGAGGAACAAAAAAGTTCCCTTAGCCAAAGTTCTTTGGCGGGATTAGTCTATTGAGGGAGCTACTTTGGATGCAGAAATAGATATGCTGACCAAGTATCCTCACTTCTTCTCCGCAACCTCAGATCCAGCTTAAGGTAACAGTCTTTCTTAGATTTACTCAGTTCCATGTTTAGCTATAATTATAAATTGGTATCCATTACCATTGCATATTTAGTCATGCATTCATGAATCAGTTTAGTCATGTACTCATGCATCAGATATGCATGTTCAGTATGAAAATTCAGCTTATCAGTACTTCAGTCATGTATTCCATGCATCAGATATGTATGTTCAGTGTAAAAGCTCAGTTTGTCAGTAGTTCAGTCATGTAGTCATGCATCAGATAGGCATATTAAGTGTGTAAACTTAGTCTATCGGTTTCTCAGCTTAATTAGTCACATTCGTGGACGAATGTTCCCAAGAGAGAGATATTATAATACCCCGTATTTCCTTAGCTTAAGATTAACTCTCAGTTCATGAGTTGTCCAACATAAATTTTTTTGAAATGATCATTATTTTTTGTTTAGATCCTGCCATTCCATAGGAAATTCAATTAGCTTTCCAACAATACAAAATTCATCCAAATCCGATAACCAGGTAAGAAGTTATGGCCATTCTAAGTTCCAGTCGTTAAACACCATTATTTTGGTCACTAGCGCATCGCGGAGCCAGTATAAATGACAATTTTCAATCTCCAGTATGACTCTGCGATCTCACCTCATCGCGGAGGGCTTCCAATTCCCAATTGTCTAATTCTAGTAAGGGACCGCGATATTAGCGCGTCGCGCCAAGGACCCAGTTCACATTTGTCAATTTCCAGTAAAGCAACGCGATTGTACCACATCGTGCCAAGCTTCCAGGTCTCATCCAAGGTGGAAACATGATACCACTGTGTCGCTCCACCATGTATTTTCCCAGTTGGCAATTTCCAGAGACACGACGCGATAGCGTCGCGTCGCGCCAAGGGTGAAAATTGAGACATTTTAGTTAATTTCTAGATTTAATTTCCAAGGGCTTTTAGATCTTTTTTCCTCATTCCAGTCAGCCTAAACACGGTATTAAATCCCTAAATATCCTATTATCCCATTATTTTCTCACTTATCTCAAGAAACAAAAGCTTTCTCTCAAAACTACAAACCCTAGCTTCAAGAATCAAGGTCAAAACTCAAGAACTTTTTCAAGCACCTTCAAGAAATAATAACCCAAGGTATGTTAGGTATTCATCTATGGGTTCCTTTCACCCATAGAGTCCACGAATCCATTTTCAAAATACAAGATTGTTGAATTATGAACTTCCATGCTTGAATTGAATTGAAATTCATGTTTATGTTATTATTAGGTTTTAGTCCATGATTACATTACATGCTTTTATGAAATAATCATTGTATGGATTGAATTACATGATCTTCATGATAAACCCTTCAATTTTCAAGTTGATTGATGTAGCCATGATAACTATATGTTTTGATTATTGTATAACCTAAGCATGCTCTCCATGTGTTTGATAAAATGCCTATGTGAATGAAATAGTGCCATTATAACATGATAACATGTATTCCCCATTCATGTATAAGTAGATGCACAACAAGTTTTGGTTAAATGCCTCTATGAGTAAACTATGGACAAGTATACATTGTTATGATTTTTAAGAGTATATTATGCTTTATTTTTCATGCTATCGAGTCCTACGGGTATTTAATATCCGACAATTTAGCTGTGCCTAGAGCCAGTGTCAGTTACAGAATCTCAGTCATGTCACAATCAGTAGTACTCTCAGTCAGTTATAAAACTTAGTAGAACTCAGTCAATTATTAAACTCAGGAAAACTCAGTAAGCTCAGTATCAGTCCAGTCCAGTTCAGTATACTCAGTTCAGTGTCTTTTAGTTGGGAGTAGGATTCAGAACTGAGTAAGCCCAAGGATGGGGGATCACCTGCCAGTAGAGGTTGTGATCTCTAGAAATAATTCTTGCATTCCAGAACTATGTAGCCAGCGTAGGTTGAGACATCAAACCTGCCAGTTGAGGGTTGATAAGGTGTTTTAACCTGACAGATGAGGGTTCCACCAATCTCATTAGAGTACCTGCCAAATGAGGGTAATTCTTTAGTGTCTTTACCTATGGCACGGTACTGACACCCTTCCAACTGGGGTCACAGGTTAGACCCCAACTCAGTTATCTTATCTTATTTGGGGCATGTCGGTTAGATGCTCCCACAGTCTCAATCTTAGTTTTCAGAATAGAACTCAGTTCAGTTCTACAGAATCATGACTGTCAGATATAGTCAACTAGTATCAGTAAATCAGTTATCAATAACTTCAAATATCAGTTACTCAGTTTCAGAATTCAAGGCTTTAGCTTCAGACAAGCTTATTCACAGTATTTATTTATATGCACATTAGTACATACTTAGTATTTACAACAGTATTAGTTATCCATGTACTCTCATGTTTAATTATTCTATATCATTTAGTTAGTTATTGTTCATGCATATGAACCCTTTTATTCAGCCTTACCTCATCTAGCATACCAATACATTCCACGTACTGACGCATACTCTTTCTTTGCACTATGATGACTCATATTATAGGTTCGGACGCTCAGGTTCCCGACCGTGCATAAATAAATTCAGATTCAGCCAGTAGTGTCAGAGTTAGTAGTGAGTCCTCATCTATCGAGGATATTTTATTATTTCAGTTTCTTAGTAGATGCAATATTTCAGTAGATGAAGTTAGTTAGGGGATCATCCCATCAACTCCACATTCAGACAGTTTAGTTTAGAGGCTTTTCAGACTAGACTTTCAGATAATATTCAGTTTTACAGATTACTATTTTCAGTTGATATACTTTATTAGTATTTATAGATTTTGAACCTTATGGCATTTCAGTCTATTTTCCGCATTTATTTTAGTATTACTATTCAATGCTCACAACAGATATCAGTGATGGGTTAGATTGTGGTCCTTCAGGATCGTAAGCACTGTGTAGCATCTAAGGTATAGACTCGGGGCATTACAATCAGGGCCGAATGCTTTATTTTAGCTCTAGATCACTTTTTCATTAAACTAACATCCCGACAGTAGCTAACAACCTAAAGAGAGTTTATCAGAGTTATTGGGAATGAAGAAAAACTAACATAAGCTCAAAAAGGGTTCAAAAATGGGAAAATCTTTTTGGTGGGTAATTTATTTCGGCTAAGTGTACTAAAAGTACAAGGAGGCTTGCTATCCTATCCTATTGAATCAACCACAAAACAACATCAATGAACTGAGCAAGTTCTAGGTGTTTCACTATGAAAGAACTAAAACAAATACTTGCACACACAGGAAATTGAGTCAACACTTATTCTACTACTCTTAGGATTTACATCATATGGTCATACATATTTTACAATCTAATGCCAATTACAGAATCACCAATGGTTGTTCAACATATACTAAGAGACAAAGAGAAATAATCATACAAGCATGTTCAGAGTCTTATGCTACATCCATTTATCATCCATATATACAAAAAGGTTCTAAAAGAAAAAAAATTCATAAATAACATCAACAGATAGATATTTACATCACAATTACTTAGGAAATAAATGCAACCTAGACATGCCGGTTCTCCTAGATAGCATACGGGAGGAAAAAAACACAGGCAACAAAAACCCCCATGGTACAAGTATACCCACCCCCACTAAAAATGAATGCGTTGTCCTTAATGCGCTAAAATAAATTACAAAGGAGGGGAATACTTGTAAAGCCTCTCAGTCTGACGAGGCATCAGTCAAATATAGTGAGGCTACTTTGGCCTCACCTACAGCAACGTTGACCCCTATGGTGGTAGGGGTACTCACAATATCATCCTCCTTAATCGAAGGTATCTCAACTCAAACCGGGTCAGAAATTGGCCCCCTAGCTGGGGCAAATCTAGTGGAAACTCCTGCAGCTTCATCTATAACCTTCTTCTGTCTCCTCTCTTCATCTCTCTTTAATCTTTTTGTAGCTTTTCTCATATCTTGGGCTTCTCTCTCTTTCGGTGTCATCGCTTCTCGCCTTCTTTTTTTGATAGCTTTCCTATTAACACTTTCATCTACCTGCTTGCCTTTTTCCTTGAGTGGCATTACCATTAAGTTAATAATGCCCCCATCTTCATCACTGATAACCAGAGTAGGGTAAAAAATAGGCTTCTGTGGTTGTAGTTTGATCTCTTCTATGTCTGCCTGTGCTTGCCTGAATTTTTCCTGCGTTAACCTGTACTCCGAATACTGGGGTGGGACAGATGCATTGTCTGAAGTCCCACCCATTGGCGGCATAGATGCTAATCCTACAGACGTACTAGGCAAAAAATAATTAGGCTGCACATAAGTAGTAATAGGCAACAACATACCTGTAGAAATCTTTGAAGTATCAGGAGATGGCGCTGACTGTGTCTGATAAGGAGGAGGTTTGTCGACTCATATTTCAAACTTTGAGCCATCCTTTGATTTTTCAATGTCCTACCTATGAGTAGCCCAAACTTCATTATCAACACCTCGAATCAAAGGAAGATTGGCCTACCTGCATAATGTCGTGATCGGACACGAAACGGTAACACACTTTCTACTTTGTGTGCCCGAACAAATATCTCATCCACAATAATTTGGCCAAAATCAATCTTCATATCGACAATCAGAATAGCCACTAACATAGCCCGATGACTGTCCAAATTAGCATCTCCCCTTGTCGGCATCAACCTTAATCGAACAACGGCCCACAAAAACTTAGATCGGAAGCTAAGAGAGGATTTTGCAATACGCTTCTGGGGGTTGATTGCCCAGGATGGATTTCCATCATCAGTAAGGAGTCTCGCCAACCAAGGCCTTTGAGTGGATACCATGGTCATACGATGCTCCAGCTCTGGAACTGCCGCTGGTGCTTCATAGTCAGGACCAAATAATATCCTGTTAATCGTGTGGGCTGATATATCAATGGTAACCCCTCTGACCAAAACTAATTCCTTGTTGGGAAAATCTGAACTTTTTGAGCCCTTGGGACAATCCTTCTCTGCCAGTGCCAAATAATTGGCAAAAAATTCCCATACAAGGTTTGGTTGGTATGACCTGAGAGTTTTGCTTATCTAGGCTAACTCATATTCATTGAATTGCAGCTCAATCTTTGGATACTCATATAACTCGGACATCACTATCTGATGCTCTTCAGAGATAGGCCTCTTGATTGGCCTAGTTGCGGTTGGTTCCAAGCCATCAATGAATTTATCCTTTACTCCCTTAACTTGCCACCTTATTTCTTCCCTCGTTTGAGGGTCTTTGCTCTTGACCACATTGGCATCCTCAACCTTCGATGCCTCAACTTGGTCAGGGTTAGATATATTGAACCCTTCCTCGTTGGGGCTCGAACTGGTGCTACTGTAATTTTTCTCACTCTCCTCTTTAGACTGGGAGAGTGCCTGATTCATCCGGTCCTTTTTCTAAGTGTTGAAAGCCAGGGCCTCCTCACTCATAGCTGGGTCAGCCCTTCCCCCTTGTTTTTGTCCACCACCTCTTGTTAGGGGAGGTTTTCTTGCCATATTGCCTGAATAACACATCAAGAAATAGTTAGACAAGAATCAGAGAAGAAATTACTGTAAATTTATCTTGACGGGAGGGTTGATGGTCCATCGGGGTTGTGATGGTCTGTCACCCTATCCGTCAAGCCTTAACTTGTGACTCCCTCATTAAGTAACCTTGCAACGGTTGACCTGACGGTCCATCAGGAGGCTGACAGTTCATCAAGTCGTCCATTGCAGTTTATCTAGTAATCATCGTTGTTGGAAAATTTGTGATGGTCTACCTAACGGTCCATCGGGGCTTCGATGGTTCATCAAGGTGAACATCAACCTCACTTTTCACTTTCAAACTTCACTTTGGCATTTGGTCAAACACCTGGTGTGCTATGCCTTATTATGCGTACAATCATGGCCTTAGTTTAGTGTTTAAGAACAACTTTTTTCGTTCTTGGGTCCATGGGTTGCTCAGATTTCATCTAGAATAGTATACACCAAAGTTCAACATAAAATTTGAATCACAATAACACAAAATCAAAATGGAATTTCTTTTAACAATGAAAAACTTACATAACCCATGTTTATGAATTCAAAGAAGAAGAGTAAGGTTGTGATCATACCTTGCTGTTGCAGTAATCTTCACTATTCTGACTTGCAAACTCGAAATAAAAAAAACTTAAAGCCTTTATCACAGATTGTTAACTTATTTTCTGATGTGAGAAAGAAAGGGATGGGGTTGTTTAAATAGGAGAGAAAGGGAAGAAGGAAGGTCCTAAGATGAGACAACTGATCCTAGGTACTTTAAATGTAGAAGAAGTTTAATAGTTTTAGGATTTGAAAAGCTGGCAACGTATGTAACCATTTCCTTTTATCGTTTTAAAATTGTTTAGGTCGGATAAGGCCTATTTATTCAGCATTAATTTTAACCGACCTGACCTGTCAGACTAGGTTGGGTCAGCCGACTTGACGGTTCGTTAGGACTTTGGTGGTCTATCAGATTAATCACCGCATCTTACCAAAACCTTATCAGTCATCCCTTGATACGACGGTAGGCCCAATGGTCCGTCAGTTATGCGACGGTCTATCGAGTAGTCCATCAGTCCAATCCAGAAACTTTAATTTTTTTTAGCTTCAAGTTGATGGTTGGATTGATGGTTCGTCGGACACGTGACAGTCCGTGAAATTTTTCGTTAAGCCTTATATAGAATGACCATTTTTTGACTATGGTTTTGAATGTCCCATTGATGGTCCATCGTGGCCTTGATGGCCCGTCAGCCTTCCCGTCACCCTCTCTTAGCTAGAGAAAATCCTTTCTTTCTGCATTCTCAGTCCTGCACACTTCACAAACACATTAAATTGCACAAAAATAACAAATGAACTCTGACTATTCTTACAACAACACTTTGTGGGTTGCTTCCTACTAGCGCTTGATTTATTATCGCGACATGACACAATTATCTCGATTACTCAGAATTCATCAAGATAGATGGTAGCTATGCACTTTATCAAGTCCATTAGATCGATATATAGATTCACTAGTTTCTCATTAACCTTGAAGACATTTCCATCTTCATTTTCAAGTTTAAATACTCCAGATGAGAAGACTTGGTTAACCTTTAATGGGATAGACCACTTTGATTTAAGTTTACCTGGAAATAACTTTAGTCTAGAATTGAAGAGGAGTACCCAATCACCTTTTTAAAAGTCATGCTTTTCGATTCTTTGGTTATGGTACTTCTTCATCTTCTCTTTGTACAAGTCTGCTCTTTTATAAGCCCCGAGATGGAACTCATCCATCTCATTTAGCTACCCCAGTCACAACTCTGCTGCCTCATTCCAATTCAAATTTAGCCTCTTGAGTGCCTACAGTGCCTTGTGCTCTAATTCAATTGGCAAGTGACATGCCTTGCCATAGACCAATTAGTACGGTGACACGCCAATGGGTGTCTTAAAAGTCATTCTATATGCCCATAAGGCGTTATCCAACTTCCTAGACCAATCTTATTTACTTGCATTCACTGTATTGGCAAGAATAACTTTTATTTCCTGATTTGAAATCTCCACTTGCCCACTACTATATGGGTGATATGGAGTTTCCACCTTGTGTTGCTTAACATCGTATTTCGCCAAGGCAGCCCAAAACACTTGGTTGCAAAAATATGATCCACCGTCACTTATGATGGTACGTGGTACCCTAAAGCTAGAGAATATGTTCTTTTATAGGAATGCAATGACTCTCTTCCCTTTATTATCATCCAAGGCAACAACCTCAACCCATTTGGATACATAGTCGACGGCAACCAAGATGTATTTTAACCCATACAATCTCACAAAAGGCCTTATGAAGTCAATGCCCCAGACGTCGAACAACTCCACTTCCATTATTTTTGTCATGGGCATTTCATGGTGCTTTGAGATTGACCCTTGTCTCTAGCATTGGTCGCATATCCGCACAAACTCATATGCATCTTTGAATAAGGTTGGCCAATAATATCCACTTTGCATTACTTTCCTTGCTGTACGGTTACCTGCATGGTGACCCCCAACTGGGGAAGCATGACAAGCTTCTAAGATGCTCAGCATGTCCATTTCTGGAATACACCTCCTTATAATGTTATTCGCATAACAACGAAATAAATACAGCTCATTCTAGAAGTAGTGTGTAACATCATAGAGAAACTTCTTTCTTTGGTGAAAAGAAAGGTTCTCCGGAATAATCTCACTTACCACATAGCTTGCAAGTCTGCGTACCAAGATACTCTTTTAAGCACAGTAGCTAGGATTTTCTCATCCGGGAATGTATCATCAATTTTGAACTCATCCTTGACTGTTTGATCTCCCTCAAGTCTGGACATGTGATCCACAACTTGATTTTTGCATCCTTTTCAATCTTTGAATTCGAAGTTAAATTTTTGAAGAAGCAGTACCCATCTGATTAACCTTGGCTTAGCATCCTTATTTTCCATCAAATATCTCAGGGAGGCATGATCTGTGTAAACCACCACCTTGGTTCCCAGCAAGTAAGCCCGAAACTTCTCAAAAGCATAGATAATCACGAGAAGTTTCTGCTCAGTAATAGTGTAATTCTTTTGAGCCCCATTTAATGTATTGCTTGCATAGTAAATGGGATGAAACAACTTTTCTTTCATTTGGCCAAGCACATCCCCAAGCGCCACTCTACTTGTATCATACATGCTTTTGAACGACTTTGACCAATCTGGCACGACAATAATTGGGTCATCAACTAATTTCTCTTTAAGGCATTCAAATGCCTTCCAGCAATCATCATCAAATGTGAACTTGGCCTCCTTCTCCAAAAGCTTGCAAAATGGATTTGCAATTTTGGAGAAATCTTTTATAAATCGATGATAAAATCTCTCATAACCAAGGAAACTATGAACTCCCTTTACTAAAATGGGGGAAGGTAGTTCTTAATAACCTCGACCCTTTCCCGGTCAACTTCAATCCCCTTGGATGAAATTTTGTGACCAAGGACAATGCACTTCTTCACTATGAAGTGGTACTTTTCCCAATTTAGCACAAGTTTGAATTCCTCGCACCGCTGTAATGCTCTTTCAGATTTACCAAACAAAGCTCAAAAGAATCACCTACAACCGAGAAATTATGCATAAACACCTCCAAGGTGTGTTCCACCATATCAAAAAAGATAGACATCATGCACCGTTTAAAGGTAGAGGTAGCATTACACATACCAAAAGGCATCCACTTAAAAGCAAAAGTACCATACGAGCAAGTGAACGTTATCTTCTCCTGATCCTATGGGGCCATAGAAATCTGGTTATATCCCGAATACCCATCCAGGAAATAATACCAACCTCTTCCCGCCAACTAATCAAGCATTTGATCCATAAATGGCATTGGGAAGTGGTCCTTCGAAATCCATGAGTTGAGCTAACGATAATTCGTGCAAACTCTCCACCTAGTCACAGGCCTGAGTGAAATCAACTCATTTTTCTCATTTGCTACTACAGTCATGCCCCCTTTCTTGGGCATACATTGGACAGGGGTTACCCACTTACTATAAAAAATGGGGTATACAACTCCTGTATCAAGCCATTTAATAATATCCTTCTTAACTACTACTTGCATTGGTGGGTTAAGTTGGCGTTGGTTCTCAATGGTTGGTATGCAATCTTCCTCAAGCTGAATTTTGTGAGTGAAAATACCCAAAAAAATACTAATAATATCCACAATAGTCTAACCTATACCCCTTTTGTACCTATGAAGCACAAAGATAAGTGGCTCAACCTGCTGCTCACCCAAATCTACTTCAATAATCACAGGTAAAGTGTTTCCACTGCCTAAAAACACATACCGTAGATGGCGCGACAACTCCTTCAACTCCAACACTGATGGTTCTTTAGTAGATGGCTTTGCTGGTGGTGTTAGGAGTTTTTTTAAATCTAAATCTAGCTTCTTGGGAGCATATGAATATGATCCCATTCTCTTCATAGCATAAACTGTATCCTATTATTCCTCAATACCTTTGCTATCAAAGTTCATCAAGACTACAACTAGAGTCTCAACAACAAATTTCTCCTCATTTGGCACCTCTTGTTCATCTTCGTAATAAACATCAATAATAGAGAAGACACTTATCTCCTTATGCTGCTTCATAGACTGGCATACATCAAACTAAAATACCTTATCATTAAGTCTAAACAGAAGCTCATTCGCTCGCAAATTAATAAGCACATTTTTGATTGTGAGGAAAGGTCTACCCAAGATTATGGGTACCTCGAAATCCATCTCGCAAACCAGAATAACAAAATTTGCAGGAAATATAAAGATGACAACCTTTACTAGAACATCATACAATATTCCTACTAGATGCTTAATTGACCTGTCTGCCATCACTAGTCATATATTTATGGGTGTAGGATCCCCCAAACCCAACTTCTTATACACAGTAAGTGGCATCAGGTTAATACTTGCTCCAATATCACATAATCCTTAGCAAAATCAAGCGACCTAATAATACAAGGGATGGTGAATGCTCTTGAGTTCTCTTTCTTCTGCACCAAGGATCTTGTCGAAATAGCACCACAATAGTGAAGATTATCCACCGGTTCGTAGCTCACTATTCTCTTCTTTGTAACAATGTCCTTCATAATCTTAGCGTATCCAGGCATCTTCTCTAGTGCCTCCACTAAAGGACCATTCACTGTCAGCTGCTTCACATCACCATAACTTTGCTAAACTTTATATCATCAACTTTTTTCTTCAATCGATGAGGGAAGGGGGCCGATGGTTTTGGGAGCATAGTAACCACTGCTTCTTTCTCCTTTCCTTTTTCTTTCTTTAACTCATCAACCTACTGATGGTTAGATGGAGGGTCATTACCATCCATCTTTTTAGACTCTACTGGATAATTTTCTTCATCTTCAACATCTTCTTCAATTGCATCATCAGTTATAACTTTACCCACAGAAGGGACCGATAATACTTTACCACTCTGTGTGGTAACTACTACGTAAGAGATGTTATTCTGAGGATTTTACACTATATCACTCTATAATGTACCTCTCTTCCTCTGATTAAATACCGCTGAGAGTTGGCTTATCTGCTGCTCTAACTGTTTGATAAAAGTTGAATGCGAGTTAACTAGCTGGACTTATTGAGGATAAGTCACTCTTCATCATCGTCACATCAACATTCGTTTATTCAACCCCCTTTAAAAGATTCTCTATTATATACTCCATGGACATCTTGCCTGAACTGGTAACAGCATTATCACGACTTCCAGGGGGTACATATAGTCCACTCCTATTATTCTTATTCTTCCAACTCTATTGTTCCCTATCTTTGTAACTAGATTTATCATAATAGTTCCAACCTTGGTTCCCTTAGCTATTTCCTCAGAAATCCCATTATTATTTAGATAGTTGGCCTCCTCCTCAGAGTTAGAGTCAGCTCTACTTTGTGACCCAACAACTTTCACCTTCTTAGTCTCTCCAGATAACAGATATTTTGTAAGCAGATCCATCTAGGTTTTCATGTGTTTTGTATCTTGGTCACATTCTTCCTCTTTCCAGTATTGCTCTTCAGTCATACCACTAGACATAGTAGGGCTTTCTACCATAGAATCTATAATATACCAAGCTCTACTTGTCTTAGTCAACCACTCCAACATATCTGTAGCCTCAGTGAAAGTAAGCTCCATGAATTCTCCTTCTGTAGCATTGTCCATGGTTGGTTTAGTGATGGAGTTTAAAGCTCTATAGAAAGTCTCAATCAAATTCTCATCGATCATCTTGTGGTTGGGGCACTGTGTCAACTTCTTCTTGAATCACATCCAAGTATCATGTAGTGCCTCATTTGGTAATTATCTGAAGTTGATAATCTCATCCCTCAACTATAGTATCCTGGAGGGTAGAAGGAACCTTTCTAGGAAAGCTCTTTTTAATTGCATCCAGTTTGTTATAGAATCAGAGGCCAACTAATTCAACCACATTGTTGCCTCCCCAGACAGAGACAATGGGAATAACCAAAGATGAATTGCATTCTGTCCAACACCAGGGTTGTCAAAGTATTTGCAAATATTGATGAAATTCACCAAGTGCATATTCGGTTCATCCCTTGGAAGTCCTCCAAATAACCCCTTGAGATTAAGCAGCTGTATTATGGTGCTTGTTATGTTGAACTTCACCCCAGGTGCCAGTAGAGGTGGAATAATTTCTCCTGTCGCACTAGCTTTGTCCAAGTCATCCTCATCCTCCTCAAAATCAAATTGCACAGGTTGCTGATCTTGTCTCACTCTGTAAGGTCGATTTCTATTCACATTATGGTTCACAGGTGTAGTCGCATTCTCTGCACGCCTTTGGTTAGAAGGATCCAACAAATTATTATCTCCCAAGTCCTTGTCCTCTGTATTAGTATGACGTGCTGGTTGACCATTATTTTATTCATTCAGTTGAGCTCTAGCCAAAGTGGTAAGTCTATCTGCTTTTTGTTGATCTGCCATTCTGCTAATTAATTAAGGTTTCGAATATACTGGTAATAACGGTTCACCAGACCTCCTTGTACTTGGCAAAAAATAAATACCCTACAAAGAACAAAAACAACAATTAAAAGTAAAATTTGGGAAACTTGACGGAAGGTCAACTAACAATCACAAACTTAATTGACAATCGTATTCTTCGGCAACGACTCAAAAATTTGATACGCTCAAATTACAAATCTCATTAGAAAGTGTAAGCGATCGCTGTCAAATATAGAACCCAACTAGGTTGGGGTGGAATCCCACAGGGAATACTGTACAAACTAAGTGTTATGGTTGTTAATAGATTATTGATCGAAGGCTTCGGAGAAGAAGGGTTTTGAATTATTAATAATATTTAGGTATTTGTAACAAGTAGCGTTCCAGCTAGTAAATTTTATTACAAGTACTAATTCAATGAGAGTAAAAAAACTAGAGTTATGTTCACCAAGATGTTCAAGCAGTCGGGGTTGTGAGTTACTTTAAATTTCTAATTTATAAATTTAATTGTAAGAGTTATTTAATTCTAAAGTTTACCCATTTCTTTCTCAACCTAAATGGATAGTTTAACCTTCTATTCTCTCAAACTTGAATAATGTATTGATTTATTTAACTAGTCTCTCATGTGGGTTAATCCTTGTTAAGGCATCAATCCATAACCCAAAGGTTAAAGCCTTTAGATTTCATGTAAACCCCTTCTTTTCCCAACATACACTTTTTTTCTCAGATAAGTAATGTTCTTGGGCTCACCCTTCAATTTTGCAACAAAAAACGGTCATTAATATGAAGAAGGGTTTATACAATCTCAATTACGTATGGAAATTAAGTATTCCACAACCCCAAATCAGCTATTCACATCAAGGCTCCCATAACCCTAGTTATGGGAACTTAGCCACACATCCCAAGAGAAGAAGAAAAAATCATTGTGTTCTTCATAAATGAATTCAGAGAATTACTTACAAAAATTACAAGAATTATCCTTGAATCTTCAATGAGAATATGAATAAAAATTACTAGATCCCCAATTGTAGCTTGAATCTCAGAAAATACTACGTTACAATAAGGTTTTCTAGATGGAAAATATGATAAAGGATACCTAAATAAAAACTAAACTGGGTATTTACATGATCCCAGGTACTGAGGATTTAAAATTGAACTCATTAAAGTTGCATCGAAGTTGACAGTCACGTTGATGGCCCGTCAAAATCCTAAAGGTCCATCACGTGAATCATCACTGATGGTCCCAAAGTGATACTTTCTAGTTAAGGGTTGACGGTTGTGTTGGCAGGCCGTCGTTGGCCTGATGGTCCGTTGCGTGGACCGTCGCTTGATCACTTGAGAAACCATTCTCTGTTTTAGCCTCACGGCTAAGTTGACAGACTGTCAGAGGTCCAACGGTTCATCACCTAGACCATAGTAGGAGTTATCCACTTGGGTTCTTTCTGTTTAACCTTGACGGTCACCCTGATGGTCCGTTACTTGGATGACGCTCTATCAGTTTGGTCGTTAGTGGCTTTTTTTTGCTATTTTTCCAAGTTTCTTCTCCAGCTACATCCTTGACCTGAAAATGCTAAAGAAAGTATAAAATACAACAAAAGTTGCTAAAAACATACAATTATCCCTTGAAAAAGATGTAAAATATTCTGTCAAAAGCCGAAACATTATTAGACCCATTTCTCCATCAGATATCAGGAGTTTTTTAGGTTTGGTTAGCTATTACAGATAGTTTGTTGAAGGGTTTTATTCTATTGCATCCCTTATGTCTCGATTGACTCAGAAGAAAGTCAAAGTTTAGTGGTTAAATTCTTGCGAGAAGAGTTTTCAGGAGTTAAAGACTCGACTTATTTCAGCCCCAGTATTGACTTTGCCAGATGGTTCATATGGGTTTGTAGTTTATTGTGATGCTTCTAAAGTTGGTGTTGGTTGTGTATTGATGCAAATAGGTAAGGTCATAGCCTATGCCTCTAGACATCTTAAACCCTATGAAAAGAATTATCCTACCTATGATCTTGAATTGACAGATGTTGTTTTTGACTCTAAAATTTGGAGGCATTATCTTTATGGATTGCATGTTGATGTGTTCATGTATCACAAAAGTGTACAGTATGTGTTCTCATAGAAAGATTTGAATCTTCGACAGAGAAGGTGGATAGAGTTGTTAAAGGATTATGATATGAGTGTGCGGTATCATCTGGGGAAGGGCAAGTACTAGACGCCCCTGGTAGATTATCTATGGGCCATGTTGCTTATATTGAGTAGGATAAGAAAAAGTTAGTCAGGGAGGTTTATCAGCTTACTAGGTTATGCATCCGATTGGTTGATTCAGCCGAGAGTAGTATATGGGTTTCGAATGGTTTGAAATCTTCATTGATTTCCAAAGTAAAAAAAAAGCAAGCTAGGAATCCCAGTTTAGTTAGGTTGAAGGAAACAGTTAGAGATCAGAAAGTAGAGTTTTTCTCCCTAGGGGAAGATGGTATGCTTCATTGTCAAGGCAGGTTATGTGTTCCATGTGTTAACGGTTCGAGGCATCGAATTTTGGTAAAAGCGCATGGTGCGCGATATTCCATTCATCCAGGAGCCACTAAGATGTACCATGACTTGCGAAAAATCTATTGGTGAAATGGTATAAAGAAGGACATTGCAAAATTTGTAGCTAAGTATTCAAACTGTCAATAAGTTAATGTTGAGCACCAGAGGCCTAGTGTTACATTACAGGAGTGCAGCATCCCCACTTGGTAGTAGGAAGTGATGAATATGGATTTTTTGATGGGTTTACCTCATAGGAGTCATCAATATAAATCGATTTGGGTTATTGTATATAGAATGACAAAATTAGCTCATTTCTTGCTAGTTCATACTTCATATTCAATTGAGGATTATGCCAGACTTTATATTTGAGGGTTGTTTAAGTTGCATGGAGTTCCTTTGTATGTCATTTCAGATAGAGGTACTTAGTTTACCTCTCACTTTTGGAGGGCTTTTCAGAAAGGTCTTGGTACCCAAGTTCATCTCAGCACAACTTTTCATCTTCAGACAGATGGTCAGGTAGAGAGGACTATTCAAACCTTCGAAGACATGTTGATGGCATGTGTTATTGATATTAAAGGTAGTTGGGATGACCACTTACCTTTGATTGAGTTTACCTAAAATAACAGCTATCACTCCAATATTTAAATGACTCCATTTGAGGCTATCTATGAGAGGAGATGTATATTTCCTATTGGTTGGTTTGAGGTAGGTAAGGCTGCTTTGATAGGGCCAGATTCAGTGTTCGACGTAATGGAGAAAGTTTAGTTGATTAGGGAGAGGCTGAGGATAGCCTAAAGCCGTCAGAAATCTTATGCAGATGTGAGCAAGAGAGATATTGAGTTTGATATTGGTGACTTAGTCTATTTGAAAATCTCACCCATGAAGGGAGTGAAGAGATTTGGCAAAAAAGGGAAGCTTAGTCCCCGCTATGTTGGCCTTTATAGAATTTTGAGCCATTTGTGGAAGGTAGCTTATGAGCTAGAGTTTCCTGCAGATTTGGCTTTAGTGCATTCGGTGTTTCATGTTTCATTGTTAAAGAAATGTATTGGTGATTCAGCTGTTGTTGTTCTTTTAAAAAGCACAAGTGTTCAGGATAGCCTTTCTTTCGAAGAAGTCCCAGTTGAGATCCTTGATCATCAGATTTGTAGACTAAGGAACAAAGAAGTTTCCTTGGTTAAAGTTCTATGGTGGAATCAGTCCGTTGAGGGAGCGACTTGGGAAGAAGCAGCAGATGTGCTTACCAAGTACCCTAATCTTTTCTCTGCAAACTCTGGCTCAACTTGAGATAACAATTTTCCTTAAATTGAATCTTTTCCATTCTCAGTTCTATCTATTTAAACATCCTCATGTTATTGCACACATTCATGACACCAGTTCAGTTCACATATCATGTTTTAGACTCAGTTAAGTAATCATGTGTCCAGTCATGCATATTCAGTATGTGATCTTAGTCACCTTAGTTCACTACTCTCAGTCTAACCAATCTCATTTGAGGAAAAATGTTCCTAAGGGGGAGATATTGTAATACCATGTGCTATTCTTAGCTTAGTTTAACTTCTAGGTGCATGCATAAAGGGCTTAAGGCCTAAAATTTTCACTAAGTGTTAGGGACTTAGTCATTTTTAAGGCTTCCAAACTTGGAGGATTTTTAACTTGGTCTTCCGAACCCTGAGATGTTGATTTTTGAATTAATTCATGTTCAGGGGTATAAGGAGCATGTCTCAGAGAAGTTTCACATTTTTTGAATAGGGTTTGGGTCTTGTTTGAATTATGGAACCAGGGTCACTATGATAAGGCCGCGGCACAACAATAGTCCCGAACTCATGTTCACCACATCACGGTGAGGGAATTCAACGACCATAATTAGACCGCATAGCGATGATGTTGTTGCATCTAATTTTGAATTTAAATGTCATAGGGGCAATGGGTCATTTCCCCCTAAACCCAATCGTTCATAACATGACTTGGGCATCAGTTAGGGTATATTTTTGCCCTTCTTCTCCAATTATCCTCCCAAGAAGACCAGTCCCTTCCCCAAGAACACAAATTCAATTCCTTTATCCCCAAAAAATTAAGAATTCAACTTCCCAAAGTTCAAGAACCTTCAAGAAAGCATTAAGATTGGTGTTTCTCTTTCAAGTTAAGAGTTTAAGGTATGTGGGGTGTTCATCCATGGGTTCCTTTCACCCATGGAGCCCAAAAACCCTCTTTTTAATTAAAGATGGATTTTTAATTATTATAGTATTTTATATTGCTTAAGATGGATTTAATTCATGTTTTCATGGTGATTTTAATTCAATTCAGCCCATGTATGATTCCATGAAAGATTTTGAATTCCTCATGCTATGAATTCGAGTTTCCCATTCTTTATTCAAGTGAATTCTATTTGAATCCGCAACTTTATGATTTCAGTTATGTAACCATGTTGTTTTCCTCTATTTAAAGCATTACCATTTTTTAAATTCATAATCCCCACATGTTTGATGGAATGTCTATGCTTATGGGTTTTGAACCATGATCCCTTACAACTGTTTTCAGCTTGTTATTGCATTCAATAATCATTCAGTGCTGGTGTGTTATGAATACCTGATACCTATGTGTTTTACATGATTTTTAGATTTCTAAGTATGATTCAGTTAAACCATGATTATTCCTATCTATTCTGTTATTATGATCATAATGAGCACTATTAGTCATGTAATTATGTTCAGTTAAACTCAGTCCAGTTCTAGTGTTAGTTCAGTTGGGAGTAAGATTTAGCACCGAGTGAACCCAGGATGGGGCCTCACCTGCCAATAGAGGGTGTTCCCCTTAGTAGCAATCCCCGAGTTCGAAAACTACATAGCCAGCGTAGGTTAGATATGTCTACCTGCCAGTTGAGGGTTGATAAAGTGTTTACCTGCTAGTTGAGAGTGACACATATCTCATTAGAGCACCTGCTAGTTGATGGTAACTCATTAGTCCTCCAGGACACCAATTTAGTAGATCCACACAACCAGTGTTAGTACCCATGACATGGTACTGACACTCTTCCAACCGGGTTACAGGTTGGACCCCAATTAGCTTATATTGGGGTATGTCGGTTAGATGATACCTCCCACAGTATCAGTACAATATTCAGTGTATATTCAGTTTAGGCAAAACATATAGATTTATAGTTATTCAGTTATACGAATTTCAATCTTTTAGTTTATAGATTATTTCAGAAATATGTATATGCTTGGTCTTGCATTCTCAGATATTACAATTTTCATGCATTCATGCTCAGTTATTTTATGCTGTTCAGTTAGTCCTTATCTCATATGCATAGTACCCCGTGCATTTCAGCCAAACCTTATATCATATACCAGTACATTCAAAGTACTAACTGCATACTCTTCTTTGTGCTATGATGTCTTATATTATAGGTTTGGATGCTTAATTTCCTAACCGCGTTTAGACAGTTCAACGTATCCAATAACAGTAGTGGTGAGTCCTCATCCATTGAGGGTAGGATTGATTATTTTAGTTATTTTAGTAGTTTCATATTTCTAGTCAGTCGAATATGAAAACCCTTCGCACCTTACATCATGAAATGATGCAGCGTGCTGGGATGGTCAGTGGGGAGAGCATTGGCATGAAACTCAGGGGAAAGGGATAAATCACTGCCATTGTCAAAAACCAGTCAAAACCACATGTACAACATTTATATATACATATATAAGATTCTTGATACGGACCAAAAAAAGGGCCATGGACATGTGAGTTTAAAATATTAACTTGAACTGTGTGACTCACTCCGTCCTAAAAGTGCCCATGGGCTGTATGGGTTCAGCTTCTACTGCCAAAAGGGCCTCAGTGCATTAGTCGCATGAACTGAGGTAACTGAGGAAAGGATAAAGACATCAAGGCGATAGAATACTGAATCAATTTATTCCAACACGTAAGATACAAGTTATGGAATGAGTAACATGCTTGAAATATAGAGGAAATTGAAGAGGACCCAAAGTTTGTAACCAAATTGTTAAATTCCTTGTAAAACCCTAGTATCTCTTGCCTTGGGAGTTAAAGAGGAAAATAGTAAGGTTTAATCTTGATAACTAAAGGAAAATAGGTTATTTTGGTGTTTTTAAGTCGTGGGAAAAAGTTTGAAGAGAGGAAAATACCCTAATTAAAACATAGAGGAATATCCTGCGAATTGTCGTCACGGCTTGAGTAACGACTCATGAGGTATGGGCACGAGTCATATCCTGAATTCATTACTTGAAGATCAACAATTGAGTCCTTTACTATTATGATTCCGAGTTTCTCATAACGACTCATTGTCTGACATAACGAGTCGTCATAAAGAATCATGGTTAGGGGCTAAACTCTTAGGTATTCTTATGTTTTGCCAACGAGTCCCTCCTAATGACTCGCTATGTCTCATAATGGTTCTTACCCTAGAATCATTGTCAGGGGACCATAAACTGGGATTTTCTTACTATCGTGGCAATGAGTCCTCCCAGCAACTCAGTATGTCTGACAACGAGTCGTCGTCAAGGCCGTTGTCACTGGTAGTTTGACATCACTTCATTAACTTAGATAATTCAATTATTTATCTCTTGGTGATCTAGAGCTCAAGAACTTGGGGTGTTACATTAACCCCCCTTTTGGATCATTCATCCCTAAATGAGAAGTTAGGGCATCCTTAGCACGATAGAAGAAAGAATACAAACAGAATCTAAGGGCAAATTTGAAATGCGGTAAGAGGGAAATGAAACTTATACCTTAAGCACTGCCATCCATTGCTGGAAACACGGATGGGTATCTGGCTGTTATATCTTCTTCAGATTCTCATGTAGCTTCCTCGATTTTTTGATTTCTCCAAATCACCTTTATCGAACCTACATTCTTAGTTCTCAATTTACTAACTTGCCTATCCAATATTTTAATAGGGACTTCCTCATAAGACAACAAATCCATGACACCAACATCCTTAATAGGAACTATCAAAGAGGAATCACCCACACACTTTTTTAGCATAGACACATAGAAAATAAGATGAATCGAGGCCAAACTCGCTGGCAAATCCAATTTATATGCAATATTACTAATTCTCCTCACAATCTGATATGGAACAACGTAATGGGGACTAATCTTCCTCTTATTCCCAAATCTCATGACTCCTTTTATAGGAGAAACCTTCAAGAATACTCAACCACTAACCTCAAACTCCAACTTCCTCCCCCTTACATTCGCATAAGACTTTTGGCGACTTTGAGAAGTCTTAAGTCTTTTTCTAATCACTTTCACCTTCTCCATGGCTTGGTGAACTAAATCAGGACCAAACAACCTAGTCTTACCAACTTCAAACCATCCAATCGGAGACCTGCACCTCCTACCATAAAGATCCTTAGAAGGGCCCATCTGAATGCTAGAATGATAACTATTATTATAAGCAAACTCAAGTGGAAAATGATCAAACCAATTTCCCTTAAAATCAATTGCACAGGAACTTAGCATATCCTCTAAAGTCTGGATTGTATGCTCTGCTTGACCATCAATTTGAGGGTGTAAAACATTGCTAAGGTTCACCTGAGTACCCAAACCTTTTTGAAACAAATGCCAAAAGTGAGATGAAAATTGCATACCTCTGTCTGAGGCGATGGAGATTAGCACTCCATGTAACTTAACTATCTCCTGTATGAACAACTTATAATAATCTTCTCTTGAGTAATTAGTCCTCATAGGTAATAAGTGAGGAGACTTAGTCATCCTATCCACTATGACTCAAATTGAATCATGCTAATTGCGAGACAGCAAAAAACCTATAATGAAATCCATATTGATTATGTTACATTTCTACATGGGCAACTCTATCTCTTGAGATATGACATCAGGTCTTAAATGTTCAACCTTGACTTGTTGACAAACCATAAACTTAGCAACAAAATTTTCCACATCTCTCTTCATATTAGTCCACCAGTAGATTTCCTTCAAGTCATGATACATCTTAGTCGAACTCGATGAACTGTATATCTGGACTCATGAGCTTCAGTCAAAATCCTTTCCTGCAGCCCATCAACATCAGGAACACATAATCTTTCTTGGTACCTCAAAGTGCCATATACCCTAATCTCAAAAACCATAACCTTTTGCTGACCCACACCATCCTTAATCTGCATAAGTATGAGATCGAAAACCTATTTCTCCTTTACCTCATCATTAAGAGATGATTTAACCACTTCTTGAACAATCACTCCCCACATTTAAAGTCCAAGAGACGAACTTGCAAGTTAGCTAGCCTGTGAATATCCTTCACCAACCCTCTTTTCTCCTCATCAACATGAGATAAACTTCCCATCAACAACCTGCTAAGATCATCAACAACCACATTAGCTTTACCTGGATGATAGTAAAGGCTCATGTCATAATTATTAAGCAATTTGAGTCACCACCTCTGCCTATGATTTAATTCCTTATAGGTAAACACATACTGCAAGCTCTTATAGTCTGAATAAATATCCACATGCACTATGTAAAGGTAATGGCGCCAGATTTTCTAAGCAAAAACCACAAATGCTAACTCTAAAACATGAGTCGAGTAGTTCTTCTTATGAACCTTAAGCTGCCTAGAAGCATACATTACAACCTTATCCTGCTGCATCGACACACAACCCATTCCCATATAGGACGCATGACAATACACCACAAATCCCAAAGTACCCTCGGGTAGGGTCCAAACAGGAGAAAAAGTCAACTTATTCTTCAATTTCTCAAAACTACCCTTACAAGCATCAAGCCACAAAAACTTAACCTTTTACTGAGTCAACCATGTTAGCAAAGCAACAATAGAGGAGAAACTCTCCACAAACCTCCTATAATACCCTACCAAGCCCATAAAGCTCCTAATGTTGGTTGGAGTCATGGGCCTAGGCCAATGCTTAACTACTTCGACCTTCTATGGATCCACCATGATCCCGTTACTAGAAACCACAAGCCCAAGAAAAGTCATGACGCTCAGCCAAAACTCACACTTAGAAAATTTTGCATATAATATTTGATCCATAAGAGTTTGCGACAGAATTCGAAGGTGATTGGCATGATCCCCCTTACTTTTGGAGTACACCAAGATGTCATCAATGAAGACTATAACAAATAAATCCAGAAACTTCCTGAACACATAATTTATAAGATCCATGAAAGCACCTGGAGCATTAGTTAACCCAAATGAAATAACTAAGAACTCATAATGGCATACTGGGTCCGAAAAGCAGTCTAGGGAATATCAACCTCCCTAATTTTTAGTTGATGGTAAATGAATGAAGATCAATCTTACAGAAACACCTAGCACCCTGAAGCTAATCGAATAGGTCATTAATCCTTAGGAAAGGGTACTTATTTTTCATAGTAAACTTGTTCAATTGATGATAATCTATATATATCCAAAGAGACCCATCTTTCTTTCGCACAAAAAACATAGGGAACCCCACAGAAAAATAATAAGATGAATGAAATCCTTATCTAAAAGATCCTTCAATTGCTCATTTATTTCCTTTAGATCAGCTGATGCCATCCTATAAGGAGAGATGGAAATAATACGGGTATTTATTATAAGATCAATCCCAAAATCTATTTTCTTATCGAGATAAATTCCAGGAAGATCATTGAGGAAAACTTCAGGAAACTCATTAAACACAGGGACAGATTGCAAAGAGGGACCCTTAGAATTAGAAACCTTAATCGGAACTAGGTGATACAGACACCCTTTGGAAATCAATGTCTAAGCTCTAAAATAGAAAATAAACCTCTTTGTGGGCACTAAGGAACTCCCCTCCTATTCAATCACCAGTTCATTAGGAAAATGGAAAATGACCTTTTGGGTCCTACAGTATAGAGAAACATAGCATAAATGAATCCAATCTATTCCTAAGATATCATTAAAATCTACCATGTCCAGTTTCATCAGATCCACTAATGTCTCTCTTTGATGAATAGACACCACACAAACCCTATAGATGTTTTCTAGCAACAAGGGAATCACCCATCAGAGTAAAAACATAAAAGGGGTCAAAAATATTTTCAGGACCAAAATCAAGGTGCACAACCACATAAGGGGTCACATAAAAAAGGGTAGAACTCAAATCGAGAAGACAATAAACATCACAATAAAAGAGCTGTAACATATCATTGACAACATCTTGGGATGTCTTAAATTCCTGGAAAGTAGCAAGTGCATAAAGGCAATTTCGACCATTGGCAGTACTTGAAGAGGTGCTCTTAGGCGCAGGAGCCTAAGAAGTGGTGACCCAGACCTTATTAGCTTTAGTGTCAACTTTAGCTATCAGAAAATTTCACTTTAGATGACGAGGTTGACCATAATTAAAACACAAATTCCTTCTTTCTTCATAATAACCATAGTAAGATGCCTATAAAATTAACATGGAGGGTAAGATGAGGTTAATTAAGCTCCACTGTATTGACACTGGGCACCTGTTCCTTAGGACCACTGCTAGCCTAAAAATAATAATGACCCAAAGGCTTAGGATAAAGAGCACTAGCAATGAATAAGAGCTTCCCCAATTCATCTTCTTAGTCACTGCCTATGATATCTCTCACTGTTATGCTAATTTGCATCCTGCTTTGAATATCTAAACTTTTTGCTCTACCTTTCTTCTATATCTACCTACTTTTTTCTCATCCTCCACCTGATGCATATAAACCACCATCTTAGAGATATCTATATCATTGTTCAACATCGCAACCTTGTGTTCTAATAGCAAGTCATGAACAAAAAGTGAACTTTGTTATCCGGGACCTCACATTAGATACCAACTCTAGAGCATAATGGGACAACTGCAAAAATTTTAGGGCATACTCCTTTACACTCATCTTACCGTGCTTCAAGTTCACAAACTCTTTGGCCTTAGCTTTTCTTAACTCCTAAGGAAAAAAGTGATCAAGAAAGGCACCTGAAAAATCATCCTACACTGTCAGCTTAGTATTATCCCCCCTCACCGCTTCCTACTTCTTTTACCACTGGTAATATACATCTTTCAACTGATAAGCAGTAAAATCACACCCTCTAAATCAGTAGCATGCATAACCTTAAAATTTTTCTCTACCTTATTAATAAACCCCTGAGGATCCTCTTCAATCTTAGAGTCTGTAAAGGTTGGGGAATTTAATCTCATAAACTGGCCAACCCGAGTGACCACAGATGAACTAGAAACAGAACCAACATAATCAGATCAATGAGACTGCGATGCCACTAGTTGAGCAAGTATATAAATAGACTTATGGAATACCATATTAGAAATATCTTCCTGAGGTGATTAAGCATAAGTATCACTAGCCCTAAAAGCCTGAGAAGTACTAGCAGGGATCGGTGCAACCCCACGTTGAGTGGTACAGTCAGGAGCAATGACCCTAGATCAGGTCTGCATTCCATAAACAAGGAGAGTTCCCTCTACATCTTCCCCAAGTATGACAGAGGTTCCAATAGAGCTTCTACATCTGTCAGATATTTGAGGAGGCATGATCTGATATGCGAGTAATCCAAGAGTTAACAGAAGATTCAAGGTGACTAAAATCTCTAGCCTAAAATAGAACACAAGAATGTGAAGCATTCCTAAATATCTCATATCCTCCCCTTATAAGTGTGGCGTACTACATACTCATAAAAGATACCCTACTCAACACAGCTTTGTGGACACCCAACAACCCTAAGCCATGCTCTGATACCAAGCTTGTTATGACCCAAACTAGGTCCTAGAGATCAAGCCCATTTTGGGCCAGAGACTACCCCCTTAGCCTAGCCGCCAGAGCACAATAAATATAGATAGTAGAAGTCAACCAATATATTAATAAGAAGGATAATTAAACCAAGTAATAATTCTAAAATTCAGATAAAAAACCAACTTAATACTTGTCCACAGAGAGTCTATATCATAAATACCAAACTAGGTCGGGTCATGCCCCCACCATGATAAAAAAATTCATAACTCCCAAAATATGAAAATAAACCTAATGAAATAGCAGGGCTTTTCGAAAGATAGAGGCTCACTACTTCACAACAACTCAATTGATGTACTACACCACCTAACTCTGCACAAGAGTAATAGAAAACCCCACAGACCCAACATCATGAAATAATACAGTGTCCATATATGGTTAATAACGTGAGTACTGGCATGCAACTCAGGTAAAAAGGATGAAATACTGCTATTGCCAAAACCTAGTCAAACCTATATGCACAATATTTATGTATACATATATAGGATGTTAGAATAGGGACAAGAAAAAGGCCCTGAACATGATATTTTAAAATATTAATCTGAATAGGTAGCTCTCTCCATCCTAAAAATGCCCATGGGCTATATGGGTCTGGCTTTCTCTGATGGAAGGGCCCTAGTAGGTGTTAGTCGTATGTATCGAGGAAATCACGAAAAGGCTAAAGATAACTAAGGAAATAACCATCCAAAATATAATGTGTCCACTAAACTCACAGTAACATAGACCCCCACATCGATAAACGTAATTTTTAGTGTTGGTTCCCGTGGGACCTATACCTTTCTAGCTACACAATTTTTTTTAAGTCCAAATTAAAATGATTTGCACATAATACAACCATTTACCAAGGAGTCTTTATTAAGGTATTTTCCCAACCTGGTATAGTTATACCAATATACTTTCAAGCTAATTCTATTATGAATCCATTTAATTATTAGACTCCCAAGTTCCATTTAAAATCCAAAACCATGTCCACCAAGGGCATTCTAAAATCATTGTTATCTATTTATCCTTTAATACAATGAAATGTTTTTAAAGAATAAGTTAAACTATGTGAATATTCTTATCTAAAACCAAGATTGTAAAGTGGGTTAAGGTTAATGCCATTATCAAGCCAAGATTTCATCAATTTAGGGGAACCTATTTATCCATTCCAACCATTATAATCATGCACAAATTCAGTAGTAAAACCATTAATTTAAAGCATGAATAAGATATTTAAAATATGGGAAAAACAATTTAAGTAATAACAACCAAAATCCCTCAACCCAATTTCAAATCCAATAATTTAAACACATGAATATTGATTACATTTATGACAAAATATAAGATACAAGTTAAAGAATGAGTAACATGCCTAAAATATAGAGAAAATTGAAGAGGACTCAAGGTATGGAGCCTAATTGTTGAATTCCTTGTAAAACCCTAGTATCTCTTGACTTGGCCATTAAAGAGGAAAAAAGTAAGGTTTGATCTTTATAACTAAATGCATAGGGGTTTATTTGGTGTTTTTAAGTCATGGGAAAAATTTTGAAGGAAGGAAAAGACCAAAAAGACCCTAATTAAAATGTGCAGGAAAATCTTGAGAATAGTCGTCATGATTTGGGTAACGACTTGTAAGGTATGACCATAATTCATGGCCTGGATTTGTTACCTGAGGATCAACAATCTATTCATTCACTGTTATGATGACGAGTCTCTTATAACGATTTATTTTTTGCCATAATGAGTTGTTATGAAGAATCATGATCAGGGGCTGAACTTCTGGGTATCCTTTTGATATGACAAAGAGTCCCTCCTAATGACTTGTTATGTATAATAATAGGTCATACCCTGGACTCATTTTTAGGGGACCAAAACATAGGCTTTCCTTACTGCCGTGGCAACGAGTCCTCCTGACGACTCATTGTGTTTGACTATGAGTCATTGTCAGGGCCGTTGTTACTGGCAGTTTGACATCATTTTAGTAACTTGAAAAATTCAATTATTCATTTCTTGGAGGGTCTATATCTCAAGAACTTGTGGTGTTATAGACATACATACCCAGTTAAAGCTCAAAAAATTATTATGATATTGATTATGAAGCTACTGGTTCAAGTTTGAGAATTTGCTATGCTATTGATCATGATATTGGTGATAATACATTTAGTATATTGGTTATGATATTTATTATATGATTGCGGTTCAATGCCAAATATTACTAATAATATTGGTTATATGGCACCGGTTTGAATCCGACAATGAGGTATGGTTTTGATAATATGGGTATTGGTTTGAGTTTGAAAATGGGAAATAGTTTATAGAGTGGCATGTTAGGGATGGATTCTAGTTGTATCATGGAAGATGAAAAATGATGATGGTTCGGTTTATGCTTTACTTGATGGTACCCTCTAGGCTTATCATTGGGTTATTTACTTTTCCGCACTTATTGGATTATGGGGGCTAATTTTATAGTTATAATTGCATGTGTTTGATCCTTTATGTTATGTCTATTATTTTGGTCATTTATTTATTTATGTACAATAGAGTTGGAGTTTATTCAGGTTTGCCTCTATCTTCACTATGTTATCTTACAAATTATCATATTTATATCATGATTTAGCTCAGTTGATCGATGATGCCTACTGAGTACCCATGTTTTGATACTTATACTACACTTCTATACCTTTTTGGTGCAGATTTGAGTACTAGTTACTGCTATTGATTTGAGAATTATGCTGTGTTGGATTTCGGAGATAGGGTAAGATCTTGGAGTTAGAGTTTCCCCATTTTCATCTATTTACCTATATCTAGTCTTTAGTTTTTGGACAGGATTGTATTAGCTATTTTAGAACTTGGGTTGTATTTATAGTAGCTCTTGTACTTGCTCTACCAGGTCGCGGGATGGTTTTCTATATTATGGATATCTTTTTAGACTATCTCTATTATCTTGCTTATTTATTGTGTTGTATTACCTAACTCTCCCTTTATGAGGAATTTCCCATTAAGTTAGCCCATTGTTAATAGCTCCGGTCTATGGTTTGGATTACCTATTGGCGGGGTTTAGTAGGTTATATCATGATTCATAAATCAGGTTGTGACAAATTAGTATCAAAGCTAGGTTTCACCAGTATTGTTGGTATAAGAGCAAGTTTCTAGTAGAGTCATGTGGATAGGAATGATGACATCCATTTTCTATCATCAGGAGTCTATACAACATTCTTAGGAGTTCTTGATTGCTTTCACTTATTTCATCCTAAGTGTTCAGTTTGGTTTATAAGGCTTACCTTTGACTTTACTCTTTTGCAGATGACTAGAACACGTGCTACCGCTATACAAAATAAGGGTCTCATGATCGAGCAGAGGGATCTTATCATTGTTCATAGATAACTAGAGGTTGTGGATAACCTCAAGATGTGTCCCCAGCTAGGGACCAAGATAGGAGGCCTTCACCAGAACCTATTCGTGCTCTCGAGCCAGAGATTTTTTTACCATAGCCAGTGGTGGGCCAGGGACTAGTCCAAACTCTACCAGGGTTTATTTATTTTTTTGTGCTCAAGGATGCTTTGATTTAGCTCTTGGTATTAGTTGATGGTACACCGTCTGATGGTTCACATCCTACAAATCAGAGTGGTACTAAGGCAGGGGCACAACATGTAGTTGCAAGCCCTAGGGTTGAGGTCCCTTTTGTGTCAGTGTTTCTCAGCCAATGTTTTCCCAGCTTGGTATATTTGCCAAGTAGTAGAAGATATTGGGTAGGTTCTTGAGATTGGCTCCACCTAGGTTTTTTGGTGTGTTGGACGAGGATGCATATGAGTTTCTGATTGCTTGTGAGGATAGGCTCCATAATTTGAGCCTAGTTGAGACTCGTGGTATGGATACCCTACTTTTTAGTTTGACTTGGTTGCTTGTCATTGGTGGAGAGGTCATCTTGATTCCAGGCCAACTGGATCTTCTCTTTTGACATGGACTCAATTTTTTGAGATTTTCTTGGAGAAGTACATGCCTCACAACCTTAGGGATTAGTTGAGAGATCAATTTATGAGATTAGAGCATGGATCTATTACTATTGTAGAGTATGAGGATCATTTTCATAAGTTGGATATGCATGATACTTTTATTTTGACTATTAAGTATGAGAAAGTTCGTTGCTTTGTGCGAGGATTAAAACTTCCTCTTTGCATGTCTAGTTAGCATTTATTTCTAATAGTTCATTTGCTGAGGTTTTTAATCATGCTCAACTTAAAGAGAAGATGCATCGTGAGGCCTAAGGGGACAATGATAAGAGACCTCGATATCAGGGTAGTTTCAGTGAGAGTCGTAGTAGCTCCCAATTAAGAGGCTATAGTTCTCAAGGTAGGTACCCTTCATATTAATCATATAAGCCTCAGAGTTAGCCTAGTAGATCCATCCAGGTAGCGCTCTAAATTACTGATGGAGGTCAGTCTTATGTTAGTGATCACCCTGGTCAGGGTAGTGGCCAGTCTTTGAGGGGTTCATCTTCTGGTTATTATAGCAATGGTAGTTACTCTGAGTTAGGCAAACCACCTAGTTCTAGTGCAACACAAGGGACATGTTATAATTATGGAGGTCCTATTTATTATTTGCGAGAGTACCCTAGTCGTAGGGCAATTGTTACTTTAGCTCAGAGTATTTCCCTTATTAGATTAATTCATTCCTCATTTAGAAATGGCTTGTATGGTCATAGGAGTGGTCCCCCAAGGAACTCATAGAGGTTCTTAGAAAGGTAGTGGAGGAGATCGATTAGAATCCCAACTAGATGAAGGGCGTGGTCAGTTGTATGAATACCTGCTAGACCCAAGACTGAGTCTTCAGATATTGTTGTCACAAGTATGATTTTGGTATCCCTCCAGTCGACTTTTTCTATACTTTATTTAGGATTCACTTATTCATATGAGTCATTATATTTTGCTCCGTGATTAGAGTTATCTTGGGATTTATTATCTGTGCTCTTGAGTGTATCTACTCTCGTGGTTAATTCTTTAGTAGTGGACCAGTTTTTCAAATCTTTTGTTGTGACTATTAGAGATGTTGATACTCATGCTAATCTAATTATATTGTATATGGTGGAAGTTAATGTCATTCTGGGCATGGACTCGTTATTCCATTATCATGCACTCATGGATTATTTTGCCAAGACCGTTACCTTAGACATGCATGACATACCCCCAATTGTATGGCAGAGTGCTGTTAGCCATGAGTCGAAGGGGATTATTCTTATATGTGTTCTAGGAGACTTATTTCAAGGGGTTGTGAGTCATATCTCACTTATATTTATGATATTAGAATGGAGAGTCCGCAGCTTGACTTTATTCCTTTAGTCTGTGAGTTTTTTGATATTTTCATTTTCCCTATCGATTTGCTTGGTATTCCTCCTGCCCATGAGACTAAATTTACTATTGATCTTAATCCTGGAGCCTAACCTATTTCTATGGCAACTTATCATATGGCTCATGTCGAGCTTAAGAAGCTGAATTCTTAGCTTCTGGATCTTCTTGGTAAGGGTTTTATTACATTGAGTGTGTCTCTATAGAGATATTTGGTGTTCTTTGTGTAGAAGAAAGATGGATCCATGCGTATATGTATTGATAATAGGTAGCTTAATAAGTTTATGGCAAAGAACTATTAGCCTCTACCTCGTATTGATTACTTATTTGACCAGCTTCAACGTGTAGAGATGTTTTCTAAGATTAATTTGAGGTTTGGTTACCATCAGTTGAGTATTCGGGCCGAGGATATCCCAAAGACAACCTTTAGGACCTGTTATGGTCATTATGAGTTCCTAGTGATGTCTTTTGTGTTAACTAATGCCCCAACCGCGTTCATAGATTTGATGAGCCAAGTTTTTAGGCCTTATTTGGATTTATTTGTGATTGTGTTCATTGATGATATCCTTGTGCATTCGAGGAGTAGTGATGAGCATGCACAATATTTTAAAATTATGCTTCAGACCTTGAGGGATCATGTACTTTTTGCCAAGTTCTCTAAGTGTGAGTTTTGGCTTGAGTTGGTGTCATTCCTTAGTTATATGGTGTCTAAGGATAGGATTATGGTATACCCAACAAAGATTGAGGATATTCGTGATTGGGATAGGTCTACATCTCTGACTGAGGTTCATAGCTTCATTAGCTTGGCCGGTTATTATAGATGATTTGTTGAGGGATTTTCCACTATTTCAACACCTTTGACAAGATTGAATCAGAAGGAGGTTCCTTTTAGATGGTTCAAGGAGTGTGAGACGAGCTTTGTAAAGCTCAAGAATTTCTTACTTCAGCTTCTATTTTGGCTCTTCCTGTTGAGAGGAATGGATTCACTGTGTATTGTGATGCTTCTGGTGTTGGTTTGGTTAGTGTGTTAATGCTGCAGGGTAGTGTTATTTCTTATGATTTAAGGAAACTTAAGGTGCATGAGCGCAACTACCCCACTCATGATTTGGAGTTTGCGGCAGTAGTTTTTGCGCTTAAGATTTGGAAGCATTATATATATGGTATGCATTTTGAGTTTTTCACTGACAGTCACAGTTTTCAGTATCTTATGACCCAGAGAGAGCTTAATGCTAGGCAGCACATATAGATGGAGTTTCTTAAGGATTACGATATTTCCATCTTATATCATTCGATCAAGGCTTATGTGGTAGTGGATGCCTTGAGCCAAAAAGCAGTGAGTATGGGTAGCTTGACTTGTATTTCAGTTTCTTAGAGGCCTTTGGCATGGGACATTTAGTCCTTCAATAAATTGATAGTGCGAATTAATATTTCAAACCTTAGGAGGATTCTTGATATAATTGAGGCGAGGTCCTCACTATTTGAGCATATTCAATAGTTCAAGTCCAATCCACCAAGGCATATAATCCATGCAATACATACATACATACATACAAACATCTCTCTCTCTCTCTCTCTCTCTATATATATATATATACACCATCCCGTGGTAGGGAACAAGATTAGCATGATCTTTGAAAACTTTAACCTGCACTGTGTAGCATGACTTTCATAGAACAGGGCACCCACGGGCTATATGGTCCCAGTCTCCCCTAGATGAAGGGCCTCAGTGCGTGTAGCTGCACGAACTAGAGAATATCTATAATCGTATATGCCTATATGGGGGACTCAAACCTCACGGCATAATCAAGGTGACCTAAGCACCAATACATGTAGTAAGGGGGACACGAACCTCCCTTTCATATGTTTATTCAGGGGACTCAAACCACACGGTCATAAGACACCCGCACCGGCTAGCACAGTTTTCAGTGTTAGTCCTTCAGACTTCACTTTCATGGCCCATCTACACATCCCGCTTTAAAGTCCAATTTAAAATCATCATCTCACATACACAACCATTAAGTCAATTACTTAACAAAGGCACTTCATTGGTATCGTCATACAAACACTACTTGTAAGTATACCACATGTCATTAACATTATCAATAACCAATCATTTTTTTTGACTTTGGGACTCGAACCCATTGTCTACAAAGACACCTATCCAATTCAAAGTTTAGGGACTCGAACCCATTGTCTAACAAAGACATAAATCAAGTTAGTGTTTAGGGACTCAAGCCCATCTACCCAAATAAACCACAAAGGTTACCATTTAAATCATTACATGGCCAACAAGGTCTTCACAAAACCATTTACCAACCATTCATATTCATTAGGCCAATGTCTTAGTTCAAAACACTATTTAACATGTGACTAGTTTATTCGCTTAGGCATTTTCACAAACACTTTGAGGGAATATCATTACTATAACCAAAACTAAAACCAAAGTAAAAACCATCAAGTTTAGGATTACCCATAACCCATTTGTTAAACCACAATTATCAATCACCCACATATGTAAACCATCACAAAACATATGTATAAACACAAGCTAAACCAAGAGTAAACAATACTCAACCATATGCAACAAAACCCTCAAATTTGATTTTCAAAACCACCATTTAAGAATCATAATCACACTTAACACATGATATTTATGAACTAACAATGAGGGAAGAGTCACATGCCTTATTCAAGAAAATTCAGGGACGAAACTTAACTATTGAGCCTCTAGAAGAACACCTTTGAAGAACCTTAGCTCCAATTTTCTTGAACTTACAAAACTCTTAGAGTGTTAGGATTTCGCACTTAACACCTTTGAACTTACAAAACTCTAAGAGTCTTAGGCTTTTATGAGTAGAAATTGAATAAAAAACGACATCAAATTAGAATGGCAAATTAATAGATAAATAAATTGACAAACTAAAAAATATACTTGACCAACTTACATTAATCCATGTAAATCAAAGATATGAAAAAACATAACACTGTTTCCGGCTAGTAGAAAATGACGAGCCAAAAGAATCGAAGAAAGCGACACTATTTCAAACTAATGATGAGCCAATAGAATAATAGGGAAAAATAAGAACTAAAATAATAAATTTGCGACTAATAGTAAAACAACATATATCACGCATATTGACTAAACAAACAACAACAACCATCTCAAACAAATCCCATGGCCATCAAAACCATCTATAGCAAACAATCCCAGTAACTATGATTAACGGTACGACAAAAGACTAAAACATTATTACTATAAAAAGGAAATATCAAAACTAAGGGGACGAGGAATTACCTATTTCAGATTAGCAAAATGAGACTCAAGCCTTCTACGGGATCTCGACAACCACCAAAAAGTATCGATGCCTCTTCAAAAATTTTGATTAGTCGACTACTTTTCACGAAAATATTTTTACTAGAAATTTCAACTTTTTGCTTGAAAGCCTTTTTTTCAACCTTCAAGAAATGTGTTTTTAGCTCAATATAAGGAGCTTTATATAGGGTGCAAAATTGATTTGTGAACTCTTGGTCCACCGATGTGGGATTTTTGATCTTTAGGGGTGATTTTGGAAATTTTTAAGAAGCAGATAAAGTTTATTTTCTAATTGTATGAATCAGTACGAATTTTTGAATTTCAAAAATAGAGTAGGATGAGTTGTTGGTTTGTCTGAGCTGGACGCGAAAGTGGGTTGAGTCGTTACCGGGTCGGGTTAATCGTTGGTGGATACAGGTTGGGATCAATCGTTGTTGTTGACATTGTTTATTGATGTTGTTTGCTAATCATTTTGTGTTGTTGTTGTGCACGTTTGGTCGATGGATAAGCTATTGGTGTCGTGTTTTGCTGTTGCTGTTATGCCATTATTTTTGTTGAAGGAGATAACAAAATGGGCTAAATTTTTCTAACTTGGAGTGGGTCGGGGCAGTAGTTTGGGTCTGGCGGGTTATCAGGCTACTGGTTGTTGAAGTTTTCTTGTGGAATGGGCTAAGTAGTCCAAAATTAGGATTGGGCTATTTTTTGGGCTATTTATTGTTAGAATTTAAAAAGGAGATGGATAGATTAGGCTATTTATTAAATAACAAGAAAAATGAAAAATTAGATAATTCAATTTAACTTCTGGTCAAATTAGACATAAATTTTAGTCAACTTTCTTTAAATATTAACCTAATTGAATACCAATTTGATCAATTGCATTGCAATTGTAGTCATTTTAATTTCAATTATGGCCAATTTTAATAAGTCAACTAAATTGAATCAAGGCTTCAAGCAAATTAACGACTGGTTAAATCTCGAGTTTCCTGGTTTAATAAAATCAAACATATATTTCTCCAAATAAATTATTTTTGAGAAAAAATTATAATTAAATTAAGATTTTACCCATTTGAATTGATTTTCAAGATTAATCTGAATAATAGTCCAATTTCGATAAAAATATTCATTTAAGTAACCAAATTTATACAATCTCTCATATGTAAATACGAAAATATATAATCGTCACTTAAATGACAAAATTAATCTAAAATAAATATTTTAGAGCATATTTATTCGAATAAAATAAATATTTTATTTTCATTAAAAATCAAAGAAACTCAAGATTAAATTAGTCGTAGAGGGCAAAAATTAGGTGTCAATACAGGGTAGATACAGAAAAAGGATCAGAAATAAACCCAGGACCAAAACCAAAATGCAGAGCCACAAACGGGGTCACATAAGAAAGAGTTGACCCTGGATTAAGTAAACAATACATATCACGGGAGAAAAGTTTCAACATACCGGTAAAAACATTGGGAGATGCCTCAAAATCCTAGAGAGATGCAAGAGTATATAAATAATTTCGACCAGTGCCGGTGCCAGAAGTAGAAACAGATGCAGAAGCAACACCCTTTGGTACAGGAGCAGATGAAGGGAAACTAGAACCTTGTAAGCCCCAGAAACTATTCTAACATGACAGTCACGCTGCCATTGGCCAATCTGACCAAAATAAAATATCTGTTCTTCCCTTCCTCACAGAACCCACAGTATGACCGCCCACAAAATCCAAAAAGAGGTCGGGATGGAGCCGACTAAGCTTCAGCAGCCTGAGATTGGGCACTCCGGGCCCAAAACTCACCATCATGTTGAGACCGATAATCACCCGATGGCTTTGGATAAGGAGCACTAGCTGTGGAGAAAGAACCAGAACTCCTTTACTTTTTCTTTGGCCACTTCCAACCGTCTCTACCACTCTGCTCAGAAGGCTTAAATTTCTTCCTCCGCCTCTTACTAAACTCATACTGCATCTTTTTCTCTTACTCCACTTGCTGCATGTACACAACAAACCTAGAGATATCCATGCCCTTGATTACTAAGGCATTCTTCCTCTCAAGAATCAACTCATGTGACAATCTCATAGCAAACTTACACATTATAGCCCTCGAGCAAGAAACCAACTCCGGAGCATACCTAGACAACTGATGAAATTTCAAGGCATACTCCTTGACAGACATCCTACCTTGCCTTAAATTCACAAACTCTTCCACTTTTCACCTCCCTCTACTCCTAAGGAAAGAAGCGGTCCAAGAAGGCACTAGAAAAGTCATCCCACTATACAAAGTCAACACCATATCCCCTACACTATTCCCATTCCTCATACAATTAGTATGCCACATCCTTTAGCTGGTAGGCGATGAACTCCACACCCTCCACATCGGTAGCATGCATAATACAAAAAAACTTCTCCATATATAATGCCCCAAGATCCCATCCCAGGATGTCACACTGTGCTTAAGGCCATACGTGGCCTCAAGCTAACCCTCTAAGCCTGTCTTCACTTTTATAACTTATTATGATGATAATCGCGCTGTAATAAGGAAGAATAATCATGTCATGAACATACTGGAATACAAAGAAACACTGTCCTGTATAATAAAAATGCTGCAGTTCTGTACATACTGGTACTCTAGTCTGACAAGGCCTATACTACATAAGACTGAGGAGCCATTGGGACAGGTGCCCAATTGACTCGCACTGAACTGAAATAAAACAACCATCTACCAACATGACAAAATTAGGGACCTAGGTCCTTGAACCATGAGGACTCACCAACTGCAGAAGGGTAGATGAAGGTACTCAAAGATCACTATCACTGCTGAGACTGAGCACCTGAACCTACATCATGAGGAAATATAGAACATAGAAGAGTATAGGAATCAGTACTTGGGAATGTACTGAATATGTGGGGGTGCAGGAAACATTTAGATAATATCGTAAATGTATAAGAAAAATCATGCATACTGATAATAATGACTCTCTTTGCTTGAGTTACCTGAACATGTTTTCCATAAATTATCATTAATAACACATGCTTCATAAATCTCATAAACCATTGGACTCAACTCGAAAATCTTTGACTTAAGACTTAGAGTGACTTGGTGTCTCAAGAAACTTAACTATTATGGACTTGGGAGTTTCTTATAACCGACATAAACCATGTGAGCTTTCATGGAGTCCAACGTCTTGCCCATGTTGGGGAGAGCTGTTCTATCCTTTCCATCGGAGTAGAACCTTAACTTTAGTGATCACTGTCTTGGCCTTTGGACCTCAAGCTTAATCCTATGGTGGCACGTAGTTCTGGGAAAGTAGAATGCGCTAAACCTATACTTCCCACTCGATGCTAAATACTACTCCCAGACTTAAGCTCAGAACGCATTAGGAAATCCACCTTAATCAACTCAAGGGTCTATCATGAAGACCAAAATATAAATATATATCTCATTTATGAATCATAATTAACTTGTGGATTCCTAACTCGACTCAATCTCAAAATAATCTTTCTCATCTTCAAGTACACTTGCTTATCAAATCATATCAAGTATCAAAACTTCAAGAAAACATCATAGAACTCGTTCTTGATCCTCAAGTTAAATATCAATATATATTCAATAGTCAAACTTCTCATGGAAAAGCATAAATTCTCAATTTAAGAAATAGGACAATGAAGTAGTCATATATGCCAATCTTGTTTAGTTCAAATCTCATAAATCCATGATAAAGTAATTTGGGTATAAACCCACTTTGCAAAAATCATGAAATTCAATAGAAATTAAATCTTTGGGCACAAGAACAAAAGAAGTGTTCTTGTTCAAACCCCACATACCTTGGATTATGATTTTTAAGATGAACAAGCTTGATTGGAAACTCTTCTTTACACTTTTGAGCTAAGTTTCTTGATGCCTTTGACTTGGAGAACTTAATTATTGAACAACTTGGTGAAATCTTTGGAAAATTCTTGAATTTCTTGGAGAAGATTTGATTTAGGATTTTGGAAGAAACCCTAGTTTCTAGAGAGTTATGGAAGAGAAAGAAGAAAAAATGAACTTCTCTTCTCTACTTGGATATATATATATACAAGACCAAAATGGGCAGAAATAATCAAAATGCCCCTAAAAATGAGTTAAAAAAATTATCGATCGGGTCTTTGATGGTCGAACTGAAGGTCCGTCAGAGGAACTGACGGTCTACCAGATCATCCGTTGCTCGAGTGCCAAAACTAGGACATTTTTCCTCGACATGATGGTCGAAGTGACGATCCATCAGGAAACTGACGGTCCATCAGATCGTCCATCACTCGGGGGCCAGAAATGGGACATTCTGTCTCGACTTGATGGTCCGTCAAATTTTTAGCGGCCCACCATTTTGGCCATCGCACGATGGCCAGAAAAAGGAGTTACTACCTTGGCTTGATGGGACAATTGACGGTCCACCAAGGACTTGGCAGTCCTTCAAGTCTACCATTAGGCTTGGGTGATTCCGACATCGCTTAGTAAAATGTCCATAACTTCCTCGTCTGATGTCAATCACTTTGGAAGCCACCCCTATCCACTCAAAAGATAGATTTAGGCTTAAGGAACGATCGGGGTATTACAATATCTCCCCCTTGGAAACATTCATCCTTGAATGTTTCTAGATAGGTTAAGAACAAGAGAAAATGAGGACGCACAGCTGGAACAACCCACTCGAAGGGCTTACTTTACTCTAAACTTTTGAGTACTGCACAGAATGCACGAATCATAGAGAGAGTAACTATATAGCTGAATGCATAACTGAATTTAGTGAGAATAGTACCTTCGACTTGATTTGAACTCATGGAGAAGAGATGAGGGTAACTGGCTTGCATATCTGCTTCTGCTTCCCAAGTAGCACCCTTGACTGATTGATTTCGCCACAAAACTTTAACCAAGGGAACTTCCTTGTTCCTTATTCTTCGGACTTGATAACTAGGATCTCGACTGGAACTTCATCATAAGAAAGACTATCTCAAACATCGAAACTCTCTGATGGATCAACAACAACAGAATCACCAATGTGTTTTTTGAGCATAGAAACATGGAATACAAGATGAACAACTAACAACTCTGCAGGCAACTTAATCTTATAAGCTTCTTTTCCAACACGATTCAAAATTCTATAAGGGCCTATATATCGGGGACTAAGTTTCCTTTTCTTTCCAAATCTTTTCACCCCTTTCATGGGTGAAATTTTCAAATACACCATATCACCAACTTCAAACTCAAGGGCTCATCATCTTACATATGCATACAACGTCTAACGACTCTGGGCTGTCTTCAACCTTTCCCGAATAAACTTAACTTTCTCTATAGCCTCGAACACAGCATCAGGTCCAATCGCAGCAGCTTCACCCACTTCAAACCAACCTATGGGCGATCTACATCTTCTCCTATACAAAGCTTCAACCGGAGCCATTCCAATACTAGTATGAAAACTGTTGTTGTAAGCAAATTCAATCAACGACAACTGTTTATCCCAACTTCCTTTGAAATCAAGAACACATGACCTCAACATATCCTCCAAAGTTTGGATAGTCCTCTCAGCCTGACCGTCTTTCTGCGGATGAAAAACGGAGCTAAGATGAACTTGGGTTCCAAGACCCTTCTGGAAGGCTCTTCAAACTGAGATGTAAATTGAGTACCTCTATCGGAGATGATAGACAATGGAACTCCATAGAACCTGACTAACTCTTGAAGGTATAGCTTAGCATAGTCCTCAGCGGTGAAAGATATATGTACTGACAGAAAATGTGCTGACTTAGTCAACCTGTCTACAACGACCCAAATCGAATCTGCCGACATCGAGAAGGAGGTAAACCAGTCACAAAATTTATATTCACTTCCTCCCACTTCCAAGTAGGGATACTAAATTCTTGCATCATTCCATCAGGTCTTTGGTGTTCTATCTTAATCTATTGTCAAGTTGAACACTTCTCTACGAACTTCGCTATATCTTTTTTCATACCATTCCACCAATAAATTTCCCACAAATCACGGTACATCTTGGTAGCACCGGGATGAATAAAATATCGCGTGCCATGCGCTTCAGCCATAATTCTCTGCCTTAAATTTTCAGGCACACACATTCTATTCTAAAATCTCAATACACTATCTCCCCCTTGGGATAAAACCTCCACCTTTTGGTCTTTAACTGACTTTATCAGTTCGATCAAACGAGAATCCATGTCTTGTTTCTCCTTCACTTCCGAAACTAGGGAAGATTCGAAACTACTCTGAACTCAAACATTACCCTCAGCTGAGTCAAGCAATCTAACACCTGATCTAGCCAAATGATGCACTTCACGGGCCAACTCCTTCTTATCTTCTACTATATGCGCTACACTGCCCATGGACGATCTGCTAAGGGAATCTACCACTACATTGTCCTTGCTCGGATGATACAACATATTCATATCATAGTCCTTTAGCAATTCTAACCATCACCTCTGCCGAAGGTTCAACTCTCTCTGAGTAAACACATACTGTAAACTCTTGTGATCCGTAAAGACATCAACATAAACACCGTACAGGTAGTGTCTCCAATTTTTCAAGGCAAAAACCACTGCAGCTAACTCGAGGTCATGGGTCGGGTAATTCTTCTCATGCGACTTCAACTGCCTGGAGGCATAGGCTATAACCTTACCCTTCTGCATTAATACGCAACCCAAACCAACTCTAGAAGCATCACAGTACACCACAAAGTCATTGACACCATTTGGAAGGGACAATATAGGGGCCGAAGTGAGTCAAATCTTCAACTCTTAAAAACTCTTCTTGAAAACATCAGACCACAGAAATTTAACTTTTTTTTGGGTCAATCGGGTCAAAGAAGAAGCAATGGAAGAGAAACCTTTGACAAAAAGATGGTAGTAGCCAGCTAGACCCAAGAAACTCCTAATATCAGATGGGGAAATAGGTCTAGGCCAATTCTTTACAGCTTCTATCTTTTGAGGATCAACTTGAATACCTTCAGAAGAAATAATATGACCCAGAAAAGCAACTGACCTTAGCCAAAATTCGCACTTGCCAAGTTTAGCAAATAGTTGATGATCTCTAAGAGTTTACAAGACTATTCAAACATGATCTGCATGGTCGTTCTCACTTCGGGAGTATACAAGAATATCATCTATGAACATAATAACAAGCATATCCAGGTAATTTTTGAACACCCGATTTATGAGGTCCATAAAAGTGGTTGGGGCATTTGTTAGCCCGAAGGACATGACCAGGAACTCAAAATGACCATAACGGGTGCGAAAAAATATCTTTGGAATATCACACTCCCTGACTTTAAGCTGGTGATAACCAGATCTTAAGTCTATTTTCGAGAAATATCTGGCACCTTGCAGCTGATCAAATAGGTCATCAATTCTAGGAAGAAGGTACTTGTTCTTGACTGTGACCTTATTGAGCTGACGATAGTCAATGCACTTGCGCAATGAACTATCTTTATTTCGCGCGAATAGAACATGTTCACCCCAAGGAGACACACTGGGCCTTATAAAACCCTTATCAAGAAGATCTTTGAGTTGCTCTTTCAACTCCTTAAGTTCTACGGGGGCCATATAATACGGAGGAATAGAAATAGGCTGTGTATTAGGGAGAAGATAAATTCCAAATTCTATCTCTCTATCGAGAGGTACCCCTGGGAGATCTTCCGGGAAAACATCAAGAAACTCATTGACAACACTAATAGACTGAATAGTCGAAGTCTCAGACTTGGTGTCTTTAACTCGAACCAAATGATAGATACAACCTTTGTATATAAATTTCCTAGCTTTAAGATAGGATATGAAATGACTTTTAGGAGATACAGAATTTCCGAACCACTCAAAGTCTAGATCATTGGGAAACTAAAATTTGACTACACGGGTACGACAGTCTATAGACGCATAACAAGAGTGAAGCCAATTCATACCCAGAATAATGTCAAAATCAACCATGTATAGCTCAATTAAATCTACAAACATGACTCTGTGAAGGACAGTGATAGGACACTTCTTATATACTTGCTTAGCAATAATAGATTCACCTACTGCGGTAGAAACTAAAAAAGGCTCAGGAATCTTTTCAGCATTGATCTCAAAATTCACGGCCACTAGCGGAGTCACATAGGAAAGACTTGACCCAGGGTCCATCAGCACATACACATCAAAATGAAATACACAGAGCGTACCAGTAACAATATCTAGTGAATCCTTCTGCTCCTGGCAGGGTGGTAAGCATAAAAGTGATTCTGGCGCTGACTACCGAAAGTACTAGATGAGGCACCCTGAGGAGGAGTAGGACGAACTAAAGGGGCTGGAGCACTAATAGCCCAACTCTGGGGACGAATATCATGGCTCACCTGTCTAGCATATGGACAATCTATGAGTCTGTGGCCCAACTTGCCACAACCAAAACAACCTCTCTGCTCAGCCATACACTCTCCGGGATACGTCCTACCACACTTAGCACACAGGTAATAGTTAGGTATATTACTCACACTGTCCTGAAACCTGGACACAGTAGGCCTGTTACGCTTCTCCTGTCTGACTCTGGGTATGAGAGCACTAGTTGATGAAGGCTCTGGAATAAGAGAACGACTCTGGAACTAAGGGCGGATCCCTCTAGAAAATCTAATTTGACTATACCCTTGCTGCCCTGATCTAACCCTCTTATTCCCTCTCTCTCTCTCTTTCTCTCTCTCTCTTTTACCTTGTCCACTTCAATCTATTGAGCATGTATCATTAATTTAGAAAGACCATGTCCCTATTAAGCATAGCGGATCTACACTCTTTCATAACATAACCCGACACACCAGCCAAAAACTTACTCATACTGGTTCTAAAATCAGCCATCATACCGGGATCATACTTAGATAACTGGTTAAATTTAAGATAATACTCCTTAACTGTCATGGGGCCCTATCTCAAGTTCATAAATTCTTCTAATTTTACTTCCCTCAGCTCCAAGGGAAAGAATCTGTCTAAGAACGCATCTTGGAACAACTGCTAAGTCATGGGAGCGACATCCTCCCCTTTACTCTTCCTCCACATCTCCACCCAATCATATGCAATATCTTTCATTCGATAGCCAGCCAATTCAACACTCTCTTCCTCAGTCACGTGCATAATCTGAGTGATCTTTCTCACTTCATCTGAATATATTTGTGGGTCTTCACCTACCTTCGACCCATAGAACTCAGGCGGATTTATCCGTATAAAGTCACGAACCTGAGCTGCAGCAAAATTATTTCCTTGCAGAGGTGGAATAGTAACCTGGGTGTTGGCTTGAGCATTGGCAGTAACTGCCTGGGCTAGCGCCTGAAAAGCTGCCCAAAATTCTGCATGCAACACATGCTCATTCAAGGGGTCAACGGGTTGAGATCGTTCGTTGTTTCTGTGAGCTCTATGAGGAGGCATTTTTTGTCATAAAAGAGCACAAATTAATAGCAGAGAGAAACAGTAATCGGCATGACAACCTTTTGAAAGAAAGAAATGACTTTTCCTAAAACGTCCCGTAGCCTCTTGCTCATAAATGTGGCGCGCTACACACTGATGATCAAGACTCTATGTAACACGGCTTGTCAGACTCCCTAGGACTCCTTAAACCTTAGGATCTGATGCCAAGATTGTAATGCCCCAAGATCCCATCCCGGGATGTCACATGGTGCTTAAGGCCACACGCGGCCTCAAGCTAAACCTCTAAGCCTGTTTTCACTTCTATAACTCACTATGACGATAATCGTGCTGTAATAAGAAAGAATAATCATGTCATGAACATACTAGAATACAAAGAAATACTGTCCTGTATAATCAAAATACTGCAGTTCTGTACATATTAGTACTCTAGTCTGACAAGGCCTCTACTACATAAGACTGAGGAGCCATTGGGACAGGTCCCCAACTGACTCACACTAAACTAAAAGGAAACAACCATCTACCAACATGACAAAATCAGGGACCTAGGTCCTCGAACCATGAGGACTCACCAACTGTAGAAAGGTAGATGAAGGTACTCAAAGATCACTATCGCTACTGAGATTGAGCACCTGAACCTACATCACGAGGAAATGTAGAACACAAAAGAGTATGGGAATCAGTACTTGGGAATGTACTAAATACGTGGGGGTGCAGGCAATATTTAGATAATATCGTAAATGTATAAGAAAAATTATGCATACTGATAATAATGACTCTCTTTGCTTGTGTTACCTGAACATGTTTTCCATAAATCATCATTAATAACACATGCTTCATAAATCTCATAAACCATTGGACTCAACTCGAAACTCTTTGACTTAAGACTTAGAGTGACTTGGTGTCTCAAGAAACTTAACTATTATGGACTTGGGAGTTTCTTATAACCGACATAAACCATGTGAGCTTTCATGGAGTCCAATGTCTTTCCCACATTGGGGAGAGCTGTTCTATCCTTGCCATCAGAGTAGAATCTTAACTTTAATAATCACTGTCTTGGCTTTTGGCGGCCCTCAATCTTAATCCTACTTTCCGCTCGGTGCTAAATACTACTCCCAGACTTAAGCTCAGAACGCGTTAGGAAATCAACCTTAATCAACTCAAGGGTCTATCATGAAGACCAAAATATAAATATATATCTCATTTATGAATCATAATTAACTTTTGGATTCCTAACTCGACTCAATCTCAAAATAATCTTTCTCATCTTTAAGTACACTTGCTTATCAAATCATATCAAGTATCAAAACTTCAAGAAAACATCATAGAACTCATTCTTGACCCTCAAACTAAATATCAATATATATTCAATAGTCAAACTTCTCATGGAAAAGCATAAATTCTCAATTTAAGAAATAGGACAATGAAGTAGTCATATATGTCAATCTTGTTTAGCTCAAATCTCATAAATCCATGATAAAGTAATTTGGGCATAAACCCACTTTGCAAAAATCATGAAATTCAATAGAAATTAAATCTTTAGGCACAAGAACGAAAGAAGTGTTCTTGTTCAAACCCCACATACCTTGGATTATGATTTTTAAGATGAACAAGATTGATTGGAAACTCTTATTTACACTTTTGAGTTAAGTTTCTTGATGCCTTTGACTTGGAGAACTTAATTCTTGAACAACTTGGTGAAATCTTTGGAAAATTTTTGGAGAAGATTTGATTTAGGATTTTGGAAGAAACCCTAGTTTCTAGAGGGTTATGGAAGAGAAAGGAGAAAAAATAAACTTCTCTTCTCTACTTGGATATATATATACAAGACCAAAATGGGCGGAAATGACCAAAATGCCCTTAAAAAATGAGTTAAAAAAAATTGTCGATCGGGTCTGTGATGGTCGAACTGATGGTCCGTCAGAGGAACTGACGGTCCACCAGATCGTCCGTCGCTCGAGTGCCAAAACTAGGACATTCTGCCTCGACGTGATGGTCGAAGTGACGATTCATCAGGAAACTGATGGTCCACCAGATCGTCTATCACTCGTGGGCTAGAAATGGGACATTCTGCCTCGACTTGACTGTCCCCCTGACGGTCCGTCAAATTTTTGGCGGCCCACCATTTTGGCCATCGCACGATGGCCACAAAAAGGGATTACTGCCTTGGCTTGACGGGATAATTGATGGTCCCCCAAGTACTTGGCGGTCCTTCAGGTCTACCGTCAGGCCTGGGCGATTCCGACATCGTTTAGTAAAATGGCCATAACTTCCTCGTCTGAGGTCAGATTTCGATGAACGATCGGGGTACTACACCATATCATTAATAAAAGATTGAGGATCCTCCTCAACCTTTTTACCAGTAAAAGTAGGGGGATGCCACCTCATGAACTGGCCAACTCTTTTGGCCTCAGTAGATGGAGTAACAGGAACACCATGCTCAGTCTATAAAACTACCAACTGAGTCAAAAGAATAATAGAGCAATAGAACTCTACATTAGTAGTATCCCCTTAAGGTAACTGAGTATGAGTGTCACCCTCGAGAGTAGGATCAGTAGTGATAGGTGGAACCCCTCAAGGGTAGTTAGGTGCAACGACCCTTGACCGAGTCTGAACTCTAAAAGTAGAGTGTGTCCCATCAGCATTATTCCCAATCGGTATAGAAGAGTTTGCATCATCAGAAATTCTTTGAGGCATGATCTAAAAGAAAAGCAAACAGAAATCAGAAAAATCCAAGACCTTTGACTTTATAGTACGAAGTAAGACAAAAAAGTGAAACATTCCTAAATGCCTTAAAAAAGACTCGACATGGTTTATGGACTCCCAACTGTCCATGAGCCTAGGCTCTAATACCAACTTGACATGACCCGAACTAGGGCCTTGTGTAATAGGCATCTCAAGCCCAACAAGAACCGGAGATCACCCCACTACCTAATCCAACCAACCAACATATACCCTGAGTCAGATGAATTCTGAACACATAACAAGATAGAGTGATCAATCAACAAAAATACTTTTGGATAGGTCCAAGACCATGACCAACCCAAACAAGTCTTATTATCCAATGCTCAACCAACAACCGTAAAAAAACTAAAATAATAACAAAGTTCATATCCATACCAAAACAAAATGGAATAATCATAAATCAAATACTGTCATATGGTATCATCCCCAATACCAATACCAATGCTAAAACTAACACCACTGTCGACACCTCCCATACCAGCCCATAGTAGTCTCACAAAACCTCTATCCAAAATCTAAATAAGATCTGGTTGGCACATGCCCTCAATTATAGCCAACAAATGTCCACAACTGAACCAATGAAAACATAAGATACCAAAAACAAGACACAGAGACTTCCGATGTATAGAAGCTCACAGTTCAAGTCAACAAAAGTTGTTCCTAGATTTAATCACTGAGTAGGAGGTTTAGTATGACCAACACCTACATTGCATGGAGTTAAAACATCAAAAATGGTTAGTAGTTGGAGCTCTAGAATGTAACTCAAGGATAAGGATAAAATAATTCCAACAGTTCAAATCCAATCCACCAATGCATATAACTAATGCAATACATACATATATATATATATATATACAACATAACGGTGTAGGGAACACGATAAACATAATCTTTAAAAATATTAACATGGGTTTTGTAGAACGACCGTCATAGAACAAGGCACCTAAGGGATATTTGGGCCTAGCTCTCCCCTAGATGGAAGGGCCCCAATGCGTGTAGCTGCATAAACTAGAGAATATATATAACCGTATATGCCTATATGGGAGACTCGAACCTCCCGCATAATCAAGGTGATCTAAGCACAAATACAAGAAGTAAGAGGGACTCAAACCCTCATTTTCATATGTTCATTTGGGGGACTCGAACCAACCAATCATAAGACACCCGCACTGGCTAGTACGGTTTCCAGTGTTAGTCATTCGAACTTTACTTTCACGGCCCGACTACACATCCCGCTTTAAAGCCCAATTTAGTGTTTAGGGACTCAACCCCATTTACCTAATTAAACCACCAAGGTTACCATTTAAATCATTACATGGCCAACAAGGCCTTCACAAAATCATTTACCAGCCATTCATATTCATTAGTACAATGACTTAGTTCAAAATACCATTTAACATATGACTAGTTTATTCTCTTAGGAACTTTCACAAACACTTTGAGGGCATATCATTAGCATAACCAAAACCAAAGTAAAAACCATCAAGTTTAGGGTTACCCATAACCCAATTATTAAACCATAATTACCAATCACCCACATGTGCAAACCATCACAAAAAACATGTATAAACATAAGTTAAACCAAGAGTAAACAATGCTCAACCATATGCAACAAAACCCTCAATTTTGGTTTTCAAAACCATCATTTAAGAATCATAATCACACTTTAAAATACATGATATTTATCAACTAACAATGAGGGAATAGTCACATTCCTTATTCAAGAATATTCACGGAAGAAACTTGACTCTTGATCCTCTAGATGAACATCTTTGAAGAAACCTAGCCCTAATTTTCTTGAGAAAGTTTAGAGAAAATTTTGATGTGTTTTGATCTTTTAAAGTATGTTATGAGAGGACACAATATTTTTTAAGATGTAGGAACTTAAAGGTTTTGGGTAGAAAATATCCAAAATATCCTCAGCTTAAAGCTGAAAACATGTGCACAGGGGGGTACGACTGCCCTACCCAAACCGTACCCTATCATATGAGTTGTACTCTAGGTATCAACTTGGACCACAACGTTATCCAACATATGAGTTCTTAAACTGACTCATATCCAATCATACAATTGGTACCTCGTAACCCGTATCCTAGACAGAATCCTCTAGACTAAACTTAGGGCATCATACTATTTAGTAACATACTAATCATACTGTAACATACAACTAATTAAGATGCCTAATCATATCTTGGATAGAATGCAATCAAACCATATTGATTATCATACGAGTGGAGGGACCTAAATCGTACCACATCATACGAATGGTTTACAAAAGTTGTATGATGTCCAGAATGTTCAACTTTGGAAATTTTCCAAGGGTCCAAAGCTAGGGTGTTTTAATTCTCCTCCACTAGAATCATTCATCCTCGAATGATGGGTAAGGCAAGCACAAGAACGAGTTAGCACATTACTACATATCAGACAAACCCTTAACCAAGTTAGAAAATAAAGATGCAAGAAAATCAATCTTTCCTTTAACTATATTAGAAAACAAAAATGTGATGAAAAACACATACCTTCCGCATGAATTTCTGAAATGGGAAACAAATTTGGATACTTGGACTTTATAACCTCTTCCATTTCCTAAGTAGCTTCTTCAACCTTGTGATTCTTCCAAAGGACTTTCACCGAAGCCACATCCTTTGTCCGCAACTGACGAACTTGATGATCCAAGATCTCAACTAGAACTACCTCATAAGATAAGGAATCTGAGATACCCAACCCTTCTAAAGGAACAATCGATGAATTATCACCCACTCACTTTCTCAACATAAAGACATGGAAAACTAGATGAATGAAGCTCAAACTAGGAGGGAACTCTAACTCCTAAGAAACATTGCTAACCCTCTTTAAAACCAAGTACGGTCCAACATATCGATGACTTAACTTTCCCTTCTTATCAAACCTTATTACTTCCTTCATGGGAGATACCTTTAAGAATACCCAATAGCCAACATTGAACTCCAACTCCCTACACCCCACATATGCATAGGACTTTTGGAAATTTTGAGCAGTTTTCAATCTATCATGAATCACCTTCACCTTCTCCAAGGCTTGGTGAGCCAAATCAGGGCCAAACAACTTACCCTCACAAACTTCATACTAACCAATAAGAGAACGACACCTCTTGACATATAATGCCTCAAAAGGATCCATACCAATGCTAGAGTGGTAGCTATTATTATAATCAAACTCAATAAAAGGCAAATGATCAAACCAGCTACCACTATAGTCAATCACGTAAGCACGAAACATATCTTCCAATGCTTGAATGGTCCTCTCCACTTGCCCATATGACTGCGGGTGGAAAGCGGTACAAAGGCACACCGTATTTCCCAAATCTTTCTAAAAGACTTCTAAAAGTGAGATGAGAACGGAGTACCATAATACAAAATAATAGAAACAGGAGCACCATGCAGCTTTACTATCTTTGCAAGATATAACTTAGCATAATCCTCCACCGAATAACTAATTCTCACTGGTAAAAAGTAAGCGGACTTGGTCATCCTATCCATAGTGACCCAAATCAAATCACACTGATTCCAAGACCGAGGAAGACCGCTAACAAAATCCATATTAATCACTTCACACTTCCATTTGGGAAATTCAATCTCTTGGTACAAACCACTGGGTCTTATATGTTTAACTTACACTTGTTGACACATCATACACTTAGCAACAAAGTTAGTGATATCTCACTTCATATTATTCCACCAATAGCTCCTTAAGATCATGATACATCTTCATCAAATCGGAATGAATAACATAATGAGATCCATGTGCTTTGGCCAAAATTCTTTTCCTCAAACTATTGACGTCGGGAACATATAATCTACCTTGCTACCTCAAGATACCATCTACATCAATCACAAAGTCAAAAACCTTCTGCTAACCTACATTTTCTCTAATCTTCATCAAGTCAGAGTCCAACATCTGCTTTTTCTTTATCTCAACAACCAGAGATGACTGCTATACCTGGTGCACAAACACACCGCCATCCTCAAAGTCTGTGAGACAAACTCTAAGATTAGCTAAATGGTGAATATCCTTCACCATCTCCCACTTATACTCATCCAAATGAGCTAGACTCCCCATGGATAACCTGCTAAGAGCATCAGTACTACACTAGCTTTACCTGGATGGTAGCAAAGACTTATATTGTAGTCCTTCAGCAACTCAAGCCACCTCTTTTTCCTGAGATTTAACTCTTTCTAAGTAAACACATACTGTAGGCTCTTATGATCAGAAAAGATGTCAACATGAATCCCATAGAGATAGTGATGCCAAATTTTCAGCGCAAATACCACAGCTAACAACTCCAAATCATGAGTAGGGTAGTTCTTCTCATGAACTTTCAACTGCTTAGAAGCATAGGCCTCAACCCTACCATGTTGCATCAACTCAGAGCCAAGCCCAACACGTGAAACATAAAAATACACTACAAAGCCATCATTATCCTTCGATAAAGTCAAAATTAGAGCTGAAGTTAACTTATTATTTAACTTCCCAAAACTACCCTCACACGCATCCGACCACAAGAACTTGACCTTCTTCTGGGTCAACTTAGTCAATAAGGCAACTATAGTAAAAAAACTTTCCACAAATCTCCTATAGTAAGTCGCTAAACCTAAGAAGCTCCAAATATTAGTTGGAGTCACAGGTCTAGGCCACTTCTTAACTACCACAACCTTTTGTGGATCCACCATAATCCCCTCACTAGAGATAACATGACCAAGAAAAGTCACAACCTTCAACCCAAACTCACACCTTGAGAACTTGGCATACAAATATTGATCCTTCAAGGTCAGCAATATAGCACAGAGGTGATCGACATGATCTACCTCACTCTTAGAATTGACCAAGATGTCATCAATGAAGACAATGATAAAAAAATCTAGAAACTGATGGAAGACCCTATTTATCAAATCCATAAATATTGTTGGAGCATTGGTCAACCTAAAAAACATAACTAGAAACTCATAGTGACCATACCGGGTTCTGAAGGAAGTCATAGAGATATCCACTTCCCTAATATTAAGCTGATGATAACCCGACCTAAGATCAATCTTAGAGAAACACTTTGCACCTTGAAATTGATCAAAAAAGTTATTGATCCTAGGAAGAGGATACTTATTCTTTACAGTCACTTTATTCAGATGATGGTAATTAATACACATCCGAAGGGATCCATCCTTCTTACATACGAACAACACCAGAGCACCCTAAGGAGACACACTATAATAGATAAAACCTTTATCTAAGAGATCCTTCAATTTCTCCTTAATCTTCTTCAACTCAGCCGGAGCCATTCTATAAGGAAGGATAGAAACAGGATGAGTATCCAAAACAAGATCAATCCCAAAATTAATTTCCCTATCAAGAGGAATACCAAGAAAATCATCAGGGAAAACTACGAGAAACTTATTAACCACAGGGATAGATTCTAGAGAAGGACCTTCCGAGTTAGAATCTTTAACCTGGACCAAATGATACAAACATCCTTTGGAAATCAACTTTTGGTCTCTAAGATATGAGATGAACCTCCCCTTAGGCACTAAAGAACCCCCTTCCCATACAATGATCGGCTCATTAGGGAATTTAAACATGGCCTTACGGGTCCGATAATCTAAGGAAGCATAACACAAATGCAACTAATCCATCTCTAATATAACATCAACATCAACGATATCTAACTCTATCAAATCCATGAGAGTTTCTCTACCACTAACAGATACCATACATACCCTATATACTCTCTTAGAAATCACAGTTATTAATCGGGTGTTTTGCAGAGAAATGACTTTTAAGTTTTTCACTTTCAAAATGTTTTTAAACTCAAGAATAGAGTCTCCACTTAATTTATTTAGGAAAATTAGAAAACCTTTGAAAATTACTTAAATGATTCAAAACAGAAAGACATCATTTACGTTTGAAATTTTGGGTAAGTGATTCCTATTAGTACTCTTGGGAGGTTGTTAAGGCACCAAGAATATTCTCTAACTTGCGGCTATCTGGACTATATAAAAACAACTTTTTTGACCAATTTTTCAAAAAAGGGTTTGTCTTTTGAAAAGCAACCGATTAAGGAAAGAAAACTATTTTTTGAGGTTTATGCAAAATACAACATTTGATACTTAGTAAGAAATTTAACTGAGCTTTAATAATAGATAGTAAATAACATAGAAAAGAGAAAGGGGGAGAATTAAGCAATTTAGGCTCTTAGCCCAAATCTATAAAACCTATCCTAAATTAATTTGGGTTTTTAGCCCACCTGCACTTGTCCTAAACTATTCATTTGCACTTTAGGACCATCATCACCTATCCTAAGAGAGATATTGAGCTTTTGGCCAACAACCTATCCTAAACTATCTTTATGGACCTTTGAGGCCCAAAATATGCTCCTCCTGTATTAAAATATAACTTTAGCTTTGAGGCCCCCAAATGAATGAATAAACAAACAATTGAAATACAAAAGAAAAATTGAGAATTTTTCGAGTCTCCAAATCTTGGAGACTTCATCAATGGGTTTGGCCCCTTTTTTTCTTCCATCAGTATCAACTTTTTTATCCAAAAATCAATTTTCCTTGAAATAATTGGAGAACTCGACGTAAGGAGATGGGTCTCATTGGCCCATCAAGAAATGCAAAAGGGGAAGAGTTCGTTCGGACTCCAACAGATTTTTATGTAAAGCTAGAAAATAAAAAACATTAATACAGAGTCACAAAAGAAAGAAGAAAAAAAAGTAAGGTAAGTTAACACATAATTAGTCAGAGAAAAGAAAAAGGAGAATATATAGAAAATTAATAAGGAAAAATAAATGAGGATGCCTCCGAATAATTGTTAAGCACGCTAAACATATAGTGTCTTAATGCGAGATTTCTTTGTATGAATTATAGTGATATATATTTGACACCCAAATCATCCAATTAATGAAAATATAGATGAGATAAAAACACTTTGCAAACTCATTTGAATGGTTTCATGATCAAAATGTTATTACTTCATTGTCAATTGATCAAAACAACACATAATATCATTCAATATACACCATGAAAGGAATATAATTAAAAAGGTAGACAAGATTATAATTACTTGTTGGTAAATAAAAAATATATAAGGCTAAATATATTATCCAATTTTATCGAAAACAAGTATTTTGAAATCAAAACTTAAGAAAAATAATAATGAAAGAAACAATCAAAACTTATAGAAATAAGAAAGTGTAAACATTTTCATGAAAGAGAAGAATGAATTTTCACAAAAACATAATGACATGCCTAGTTTTTCATTATACTCACAACGATAATCACTAATCTTGACATGGGAAGGAATGGTTGTAAGGAAAGAAAACACTTGACTTATTGAGAAAATTCCATCTTACAAAACATAAGGCTATATATCATTCAATTTTATCTAAATAACTATTTTGAAACCAAAAATTAAGCAAAAATTATAATGAAAGCAATAGTCAAAACTTATAGCAATTGAAAAGTTTGAGCATTTTCATGAAAGAAAAGAACAAATTTTCATGAAAAGGATGATGACATGCCTAAGTTTTCATTATACCCACAACAGTAGACTCCCTAGCTTTTCATTATACCCACAAAAGTAGACTCCCTAGCTTTTCATTATACCCACAACAGTAAACACAAATCTTGATATAGAAAAGAATGATTGTAAGGAAAGGGTTAAAACACAATCCACTTACTGTAAGCGGGCTAAAAATTGAATGAAGAAAACAAAAACAAACATGATATTGCCTAAGTAAAAAGTAACAGAATGTTAAAGAAAATGCTTGACTTAATGAGGAAATTCTAGCTTAAAGTGGTCCAAAAATAACCAAAAAAAAAATACATATTGAGGCAATTAATAGAGAATGATCATGTAATACCCGTGCCTTTTTCATAGCTTGAAATCATCTCAATGATGTTAGAACTTGCTTTGAAATACGAATCTATTTTTGTAAACATGGTATTTTTAAGATTTCCCCTTTCTATCATGTGGGAAATTTTAACTAAGCTTTCCATCGATACCAATTTTATCAAAATCCAGTGTCAGATAAGGAAGTTATGATTGAAATACAAAAAGCAAAAAAAACCACCCAGGGGCGACGGTGCTGACGATGGACCGTTGGACAAGCGACGAACCATCGACCATGACCGTCGCATCGAGGCAGTGACTTAACTTTTTGGAAATGTACGACAACAAGGTCTGATGGACCGTCGCACCCCACTGTTGGTCATTGGAAGTGAGTCCCAGTTCTGTCTCAGTCCGATGAAGAGGTTCAACGGACCATCGACTCAGCGATGAACCGTTGCACCCCACCGTCAGATGACCCGCTCAGTTATTTTAAGTCATTTTAATAGGGGTATTTTGGTCATTTACTATCCTCCTATATATACCCAGTTATATCCGATTTTATCCATTTTGCCCATTATTATTTCAAAACAACAGATTAGGGTTTCTCTCAAGGATCAATCCCCAAGAACAATAAAACCCTAGGTGCTTAATTCCAAGACAATAATTCAAGTTTTATTCCACAAAACTTCAAGAAATCACAACCCAGGTATGCATAGTGTTCATTCATGAACTTCTTTCATCCATGAAGCCCAAGAATCCTTTTTTCTAAATTTAAGATTATGGTTTTCTTTATGAATTTCATGATTGGGTTGCTCTTGTTCATATTGATAAATGAAAAATGGAATTCTACTCCATATTGGGTGATAATTTCCATATGAGTTTAATTATTATAGATATAGATTCATGCTACCCTATGATTAAACCCTTGAATGATGAAACTGAAATTTAAGCATGATGTTTAATTGTTGTATAATGTGGTTTACACATACTATGCCTACTATGTGTTTGATTAAATTCCTAAGTAAAGGAAAATGCCAAACTAGCATGATATTATGAAATCCCCATGTATGTGCAAATTTATGCCTATCACATGTTTGATGAAATTCTTCAATAAATATATTATGGTGATTATTATGTATTCAAGTAAGTCATGTTTGTCAGTTTCTTTCCATCGAGTTCTGAGGGTACTTGTACCCAAAACATTAGTTGTGTGCCTAGAGCCATGCCATGTTTTCACGATACTCTCAGTCAAGCTATGAATCCTTAGACTTCAGACAGTCTTATGACTCAGGAAATCTCCATGATCTCATGAACTCAGTCAGTTGTTCGATATCAGTAGTATCTCGTCAGTCAACAAAAATTTAGTAACTCAGTCCATGTTTAGTTTAATAAATCATGTTCAGTGTCTATTCAGATGGGAGTAGAAATTAGCACCGAGCGAACCCAAGGATGAGAACTCACCTGCTAGTTTAGGGTGTGATTCTTAGAAGCAATCCTTGTGTTCCAGAACTATGTAGCTAGCGTAGGTTGAGATATCTAACCTGTCAGTCTAGGGTTGATGAGGTGGCTTAACTTGTTAGTGTAGGGTTCCCATCGTTCTCAATTTGAGTACCTGCCAGTATAGGGTCCTCACAGCTTGTCCTTACCAGTGGCGCGATATTGACACCCTTCCAATTGGGGTTATAGATTGGACCCCAACGTAGCCATAATGGCGCATTAGGGGCATATTGGTTAAATGCTACTTCCCACAGTTTCATGTTATAGAATTAGGACTGTCAGATACATTCAATCAGTTTCAATAATAGAACTCAGATAGTTCTTCAGATTCTAGGACTATCAGATGCAGTCAACTCAGATACAGTACGGAACTCAGATAGTTCCATCAGATTCAGGACTGTCAGCTACAGTCACTCATGTTATCAATTATATCAGTTATTAGTATGTCATGTTATTAGTACTCTTTTTCAGTTATCATTTATTCATGATATCAGTGTCAGTTATTATGTCTCATGCATGTACTCTCATGCTCATAATAGTTAGTCAGCTATTATTATTATTGTTTATGCATATGAACCCCATGCATTTAGCCTACCTCACATGCATACCAGTACATTCAGTTGTACTGACGCATTCACGCTATGGTGTCTTATACCATAGGTCCAAAGACACGAGCTCCAGATCAGTAGTAGATTCCAGCCTCAACAGTCAGAGTTAGAAGTGAGTCCTCATCCTTCGAGGACATGATTATTTTTATACTATTTTATTAATTAGTTTATTAGTTGGAGTTAGTTGGGGACATGTACTATCAACTCCTTATTCATATTATTCAGACAGTAGAGGCTTTCCGACTAGATGCAGACTAGATTTCAGATTTGATTCAGACTTCAGTACTTTCAGTTTTTTTTGGGTATTCTATTACCTTACTCAGATGTTATATTATTCAGATTATGTTCAGTATTGAACCTTATGGCTTTTTAGTGCATGTTTCTGCATTTTTATATTATATTATGCAGTGTATAGGTACAGGTATCAGTCATGGGTTAGCTTGTGGTCCTTCGGGGTCATGATCACCGTGTAGCATTCTGGGTACCAAATTCGGGGTGTTACAAACTTGGTATCAGGGCCTAAGGTTCAATAGAGTCCTAGGAAGTCTGAAAGCCGTATCTAGTAGAGTCTTGTACATGGGTGTGTTGCGCGCCACATTTATGTGCAAGAGGCTATAAAATGCTTAGGAACAGTTTCCCTTCTTTCAGTATTCATGTTGTGCCAACAAGCATAATCTCAAGTCAATCTCTCAGTCTAATCCGCTTCTTCTCTTTATTTCAGTATATGCCTCCCAAGAGAAGAAATCAATCAGCCCCTCAACCCAAAGAACATTTGGGCGATCATGTTTCTCATGAGGAATTTAGGGCCACATTTACTACTCTTGCTTAGTTCGTTGCTGCCCAGAATAAAAGACCAGCTATGATTCCGGCTAATCCAGTGGATAACTCAGCTGCAGCTAGAATTCGGGACTTCACCTAAATGAATCCTCCAATCTTTCTCAGGTTTAAGACAGACGGAGACCCTCAGGAATTCCTAGATCAGGTGCAGAAGGTGACAGATATCATGTGGTGACTACTGTTGAGAGTGCTGAGCTAGATGCATATTAGTTGAAGGATGTTGCTCATACTTGGTTCAAACAGTGGAAGTTAGAAAGGGCAGAGATGCAGGGTCAGTTGAGTGGGAGGAGTTTGCTTCAACTTTCCTTGATTGATTATTTCCCCTAGATCTTAGAGAATCTAAGGTGCTAGAATTCATTAACCTTAGGCAGGGAAATATGACAGTGAAAGAGTATTCTCTTAAGTTTACTTAATTAGCCAGATATGACCCTCATGTGGTTGCGGATAGCAGAGTCAGGATGAGTAAGTTCATTTTAGGGGTGAACGATAGCATGGTTAATGAATGCAGATCCACCATGCTAAATAGTGACATGAAATTATCCAAAATTATGAGCCATGCTCAGCAGATAGAGGATCAGAAGATTAAGAAGAGGGAGAAGCAGAACAAGAGAGCAAAGACAGGTAGTTTTAACTTTGCTTAGCCTAAATCGGAAGAAGGAAATCTTTCTCAGTTTAGTCCTAAGACATCAGTTCCAGCTCCTTCTTCAGCCAGTGCTCCAGCTCCTAAGTTTAGAGATAGAGTGCGAGGCTCTCAGCCTCAGGGCAATGTTAGCAGTGCCCACTTTTATCCCCTTTGTTAGACTTATGGTAAGAACTACAAGGGTGTTTGCAGATATAGTAGTGATGTTTGTTTCGGGTGTGGCAAGCCAGGCCACAGAGTTTGAGAGTGTCCTCAGACAGGTTGCCAACGTCAGCAAAATCATTCCCCAGCTCAGTCTGATCGCTCAAATCAGTAGGGCTCCACTTCCAGTGCTACTAGTGGGCAACACCCAAATAGATTCTATGATGTCTAGACCTAACAGGATCAGGAAAATTCTCCTGATGTAGTTATTGGTATGTTACAGATCTTTCATGTTCATGTTTACGCTTTGCTAGATCCAGAAGCTTTTTTGTCTTTTATTACTCCTTATATAGTAGTTGATTTTGGAACCCATCTCAAAATTATAGCAGAGCCCTTTTCAGTCTCTACCCCAGTGGGTAAAACCATCATAACCTGGCGAGTATACAGGAACTACCCGATTATGATATTTCAGAAAGTCACTTCAGCAGACTTAGTCAAATTAGAGATGACTGATTTTGATATCATTCTTAGCATGGAGTGGTTTCATTCCTGCTATGCCTCAGTTGACTGCAGAAATAGAATAGTTCAGTTTTGGTTTCTGAATGAACCCGTTCTTGAGTGGAAGGGTAGTGTATCCACTTTCAGAGATCCTACCTTCGGGCAAGGAAATTGATATCTAAGGGATGTGTCTATCATCTTGTTCATGTTAAGGATTCCAGTTCCGAGACTCCCTATCTTGAATAGGTTCTGATTGTAAATGAATTTTCAAACATTTTTCTCAAAGATCTTCCAAGAATTCCTCCTGAAAGGAAAATAAACTTCGGTATTGATCTTCTTCTAGATACTCAGCCTATCTCTATTTCGCCATATGGAATGGCACCAGTAGAACTCAGAGAATTGAAAGAACAGTTGAAGGATATCTTAGATAAGGGATTCATCAGACCCAGTATTTCCCTGTGGGGAACACCAGTCTTATTCATACACAAGAAAGACGATCCTCTCAAGATGTGCATAGATTACCATCAGCTCAATAAGGTCACAGTTAAGAACAAGTATCCTCTCCCAGAATCAATGACTTGTTTAACCAACTTTAAGGTGCTAGTTATTTATCTAAGACAGACCTCAGATTCGGCTATCATCAGCTCTGAGTCAGAGAATGTGACATTCTAAAAATAGCTTTTCGTACTCGGTATGGTCACTTCAAATTTCTAGTCATGTTATTTGGTCTTACTAATGCCCCAGCTACTTTCATGGACTTGATGAACCGCGTATTTAAGAAGTACTTGGATATGTTCATCATAGTCTTTATAGATGATATTTTGGTCTATTCTCGCAGTGAGCGAGATCATGTAGACCATCTCAGAATAGTACTTCAGACTTTTAGAGATCATCAGTTATTCGCTAAATTTAGTAAGTGCAAATTTTGGCTACGGTCAGTAGCATTCCTTGGTCATATCATTTCCGGTGTTGGCATTAGAGTAGATCCTCAAAAGACTGAAGCAGTAAGAAACTGGCCTCGCTCTGTCTCTCCATCAGACATCAGGAGTTTCTTGGGTTTGGAAGGATATTACAGACAGTTTGTGGAAGGATTTTCTATTGCATCCCCTATGTCCAGATTGACTCAGAAGAAAGTCAAGTTTCAGTGGTCAGGTCCTTGCGAGAATAATTTTCAAGAGTTGAAGACTCAACTTACCTCAACTCCAGTTCTAGTATTACCAGATGGTTCAGATGGGTTTGTGGTGTATTGCGATGCATCTAGAGTAGGTTTGGGTTGTGTCCTCATGCAGCATGGTAAGGTCATAGCCTACGCCTCCAGACATCTTAAACTCCATGAGAAGAATTATCCTACTCATGATCTTGAGTTAGCAGCCGAAGTCTTTTCCTTGAAGATTTGGAGGAATTATATCTATGGGGTTCATGTAAATGTCTTCATATAGATCATAAGAGTCTTCAGTATGTCTTTTCTCAGAATGATCTCAATCTTTGTCAGAAATATTGGTTATAGCTCTTTAAAGATTATGACATGAATGTCCTTTATCATTCGAGCAAGTGCAACGTAGTGGCCATCACTTTCATCAGACTGTCTATGGGTAGTGTTTCTCATGTGGAGGACAGTAAGATGAAGTTAGCTCAGGAAGTCAATCAGCTTGCCAGAATAGGTATTCGCTTAGTCGATTCTTCAGAGGGTGGTGTATGTGTTCAGAGTAGTTCAGAATCATCTCTAGTTTCTGAGGTGAAAGAAAAGCAAGATAGAGATCCCAGCCTTGTCAAGTTGAAAGAGTCAGTCCAGAATAAAAAAATAGAGGTTATCTCCCAAAGGGGAGATGGTGTTCTGCGTTGTCAGGGTCTTCTCTGTGTTCCCGGTGTAGATGACTTAAGATAGTGAATTCTTATAGAAGTGCATGCTGCGCTCTACTTTATTTATCCAGGGGTCACTAAGATGTTTCACAACTTATAGGAGATCTATTGGTGGAGTGGGATGAAGAGAGATATTACAGAGTTTGTGGCTAAGTGCTCTACATGTCAGCAGGTTTAGATAGAGCATCAAAAGCCTAGTGGTCCTATGTAGGAGTTCATTATTCCTACTTAGAAGTGGGAAGAAGTGAACATGGACTTCGTGATGGGTTTGCCTCGAACTCGTCATCAACATGATTCAGTCTGGGTCATTGTAGACAAAATGACCAAATCAACTCATTTTCTTCTAGTTTTTACCTCTTATTCTATTGAGCATTACACCAAACTCTACATTAAGGAGTTGGTCAAATTGCACAGTGTTTCGTTGTCCATTATCTCAGATAGAGGTACCCAATTCACCTTTCACTTCTGGAAAGCATTCCAAAAGGGTCTTGGTACCCAAGTTCATCATAGTACAACTTTTCATCCTCAGACAGATGGTCAAGTAGAAAGGACCATTCAGACTTTAGAAGATATGTTAAGAGCGTGTGCAATTGCTTTCAAGGGTAGTTGGGATGACTACTTGCCTTTGATTGAGTTTGCATTTAATAATAGCAATCATTCCAGTATTCAGATGGCTCCATTCAAAACTCTCTATGGTAGGAGATGTAGATCTCTAATTTGTTGGTTTGAAGTTAGTGAGGCCTCAGTCATAGGGCCTGACTTGGTATTCGACGCACTAGAAAAAGTCTAGTTGATTAGAGAAAGACTCCGGGCTGCTCAGAGCCGACAGAAGTCTTATGCAGTTGTTTGTAAAAAGGATCTTGAGTTCTATATTGGTGATTATGTCTACCTCAATATCTCTCCCATGAAGGGAGTAAAGCGGTTAGGCAAGAAGGGAAAACTCAGTCCCCGATATATCGATCCCTTTAAGATTCTCAGTCGCTTCGGTAAGGTAGCTTATGAGCTCGAATTGCCATCAGATCTAGCTTCAGTTCATCCAATATTTCATGTCTCGTTTCTCAAGAAGTGTTTAGGTGACCCAACAGTTGTAGTCCCTATTCAGAGCATAGATGTTCAGAACAGCCTCTCTTACGAAGAGATTCCAGTCGAAATCCTAGACTATCAGACTTGTAGATTGAGGAACAATGAAGTCCCTCTAGTTAAAGTTCTTTGGAAAAATTAGTCCGTTGAGGAAGCTACTTAGGAAATAGAAGAAGATCTACGTACCAAGTATCCTCACCTCTTCCCCGCCAACTCAGATCAAGCTCAAGCTAATAGTTCTCCTTAAGCTTAGTCAGTTTCACGTTCAGTGTTCATCACAAACTTGGTATTCAGTTTTATGCTTATGTACTCATTATAAACTTGGTATCAAGTACAATTGCATAATCAGTCATGCATTCATGTATCAGTTCAGTTATATATTTATGCATTCATGAATCAGTTACACATGCATCAGATATGCATGCTCAGTATGTTATGTTCAGCTTGTCAGTCATGTCAGTCATGAGATCATGTTCCAGTTATCCATGTTTAGTTCATGTTCATCTTATTGTTTCCCCTCTCAGTTAGTCTCATTCGAGGACGAATGTTTTCAAAGGGGAGATATTATAATAGCCGTGCCTTTTTCTTAGCTTGAAATTATCTCAAGGATGATAGAACTTGCTTTGAAATAGGAATCCATTTTTGTACACATGGTATTTTTAATTTTTTCCTTTCTATCATGTGGGAAATTGAATAAGCTTTCCATTGATACCAATTTCATCAAAATCCGGTGACAGATAAGGAAGTTATGGCCGAAGTACAGAAAGCAGAAAAAACCGCCCAGGTGCGACCTTGCAGGCGACGGACCATCGGACAAGCAACGGACCGTCGACCATGACGGTTGCATCGAGGCAGTGACTTATCTTTCTATAAATGTATGACGGCAAGGTCCGATGGACCATCGACCCAGCGACGGACCGTCGTACCCCACCGTCGGTCATTGGCAGTAAGTCCCAATTCTGTCTTAGTCCGACGGAGTGGTCCAACGGACCATCGACCCAGCGATGGACCGTCGTACCCCACCGTCGGATGACCCGCTCAGTTATTTTAAGTCATTTTAATAGGGGTATTTTGGCCATTTACCACCCTCCTATATATACCCAGTTATATCTGATTTCAGCTATTTTGCCCATTATTACAACAACAAATTAGGGTTTCTCTCAAGGATCAATCCCCAAGAACAAAGAAACCCTAGGTGATTTACTCCAAGCTAATAATTCAAGTTTTCTTCCGCAGAACTTCAAGAAATCACAACCCAGGTATGTATAGTGTTCATTCATGGACTCTTTTCGTCCAAGAAGCCCAAGAATCCTTTTTTCTAAATTTAAGATTATGGTTTCCTTTATGAATTTCATGATTGGGCTACTCTTGTTCATGTTGATAAATCAGAAATTGAATTCTACTCCATGTTAAGTGATAATTTCCATGTGGGTTTAATTATTATAGATATAGATTCATGCTACCCTATGAATAAACCCTTGAATGATGAAATTAGAATTGAAGCATGATGTTTAATTGTTGTATAATGTGGTTTACACATACTATGCCTACTATGTGTTTGATTAAATGCCTAGGTGAAGGAAAATGCCCAACTAGCATGATATCATGAAATCCCCATGTATGTGCAAGTTTATGCCTACCACATGTTTGATGAAATGCTTCAATAAATATATTATGGTGATTATTATGTATTCAAGTAAGTCATGTTTGTCAGTTTACTTCCATCGAGTCCTGGGGGTACTTGTACCCGAAACATTAGCTGTGTGCCTAAAGCCATGTCATGTTTTCACGATACTCCCAGTCAAGCTATAAATCCTTAGACTTCAGATAGTCTTATGACTCAGGAAATCTCCATGATCTCATGAACTCAGTCGGTTGTCAGATATCAATAGTATCCTGTCATTCAACAAAAATTCAGTAACTCAGTCCATGTTCAGTTCAATAAATAATGTTCAGTGTCTATTCAGATGGGAGTAGAAATTAGCACCGAGCGAACCCAAGGATGGGAACTCACCTGCTAGTTTAGGGTGTGATTCTTAGAAGCAATTCTTGTGTTCCATAACTATGTAGCCAGTGTAGGTTGAGACATCTAACCTGTCAGTCTAGGGTTGATGAGGTGTCTTAACCTATCAGTTTAGGGTTCCCACCATTCTCATTTTGAGTACCTGCCAGTAAAGGGTCCTCACAGTTTGTCCTTACTAGTGGCGCGGTATTGACACCCTTCTAATTGGGGTTATAGATTGGACCCTAATGTAGCCATAATGGAGCATTAGGGGAATGTTGGTTAAATGGCTACTTCCCATAGTTTCATGTTACAGAATTAGGACTGTCTGATACAGTCAATTAGTTTCAGTAATAGAACTCAGATAGTTCTTCAAATTCCAGGACTGTCAGATACAGTCAACTTAGATACAGTACGAAACTCAGATAGTTCCACCAGATTCAGGACTATCAGTTACAGTCACTCATGTTATCAGTTATATCAGTTATCAGTATGTCATGTTATCAGTACTCAGGTTCAGTTATCATGTATTCATGGTATCAGTGTCAGATATTATGTCTCATGCATGTACTCTCACGCTCATGATAGTTAGTCAGTTATTATTATTATTGTTCGTGCATATGAACCCCTTGTATTTAGCCTACCTTACATGCATACCAGTACATTCAGTCGTACTGATGTATTCGCGCTATGGTATCTTATACCATAGGTCCAGAGACACGAGCTCCAGATCAGCAATAGATTCCACCCTCAACAGTCAGAGTTAGAAGTGAGTTCTCATCCTTCGAGGACATGATTATTTTTCTATTATCTCATTAATTAGTTAATTAGTTAGAGTTAGTTGGGGACATGTCCCATCAACTCCTTATTCAAATTATTCAGACAGTAGAGGCTTTCAAACTAGATGCAGACTAGATTTTAGATTTAATTCAGACTTCAGTACTTTTAGTTTTGTTTTGGGTTTTCTATTACCCCACTCAGATGTTATTTTATTCAGATTATGTTCAGTATGACTTTCAGTGCATGTTTCTGCATTTATATGTTATATTATGTAGTGTATAGGTACAGATATCAGTCATGGTTTAGCTTGTGGTCCTTCTGTGTCATGAGCACCATATAACATTCTGGGTACCAGATTCGGGGTGTTACAAATCGACATCATGGAAACAATAAAAAAAACTCTAAGAAAACCCATAGAAAAAAAACAACAAAAAATCAAGCATCACCGACCTGCCTTCTTTCATCATCAAAGCTAAAACAACCATTTCCCAAAAGTTGTCTTACAAAACTCTAAGGGTCTTAGGCTTTTATTAGCAGAAATTGATTTCCCAAAAAAACGTCATCAAATTAGAATGGAAAACTAATAGCTAAGTAAATTGACAATCTAAAAAATATACTTGACCGACTTACATTAATCCATGTAAAGCAAATATAAGAAAAAACATAACACTATTTTCAGCCAGTAGAAAATGATGAGCCAAAAGAATCGGAGAAAGAGACACTATTTCAAACTAACGATGAGTCAAAAGAATAATAGGGAAAAATAAGAACTGAAACAAGAAATTTGTGGCTAATAGTAAAACAACATATATCATGAATATTGACTAAACAAACTACAACAACCATCTCAAACAAATCCTACGACCATCAAATCCATCTACAACGAACAATCCCAGCAACTATGATTAACAATATGACAAAAGAATAAAATATTATTACTATAAAAAGAAAATATCAAAACTAAGAGGACGAGGCATTACCTGTTTCAGAGAAGCAAAACAAGACTCAACACTTCTACGAAATCTCGACCACCACTAGAAAGTGTCGATGCCGCTTTGAAAATTTTGATTAGCCGACTACTTTTCATGAAAATATTTTTACTAGAAATTTCAAATTTTTGCTTGAAAGCCTTTTTTCAATCTTCAAAACTTGAGGTTTTAGCTCAATAAGGAGCTTTATATAGGGAACAAAATGAGGGAGTGAACTCTTGGTCCACCGATGTGGGATTTTTTTATCTTTATGGGTAATTTTGGAAAATTTTAAGAAAAGGATAAGGTTTATTCTTTAATCGTATGAATCAGTACGAATTTTTGAATTTCAAAAATAGAGGAGGATGAGCTGTCGGTTTGTTTGAGCTGGACGCAAAAATGGGTTGAGTCGTCATCGGGTCTGGTTTTGGTGCGGGTTGATCGTTAGTGGGTACGGCTCAGGATCAACCATTGTTGTTGACATCATTTGTTGGTGCTGTTTTGCTGAACGTTTTGCATTGCCATTGTGCGCATTTAGTCGATGGATAAGCTATTGGTGTCGTGTTTTGTTGTTGCTGTTATGTCGTTGTTTTTGCTAAAGGAGATGACAAAATGGGCCGAATCCTTCTGACTTGGAGTAGGTCGGGGCAGTAGTTAAGGCCTGGCGGATTATTAGGCTACTGGTTGTTGATATTTTCTTGAGGAATGGGCTGAGTGGTCCGAAATTAGGATTGGGCAGATTTTTGGGTTGTTTGTTGTTAAAATTTAAAACGGAGATGGATAAATTAGGCTATTTATTAAATAGCCAGAAAAATAAAAATTTAGATAATTCAATTTAACTTCTGATCAAATTAGACTAAAATTTTAGTCAATTTTCTTTAAATATTAACTAAATTGAATACTTGATCAATTGCATTGCAATTTTGGTCAATTTGATTCCAATTATGGCTAATTTTAATAAGTCGACTAAATTGAATCAAGGCTTGAAACAAATTAACGACTGGTTAAATCTCGAGTTTCCTAGTTTAATAAAATCAAACATATATTTCTCCAAATAAATTATTTTTGAGAACAAATTATAATTATATAAAGATTTTACCCATTTGAATTGATTGTCACGATTAATCTCAATAATAGTCCCATTTTGATAAAAATGTTTATTTACGTAACCAAATTTATACAATCTCACATATGTAAATACGAAAACATATAATTATCACTTAAATGATAAAAATTTATCTAAAATAAATATTTTAGAGCATATTTATTTGGATGAAATAGATATTTTATTTTTAGTAAAAATCAAAGAAACTCAAGATTAAATTAGTCGTGGAAGGCAAAAATTAGGTGCCAACACGGGGTAGATATAGAAAAAGGATAAAAAATAAACCCAGTACCAAAACCAAAATGCACAGCCACAAATGGGGTTGCATAAATAAGTGTGGACCCTGGATCAAGTAAGCAATATATATCACAGGAGAAAAGTTTCAACATATCGATAAAACCATCGAGGGATGCCTCAAAATCCTGCGTGATGCAAGAGTATATAAATGATTCCAGCCAGTGCCGGTGCCAAAAGCAGAAACAGATACAGAGGCAGCATCCTTTGGTGTAGGAGAAGATGAAGAGGCAACCAGAACCTTGTTATCCCCAGAAGCCATTCTAGAACGACAGTCACGTTGCATGTGACCAATTTGACAATAATAATCATATCTGTTCTTCCCTTTCTCACAGAACCCATGGTTGCAACCGCCCATAAAATCTACAAGGAGGGTGTGATGGAGCTGACTAAGCTCCACTAGCCTAAGATTGGGCACCCTGTGCCCAGAACCCACCATCTTGCTGAGACCGATGATCACTCGATGGCTTTGGGTAAGGAGCACTAGTTGTGGAGAAAGAACCAGAACTCCCTTACTTCTTCTTTGGCCACTTACCACCATCTCTATCACTCTGCTCAGGAGGCCTAAATTTTTTTCCATTTCTCTCACTAAACTCAGACTGAATCTTTTTCTCTTCCTCCACTTGTTGCATGTACACAACCAAAATAGAGATATTTATGTCCTTCATTAACAAGGCAGCCTTGCTCTCAAGAATCAACTCACGAGACAATCCCGAAGCAAACTTACTCATTCTAGCCCTTAAGCAAGAAACCAAATCCGGAGCATACCCAAACAACTGATGAAATTTCAAGGCATACTCCCTGACAGACATCCTACTTTGCCTCAAATTCACAAACTTTTCTGCTTTTACCTCCCTCCACTCTTATGGAAAGAAGCGGTCCAAGAAGTCACTATAAAAGTTATCCCACAATATAAAGTCAACACGATCTACCCTACATTGTTCCCATTTCTCATACCATTGTTATGCCACATCCTTCAGCTGGTAGGCGGCGAACTCAACGCCCTCCACATCGGTAGCATGCATAATATGAAAAATCTTTTCCATCTCATTAATAAAAGCTTGAGGATCATCCCTAACCTTTGTAAACATAAGGGGATACAACCTCATGAACTGGCCAACCCTTATGGCCCTAGAAGATGGAGTAACAGGAACACTACACCCAGTCTATGAAGCTACCAACTGAGTTAAAAAAGTAATAGAGTGATGAAACTTAGCATTAGTAGTATTCCCTTGAGGTGACTGAGTATGAGTGTCATTCTCGAGAGTAGGATCAGTGGGGATAGGTGGAACACCACAAGGGAAATTAGATGCAGCGACCTTTGACCGGGTCTGAACTTCAGAAGTAGAGTGTGTCCCATCAATATTGTCCCCAATCGATATAAACGAGTTTGCATGAACATCAAATTTTCTTCAAGGCATGATTTGAAAGACAAGCAAACAAAAATCAGAAGAACCCAAAACCTTAGACTCTATAGCTCGAAGTAAGAAAACAAGAAAGTAAAATATTCTTAAATGCCTTATAGTCTCTCCCTTATGAGTGTGGCATGCTACACACACTTAAAAGAGACTCAACACGACTTTGTGGACTCCGAACTAGCCATAAACCTAGGCTCTAATACCAACTTAACATGACCCAAACCAGGGCTTTATCGTAATGGGAATCCAAGCCCAACAAGGACCGGAGATCACCTCACTACCCAATTCAACCAACTAACATATACCCTGAATTGGATGAATTATGAACACATATCAAGATAGAGTGGTCAATCAATAAAAAGACATTAGGATAAGTCCTATACCATGACTAACCCAAACAAGTCTTATTATCCAATGCTCAACTAACAACCGCAACAAAACCAAAATAATAACCAAGTCCATATCCATTCCATAATGAAATGGAACAATCATAAATCAAATACATTCATACGAAATCAACCCCAATACCAATACCAATGATAAGGCTGACACCACTGCCGACACCGACCATACCAACCCATAGTAGTCTCACAAAGCCTCTATCTAAAATCTAGACAATAATTGTTGGTACATGCCCCCGATCATAGCCAAAACAAATGTCCAAGACTAAACCAATAGAAACATAAGATACCAAAAATAATACATGGAGCCTTCCGACGTATGAAAGCTCACACTTCAAGTCAATAAAGCTATTCCCAGGTCTAATCACTGAGTAGGAGGTATTGTATGACCAACACCTACATCGCATGGGGATACAACATCAAAGATGGTTATTAGTTAGAGCGCTATCACATAACTTAAGGATAAGGATAAAATAATACCAACAGTTCAAATCCAATCCCTCAATGCATATAACCAATGCAATACATACATATATATACGATGCTGGGGTAGGGAACAAGATTCACATAATCTTTGAAAGAATTAACATGGGTTGTGTAGCATGACCATCATAAAACAAGGTACCAATGGGCTATATGGGTTTAGCTCTTTCCTTGTTGGAAGGGAACCAGTGTGTATAGCAACACGAACAAGAGAATATTCATAAGTGTATATGCCTATATGGGAGACTCAAACTTCCTTCATAATCAAGGTGACCTAAGCATAAATACATATAGTAAGGGGGACTCGAACCTCCCTTTCATATGTTTCTTTGAGGGACTCGAACCATTCAGTCATAAGACACCTGCATCGGCTAATGCGGTTTCCAGTGTTAGTCATTCGAAATTCACTTTCATGACCCGACTACACATCCTGCTTTAAAGACCAATTTAAAACTATTATCTCACATGCACATCCATTAAGTAAATTACTTACCAAAGGAACTTCGCTGGTATCATCATACCAACACTACTTGCAAGTATACCATATGTCAATACTATTATTAATTAACCAATCATTCTTTTGACTTTGGGACTCGAACCCATTATCTACAAAGACACTTATTCAATTTAAAGTTTAGGGACTCAAACCCATTGTCTAACAAAGACATAAATCAAGTTAGTGTTTAGGGACTCAAACCCATTTACCCAATTAAACCACCAAGGTTACCACTTAAATCATTACATGGCTAACAAGGCCTTCACAAAACCATTTACCAACCATTCATAATCATTAGTCAATGCCTTAGGTCAAAACACCATTTAACATGTGACTAGTTTATTCTCTTAGGCACTTTCACAAACGCTTTGAGGGCATATAATTAGCATAACCAAAACTAAAGTAAAAACCATCAAGTTTAGGGTTACCCATGACCCATTTGTTAAAACACAATTACTAATCACCCACATATGCAAACCATCACACAAAATATGTATAAATACATGTTAGACCAAGAGTAAACAATACTCAACCATATACAACAAAACCCTCAATTTTGATTTTCAAAACCATCATTTAAGAATCATAATCACACTTTAAAACAAATATATTTATGAACTAACAATGACGGAAGAGTCACATGCCTTATTCAAGAAGATTCACGAAAAAAACTTAATTCCTGAGCCTCTAGATGAATATCTTTGAAGAATCCTAGCCCTCAATTTTCTTAAGAGTTTAGAGAGGATTTTGATGTGTTTTGATCTTTCAAAATATGTTATGAGAGGCCACAATATGTTTTAGGACATGAGGACTTAAGGGTTTTAGGGTGGGAAATGTTTAAAATATCCTTGGCTAAAAGCTGAAAATATGTGCGCAGGGGGGTACGACCACCCTACCCAAACTGTACCCTATCATATAAATAACACCCACTACTCGTACCCTAGGCATAAACTTGGACCCCAACACTGTCTAACATATGAGTTCTTAGACTAACTCGTATCCAATTATACAATTGGTACCCCCTAACCTGTACCTTAGGCAGAATCCTCTAGACTAAACTTGGGGCATCATACTATTTAGTAACATACTACTCGTACCCTAACATACGACTAATTTAGACGCCTAATCATACATTGGACATAATTCAATCAAACCATACTGATTATTATACGAATAGAGGGACCATAAACCATACCACATCATTCGACTAGTATGCACAAGTCATATGATATCCAAAATGCTTAACTTAGGAATTTTTTTGAGGGTCCAAAGTCAAGGTGTTTTAGAAAGTACAGAAGAAAACTGGTGTCTTTAAAGAATGAAAAGAGGGTTTTTATATAGGTTGAAAAATTCATGAATAAAAGGAAGGAGAATATTTTTAAATCAAATAATTTATGTATTTTCAAATTATGAATGTGTAACGCCAATATCTATTTGATACAAGAATAATGTGTAAAAAATTTTTAATATTTGAAATTAATAATTTTGATAAAATAGCAGTCTAAGAGGAGTATGAGAGGTTAAAATTTGGTGTTAACACTTGAAATACGTTTAGATCATTTTTACTTGCGCATCTTATTTCCTGAACCCCTGGAAAGAAGTGTAGATATGATTAATGGCTCCATTCGAAGCTCTCTATGGTAGGAGATGTAGATCTCCAATTGGTTGGTTCAAAGTTATTGAGGCCTCAGTCATAGGTCTTGACTTAGTATTTGATGCCTTAGAGAAGGTCCAGTTAATCAGAGAAAAACTTTAGGCTGCTCAGAGCCGACAGAAGTCTTATGCAGATGTTCGTAGAAAAGATCACGTCTACCTCAAGATCTCTTCCATGAAGGGAGTGAAGAGATTTGGCAAGAAGGGAAAGCTCAGTCCCCGATATATTGGTCTCTTTAAGTCATTTTGGCAAGGTAGCTTATAAGCTCGAATTGCCTTCAGATCTAGCCTCAGTTTATCTGGTCTTTCAAGTATCATTACTCAAGAATTGCATAGGTAACCCATCAGTCGTAGTCCCTATTCAGAGCATAGGTGATCAGAATAGCCTCTCTTATGAAGAGATTCCAGTCAAAATCTTAGACTATCAGACTCGTAGATTAAGGAACAAAGAAGTCCCTCTAGTTAAAGTTCTTTGGCAAAATCATTCTGTCGAGGAAGCTACTTGGGACTGGGAAGCAGAAGCAAACATGCGTACCAAGTATCCTCACCTCTTCTCCACTAACTCAGATCAATCTCAAGGTAATAGTTCTCCTTAAGCTTACTCAGTTCATGATCAGTGTTCATCATGAACTTGGTATTCAATTTCATGTTCATGTTCCCATTATAAACTTGGTATCAAGTACCATTGTATATTCAGTCATTCATTTATGTATTAGCTCAGTTATATAATTATACATCAGACATGCATTCTTATTGTGAGAATCTTAGTTTTTTAGAGCACTCAGTTATACATTCATGAATCAGTTACACATGCATCAGATATGCATGTTCAATAAGTTATGTTCAGCTTTCCAGTCATGTTAGTCATGAGATCATGTTCCAATTATCCATGTTCAATTCATGTTTATCTTATTGTTTCCCCTCCCATTCTGTCTCATTCGAGGATGAATGTTCTCAAGGGAGAGATATTTTAATACCCTAATTTTTTCTAGCTAATTTCGTCCCAAGAATGTCTAGTATTAGCTTCTAAAGTGAATGATGATTATTCTATGAGGAATTTTAAATATTTTAACTTTTGTCATATGGGAAATTCTGTAAGATTTTCATCGATATAAGATTCGCCTAAATCCGACAACCGGGTAAGAAGTTATGACAATTAAAAGTTTCAGTCATAGAACACCGTACTTTTAGTCAGTGGCGCGTCGCGCCATAAGCCAAAATGACATTCATCCTTTTCCAGTGTTGCTTCGTTATCCCAGTGAATCACACCAAGGGTGAAAACCAGAATCTAAAGGGCACTGCGATTGACTCCGCATCGCGCCAAGGTCCCAGTTGTCAATTTCCAGTGGCTCGGCAAGATAGTGGCGCATCACGCCAAGGCCAAAAATCAGGATTTTCAGTTCCCAGCTTCCATTTTTAAATTTGTTCAAGGGTATTTGGGTCTTTTTCCATGATCCTAGTTAACCTAAAACACAAGAATTAATCTATTGGTAACCTAAATACTTATTATTATTCAATTGCTCTCACAAATCAAGATCCCCTTTCAAAAACGAGAACCCTAGCTCTCAAATTCAAGGATCAAATCACAAGAACTCTCTGTCAATCTTCACGAAATCATGAATTAATGTATGTATAGTGTTCATTCATGGACCCCTTTCATCCATGAAGTCCAAGAATCCTTTTCTAAATTCAAGATTATGTATTTCCTTTATGTTTTCATGGTTTGGTTGTTCTTGTTCATGTTGATAAATGAATAATTGAATTCTATTCCATGATTTGGTGATAAATTTCATGTGGGTTGAATAGTATAGATATGAATTCATGCAAACCTAGGATTTAACACTTAAATAGTGTAATTAGAAGTTGAACCATGATGTTTAATTGTTGAATCATTATGTTTACAAGTACTATGTCTACCATATGTTTGATTGAATGCCTAGATAAAGAAAAAGTGTCTAATTAGCATGATATCATGAAATCCCCATGTCTGTACAAGTTCATCCTATTACATGTTTGAGGAAATGCGTCAAGAAATATATTATGAATTATGATGCTAGTCATGTGCTCAAGTGAGTTATGCTAAGTCAGTTTCCTTCTATCGAGTCCTGGGGGTACTTTTACCCAAAATATTAGTTGTGTGACTAGATCAATGTAATGTTTTCACGATACTCTTAGTCAAGCTGTGAATTCTTAGAATTCAGATAGTCTTATGACTCAAAAAAAATCTCCATGATCTCATGACTCAGTCAGTTGTCAGTTATCAGTAGTGTTCCATCAGTCAACGAAACTTAGTAACTCAGCTTATGTTCAGTTAAGTAAATAATGTTCAGTGTCCTTTCAGATGGGAGAAGGAATTTGCACCGAGTGAACCTAAAGATGGGAACACACACTATCAGATGAGGGTGTGATCCTTAGAAGTCATCCTTGTATTCCAGAACTATGTAGCTGACATAGGTTGTGACATCAACACTGTCTGACTAGGGTTGATGAGGTGGATAAGAACCGTCAGATAAGGTCCCCACTATTCTCTTTTGGGGACACTATCATATAAGGGTCACCCACAGCTTGTCCTTACCAGTGGCGCGGTATTGATACCCTTCCAATTGGGGTTATAGATTGAACCCCAACTCATCCATAATAGCATATTAAGGGGAATGTCGGTTAGATAACTACTTCCCACAGTTTTAGTACCAGTCTCAGTAAAAGAACTTAGATAGTTCTTCAGAACTCAGGACTACCAGATACAGTCAACTCAGATATAGTTCAGAACGCAGATTATTTCATCAGATTCAGGATTGTTAGCTACAGTCACCCATGTTATCAGTTATATTCAGATACAGTCATTCATGTTATTAGTCATGTCATGTTATCAGTATTCAATCCAATAGTCATGTTAGCATCAGTGTCCGTTACAGTTATGTATTCATGTGTGTATTCCCCACGCTCATGTTAGACATTCAGTTAAAATTATGCATGCATGTGAACCCTTTCATATAGACTACCTTACATGTATATTCAGTATATCCCATTGTACTAACACATTTACGCTATGATGCTTTCTTTTTATGTTACACCATAGGATCAGAGACACGAGCTCCAGATCAGCAGTAAATTTCAGTCTTAGTAGTCACAGTAGAAGTGAGTCCTCATCCTTCGAGGGCATGACTATTTTATACTATCTCAATGATTAGTTTATTAGTTGGGGTTAGTTAGGAACATGTCCCATCAACTCCTTATTCGGATTATTCAGATAGTATAGGCTTTCAGGCTAGATGTAGACTATCATGTTTTAGACTTCAATATTCTCAGTTTTGTTTTGGGTATTTTATTACCCTACACTTATGTTATATTATCTAGTTATGTTCACGATTGAACCTTATGTCCTTTCAGTGCATGTTTTCATATTATCATGTAATCTTATGCAGTTTACAGGTAGAGGTATCAGTCATGGGTTAGCTTGTGGTCCTTTAGGGTCATGAACACCGTGTAGCATTCCGGATAAGAAAATTAGGGTGTTACAGTTGCCTACGAAGGGTGATATAAGGTTTTGGAGGAAAAGCAAGATCATCCCCAATTATATTGGACTCTTCGGGGTCCTTCGCACAGTTGGTGAGGTGGCTTACGAGTTAGCCTTACCCTCCTTACCCTCAAATTTTACTGTTGTCCATCTGATTTTCCATGTTTCTATGTTGCAATGATACATCCCTAATTCGTCTCATGTGCTTAGATGGGACTCAGTCTAGTTGGATGAGCTGTTAACCTTCATGGAGTAGCTTGTGCTTATTTTGGCTAGTCATGTCAGGCGGCAGCGCACTAAGGAGATTCCAGTAGTTAAGGTTTAGTGGAGGCACTGCCCAGTAGAGGAGGCTACTTTTGAGATCAAGAGAGAGATACAGACCCAGTATCTTTACCTATTTGAATTCTTCAGGTACATCCTAATCCTTGACTTTCGTGGACAAAATTCCTTTCAGTAGTAGATATTGTAATGACCCTTCAGGTTATTTTCCATATTTTCTCTTATTTTTGCCACTAGAGATTTCCTATAACTGCCTCAAGTCATCTATAAAACCTATTAAGTGTCGTGATGTGATGGTATGTTTTGCAATAGTGACTCACTTGACAGCCATCAGATGTCACGATTGTGAAGGTAGGGCTGCGGTAGCAATGACCAAACACTTGATAAAGGTATAAATATTCCCCTTTTAGCCTGTTTTACCCATTTCTTCATCCATTCTCTTGAAACTAAAACCCTAAATATTGAGAAAGTTTAGGATTAGAGCTTGTGGGTGACTCAAAGAGCTTAAATAATGATTATTATGCGATTTTCCTTTGAATTGTGGTAAGATTTCTCTAATTTCATGGTTGATTTCCCCCGTCTTCTCTAAAATCCCTAAACTTGGTATCTTGATTTTAGCACCAATGTAGCTCAAATTTCACCCACTTTTGAGGGTAATTACTTCTTGAGCATAGGGGAATGTTGGGTTGGCTTTGGAAATGTGATTTCATAAATGGAACCATCATGGAATTTTGAGTATTTTGGACCCAAAGCACAATGGTGTGATATATGTATAATTTATCTCGTTTAACTAGTAGATTGTGATTTTGATAGCATAGCACCTTGCGAAAGCTTCTCAGAAAGAGAAGTTGGAAATTTAGCGGATTCTTCAAGCTTTTTTTGACATCCAGGTAGGCTAGGTTTTCTCTCTTTTGAGATTGAGCTATGTCATAGTTTATTTATGATATTATGTTAGATTTGGGATGGGTTATAGGTATTGGTGATCAAAGTTGCGATACTTGGGTTAGTTGGACCTTTTAGGCAATCCAAAAATCATAACTTAGGTGTATTTTGACTTAGTTTCTTAGTTCTTTAATAAAACTTATATCTTAAAGCTAATTGAGACTTGCTTAGTGTCTAAAGGATGATTTAGATACTTTAGTCTAATTTGGGATAGAGTTTACTTTATAATGAATTTTGGGGATTAGTAGTGGGTATCTTTGACCCGTTAGGCCAAAACTTGAACTAATTGTGGTAGTCTTTTAAACACTCATTATATACTTAGAAAATACTTGCTACGGTAATGTTTAAGAGATTTGGCACTTGATGATTGTGATGGGTTAATAGTAAGAGTTGTTGTTTATTGGTTATGACATTGAGGGAGATATTGGTAGTATATACATACTTACTAGTTCAATTCTGGATATTGATGATGATATTGATGACATACATACCCGGTTAGAGCCTTAAAAGTTATTATGATATTGATTGTGAAACTACCGGTTTAAGTTTGAGAATTCTCTATGATATTGGTCATGATATTAGTGAAAAGATATTGGCGGTATTGCTTATGATATTAATTATATGATTACCGGTTCAATTCAAGCTATTACTTATAATATTTATTATATGGCACCAATTTAAATCCGACAACAGGGTATGGTGTTGATAAAATGGGTATTTGGTTGAGCCTGAGAATGGGAAATGGTTTATAGTGCGGTATGTTAGGGATGGATTCTAGTTTTATCATGGAAGATGGAAAATAATGGTGGTTCCATTTATGCTTTACTTGATGGTACCCTCATGGCTTATGGACTACACTTACTGGCTTATGGGGGCCAATTTTGTAGTTATAACTGCATGTGTTTAATACTTTATGTTATGATTATTATTCCGCTCATTTACTTATTTATGTATAATGATGTTGGAGTTGAAGCAAGTTTTCCTCTATCTTGACTTAGTTATGTTATCTTGCATTTATCGTATTTATATCATGATTTAGTTTAGTTGGCCGATAATTCATACTGAGTACCTGTGTTTTGGTACTCATACTATACTTCTGTACCTTTATGGTGTAGATCTGAGTACTAGTTGTTGTTGTTGATTCGAGGATCATGATGTGTTAGATTCCAGATGTAGGGTGAGTTCTTAGAGTCAAAGTCACCCCATTTCCTTCTATTTACCTATTCTAGTCTTTTGTTTTGAGATAGAATTGTATTAACTATTTTAGAACTTGGGTTGTATTTATAGTAGTTCTTGTACTAGCTCTACCAGGTCATGGGATGATTTTCTATGTTATTGCTATCTTTTTAAACTATCTCTATTATCTTGCTTATTAATTGTGTTGTATGGCCTAACTCCACCGTTATGAGGCATTTTCCACCAAGTTAGACCATTGTCAATAACTTTAAGCTATGGTTTGGCTTACCTCCTGGCGGGGTTTTATAGGTGCCATCATGTCTCGTAAATTGGGCCTTGACAAGTAAGTTATCCCAATACGCCTTGGTTATTTTCTATTATTTTCCTCGTCAAATTCCATCCTATATCATTGTAAATTCTTAGAAATTAGGTCTTTAAATCCTTAGTATTTAGGGGCTAGTTTTGGCCTCGATTTGTGTCCTGTTTGTGCTCAACTTTTGGTTGCACATTCTCTGTCCTTCAAGGGACCTCATGACAGATTTAATTTTAGATTTTATTTATGGACCCTGCTACCCCGTTCTTATCTCGAATTTTGAATTGACCTTTAATATAGCGTATGAATCTTCTTTTACCCCTAATAATGTGTAAATTGTTATTTTGATAGTGTGGTGGAGTTTTAGGATCATAGATAAAAGACGAGCAATTTATGGATAATTAAAGAATTATAGTTCGGCATCGAGGTAGGTTACAATCTATTGTTCTTAATGAGATGGTGTGTAGTGTACATTGCATGCTAGGTAGGTATGACAGGACATGTTTATGACTAGTGTATTATGAGAGCCTAATTAGGGAGTTTGGGAATAAGAAGGTGACCCGACCTTAGGTTAAAGTACTTGTTATGGATATATAAGGCTATAGAATCCTATCACTCAATAATATAAGCATGCTGACTATAGCCTAATGCTAAGTATCCTTTAGTATAAGGTTTCCTATTTGTCTTAGTGAACTTGATCATAGTTCCATGGATTATAATATTATTACTAAGCTAGTTGTACATTGTTGGGCCCGTGGCCAAGGTTATGATACCAGTTGGAGTTCAGATGAGTATATATCCTTACAAAGAACGTGGATTTAGTCTATGGACACTTAGAGGATGATTGTTGTATTGTTTGGATACTAGTTATGTCATGCATACTTTATGTGCATTCATGCTCACTTAGTGGTACGATTCCAACCAAATCAAGATTTTACTATTATTTTTTAAAAGAGGAAGTATTCCCACTTTTCAATTTCAAAACAGACATTTTTATAATGAAAATCGCATCACATTATTTAATGATTTATGAGATTTTAAAACTAAAGATGATATTCTTAAAAATAGACCAAGATTAATTTTGATCCATGATTTATCCACTCTTTTACCACTATTATTTACTTCGACCGAGAGAGATTCTGACCCTTTCTACTCTATTATGTTGATTTAGTCCCAGAGTTGATCTCGAACAATGGATTTATAAACTTATCCTCTTTTAGTCAGTTCAAGTCCGTGTAATAATTATATATACATCTCTCTGGTACTGGATGAAGTAGATTGATAATGATGATTATTGGAAATCCTAGATCAGGACCAGGTAGTGTATATGGATATTCTTGAATCCCCTAGGGGCCCCTTTATCCGTGAGCCACGTGTCGGATAAGAGAGGTCCTCGTAGGTCGTGCCCTTGCAAGATCTTGAGCTAAAGGTGGTTTATGCACTTGGTAAATTATGGCACTAAGATTAGATATGGTACTATGGATTTACTTTGCATTCATTCACTCATATGCATTGCCTATCACCAATATATTGTTTGATTTTTATATATATCATCTATATAAGGGGTTGTATAGGAATAGGCTAGGATTGTTGTTTTCTAAGTGCTGATTGAACCTTTCGAGCTTATGGGGTCCTGGTTAGGTATTGCTGTCCGAACTAGCTGATTACTGTATTTTCATCATTATGGTTAGTTCATGCTAGATTGATTATGGAATGATACCCAAGGTTTTTGATATGATTCTTATTCCTTTTCTTTTCATTGTAATTTATATTATTGATAGTTACGTCATGGTTAGACATTATGGTTAGGGACCTTAATTATGCCAACACTAGCTTTCCTACTTGGTTAGGATGCCTTGAGATGTTATGTTGGTTACATTAGGTCATTACCTTGAGTAGTACTGTATATATGTATGTATGTATAATATAATTGTATATCCTTCTCTTCCTTGCCTATTCATGCCATATATGTAATGTTGGCCTTTTATACTATTATATAACTTTCTTTCACCCTTTCTTACATATTGACTAGTGATATATAGTATTGCACCTTAGGCCTTGATTACTATTAGGATAGGATAAGTTTATCCTTATTGCTCCCTTAGCATTATCATGCTTAGTCAATTGGATAGTTTATATTCCCACTTTACATGTTATTTATGCTTGCATTATCTTTGGATCTCAGTCGACTGATGTATACTGAGTACCATGTGTTTGGCACTTATACTACACTTCTACAGCCTGCAGATCATAGTATGAGTTCTTGTCATTATTGTGTCCATAGTGCGGAGTAGATATGGATTGAAGATTTGGGATGAGCTCTAGACATTCGGAGTATTCCTGCTCTTCCTTATACTGATTAGACTTACCTCTATTTTGTATTTTGAAGACAGTTTGTAAAACATATTTATTTAGTATTTCACTTTGTACTCTGATTGTATTAGAAGCTCTTGTATTAACTTCACTAGGTCTTGGGGTTTCTTTATATATATATATATTAGCCTTCTATTATATTTATTTTGTTGTTTTCTTTTGTTTTTTTTGATAGTCCATTACTAGCTGTTCCAGACTATGTATCGGCTTACCTACTAGTGGGTTATTATTAGTGTCATCATGTCCTAAAAATTGGGTCGTAACATTTCTACATTATTTTTCCATTTTAGACCCTAATTTAATCTCGAGCAATGATTTTTCAAACTTATATTGATTTAGTCTCAACTCTATTTCGAGCAATTATTATATTCCTATTTCTCTCTTGTATTGGATGGAGTTTATGTTGGTTACTGGGGGTCCTAGTTCGGGACCAGGAAGTGTATACGGATATCTTAAGTCCCCTATGGGACTCTTTGTCTCATGAGCCTTGATACCTGAGGAGGATGGTCACCATAGGTCCTGCCTTTGTGAGCTACTGAGCTAGAGAAAATATATACACTTGGTACATTATGGAACTTAGTTGGTTGATGGTACTGGATTATTTTTGCACTCATTCATTAATATGCATTGCCTATTATCAGTATAAGTGTTTAACGTTTGTATTTATCAGTCTTATAAGGGTTGTATTGATATAAATTATGGTTGTTGTTTGCTGATTTCTTGCCCTTCCGACATCCCGATTAAAATTATTGGTTGTTTGGACTATCCGCTAACTTACTGTTTGGTTATTATTTCATTTCTCATACTGGTTGGTTATGATTTGATACCCGAGGTTGTTAGTATGTTTTTTATCCCTTTTCTCATATCATGGTAAGGTTTAATATTATTAGATCATGCTATGTTTATGTAGATTTATATTAGAGATCCTGATTATGCTAGAAATAACTCTCATATCACTTATAATCCTTGAGATATTAGACTAGCTCCCTCAGAGTAGTATCTTCGAGTTTGATTATCGGTATAACATTGATATATATATATGTGTGTGTGTGTGTGGTATATATGTGTGAGTCTGTGATATATATATGTGTGTGTGCGTATGTGATATATATAAGTATATATACATATGAAATCTTTCTTATCCATGGTTGTATATCATTTCTTCTTTTCTACTACTACTATTATACATCATATATACATTTCTTTACTCTACTATTGTATATGGTGTATCTTTTTTTTTTTTCACTTTACTACCGTATATTGGCTAGTTACTTATGGTATTGTTGTTTTGTCTTGGATTATTGGTATCTTATGATAGGTTTTCGTTATCACTTCATTAGTATTATCATGCTTAATTTTATAGATAACTTTTTATAATTTATATTTCCGCCTTATATGTATTTATACCTACATTATATTTGGAGCTCTGTCGGTTGATGTCTACTGAGCACCACGTGTATGATACTCATACTTCATTTTTACAGCGTATAAATCATGGTAAGAGTTCTTACCATTGATGTGTGCATCATGTAGAGAATCCATGGATAGACGATCAGGGGTGAGCTCCTGACATTTGGAGTGATTATGCTTTCCCTCTTATTGTTGGACTGATCTCTAATTTGTATTTTAGATTCATCTTGTTATATATTTATTCTGTATTTTATGTTGTACTACTGTTGTATTAGAATATCTTGTATTGACTTCACCAGGTTTTGGGGGTATATTTTCTTTCTTCTTGCCTTCTTTTTCATTGTTATCTAGTTTTGCTTCCACCTTTCGTATTAGTATTTTACTAGATTTTTAGGACTATGGGTTGATTTACTTACTAGTAGATCATGGTAGATACCATCATGACCTGAGAAGTTGGGTCATGACACCATCTCAAAATCATATGTTTAATGCATGATACAATCAATAACTAATAAGTTTATCATTCTAGGTTTACAAAGAATATCCACTAATGCATGAAATCACAAGTATGCCAGAAGGCCAATTCACCACTTGTTTAAACGAGCATTATCAAACCCAGTCATCAATCAAAAACATGTCCAAAGACTAATCAATCAAGTCACATTCCACCAAATTGATATCTATATTCTAATTCAATACACCTATTTCATTCACCAATCTAACCCTATTTTATTCATACCGAAATCGGTAAAGTCAGTCACTAATTAGTAATCCTTATACTCAAGTCATCACTAGTTTCAAGATACTATTCTATTAGAAATTATTCAACTACTCAACTCTATTCAAATTATAATTCTAGCTTGAGTCACACACCTTTACACTTCTTACTCCTTAGCACTTAGCCAAACTGGACTTTAAATTCTTAAGTTATAACACCACACCTTCTCATCATGATCAATTCTCCTAACTATCTTCCAATAATAATAAATCATAGTCCAAACACACACAACATCGAATTCAACATTTGTAAGGTATTAAAGACTAGTTGTATAGATTAGAGTTTCACCTTATTCCTCTATTGTTACCCGCATTCACATATTAAACTTATAAATCATCAAGTATGTCATAAAAACACAAACATCCATCAAGGGATCCACATAAAACACAACAACACAATATTATATCTTTATTACTTTAATTCCATTCTTTATACATCCCAACTTCATTCCCATATACCTAGACATGAAGTCTCCCGTCAAATTATAGTAACTACGCGTACCTAAGTCTACTACACATTAGACCATAACTTATCGAAGATCTTGGAACATGCAAGACATACCAAGTTTTTTCTTTCTTTTTTGTCATGCTTCCATCAGTTCACTTATCTTGAAATTAAATAATTATAAGAGTAATTAATCAATTACTCTTTGAATAACTACTTTGAGAATTCAACCCACTAATTATTTCCATATTCGTGGTCTAAAAAAATAACCCAAGGGTCAATTAACCATTAACTAGTTTTGTCTTTCTTAACCCATCTCCATTCATGGAGATTCAAAGTTAAAGATTCCATTATTAAAGAATTCAAGGCCCCCAACCATCAATTTCATGGTTTAGAATAGCTAATTCATGCTAGATATTATTAGCTAACAATCTAGAAGTAATTCTAGGTGATATTACCCAAACCCATAGCTTTTACCCAAAATCTCCTAAACTTAGGGTTCTAATCCCTAAAAATTTTACTATTCAAGATCATTCTAATAATTCTATGATGTTATTGAATTGAAGGACGAAGAAGATGATGGAAGAACTTACCTTAAAAAAAATTCCTCCCAAGACTTGTAAAATCTCCCCCTAGGGATTTGGGATGAAGCTTTTGAGTTAAAATCCCCCAAAATGTCAAAAATAAGTTTAAGTACTACCCCAGTTGCCGCTGCAGCGACCTAATTGTCACTGCAGTTTCCAAATTTTTAGTTTGGATAGTCTTCAGTAAAATGGTCATAACATTTTACTCCAGAAGTAGATTAATAAACAATTAATGACATTTGTAAGAATGCACATATATTTTCACCTGGTAGATATTGGACTCCATAACTGTTTATATTTTATGAGTAGTATTTGTTTGAAGTTGATCCTAGTTTAAACTTAGCCTGAAACTTAATAGGTAAGAACACTTCCAACTTAACTTTGACCTAGGAATATTATATGACCTTATTTCATGTATAATGCACCTCATACTATAGGATTTATCCTATAACCTATGCCAAATGAGATTCTTATGCCTTTACTGTAGATATTTTAAGTAATAATAGCATGGGTCATTACATAATGTTATAAATACTTCAAAACCTCTTTTGGAAAACTCTATGGTTCCTTACCTTCCATAGGATATATACTATTTTCAGTACTATCATACACATATCTACCCTAATGTTTCACCCTTTACACCACCTTCATCCTATTTAGTTTATCTTCTCATTCCATACATCTCTAGTTAATATGTTACTAGTGTACCTGCTCCAGATACTCTTTTAGTATTGATACCCAAAAAAAGATGTTGAATTGTTTTTGGCTGGCTATTGCATAGGAAAAACTACTCATTCACATCCATACCCAACCTAGCCAGCCTATCATAAGTTAGAGTCAACTCACTGCTGCAAAGTCTCAACATATAAATCAATTTTGGTGCCCCTTGATTTCCATATATCACACATTTCTAACTAACATTTTCAACCTGACCCTAAAGTTTTTGATAGATGCATTTGATGTTCAATGTAGCTGTGGTATGTAGATTTTCAAGAGGTTATCCAACCTTAATAAAGTATTTTCTTTCCTTTCAAATCTTTCTAACCACACAGGATGCTTTTTTGGGTCTCTTTGTAACAACCATCATGGTTATTTTTTTAACTTTTATGCACTTTGATCATTTTACCCTTTATAGTAGTTGTCTTATGGTATTTTTTGTATGCAAGAATAGGTGAAATGGTTCTCGAGGTGGTTGATTGAGTATTATGTGAGTTTTTCATTTTGAAAGGTTAGAAAGTTGATATAGTTGACTTTATCCAACATTCTTAAAATTTGAGCTTGTATTAAATTTTTTTTCTATGCATCAATTTTGGAATGTGATTTTGGATTAGTAGGATTATTTGTTTGTATCATGAGATATTCAAATGAGTTTTGGAAGATATTTTGTATTTTGGAAGTTGGAAACTTAATAGAGTTGATGAAAGTCAATGTTTGAGGTTAGAAAGGTAATTTTTAAGTTTTGATGATTCTACTAGGCCAGGAGGGTAATATTTAGTCTAGTTAAATGTTTAATTTAATTTTCGAGTCTATTTGATGAGTTTTGAGTGGTTGTTTGAAAATTTAGAGATTTCGATGTTAATAGTTGACTTCAATCATCATCTGGTCAAGATGACCTCTTTTGAGTATTTTGATGATTCTATTGATTTATAAATGTCATTTTAAATAGTAGCACATTCGTAATTGGGTGATTCATTTTGAGTGAATTTTTAAACATTTTGAGTGATTTGACCTTGTTTATGTAAAATTTATCAACAAAACAATTGTTATTAGTTTTAAATATTTATAAATTATTCCTAGACTTCCTATATTTTAACAAATTATAAAGCTGATCTTGAAAGTTTGGTGTAATTTTTATTAGTTGAGATCGAGTTCCTATTGCAGTTTATGAACTAAATTTTTTAACAAGCAAAATTATTGTTTGATTAGGCAAACAAGCATGATGTTTCGACTAAATGAGTTGAAACATCACTGCATGAGGGATTTATGAAATTTTTAGTGAAAAATAAAATTGTTGGTGCAAAAAGGTGCTGATACATACTTTTATAGATTAGAACTAGGGGTTTTAGTGATGGAAGAAGGCCTTTACAGACCAAAATCGCACCTGAACCATGTATTTAATTTCAAACTTTGTTCCTCCATTAAAAATTGATTTTTAGGAGTTTGGAAGCTTCAATTAAGGTAATATTTGATAAGTTTTCTCCTACAAACATTGAGTATATGTTTTTACCTTATCATTAAAGCTTTAAAGATCTCATAATAATGGAAATATGAACTTACTTCTTGCAATTCGTTAAAAGTTATCAACAACTTATTCTCAAAACTCATAATTAAACAAGATAATCATGCAATTCAAGACTTGAACAATTTCATACTCTCATAAACTTGAAATATAGCAAAATAATATGAATTCATCTTGAAAATACGAAATTCTTTAAGAAAACTAAAAATTTTGGGCACAAGAACGAAAGGGTGTTCTTGTTCAAAACCCACATACCTCAAATTTGTAAATTCGAATGAACTTTTGATTCCGGAACTCTATTCATAAAATTGTTAGGTGCTTCTTGAAGATCTCGACTTGGGGATTATGATTCTTGAATCAACTTTATATTCCTACGACTGAATTTTGAGGGATCTTGATTTTTGTTTGGGACTAAGGGGTGTTGTTCTTGAGAGAAAATTGGAAGGAGTATATTTTGATGTTTTTGGAGGATAATTCCGTGTTTGTGGCTTATATAGGGGGTGGCTTATATAGGGGGTGGGAAAATGACCATTTTATCCCAAAAACGGAGTGTTTAAGTCACTTGGACCATAATGTATGGCGCACACACCTTATCGCACACATTAGGGTGTGCGTTGTACACCTTATCGCACACATTAGGGTGTGCGTCGCACACCTTATGGCATACCTTAGGTTGTGTGTCGCACACCTTATGTTAGGTGACGTACTCTACTTTGTAAAATCACAACTTCTTGCTCGGGTGTCGGATTTTTGCAAAATTGGTATCGTTAGAAAGATAATTCGAAGAGATTTTATTTGATATATAGTAGGACACCCATTTCATCAGATACAAGGAGTTATGGTCGATTGAAGTTGACTCAAGTTTTGACGCTCACTAAAACTCGAACGATAGGAAAGCTTTCAACTTTACCTTGAGTTAGTGGATCTCTATGATCTTAATTCATGCTCAAATAGGTTCCCACACAACCTAATTGATTAACATACCAAATTTGCATAGTACTTATGGCTTTTGGAACATCTACACGTAGAAATGACGGTTTTCGTTCTAGCCCGAAATGTGGGGTGTTACATTATCTTTCCCTTGGGATCATTCATCCTCGAATGTTACTCTTTAGGTTAAGAATACAGAGAAAACTGAGGATACACAGTTGAAATAACTTATTAAACTAAATCTATATCTTTCTAAACTTTGGCATACTTTGATGAATGTATATACTCATGATAAGAATAGTTATCTAACTGAATCTTTGATTAGAGAGGAGCTAAATGATGGAAGGCTGTTACCTTCGTCTGAATCTGAGCTAACTTGCCCTTTTTACTTATTTATGAAGAGCTGACTCATGCTGAGAGTTTAGAATTTGCTTGATGTGCTCATGGTACGATCGTACTTATAGACTGCGAGGTGATAGTTTATACAGGAACAAATCATGAAAAAATAAGGCTAAGATCACACAATGGGTATCACAGTGTCTGAGCTGGAATACTTGGAAAACGAAGATCGTTCGGTGAATACTTATAAACTGAATCATGACTAGATATCCAAATTCTGAAACTGATGCCTGATACATATACTGAGCTGAATTCGCAATTGCGAAACTATTTCGGAATAACCGTACTTATGAAACTTCAGGTAGTAAAACTAGGCTAGTTCAAAAAATGGAAATCCATAGAAATCTATGTGCCTGATTGTTAAACTGGACTGCTGTCTATCCAAACTGAATCATACTAGATACTCATGCTCAAGTGGAGGGTTTCTTCAACACCCCTCTAGGAAGTTCTAACGATTTGAAGGAGCCAAGAATTTTGGTCAAGATCTGAACAAGACATCTGAATAAGGGATTACAATATTGCTACAATTCCATAGCTTGGAATCATAGACCTTTGAATCGTAGAGTGGGGGGTAGAATTTACTTGGCTTTAGGCAATGCATCACCTTACTTAAAACTTAGACACACTTCTAAAATATTCTATCAACTATTCCTTTACCCTAAAAACCATACTTATTGATTCACCTTCTAATTCTAACAAGGCCATTGATATTTCCTTCTACTCATGTCTAAACTAAACTAAATTCCCTCACCATCTTCAAGCCTAACTGGCAATCACAGGGTACACCACATAACACTGTACTACTAGTCTGAACTGTAATTCAACACACCCTGCACTTCACAACTTCTCATCTCATGAAAATATTCATTACTACTCCAACGGCCACATTCAACCTCGTACTAGACATTTTACTAATGTGCAGTGCATTCATCTAAATATACAAACATGATGTTCAAGCCTCACTTCTATAACCACATATGCACTTCTAAATACACTCCCCCAAAATACCTTTGTCACAACTTACAAACCTCTATCAAGAACAACTTCCATGCACTACTCCTAAGAAGACATACATAAGATTTCAACTACCCAAACATCTCATATAAAACTTCGACTAACCATGCCGGGTATTACAGACTTGGCTTCAATCTTACTTCACACTTTACTGCCTTAGCTAAAATAAGCATACAACGATCTTCCAGTAACAAGAAATGTTTACTCTCTCCCATCCAGATAACTGGTTATTATCACTATCTTGATCGAAGAAAAGGTAATAGAAGGTTAGAACATGAGGGCCTAAAATATGATAGGATACTATGAATAACTTGACACTCAACTGAGGCTTGAGGAATAGAATATATAGCATCATGGACTTATCAAAGAAGTATGATCTGAGGACATGCAAGATATAAATTCAAATTTCTCTGATCATTAAAAGTATTGCTTGAGTACTTGGAATGACCATATTGTAAAGCTTAAGTACATGAGTCATGAGTTGCATGACCTGAATTTTGAGTTCATAACTTATGGAATGTGATTTCAACTGCTGAAAGAACTGGACCTCCTCATTTTTGGGAACTATGAGAGTACATAATTCTCCATCATATGCATGAACATGAATTACAATCATGGAACTGAACGTAAGGCATGAGTAGGTATTGGGACAACTGAAAATACTGAAATAAGATTGGGTCAAGCATTAATCTTTCTTACAGCTATTCTACAACTTACTGGTACATCTACTAGAATCTGAAGGCTTGACTTGGTTACTTGTTCTATCATCTCTCCCTTAGATGTTAGACATCACTCTGAGGCTGTGAACCACTATATAAACTCTAGTCTAACTACAATCACTTTACTCTAGAGTCTGGGATATAGCAACGCACATGAACAAAAGAACTTAACCCGAATGACTACACCTGAAAGCGTAAAACCAACTTCTAATACTCACTTCTGAGCTACACCCTATCTTTCTATAGCCCCAATAGTCATCATATAATACTTGAACACTTACTAACTTTGAATCTGCACGAGCATCCCCATAGCTGGAGTGTACACCATCTAGTTCTTCAACTCTTATTCTTATTAGCTAAATCTTTAAAATTTCAAACTTAGATTCTAACGCTTAACATGGGTATCTCCAAACCTTTGATGGACCATACAACTTCTGTCATAGTCTACCAATATCACGCTTGTAAACTTATGTTTCTAAACCATGAGAATCACATTCATACTTAAAAAGAATCAACATCTTCAATCATAACTCCTTAACTTAGCTATCAAGAACATTACTTATTATCTAACTAGTCTTTCTCCACTTAACATCTCAACGGTACTACTGACCACACAACATGTAATAATCCTCAAAAAAATAAAATAATGCAGCCCCATAGCACCTTGGGCATACTTCTGCATCATATATACAACGTCAAACTTGATTACGAATCAAGTAAACTTATGCTCTTGCATACACTGTTCAAGCCTATTATATCACTTCCCTATAACTAGCATCACTAACCAGGCAATTATTACATCACCTGATGACCATCAACTATTCAAACTTAAGGTTTAGTTCTAAACATGATTAACAATAAAACCTCATATACTATTCTCACTTGGAAACTATAAAATAAAGCATAAAAAACACTAGTCTACTAGAACTTCATAAGAACAATAATTGAGCAAAATTATATGGCCTATCTTATTTATATCTACTAACGCATCCTCCTTCTACACATCATTACTATTTACCCTTCTTATACATCTAAACTCCTTCATAGCTTTATAAGTTTCAACTAAACTTTCTCTTGCAATCTCAGGAAAGCCTAAATTAACAACGGTCATCCACCAAGTACTTCCATCAAAACCTATACTTTTCTAGCACAACAAATACCATCAATAACTCTTTTCTTACCTCAAGCAAACAACAATCCACCTTAACTAATAATCTCCTTCTCTAACTTTCACTAAACTAATAAACAAGGGTATATCACTTCATTACTAATTCAATCATAAGCAAAAATTCAGCTATACATATTTAATAAATTGCTCTTACCACCTTTATTGTCAACACACTTCTAAACCCACACTTTTAACTAACACAAGAACAACAAGATAACCAACAAGTTGCTAGTGAATCGAAATAGGCCTCACATGGCTTCACTAGACTTTGGTTTTGTGTTTTGAATAAGAAAATAAGATAAATAACAAAGCAACTATGCTAGTGAATCGAAAGAGCTTCACACGGCTTCACTAGACTTTGGGTTTCAAAAACACCATGATAACAAGATTACATATTACAAGATATAGAAACTTTACACATCAAATTCAATGATCTAAGAATACACATCTTGCTCTATCTTAATGAAATGACTCAAAATAATGAGGGTATAACTTTAAATTTGAGGGACTTATAACACACTAGAAGTCTCCTCTCAAGCCAATTTGTGAGACTTTTGAAAATTCTTGCTAGCAAGTCTGAGAGCATTGTCAGGGGAGGAAAATGGAACTTGCCGATAAGGTTACCTTAAGAACAGTACATAGATAGAGAAGTATAGATTATCATTATGGATTCTGAGGAGAAATATAAAAGCATATCTGACTTGGGCTTAGTGCACGATTTACAAACATGGTAGAGTACTTCAATCTTTGGAACTGAAAAGCACTGATAGGATACTCTCTAGACTTCTTATAATTCCATAACTATCTATGAAGATTTAAGCTTAACCATTTCTGATACCTTTAAAATAAGGCAGAGATGGCCTGAATAGAGTAAGATGAGAATCTGTATAAGTTTCTTGGAGAACCTTTCTATAGCACGATCTGAGACTTGAAAGAATAGAGATATTTCCTAAATGCCTCGTAGCCTCTCGAGGAAAAGTACAGACGTCCCCGTACCATTCCGCAAGACTCTACTAGACACGGCTTCACAGACATCCTAGGACTCTTGAACTCTATGCTCTGATACCAAGTTTGTAACGCCCCAAAAATGGGTCCCGAGATGTCACACGGTGCTTAGGGTCATAAGTGACCCCAAGATAACCCTTCTACTGGCGTAACTCATAAGAAATTGAGTAAAAAGTATAAATCTATACAAATTAGCTAAATCAACTCTTTTCTAAATCTGATCAATACAAAACTGAATTTACAAGATTATAACTCTTCTTTACAAATCAAAACTGAAACTAAATACATCAACATCTACTGACTGTCTATGAAGCCTCTACTAGTACTGACTTTAGATAGCCGGGTCATGACTTCCAACTATCCAAACTCAATATGACTGAATAAAGAAAACACAATACTTCTCGAACAATATAACTGACTTAAGCCCTTGAATCAAAAGGACTCATCACCTGCTGACTGGAAGCTTCGAACTGACTGAATCTGAATATGCATACTAAGTCTTATACCTACATTGTGAGACAATGTAGCACATAGACGTATATGTGGATCAGCACTTTGGGAATGCACTAAGTATATGGGGGTGCAATGCAATAAGTAAACAATATCATCATAGTTTATAAAATTATGCATGCTGACATAAATGACTCATATAGCTTGAATAATATCTGAAATATAAATCTCATAAATCATAAATAATAAAGCATGTATAAATCTCATGAGTCATTTAACTTACTTCTAAAATCTGTAGTCTTCACTTATTCTCAAATCTTGTAAGCTAGATGAAATTTGAAACTCATTCTGTATAGTAAACTCTTTATCTCAATACTTTAAATCAATAAAACTATTTCAAGAGAGGGGGACATCTTTGAGAGTTTCTTCTAACCGACATAAACCATGCAAGCTACATGGAGTCCAACGTCTTACCCATATTGGGGAGAGTTGTTCTATCCTTGCCATCAGATAGAACCTTAACTTTAGTGATCACTATCTTAACCCACTTGGGGTATATCAAAAACCTACGGGGGCACATAGTTCTGGGGCATGGACCTTAGAATCAAGCCCAAATCGGTGCTAAATACTACTCCCTTACTTAGCTCAAAACTTTAGAAAATCCACCTTAAAACATTTCAATAATATGCAATGGGATCTAAAACGCATCCCCTTTATCTCAAAATCAAGAATGTGGATTTCTTTCTTAACTTAGGGTCAAAACTCACTTCTTTCTTGAAATCTTGATAGACTTATCATTAAAGCTTTAAAGATCTCATAATAATGTAAATACGAAAATACTTCTTGCTATTCTTTAAAAGTTATCAACAACTTATTCTCAAAACTCATAATTAAACAAGAAAATCATGCAATTCAAAACTCAAACAATTCCATACTCTCATAAACTTGAAATATAGCAAAATAATATGAATTCATCTTGAAAATACAAAATTCTTTAAGAAAACTAAAACTTTTGAGCACAAGAACGAAAGGGTGTTCTTGTTCAAAACCCACATACCACAAATTTGTGAATTTGAATGAACTTTCAATTTCGAAACTCTATTCGTAAAGTAGTTAGGTGCTTCTTGAAGATCTCGACTTGGGGATTATGATTGTTGAATCAACTTTGAATTCCTACGGTTGAATTTTGAGGGATCTTGATTTTTGTTTGGGACTAAGGGGTGTTGTTCTTGAGAGAATTGGAAGAAGGAGTATATTTTGGTGTTTTTGGAGGATAATTCTGTGTTTGTGGCTTATATAGGGGTGGGAAAAGGACCATTTTGTCCCAAAAAACGGAGTGTTTAAGTCACTTGGACCACAATGTATGCAACGTACACCTTATCGCACACATTAGGGTGTGCGTCGCACACTTTATCTCACACATTAGGGTGTGCGTCGCACACCATATGGCATACTTTAGGTTGTGCGTTGCACACCTTAAGTTAGGCGGCGTACTCCACTTTGCAAAGCCATAACTTCTTACTCGGGTGTCGGATTTTGGTAAAATTGGTATCGTTGGAAAGATAATTTAAAGAGATTTCATTTGATATATAGTATGCCACCCAGTTCATTATATACAAGGAGTTATAGTCGATTGAATTTGACTCAAGTTTCGACGCTCACTAAAACTCGAACGATAGGAAAGCTTTCAACTTGACCTTGAGTTAAGGGATCTCTATGATCTCAATTCATGCTCAAATAGGTTTCCACACTACATAATTGATTAACATACCAAATTTGCATAGGATTTATGGATTTTGGAACATCTAGATGTACAAATAACGGTTTTTGTTCTAGCCTGAAATGCGGGGTGTTACAGGTAGCATTTTTGTGGGACCTAGTTATCCAGCCTACAAGATATGTGGTAGGAATCATTAGGGTAAGCGTTTGGATAGTAGAACAGGGTATTACGAATGTGGGAAATGGACCACAGGTTAAGGGATTGCCCTTTTGTGACAGCGGGTAATAGGGATGTTTTTACTCAAGCTCAGTCTACTACTTCAGCAGCCTAGTCAAGCCGCCCAGCTCTACAACAGGATGCGCCATTCAGTATTGGTGGCGGTCAACGTCAAAATTGATTTTATGCTTTACCGTCCTATCAGGAGTAGGATATCTCCCAATATGTAGTCATTGGTATGCTTCATGTCTTTTACCTTAATCAGATTCAACCCTTTCTTGTGTTACTGCACTTGTTGTTGTGAACTTTGATGTAAATCCTGAGAATTTTTCTAAATCTTTCTCAGTTTCTACTCAAGTGGATGAGTCAGTTGTCTATAAACGAGTATACATAGAAAGTGCACAATTAAAATCCTCCATAGGGTCACTTTAGAAGATTTAATAGATCTAGAGATGATAGATTTTGATGTCACTCTAGGCATGGATTAGTTCTGTTCACGCTATGCATAAGTTTATTGTCGTACCCGAGTGGTGAATTTTCAGTTCCCTAATGAGTCAATCCTCGAGTGGGAGATAGTTCAGTATCTCCCAAGGGTTATTTTTCTCAGGCCTCAAATCCCATTAGGGTGGATAGGTACGTGTAGCCATAAAGCCCCGAGAGCACCAACCTATAACCTTGTGCTTTTCGTGTATGTAACTATGATAACCAAAGGTTCTTCCATATATGGATGTAATGCATCAATAAGAATAAACAGTAAACCAAAACTATGTATACAAACTTGGTCGTTGGGGACACAATATCTATAAGATAAGACACTATTATGCTTAACTTTACATTAGTCTACAAAGCCTCTAAAAAATACATAGATTTAGTTAAGGTCGATATAAACTCCTGCCTTACTCTTAACTACTGTACAATACCAAAACTTACATAACAGAATCCAAAAGCCTCAAATTAACCAAGAGTTCATCAATAGCCGTTGGATATCCTGTTCTCTTATTGGGGAGGTGTATTAGCTAAAGCACATTTGCCTGCAACATAAAATACAAGTCCCCTGAAGGGATGTCAGTACAAAAATATGGGTTGAATATGCAATAATGGAAATCATTATACATAATACAAGAGCTCAAAAAAATTAGGTACAAGTGTTTAGATAGTGGTAATAGACCACCGTTATATATACTTGTGAGATCATGTACATTACATTCTGTTATTTGTTTTACCTTTCTTACTTTATAATCTTTGTAAATTATATAATACAAATGAACAGTTGATCAATGGTAAATACACAAATTGGTATCAGCCTATACTAGGCTTACGCCCTGGAGCTGCCACCCATATATAAACAAATTGGGATCGACCCATGCTAAGATTTCGCCCCAGACCTTCCACCCACATATAAAAGGATCGGGATCGTCCCATGCTAGGCTTATGACTCTAAGTTTCCACCCATACATAACCAAATTTACATTAGTTTATTTAGCCTTTAAGGTTGTTAGTTTGGTGGTCATAACATTATTGTACCTTGGAGCAATAATTTACCAGTAAGAGATATGTGAATAAAAACTTAATGAAATAACAATGAGGTAGGGAGATTTTTGTACATAAATGAAATATTTAGGAGCTAAAAGTAACACATGTATCTTATATTACTTACAAGATCCTGAAACTTGCTAGTGAAAGTAAAGATGTATACTTAATAATAAGCATGTAGTGAGGTATTTTGACATATTAGGAAGTGGGTATAAGGTCGTTGGATACATGGGAGATCATCAGCTACCACTATGTATCATTTTCTATAGGAGAATTTTAGATGCTTAATTTTTAACACAAGTGTTGGATTTCATGCCAAAGAATACGAAATAGAGTAGTCTTACATACCTTGTTGTATAACTTTTCTATTAACCCAAATTAACGTCCGGCTTTTTGGATTATTTATCTACAATAAATTATAAGGTAAAACTAGTATTGCAACTAACCAACATAATTGGATTATTTAACTTTACGAAAATAGTAGACGGGCAGTAAGCCCATAACTTATCAAATCAAGGGTGTTATTTTAACCCTTTTCTCCTCCAATGACATCCATATACCATACCAATTCTTATAAGGTCCCCTGAATCAAATTTGTCTTTATTATACCATCAAAACACATACGTACATATGCAAGTGGTATTCTCTTGGTCCTCGGGAACTATGGAGATTTTATTGTTCTTGGAATACCCATCAAGAAATAATTACCAACATGGTGAGTTTCCTTTGACTAAAACTCTAAAAAAAACTAACCAAAAACCCTAGCCAATAAATGAATGACTATGACCACTGTGGGTGGGGCTAACCCACCGAAGGATTATCCAGCTTTACCGTCAAAGATTAAGCCTCATACTGACTCACTAAAATCATCAACCCCTAATATACCAAACTTTTTCAATGTCCTTAAACCTAAACCCATTTTTAATACACCTATAATACCTCTAAAACCAGTTATCATATTGCATAGCGAATCAAATATCACGTGAAAATCTTCAGAAGTAAAGGCTGTAATAGTGAAAGAAAATGTACAATATGCAATAGTAGGGAAGTTTTTGTATAGTAAGCTTGACATAAAGGAATTATGTAGGAGCATCCCTGGTCAATGTGGTATGAAAAGTGAATGTTCGATAGGAGTTTTGGACTTAAGACACATTTTGATTAGGTTGACTATTTTGGAAGATTATGTTCAATTGTTGTTAGTTTCAGCTTATTATGTTAAAGCAAATGATATGTTTTGGCAAATGATAACACTAAAGTGGGATCCATGGTTTAAGCCAGAAGTTGAGACAACAATAGGGGTTACATTGATTACATTCCTTGATCTTCCTCCAAACTTTTTTGTATAGTAAGCAATATTCTCTATTGCATCTGAAAAATAGGAATCCAGTGATAGTAAATGTAGCAACTAAAAACCAAATGAGACCAAGTTGTATGAAGGTTAATGTGGAGGTCGATTTAGTTGCCAAGTTACCATAAAAAATAAGAATTAATGAGGATGAGGATATAGCAGGTGAAATCAAATCTAAATGGATCAAGGTGCAATATGATTACATTCCCAAATATTGTAGGGAATGTTGTTTACAAGAGCATGATGAAAATACATATGGAAAAATACATCCAGAGCTTTTTGACAGATATAAAGAGGCTGAAGAAACAATTGAAACATAGATAGGTTCAACAACAAATTAGAGAAGAGTTCTAACAAGTGGTAAAATTAAAGAAAATAATCAAAATAAAATGGAATGGATGAAAAGAAGAAAGAATAAATAAAAGAAGGATAAGTATGGTCATATTGAGAGAGAAGTTGAAATCAAAGTTGATAAACCTTTTGATGCATTAAGGGATATTAAATAAATGAAAGAGGAAAGGGAGTTATTAGAGATAAATGCACAATGGCAATCAGCCAAAAAACAAAAGCAATCAACAAAAGAATCCACAAAAGAATGGGTGACACAGAAGTTTTACAATCATGACTCATCCAAGGGGGAAGGTTGAAAAGATGCAGAGGAAAATGAAGAAAATCAACATAAAACAGATGAATCAGGATCAACATAAGGGCAAGTTGTGCTTGCAATATTTGAGGATAAAAGGCTATGAAGAGAATAATGAAAAAGTTCTTCCTTTAGCAATAAAAGAGAATTTTAATCATAAGGAATTAAGAAAGAAAGTTGTAGATGATATGGATGCAACAGATATAGAGCAAAACATTAAACAAGTGGCAAAAATAAGAGATTTATCTCCAAACTAGATAGATAGAATAAAGGAAGACCAAATAAACAAAAGAGAAAAGTCGGTGGAGATAGAAAGAAAGCACAAGCTTTTTCAAGAGTTACTAGGGGTGCAACAGCCAAAAATAACCAATGACAAATGCTCTAATATGGAATATCATATCAGTGGATACTCAAAAAGCATTCACTATATTAGTAAATATGCACAAAAAATACAGGTTCTATTTTGTTGAATTAATGGAACCTTTTCAAGGAGTAAGTGAATAGGAAAGATATAGAAGGAAGTTGGGCCTTCAACATGCAATTTCTAATACAACTGAGAAAATATGAGGGTTTGTAGATGAGATGTTTAAAGTATAAGTAATTAAAAATGAGGAACAACAGTTGACTTTGCAATTATGTGATTAAGATCATGAAATAAAGCACTTAGTAATTTGATATATCTAAGATGTACAATGGAGGAAAGATTATCACTGTGGGAATTATTAGAAGACATAGCTACTAATGCAAAGATACCATAGCTAGTAAGGGGAGATTTGAATGTAATTCACAATGGAGAAGAAAAACTTGGTGGGTTACCAATTACTGATATAGAGGTAAGAGATTTCACCATTGTATGATGTGTGTCTATTAAAAGATGCGGGACATAAAGGGAGCAAATATAAATGGTGGAACGGTAGAACAGATGAAGATGGCATTGTCAAAAGACTGGATAGGATTATGTATAAATTGGAAATATTAAGCCGATATCCAGTCTTGGAGGTAGAGTATTTGATCAGAAGTGGTTCAGACCATACTTCACTATTGATTAATCTTAAAAGCAGCAACAAAAAGGTAAATAAACCATTTAAATTCCTAAATTTCTTGATTAAGGAGGAATCCTTCAAAGAGTTAATCAGGAAAAATTAGAAAACTGACTTTGAAGGAAATTCATTTATCGTATTTCAACATAAGATGAAGAAAGTGAAGAAAGCTCTAACACAATGGAGAAAGGAAACTTTTAGGAATGTTTTTCAATAAATTACCGCTTTGGAAGATACAATAAAGGTGATGGAACCAAATTTTGAGGAGGATCCTACTGTGGAAAATAGAGAAAAACTGCATATGGAACAAGCCAAATTTATGAGATACTAGAATGTTGAGGAAAAATTTTGAAAGCAGAAAGAAGGAATGAAATGGTTCAAAGATGGAGAAATAAACACAAAGTTCTTTCATGCAATAGTGAATGGGAGAAGACACAGGTTGAAAATAAGAAGAATTTAAGATAAGAATGGCCAGTGGCTAGAGGACCAGGGAGTAATAGCAAAAACAGCTGTAGATTTGTACAATAAAAAGTTTACTAAGTAGAATTAAGAAAATGATTATGATATAATTGATGAGTTACCAAGGATGATTATTGAGGAACAAAACAATGAGTTACGAGAAATACCAGAAAAAAGGAGGTCAAGCAAGCAGTTATGGGTTTAAATAAGAGTAGTGCAGGAGGACCATATGGTATGACTGGAGCTTTTTTTCAAGATACTTAGGAGATAATAGGGAAGGATATTTATAGAATAGTGAAAGTGTTTCATTGTGGGAAAAGTGACCAAGATTTGTAACTCATACAAATTTTGTACTTTTACCCAAGAAGTCAAATATAACCACTTTCTCTGACTTAAGACCAATATCCCCTGTCAACTTTGTCAATAAAATTTTCTCAAGGATTATTCATGAGATAATTAAAAAATTATTTCCTAGTATTATTTCTATGGACCAATTTGGCTCTATACAAACAAGGAGTATCATAGAAAACATCTTGCTGGTACAAGAGATAATTACTGAGATTAAAAAGAGAGGCATGCCACCAGACATGGTGATAAAATTAGACATGATGAATGCCTATGATAGAGTGAAATGGGTATTCCTGATGATGGTTTTAAGGAAGTTTGGATTTGGGAAAAGAATTATTGGCATGATCTTCTGGCTGGTCAGCAGTAATTGGTATTCTATACTAATCAATGGATAGCTAAAAGGTTTTTTCAAATCTATGAGAGGGGTCAAACAAGGTGATCCACTATCTCTTACTCTTTTTATCATAGCAGCAAAGATGTTATCTAGATCACTAAACAAATTAATGACAATGAAAGAGTTCAAAAGATGTCCCTGGATCAATTATCTTGCATTCGCAGATGAAATGATCATTTAATGTAAGGATGAAATAAGAACTATGCAGCTAATAGAATCAACTATTGAGAAGTATGATAGGGTGTCGGGATAAAAAATCAATAAAGATAAGAGTGTTATTTATTTTCATCACACTGTTTCACAAGGAGATGCAATTACTGTAGAGGTGGTTATAGGAATACTGAGAAAGCAGCTTCCATTTACTTACCTGGGTTGCAATAATGTTTTGCAAAAGGAAATAGAAAGTATATTATCACCATATTATGTAGAAAATAGGGTCAAAACATCAGGCTTAGAAAGGAAAGTTACTGTTTTATGGTGGAAGAGCAGTATTAATAAAACTTGTATTGCAAAGTATACCAATACATTGTTTGTTAGTCATGAGCCCTCCTTTGAATGTGTTTACACACATACACAAAATGATTACTCAATTCTTTTGTAGAAGCTGTATAGGAGGTAAAGAAAAACATTGGACAAAATGGAAGAATTTATGTTTGCCACAGGATGAGGGAGGTTTGGGAATTAGATAGTTACAGGATGTATCAATGGAATTTTTTTTGCAAGCTTTGGTGGAATTTTAGAACTAAAAAGTCTATTTGGAGTACATACATGAGTAATAAGTATTGCAAAAAGAAAAATCATAATCAGGTGATAGGGAGGACAGAAAATAATGGATCTCATGTGTGGAAGAAAATGTTGTAGGCAAGGGATCTAATTGAACATCAAATTGGATGGAGAATGATAGGAGAAACATCTTTAATATGACATGATAATTGGATTGGATTAGGAGATTTATATACCACTTACTGGTGAAAATTTCCCTTAGGACCAGAGGTACCAATTTGTATGGGAACTGGCCAAAATTGGTGGATGGGAAGAAGAAATTCTAAATAAAATATCACTAGCTAAATATGCTAGTTACATAGTGGATAATGTCAGAGTTCCATAGGAAGAAAAGAGTAGTGATAATCCAATATGGATGCTGGATAGAAAAATGACAATTTACAGATAAATCTACCTGGGAATATAAAAGGTATAAGGAGCAAACAAACACCATTTACAGTAACATTTAGGTTAAGGTGTGCCATTTAAGATGGATTTTTATGTGGAGGGCATGGAAATTCAAGGTTTTAGTAAATAATAGAGTTAGAAGATAGGGATATGAGGGACCTTCAAGATGATAGTGTTATGAAGATCCTAATCAGGAGACCATGTAACATATTTTTCTCAAAGCATTTTCTGCTAATAGGACGTGGTCCTATTTTGCTTCTTGTGCAGGTATCAACATACATAATCTTCCACTTATGGAGGTTATAATAAGGTGGTGGAATGTTGATGTACAAGGACTGGTTCCATATTGTAATATTATACCAACCATTATAATATGGTAATTATAGAGAAGGGGAAATTATAGCAAGCATGAAGGAATACAAATAGAATACCAAAAAGTATTCTGAATGTTACTAGGAATTTATTGATGCTACTGAAGGTGAAAAAACCAAAGAGGAACTTTCCAAATAGCTGGAGAGGAATTTTGAAGAAGTTGGAAACAAATTCACCCCTCTAAAGGTGTTAAAGTTCAAATGGGAACTACCTCAAATTGAATGGCTTAAATATAACACAAATGGTGCTTCCAAAGGGGATCCAGGACCTAGTTCCTATGCATTTTGTGTCGGGGATAAAAAGGGTGATGTATTATATGCAGAATGCAACCAACTGGAGGATACAACTAGTATACAGACAGAAATAATAGGTTTATTACAACAAATGCGTATGGCATCATGCAAAAAGAATAGACATGTCCATGGATTATTATAGAGATGGTGGATGACATATAATATCTATTAGAAGGGAAGGTGCATAAATTTCAATATACACTCAGATATGGAAATAAATTAGTTGATTTTTTAGCTAACAAAGCATTAGATAAAGGCAACTTCAGATGTTCAACATTCATCAATCTAGAAAGCACGAGAAGGAGAATACTTAATAGTGATAAGAGACAATGCCCATATTTAAGAGTATCACCATGAAAGGGGTGATGGGGCTGGGAAGGCTTAGCATACAGTTTTTGACAAAGAATATTTACTAGAGCATAATAGTAAGCAAAAAAGGTGAAGTGTTATCTAGCCTATTTACTTCAGCCGACAAAAAGGGACCAGCAGAATGAAAGGATCCTAGGTTGAATTAATCTTGGAGAACCTAGAGCTTGAACTTCCAATATTTAGGGTGGTGCATTGAAGCTACCCCTGCACTTTATTCCAGCTCTACCTACAAATAGAAGAGAATGAAAATACAAAGGAGATTAACAACCTAAAGTAGTATAGCTTACCAGATGAAAGGATGAGCTACTAGGAGACCTAATCCTATAGAGTGTTACAGTATTACACCATCAATTGGAGATCTTATCTAGAAAAAGGGAAGAAACAAACAAAGCAATAGTGATATCCAAAACAAGCAAGGAAAGAAAGAAATAATACTCTTGATAGCTGATAAAGCTTGAAATGGTGGGATTAAACCAACAATGTTGATCACACAAAGAAGAAGAGTGATAAAGGCAGCATCCATCAGAAACATAGCTATAGATGTGAAGGTTAGAAAATAGAAAGTAGAATTTCGAATAGGAAACCTTGCAAAGGGTATATTAAGAAGTAGCAAACTTGGGTCATCGATTTAGGCTCATTTTATTTTAAGTTTTGCTATTTTGTTTTGTTTAATAAGGGTGTTGGGCCCAATGTGATGTAAGTGTCTTATTAAATGAATAAAATTCCAAAATTTGATCAAAAAAATCTCAAAATAGTATACAAAATAGAATGGGCAGTAAACATATACCACATTTAGTTCGGTGGCATATCACTACACCCTTCTTCTATATTCCAATACAAACTATTCACACCTTTCCCCAACATCAACCCGGCATTTCCCAACATATACACATAAATTAGTTTACAAAATAGCTCCAAATTTCCTATATCGTAGGAACCAAATATTGAACTCATCATCCCTTGAGTTCTTAATAACAATACATCCATAATTCTTTACCTAAACGCATACATAAGGAGGACAAAATGGAGCAGTCACCTTACCTCAATTTTCTCTAACTTATCCTTTTAACGTGTGCTCTTCAAGAACTTGAACTTTCCTTCACAATTTAAATCAAAGAAGAAAAGAGAAGTCTCTTAATAACAAAGAAAAGTGAGTAGTTAGCTTATTTATATTCTTCCCTGTATTATAATTAAGCATGAATAGCATGTTTTCCTACTCTTCTATGGGATAATTAATCTAAATCATAAGTGTTTTCACTTATCTTAGCTTGCAAAGGTGAGGGTTTCTTTAAGAACCTAAAAGGAAAAATAGGGTTACTTCTTGCTATTCTAGAGAAAAGTAGAGTGAACTTATAAATATGATCCCTTTTTGTGACTTAGAAATGAAGAAAATAACCAGCAAATTTGCCTTATGAAGGCCCTATTTTGGATATCTCTTTATCTACATTTTGGACCTCAAATTGGTCCAAGTAGGTGATTCGCCTACTCAAGGAGTTCAAGCGGCTCAAAAGGTCAAAGTAGGTGTTGCACCTACTTGTTTGATTCTTTGTTGGGCTCAATTAAATTGGGCCTTGGAATATTTGAGTGTTGGGAACTTTATCCATTTTCTTTTTTGGTTACTTAGTTTGGACCCAAATGAGTACATTAATATAGGCCCAAATTTGATCCACAGCCTTGGGTCTATTAACTTGCTGTGGATAGACCTACTAGCTTAAGCAAGTAGGTGACTCACCTACTAGCTTAATTATGTCAAGCGAGCACATCAATATTTTGGTCCATTATAAGTTCTTGATTCATTTAATCTAACTTAAAACTTGTACACATTTGGTCACTTTAAACTTTAGATTCAAATACCCGCTTACGATTCCAAGTTTAATAGTTGTATTGATGTTAACTTGGTTGCATCATGATTAAAATGTACTGGTAGTATCTAGAAACCTATTTACACAATTAATACTTGTATAAAAAATATAGTCCATTACCTATAAAACAAGGCTATATCAAATTATATATAAGTAGAACAAGTACACGCAAGGTACGATGTGTTACAGTTTTCTCTCTTTTCATAAAACCAGGAAGTTAATATCAAAAAGATGCATCTATCAGTTAGTTTGGATTAAATATACTAAGTATGAAACCCCAACCATTCAGTAAGTTCGGGTAGTTAATGAGTTTCCTAAAGGCATCCCAGAGGATCTAACCGGGGTACCTCCCGAGAGGAAAATAGAGTTTGAAATTGATCTTCTTCTAAATACCCAACCTATCTTAATTCCTCCCTATTGGATGGACCTGACTAAGAATAAAAAATTGAAGAAGAAACAAAAGGACCTCCAACATAAGGGGTTCATCGGTCCTAGTTTTTCTCCATGAGGTGCTCCAGTCTTATTTGTATGCAAAAAGAGTGGTACTCTATAAATGTGTATAGATTACAGATAGTTAAACAAGGTCACCATTAAGAATAAGTACCTCATCCCCAGAATTTATGACTTATTTGAACAGATTTAAGGTGACCATTGGTTTTCAAAGATCGATCTTAGGTCCTCATATCATTAGTTGAAGGTCAGAGGATGTGTCATTTGAAAGACTGCTTTTAGAATATGGTATGGTCACTTTGAGTTTGTGATTATGTCTTTTGGGCTAACAAATGCTCCTGAAGCCTTTATGTATCTAATGAAAAAGGTATTCAAGCAGTATTTGGACACGTTTGTCATTGTCTTCATAGATGACATACTAATCTATTCTCAGAGTGAGGAGGAGCATACAGTCCATTTGAGAAAAGTGTTGCAGACCCTCAAGGATTGCCAATTGTATGCAAATTTTAGTAAGTGAGAATTTTGGTTGGAGTTTATTACCTTTTTGGGGCATATGATCTCGGGAAAAGGTATTCATGTCGAGCCTCAAAAAATAAATGCAGTAAACGTTGGCCTAGTCCCATTACTCCATCTGATATCCTGAGCTTTTTATGTTTAGAAAATTACTATAGGAGGTTTGTTGAGGGTTTTTCCTAAATAGATGCACCATTGACTAGGTTGACACAAAAAAAAGTAAAGTTCATACGGTCAGATAAATGTGATATGAGCTTTCATGAGTTAAAGAATAGTTTAACTTTAGCGCCAGTGCTAGCTTTGCTAGATAATATAGATGGATTTGTGGTGTATTGTGATGCCTTCAGAGTTGGGTTAGGTTGTGTTTTGATTCAAAATAGGAAAATAATAGCTTATGTGTTCAAACAACTTAAAGATCGTGAGAAGAATTACTCAACTCACGATTTAGAGTTAGTAGTTTTTGTTTTTGCCCTAGAGATTTTGAGACACTATTTGTATGATGTGCATGTTGATATTTTCACCGATCATAAGAGTCTTCAGTATGTATTTATACAGAATGAGTTAAATCTTCATTAGAAAAGGTGGTTAGAGTTGTTGAAAGATTATGACATGAATGTGCTCTACCATTCGAGTAAGGCAAATGTAGTGGCAGATGCATTGAGCAGATTGTCTATGGGTAGTGTGTCCTATGTGAAAAAGACGGAGAATGATTTTTTCAAGGAAGTAAATAGATTAGACCGATTATGTATATGTTTACTTAATATGGATGATGGGGGTGTAGTAGTTAAAAATGGTTTATAGTCATCCTTAGTGGTGGAAGTGAAAGATAAATAGCATAACGATCCCATACTTAGCCAGAAAGTGGATACATTTCAGTAGCAAAAGGTTGAGGTTATGTCTAAAATGGGAAATGGTGTTCTTCACTATCAAGGTCGGCTATGTGCTCTCAAAGTCGATGGATTGAGAGAAATGATGTTGGCAAAAGCCCATATTTCTAAGTATTCAATTCACCCTAGTTCTACTAAAAGGTATTGCAACCTGCGAGTAATTTAGTGGTGGAATGGCACAATGAAGGACATAGCAGAGTTTGTGGCTAAGTGTCCTAATTGTCAGTAAGTAAAAATAGAGCATCAAAAGACATGAGGTACGCTTCAGGATATTGGTATTCCTACCTGGAAGTGGGAGGTCAGTAATATAGATTTCATTACTGGACTTCCTCGCACCAGACATTAACATGATTCGATTTAGGTCATAAAGGATCAAATAACCAAGTTATCCCATTTCATACCAGTTAAAAATTCAGGTACAGTGAAAGATTATGCTAACCGTTATATATATGAGTTATTAAGGATCAATGGGATTTCTTTGTTCGTTATTTAAGACTGAGGTATCCAATTTATTTCTTATTTTTAGCAATTATTTTAGAAGGGACTTGGTATAAGGGTGAGTCTTAGTATGACTTTCCATCTGCAGACGGATGGTTAGGCCGAGCAGATGATTTAAACATTGAAAGTTATGCTAAGATATTGTGTGATAGACATCAAGGTAAATTGGGATGATCATTTAACCTTAATTGAGTTTACCTATAACAACAGCTATCATGCTAGTATTTATATGGCCCTGTTTGAAGCATTGTATAGTGTAGATCTCCTATAGGTAGGTTAGAAGTTGTTGAGGCATCTTTGGTTGGACCGGATTTTGTTCTTAAGGCTATATAGTAAGGCTCAGTTGATTCATGAGTGGTTAAATACCGCTCAAGGTCTTCCAAAATTATAACTAAAGTTTGAGGTAGGTGATTGGGTGTTTTTTAAGGTGTCACCTTTAAAGGGAGTAATGATATTAGGAAGGAACAGAAAACTTATTCCCCATTTTATTGGTTCCTATGAGTAGTGAGACATGTTGGAGAAGTATCTTATGAGTTAGACCTCCCATCAGAATTAGCCACTGGCTATTCAGTTTTCATGTATCGATGCTTTGAAAGTGCATCAGGGACCCATCTTTGGTAGTACCCGTAGAGAGTATTGAAGTGAAAGATAGTATGTCTTACAAGGAGATCCCGGTTAAAAATTTTTATCGACAAGTTTAAAGGTTAAGGAATAAAGAAGTAGCTTCAGTGAATGTTCTATGGAGAAATCAATCAATTGAGGGAGCAACTTAGGAAGTAGAAGAAGACATAATAAGTCAATATCCTCACCTATTTACCTCTATCACAGAGTTACTTTGAGGTAAGAAACACTTTTAATCTATCCTATTCACTAATATCTACACTCTTACCCAATGAAGTTCATGTCTAATAAGTTATTTCAGTTGTAAGTTCGTGTTTGAAATGAAAGGCTTCCATTTTAGAGTAAGACAAGTTCCATATATCAGCCTAACGAACCCACAAGATAGGTCGATCTCCTTCCCGACCTTCATTTGAGGATGAATGGTACAAAGAGAAGATAATGTTAGACCCCAAGATTTCAATTATTTTATTTTGATACTTCCTTCACGTTTTCTTGTGATTTTTGAGTTGAATTATGATAAGAAATGATAACGAGACCATTATAAAGTGTTTTAAAATTTTTGGAATGCATTGTGGGGAATTTTGGGACCTCAAAATAGTAGGGTCCATGTTAAAGTCATGCACAGATAAGGGGCATACCCTTATGTGAAACCAGTGGCCTAACGCAATAAGGGCATGCCATGCCGGCTGGTTTCCAAAATAAGGATATGCCATGCCCTTGGTGTGCTGCGATAAGGGCGTGCCACGCCCTTGATATATTGTGATAAGGGCGTTCCACGCCCTTGCAGTGGCACAATAAGAATGTCCCATGCCCAAAGGCACAGAAACGCCAAACTTCATTTTATCTTAAATTTATTTTAGGGATTTTTTGGTCTTTTACCTTTTAAATAATTTACCAAACATATTAAACGCGATTAATACATAACTCAAAACATTTGATTCTCCATCTCCCAAACCCTCAAGAACATAGGAGAGAAAATTCTTCTCCAAAATTTGAGCTTTCAAGGTTCCAAACTGAGTTCCCTTTAACCAATTCACAAAGTCTAGGTATGTGGGGTTGAACAAGGATATTCTTTCATATTTATTCCCAAAAGTTTAATTTTTACTTGAGTTTTAAAGAAAGTGGGGTTCATACCCACTTTTCATATGCTTTGAGAGTATGATGTTTATTCATAAGTTGCACTTTGTTTAGCATAAGTTCTCATGTTTACCTATGTTTTTAGTCACTGATAACGCTCAAACTACAGCTCTCGTAAGAGTGTAAGCGGTCGTTGTCAAATATAGAACCCAACTGGGTTGGGTGTCGAATCCCACAGGGAATACTTGGTCACTAAGTAAGCGACGATTATTAGACTTTTGATGAAAGTTCTGCGAATAAAGGGGGGATTTTGTGCGTGCAAATAATGTAAACAAAATAGTAGAGTAAAAACGGAATACTTGGTAGGTTTTAATCAATGAGAATTGAGAGTTAGGGTTATGTCCACCTTATGAGTTCTACGTATCTATTGGCTATGAGTTATGCGGAATTCAGACATGCATGCGCTTATAGAGATTCGTATTCTATGGTAAATCCTAGCGTCTTTCGACCATCAAGGATTATATCACTTTAACTCTTTCGAGCTTAAAGCGTATACTAATGGTACGAATTCTCCAAGAGGTTAATCCAGTTACGGCACTAACTTTTAAACAGGGTTTAGTAGACCTATTTCCTTGTCATTCTCTCTTTTCCTGACATGTAACTTTTCTTTCGAACAAGTTAATGCTATACTGGCGTATTCTAAATGTTTTCAACCACAAGAATTCAATTAAGATGAAGAGAGTAATGATATAAGCAGCATACGTATCAAGAATTCACAAACTCATAGCAACTGATAGTATCTCATAAGGCTTCCATAACCCTAACAGAGAAGTTTAGCTACTCATGAGCGCAACGGAAATCACAATAGATATAATCATCATACCACCACTTAGGATAGTCTTGGCGATGGAAGTGATAAACGTCAACTAGGGTTGGACGTTTTTGCTCCTTCCGTTCTTCTCAAGAGAGTCGTGTTTCTCTGTTAAAACTTACAGAATATTGTAACGTAAAGTAGTAGAAAAAGTCAAATGGAAAATACTTGAATTAATGAGTGAATCGAATTGTAAGAGTTGAATGAATTATTCGAATGGAGAGAGATAATAATAAAAACTTCAGCAACATAGGGTATTTATAACACCCATATCCTATTACTACTAGGCTACTGCGTACTTATCCTAATCCTACTAGGTTACTGTATCCTTATCCTAATCCTACTAAGTTACTGCTGATCCCCAAAGTCTTTAGAAATGCTATTTTTGCCCGGGACAAGTTATCCATGCATCACTTTCAGTCCATAGGCGTCCAAACGCTGCTTTCCTTCTTTCGTGAAGCTTCCTTGGGCGTCAAGTTATCCATAAATTTCTGGAATCTTCATCGTTTATACCTGAAAACTTGCTAATCACGTTTGTTAGCTCACTTACAGGAAAAAGGACTAAAAGTGCAGGAATTATATATTTTGTCCTCAAAACTTAGCTAAAATATGGGTACATTAAGGTGCTTTAGGCGTGTAAATACGCCTATCATCAACACCCCACACTTAAAGCTTTGTTCGTCCTCGAACAATATATCATGTCCATATAAACATCTACTTAGGGTTTCACAGTAACAACACAAAATATTTATCAAGACAGGCACGACAATTATTAACAAAGAGTAGTTTTTTAATCACTTCTAGAAACAATTCAACCTCCAACATAGACTCGTGATGATGGTTAATTCGTATTCAAAAGTTAAGGCACAAAGAATCATACAAGACTACCCAAAACTCATCAACCATGTGTGTCTCACATAAGATATTACCCATAATCACTCACAAGTATTGCATTTTTCAGAACATGGGTATAAGATTATCCTTGCTCTCACTCTCATAAAGAATTCATATGTTGCAACTGATGACCATAAGCTTGCCCTTAGTGTAATGCTCTACTAATATCAGAATGCTAAGCTTAGGATCAAATAGGTCTTTTACAGGTTGTAATGTAGGCTAAGGGACGGGTAGGACTATTTTGGCCAGAAATAGTGACTATGTTCCTAAGCGCTTTAATACATCACATTATGCCATTAACACTCTCTTTTAATCAACCCTGCTACCTTTCTTTCATCTATCACCCCTTTTCACCTATTTTGCCATTCAGGCATAACTATCTTTTTATTTAATCATAAACACAATTTATCTTTTTGTTTTTCTATTTCTTTTTCTTTTCTCTTTTTTTTTATAACACACCTCTATGATAGCCACTCTTTTTCATAACAAATTCAAGTACCAATACACTCTAAGGTATCACTCTTCACCCAATTTCCTCTTATTTTGTCACATGACTTCACAATTTAAAGCACTTAGGAATTTGGATCAAATTATGGTCTTGAAAAAAATGGATTAGGCTTACATATGAGGCTGTCAAAGAAAATGGCTAAAGGCTCAAAGGGGGTTAACTAAGATAATGTCCATGGGTAGGTAAAAGGAAGGTAAACAAATACAGGTTGCCAAAGAAATGCCTAAATCATCTCCTAAACTTGCACTCTTTATTTTGCTTTACACACACACCAGGCAAGTTCTAGCATCAGTCACAACCCAGAATATACTATAACCTCACACGCACAAGGCACATGGTCAACTTTATTGGGAGTATTATAGACTCTTGACCCTAACAGATGAATGAATTAAACCACACAATAATCACACAGTGAGTCACACTTAGAGCCTAAATGTCTCAATAGTAATGATTCTAGCACAAACTCTTGTCATAACACCATGCCGCCTATCAGAACTATTTCATGCATCAAAATCTAAAAAAAATCTACGACTAATTAAAACAAACAAAAAACTAGAATAAATGCAAATGCAGACAAAGAAGTATAGCATACAAATACCAGCACCCCACACTTAGACGGGACACACTGCCCCCAGTGGAAAATAAATAAGAAGAACCTGATTAGTCGGACTCATCCTCTATGTCTGGGGTCATACCCCCTGCATCGGAATCATCATCAGAGTCGTCATCATCAGAGTTCTCCTCCACGTCAGAGTCTGGCATTCGTTGATCATCATCGGCTGGCATGTCGTCATCAAGAGGTTCCTCAAAATATACACCTACTCCACACATCGCCCTCGCATGCTCATTCATTGGGTAGTCATAATCCAACTGTTGGAGCTCTGCAGTAGTTGGAACACGACCCCCGATCATCATGGTAAACTTCATCATGCCATATAAATGGCGGGAGAAGCTTTCGTCACGAGCATGTCTTTCTGCAGTGGTTAGGTTGACGCCATGCATGGATTCAGCATCTTTAACCTTTGTGAGGTCAACCTTCTTCGGGTTGTGTGGAAGCTTATGATCTGCAGGTTCCTCTTCAATGTCCTCCTTCCTTAATATCGCAGTCAACAGATTGCCAAAGCTGAAGTGGGACCTCTTATGCAGCCTGTCCTTACGCATTAAAGATCGAATAATCGCCCCAATGTTGATGGGGATGTTCTTCATCAAAGCGTACACCAAGCACACTCTATCACGTGTGATCTTTTTGTACTGTGACCCTGGAATCAGGCAATAATTGACTATCCACAACCATATCCGAGCTTCTCTGTTCAAGGAGGCATACGGGAAGGTATTGTGCCGACCGGTATCCTTGTGACGACTCCATCGTGCCATTGATATTATTCCGCATAGTGTGTGTCTGATTGCCCTGTATGGAGGTCTGCGATAAATCTCCTTGAGTGGTGATGGATCCACAGATGGAAGACCCAGAAAAGAGTTGAAAAACTCCGCATTCAGTTGCAAGACTTGGCCCCGAATCTTCACTTCACTTCCGGTAGTCTTTGGGGACCAATTGGCATAGAATTCTTGCGTTAGATCAAGATTGCATTCTCCCATATCTTGGAAAATGAAATCAAGATGAAGCGCCATGATTTTAGCCAAAATGCGGGGTTCTTTCTTTGCTAGGCTCTCCTTTTGTATCAAATCCACATGAACATATTTTTTTACTTTATTGTTCTTGTACCACTCCTTTCCTTCCTCTTCTAGGACCCATTTTATCCCGTACATGCATCGAGGTATTTGCAGCGAGGAGGATTCACCTTGCTCTTTTCGTCCCCTTTTCTGGCCTTTTTTTGAAGTGGTTGTTTTTTCTTTTCCTTGTCTTTCTTTTGGTGCCATTGTACCTGAGATTAAAATAATAGTCATGTTAGCTTCATATCGGTAGATACAATCGACAAACAAGTAGTAGAGGTACCACCCCACACTTAATTTGTTGTGATAAACTAATTAAGTGAATGATGTCGATTACTCAGACTTCATCGACATACATTTAGGTGATATGTTCCAACAATATGTTCAGCAGAGTCATACTTTCATGTCATCTTACTATCCTTTCCAACTCTATTTCATGTAATCTTGACTATACTTTCATGTGTGGATTAATGCACCTTTTGAGCAAGACTACTACATAGAGATTGAATCAAGTTATGGCATTAGAAATAATCACAACATCGTATGTTTGTAGTCAACCATGATCTTTATCTCGATGAACGAGTCATTCAAACATTCAAGCATTCAATTTTGAAGATTATGCAGTTAACTTCACCATGTCGACTCCGCAAAAGTATGACAGTGTATAACAATCAAATACAAGTCGGAACCAAATCAAGAGCATCATTACGTATTCTTTCACTCACTTAGTTGTATCACAACAAATCAACCATATTCAAATCACCAATACTACTTCAAGATTTAACAATTTATTATAGGCGTAGTAGTGTAGTACTTATGGAATATAAAAGAAGAACAAAGAAGTACTTACTTGGTTGATGGCCTCGAAAGATGTTCTTGCAAAGTAAAAGAGCAAAAGGAAACTTTTTGAGAGATTTTGGAGAGGTAGGCGGCGCCTAGGTTGAGGTTGCAATGCATTTTTGTTCTAAGACTAAGGTTCTATTTATAGGACAAGCTTGGGTCGGGTTTTGACCCATTTGGAATCGGATTTGGAGACCAAAAGTGACCATAGGCGGCGCCTAATGCTTTGCCTATGCTTGGCATAGGCGGCGCCTTTTGCAAAGCCTTGTTGAGCATAGGTGGCGCCTATGCTATGGCATTGTTAGGCATAGGCGGCGCCTATGCCATGGCATACTAGATTCAGAGACAAAAGGCTTTTGCATAGGCGGCGCCTATGCTATGGCATTGTTGAGCATAGGCGGCGCCTATGCTATGGCACTCTAGAATCCGAGAGCTTAGGCCATAGCATAGGCCTTGCCTTGTTCGTGGCCTAGATTTACATAGGCCTTGCCTTGTTCGTGGCCTAGATTTACATAGGCCTTGCCTTGTTCTTTGCCTATATTTTCATAGGCAATGCCTAACCCATAGCCTTTTGCTTCTTCATTCCTAACTTACCACCTTCAACATGCAATATTTCCAAATCAAAATTTGAAACCAATCTCCTCCTTTACACCTCTTGCACCTACATTTACTCAAAAACAACAAAAACGATTAGAACGATGGGTTGCCTCCCATCAAGCGCCTTAGTTTTGGTCATGGCTCGACAAAATCTTAAGAAAACAAAATAATTAAAAACGATGGGTTGCCTCCCACCAAGCGCTTGATTTATTGTCGCGGCACGACATAGCTATCTCGATTACTTAGACTTCATCGAGATAGATGGGGCATCGTTTTCTGAATGGATTCAGACGACGCTGATGCTTACTTGTATGCATGCAATCTCCTTCGAGATGAATCTTGTGCATACATATCCCAAGAGGGATACCAATTATATCATCAATAGTCCAACCCATAGCTCTCTTGTATTTCTTCAGAGAAGAGATGAGAGCCTCTACGTGTTGTTCACTTAAATCATCCGTCACACTCACCGAAAGTGTATTTCTACTTCCCAAGCATGCATACCTTAGATAATTGGGGAGCTCTTTCGATTCTAGCACTGGGGGCTTTTCAATGGAAGTCTTCGCTGTTGGTGACGGTTGATTCTTAAGATCAAGGTCCAGCTTCTTAGGAGCATGAGAATAGGACCTTATTCCTGTTAGAGCACAAATGGTTTCATCATGTTCTTCATCCTCCTCACACTCAAAATTCAGCAGCACATCAGATAGGGACTCAACAGTAAGCTGCTTCTCTACAGATAATTCTTTCTTATCCTCATAAAAAACATCATCTACAGAGAACACATTCATATCACTGGGCTGCTTCATTGCTTTGCATACATCAAAACGGACCACTTCGTCATTCAGCCGAAATAAAAGCTCATTAGCTCTTAAATCAATCAGCACACTTCCAGTTGCGAGGAAAGGGTGTCCCAAGATTATGGGAACTTCAAAATCCACCTCGCAATCCAAAATCACAAAGTCTGCAGGAAAAATGAAGGTAGACACCTTCACCAACACATCATTCAAGATACCCACAGGTCGTTTTACCAACCTATCTGCCATCACGAGCCGCATATTGGTTGGAGTAGGGTCGCCCAATCCCAACTTTCTGTAGACGAATAGTGGCATCAAATTGATGCTAGCTCCCAAATCGCACAATGCTTTGGCAAAATTCATAGATCCAACCGTGCAAGGAATAGTGAAAGTACCAGGGTCTGCCTTTTTCTGTACTAAGGACCTTGTGGCAATTGCACTGCAATGATGAATATTATCTGATGGCTCATAGCTTACTGCCCGTTTCTTTGTCAACAGGTCCTTCATGAATTTAGCATACCCAGGCATTTGTTCCAGCGCCTCGACCAAAGGAACATTAATAGTCAGTTGCTTCAACATAGTTATGAATTTACTGAACCTGGTATCATCAGCTTTCTTATTCAGTCTCTGTGGAAAAGGTGGTGGTGGAAGGGGAATTCTTTTCTCCACCACTTTCTTTTTATCTTGCTTCCGATTATCAACCTTTTCAGGAGTGTCGTCAGCCTTCTTCTTCAGTCTCTGAGGAAAAGGTGGTGGTGGAAGGGGAATAGTTTTCTCCACCACTTTTTTTTTACCTTTCTTCCAACTATCAATCTTTTCAGGCTGCACACGTCTAGGGGTGACGTCATGAACACACTCTTCAGCTTCTTCGGCCTCTTCACATTCTGCATCAATAACATTATCCACTCTATCATCAACTACCTGTTTGCCTTTAGATGGATTTTCCAACACTTTACCACTTCGGGTAGTAATAGCCATACACGATCCATCATTCCTCGGATTTTGCACTGTGTCGCTAGGTAGTGTTCCAGATTTTCTTTGGTTGAATGCCGCTGATAATTGACTCAATTGTTGCTCCAGCTATTTTATTACAGTAGAATGCGAGTCAACCAATTAATTTATTGATGACAAATCATTCTTTACCTCAGTAACGCCCATATTGGTTGCCTCCACACCTTTCAACAGCTTAGCCATCATATCTTCCATGGACATCTTCCCAGAGCCAGACGCCACAGCCTCACGATTTCTAGGAGGAACGTACAAACCACTCCTGTCGGTCTTATTCTTCCAACTACCTTGATCACGGTCCTTATATCCTGATTTATCATAATAGTTCCGACCTTGGTTTCCTTGGACATTGCCTCGAAAACCCCCTGATTATTCAAGTAGTTTGCTTTTTCCTCAGAGTCTGATTTATCTCTTCCCTATGATACAATGGCCTTAACCTTTTCGGTCTTCCCTGATAGTAAGTGCTTGGTAAGAAGATCCATCTGCGTTTTCATGCGAGCCATATCTTGGTCATGCTCTTCTTGTCTACGCCTCTGCTCTGCAGTCATGCCAATGGATATAGTAGAGCTTGCTACCTCAGAATCCCTGGTATGCCAAGCTCTACTCTGCTTTATCATACGGTCCAGCATATCACTTGCCACAATGAAAGTAAGGTCCATGAATGACCCTCCTGCAGCATTATCAACCACTGGCTTAGTCACCGAATTCAAAGACCTGTATAATATCTCCATCAAGTGGACATTGGTCATATGATGATTTGGGCACCGCATAAGCTTCGTCTTGAACCTCTCCCATGTTTCGTGGAGAGCTTCAGTTCGAAGCTGTCGAAAATTGCTGATTTCATCTCTCAACTGTGCTCTCTTGGATGGCGGAAAGAATCTTTCTAGGAAAGCGTCTTTCAACTGCCTCCAATTAGTAATAGAATCAGGAGTTAGCCCATTCAACCATAGAGTTGCCTCCCCAGATAGAGACAATGGAAATAAACGCAGCCGAATTGCATTCTGTCCAATGCCTAGATTGTCGAATGACTTGCATGTAGAGATGAAGTTGATCAGATGCATATTCGGATCATCGCCTGCAAGTCCACCAAATAATCCCTTGAGCTGCAATAACTGAATCATGGTGCTAGTGATATTGAACTTAGCTCCGGGTGCCAAAGTTGGAGGAATAATAGCTCATGTAGCACCAGCTCCATCCAGATCATCATCATCATCATCAAAAGGAGCCTGCACAGCTCGGCGGTCAGGTCTCATTCTAGCTTGATGATCTCTCCTGTGCATAGGTGCTGCCACTTCATCAGTACGCCTGGGATTCAGTAACTCATCATCACCCAGGTCCTCATCATCAGGATTTGTTTCCCGACCTGGGTTATCAATATTCTGTTGATGCACTTGAGCAGCTGCCAATGCAGCTAATCTAGCCTGCTCCTATTAAGCAGCCCTTCTTTCAATGTCACGTTGTGCATCCATTCTGCCAATAAGTTGAGGTTCAGGATTTATGGGTAATAATGGCTGACCAGAACTATAAGTATTTGGCATGCACTCAGCAGAACCTGAATAAAACAAAAACAACAACTAAAAGTAAAATCTGAGAATTTTTGACCAAAGGGTCTAGTAACTATCACAAACTTAGTTGACAACTGTATTCCCCGGCAGCGGGGCGAAAATTTGATAACGCTCAAACTACAGCTCTCGTAAGAGTGTAAGCGGTCGTTGTCAAATATAGAACCCAACTGGGTTGGGTGTCGAATCCCACAGGGAATACTTGGTCACTAAGTAAGCGACGATTATTAGACTTTTGATGAAAGTTTTGCGAATAAAGGGGGGATTTTGTGCGTGCAAATAATGTAAACAAAATAGTAGAGTAAAAACGGAATACTTGGTAGGTTTTAATCAATGAGAATTGAGAGTTAGGGTTATGTCCACCTTATGAGTTCTACGTATCTATTGGCTATGAGTTATGCGGAATTCAGACATGCATGCGCTTATAGAGATTCGTATTCTATGGTAAATCCTAGCGTCTTTCGACCATCAAGGATTATATCACTTTAACTCTTTCGAGCTTAAAGCGTATACTAATGGTACGAATTCTCCAAGAGGTTAATCCAGTTACGGCACTAACTTTTAAATAGGGTTTAGTAGACCTATTTCCTTGTCATTCTCTCTTTTCCTGACATGTAACTTTTCTTCCGAACAAGTTAATGCTATACTGGCGTATTCTAAATGTTTGCAACCACAAGAATTCAATTAAGATGAAGAGAGTAATGATATAAGCAGCATACGTATCAAGAATTCACAAACTCATAGCAACCGATAGTATCTCATAAGGCTTCCATAACCCTAACAGAGAAGTTTAGCTACTCATGAGCGCAATGGAAATCACAATAGATATAATCATCATACCACCACTTAGGATAGTCTTGGCGATGGAAGTGATAAACATCAACTAGGGTTGGACGTTTTTGCTCCTTCCGTTCTTCTCAAGAGAGTCGTGTTTCTCTGTTAAAACTTACAGAATATTGTAACGTGAAGTAGTAGAAAAAGTCAAATGGAAAATACTTGAATTAATGAGTAAATCGAATTGTAAGAGTTGAATGAATTATTCGAATGGAGAGAGATAATAATAAAAACTTCAGCAACATAGGGTATTTATAACACCCATATCCTATTCCTACTAGGTTGTTGTGTACTTATCCTAATCCTACTAGGTTACTGCATCCTTATCCTAATCCTACTAAGTTACTGCTGATCCCCAAAGTCTTTAGAAATGTTGTTTTTGCCCGGGACAAGTTATTCATACATCACTTTCAGTCCATAGGCGTCCAAACGCTGCTTTCCTTCTTTCGTGAAGCTTCCTTGGGCGTCAAGTTATCCATAAAGTGCTGGAATCTTCATCGTTTATACCTGAAAACTTGCTAATCACGTTTGTTAGCTCACTTACAGGAAAAAGGACTAAAAGTGCAGGAATTATATATTTTGTCCTCAAAACTTAGCTAAAATATGGGTACATTAAGGTGCTTTAGGCGTGTAAATACGCCTATCATCAGTCACGAAATTGATATTATGAAATGAGATTCAATATTTTGACAAGAGGATTCATAAGATGAATATGTACATAATTTTCAGCATAATTCAATCAGTTTACAAGTAAAGTGTGTGATTTTAGCATGATGAACTCATCTTACAAGAAATTTGAGTTAGAAGTATTACAACATTATTAAAGTTTCAATTTTGATCTTATGACATCAGATAAGACATAAAATTGACAAGTTTTTTTATGAGTATGAGTTAAGCAAGAGAAGCAAAGTTGGTTTTCAATTTTATAAACCCACTTGATTTTTAAGGTGAATTGTGTAAGTATGAGCTAAAGTATATACATATATTTTTTTGGGAGTAATATTTAGCACCGAGAGGGTAATATAGTTTAACGCATCCAGTTTCTCAAAAAGTATATGGCACTGTAGGTATTTTTCATCTTGTCCAAATGGGCATGTAGCTTTTCCTAATGGACATGACACATATTATTCAACTTGTCCTAACGAGTATGTATAGGCAATGATAAAAATTTAGGTTATATATCAATGGAAAGGAATGGAAAATCCCTCCTCAACATGGATCAGACGTTGGACTCCATGCTAGCTCGCATGGTTTATGTTAGTTATATAAAACTCCTATAGAAAAAGAAGATTTGAGAACCTAAGTTTAGGGACTCATAATATTTGTTCAGATATTTTTTTATTATTTATACTTCATGAGACTTTAGCTTTCAGTCTTATTTATGGTCAAGCTGAGTCTATTTACACTTAGCTTGGAAATTTGTAAATATGTTCAATTTTAGTTACTTATTGCATTCACCCCCACATACTTAGTACATTCCAGAAGTACTGACTACATATATGTCTTTATGGCTACATTATTACATAATGTAAGTTTTGGTGTTCATTCTTAGCAGTATGGCTAGTCCCAATCACCATTTCTTATATTCAGCTAGTTGGTGAGTCCTCATAGTTATACGGACAAACTTATGTCGGTTCCATATGCTTATTTTGTTATTTTAGTTATTATGCTTTCAATTTTGAGTCAGGTGAGGTCTATACTAGTGGCTTTTCAGTTTTAATTAGAGACTTGTCACAACTAGTTAGACGATATGTTCTTTTAGATTCTCATGGTCTTTAAATGATACAGAGTTTTAGTATTGTGTCGAGATTATTGATTTATCTAAACCCAGTTTATAGGTTTTCTTTAGTTTCTTCTCTTGTTTTAAAATTTATCTTATTAGAGTTCAAAGCTGAATAGATATCATAGGTTAGCTTTGGGGCTACTTGTAGTCCTAAGCACCGTGTGAAGTCTAGGTTCTATCCTTGGGTTATTACATGTACACACATAGCCTGTTTGAGGTTGATATTTATGTGTGTTGGATAGATAACCTGCATCTGCATGACCAAAACATCTGCACTATCTTCTTTAGTATAAAATAGACCCATATCAATTATCCTTTTTTAATATCACAATATATACTTAACTCCATTCCAGTGTCTATATGTAGGAGAAGAACTTACCTTGCTAGCAAATTAATAAAAATACAGTATCTGCCCTTGTAGAATTATCAAGATACATAAGTGCACCAATAGCACTAAGACATGGTACTTCAGGACCAAGAATCTCTTAACCCTTTTCTGAAGGTCGAAACGGCTCTTTACTTACCTCAAGTGATCTAACAATTATTGGAGTACTTAATAGATGTGCTTTATCCATGTAAAATCATTTCAAAACCTTCTCAGTATAGGTAGATTGGTGGATGAAGACCCTATCTACTAAATGTTCAATGTATAGACCAAGACAAAGTTTTGTCTTTCCAAGATCTTTCATCTCAAATTCTTTCCTTAGATATTCAATTGCCTTTTGGACCTCTTCTAGAGTTACAATGAGGTTTATGTAATCAACATAAACAACGAGTATAACAAATTCTGATGTTGTTCTCTTAATGAAAATACAAGGACAAATGGAATCATTTACATACCTTAATTTATCAAGTACTCACTAGGCTACCTGCTCCTAGGTCAGAGAACAGGTACAGACCACATGTGGCCACCGACCTTTGTTTTCTCCTATTTCGTTCAGACTTTGTTTTTAGGGTTTTCTCTTGTACTATAAATACCCCTAATGTAATTTTTAGTAGGAACAACACACTTTTGATACTCCAAAGTATATTTTGATTCCAAGATCCAATTTTAATCATGAAATTATCTTGTATTGACTTTAGTTGTTTAATTCAGTTTCGGTTGTGGGTTTTTACACTTTTTATCATTTTGATTTCATTTATGCTTTCTATTATGAATGTTATTGATTTCTTCATAAGCATGAGCGGCTAAAACCCATAGCTGAGGTTGTGCAAACCCTGACAAATTAATGAAGTAGAGAAAGTGTCATTGAAAGTGTCATTGTTGATCTGAACCAATACCCATGTCATGCATTGCTTTATCTTTATTATAATAGATTTCTTAAAGAGTGGCCAATGTTAGGATCCTGCCTAGATATTACTACTTACTCCAAAAGAGGAGTAGTGACTAGGAAAAGATAAAGACAACAGTAATTTGTAGTTTAACTATCGATCCACGCTTCTTGTTTTATCTTAATAAGATGGTTAGGTTTCATCTAATAACTAGAGACCCAAAAGGTAATAGTTAATTGGGATCAAGATAAGGGTTAGTAAGGAGATATTCTAAGACTCAAAAGGTAAAAGGTGAAATCCTTCTACTCGTCCAAAAAACTATAGCATGTACAATAAGTTATTGATTCTGCATGCGAGGTATCGGGTTGGTTTAACAAATCACGATAAGCCTACGGAGTTGAGAAGCCATGGGGAACACAATCCTAGTGTTCACCAATACTGATTACAACAGAAGTTGATATTTGCTCCTTGTTCGACATTGCTATTCAAATCCCCCCATTTACTTTTCCAATTTTTGCCCGTTGATTACAGCATCTGAGATCCATAAGTCCATGTATTCCCTTGGGATTCGACCCCAACTTTTGTTAGGTTACTATATTTAACAGCAACCGCAATCATCTTCAGGATGAAGGCGTAGCTTGGGCGTTACCAATATCAAGATTGATTAGATCTTGAGTCTCTTCATGAGATTCCTTTATAATGTTATCTTTATCATTTTTCGTGCTTCTTTTTCTAGAATTTTTATCCTTTGAACCCATGTCCTACCACATTTCAGGCATGTTTGGGATTCAAAAGTTATGACATTAGTAGATGTCCTTTTGGGATATGAATTCGGACAGGCACATTCACTGCAGGGATATGTGACTTAGTTATCCTTTTCAAATCAGTAAATGCCAGTCCTTTTCAAATCAGTAAATGCGTCTGGCATTTGATTTGCTAGTTTTCCATCAGTGAATGGTCTTCTGGACCTCATGTTCACATATGGGGTATGTGGGTCAAAATGAGATAATAATGAAATTTTTCATGCAATTTCTTTTTGGTTTCTTGTTTTTCTCCCCCTAATCGAGGGAAATTTGTTTCATCAAATCGAAAATCTACAAATCGAGTTGTGAATTAATCTCCTGTCAATGGTTCAAGGTAGAGAATTATAGAGGGTGACTCATACCCAACATATATACCTACCCTTCTCTAGGGGCCCATCTTAGTGCTTTGTGGTGGTGCTACTAAAAAAGTACAACACATCTAAAAATTCATAGATGAGAAATATTTGGCTCATGACCAAAGACCAGTTGTGATGGAGAGTATTTATTAAAATGAGTCGATCTGAGAAATATAAGAGATGTAGCATGCAATATAGCATGACCCCAAACAGTAGTGGACAATTTCATTTTCATAAGTACTGGTCTTCATATCAATTGTAGGCTGGCCATTTTGAGTATGAACATGAGCGACATGATATTCAATTCCTATCACAATCGATACACAGTAATTATTAAAAGCTTGCAAAGTAAATTCTCCAGCACTATCGAGGCGAGTTGCCTTAATGGGATAATTTAAAAATTGCGCCATAAATCTTTGTGCCAATAATTTTGCAAATGTCAAGTTGTGAGAGGATAAAAGGTACACATGAGACCATTTTAAAGATGTGTCTATTAGGACCATAAAATATATGAATGGCTCACTAGATGGGTGAATAGGTCCATATATATCTCCATGTATTCGTTCTATAAAAAAAGGAAATTCGACACCAATTTTTAGTGGCGATGACTTCATTATCAATTTACCTGGATAACAAGTAAGACATGAAAATTCATCACCATTGACACCTAATTTTTTCCCTCCGCGACAAAATTTAATTTCGGGTTTCTTCAACTTTAAATAAAAGAAAAATATTTATTTCATCCTGATAAATGCGCTCTAGAATATCTATTTAGGTTAATTTTGTTATTTAAATGACTATTATACATTTTTTCGTATTCACATATACGAGATTGTATAAATTTTGTTACTTGAAAGAATATTTTTATCAAAGTTTGAGCTTTTACGGAGATAATCTTGAAAATTAATTCGATCGGATAAAGTCTTGATTTAAATATAATTTACTCTCAAAAATAATTTATTTGGATGAATATATGTTTGATTTTATTAAATCAAGAAACTCAGGATTAAAGAAAGTATTAATTCGTATTGAATTTCAATTTAATTTATCCAATCTATTAGATTCAACCAAAATTGAAATGAAATTGGTCATAATTGCAATGCAATCCGTCAATTAATTTTTAATTTGGTCAAAATTAAATAAATATAGCTAATTTTTAAATCCTAATTGAGATTATATTTTAAATAACCTAAAATTTCCCAAAAACTCTCATAACTACTACCCAATTCTCACAAAAAATAACTTCAAATCCCAAAAATTATTTGAAATTCAAAATTTTGTACTACATTGTACAATTCCCCCTCTCAGTCCTTTTTCCAATTTTAAATTTCAAAAATTGTAGTACATTGTACAATTTCCCTCACCTTATCTTCCACCTCATCTTATCTTCAATTTTAAAATTCTAAAAACACCCCTAAATTCTTTCTTCCACATTGGTGGATGAAAAGAATTGAATCACCATCCTTTCCTATAAATACGCTTCTCCCATATTGGTTGATAAAAAGAATAGAATCTCCATTCTTTTCTATAAATACTACCACTATTTTGGTAGAAAGACAAGTCTCAAGGTTTGAAAAAAAAAATATTTGAGCAAAGAAGTTTTTTTTTTAGTATCTATTTCTCTTTTTCGTAAAATTGGTGGGCTAATTGAAGTTCTCAAGTTGAACGCTTTCCGGTGGTGATAAAGACTCCAAAAAAAGCCTGTAGTTCTATTTTGCTGCCCCAAAAAAGGTAAACATACCTTTCTCCTTTTTTTATCATTTTCTTTTTCTTCTTCATAGTTCGTAGTTGTAATTTTTTAGTTTTATTATCATTTTCTTCATTTTTTTCTTCTTCGTAGTTCATAGTTGTAATTTTTTAAGTTTTATTATTGTTTTCTTCTTTATAGTTCGTAGTTGTAATTTTATTTGCTGGAATTGTTTGTCGTAGACGGCCTTGAAGGCCATAGGATGTTATGGTATCGATATTATGGCTATTTTCATATTCATGGTATAAAAAATGAGCTAGCATAGTTGAACGTATTTTTTGCTTTATTCTTTGATTATTATGGGTAAAGTTTTGATCTTTGTTTAAAATATGTCCTCATGCTTTGTTTAAATTCATTGTTGGCGTATATGTTTGTTTTTAGCATGTAAAGTTGTTTCCTTTATGTTGAAAAAAAATAGTTAATATTGATTGTCTCGCCTTTTGGCTTTATTCTTTGATTATTATGGGTAAAGTTTTGATCTTTCCTTAAAATATGTACTCATGCTTTGTTTAAATTCATCGTTGGCGTATATGTTTGTTTTTAGCATGTAAAGTTGTTTTCTTTATGTTGAAAAGAATAGTTAATATTGATTGTTTCGCCTTTTGTCTTTATTCTTTGATTATTATCAGAAAGTTTTGATCTTTGCTTAAAATGCATGCTCATACTTTGTTTAAATTCGTTATTGATGGATATGTTTACTTGTAGTGTGTAAAGTTGTTTTCTTTATGTCGAAAAGAATGGTTACTATTGTTAAGGGTCTGTGAAATTGTTTCTCAAATTGAAATAGTGAGTTACTCATTTTCGTGGTCAAAATTGTCTTAGATTTTCTCTTTTTTAGATTGAAAAGTTGTTAGGGTTAATTTTTGTTGAAATGGTGTAGAACTAAAATAGAAGTTGCCATAATTGGACACTTTTTCTTAGAATTAATCTTTTACTATTTTTTTTATCTTGTCTTCGAATATTATCTCTCAAATATGTTTAATATATATTATTTACTTCACTTCGCTTATTAGTTTACTACTTAAAGTGTTTTATTCATTTTGAGGTCCTATTGTTATTCACATGCTATAATGAATTTTTTTTCTTTTCTAAGTTATAGATATGTTGATTGATCCACTTTGTATTAAAAAGTGTTGTTGCATTAGTATGTCCTGTATTTCAAATTTGAAGTGTTATTTCCTCATCTCTTGCCCATTCTCCTTTTTTTCTTTGTTTAATGAAAACATGTCTTAGACTTCATCATAATATTTGGAGCAAATGTGTTAATAAATTTGTCCAAATTTTAAGCAACTATGCTTGTGGATTCATGTCTTCTTTTCAAGGGCTAGTTAATTATATTGTGCTAGATTCAATTATTTGTAAGATTATTTAGGAGATGGGTTAATTTTTTTTTCGTTGGATAATTTGGTTTGCTTTGATATAAGAGCTTACTATTTTTTTATGCTTCAGAATGATTTTTTTATCTCATCATTTATCTATTAAGTGTAGAATTTTCGAACACTTATTAATTATTTTTATTTTATCTTTTCCTTACCTGAATCTGTTTTGGAGTCCGAATGGACTCCTTTCCTCTTGCATTCATAATAGGCCAATGAGGCTCATCTCTCCGAGACAAGTTCGAAGTTTAAACCAAAAGTTGATTATATGACATGCGAGTGCAAGAAGATGAAAGAAGAAAGAAAATGGGTGAAAACCCATTGATGAGGTTACTAAGAGATTTGAAAAATCTCAATTTTTATTATTACCTTATTTTTATTTATTCATTTAGTCATTTATTTATTCATTCATTTGGGCCTCGAAGTGAAAGTTGTAATTTAATACACATGAAGTGGATTTTGGGTCTCAAAGGTCCGAAAGCTAGCTTAAGACAGGTTATGGGCCAAAAGCCCAAGTATTTAGATTAGGACAGGTGGAGATGGGTCAAAGTCCCAAATTAGCATAGGACAGGGTTTATGATTTGGGCCTATGGCCTAAGTCCTTTAATCTTCCCTTTTCCCCTTTATATGCTAATTGTTCTTAGTTTTCTTAGACTTAGTTAAAATTCCTGCTAAGTCGTCAGAATTTGTTTTGCACAAATCTTGAAGACAATTTTCCTTAATTGTTTTCTTTTCAAAAAAATAATTTCCCTTTTTAAAGTTAGTCAAAAAGTTATTTTCAAATAATCCGGATAACCGCAAGTTAGCGGATACTCTTGATGACTTAACAACCTTCTAAGAGTATTAATAGGAACCGCTTACTCAAAATTTCTAAAATTAAAAGATTTTTTTGTTTTGAATCTTTTAAGTAATATTTTTAGTTTTTCTTGATATTTTCTCTAAAATCAAAATTTCTTTAAAGTTTTGAAATAGTTTAAAAGGTCGAAAATAATATTTTTTAAACCCTTTCGAATCGAAAAAGGGGCAAAACAGAAATGGCGACTCTGCTGAGGATTTTAACTAGGTTCTAACCAAATGTTTGAATTTATCTTTTGACTAATTGTTTAAACTGTTTACGTGATTATATGTTTCAATTCTGTGAAATTTAACTGTTGCATTTCATGGCATAATCTCGCGTGAAGATGATTAAACTGTTTTGGAGTTTCGTAGATGTCCCGACCCTTGTTGTTCAACTCTAAATAAAGTGTTGGAAATACGAAGGTTTATTAGCACGTGAGGTGTCTGATGACTATTCGTATTTTCAAATGCAGGTTGTCCATTTGGGAAACGGTGTCCAAATCCACTCTAGACACTCAGGATAGAGCTAAACCAAAACCCTATTTTAGGAATGAGCCTAGGATGACTCAATACTCAAGGGGGTATTAGGCCCATTAAAAAACTTATCTTACGTTTATTTGACCATGAGTCATAACAGATGGTCATTTTTTATGTGTTAAATTGAAGGATGTAATTCTAAATTGTACGAACCATTGTCCCTAGGGTTTGAGGGTTTTATTTAAATAGTTTTGTTTAATTAAGAGGTCTTCATCGGAAGGATATACAGACATTTCAAGAAGTTCAAAGATAGAAGGGCTTCCAAGGAGGCTTGGTTTAGATTTGCTCCCCTGCGTGGGATTGATATTATGTATTTCCCTTTTCTCTCATTTGTATCCCCATTTAATTTATTAATGAAGTTTGTATAATATTTTGGGGACAATGGAACGTCTTACAAATGGCATATATATCCTTCAAACGTTAGGCTTACCATTGGCTTAAAAGGTCCCAAGGATGTTAGGACGCGTTAAAAATTATTTATGTACTTTGACTGTGTTTGTTTGATTTGTCCATTACTTTGGTCAATCATTACAATTCATGAACTAACATTTTACTTTGTGAGTGTTTTCCCTTTTCTTTTAAAGAGTGGTTGATTTGTGTTGGTAATCAAACTTGCTCGCTTCACAACGACAAAAGCAAACTAATCATTGGAATTATCAGTCGCAACGAAGAATGAAGTTCCCTCTAAGGCGCACTTTTGGTATTCTTTTATCTTAAAGTTATTATTTTATTTCTAGTAATAGTACTTTCTCGTGTTTATTTTCTTATAATCATACTTTATGGTTTGATTTCCTTGAAGTTGCACTTTATGATTTCCTTGTAATCGTACTTTCTAGTTGTAATGAACTACATTCAACCTGATTTCCCTTGTGGAATACGTAGGAGGCCTGTGTTGGCTTCGGTCACATTATCAAAAAATATGAATCTCTCTTTTTATTTTATATGAACTACGTTTGACCTGAATTTCCAAGAATGGAATATGTAGGCGGCCTATGTCAGCTTCGGTCAATCCCCTAGAAAAATTATTTTTCCATAGAACTGCAATTGGTATGATTTCTATCTCGATAGAATATATGAGAACCATACTAGATCAATCATATTCTCTACAAGATTTTGTTTAAGAGAATTTTTTTCAAGTTACAAGGAGATGACATTGAAGCATGTCACTGGAGCAAAAAAAATTGAGAAGATCTCAAAAATTTCACAAGAACTTGACATTTGCTACAAAGTTAAACATCAGACGTTGCTGAAGCTGAATAGGTGCATAATTTTGAGAAGTTGTAAAATTTTAAGTTATGTTGCACCAGAAAGAACTCGAGTATTTTGCATTCTAGACTGGGGCAGAATTTTTGAGAAGATCTTAAAATTCCATACTAAATGATGTCATACGTTACAAAGAAGTTTAAGAGTTTCTAAACTGGGGTAGAATTTTTTAGGGAGATCCTAAAAAATTCCACAAAGACTACACTTCAACCCTGCAAATCGATGATCAACAAGGAGCATCTGGAGAGCAAGGAAAAACAAACACAGTCAGCCTCTCAAAACTAAGCTTGATGAAGGGTATTTCCAGATCCACTATAGCCTTGCCATAATAATCCAGACAACTTTTCTTCTCCTTTTTTATCTTGATTTATGTTTCTATTTCTTCATTATGATCTCTAACACTTTCTCTAATTTTGTAGGAAAATGACCGAGCAAAACGATTAAGATATAGGGATATCACTCAAAACACTATCTCCAAATCATCATAAGTCAAACGACTTTATCTTCTATTGTACTTTTAACTTAGTTGCAATAAATTATTATTAATGAGTGTTGTTTGAGTCATGCAGGTGACATTATGCAAGACCGCTCCGAATTGTCACCCCATTCGAGGTGATGTATCTTATTATATTGGGGTCATCCACCCTTTCAAGAGGACATTACGGATTGTCACCCTATCTTATTATATTCAGGTCATCTACCATTTCAAGAGGACATAACAGATTGTCACCCTATCTTATTATATTCGGGTCATCCACCATTTTAAGAGGACATACCTAATCATCACGTTATTCGAGGTGACACATCTTATTATATTTGAGACATCCCCCTTTTAAAAGAACATATCTTATTATATTTGGATTTTCCACCCTTTAAGAGGGTGCATCAAATCATCTCTTTATTTAAGGTAATATTTTATTATGTTATGGATTGTCACCTCCTTCAGCACGACATGTTATTATGTATGGACCGTCACCTCCTTTAGTCTGACATGTTATCACGTTTGGATCGTCACCTCCTTCAGAGTTACATGTTATTATGTTATAGACCGTCACCTCCTTCAGTGTGACATGCTATTATGTTATGGATCATCACCTCCTTCAGAGTGACATGTAATTATGTTATAGATCATCACCTTCCTTAGGGTGACATATTATTATGTTATGAATTGCCACCTCTTTCAGCATGACGTATCATTATGTTATGGGTCATCACCTCTTTCAGTGTGACATCTTATTAAGTTATGGACCGTCACATCTCGAGTGTGACATGTTATTATATTATGAATTGTCACCTCCCTCAGCGTGACATGTTATCATGTTATGGAATATTACCTCCTTTAAAGTGACAGATTATTATGGACTGTCACCTCCTTCAGCGTGACATATTATCGTGTTATGGAATGTCACTTCCTTCAGAGTGACATATTATTATGTTATGAACTGTCACCTCCCTCAGAGTGAAATATTATTATGTTATGGATCGTCACCTCCTTTAGAGTGACATGTTATTATGTTTTAGACTGCCACTTTCTTTAGGGTGACACGTTATTATATGTATTGGCATCTTCTTCAACATAATATGTTACTACATTCTGAATTTTTGCTTCTTTCAGTGTGGCAGACTAAAGTAAGGTATGCATGATTTCCCTCGTATTGTATTTGATATTAATAAGTTTAATGCAGGTGATTAATAGATAGGTTGGACCGTCACTCCGTTCAGAGTGGTATGTTATATTTAAATTGGGTCGTCCTCCCTTCAATGAGACACGTTGGAACGTCACCTCGTTCAAAGGGGCACTTTATATTTAAATTGGGTAATCCTCCCTTCAATGAGACACGTTGGACCGTCACTCCATTTAAAGTAGTATATTATATTGAAATTGGGTCATCCGCCCTTCAATGAGACACGTTGAACCATCACTCCATTCAAAGTGGCACATTACATTTAAATTGGGTCGCTCGCCTTTCAATGATACAAGTTGGACTATCACTCCATTCAAAGTGGCACGTTACATTTAAATTGGGTCGTTCGCCCTTCAATGAGATATGTTGTGCCGTCACTCGTTCAAAGTGGCACGTTATATTTAAATTGGGTTATCCACCCTTCAATGAGACACGTTGGATTGTCACTTCGTTCAAAGTGACATGTTACATTTAAATTGGGTTGTTCGCCCTTCAATGAGATACATTGGACCATCACTCTGTTCAAAGTGGCACAATATTTTTAAAACAGGTTGTGCAACTTGGTTCATCAGTTATCTAAACATAGCATGTTCAAACAGGTTTTCACTAATTTACATTTGTGTAATGCTATATTTACAACTAATCGTTTGTTTGAGTTGTTGTCGAGAGCATCCAAAAGAATGAAATTCTCAAATCAAAACCACAGGTGTGGACGACTTCAAAAAGGAGCAGCACAACATGGAATTTTTTCTTAGCAGCAAAATGGGACGTAGTCTAGAGTGGGACGTCAAAATCTTTGGACGTGATCTAAAGGATGATTGTCACCACCCTCAAACCACACCCCTGTTAAAAGGCATGTGGGTACCTTGGTATGTTCTGGTTTCAGTTTCACCTTTGGAATATTTCTACACTCATACCGAGGGTAACTTTCTCTTTTCTTAAATCGAGTCGAGTGATAGGACACCTAGAGCTGTGGAAATTATGCCCGGATAAATTCTTATCGATGGATGTGAAGGATCCCACATTCATGGTTAAGAGGTTACAAGCCTCTTTTTCATAACTCGAACGACTTGTCACTCATTTTGAGTCAAATATTATCTAAAATAAAAGACTATCTTTTCTACCGATCGAGTCGAACTACAAGCAGTCTGATTCCCTAAGTCTCATGGATATGTAGGTTGGAATCTTTGTTGAAAACTCAATTGTATTCCAACCTCCCCCCCCCCCCCCAATCTGCTTATTCCTCAGCTTTTTGATTTTACTAAAACTCAAAAACCAACCTCTCTTAGAAACGAATTTATGATCGGACAAAAATTAGAAACGTCAAACTCCCTTTGCCCAGGGTTACTTGCGTCCACCCTACCCAAAGGGAGGAGGCAGTTGTTGATACCTAATTTTTGCCCTCCACAACTAAATGTAATCTTGGGTTTCTTCAACTTTAAATAAAAGTAAAATATTTATTTCTTTCAGATAAATGTGCTCTAAAATATTTATTTAGGTTAATTCTGTCATTTAAGTAATGATTATATATTTTTCGTATTCAAATATACGAGATTGTATAAATTTTGTTACTTGAATGAATATATTTATCAAAGTTTGAGCTTTTGCGGAGATAAGCTTGAAAATTAATTCGAACGGATAAAGTCTTGATTTAAATATAATTTACTCTCAAAAATAATTTATTTGGATGAATATATGTTTGGCTATATTAAATCAAGAAGTTTGGGATTAAAGAAAGTATTAATTCGTATCAAATTTCAATTTAATTTAGCTAATCTATTAGATTCGGCCATAATTGAAATCAAATTGGTCATAATTTCAATACAATCCGTCAATGGATTACTAATTTGGTCAAAATTAAATAAATATGGCTAAATTTTAAATTTCAATTGAGATTATATTTTAAATAACCTCAAAATTCTCAAAAACTCTCATAACTTCTACCCAATTCGCACCAAAAATAACTTCAAATCCCTAAAATAATTTCAAATTTGAAATTCAAAATTTTGTGCTAGATTGTACAATTCTCCCTCAAAGTCCTTTTTCCAATTTTAAAATTCTAAAATTGTACTACATTATACAATTTCCCCCCACCTTATCTTCCACCTCATCTTATCTTCAATTTTAAAATTCTAAAAACACCGCTAAATTCTTTCTCCCACATTGATGGATGAAAAAAATTGAATTATCATTCTTTCTTATAAATATTTTTCTCCCACATTGTGGATAAAAAGGAATGAAATCCCCATCATTTTCTATAACTACTACCACTATTTTGGTAGAAAGATAAGTCTCCAAGTTTGAAAAGAAAAAAAGTTTTGATCAAAAAAGTTTTTTGTTTTTAGTAAAAAGGAAAAAAAAATCGTGAAATTCGCGGGCTAATTGAAGTTCTCGAGTTGAACGCTTTTCGGTGGTGATAAAGACTTCAAAGAAAGCTTGTAGTTTTGTTTTGCTGCCCCAAAAAAGGTAAACACACCTTTCCCCTTTTTGATCATTTTCTTTTTCATCTTTTTCTTCTTCGTAGTTTGTAGTTGTAATTTTTTAATTTTATTATCGTTTTCTTCTTTATTTTTTTCTTCTTCGTAGTTCGTATTTGAAATTTCTTTAGTTTTATTATTTTTTTCTTCTTCGTAGTTCGTAGTTGTAATTTTATTTGCTGGGATTATTTGTTGTATATGGCCTTGAAGGCCATAGGATGTTATGGTATCGATATTATGGATATTTTCACATTCATGGTATAAAAAATGAGTTAGCAATAATTGAACGTATTTTTTGCTTTATTCTTTGATTATTATGAGTAAAGTTTTGATCTTTGTTTAAAATATGTAGTCATACTTTGTTTAAATTCATTGTTGGCGTATATGTTTATTTTTAGCATGTAAAGTTATTTCTTTTATGTTGAAAAAAAATAGTTAATATTGATTGTTTCGCCTTTTGGCTTTATTCTTTGATTATTATGGGTAAAGTTTGGATCTTTCTTTAAAATATGTACTCATGCTTTATTAAAATTCATCGTTGATTGTGAACATTAATTTATAACTTATAAAACCCGACAATTTTAATCTTTCGTGCATGAGTTAAAATACTTTATAAGTAAAGGACACGCATGTTAACACAAATACACAATGATCTATTCAAATAAAGATTTATTAAATAAAGTAAATATAATAAAATTTCTTTAAATGGGATGAAAATATAATACTATAACATAAATCATATGGTTAATAGTATATCCTAACATAAACTATATCATTTTCGTAATCAAAGATAAATTACATTTAATCTCGTGCTACATTTATTCCGATGGTTTGTCCAAATTTGTAAACTATAACTTTAACTTATAAGAACTGATAATTTAATCTTCTGTGTATAAGCTAAACTCTATATACCAAATCATCTACTATATAAATTAATGACACACGTATATGACAATGATCAATTTAATTTAATAATTTATTAAATAAATAAATAAATAATTATTCAATAAATAATATTACATACATAAAGACTCTGCCTTCTTTTAGGTAAATAACGTACACGTACCCCACGCGTGTCAATCGATTCTCAACCTTGCCTCAATTGTAACGAATAAGTTAGAAAATTGTGAATCCGGAACCAAAATATGCCCTACAACTAAAAAAAGTACCAATATATGCCATATATAAAAAAAAAATACCAAAATAGGCTTTGTGCACTTAATAAGTGCACAATACCTTTAACTTTGTAACGGAAGATTTCTGACGGTGTTAAAAAAATTAAAGTTCACATTGTGCACTTAATAAGTTCACAATCCATTTTTTTTATGGATTGTGCACTTAATAAGTTCACAATCCATTTTTTTATGGACTGTGCACTTAATAAGTGCACAATCCATTTTTTTATGGAATATACACTTATTAAGTGCACAATCCATAAGAACTTCTAGACACATGGGTTTAACATGAGTTTATTGAATCTCTAACAGGTCCCTTGTTTGGGTAAAATGTTTCATGCAGTCATCAAGCTATTTAAAATGCTTTTATATTTCGATCGGTGCTTTGATTCAATTGTCCGACTATGGCTTAATACGGTATTGTTACATAGGTCTGGCAGGCTGAGCGGCTTACCCCAGTCTTGTGAGATCCTAAAAAGTGGTATCAGAGCCTAGGATCTTTCATAGTAATTAAGTAAAAGAAGTGAAATATTTAGCATAGGTATAAAGTTTTTATAAAATGGATATGGGAGAAGTTAGTACGAAAAGTACTAAACTTGAAGAAGTAGATTTACCTCAAAATATTGACTTATTAAATAAATGGACTATTCCTCAAGTAAAAATAAAAACCATTTATGAATATGAGTTTTTTTGATAGATTCAAATATAAATAAATAATAATAATCATCGAACAATCTAGTGCTTTGAATGATAATGAGAAAACTATTAAACTACTTAATAAACATGATATTAATATATTTAAAAATTATTATAATTTTATGCATATTGGCTTGGTGCAAATTGCTTTTAAACCCCTAACTTTAAAGGGACTTCCAGAGACCTTTCTAGCTGCACTGCGCGATGCTAGAAATTTAAATTTTAGATAGTCTCTGATGGGATCAATTGAGTCCACTCTTGCATATGACCCTGTATATTTTAATACTCAACCAAATTTACAGTTGTCTTTGACTGATGTAAATATTCTTGATGCTTTAACTCTAAATATAAAAACCCAAGGTTATAATTATGCACCCGGATCTGAACTTATATGTTTATCCTATCGTATTTATTGCCGCTTATTATCTACTATGAATCCTCAATGTAAATTGGTTGATGATGTTTCTGATTATACCATACTTATTGAAACAAACTTTGCAAAATCCAAGGTCACTACGAGACGACCTATCAAATGGGATGAGCTTAATTTCCCAAAAACTTGGATTTTAAATTCTGTCATTTCTCTAAAATAACTTGCGGAGGATGTGAAAAATAAAGAGTTAGCTCATGTAACTCAAAATACTGACGGGAGAATTTGTCTGCAATTTGATGATAATTCTACTGTTTATAATCGAAATTCCTTTTCTATTCCTAGAATGTTGCCTGTTATGCATCATATTTCCCCAGTAGAACCAGTATATGGTCCAGCTAGGAGTTGTGTTGCATCCTTGCATACTCTAAATACTGTTGATTTTGCATTCTCTACCTAGAAATGTAGAAAAGATTAAAATCAATCCTAAAACAAATATAGCGCAAGATTTTGATAATGAAAATCCTACTCCCTCCGAAATGGAGTTTGATATTATTTCTATTTAATCATGATGCCACAACTAATTGATTTCAGTCCTGGTTCACAGGCAAGAAATTATATTAGAAAAAAAAAATTTGTTGAGAAATGAAAAACCTTTAGGACATGGTTTTTTTAAACTTATAGTCTTGATGAATTGAAAAATATCTTTGAAGAATTTTATGAGATACGTGCATTACATAAAAAAATTATTTATTTTGTGTCATGGGTTATGTCTGCATATTTGCCTTCCTATGTAAAAATCATTGAAAGATCTTATCAAAATTCTGATGGTACAATTACTCAGGCAATTTACCCTCCTCAATCTTCCTTTGTATTACCTAATAATATTGGAATGACTTTCTCTGCTTTTCAGAAGTTCGTTGATAATAATATTGGAAAAATCACTATTTCTGAGATAAATTATCTTATTGCTCAGAATAACTATTTAAGTTTGTATGTTAAAGTTCTAACACATTTGAGGTTTTTAACTAAGAATAATTGTGAAGTCTTAAGCAACTTTTATCATTTTTGATTGGTTTATGTTTGATTTTGCAGTAGAAGCTAATTGGATAGAGAACCAACAAGAATGGAAGCAAAGAAGTTGAAATCTAAAGAAATTCGAAGAGAAGTGTGGCTGACGACATTTCTGATAGGTCGTCAGCCCTGGGATAAGCTGTCAAGATCATCGTCATCCGTAGACAGAGAATTGGCCTAAATTAGAAGCCGTGATGACATTTTATAATAGGTCATCAAGAAGCTAATAAGCTATCAAGATTGTCGTCAGCCTAAGGCAGAACATGAGAGCTGAGGAAGAGTTGTGACAACATTTTGTGATAGGCCATCACAAAGCTGATAAGGATCTAGTTTGCCATCAGCCTTAAGCAGGAAGAGCCAAAACTGAAAAGGGAGCTGACAACATTTGTGATAAGTCGTCAGCCTCCTGATAGGCTATCACAAATGGCGTCACCTAATTCGATGAATTTTTGAATTTTATTAATTTTTTTCCATAATTAGGGTTGTTTAGGGTTTTCTTAAGAGTTCCGCACTTGAGTTTTTGACAGGATACTTTGATATTTTCTCACTCTACTTTTGGCTTGAAAAAGCAATTACTTTGAAGAGATTATATTCACTATTTTGGGATTCCTTTGTGATTTAATCTGAGAATCTCTAGTTTCTATTCATCTTGTGGTAAGTTTATCTTTCAAAGTATGGATTCATCTAGTTGCTTCGATTATTACGTCATGAGTGGCTAAATTCCTTTAACCTGAATTATGGAATCTTGGGTTAGGTCTTGATAAGGTGTTGAGTGTTCAAGATTCAAAAGGTGGTAGGATTTCTTGATAATTCTGAGGTTTTAATTAACGTCTGTTGGTTGCAAACAATAGATAACACCTACTTTGATTTTCTTGAGAAAGAAATCAAATATAGTGGGAATTGAATTATCAATAGGGACTTGGAAATACTCCGTTTAATAATTAGCGTTGTAACAAGGTTGGTTAACCTGAGGTAAAATCTGGTCATGAATATAAATTCCCTAAGTCTGAGAGGATTAGGTAATTAAATGCTTAAGTAGGTCGAGATACATTTAGGCGTAATGTCGATAAAGATAACTTGTTGTCCTACCTACCGTGAGAATCTTGAACCACTAGTAGCATCTGTCAAGTACCAAAATCCCTAGTGAACATAATTCTGGTTTTTCATAAACTCTTGATTACAAACACAGAAACCAAAGTGACTGACAATTACTTGTTAAACTAAAAAACCCCTTTTTCTGGAAACAACCAACAATCAGTTGATTAAATCGCAAATGACTTACGTTCATACCATATTCCATGTGGGATTCGACCCCAACCTAGTTGGGTTTTATATTGACAATGATCGCTTACATTCTCATTGAGAGGTATAGTTTGAGCGTTATCACCTAATAAAAAAGACTTGCTTTCTAGATTATATGATGCCAATATATTTTCTAAATTCGACTTAAAATCTGGTTATTGGCAAATTCAGATTGATAAAGATCACACATATCGAACTACTTTTAACGTCCCTTTTGGACAATATGAATGGAATGTCATGCCATTCGGTTTTAAAAAATGCTTCTTCTGAATTTCAGAAGATTATGAATGATATATTTAATCCTTATATGGATTTTATAATTGTATATATTGATGATATTTTAGTATTCTCAATAACTCTTGAATTACATTTCAAACATCTAAATATGTTCAAACAAATTGTAATACAAAATGGTTTGGTTATTTCTAAACCAAAAATGAGTTTGTTCTAGACAAATGTCAGGTTTTTAGGAAATAATATTTGTCAAGGTACAATTGAACCTATACAAAGAGTTATGGATTTTGCTGAAAAAATCCCTGATATTATTACTGACAAAACGCAACTGCAGAGATTTCTTGGAAGTCTTAACTATATCTCTCCTTTTTATGAAAACCTGTCTAGGGATTTATCCCTTTTGTATGATAGATTGAAAAAAGACTATAAAAAGTCTTGGACTCAAGTCCACACTAATTTAGTAAAATTAATTAAAAAATAAGTTCAAACTCTTCCTTCTTTAACGCTAGTAAATCCTGCTTGGTTAAAAATTATTGAGACTGATGCTTCAAATATTGGTCATGGAGGAATACTTAAACAAGTCAATCCCCATACAAAGACTAAATGTTTAGTTAGATTTCATTCTGGCAAATGAACTGAAAGTCAGAAAAAATACGCCACTATGGCCCATGAAATGTTAACTATTGTTAAATGTGTTTTAAAATTCCAAGATAATTTATATAATCAAAAGTTTATAGTTAAAACTGATGCTCAATCTGTTAAATACATGTCAGTCCGTTAGCATTGCTCATGCATGTAAACCCTTTGCATTTAGCCTACCTCACTCGTATACTCAGTACTCTCAGTTGTACTGACGCATTTGTGCTATGGTGCTTTCTTTTATGTTACACCATAGGTTCAGAGGCACGAGTTCCAGATCAGCAGTAGCAGTCGCATTTCAGTATATAAAGTTGCAGTGAGTCCTCTTCATTAGAGGACGATATGTTTTGATTTTATTTATTATTTCAGTTAGCTTTTAGTTTACAGAGTTAGTTGGAGACATGTTCCTTCAACTCCCTACTCAGATAGTATTTAAAGGATTTCAGATTTTAGATTTAGATTTTAGTTATTTTGGGTATTCATTACCCTATATGGATGTTATGATTAATCAGATATTTCATTCAGTTGAACCTTATGGCCTATTGTTCATGCTTTTTCCGCATTTGACATGTATATTATGCAATGTACAGGTACAGATATCAGTCATGGGTTAGCTTGTGGTCCTTCGGGGTCATAAGCACCGTGTAGCATTTCGGTTCAGAAAATTAGGCTGTTACAAACATGGCATCAGAGCCTAAGGTTCAATAGAGTCCTAGGAAGTCTGAAAGCCGTATCTAGTAGAGTTTTGTACATGGGTGTGTTGCGCGCCACATTTATGTACCGGAGGCTATGAGATATTTTAGGAATAGTTTCCCTTCTTTCAGTATTCATGTCATGCCAGTGAGCATACTCACAAGTTAATCTCTCAGTCTAATATGTTTCTCCTCTTGATTTCTAAACATGCCTCTAAAGAGAAAAAACCAGCCAACTCCTCAGCCCGAAGATCCTTTGGGTGAACATGTTTCTCATGCGGAGTTTAGGGCAATATTCACCACACTTTCTCAGTCTATGGCTTCCCAAAATGAATGGCCACCAGTTATTCCGGCCAACCTAGTGGCCAACTCAGCCGCAACTAGGATTCGGGACTTCACCCGAATGAACCCTCCATCTTTCTTTGGGTCTAAGTCTGATGAAGACCCTCAGGAATTCATTGACCAAGTTTAGAAGATCATAGACATCATGGGGGTTACTCCTTGTCAGGGTGTCGAGTTATCCCCATACCAGTTACAAGATGTTGCTCACACTTGGTACAAATAGTAGAAGTCTGAGAGGTTATAGAATGCAGGTCCTATAGAGTGGGAGAAATTTGTCACGGCTTTCTTAGACAGATTCTTTCCCCAAGATCTAAGGGAGGTAAAAGTTCTAGAGTTCATCAACCTCAGGCAGGGAAATATGACGGTTAAAGAGTACTCTCTTATATTTTCTCAGTTAGCCAGATATGTCCCTCATGTGGTTGCAGACAGCAGGGCTAAGATGAGCAAGTTCGTGTCAGGGGTGAATGATAGCGTGGTAAATGAGTGTAGGTATGCGATGCTGAATAGTGATATGACTTTATCCAGGCTCATGACCCATGATCAGCAAATAGAGGAGCAGAAGATTAGGACTAGGGAGAGGCAGAACAAGAGAGCAAGGTCAGGCAGTTTCAATTTTGCTCAACCCAAATCAGAAGGAGGAAACCGTTCGCAGTTTCATCCTAAGCCAGTAGTTTCTGCTCCCTCCTCTTCCAGTGCCACAATGCTAAAATTCAGAAATGGCAATAGAGATAGCGCACCAGGCTCTAAGTCTTAGGGCAGTATCAGCAATGCCCGAACTAATCCCCTATGTCAGACTTGTGGTAAGAACCACAAAGGTACTTGTAGAGTTGGTAGCGATGTTTGATTTGGTTGTGGAAAACCAGGTCATAGAGTCAGAGATTTTCCCCAGTCTAGTTATCAGGGTCAGCAAAGCCGTTCCACAGCTCAGTCTGATCGCCCAAACCTGCAGGGTGCCACTTTCAGTGCTACTAGTGGGAAACGCCCAAACAGACTCTATGCTCTTCAGACCTAACCAAATTAGAAAAATTCTCCTGATGTCATTACTGGTACGTTACAGATTTTCCATGTCCATGTTTATGCTTTGCTAGACCCAGGTGCATCCTTGTCTTTTGTTACTCCTTATATAGCAGGTGATTTTGGAATCAGTTCTAAAATTTTAGCAGAGCCCTTTTCAGTCTCTACCTCAGTAGGTAAAACTATCATAGCTCGACGGGTATACAGGAACTGCCCGATTATGATATTTTAGAAAGCCACATCAGTAGATTTAGTCGAGTTAGAGATGACTGACTTTGATGTCATTCTCGGCATGGATTGGCTTCATTCCTTCTATGCCACAGTCGACTGCAGAAATAGAATAGTTCAGTTTCAGTTCCCGAATGAGCCCGTCCTAGAGTGGAAGGGTAGTACTTCATCTTTCAGGGGTCAGCTTGTTTCCTACCTTCGGGCAAGGAAAATGATATCTAAGGGGTGTGTTTATCATCTCGTGCATGTAAAGGACTCTAGTTCCGAATCTCCTAGCTTTGAATCAGTCCCAGTGGTTAATGAGTAATCAGATGTGTTTCCCGAAGATCTTCCCGGCATTCTTTCCAAAAGGGAAATAGGTTTTGGCATCGACCTTATCCCAGATACTCAGCCTATTTCTATTTTGCTATACAGAATGGCACCAGCAGAACTCAAAGAACTGAAAGAATAGCTAAAGGATCTCTTAGATAAAGGATTCATTAGACCCAGCATCTTCCTGTAGGGCACACCAGTCTTATTCGTGCGTAAGAAAGACGGTTCTCTCAGGATGTGCATTGATTACCGTCAGCTCAATAAAGTTACGGTCAAGAACAGGTATCCACTTCCTAGAATAAATGACTTGTTTGACCAGCTTTAGGGTGCCAGTTATTTGTCTAAGATAGACCTCAGATCGGGCTATCATCAGCCCAGGGTTAGAGAATGTAACATCTCGAAGACAACTTTCCATACTCGGTATGGTCACTTCGAGTTTTTAGTCATGTCCTTTGGTATTACCAATGCCCCAACCGATTTCATGGACTTGATGAACCATGTGTTCAAGCAGTACTTGGACATGTTCATCATAGTCTTCATAGATGATATCCTAGTCTATTTTCGCACAGAGCGCGATTATGCAGACCATCTCAGAATAGTACTTCAAACCCTCAGATATCACCAGCTATTTGCCAAATTCAGTAAGTGTGAGTTTTGTCTAAGGTCAGTAGAATTTCTTAGCCATATTATTTCTGGTGATTGCATTAGAGTAGATCCTCAGAAGATCGAAGCGGTAAGAAACTGGCCTCGCCCCTTCTCTCCATCAGATATTAAGAGTTTTTTGGGTTTGGCTGGCTATTACAGCCGGTTTGTTGAGGGATTTTCTTCTATTGCATCCCTCATGTCCAGATTGACTCAGAAGCAGGTCAAGTTTCAGTGATCAGATTCTTACGAGAAGAGTTTTCAGGAGTTGAATACTTGACTCACATCAGCTCCAGTTCTTGCATTACCAGATGGTTCAGATGGGTTAGTAGTAAATTTTGATGCATTCAGAGTGGGTTTAGGTTGTGTCCTCATGTAGCATGGTAAAGTCATAGCCTACGCCTCCAGAAAGTTAAAGCCCCATGAGAAGAATTATCCTACTCATGATCTTTAGTTAGCAGCCGTTGTATTTTCCTTATAGATTTGTAGGAATTATCTCTATGGAGTTCATGTAGATGTATTTATAGATCATAAGAGTCTTCAGTATGTCTTTTCTCAGAAAGATCTCAATCTTCATCAGAGAAGGTGGTTAAAGCTCTTGAAAGATTATGACATAAGTGTCTTTTATCATTTGGGCAAGGCCAACGTTGTGGTCGACGCTCTCAATATACTCTCTATTGGTAGTGTTTCTCATGTTGAGGACAGCAAGAAGAAGATAGCTCAGGAAATTCATCAGATTTCCAGGCTAGGTGTTTGTTTAGTCGATTCTTCAGAGGGCGGTGTATGTGTTCAGAGTAGTTCAGAATCATCTCTAGTTTCTGAGGTAAAAGAAAAGCAAGACAGGGATCCTAGCCTTATGAAGCTAAAAGAGTCAGTTCAGAATCAGAAAGTAGAGGTTTTCTCCCAAGGGGGAGATGGTGTTCTTCGTTGTCAGGGTCTTCTGTGTGTTCCAAGTGTAGGTGACTTGAGGCAGTGAATTCTTGCAGAAGCGCATGGTGCGTGATACTCTATTCATCCAGGGGACACTAAGATGTATCGCAACTTGTTGGAGATCTATTGGTGGAGTGGGATGAAGAGAGATTTTGCAGAGTTTGTGGCTAAGTAATCTACATATCAGAAGGTTAAGATAGAGCATCAGAAGCCTAGTGGTTCTATGCAGGAGTTCACCATTCCTACTTAGAAGTGGGAAGAAGTGAACATGGACTTCTTCACGGGTTTTTCTCGAACTCGTCATTAGCATGATTCAGTTTGGGTCATTATAGACAGAATAACCAAGTCAGCTCATTTCCTTCCAGTTCATACCTCTTATTCAGCTGAGGATTACGCCAAACTCTATATTTGGGAGTTGGTCAGATTACACGGTGCCCTGTTATCTATCATCTTAGATAAAGGTACCCAGTTTACCTCTCACTTCTGGAAAATATTCCAAAAGGGTCTTGGTACCCAAGTTTATCTCAGTACAGCCTTTCATCCTCAGATAGATGTTCAGGCAGAAAGGACCATTCAGACTCTAGAAGATATGCTAAGGGCGTGTGCAATTGATTTCAAGGGAAGTTGGAATGACCACTTACCTTTGATTGAGTTTGCATACAATAATAGCTATCATTTCAGTATTCAGATGGCTCTATTTGAAGCTCTAAATTATAGGAGGTGTAGATATCCAGTTGGTTGGTTCGAAGTTACTGAGGCCTTAGTCATAGGGCCCGACTTAGTATTTGGTGCCTTAGAAAAAGTTCAATTGATCAGAGAAAGACTCTGGGCTGCTCAGAGCCGATATAAGTCTTATGCAGATGTTCGTAGAAAGGATCTCGAGTTTGAGATTGATGATTATGTCTATCTAAAGGTCTCTCCCATGAAGGGAGTGAAGCGGTTCGGTAAGAAAGGAAAGCTCAGTCCCCGATATATGGGTCCCTTCAAGATTCTCAGTCGATTAGGTAAGGTAGCTTATGAGCTCAAATTGCCTTCAGATCTAGCCTCAGTTCATCCAATCTTCCATGTATCTTTTCTCAAGAAGTGCATAGGTGACCCATCAGTCGTAGTCCCTATTCAGAACATTGACGTTCAGAATAGTCTCTCCTACGAAAAATTTTTGGTCGAAATTCTAGACTATCAGACTTATAGACTAAGGAACAAAGAAGTCTCTCTAGTCAAAGTTCTTTGGTGAAATCAGTCTGTTGAGGAAGCTACTTGGGAAGCAAAAGCAGACATGCGTTCCAAGTATCCCCACCGCTTCTCCGCCAATTCAGATCAAGTTCAAGGTAACAGTTCTCCTTAATCTTATTATGTTTCACGTTCAATATTCAGTACAACTTGGTATTCAGTTTTATGCTCATATTTTATTACAAATTTGGTATCAAGTACCGTTGCATATTCATTCATGCATACATGTATCAATCCAGTATATAGTCATGCAACAGATATTCATTCTCATTGCAAGAATTTTAGTTATCAGAAACCTCAGTCATGCATTCAAGAATCAGTTACACATGCATCAGATATGCATGTTCAGTATGTTATGTTCAACTTATCAGTCACGTTCGTCATGAGATTATGTTCCAGTTATCCATGTTCAATTCATGTTTAGTTTTTCGTTTCCCCTCTCAGTCAGTCTCATTCGAGGACGAATGTTCTCAAATGGGAGATATTGTAATACCTGTACTTTTACTTAGCTTGAGAATAATCTCAAGGATGTTAGAACTTGCTTTGAAATAATAATTCATTCTTATACACATGGTATTTCTTTAATTTTCACTTCCTATCACGTGGTAAATTGAATAAGATTTCTATCAATATATAATTCGCCCAAATCCGACACTCGGGCAAAGAGTTAGAGCCTTTTTAGTGAAACAGTGTATTACCTGAGCCTTCAGCGCATCGCGGAGATAGCTCAAATGGAAATTGTCAATTTCCAGTGTTGCTCCGCAATACTGGCGTGTCGCTCCATGGTTCCAGATCACAAAAAGGAGGGGCAACGTGATGGCTCCGCATCGAGCCATCCCTCAATTTACGAATTGTCAAAATCCAGTGACACGGCGCTATAGCGCCGCATCGTGATGAGGGCCCCAATTTGGGAAATTTTACTGCAAAACTTAATGACATGTCCTAGGGTTAAAAGGGTCAATTTTCCTACCCTATATAAACTCCCAAACACGGGATTTAGCCTTCATTCATCCAAAATATTAAGGTTTCTCTCAAATATTCTCAAGAACTCAAGCTAGGGTTTTCATAGAAGGTCCAATTTCAAGGAAATTTCACCGTCAATCTTCACGAAATTGTGAACTAAGGTATGCGTAGTGTTCATCTACGGATTCTTTTCATCCGTGGAGCTCAAGAACCAACTTTTAAAAAAATAAATTATGATTTTCATGATGTGGTATGATTTTGATCATGATGATTATTGTTAATTATGTTTTAAGATGGTATCTTGGTGTATTTTCATGAAGGTTGTGAACATGGTAATTGAAATCCATAAATTTAGATGGTTTAAGATTTGTTAAGTTGATGAATACACCTATGCCATAAAGTGTGCATGTAAGATGTTTGATGAAATGCCTAGAATGATAAAATCATGTTCCTTATTGCTCAATAGTACTTAAATGAAAAGTCCATGTTGTTGTTGTGTATTGATTGTGTTATGAAATATTCATGATATTGAAATCATACAAGTATGTACATGTTACACGCATTCCTTTCCATGATCAAGGATATGATAACCATGTGACACATAAAATCCCTTATTTATAGCATTGTGAATTATGAACCGTACTCATACGATCAAAAAGTGTCATGGTTGTGTCAGTTTCCTTCTATCGAGTCCTGGGGGTACTTGTACCTAAAAAATATAGTTGTGTGCCTATAGCCAAGTCAAGTTTTCATGACATCCTCAGCCAGGCCATGTTCCATAGAATTCAGTCAGTTATGTGACTCAAAAAATCTCAGAAATCTCATGATCTCAGTTAGCTATCAGATATCAATAGAATTCTATCAGTCAACGGAATTCAGTAAACTCAGTTCATGTATAGTCAATTAATCATGTTCAGTCTCTTCAAATGGGAGTAGAAGTTAGCACCGAGTGAACCTAAGAATGGGAACACACACTGCCAGATGAGGGTGCGATTCTTAGCAGTCATCCTTGCATTCCAAAACTATATAGCAAGTGTAGATTGAGACATTAATACTGTCAGATGAGGGTTGATGAGGTGGATTAGCACTGTAAGATGAGGTCCCCACCGTTCTCTTTTGGGAACACTGTCAGATGAGGGTTACCCACAGCTAGTCCTTACCAGTGGTGCGGTATTGACACTCTTCCAATCTGGGCACAGATTTGACCCCAGCTCAACTATTATAGCGTATTTGGGGTATGTCGGTTAAACAACTACATCCCACAGTTTTAGTCTCAGTCTCAGTAAAAGAACTCAGATAGTTCTTCAGACTTCAGTACACCATGACTGTCAGATACATTCAATTTAGTTACAGTACGGAACTCAGATAGCTCCATCAGATTTAGGACTGTCAGACACAGTCACCCATGTTATTAGAATTCTAGTATTAGTCATGTTAGATATCAGTAAACCATGTATTAGTGTACCGATTTATCTATCACGTATTTATGATCTTAGTTACTATGTATGCCTGTTTGCACTCTTATGTCCATATTAGTCAGTCCGTTAGCATTGTTCATGCATGTAAACCCTTTGCATTTATCTTACCTCACTCGTATACTCAGTACTTTCAGTTGTACTGACGCATTTATGCTATGGTGATTTCTTTTATGTTACATCATAGGTTCAGAGACACGAGTTCCAGATCAGCATTAGCAGTCGCATTTCAGTATACAGAGTTGCAGTGAGTCCTCTTCATTCGAGGACAATATGTTTTGATCTTATTTATTATTTCAGTTAGCTTTCAGTTTACGGAGTTAGTTAGAGATATATTCCTTCAATTCCCTACTCAGATAGTATTTAGAGATTTTCAGATTTTAGATTCAGATTTCAGTTGTTTTGGGTAGTCATTACCCCATATGGATGTTATGATTAATCAGATATTTTATTCAGTTGAACCTTATGGCCTATTGTTCATGTTTTTTCCGTATTTTACATATATATTATGCAATGTACAGGTACAGATATCAGTCATGGGTTAGCTTATGGTCCTTGGGGGTCATAAGCACCGTGTAGCGTTCTGGTTCAGAAAATTGAGGCGTTATATCATCAGTGCCCAGAACAAAGATAAATCCTCCAGTTGCAGTGCCTATAACAGAATTTGTATTCAATCCTATGAATTTCAGAAGAGTAGCAAAGTAGTCCAAGTGGTGCGAGGCTCAGCTTAAACTTTTTGCCAAGCAATTTACGGCTACAGTGGACAAGAGGGTTAAGGCTGCAGTTGATCCTTACAAGGCTCTACAGGGTAGGATAGATGAATTGGAGAACCTCTTCAATGTGCGGTCGAAGGAGAGGTCAGACCCAGAGATGGCACTACTTAGGTCAGAACTAGCCAAGGTGAAGGCAGAGGTTGAAAAGTTACAGCAACACCAATTTATGTTGTGATCAGATCCGGCAGTGGAAGAGTCTGAGGGAGAAATACCATTGTTTGATCTCGCCGAGGAATCGATAAAGAAAGAGAAAAAGAAATATGAGAAGAAGGGAAAAGGAAAGAGAGAGAGGCCCGACAGTGATGAAGAAAGAATAACAGAGAAGAGGGCAAGAAAGAAGAAGGAAAAGGAGGAGCTGAAGAGGGCAAGGATTGAGTCCTTAGTTGATAATGAGAGATGGTAGGCAACCATCCGAGCGAGAGCCGCAGGTACCTCTACTAGTAGGACTTCAGAGACTGATAGACCAGTTGCACCAGAACAGAGTGAGGCTCCTTATGGAGATGCAGAAGCAGGGTCAGGGACCCATGATTCTCGAGCTTAATCTATTCCAGGTATACCCTAAACCCTTAGTTCATAATTTTTTTAATTTTAAGTTGAGGGTGTCGGGTAAATTGTTGTTGTAAAAATTATGTAGTCGATTAGGAGAAATACTTGTACTTGAGGCAGTTGAATTGTCTTGTGATTTTTGTATACCTCTTCAAGTGGTCTAATTCTATAACTGTGTGATTTGCATTTAAGTGTGACCACTGTGCATCTTTGTATGGCATTAGTTCTAGTAACATAGTAATCATTGCTAAGCAGTTGCATGAACTGAATGAGTCATAGCTTGTGATATACTTGTGTGCCATGTGTGTGTGAGCAACTACTTAGTTCCCTCTGTATGCTGAAGCCAAAACTTGCCTGGTTAGTCTTACCTAGGTTGAAGGATAGGGGTTAGGAAAGGATCATAGGCCATTTTGATATTAGCTCACGTTAGCTTAAATGACCTTCCCAGTAGGTAGAATATCCCTTGATCCATGCTTTGAGTCTGATTAGCCTTTTTTTTTTATGACCCCTGTCATCTTTCTATTTATATCACAATGAACCTGTCTTGGCCCTGGTCCTCTTTGGATACTGTGCACCTTGACTTAGGAAAATGGACTAAGTTGAGGGTGGCTATCATAGGGGTGTGTGATACAAAATGAGAATGAAGAAAGGTAGAATAAAAGAAAGGAATAAAAAGCTGGGTGCAGAGAGAAAGAGCAAGAAAAATAAAAATTGTGAAAAAGAATAAGTGATTGTGGAAAAGACCGCACCCATCCTAAATAAGTGTGATCAACAAAAGAAAAAAGTGGAAAAGGCTAATGAGTGAAACCCCAAAAAGCTAGTGTAGTGTCAAGGAGGTGTAGTTACTTTAAATACCATCGAGTATCATACCATCCCTTAACCTACATTACAAGCCTAAGAGAAGACCTATAGTAATCCTAGCTGACCTATGTGAAGATCTGGGTAATGAAAAGAAGGGCAAGCCTATGGTACTTGGCATACACTGATTGGAACTTCGTTCTGAGAGTGAGCGTTTTGATTGTCCCTATGGTTACATAGAAAATTACTGATATAAGATGAGGGGAATTTCTTTGTAGTGAGGGCACACTGGTTAATTTCTAGTTACTAACTTGTTCGGGTAGTGTAATATTGGTCTATGCATGGTTGTTATAACTGAATTGATGCAGTATCTTGATACCTGTGTGTTGCATTTGTGTTCTTCATTTTTCTTAAATTGAATGACCTTGGAGATGGTGAAAGTGTTTTGAGATGATATGGATGATTGACTGCCAAATGTACTTTGTATTCTCTTAGTTGTGCTGAGTTGCTTGAGGACAAGCAACTGTTTTAAGGTGAGGGTGTTGATGTGTGAGCTAACGCTAACATATTTGAGGCTTTTAACTAAGAATAATTGCGAAATCTTAAGCAACTTTTGTCGTTTTTGATTGGTTTATGTTTGATTTTACAGTAGAAGCTAATAGGATAGAGAACCAATAAGAATAGAAGCAAAGAAGTTGAAATCTGAAAAAATTCGAAGAGAAGTGTGGCTGGCGATATTTCTGATAGGTCGTCAGCCCTGTGATAAGCTGTCAAGATCATCGTCAGCCGTAGACAGAGAATTGGCCTAAGTTGGAAGTTGTGACGACATTTTGTGATAGGTCGTCAAGAAGCTGATAAGCTATCAAGATTGTCGTCAGCCTAAGGCAGAACATGAGAGCTGAGGGAGAGTTGTGACGACATTTTATGATAGGCCGTCACGAAGCTGATAAGGTGTCAAGATTATCGTCAGCCTTAAGCAGGAAGAGCAAAGACTGAAGAGGGAGCTGACGACATTTGTGATAAGTCGTCAGCCTCCTGATAGGCTATCACAAATGGCGTCACCTAATCCAATGAATTTCTGAATTTTATTATTTTGTTTCCATAATTAAGGTGAACTATTTAAAGCCTTGTTTAGGGTTTTCTTAAGAGTTCCGCACTTGAGTTTTTGACGGGATACTTTGATATTTTCTCTCTCTACTTTTGGCTTGAAAAAACAATTACTTTGAAGAGATTATATTCATTATTTTGGGATTCCTTTGTGATTTAATCTGAGAATCTCTAGATTTTATTCATCTTGTAGTAAGTTTATCTTTCAAAGTATGGATTCATCTAGTTGCTTCGATTATTACGTCATGAGTGGCTAAATTCCTTTAACCTGAATTATGGGATCTAGGGTTAGGTCTTGATAAGGTGCTGAGTGTTCAAGATTCAAAAGGTGGTAGGATTTCTTGATAATTCTGAGGTTTTAATTAACGTCTGTTGGTTGCAAACAATGGATAACACCTGCTTTGATTTGCTTGAGAAAGAAATCAAATATAGTAGGAAGTGAATTATCAATAGGGACTTGGAAATACTCTGTTTAATAATCAGCGTTGTAAGAAGGTTGGTTAACCTGAGGTAAAATATAAATTCCCTATTTTAATTTCTATTTTTAAATCATTAAGAGAAAAATTAAAAAAAAAATTATCTCTTTAAAGCAAAATCAAATGATCTCCGATCATAGGATTTTGAAAATTGAAGAAGATATTTCTGATTTTTCCCATAAAATTATTTCCTCTAAAGGAAAAGAGAAAGAAGTTGAAAATCCAGAACATTCTGATATGAATAATATTATTCAAAAAATTGATTTAAAAAATAATTATTTTCTGGGTATGATGCAACTAGTTACTGCCCATAAATGGTATATAAATTTCACTATTCTGATTAATAAAGAATTTTCTATCACTAATGTAGCTATGATAGATAGCGGTGCTAATGTTAGTTGCATTCAGAAAGGATTAATTCCAACCAGATATTTTGAAAAAACTACTCATACAATTAAATCTTCTTCTGGTCATAGTCTTCATATTAATTATAAATTACCTAATACCCATATTTGTCGAAACAAAATCTGCATTTCATATTTCTTTTTCTTGGTAAAAAATCAGCTTTATACTCCTATCATTTTAGGAACTCCTTTTATAAATGCTATATATCCTTATACACATATTGATGCAAATGGTTTTATAGCTACGTATAAAAATCAAAAAAATTCTTACCCTTTTGTTACTAATCCTGTAACAAGAGATATAAATGCTTTAATAGGAATGAAACAATGACAGATAAATTTCTTACAATTAGAAATAATGAGTATAAATATTCATGATACAATGAAATCTGTAAAGGTTCAAGAAAAAATAAAAATAGCCTCCAACCAAATGACTGTTGATATCTGTGCTGATCATCCAAATGCTTTCTGGAGTCGTAAGAACATTGTTTCTCTTCCTTATGAAGAAGGCTTCAGTGAAGATAAAATCCCGACTAAGTCACGACCTTGCCAAATGAATAGAGAATTAGTTGAATTCTGTAAAAAGGAGATAGACAGTCTTTTACAAAAGGGTCTTATAAAACCTTCCAAATCTCCTTGGTCTTGTACTGCTTTCTATATGAATAGTGCTGCTGAAAAAGAACCAGGTATGCCAAGACTTGTAATTAATTATAAGCCTCTGAATAAAGTTTTGAAATGGATTAGGTACCCAATACCTAATTAAAAAGACTTGCTTTCTAGATTATATGATGCCAATATATTTTCTAAATTTGACTTAAAATCTGGTTATACGCAAATTCAGATTGATAAAGATCACACATATCAAACTGCTTTTAACGTCCCTTTTGGACAATATGAATGAAATATCATGTCATTCGATTTTAAAAATGCCCCTTCTGAATTTCAGAAGATTATGAATGATATATTTAATCCTTATATGGATTTTATAATTGTATATATTGATGATATTTTATTATTCTCAATAACTCTTGAATTATATTTCAAACATCTAAATATGTTCAAACAAATTGTAATACAAAATGGTTTGGTTATTTCTAAATCAAAAATGAGTTTGTTCCAGACAAATGTCAGGTTTTTAGGACATAATATTTGTCAAGGTACAATTGAACCTATACAAAGAGTTATGAATTTTGCTGAAAAATTTTCTGATATTATTACTGATAAAACGCAACTGCAGAGATTTCTTGAAAGTCTTAAATATATTTTTCCTTTTTATGAAAACCTGTCTAGGGTTTTAGCCCCTTTGTATGATAGATTGAAAAAAGACTATAAAAAGCCTTGGACTCAAGTCCACACTGATTTAGTAAAATTAATTAAAAAATGAGTTCAAACTCTTCCCTGTTTAACGCTAGCAAATCCTGCTTGGTTAAAAATTATTGAGACTGATGCTTCAAATATTGATTATGGAGGAATACTTAAACAAGTCAATCCCCATACAAAGACTGAATGTTTAGTTAGATTTCATTCTGGCAAATGGACTGAAAGTCAGAAAAAATATGCCACTGTGGTCCATGAAATGTTAACTATTGTTAAATGTGTTTTAAAATTTCAAGATAATTTATATAATCAAAAGTTTATAGTTAGAACTTATGCTCAATCTGTTAAATACATGTTTGACAAAGACTTTAAATATGATGCCTCTAAATTAATATTTGCAAGGTGGCAAGCCCAATTAGCTCATTTTGATTTTGAGATACAATACAAGAAAGGAAATGAAAAATCTTTACCTGATTTTCTATCTTGAGAGTATATCAATAATTCATAAAAAAAAAATTACAGGTTAATCTGGAAAGCAGAAGTCAAGAAGCATGAATTTTTACACTTTCTATCTCTCCGAAAAAATAATTATTACTATCATAAAATGCATTCCTCTGAATGAAGATATTCATTTCATCATATTAGAAAAACTTATCCACGATATGATAAAAGAAGACTTGTTTCTTCCAAATTTTGAAGATATGAGAGATGAAATTAATTGGGAAGATATTGACTCATCATTTGATAAATTCTAAATTGCAGTATGGGCACAGATCCACCATGACAAATAGTTAGCGGTAGAGGAAAAAACGGCAGAAGCCAAACTCCAAACTCTAGAGAAAGAGGCAGAACTTCTCCCACGTCATCATATACTTCAAGCTCATCTAATTTTCCAGTATTACAGAGGGGAAATATGAGTTTGATTAATACAAAAATTCAACATATTGCAGAATTATCATCTTCAAAAAATTCGCATATAAGCCCTTCAATTCATCTGGACGATATTCCAAAAGACCATCCTTTATATAAGCAAATACAATCTTATATATCTGCTAAGCAAGCTGATTCATTTGCAGCAGTTGCTACAGAAAACACTATCAATAGACCAAATTATGAAAAGCTTGACGAAAGAGAACTGATATTCCTCGTAGAAAACTCACAAATATGCAAACAGAATGATCTATAGAGATTGCTCCAAAAATATTTATTGACTAGCCTTTATTTTGCAGGTGAGTTTTTTAAAACAAGAGCTTATTATGAATCCATTTTAATCCATACTGGATCTGCAGAAATAGAACATCACCAATTAAGTGAAACTACTGAATATGTTCATGGATATCCCAAAATGGTGATTAAAAAGCTCATTTCCATTGAAGATTGGGGCACGACCTCTATGGCTGAAAAAATCATGACCATAAGAGATTCAAAAGTTTCTTTTACCTATTCGGACTATATCAAGGCATTCACTCAAACTTTATATTACAACAATAGAAAACACAAACATACGTGATTTTTGAAAATCTGTGCTAAAGTTTTTGAAAATCAAATTCCTAACTGGTTCATCCAATGGTGGACATGTCATGGCCCTAAGGTCAAAATCTTGCCAGTAGAATATCTTCATTTATTTAAGGAATGGGTTAAAGTGTCCCCATTTTTAAATGAATTATATCATTCTAATCATGTCGGTAATTTAGACAAAATAGATCAAATATATTTTTTCATTGAATTCTCCATTCCATGGATACACAAATGGAGTGTTGAATTTGGCTACACCAAAGAACAAATATCCGGACTGTATAGGGTATTCTATATCAATTTTTGGGACAAGCTGACAAGAAAAGACCCATTCACAAAGATTCCTTATGGGAAAGAATTGCTAGAATCCATTCAAAAAACACTGGTTGATTATGAGACTACTCTACAAAAGAATATTGTGGAAGATAAAAATTTAAAGTATATTTTCAGGAGAATCTCTGTCCATGAGGGCAATAAAATGGAGATGATTGACAAATACTTAGAGGAAGTCAGGAAAAATCTTATAAAAACAGTTGAACAATGTTCAGACACGTCCATGAAAAGCCTCACCAGTGAAGAAGCTGTTGAATCTGAAGAAATTCAAGAATCTCAACCACTTCCTCCGAAAATATCCTTAATGCTGAAGAAATGAAAAAAGTTGAGGCCTTTCTCTATCAGTCAAAAAGAAAAGATAAGGACAAAATATGGCGACCCACCTAAATTATTGAAAATACTGTACACAGGATCCCACAATATACTGTGCAAAGATTCTTTTTTTCTATTATAAATAGATGCCTCATCTCTGTTAGGAGAGGCAGAAAAATTTCATTTTCTTTCTTTCACTTTCTCTCTCTAGCTCTCCCTTCTCTCTACCTTTTGTAATATATTCAAGAAATAACTAAAAGGCACTAGCCGTCGTTTGAATACTGTTCAGGCCTTGCACTTCGGCCATTTTAAAGGTATTTATTTTTTCTTTCTCTGTTGTGCTTTTAATACAACTTCTTCCCTCTTCCAGCTGTGACTATGTCCGGCTAAAAAGCCTTTTATACCTATGTTGAAGATCTAACTTCATTTACGTGGTAACTATGAAAGATCCAGACTCTATCAAAATATGAAGGAATTTTTATATAGTTTCTTGACTTGATTTCAAAATGGTGATACAGTCGAGTTTAATAACCTTATGTTGACTTTGTCTCAGTGACTACGTCTAGTAAGTTGTGCCTCTTTATCCTGTTATACTGAAGAAGAAAGGGCGACTTTTGCACAATTAGAACTTCTAGACACATGGGTTTAACATGAGTTTATTGAATCTCTGACAGGTCCCTTGTTTGGGTAAAATGTTCCATGCAGTTATCAAGCTATTTAAAATGCTTTTATATTTCGATCGATGCTTTGATTCGGTTGTCCGACTATAACTTAATCCGGTATTGTTACATAGGTCTGGCAGGCTGAGCAGCTTACCCCAGTCTTGTGAGATCCTAAAAATGGTATTATTATTATACATACTTTGGATATCAATTGACTTTTCATTAATTTTTAAAGTTATTCGAATTTGTGCACAACATTATACACAAAAATATCATTTATACCCCAAAAATAAAACTTTCTTTTATTACATGAAAGTTATTATATTGTTGAATAATAGCAATAATTGTTTTTCAAGACTTGAGTCTTAAATTTATGGCTAAGGGGGGCGGGCGGGGGGGGGGGGGGGCAAAAGACTTGCCACAGTTAAATAAAAAGATTTGCTATTTATTGCGGTTTTATAGCTGGATATGACCTTATTTTTAATTTAAGTTTACGATTCTTTTATACGAATTACTGTTAATATAGGTTGTGTCTTTTCTTAATTTATTTTGGTTTCTGGTTTGCATAACTAAGTTTAGGATAGTTTTGTCTACGGTGCATGTTGTCCATCTTTTTATTTATTTATTTTTTTAGAAGAAGAAGTAGTTTAAGGTTTAAGATTTACAAATTAATACTCTTATCACATTAGATTTAGAATTCTTCAACAATTAATGTTATCTAAGTTGATTTCCAAGAAATTATGCCTACTAATTTGATTAATAGAGTTTAATGTGAGATTTTAAAAAGAGATACAAGTGATTTAACTATTTCCTCCGTTTCATTTTAGTTGGCCCTAATTGACTTGGCACTCCCTTAAGAAAATATCTAATAGAGGCATATTTTACTAAAATAACCCTATTAATTATGCATTGAAAATATAAATTTGAATATATACACTTTACATAATCATTTAAGGATAGGGGTAGTAACAATAAAATTCTCTTGATTTTAGAACTTGGACAACTAAAATGAAACAAATATTTTTAGTAAAATGACCAGCAAATATGAAACGGAGGAATTTTGAGGTATAAACGGGAATAATTTTATTAGACAAAAACTATAATTAAAATTAGTAAATATTTTGAGTATGCAAAAACAAGTGCCCAATTTTAGAATTCTATTAACTTCCAAATTTATATTTAGTTACTTTTTATCATAGAGAGAAGACAAGTAAAAAGTCATCAATAACGTAATTTGATTACTACATATACAATTTTCACTTAATAAGTATTAACCTTATCACCAAATAATCTAATCTAATACTAAAAGAAGAGTTAAGCATCTAATCTTATTATTTACTTGTAATTTGTTTAGGTTTAATTTTTCATCTGAATATAGTTATCTCTTATGGGTTTTAATTTGGTTAGACAAGTGAAAGAAGAATCAAAAATATATTCATATGATTTTTCGATTTCAAATGCTTCTTTTGTTTTTCTATCTATCTTGAAGTTCACATTAGAAAGCATGCCCTCTAACTTCGTTAAATCTTCGATGCTAAGGCTAGGGATGTAGATGGGTACAAGTTTTGTAACTCAAGAAGCGAGAGGCGTAGGAAGGAGTAGGTATCTTAGTAGACGAAGAATTTAGAGGGCACGAAGTGGAGGTCAAGAGGGTCAGTGATAGGTTGACGAGAATTAAGTTGGCCGTTGGAGGCGCACCTACCAGCAACAAGACGACTACACCTGTTTACTCTGAGCATTTATAGCGCTTATGCATCACAGGTGAGCTTGGATGAGGAGGAGGAGAAGAAGAGATTTTGGGAGGTTTTAGTCTAGGGGGTGAGAGGCTTACCTAGCTCTGAGAAGATTGTCATAGGAGGGAATTTTAATGGGCACATCGGGCCATTACCAAGAGGCTATGGCGATGTACATGGAAGCGTTAGATTTGGGGATAGGAATGAAGAGAGAGAGCCGCTATTTTTTATTTTGCGAGGGCCATTGTGTTGGTGATAGTGAATTCGAACTTTTCGAAGAAGCAGGATCACCTAATTACCTTTCGAAGCGCGATAGCCAAGATTCAGATTGATCTCATACTTATAATCGTGAGGTACATAAGGAAGTTGGTTGGTGCAGAGCAACGAACCAACGTAAACACTTCAAACAAGGTACAATACTTCTCACAACAAAAAATGAACTCTGGGCACCAAAACATCTAAGGTACCAAATGGAAAACATAATTAAACCCAAAACAAACCTCAAGTTTGTTAATATATTTGCTCCAAATTTGTCGGGACCAAAACATATGGCACTTGGGCACTTCAATTATGTTCTCTAGATAATCTCGAATGATGCTTATTTTCTGAAATATATCACTGTGGTCTTTAATGACCCCACTGCGAAGCCTTTCTAGCTCGGCAACAGAATTAACTTAGCAATTAACAATGGAAGGAGCCTATTTTACAGAAAAGTCTTAGTTCAATTATCCTTTGGTTGTAGTCTTCCAAATCGCTATAGTCATTTGGTCGTTAAAAAGAAGCAAAGTCTCTTGATGCTCAAGTAAAAGATCAACTTTCCTATAGAAAGAATGAGAAAAAGCCTTATACGAATTGATTCCTAAACTCTGATGATGTAATTGATAATTTGCATGTTAAAGTTGATAAAAGATATGTTATATTATGTAGCGGTATTCTGGTGCAATTGATTTCCCTCTATAGATATTCTAGCAAGGTATACAACAAAAATCTTAATATGTACATGTTTTTTTTGCATCTATTGACAGGAGCTAAAGCCTTGAAACTAATCACAGCTATTTAAGTATTCGAAGTTTCCTTTGGATTGTTAATTTATTGTCTAATTGTATGTATAGACATTATAATTGCAATGTGTTAACAATGCTAAGAATATAGTGTAGAATGAAGGTGGAGGGAGATGGCCACATGACTACCTCGAGTTAGTAAATATTTTCATATAAATGTTAATAAAATAACGAGATCATGAGTGCTTCAATCTTAGTATTCTCTCAAGCACTTTAATTTTTCTAATTAACAAGTCAATTTTTTTTTTTAAAATGATGTCCTTTAGAATTTAAAACATAGCACAATGACACATAGATTAAATGCAGTCCTCAATCCAATGTAAGATTTTATGTTGGCATCACAGCAGAGGAGGGTTTGGGTTGGATTCCCCTAAAGGGAGATGTGAAATTTTTTTAGCATCGGATGTTATCTCAATATATGAAGTTTAAAATCATATAAAAAACTTATGAGATCAGATAGAAAGTTACTTTTTTCAAAACGTGTTATTTTAAAGATATTGGAGATAGTTCAACATCCTATTGAGCAATCTTCAAGGTAAGTTTGGTTCAATCATTAGTATCTTTATGTTTATAAAAGAGATGTCAATTAATTAATGTGACATACAAGTCCAACAACATATACACAAATTAGAAGAAACAAATAATTTTTTCATTTTAATCATAAATATAATGTTATATATATTGCAATTTCAATTGTAATATAATAAAATATACTTTATTTTTTTGTATGCAATCTTTTGTATCTAACATGAAATACACGTGCAACGCACGTATATTGTACTAGTATATAAATAAAAGAGAAACATAGACATGCTTATGTGGCATGTCTTAGAAGCAAGCAAAGCTATTTATCTTTTTTCTTCTTTTTTTGAGCTTTTTTTGTTCTTTTAAATTTTTATTACAATCAATTATTTTCTTTAATGTTTTAAGTTTTACAATTTAACAGACACCCTATTAAGACTCACTTATTAAGACTTCTAAACTTGCATCTATTCTTCTCTTTTTGCTCTTTTCATCTCACTTAAAAAACTTCTTTTAATATTTGCTTCTGTTCCACTTCTTTTTTAGCCCTTTTCATCTTTTCAATTTTTCCTCTTTATTTTTTCACTTTCTTTCTCCTTTGTCTATATGTCCGGTTGTTCCTCTTAAATCACAAGATAAATTTTTTTTTTTAAATTGATCTTTTTTTGAATTGGTGTTCATGTATTTTTTATTCTTTATTGTTCTCACTTTTGCTAAATATTATAAGGTCTTTTGCCTACTTTTTCTATTTTTTTTATAATGTGATTGTTGTTTTTCATGTTTGATTGAATATTTATGTATATGTGCATTCAGTATCCTAGAATTTTGTTTGATTGTGGTGATTGAGTTCTTTCTACTATTTTGTCGGTAAGAAAGAATGAATTTTTTTTTTGACTTTTTTTCTAAAAAAAAAAAAAAGAAAAAAGAAATTCACCTGATGTTCGATACCTATATTAGGACTCCATAAATCTAAATTCAAGTCAATAGCGCCTATTTGGTGTAGCAACCCCTAATAGTTTCCTTACCTTAACTTTACAATACTTTTGGATAGTTTAACGTTGAGAAAAAGACACATTTTTCACATAGATTCCTTAAAAAACTTCTTCTTTGTGAATGCTAAACTTTTAAATTTTTAATTTACTAACTACGTGTAAGTATGTTATAATTGAGATCGAAATAAAAGAGGAGATATTAGAAATTGAATGTACAGTGATTAATTTAAATTCATGTGTAACGAGAGCACGAAAAGAGGTAAAGTCCATAATATCTAAAAAAAATAAAATTATGGATTGTATTTTTAGCTGCATATCAATTTATGTTTCTTTTATTTTTATTTTTGTTTACTTAAATTATTTACACTATCAACATATATAAGCTAAAATCTAAAAAAAAAAAAAATCATACAAATTAAAAAATAAGAAATGTAGTTCAACATATAGGTGAATAATACTGCATACGAAGAAAATCCAATGGAAGTTAGAGTTTTAATTGACTACTCCCTTCATTTCCTTTTAAGTGTTCCATTTAGATTGAACACATCTCATAAAAAAAAAAAAAAATTCTATAAAATTTAAAGTACTTTTATTATTATACCCCTAATTAACTTTAGGTTGGAGACACCCCTAAGCCCTTCTCAATTAATAATCTTGATAATTTGAACAAAGATATAGTAAAAAAAATTTAACCTAATACAACCTAAATAGAGCACTTAATTTAGCAACATAGAGAGTTATTGATGTTATTTGTTGGCTCATTAATTATGACTTCGTGAGAAAAAAATTGTCAAATATATAATTAGTTGTATCACTATGTGGATGTACTTTCTTTGATAAACTCTTTATTTAGTTTGAGTAGTAATACAAGAAAATTGAACTTTGATCAGTGCCACAATTGACAATTATAAAATTAAATTTTTAATTGTGTTCTTTATCAAAAAAAAAAATGAAAAGAAAAGATAATATTAGATTCAAAATGGAAAGTTGAAATAGAAAAATATTGAGTCATTTCATTCTTTATATTTCGAGTTAAACTAAAGTTATCAAAATTTAGCTTTACAAATTTAAATTTGTTGTCTTGTGTCTACAAATACAAATTCTAAATTCAGTTAGTTTAATAATAATCAATATAGCTGATTTATTATTGTTTGTAGGTTAGGATTTGTCACTCTCAAAGTAACTTTGAATAATCTTATATTATTTTTTTTCAACTTTTTGGCAGAAAAGATGAAAAAATCATCTCACTGTTGAACTTTACTAAATTAAGATTGTGAATCCTTTGTCACGTGGTGCATACAAATAATTAATTTAGGTGGCAATAGAAGCAAATCAGATTATGGTGTTTAGACGGGACATTTTCTCTGCTGGTAGTTGATTTTCTTATGCATTTTTTAAGATTCATTGTGGTTTCAGATAGTCCTTATAAGATTGTGGCATGTGTTCTGTTTTGTGGATTAGTAAGGTGCATGATCAACAATCAACCGTAATAATTTTTTTACTATTTGAATGAAATTTTTTTTATAAGAATTAATGACATAGAGAGTCGTGGTATTACACAAATATATAATGTTCTAACTCTTATATCTCTGGTCAAAGTTACTAAAAGATCATCATATTTTAAAATAATAAGTATTATGATGCACGCGGAGCGCGAATTAATTGACTAGTGTTTTAATATAAAGATAAAGTTGTCAAGCTTTCTAATTTATTCAATTATAGCAAGAAGTACTACTTTATTTTTTCTAAAATAGAACAGCAATTATGAGATCGCAATGGTCCTACTTATTTGGATAATGTATTTTGAACGTATCGGAAAAAAATTGTCCCAGTGAAATATCGCTAATCACTTGAATGATAAGTAAGAAATGCTCAATTTTATTCGAGAAAATTAAAGGAAATATCTCTTGTTTTGATGTATAGAAATAATAATTCTATTGTTAAGTTTAGTCAAGTCTTTAAAAATCAAACAACATAATTTATACCTAACAATGCTGGAGACATTTTGTTCATTAATTTAAAAAAAATCTAACGAATTTTATGATTATTACTGTGGTTAGCTCTGCTAATAGTAATTAGCTCAGTTAATACTGATTAATTGTATCAATAATGATAATAATTTTTTGATTTATTACTTAGTACAAATATTATTACTTTGATGTATGCTTTTTTATGTGAATTATCAAAGTAAAAAAATGAAAGTATTGATAAAAAATTTTAGAAGTTTTTTTTATTTGATTTTAGGGCAACGATTATTATTATAATAATTTAAATTTAGTTTCATTTGATTGATTTAAAAAACACAAATGTGAGAACCCTTTATTCTTTAGATGAACTAAAAAATGTAAATAAAAAAAGTGGATCAAATGCTTTGCTGTACATTTTTTATTGTATATGTCTAATTTTCAATTTTTCAATTTTTCAATTTCATTTTCGTATTCCGTTCTATCAAGAAAAATTATTTTAAATAATGTATCTAATCATGTGAAGTGCAAATAAATTTAGTAGTTGTTTGATTAAAAAAAATACAAACGGGATAATGATGTACGCGATTAGCGCTCAATTATTGAGAAGTGAGAGAGGCCCTACAAGCAAACGGTCACCGAGAAAAGCGTACCATGACAACTGACAAGAAGACAAATATCAAACGCTTCCCCTTAATATTTTCTATTGGACCAACAATTGGACATATGAATTCATGTACCTTTGATCCATTACTTGTACCGTCACCTATTACACCAACGCAAAATTTTCTATTCAGATTCATTGTCCAAAAGGCATTTCTAGGCTTTGCGTTTCAAACGCTGCTCCCTCTTTTTTTTCTTTGATTAGGTAAGAAAATATTTATTTAGGTTGAGTAGGTGATAAAAATAATAATTTTTAAAATTATAATTAGAGTTAAAGTTGAAAATAATATTTGACCATCAATATAAATTAAAGTTATTTTTCAAATTGTGTAAGCATATGGGTGAAAAAAGTGAAACAAGATCACTATTTCAAAAATAGGTTTTACTAATATGAAATAATTTTTATGATCAAACATTATTATTTTTATTATAGTGAAATACTTTAAAAAAAAAGAAAAAAAAAATTCATGATCAAATACGCCTACTTAGATTAAATATAAAAGCTAAGACTCTAGTACTATATAATATAATACGATCTTTATTTTTTTTAAAATAACCTACTTTTCTTTTTAATTCATTTAAAAAAAAATGTCTTCATTTAAAAATAAAAATGATCTGCTTTTCTTTTTAATTCATTTAAAAGAGATTGACCCCTTTTATTTTTTAACAATACTATAATTTTAATTTTTTACATAATATATTTAAAATTACAAAATTAAAAAATATTTTAATACACTCAACATAACTCTACATTACAAAATTTTTAAAAGAATTATTTTTAAAAATTTCATATAAAGTTAAAGTAAGAGATTTTTTTTTTTTCAAACGGAGGAGTATATGGATAGGAGGTAGTAACATGGTCAAAGCAAAAACATGTGTGCAGCAGATAAATCAATTCATTACAATAGGCTGCAAAATCCATACCGTCTGCTGACAATTCACGAGAAAAAAGGTTTGCTTCACGCCATCAATAAAGCACTTTCTGCATTAGATGACCACTGGAAGTTGCACATAATAGTAAGTAAACAAGAAAAGAGATACCCTTTTAATTAAAGACAAAAGGGGTCATCAACCTTCTAATTTGGAACCTAAAAAGGTCTAAATTAAGATAATGATAATTAGCAGTAGCATTTAAAAATTAAAATTAATTAAATACCGCTGTTCACGTGACCAAATATATTGGCATAGCTGAGGCATTGGAGATCTTATGCTGCTGCTGGTCCATGTTAAACTCCCTGAGATTAATGTAGGGGATGTCCAAATCACCTTTCCGGTTAGGAGACCATGTTCCGGCAAGTGGACTGGAGGAAGGTCGGCTGATGGTACGGTAAGGCGTGTTAGACCCGCTCCTGCTCTCAGTAATATACACTCGCCCAGATATCGATCCCTGAAGAGTAGGTCTCCGGTGATGAACTTCGCCATTGTCAAGAAGATCACATTCGTCGGAGATTTTGTCACTCTTGGATTTGCTCCTTGGAATCCTCTTGAAGAAGAGGAGAGCATTTCTCCACCATCTTTTACGGCTACTGTTCTTTTTGATTTTCTTTGAACACTCGTCCTTTGAGATGGGTTTTTGCAGCTTGAAATGAGCTGTGTCTATGGAGGACCTTGCACTTTCTCTGATTCTGTGTTTTCTTGCTTCTTCCAAAATCTGTTAAAACAGGGGATCAACATGACACATTTTTCTTTAGCACAATTTCTATATTTAGTTGCAATTCAACTTTTAACATGTCAGTTTCGCTCATTCTTAATGGGATAATTTATAACCACACAAGTATATGTGAATTAGTTTAAACCGCCAGTTTTATAGTCTTTGCATATTTTTTAAATCAAACTACATCACACAAATTGAACAGGGAGTACGCCTACAAATAACCCATTAATGATGTAATTTAGAGCTTGGAGTAAAATTTAGGATCGGAACGGATCTTTATTGAATGTAACGGTTCAAAATGCACCAGTTGATTGACTCGATTTGTCAACACACATATGTTTCGTAAAATTTGAATATATATATTAAAATAATAATAATAGTGGATGCGGAGGTATTTCAGGACAAAAAAATAGAGGAATTGTATTGATTGGCATACCTGAAAATAATCGATTTGAGGGTCGAAGCCATAGTCACTAAAGTGTTGAGGTTCAACAATGGGGAAAATGGGGGATTTGTTTGACATTATCTGAGGGAAAAAGAAAAATGGGGAGTAGAAAATTGGAAGTAGGTAATGGGAAGTGAAAGGTCTGGGGTGAATATTAAGGAATCGCGCCTTTGGCCTTTCGGGGCTCAATGGCCGTTGTTATTTGCAAACCCTAATTAATGCATCTTGCCTATTTTTGAAACTTTTTATTGTTCAACTCCCAATAGTATAAGCTTTCTTCATATTTATTGCAATTAAAATACTTCACGCATTGAACAAAGTATAGCACATGAACGTGCCAATTAGTAAAATACTTGGTGCATGTTTAATTCGACACATTTTTTAGAAAATATTAATTAAAGATACTTTCTCCGTTTACTTTTACTTATCATAATTTTTTAATTAAATTTTTTTCTTCATTTGTCATTTTTGACATATTGAGAAAAGACAATTTCTTTTTTTGTTTTTTTTACTCTTAATAGTAATGATTTTCTTTCTAAATTAATTTCAATATGCAATATAAGCGTCATTTAATAGGAATATTATGATAAAATGGTCATATTATTAATTACTCTCTCCATTTTTAAAAAAATGATCTATTTTGACTTGACACAAAGTTTAAGAAAATAAAAAAGACTTTTGAATCTTGTGGCGTTAAATTGATGTTGTGTCAAATGTACCAAAATGTCCTTTAATCTTATGGTACTAAACATGTCATGTGGAAAGTTGAAATTAAAGTATTCCCAAAAAATAAAATGGGTCATTTTTTTTTAAACAAACTATAAAGGAAAGTAGGTCATTCTTTTTAAACGGATAGAGTATATTTTTAATAGATGTGTCAACTCAAAATGTGATAAATAAAACCGAATGGAGGAGTATATTTTATTAAATTAATCTTAATACTAATATTTTAAAATTCTAAATTTAATTATTATAATTTTATATAATACAAAAAATAATACTCCCTCCTTCTCATTTTATATGTCGTTATTTTTTTATCCGTCTCAAAAAGAATGTCATATTTTTTTGTTGGCAACTATCTAATGATATCATTTTCATTTTATCCTTATTGAGTCTCACTTAATAAAAAAACCCAACTAAAAAGTAAATATTAAATTGAATTTAAGTGGGACAATTTTTAAACTTTAGAAAATTATTATTTATTTCTTAAATTTCGTATTCGATTAAATGGCAACACATAAAATAAGACGAAAAAAGTAATATTGTCTTAATTTGCTAAATTAGACAAGTAAAATAAAATATACTCCTACATTTTTTATATAGGATCAAGTAGAATAAAACTATGGGAATATAAAACACTACTAAAAAACAGAAAAACCGACCACACAAACCAACCGCATGTGATCGATTTTCCTGTATTTTTTACCACAAAACCGATCACAATGCGTGGTCGGTAAAAGTGTGGTAGCTTTTTAAAAACAAACCACGTGTGGTCGATTTTTTGAAAAAATATATTTTTAAAAAATAAATTCATTATTATTTAGGAAAAGAATTTAAAAATAAAAAATTCAAAATAAACCGACCACAAGTGATCGATTTTATTTTTAAATTAATTAATTAATTTTAATAAAATCGACCACAAATGGGCGGTTTTATTTTTAAATTAATTAATTAATTTTAATAAAATCGACCACAAGTGGTTGGTTTTCTGGAAAAAAAATTCTAAAAAAATGACCAATTTTTGAAAAAAATTTCAGAAAATCGACCACATGTGGTTGATTTTTGTAAAAATTTTCCAGAAAATCAACCACATTCTATCAACCAGCCAAACAAACATGCATACAATATATATGCTACATTTCATTCAAACAAGCAGCATACAATACAAGTCTAAAAATATACAAAAGTGTAAAAACTACAACTCATGTCCAAATCCAAACTACAACACATACAAAAGTCAAAAAACTACCACTCATCATCATCGTCTTCCGCATCATCAGCCGCACACACAGGATATGATTCCTCATTTGTGCTGATATCATCCAGAGGGCTTAGACCTTTTGCAGCCCGAACTGCATCACCAGGACATGAAGGAGGAATCCCTGAAGATCGAATAAAAGAGCTGAACTGCTCCTGCAACATCCTAATTCGTGATGTTGTTTCCTCTTTTTTCTCTTTCGCCCTCTCTCTGTGCAGCAAGCTCTTCAGTGAGTTTGGAAACCATATTTTTTAGTGATTTAACGATTTCTCTATCAACTGATGAGGTATAGGATGTATGGCCGGACGAAGACCTAACATTCTTGCCAAAATACTTTCTGTGGTATCCGTAGAACTGGCTTCTAACTGCAGGACCCAAAATTTCTTGCCATAACTCCTCCTCTACATATTTAGGTATTGTATCACCCTGACTTTCAGGAGGCTGAGTACTACGATACTCATTAACGAGTTCCATATATTTATCCTATATTCAAAATGAAGTTAAAATTAATACTAAAAAAATATTAAAGTACTTGTACTTGAATAACATCAACTTTGAGAAAAAGATTCATAAATTTAAAATTTGATTCTTATATGAGCCGCTTTTACACGAGGCTCAACTCAGACATCTTCATCAGTTGGGTTCTTTATCTTCTTCACATGCGTCTCCTCGAATTGTTCATCGTGTCTTATCTTCCTACCCATTTTTTTCCTGCATATGAAAAAATTATTAATCTTCAACTAATTAAAAATTTAAATAGAAACAACCAATTAAAACTGTAAAAGTTACATACCATTTTTCCTCCAGAGCAATTATATTAACTGCGCCCGCAGTATGTAGAGAGTCATCCTTGGATGATGCCCTGGTTTTCTTTCCTTTGTCACTCAACAATTGGTTTTCTTCGCTATTCCAATAGCGAAGATACTCTTGTCATATGGGTTCAAGTATAAACCCTGGTCGTACCCTGTTGGGTCTGGCATAATCCAACAGACCGTTAAATTTGAATCTAGTTCTTCTATAAAAAATCCTCCTTATAGCATATTCATTCACGTCATCACACCAGTAATATTTCTACAATAAAAATAAAAATATAATATTCAATCTTTTGTTCTAACAATGTGTTAAGTATTCGATAAGTTAAAATCCTTACATGAAATTCTTTAAACATTTGATCTCTGTCCTTTTCTGGAACCTTTTGCCAACTGGTCCAATAGTCGTTGAAGTGTCGACAAATATATTTAGTCGTAATTTTTTCAACTCCAGCATCCAGCCTAAACCTACAACACAAGATCAAATAATAATTTCTTAAAGCATAATAATATAGTAAATGAAAAATGAATAATGTTATTATATTTAGAAATCTTACCCTATTCCATATGAAATAATATAACGCCTCCAATAAACATCTCTGTCTCTGGGATACGGAACAAGTGATGGTGGATGCACTGGTGTGGGCGGATCCGAAGAATTGGGTGAAGTTCCTCCAAGATGAAGATTCGTCAACCCAATAGATCCAGAAGAATCACTGTGAGAATGTGGGTGATTGCTACTAGAGGGTACTGCAGATGATGGTCGATGCCTGGATGTTCCAGCGGTCGTCTGATAGTACTGTGATGGAGGTGGCACAGGGATGAAAGCAAAATAAGTCATTGTAGACCCATGAAGTAGACCCACATATGTAGGAGTAGGACTGAATGTTGCGATGACCTAGAATATGAGGGTCGTGCAGGCGCGTCAGCAAACCGACCCTCAAATATATGAATACCTGTCGGTTGTCTATAAGGTGGAGGTTATTTTTTGTTTTTTGTTTTTGTAGGATCAATGTTTTCCTTACCTTTGTCACCTCTACCTGCCATCTAAATTATGTAAAGTTAATAAGTAGTTAGTTCCTACAAAATGAATATATAAGAAAACATTCTAAGTAACTAATTTCAAGTTACTAATTTACATTTCAAATCGCTCCAACAACACGAGATAGACAAGAATATTTCTATTACTATATAAATTATGGAAAAGTGAAAACAACAATCTTAAACAGTATATTACATATCAATCTTAAACAAGAAACTTCAAGGTAAATAGTCCAAAGCATAAAAACATCAATACATAATAAATACAACATACACAAACTAATCCTCCTTTCGTGAAGATTCTCCACTAAACCATTCACTCTCTTCAGAAGTTTCCTCATCTCCTACCCACTCAGCCTCTTCTTCTGTAATATTAACTTCTTCAAATATATTTTTCGGGTGATTCAAACTGTCCACTAAGTCAATGTCCACTAGCTGGTGATCAATCTGTATTTCATTTTGATGTACAATCTCCAACACATTCTCAACTTCCACCCATCCTATAGGCTTTGTTTTGACTACAACCCACCAATTATATTTATCACTGCACAACGGATAAGGAGCATAATACATTTGCTTAGCATTTTGCGCTTGCACAAAGGGATCATAAATAGGATACGATCTATTGTGCTTCACTTTAATGATGTTATGCTCCTTATGTACTCTTGTGCCTCTTGTACTTAGATCAAACCACTTACATCGAAAGGGGATAATTTTTTTTATTGGGAAACCAACATACTCCAGTTCTAAGATCTCGTATATAATGCCAAAGTAATCAACATCATCATCACCCTTAACCCAAACACCACTATTGTTTGTTTTCCTTGTTCTGGAGTGTTCTTCGGTGGAAAATTTAAATCTATTTACTTTGTAATGGAACATTGTATGAGCTTCAACTGGTCCCAAAGAAATATCTCTTAAGAACTGATCGTATGTGGCTGCATTTGGTAACTGGTGTACCTAAAAATATTATACATACATACATAATATATATATATATGTTAGTTGAAGAATGTGTAAATGTTCAAAATTTGTAGAAATATTAGTACACTTACTAAACTCATATGTAAACCATGTTGCAAAGGATGCATACACTTGATTTTTGTGAAATTGAGTCTTAAATAAACTGAAGATCCAATATGCGAAACACAACTAGTTTCCTAAAGGGAATGAGTAAATAAATAAGATATGTTAATTTTTAATCTCCTTACTTCAGAGAGGGCTTAACTTCCAGGCAATTCAGCAAAACATACAAAGTTGCTGATTTGTGCTTCATGGTAGTGAACCGGCGAAATATGGTCTTTTTATCCTTATTACCAGATTGATTAAAAATTGATATTGCTTGCAAATGAGGCTCATTCTCATCGTCTTGATTACGATTCGGTCTGTTTTTTGAACAAGCAACTTCATCACGAAAGTAGTATGAACAAAATTGAGATGTTTCTCTTGCAAGATATGCCTTAACTATAGAGCCTTCCACCATATGTTTATTTTTGGGACCCCTTTTCAATTTTCCAATTGCCCTGCACAATCGTAAGATTAGGTGTTTACTATATTAGAAAAGATATGTATGAATTTAAATATGTTGCAATTGCTTACCGTTCGAATGAATACATCCACCTAGTTTGAACTGGACTGCCTAGCCGAGCTTCGTGCACAAGGTGAATGGAAAGATGTTCCATCACATCGAAGAATCCTGGTGGAAAAATCTTCTCCAACTTGTTGGTGATAGCAACAATATTTCTTTCCATTCGCGCTAGATTTTCTTCTTTTAATGTGGTGGCACATAAGTCTTTGAAGAACAAACTAATCTCTGCTATTAGTTTCCATATGTTTTCAGGTAAACCAATAAAAGCAATTGAAAGTAATTGTTCCATGAAAACATGACAATCATGGCTTTTGATTCCATGCAAGATTCCTTGTGCTATATCAACCCTCTTTTCCAAATTTGAGGCATATCCATCGGGCATCTTTAAACTTTGAACCTACTTATATATTTGTCGCTTTTGGTCCAACTTAAATGTAAAACTAGCCTTGGGCTTAAGAACATTGCCATTGGGCCCCTTCTGTAAGTGTAATTCTCTGTGTTTGCAATATTCTGGTAAGTCAAGTCTGGACTTAGGATTATCCTTTGTCTTGCCGGTGACATCCATAACTGTGTTGAACAAGTTGTCAAAATAGTTCTTCTCAGTATGCATGACATCAAAATTATGTCTAAGTAAATTATCTGGCCAATATTTTAACTCCCAAAAATATACTTTGCTTAGTCCAGTTATGCGAAATGTCATAGCCATCCAGCCTATATAATGGTTCCTCGCTAACTTTAGAAAAAATTTGAACTATCTCCCAGATGTCATGACCAGATAACCTTAGAGGTGGACCATCATGTTCTATTCTATTCTTTCTGAATGTATTCCTGAGTCTCCTAAATTCATGATCAGGTGGCAAGAAACAACGATGACAATCAAACCATGAATTTTTCCTGCCATGTCTCAATATGAAAGATTTTATTTTTTACATGCAGTATGGACAAGCCAACTTTTCAGCTGTCATCCACCCAGACAATATTTTATAAGCAGGGAAATCATTAATAGTCAACATTAGATATGCACGCAGACTGAAATTCTATTTAAGTGAAATGTCCTAAGTTCAAACCCCTCATGCCATAAAATTTGAAGTTCATCAATCAAAGGTTGAAAGTAGACATCTATTACGCTTTTTGAATTATGCGGGCCAAGAACAACACAATTCAGAAATATATAGGGACTTGTCATCAACATTTCAGGAGAAAGATTATACAGGGTGATAAATACAGGCCAACATGAATATGGCGCAACACCAACTAAAAAGGGAGAGAAGTCATCCGCATATAATCCCAAATGAATATTTCGTGGCTTAGCTGTAAAATCTGGATAAGTTGCATCAAAATGCTTTCAAGCCTCTCCATCAGATAGATGACACATAACACTAGTGGGACTTCTATTTTTACTGTGTCATCTCATATAAGGAGCTGAGCTGTTTGAAGCATACAACCTCTTCAACCTTAGTATTAGAGGTAAATAATTCATTGCCTTAATAGTAATTTTATTTCCACTATAACCACGCTTATATTGAGGGTGCTGACAAAACTTACAGGATTCTAGGTTACCATCTTCCTTACAGTATAACATGCAGTCATTTTCACAACAATCAATTCTAACTGAGGAACGACCTAACTTTGACACCAATCTTTTTGCCTTATAGAAAGAATCAAGAACCTCTAAGGCGGGGTCAACTAACTCTTTAATAAGGTCTATTATTGAGTCCATTTCTCCTTCAATAATATTTCAATCAGATTTAATACTTAATAATCTAACAGGAACAGACAAACTAGAATGTGAACACCCGTCAAACAAAGGATGACTAGCAGGATGCAACTGTTCATAAAAATGACCCGCTTCTCTATTGGGAACATCTTTGATATTTTCCCTAAAGTCACCCTCGTGTTACATCCAAAAATCATCGTGCACCATTTCTGTCATCTTAGTATCTTGATATTCATTATGCCCTGCAGACCTACACTTTCACCTACAACAAAGTTATTTTGCTCAACATCACCATCAATAGTACGCAATCTTAAAAAGTCCTCGTGAAACCCCTTCTATAAAGATATTCCTTCACAACTTCTTCTTTTAAAAGATTTGTACCATCACATCTAACACAAGGACAATGAATAGCCCGAAAACGTGACCAAACATCAAGTTTCTTAGAATGTTCAACAAATCGTCTGACACCTTCAACAAATTCCATCCTAAGATCCATTCTATTATCATTATTTCGTTGATATATCCGGCTATAATCAGGTTTCATCTACACAATATATCAGATTAAACTAATTAGTTCAAGTCACAAAAGTTCACATTTCAAGTATCTAAGTTCAAAATGAAAAAGTACCTAAATTAAAATCAGAGTCAACTAATTAGTTTAAGTCACTAAGTCATCTCCCAAAAAAACAAACTAAACTACCTTCAAAATGATAAATTCACCTTTTAAGTACCTACACTTAATCAATTTCAAGTGAATAAGTCACCCCTCAAGTTACCAAACTAAACCACATTCAAAATAAAAATTCACATTTCAACTACTTACACTTAATTAATTTCAAGTGAATAAGTCACCTCCCAAGTTACCAAACTAAACCTCATTCAAAAAAAAAATTCACATTTCAACTACTTACACTTAATCAATTTCAAGTGAATAAGTCACCTCCCACATTACCAAACTAAACCACATTCAAAACAAAAAATTCTATTTCAAGTATCTAAACTTCAACATTTTTTCAAGTCACTAAGTCACATCCTAAAACAACAAACTAAACTATCTTCAAAATGATAAATTCACATTTGAAGTACCTACACTTAATCAATTTCAACTCACTAAGTCACCACCCAAGTCACCAAACTAAACCACATTCAAAACAAAAAATTCACATTTCAACTACTTACACTTAATCAATTTCAAGTGACAAAATCATCTCACATGATAGTAGAATAAACCACATTCAAAATAAAAACTCACCTTTCAAGTACCTACACTTAATCAATTTCAAGTGACTAAGTCACCTCCCAAGTTACCAAACTAAACCATATTCAAAAAACAATTCACATTTCAACTACTTACACTTAATCAATTTCAAGTGAATAAGTCACCTCCCAAGTTACCAAACTAAACCACATTCAATACAAAATTTTCCATTTCAAGTATCTAAACTTCAATATTTTCAAGTCACTAAGTGACATCCTAAAACAACAAACTAAACTATCTTCAAAATGATAAATTCACATTTGAAGTATTTACACTTAATCAATTTCAACTCACGGAGTCACCACCCAAGTCACCAAACTAAACAACATTCAAAATAAAAAATTCACATTTCAACTACTTATACTTAATCAATTTCAAGTGACTAAATCATCTCACATGTTAGTAGAATAAACCACATTCAAAATAAAAATTCATCTTTCAAGTACCACCACTTAATCAATTTTAAGTGAATAAGTCACCTCCCAAGTTACCAAACTAAACCACATTCAAAGCAAAAAATTCCATTTCAAGTATCTAAACTTCAACATTTTTCAAGTTTCTAAGTCCCTTCCTAAGACAACAAACTAAACTACCTTCAAAATGATAAATTCACATTTGAAATACCTACACTTAATCAATTTCAACTCACTAAGTCACCAAACTAAACCACATTCAAAACAAAAATTTACCTTTCAACTACCTACACTTAATCAATTTCAAGTCACTAAGTCACCACCCAAGTCACCATACTAAACCACATTCAAAAGAAAAATTCACCTTTCAAGTACCTACACTTAATCAATTTCAAGTGACTAAGTCACCTCACATGTTACCAAAGTAAACCACATTCAAAACAAAAATTGACATTTCAAGTACCTGTACTTAATCAATTTAGTCACCTCACAAGTTACCAAACTAAACTACATTCAAAACAAAAATTTCCATTTCAAGTATCTAAACTTCAACATTTTCAAGTCACTAAGTCACCTCCCAAATTACCAAGCAGAGCAAAATTCATGATAAAAAGTTCACATTTCAAGTACCTACACTTCAACAAAATTCAAAATAAAAGTTCACCTTCAAACTAAGTAACTACACTTATTCACTTTCAGGCAACAGGTTCATTTATAGTATAATAAGTCAAATAATTGAACAAGTGTAACAAAACAAATAAGTAGAGGCGTCGCATGTCCCTCTCACACCATATAACCATCACAAAATTTCTATGACTTTCAAAGCCGTCTACAACGAATAATCCCAAACTAAACTACATTTAAAGACTTCATTATAAGAAAATAGAGAGAAATCAACTTACCTTTGCTTGGCCTAAATTAAACAGAAAAAGATAAGCGGTCACCAAAAAATAGCAAAACAATCTTTTTTCCGAATTCAGATTCTGTCAAACAGTAAAATTATTCGAAAGAATAATCTTTCGCTTAAATAATTGCAACAACTTATTAAAAGATATCACATTTATGACTTTCATTCTGACTAACAACAATAATAACGGAAATCGAAGGACCAGACAATTCCATTCCGACTTTAAAACTAATTGTTGATAATTAAAAAGTAAGAGATAAAATTAATATTTTTCCTTATTTTGTTAAAATGCCACAAAACTCAAAACAAAACTCAAATTACCACAAGCAAAAACTTGAGCTAAGGAATAGGAATAAGATTTCCCCCAAAAAAAATTTAAAAAGAATAGTAAAAACGACAATGAATTATCAAAAATTGAGCTAAAGTCTTGCTCTTGCAGCTGAATCAGACAAATCACTAATAATACAACTCACATTTCTAAGACTTAAAATCGCAACTAGGGTTTTGTGTGTTATTTAGTAAATGAGAGGGAAAGAAAAGTTAGAGAAGAAGAGAATAACTCACTAGTTGGAGTCACTGGAGAACCTGGCCGAGCTGCCGCCGTCGTCGCCATCGTCGGATCGCGATGTGTGTTTATTCGTAAAGTGTGTTTTTGGTGGATTGTGGTGGTTGTTGTTGTGTTTGGTCGGGTGTATGTGTGTGTTTTATGTTTTATTTTGTAGGACGGGTCGAGTTAATCAATTTAATAATTTTTTTATTATTATTACGAAAAATGGTTGATTTTTACAAAATTATTTTTGAAATTAAAGTCTAATAAATTACAAATAATAAATTAAAATAAATTAATAAATTAAAATTATTTTTAACAAATTAAAATTTTAATAAATTCTATAATATATATTTATAACAACATCCAAATAATTTAATACAATTCGTATATATATATATATATATATATATATATATATATATAAATCAGATAAGTAGTTATTTTATCATCACATTAACACGAGTAGTATATTTCCTCAATCATATAATAATATCAATGAATTTTGCAAATTACAATAATTTTTTGGTTAATTATATATATATATATACATACATACCTCATAATACAACGTGTTAATCAGATAAATTATCGATTACTTGTCTTTCGTTATTACAACTTCAACAATATACGCGTGTCTACATTGACACAAAATAGAATATCTATTTCCTCAATAGTATGATATCAACGTATTATTCAAAATATTTTGATAAATAGATTCTGTTATCGATCTTTCGATTAATGCATACGTCACTACACGAGATATACAAGTATATATAAATATATTCAATTGGCTATCAGCTTTCAAATACGTACTATATACATCACATACACAATTTTACTATCCCATAATAATATACAACGTATTTCACATATACTCAGATGAATTATCGGTTATTTTATCTTATGTCGTTAATATACCTTCACTATATAATACGTATATACTATATATATACCTATACATACACACACAAATACACACTATCGACTATATCAAGTTCTAAATACGTACTATATACATCACATACGTACACGAGTATATTATCCAATAATATAATGTGACGTATTTCATACACATACTTTTATGAGTTATCGATTAATTTGATTAGCTTACATCAATATAACTTCAACGTACAGTATATTATTACTTCAATCGTTTCAAATCAACGTATTCAATATATTTGGATAAACTACATCGTTCATCGATCGATCACTACATCATATATATATATATGGATATATATATATATATATATAAAGATATTAATATATATGAACTCTTGAATGTGTACTATATATACATCACATCCACAAGTATATTACCTCATAATAGAACACAATCATAATATTCTGATGAATTATCGGTTTTATATGTACATTACATTATTATAACTGCAATAGTAGTATAATATCATTATTGCAAACGGTATGATAGATATATACACATATTCATTATACAAATTAAGATTATGCATGTTTAACGTCATTTAACGTATATACAAAGGAAGATATTTATTTTATATATTGAAACATAAGTAAAAGATAAAGATTATGTTTAACGTAATTTGTTTATTTTATTTGATATATTTTTTAGTATAATATTTTTACAAAATCTAAGATTGATTGATTTTTATTATTATTATATTGCTTATCGACTACGTGTGATCAATATAATTTCAAAAAATAATAAATTAGATTAAACATATAATTATTTTTTAATAAAAACTGACCACAATAGGTCGGTTTCCTAAATAATTTATTTTTATTTTTTTAATTACAAACCCGACCACAAGTGGTCGGTTTTATAAAATTATTTACTTTTTTATTTTTTTAATTCCAAAATTGACCACATGTGGTCGATTTTTTTAAAAAAATTTAATTATATTTAAAAATAAAACCGACCATAAGTTGTCGGTTTTTAAAAAATATTTTCTTTTTTTATAATTTTTTTTATTAATTTTTTAGATTTAATTAATTTTTTTTAATTCCAAAACCGACCACATGTGGTCGATTTTTTTTATTTTTTATATTTAATTTTTAAAAAAATAAATAATTAATATAAAAATTATTCAACTAATCATTTTGAAATTTAAAATATAAAAGTGACCACATATGGTCGCTTTTAAAAAAAAAATCGATCATATGTGGTCGGTTTTTTTCTATCACAAGCTGTGATCGATTTTTTGTGGTCGATTTTTTTTGTTTTTTCAGTAGTAAAAAACTATATTAGAAAAAGATATTGGTAAAAGGTCTCTAGTCTATAAGGATCCTGAGCTGACGGAATTAGATTATAAAAATATAACTCACTCATTCCATTTGAGTTTGCTTAATTTATAAAGAAAATTGAAAATAGTTCAAATTAATTAATGAGAAATTTTATTAAAATACTTTTTATTTGTTATTACATATAACTATAATAAGAAAAAAGATAGTTTTATTAAATACTAAAAATTATAAAAGAATAAATAAAACAATTAAAACTTAATCTATTGAATTATACATCAGCCTCATTTTCACTCATTTCAGCCCAAGTTCTTTTGAAGGGATCAATTAGAGTCGTCAATATGGGTCAGGCCTGTTGGGTCGGCCCGACCCGACCTGTAATGTGATGGAGTTGGGCTTTAATTTTCGCAGCCCATTTAAGAACAAGGCTTTTTATCACGGCCCTTCTAAGCCCGTGGTCCATGGGTCTTGAGCAATGTGGGTTGGGCTAGCCCGTGGGCTGGCCTGTAAGTCAAATACATGCAACTATTTAGATTGCTTATTAGTATTTTTATTTGGTTCAAAGGATATCATGTCAAAAGTCATTTAATTTCACTATTAGGAGTATTTTTTGGGGGTGTTGGAGACTTGATTAACAAGTATTAACACTATGTAATATTGTCTGGTAATATTTATGTTTATTCTGCTATTGGTCCTAAACCGGGGGTCTATCAAAAAAGCCTCTCTACTTCACCTGAGGTAGTGGTATGGTTTGCGTACACTCTACCCTCCCCAGACCCCACTGTGTGGGAATACACTGGGTATGTTGTTGTTGTTGTAATATTTATGTTTATTAATATTCTAAAATTAAATTATAAAATATTATTTTTTAAAAAGTGGACTAGCATGTGAGGCCCGCAACCCACAGAGTAATGGTATGGGCTTGGTATTTTTTGGCCCATTATTTTGATGGGCCAGCCCGTCCAGGACCATCAAACTCAAAGCCCGTGTGAGCTAGCCCAGATGGGCTGGGGCCGACCCGTATTGACAACTCTAGGATCAATAAATAATTTATTTATTAACTCTCAACCCGACCATTTAACACTTCTAATATCTTTGTCGAAATACACATGGTAAAATTAAAATATGGAAAACATAGCCATAGATTAACAAAGACGTGAATGCAACTAAACCCAATTCTATTTTTTGGAATATTTGTTAGGATTGATTCGCGATTACACACACTAGATCTGTGGAGAGGATGAAAGAAAAATGAGAGAGAGATTCTTTGAGGATAGAGAATCAAAAGAGAGAAATCTATTTACGTAGTAACACCCATGAGTAAACTCCACGGCGGACCGGCTATTTATATTAATGATTCGGGGTATGTACAATTACACAGAGAAATGGATAATAAAAGGTACAGTGCTACAGTGCCTGCTACAGTATAATTCAGAGTACAACAGTACATCACATATTAATCAGGCTTCACAACCCAACAATTCTCCCACTTTCAGACTAATTCTGTCATCCAAGAATTACATTCTCAAAAAAATAAAAAAATATTCCTCCATCATCAATATCTTCGCCGCACCACAACATCTGTAGACACAACTACAGAAGACCAACTAAGGTTTTGCACAACCTTAGTTTACCAACATCAACACATTTTGTCAACATGTCTGCTGGATTTTTTGCACCCTCTATCTTCTCCAAACACATATCACCATCTTTCACTGCCCTGCGAGTGAAATAGTACCATCTTCTAATATGTTTCATCTTCGAATGATAGACCGGGTTCTTCACCAACTGTATGGAACTCTGGCTATCTGTGTAAAGAATTTTCTCACACTACTTCTTGTCCAATTCTTCCAGATAATCTGCCAGTCATATCATCTTCTTTCCAGCTTTAGCTATTGCTATATACTCAACATCAGTAGATGAAAGAGCAATGCACTTCTGAAGCCTAGATATCCAACTCACTACTGTACCACCTATGGTGTAAATATATCCAGAAGTGCTCTTGCTCGAGTCCACATCCCCACCAAGATCAGCATCAACAAAACCGTGCAGAATCACTTCGCCATTGCCAAAACAAAGTAAAGTACTAGATGAACCACTCAGATATCTTAGAATCCACTTCACAGCTTCCCAATTCTCTTTCCTAGGGTTTGACATGTACCTGCTAACAACTCCCACTGCATATGCTATATCAGGTCTAGTGCAGACCATAGCATGCATCAGACTCCCAACTGCAGAAGCATATGGAGTAGTCTTCGGTGACTGCTCCTTTGACAATTTTATGTGATTTGCCAATGGAGTAGTCCTGGGTTTAGCATCATTAACTCTGAATCTAGCCAGCACCTTCTCAACATACTACTCTTGGGATAGATTCAAAGTGCCAGCAGATTTATCTCGAGAAATCCTCATCCCAAGAATCTGCTTCGCTGCACCTAAATCTTTTATCTCATACTGGATCCTGCAATCATCATATCATCCACATACAAGAGTAAAAATACATAAGAATTAGTGTATTTCTTGAAGTAGCGGCACTGATCCTTTTTACTCCTGCGGAAGCCACTCTTGCTCATAAAGGAGTCAAACTTCTTGTACCACTGTCTAGGTGATTGCTTCAACCCATACAAGCTCCTGTTGAGCTTGCACACTAAGTGTTCCTTACCTGAAACTACAAACTCCTCTGGTTACTGCATATAGATTTCCTTATCCAATTCTCCATGTAAAAATGCAGTTTTTACATCCATTTGCTCAAGATGCAAATTCTCTGATGCAACAATACTCAATAAAATTCGGATAGTAGTTAATTTCACAATAGGAGAAAATATTTTAGTATAATCAATACCTTTCCTTTACGAATATTCTTTAACTACTAACTAAGCCTTGAACCTTCTTTTGCCATCTGGTTCTGCCTTGATTCTGAACACCCATTTGTGCAACAAGGCTCTCTTCCCTACAGGTAAATCAGTCAACATCAATGTCTTATTCTTCTCGAGTGAGCTTATCTCATCATCCATGGCTTGATCCCACTTGATTGAATTCTTCGCCTGCAGGGCCTCAGCAACAGACTCTAGTTTCCCTTCATCAGTCAGCAACAGATAATGTATTTATGGTGAATACCTATCTGGTGCTCTAATCATCCTGGATGATCTCCTCCAAACCTGCTTAGGTGTCACTTGCTCCACCTCTGGCTCTTCAATGATAGTCTCTATAGTTTGTTGAGTTTCTGTTGTAACATCATTGGGTGTAATCTTCGATAACTCAAGCTCAACTCTCACTTGCTTTGTAGTCTCTTGAACCTATTTCTCCCTGTCTTTGTACAGGATATTTTCATCAAATGTCATATCACAATGTCTTAGGATCTTCTTGTTCCTACCATCCCAAAACCTGTACCCAAACATGTCAGAACCATAACCTATAAAGTAGCACTTTATAGCTTTAGCATCAGGCTTATCTCTCTTTTTTGGATCAATATGAACATAAGCAGTGCAACTAAAAGTTCTCAAGTGTGAATACTTGAGTTCTTTTCCTGTCCATACCTCTTCCAGAATCTTGAACCTCAGAGGAACTAATAGTCCTCTGTTGATCAAGTATGCAGCTGTGCTCACAGTATCTGCCCAAAATATCTTAGGCAGCCCACAGTGTATCCTCATGTTCCTTGCACGCTTATTCAATGTTCTGTTCATCCTTTAAACAACTCTATTTTGCCTTGTCTTCCTGAGAACTGTCCTCATTAATCTGATTCATTTAACTGCACAGAATTGTTTGAATTCTGACTTGTCATATTCTCCTCCATTGTCAGAACTCAGGCATTTGCTTTTCAAACCAGTCTGATTGTCAACTTCATCTTTCTATCTCTTGAAAGTAACAAACATATCTGACTTATGTTTCAAGAAGTAAACCCATACCTTCTTGCTGAAATCATCAATGAATGTGACATAGAATCTGGATCCACCAAGTGATGAGATAGGAGATGGTCCCCATACATCTGTATGGACCATTTCCAACCGTACTTTCTTCGACTCTCTCGCAGTCTTCATGAAGCTTACCCATTTCTATTTTCCCATAATAAAACTCTCATAAAGACCCATATCAACAGATTTCAGCCCCTCTAAAGCTTCTTTTGCAGCCAATATCTCCATTTTTTTGGCACTCATATGTCCAAGTCTGTTGTGCCACAGACATGAACTGAAAGCACCCTCAGCAACAACAACCACGTTTATACACCCTGCAATGGTGTACAAAGTTCCAGATTTTGTGCCACGTGCTACAACCATAGCACCCTTCACAATCTTCTATGAACTTTTCCCAAACTCTGTTGTGTAGTCTGTGCTATCTAACTGACTAACAGAGATCAAATTATTCTTGAGACCAGGAACATATCTGACATTCTCCAATATCTACTGATTTCCTGCTGGAGTTTTTATGCAGACATCCCTCTTTATTTCAATCGCCAACGTCTTATTGTCAGTAAGATACACCTTTTCAAGATTTCCAGACTTGAAATTTTAGAACAATTCCTTGCTTGGGGATGAATGAAAAGATGCACCAGAATCCAATATCCAAGATACAACTGGGTTGTATACACTAAGGATTAGAGCATCCCCAATGTCTTCTGCTAAATTAACAGAATCATTATCATCTCCAAATTTCTTATTATTATTCTTCTTGGGTTTCTTGCAATCTGTCCGAAAGTGTCCTTTCTCTCAACAATTCTAACAACTCACATTGGGTTTTAGAGATTTTCCATGATTCTTCAATTTAGATCTACCATGTGTGTTCTCACCTTTTGATTGGCTTCTCCCCCTTCGGTCAATGATGAGAGCACTACCAGATGAATCCTTAATTTCTCATTTATTAATGCTTTCGCTAAGAACAACATCTCAGATTTTATCAAACTTCAGCTTTTCAGATCCACGGGAACTGCTAATCGCAGCAACAATAGTATCCAAAGACTCGGGCAGAGATGACATTAAAATCAATGCTTTAATTTTATCTTCAAAATTAATATCCACAGAACACAGTTAACTAACAATCATATTAAACTCATTTATATGATCAATAACAGATCCATTCTCAGAAATCTGTAAATTGAACAATCTACGCATCAGATATACCTTGTTCATCGTAGATATTTTTTCGTACATATTTGATAGCGCCTTCAACATATCTGACATGGTCTTCTCCTTAACTATGTTGAACGTAATATTTCTCGACAAAGTCAACCAGATTATCCCTAGAGCCTGCCGATCCTTAAGTTTCCACTCCTCCTCCTTCATGGACTCTGGCTTCACCCCGATAAAGGGTTCGTGAAGATCTTTCTAGTACAGATAGTCTTTGATCTGCATCTTCCAGAGTTCAAAATTGAATTCATCAATCTTCTCGATTCCAAGCTTCGATCCTTCCATCTTCAGTGATTGTGTGAATCTCTTAAGCTATGATACCAGTTGTTAGGATCGATTCACAATTACACACACTAGATTTGTGGAGAAGATGAAAGAAAAATAAGAGAGAGATTTCTTGAAGAGACAGAATGAAGAGAGAGAAATCTATTTACGTGGTAACACCCATGAGTAAACTCTATGGCGGATGGGCTATTTATATTAATGATTCAGAGTATGTATAATTACACAGAGAAATGGAGAATAAAAGGTACAGTGCTACAGTACAATTCAGAGTATAACAGTACATCACATATTAATCAGGCTCCACAACCCAACAATATTTTGTCCATACTCTTATACAACTATATATATATATATAGTCAAGCGTACGCACATGTATTTCACCTAGTCAAATGAAATATCACAATGACTTTTCAGTTTATAGAATTCAAAGAACTAAATTATTGAAAAAATAGTATATTTTGTGGTGCATCTTTCACATTACAATTTATTCATTTAAAAAAATACTTAACTAAGGACCAGGCCAATTCAAAAAAAAAATTAAGAGGTGTTGCAAATAATGTAATAGCTAGGAGGATATATTCAAAGACAAAATATGCACAATTACCATGACCCAATTAGTCGGTACCAGTTTTTTCATATAAAAATCCAAGAAAATTTGATAAAGTGAGGACATAAATTAAGTTCAAGTTCAATTTATAATCAATATTCTTGAAAAATAATTATTTGGTGCTCAGACATTCAGATCGGTTAACATCATTACCAGGATGTTCAGTTAATAAAACATAACAAATTTGTGATCATTAAAAATTAGTTATAATAGTTTCTAGTTGAGAATAAAAAGTTGCCTATTTGTTCAATCGATTGCATTGTGATGACTGCAGTATTAAAATCTGATGCAAGAGTTGTTTATCCTTTTGCAGCTACCTTTGAGAGGTAGAGCTTCACAAATAGAAGCTTAGGAAATATGAAGGCATATATATAGAAGGATGCATAGGAAGTCAAAAAATACGGAGATGGAAAGGAACTCCAAAATCAACAATTATAAACTCGACATAGTATATAAAGAAATATTAGTTGCATTAAAATGAAAGGATATGAAGTATATTGTTTTTTATTAAACTTTTCAACAAAGAGATTAAAACTATTATTATGAGCTTGAGGATACATATTATTTATTTCCTCCATTTAAAAAAGAATGACTTAGTTTGACTTGGCACGGAGTATAAAAAAATAAAGAAGACTTTTGAATCTTACGGTGTTAAATTAAAGATATGTCAAATGTACCAAAATGTCATTCAATCTTGTGGTATTAAACTGAAACATCCCAAATCTTGGACCCTTGCAAAATTTCCTAAGTTTTGGACTCAGTAGGCTTGGTATGACTCAAGAGTACCACTCATACCCATTGAATACAAGTTGGGGGCTATCTTGAGGGTTCACTAGTACCCAAAGCAATATGGTAGACTTGGATACTGCCCAAGAGACAACTCACAAGGGTAAGAGTCATATAGGAACATATGAGTGGTGCAAGGCAAGTCGTATGGTGCATGTTTGAGTTGTCTTATGGAATCTGTCCACTATACGGATGGTGGGTAGATTTTGAGTGTCACTCATACCCATTAGGTACGAGTGAGGAGGCGTGATTCATATAGAAACCAGTAGGTAAGGTCTTGGAAGATCTTGGGTATGATTTGGGGTACCACTCGTACCCTGGGATACAGGTGGTAAAAGGGAGTCGTGCCCTTGGGCGTGGCTTATTTTAATTATTAAGTCAAGGGTAGTTTGGACATTTTCTCTTCCTAAACCCTTATATTATCACATTATATAATCCTATATGGCCTTCCATAACACTTATTAAAAGATCATAGCACATCGAATACTCTCTCAAACTCAATCTTGGAAGATTGAAGGCTAGGGTTTCTCATATATTCTTCAAAGGGGCTCAAGAGTCATGTTCCTCTTCGGAATCTTCTTGTATAAGGCATGTACTCCTTACGTCATTGTAATTTCAAATTAAAAGCATGTGTATTGTGTTTTAAACGGTGGTTTATGAATCATGAATGGTGGAATTCAAAATATTATTGAGGGTGTTTATGCATATGGTTTGCTATTGGTTTAAACAATGTTTTTACATATTTTTGGTAATGATTTGCATCTGTGGTTGGGTTTTGGTTATGGTTTAACTAATTGGTCTTGATTAACCCTAATTTTGGTGATTTACACATTGGTTTTAGCCTTGGTAAAGGTATGCCCTCAATATGTTCGATAAAATGCCTCAAAGAACGTTTTTACTCTATTGTTGAACTTGCATTAGAACTCTTGCATGGTATGATTTGGTAATAGAAATCTAAATAGTTTTGGATGGTTTTCCATGGTTTAAATAGTTTAAATGATATAAATGCTTTAAATGTTTCGCATGGTCTAAAAGGGATTGGAATGGTTTAAAAGGGAAAAGGTTTTTGTGGTCATGATTGGTCTATTTTGAAAAACCTTACGGGATACATGGAAATCCCTCAAGTGAATGCATTAAAGAAATTAGTTTAAATGGTTTGGAAAGGTAAAAGTCTAAATGGTTATTCTTGTGGGGAACATGGAAGTCCCTCAAGAGGTTTAATATGGTATATGGAAGGGCACTTAAAAGTCTCCTTAAACCTAATGGTTTGGTTATGGATATTACTTGCAAGTAAGGAGTGGTATGACGATACCACTAATATTGGATTTAGTTAATAAATGGATAATGGTTTGGTTATTTGGAAACTAATTTTAATTGGGTAATAATGGCAAGGTGTGTAGCAAAGCCGTGAAAGGTAGAGGTCCCAGAGGGATCGAAACTGGAAACTCGTATTGGCTGATATGAAGATTGGTCTTAATGGACTGTGTGTATGATGTCACACTATTGGGGGATATACTAGTCATCCCATGGGATATTTCCCTAGTCATACGGCTACACGCACTGGGGACTTTAGAGCAGGAGGAGTTGAACCCATATTGCCCATGGGTGCTTTAGGACGATAAATCTACACAACCCAGAAAATAATTTTAAATGCATGCTAAACCTGGATCCCTTTCCCGACATGGTTATATACATATATGGTCGGATGCATTGTTGATGGTTTTTACTTGGTTTTATAATTGACATTATTTTATCTCTATCCTAAGTGCATGCTAGTGTTCACTCACTAACGCGTCTACTGAAGGCTATATATCCATGCTATGCAGGAATCGATCATTCTACTCCTCTTAGTGATCAAATTTGGGTACAATCGATGTTGGATTGAAGTGGTGAGCTTCCATAGTTCGGAAGGAATTTATTTTATGTCACGGTTTACTTTTCATATTTCTTGTCTTTCATAGACTTTGGTTTTTGGTTATAGTTGAGGGCATGTCCTAACTAGGTACTCTTTGGTTGGTCTATAGACTTTGTATGTACAACTGTGGACTTGAGTATGGTATAGATTGGTTATGTCATATTTATACATACATATGTCAAATTATTATTATAATTGATTTTAGTTTATGGTTTCCGCATTGGTTTGGTTGTTCATTTGGTGGATAGACTTGGTTAGGTTGGTCTCGGTTATAGACTTATCCCAGAGTCACCATATGAATAAATATGCTATCTTTTTATATGTTCGAAATTCAACTGATTTAAGGTATGGGTTTGGTGGTTGGGTTGGGTAATGGGGGTCGTTCCCGATCCTGGTTGGGCTTGGGTTGCCTATTACGTCTAGGCCCCGGTTTGGATCGTGACAAGTTGGTATCAAAGCTTTAGGTTTTGGTGTCATAGGGTGTCCATAAAGCCAAGTCGAGTAGTGTCTTGATTATGGGTATGTCGTGTACCACACTTATAATCAGGAGGCTATAAGACATTTAGGATGTTTTTCTTTCTTGGTACTCTCTGTTTGGGATATGGAGTCTAAGGTCTTAAACTCTTCTCTGAATCTTCTTTGGTTCATCTTTCAAATTATGTCCTCTCAACGATCTAGAGTTCGTGGAAACTCACCTGTCCCACTTGAGGACAACATGTATGGATCTAGTCTAACTTATGGGGCATAAACCTGGTCAAGGGTCACAACTTCTGGTTTTTCTTGTGGTGTCCCACCGGTCCCCACTAACCCTGTTTCAGATGAAGAAACTCATTCATGGAGGGTTTACCAGTGCTGAGTTTTGTCATTCTATTAATTTATGGACCCAGATAGTGACAACTCTGCCGCTCCAGTCCAGTCCTATTTGTACGTGGAGGAATAGGTTCTTTGTTTGTGGTCAAGTGGGTTGCATACATCGGGAGTGTCCCACAAGGATTGTTGCTTGGGCTAATAGGATATTGGTTGCTACTTATTTAGCTCTTGCACCCAGGGGTGCTACTTTGGGTTTCAGTAATGGTCGAGATCGTCTCAATGTTCTTACTATTCCTCGAGATTCTGAGGCATCTTTCAATGCCAAAACTGGTATGTTGAAGATTCATTTCCTCGTGGTGTGTGGTTTACTTGGTTTGGGGTCCCCTCTTTTTGTGACCCCATTTGTGGTTGTGTATTTTGATTTTGGTCTCAATGTTATTTTGTAACTCTTTTCTTCTTTTAATTCTACCCAGTAGGTGAATCTGCGATTATCAAAAGAGTCTATGGGGGTATGAGGTACTTGTTGGTAATGTAATGGGGTCTTGGTGGATTTGTTTGACTCAGGTATGGTGGAATTCCATGTCATTCAGGGGATGGATTGGTTGCACTTGTGCTATTCATCATTAGGCTGTCGGATCTGTAAAGGTTGTCTTTAGGCCCCTTGGTGAGCCGGTTATGGGAAGAGAGGATTGTATCGTTCCCTAAGCATTAAGGGAAAGGTTATATCATATCTCAGAACTTGGAGGTTGGTCCCCAAATGAATGACTTTATTACTTGGCCCGGGTTAAAGATTCTAACTCGAAAAGTCTTTATTTGCATTCGATTATGGTGGTGAATGAATTTCCTGAGGTCTTCTTGATGAATCTCATAGTGTCTTTTATTAGGGAGGTTGGTTTGGATTGGTCTTTTTTCAAACACTTTTCCAAGTTTTGATTCCTTCTTTATCGAATGGTTCTAGTAGAGTTAAAGGGATCTTTATTTCATCAGTCTTTGTATTTCTCTGTGGAGTGTTTTCATTTCTTGTATGCTTAAGGGGAATGGTTTCCCCGAGGATGAATAGGTTGTTAGTGGGTGAATAAGGGATTTAGCGTGTCCTTCTTATGGGGTGGACCATGCTTCTGTATATTTTATAAGGGTACTTTGTTTGTAGTGCATGGTGGTTGGTAGATCCTAGGCTTGAACCTAGATGCTTGATCTTGGTAAAGTAAGTATGCTAGCTCGGGAGTAACAATATAAGGATTGTGAGGGTAAATTGGTAGGTTAGATGAGGTTGATGATTTGAGGAATACAATAGGAAAAAAAGTTATGCCATATAGGTCGGAAGTATAGGTTGAACTAGTAGATTGGATGTCTAGTCATTCTATGGGTTAGATCATGGAGCTTGCATGTATCTTTGTCCATATACTTGAACTTTATTGTTGGCATGAGATTGATTATTAAATCCATGGTTTTGAATTTGGATTTTGACATGATTGGGGATCTTGACAAATTACTCATTTAAATAATTTTCCATAAATTATGATGCCTTATTTATGCTTTATTAATGTTGATGGACATTGTGAGATGCATGGGAATGGTAAATAAATTTCGGGGTACTATGGATTCCCCAATTACTTGGTTTTGGTTTTGGAAAATTATAAGTCCTCAAATTATTTGTGAAATTTCCAATGAGTATGATTTTGTCATATGGTTTGACTATTCTTAAATCTTTGCATTGCATGAATAGTTAGGGGAATATAAAATTGTTTTGATTGGATTCAAATAATTTTGGAAAGGCCTTGGTGGCAAAGGTTTGAATATAAATGGTTTTGATTTAATTGGGAACCTTGGAGCCAAATTGGTCTTATTGTTTTGCATGTCTATGTTGGGATCTAAGTAGCACCAAAATGGATAAGATTTTAGGTATGAGAGAACCAAACATCCCTGGTGTACGTCTTTGATGATACCCATTAGAGCCGAGTATTATATTTGTAGGTGTAATGGGGTGAAGGTTGATGGTTAGTCTAAACCTTTCTTTAGCGGCGGACCTCAAGGGAAGATCGGGTTGCATATTATAGTGGTAATCTTCTATATTGATTAAGAGAGTGCTCTACTAGTATTACATGTATTCTTATAGCACTTATGCCTAAGGTTTATATTTTGCATTCGCCTTGTTCTCTAAATATGAGTTTTGGGATTTACATTACATTACTCACGGTATAGGTGGTTGTGTTTCTTTTGGTGTCTATTTCAAAGGACTTCTTTTGTGGTATGGTTTGGTCGGGATGATTCTCCAATTATGGTCCAGGTGGTTGTTATGAAGTATTTCGTGCCTTTGGTGTCGTGTCTTGTTTATAGGTCTTGCCTTGTGAGGCATGGATAATTCTTGTACTTTGGTTCCTGAATGACTCTCTTTATGTTAGGATAGTAATGGCTCGAAGATAATGGTTATGTTTTGTAAAGGAAAATATAGAAGTCCCTAAATGGGGGAGAGTCTAGGGTGGCTACTAGAGTTAAGGTTTGAAGGCGAGGTAAGGTTGTGGTCATGATAAATGGTTAGGAAAAGAATAGGTGGTAAAAATCCGTTGTGAAATATTAAATGGCGTTAGATATTTTGTTGGATAGATTATATCGCGGGTATGTAAGCGATAGGCTTGGATGTTGTGATTGGTAGATATACCCATAGTTGTGTTCGATACTTGAGAGGTTTGGTGAGGCATGGTTTTTATGAATTGTCTTTATGGATTAGTAGTTGTATTGGTTTGGTTTTCAATTGTAATCGTTGGGGATGGTTTGTTCATGTCTTTTACTCAAGGGTTCTGGATGGAAATAAAGTAGCGCTTTGGGATAGATGTGAGGAGTAAAGACCGTTGGCTTAAGTTAAATTCTTTTGGCTTTGGATAGGCTTGAACATAGAATTAGTGGTGTATAGTTAGACTCAAGCTCTCATAGTGATGTGTCTTGGTAAATTCTAAGTTGGATTGGACTTGCTCTCTAGCATGAGTCCATTCACCCGATAATCTATGTGTTGTGGGGATGTAAGGTGTAGATGGTCCTTAGTTATTTGGTTCTCTTTGGTGGTATATCTCGAATTCCTCGTTCCTTAAGTGGAATCTTGGATCAGTAAGTTCACCGGTTGCGAACGAAAGGTGTGGATTCGGAAAAGGTTTCATAGTAAAACCAAAAGTCTGAGAAAGCCATTTGGGATGCAGAAAAGGACATGTAGTAGGATCCGCGTTGGTTCTTTGTTTCAAAAATTCGTGCATAGGGTATGTGTTCTTTAACATATCTTTGGTTTTCTAACTTAGTTAAAGGTGAGGAATGGTTCCTCTTGCATATTTGTTTTCTAACTTTGTTAGAGGTCGGAATGAAGGTGTTGGGATGTAAATGGTTCTTGGTATACGTGATGATCTTCTCATCTTAGTGTGTGTTCTTGTCCTCTACTTTGGTTGGGGGGAAAGTTTGATGTATGTTAATGTGTTACCTAGTGCTTATTCTTACCCTTACCCGTCATTCGAGGATAAATGATCATAGTAGGGGAGACTGAAATATCCCAAGTCTTGGACCTTAGCAAAATTTCCTAAGTTTTGGAATCACTAAGCTTGGTACAACTCAAGGGTACCACTCGCACCTATTGGATACGACTTGGGGGCTGTCTTGAGGGTTCACTCATACACTAGGCAGTATGAGAGGATTGTCTACTACCCAAGATACAACTCACAAGGGTAAGAGTCATATTGGAACATACGAGTGGTACAAGGCAAGTCGTATGGTGCATGTTTGAGTTGTCTTGTGGAATCTGTCCACTATACGGATGGTGGGTATGATTGAGGGTGTCACTCATACCCATTAGGTACGGATGGGGAGGTGTGAGTCATATAAAAACCAATAGGTAAGGTCTTGGAAGGTCTTGGGTACGAGTTGGGGTACCACTCGTACCCTAGTATACGAGTGGTAAGACGAAGTCGTACCCGTTTGCATGGCTTGTTTTAATTATTAAGTCAAGGGTAGTTTGGACATTTTCACCTCCTAAACCCTTGTTTTATCACATTGTTTAACCCTATATGGCTGTAAGACCCCGTAAAATTCTAAGTCTAAGTTAAGCTTCTTAAGATCTTTAAGGCTCTACTAAAGCTCCAACACTTAGAATATTTTAGCTAAGTGTAAAAGACTTAGTCTTATTTTAAGACTCCAAACTTTGGGGATTTATTTCATGACCTTCCCGACCTTCGTTTGTCTATTTTAAAGTTAAGTCACGATGGGGCAAGCTAAAGGTGTTCCCAGATGGGTTTTGGATTTTTCGAACCCTAGTTAGACCATATTGGAATTCCAAAACAGTAGACCAACGCGATTTTGGCGCACCGCGTCGCCAATCGTGTTGATCAGTATTTGTGCAGGCTGTCAGAGCCAAAACTTCTGAGGCTCGACACGATCATGGTGTGACGCGTCGAGTATCGCGTCGTACCCATCGCCGCATCGCGCCGCCCATATCATTGGTGCCCAATTTTAGTCATTAAATGACCGCATCCTTAAGGGTAATTAGGTCATTTTCCTCGAGCTTCAGCCCCCTTAAACATGAAATTTAGCCCTTTTTTTGATAAATTCATTCTTTATTCCATAATTTCTCAAGAACAAGAAACCCTAGGTGATCAGTTTCAAGTCAAGAATTCAAGCTTCCCTCCATCAATCTTCAAGAAATCACCCACCTAGGTATGTAAAGTGTTCATCCAAGGATCCCTTTCTTGGAGTTCAAGAAACCATTTTTAAAGCTTAAATAATGATGCTCATATTGTGGGTTAAAATTGTATCCATGTTTGATGATTTGTATGGTTTCCATGATGGGATCTTTACGTATTCCTTAATATTATGATAGCATGTGGATTGAATTTCATGAAATTAAGTTGATTAATGTAGCCATGATGTAGTTTTATAATGTTCATGCCTAAGCCTAACTATATACATTCCATGTGTTTGATGAAATGCCTAAGTGATTAGAATTGTGTTTTATGAACCCTTATTGATCTACATGATGAAATTAGGTTACAGTTACATGTTCAAAATGACTCCCATGCTATTCAGTATCTATTCAGTTGAGAGTAGGATTCAGCATCGAGTGAACCCAAGGATGGGAACTCACCTGCTAGTTGAGGGTGTGATTCTTATAAGCAATCCTTGCGTTCCAAAACTACGTAGCCAGCGTAGGTTGAGACATCAAAACCTGTTAAATGAGGGTAGATGAGGTGGCTTAACCTGCTATTTGAGGGTTCCCACTGTTCTCATTAGAGTACTTATTAGTTGAGGGTCACTCACAGTTTATCCTTACTAATGGCGCGGTATTGACACCCTTCCAATCAGGGTATAGATTGGACCCCAACTCAGTTATAACAACTTATTAGGGGCATGTCGGTTAGATGACTACCTCTCACAATTACAGTTTTAGTCTCAATAAAAGAACTCAGATAGTTCTTCAGATTTTAAGACTGTCAGATACAGTCAACTCAGCTCAGTACGGAACTCAGCTAGTTCCATCAGAATCAGGACTGTCAGATACAATCACTCATGTTATCAGTATTCAGACTCAGTAATCATGTTGTCATGATCTCAGTTACTGTTATTATGTATTCATGCATGCATTTTCACGTTCATGTTAGTCAGTCAGTTAGTATTGTTCATGCATATGAACCCCATGCATTCAGCCTACCTCACTTGCATACCAGTACATTTCCTCGTACTGGCGCATACTTTTCTCTTGTGCTATGGTATTTTTATACCATAGTTTTAGAAGCACGAGATCTAGAGCGTCAGTACCATTCCAAATTTCAGCAGCCAGAGTTAGCAGTGAGTCCTCATCCTTCGAGGATAATTATGTCATTATTTATCTCAGTATTTCAGTTTAGCTTGCAGTAGATGGAGTTAGTTGGGGACATGTCCCATCAACTCCTTATTCAGATAATTTTAGAGGCTATTCAGAGTACAGTATTTTTAGACTAGATGTTTCCAGACATTATTTTAGTTTTGTTATGGTATTATTATACCATTTATTCAGTTATGTGAACCTTATGGCCTTTCAGCCCTTTTTCCGCATATATATGATATATTATGCAGTGTTCGGGTACAGATATCGGTCATGGGTTAGCTAGTGGTCCTTCGAGATTGTTACCACCGTGTAGAATTTTGGGTACCAGTTTGGAATGTTACAATGGCCTTCTATAACACTTATTAAAGGATCATAACACATCAAATACTCTCTTAAACTCACTCTTGGAAGATTGGAGGCTAGGGTGTCTTATGTGTTCTTCAAAGGGGCTCAGGAGTCTTGTTTCTCTTCAGAATCTTCTTGTATAAGGCATGTACTTCTTCCCTCATTGTTATTTCAAATTAAAGGCATGTGTATTGGGTTTTAAACGTTGATTTATGAATCATGAATGGTGGATTTCAAAATATTGTTGAGGGTCTTTATGCATATAGTTTGGTATTGGTTTAAATTATGTTTTTACATGTTCTTGGTAATGGTTTGCATATGTGGTTGGTTGTTGGTTATGGTTTAACTAATGGGTCTTGATAACCCTAATTATGGTGATTTACACATTGGTTTTGGCCTTGGTAAAAGTATGCCCTCAACATGTTCAATAAAATACCTCAAAGAACGTTTTTACTCTATTGTTGAACCTGCATTGAAACTCTTGCATGGTTTGGTTTGGTAATGGAACTCTAAATTATTTTGGATTGTTTTTCATGGTTTAAATGATATAAATAATTTAAATTTTTGGCATGGTCTAAAATGGTATGGAATGGTTTAAAAGGGAAAAGGTTTTGGTGGTCATGATTGGTTTATTTTGAAAAACCTTGCGGGATACATGAAAATCCCTCAAGCGAATGCATTAACAAAATTGGTTTCAATGGTTTGGAAAGGTAAAAGGCTACATGGTTATGATTGTAGGAAACATGGAAGTCCCCCAAGAGGTTTAATATGGTATATGGAAAAGCACTTGAAAGTCTCCTTAAACCTAAATGATTTGGCTATGGATATTGCTTGCAAGTAAGGGGTGGTATGATGATACCACTAATATTGGCCTTGGTTAATAAATGGATAATGGTTTGGTTATTTTAAAATTGGTTTTAATTGGGAAATAATGGTGGGGTGTGTAGCAAAGTTGTGGAAGGTGAAGGTCCCGAGGGGACCAAAACTGTAAACTCATATTTGTCGATATGAGGATTGGTCTTAGTGGACCGTGTGTATGATATCACACTATTGGGGGATGTACTAGTCATCCCATAGGATATTTCCTTGGTTGTGTGGCTACACGCACTGGGCCCTTTCAGCAGGGAGAGCTGAACCCATATTGCATGTGGGTGCTTTAGGACGGCAAAGCTATACAGACCAGATAAATATTTTAAATGCATGCTAAACCCGGTTCCCTTTTTCAACATAGTTATATATATATATATGTATATATGTATGGTTGTATGCATTGCAGGTGGTTTTTACTTAGTTTTATAACTGACATTATTTTATCCCTATCCTGAATACATGCTAGTGTTCACCTACTAACCCATCTACTGGCGGCTGTATACCCACGCTATGTAGGAATCGGTCATTCCACTCTTCTTGCTTAGTGATCAGATTTGGGTACAGTCGATGTTGGATTGAAGTGGTGAGCTTCCAAAGTTCGGAAGGAATTTATTTCATGTCATGGTTTACTTTTCATATTTCTTGTCTTTCATAGACTTTAATTTTTGGCTATGGTCGGGGGCATGTCCCGACTCGGTACTTTTTGGTTGGTCTAGAGGTTTTGTATGGACAACTGTGGACTTGGGTATGATATGGATTGGTTATGTCATATTTATATATACATATGTTGGATTATTATTATAATTGGTTTTGGTTTATGATTTTTGCATTGGTTTGGTTGGTCATTGGTTGGATAGACTTGGTTTGGTTGGTCTCAGTTATAGACTTATCCCAGAGTCACCACATGGATAAATACACTATCTTTTTATTTGTTCAGAATTCAACCGACTCAAGGTATGCGTTTGGTGGTTGAGTTGGGCAATGGGGGCGGTTCTCAGTCCTGGTTGGGCTTGGGATTGCCCATTACATCTAGGCCCCAGTTCGGGTCCCGACATAAACATGCCACGTGAAAAGTTAAAATTAAAAAGTTGTTAAAAAGGAAAAGAGGTCATTCTTTTTTAAACGGAAGGAGTATAATATTTTGGCATCACAAATGTCGTGTTAATTAGAAACTGATTTTTACTTAAAAGAAGACCTAAATATAAAGGATTTCTTATGAACCAAAAGTCCTATGGTAATACTAAAAAGGACCTATACACCTAAAAGGCCTTAATCGAAACTTTCCTAGTGTGACTTGTTTAGTTATGGAAAACTTCTAAAAATACTTATTTAACGAGAAAAATTAACTTATTCATTTATTAAGAAAAAAAAGTGAAAAATGACTTTATTTATTGTGGAGTATTTTTATGAATGGTAAAAAGTTCAAACTTATTTATCTCCAAAAGTATTTTTTTAAAAAAAAAATTGCTTTATTTTAAAAAATTGAGGTGTTTGGCCAAGTTTTTGGGAGAAAATAAGTATTTTTGGGGAGTAGCAGAAACAGTTTTTCATAAGTTTAAAAAGTAGTTTCTCCGCAAAGTACTTTTAAGAAAAATATATTTAACAACACTTTAAAAAGTTTGGTTAAACATTAATTACTGCTCAATAGTATTTTTTAAAAAATTTCTTAATCAAACACAAATTGTTTCTTACCAAAAGTACTTTTTTGAAAAAAAAAAATACTTCTTCAAGTAAGTTGATTTTATAAGCTTATCCAAACAGGCTATAAATATAGCGCAACAATTTAATTTCTTTCTACCTCATTAAACAGTGAAATAGATCCAAATTAACTTTATATATGAATAAATTATCTCCTAACAAATTATCAAATATGATACTTATGCATGATTTAAAACCTGCATAATTTACCTCCAAATTAGCTAACAAACGACCTCCAAATCTTGTCGAAACTGAAAATCCATTGTTGAATCTACCAAGTTAAGGTTAATATATAAGATAAACATTTAATTTTCTCTAGAAACGCTTTGTGGGATTCTTGCCTAAACTTCAACGGAAAACATGTCTTTAGTTAGATTCAGTGGAAAAATGAAATAAATTTCAAAAAAGCAATAAGGGGTCTTGCTAGTTGTCAATGAAGTGGGTCAAAAATCATGAGGTTTAAGATTTAAAACAAAAATACTTTGTAATTTTTTCTCATTTAATTTTTATTCGAAATACACAAAAGATAGCACGAATATCACAATTACCCCCTTCCCCCTCCCGAAAAAAGTTTTACTTAGTGTCACGATCCAAAAGTTGAGATCAAGATAGCATCTACCTCGATCTAGCCTTGGTAGGTAAGGCAGAACCCAAAAAGAAAGGAAATATGCAAAGAGAAATAAGTAAATATGGGACTTTTAGAACGAAGTCAGACTACAATATGTAAATAACATAAGTATTTGAATGAAAATAAATGAATAATCTCCAAGATACAGATTCCACAAGTATAAGAGCATCTAATACAACTCTGAGAAACTAAAAATACACGAATCTATCTTCAAAGATAAGAAAAGACAAACTAAGATAAGAAGAGATCGAAAATTTGTCACAAACTCTAGGGCACACCAACATCTCGAATGTCAGCAGCGAACAACACAAGATCAACTAAAACAAGTTGTACTCGTACTGAAATATGCCCCCAAAGGAAAAAAAAAGTAGAAGTGAGTACGGTCCATTTGTACTCATTAGGTATCATAGATTAATTGAGCAAAGTAAAAAACAAAAATAAGCAAAAGAGACTATGAGCACGTCACCTGCATACAGAAAGTTCCTAAACGGTAGCTCACACCATTTCCACTAATAGTTCTACGATATAGAAAGGCAAAAATAAAAGCTATACAAAATATATATAGATATTAAGTAGACTACAAGAAAACGCGTAGAGAAAACACAAGAGATGCAAATACAATGCAATGATGGTAGAAGTTTCATATACACCTTTCAAGCCTCAATGCTTCAGGACAGGATCCGTGGGGGGTTCGGGACCCATGGGGTTTTGAAATTCATATATTTTCTCAAATCACAACTCAACCTTCTTAACAAATTACCTCAGTCAAGAATTTTCAAAATATCATAATCAACCTTATCGACAAATGTTCGGTCAAGGGTTTTTCAAAAGTATTTTTTTTAAAATAATATTTTTTAGCAGTATCAATATCTCATGAATATGTTATAGATGAAATAAGGATGTAGTGCTCATAATCAATCAGTATGAAGATGATAATCAATGCAATACAGGCACAAATCAGCTCAGAATTAACTCAAATGTCAATTAGTCATGATATAAATCCTTACCGGTACCACTAAGATAAATAGTCATGTAAGACATTAAAATATCATATCAAACCCCTCAGTAGGATATTGCTATCATGATATAGGCAAATAACGCACAAATAAGATCTATAATATCTATTCAAGCCCTGCACTGGTATCACAACAATAATAGTGATATTTAACGCACAAATAAGGTATATAATGTCAAATAAAGCCCATACTCGGATATCACCACCAATATAATTCTCAAGTCAATCAACAATATGCAAATAAGATCCCACACAAGCACACGATGATAGTAACATTCTCTAAAATATAATTTTCACGACTACTTTCTAACTAATAGCATACTTGGCATGATCGTTAACTAACCAACCCACTCTGAAGGATGTTAAGTCATAACATACCTTGATAAGTCAAAAATTCTAGTCTAGACCCCTTAACGCAGAATTTTTACCTCATGAACAGTCTCAGAATGAGGTAAATTTATCAAAAACATAATCTGCGCATCAAAAAGAAGCTAATGATACCCATATTAGCTATATTTGAAATGGGTCCAAAAATGAATTTGAAAAAATAGGTTCATAAATAAAAGGGGTAAAATTAAATTTTATTTTATAAACATGTTCTCCATATCCATAGGAGTCTTACAACTGAAAACCCATACGAAAACAAGCTGAAATTAATGCTCAAATTGATGAAAAAACATTTTTAGAATTTACCAAAAAAATTCTAAATTTCTAATTTGACAACAAGATTTAAAGGTATTTTCGAAGATATAGTCAATAGGAATTAATGGAAATAAGAGTTTAGAGCTTACCCAAGTACAAATGATGAAGAAAACCCTAAAAATCGCCCCTTCTCAAATCTCACAAGTTCACAAATGGTGAAAATAACAACAACAAAGTATTATACCATTTTGTTAACAGTACCTCACGAACACGGTCAATCCTCCGCATTTGCGAGAATCAGTGATGACCAGACCATTAAATTAGCCTCACGTTAGTGGTCAAACCTTCATGTTCATGAGAGCTGATAACCCAGATCCATCACATTCGTGGCGGTCCGATCGCATTCACGATGAAGAAAAATCCGACCCAATCCCTGATTATCCTTCGCGATCATGGACACCACCTCACAATCATGATAAAGGGCATTAAACTTCTTCGCGTTTGTGATAAGGGGCCCGCATTTGCGAAGAAGGAAACCTAATAAACCAGTTATCAACAACTTGACTAATTTTGCATGTTTTAAAATCTCCGAACGGATCCTCAGGATTTGTTTAGGACCTTACCGAAGAAACTAGATATTCTAATAGGCTATTTTTAACATTTCAAATCAAATGACAACACCAGATTTTTGAAAAGAGATTGTTTATAATAATTTAGTCTCCATAACCCTTAAAAGCTTATTTTAACTAGTTCTAAAAGAAGGGTCAAAATGCACATAGGGACTCGGGACCCAAACTAACCACACTTTTAGACCAAAATCAATATTTTGGATCTAATGAAACTGTTGAAATTGCCATCCGGTGTTCGAAACACAAAATATTAACTAAAGTCAAATCTGTGGTTGTTAAATTCTCTAAGGGGTCGTTTGGTTGGGAAACAAGTTATGTTGGGATTAGTTATGCTGTGATTAATTATACTGGGATTAATTTTTAGTGGTTGTTTGGTTTGTGGTACTAAAAATAATATGCATTGCATTCTTTTTAAGAATTGAGAGTTTGTACACAAAAATATCCTTCGCCTTATTTAGCTTAATTATTTTCCTTCGTATTAAACCATACAAAAAAAAATTTACTAATTTTTTTTAACTTTAGTAGTTTCTTTTTCCTAAAAATACATATTAAGAAATTTATGTTAATATTTCTTAAACGTGTATGAAGCTTTAATATTTCATGTTAAGTTACTTATTTTGTCCTAAATTCTATAAAATGTTGATAATCCTTTTTTGTTAAAAAAAAATTATCATTAAAAAATATGAAAATAATTACTCTCATTTTTCATTATTTAGTATCGTCTTTGGGAGTTAAATTGTACTTTTTTAAAAAAATAAAAATTTCAAACATTTTTAGCTATATATAAAAATAATTTTTTTATTTAATAATTAAGCATGTACTAAGTTAGAAAGGCAATGTCAAGATATTAGTTACTTGTTCATGATAAATTTATTAGGAAAAATAAAAATTTAAAGTAAGATTAATAAACATTTCTACAAAATAGAAAGACAATAAACCCTTGCATCAATTTTGAATTTGAATGTATAAATACTTTATATGGTGTCACTATCATTTATCCATGACTCATCACTTTTGTAGCATTTAATAAGCTCATATAATTGTTCAAATTTATCAAAATGAATGAAAATTTGTAGAGTAATTAAAATTTAAATTAGGGATAAAATGATTAAAAAAAATTGATGCGAGGACTACTAAAATCTCATATTCTTTCTTATATATAGTGGTAAAGTATATATATATATGAGATTTTAGTATTTATATTAAAAAGTGATAATCAAAGGATTGGGGGTAATTTTATCATTTTATAGTTTATCCCAAGGATAAATTATGTCGGGATTGTTATACCACCATATGTGTGGGATAACTTATCCCGGTACTATTTATTAGTCCTGGGATAAGTTATCCCGAATATTGGAAACCAAACGACGCATCAAAAATTTTATTCCGGGACTATTATTTTATCCCAAGATTATATGCTTTAGTACCTCACACCAAATGAGCTCTAAGAGTTTCAAACTCTCTCGAATCGCTCTTGAATGCATCGAAGACCGTGCCAACTATCCACACAACTCACAAATAGTATATAACAATTACGAGAAAGGACAAAACAGTCAAAATACATCAACAAAGGAAAAAATTACAACTAAAGTCAATACACTTAGGACCTGTTTGGTAGGGTGGATTATTTTCATAATTTATGAATTAAATGGTGGAATTAGTATTTAATATATTGTTTAGTAGCAACTTTCGAGCAATGTATAACTAATACATGGATAAGTTATACACCCTACATGGTATTATAGGGTGTATAACTAATACACCCAATTTGGTGGGATTAGTAATCCATGAATAAATATGTATAAAGACAAAAATGTCCTCAAATTTCTTCAATTTTTTTCTAATTTTTTTTCAATTTATTCAATATAAGTTACTTCTTTTCAATTTATCAATATAATAATATCCCTCTAAATAATTTTAGTTGTAAAAAAACTACTCCATTTACTTAAAAAATACCTATTGGTCAAAATCCGAAAACAAATTGCATGATTGCATACAAGCTTTAATTTTGTAAATAGGATATTCATAAATAAAAATAATTTTTCTACTTAGCTTTAATACTCTACGGAACACAAATTTATGTTAATAATGATTCTGTTGTCTCATTCAAAAGTTACACGTATCTCCTTCCAACTTACGTACATCACAAAGTGGAAACAACCAAAAAATGCTAAACAAATAAAGAAAAGATAATAAAAAAAATAATTTTTGCAAGCGAATGATTAAATCTTAAAATTTCAAAGCAAATTATTAGTTATATTGTTAATTTTTTTAGTTTTAAAGAAGAAGAATAAAGTTTTGCAAAGAAAACACACAAAGTTATAATATGTCGATGATATTTTTGTAAATAAATAATATTCTTTTTAAAATATAACAATATATATTTTTTTTTAATACATCACACACATAAAAAATAATCTTAGTATTACTAATCACAATATTACTTATTCTCACACTACTAATTTCAGCATTATTAATATATACAATCTATTCAATATTATCTTATACTCAAACGACTTGTTAGGCTCCAAAAGAAAAGGCAAAAATGAGAGGATCGGAGGAGGATCTTGGTGGACCTTTGACTGTTCTCGTGGGATCTTTTCTCATGGGAGAAAAGTGTATTCTACTTTTTAGTTGTTATACGTAGTAAATAAATAGCTTAACCCTAAAAGGAATCTTAATAACATAGTTGGTTAGTTATTTGAACTCCCACCTTATTGGTGAAGTTTCGATTTCTCACATTGTAATCCCCTCCACCATTTCCTTTCTCCTACCCCTATTTTTTTTTTAAAATAAAATAAAAAATAGCTTAACCCTAGAGATCCGAAACAATATACACGCACGCGATTAAGTTAATTAATTAACAAGCTCAAAAACAAAAAATAAGATAACAACACTCAAAGATAATAATATGTCCCACGTGTTGAGAACTTGAGATAACTCATATTCTGATTTTTACCATACATAACTAGTGGGATATGTTCGTGCTGAGTACGGGCTCGATAGTGAGCTCGATAGTGAGAAAGCTGAAAATAATAAAGATAATTAGGTAGATTTGTAATGATATTGTTGTTGTAAATGGGGAAAAAATATAAGAAGTTGTCTCGTTCGAAGTTTTTTTCAAAATGTCGCAATAAATTTTGCCAATCAACCAAACATGTTATATTAAATAATTTCGAGAGTTAAATCATATATTTTATATCTTTAATTTTTTTCTTAAACTGTTAATTGTTGTGACTTATAGTTTTTTTACATCTTTTTTTAACGTATATAACAGATTAACCTTTTTTTTTTTTAGATATTTTAAGTTGTTAATTATTGCAATTTATAATAGGTTTTATGTAATTTTTAAATAATACATGTTACTCTCTTTGTCTAAACTTTTGCATCATCAATAGTCAATTATATTTTTAACTATTTGAATTTAAGTGGTACTGGTATAATTCCAAGATTCAACCAAATATTTTATATCTTTTAAAATTTTTAAGTTGTTAATTATTGTGATCTATAGTATTTTTTACGTATTTTTTTGAAATATATAGCAAATTATTTTTTATATATATTTTAAGTTGTTAATATTGTAATTTATATTTTTTAATGTTATTTTCAAATAATATATGTTACTCTTTTCGTCCAAACTTTTGTGGCATTAACAATCAATTATATTTTTAAAATAATTTAAGTTTTTAATTACTGTGAATTATAATACTTTTTCTTCTATTATATTTGTAGATATTTTAAGCTATTAACTATTGTAATTTATAATAATTTTATGCAATTTTTAAATAATATATGTTACTTTCCTTGTCTAAACTTTGAGGCATTGATAGTCAATTATATTTTTAAAATAATGTAAGTTTTAAATTATTGAGATTTATAATACTTTTTCTGTTATTCCAATTTAAGTGACACTGATATAATTTTGGAAATTAACCAAATATGTTATATCTTTTAAATTTTTTAAGTCGTTAATGATTGTGGTTTATGGTATTTTTTCATATTTTTTTTAAATATATAACAAATTATTTTTTAAGACATTTTAAGCTGTTAATTGTTATAATTTATAACACTTTTTATGTAATTTTCAACTAGTATAGGTTACTCTCCTTGTCCAAACTTTTGTGGCATTGATAGTCAATTATATTTTAAAAATAATTCAGGTTTTTAATTATAGTGATTTATAATATTTTTTCTTGTATTTAAAAAAAAAAGATATAATTTCGAGAGTCCAATAAATATTTTACATCTTTTAAATTTTTTAAGTTGTTAATTATTATGATTGATAGTATTTTTTTGTCTTAATTTATGTATCACAAATAAAATTTAAATAATCAATTATTTTTTTAATATGTTTTTAGATATTTTAAGTTGTTAGCTATTGTAATTTATAATACTTTTTTGGCACTGTAATTTACTATTTTAAGCCTTCAGCTATTGTAATTTATAATACTCACTCCTTGTCCAATCTTTTGTGACATTGATAGTCAATTATATTTTAAAAATAATTTAAGTTTTTAATTATTGTGATTTATAATATTTTTTCGTGTATTTCAATTTAAGTGACACTGATATAACTTCGACCGTCAATTAAATATCACGCTTGAAGTAACGAAGTAGACATGTCTTAAATGACTCATAATAACTAATTAGAAGTGTTATATCAAAATTGTTATAAAAAAACTTATGAATTTTTTTTAAGTGATATCATATAAGACGTTAAGTTAATTTGAATCATCAAGATTTAATTTATTATTTTATGTTTATTTTATATTTTTTATTAAATATTAGTAGTAAGTTTTTATTAGTTAAACGAGTTATAATAATTAATTAGGAGTGACGGTAAAATTACGATTGAAGCAGCTAAAATATAATGTCATGATTGTCTATTTTATTTTAAAAAAAAATAAAAAAATTATTTTTTTTTAATATATAAATAATATATAATAATTAATTAAGAGTGTTATAATAAAATTACGGAACAAGGAGATGAATGTCGACAAGAAAGACGGAAAGCTCCTCCACCGTCTCCTCTTACGAGAATCTGTCCTTTTTTTGTTTCTGTAAATATAATAAAATTGTGGCCTAGAACTTTAAAGAGGGGACAACTTTTGTACATATCGAAAGCAGTTTTTATTATTATGCAAATTAAGGGTGTTAAGTGGGCCAGACCAGGTCAAACCGGAATCGGCCTGTTAGATTTAGTCTGGTTATAGGTTGGGTCGGTCCGGATTGCGGTTAAGTGGGTCGGGACAGATTTGGATTCAACAGTAAAAATTTTAAAAACAATCTTTATCCGGTCCACTTAACCCAATCTGATCTAACCCACCTAAATCCGGTCAAATCTGATAAAAAAGAAGAAGTTATTTCTAATATATACTATATATACCCACCTATATACATTTTAAATACGTTAAACAATATATATACACTATATATATAGTATATACTACATTAGAATTTAAAAAATATATACAGATATACACAATTACACATGTATACGCATCATTCAATACATATGTACTACTTTAAATAAAACATATAATACAATATATATATACTACAATATATATATATATAGTTATATACTAATTTATTAAATATTTACACATGTATACATTAAATATATACATCTATAGAAGATATATACACATATATACACATCATTCAATATATATGTACTACTTTAAATAAAATATACTGCAATATATATATATATATATATATATATATAATATAGTTATATACTAATTTATAAAACATATACACATGTATACGTTAAATATATAAGTCTATAGAAGATATATACACATATATACGCACCATTCAATATATATGTACTACTTTAAATAAATATATACTACAATATATATATATATATATATATATATATATATATATATATATATAGTTATATACTAATTTATAAAACATATACACATGTATACATTAAATATATACATCTATAGAAGATATATACATATATATACGCATCATTCAATATATATGTACTACTTTAAATAAAATATACTACAATATATATATATATGTATGTATATATATATATATATATATATATATAGTTATATACAATTTATAAAACATATACACACGTATACGTTAAATATATACGTCTATAGAAGTTATATACACATATATACGCACCATTCAATATATATGTACTGCTTTAAATAAAATATATACTACAATATATATATATATATACACTACAATATATATACGGAAAAGGGCTTGAAATGCCCTTCAACTATCTAAAATGATGCAAAAATGGTCTTCATCTACCTATTGGGCCTAAAATGCCCTTCAACTATCTAAAATGGTGCAAAAATGCCCTCTATGTCTACCTATAGGGCCTAGTTTGCCCTTTTATTTAACATATTAAGTTATTGAAAGGCATTTTAGACCCAATAAGTAGATGGAGGGCATTTTTGAACCATTTAAGATAGTTGAAAAGCATTTTAGGTCCTTTTCAGTATATACTATATAAATTTTTTATAAAAATTTAATAAAAATAAATAAAAATAAAAATTAAATTTAAAAAGCGACGAACAACGTCGCTTTACAAAAAAATAATTTTTATTTAGTTTTAAAAAAAGCGACGTTGTCCGTCGCTTTTTGTAAGAATAAAGAAAAATTAAAAATAATTACAAATTGCGATGGACAGCGTCGCTTTTCTAGAAATACCATATTAAAATTAAGACTCTATCCTTCGCATTTATTAAAAAAAAAATATAAATACCCTTTCATCCATAATTAGTTTACAAATAATTACTTTAAGGATAGCGTTGTAATTTATTTACAAATAATAATACTTAGTTTTTGAAAAGCGACATAGGCCGTCGATTTTTAAATTTGATTTTTATTTTTGTTTATTTTTATTAAAAGCAACGGACAACGTCGCTATAATTTTTATTTTTTAAAATATTAATTCTAGAAAAGCGACGCTGTCTGTCGCAATTTGTAATTATTTTTAATTTTTCTTTATTTTTTACAAAAAGCGACGGACAACGTAGCTTTGTTAAAACTTAATAAAAAATATTTTTTTGTAAAGCGACATTGTCCGTCGCTTTTTAATTTATTTATTTTCATTAAAAGCGACGGACAACGTTGCTATAATTTTTATTTTTAAAAGTATTAATTCTAGAAAAGCGACATTGTCCATCGCAATTTGTAATTATTTTTAATTTTTCTTTATCTTTACAAAAAAGCGACGGACAACGTCTTTTTTTTAAAACTAAACAAAAATTATTTTTTTGTAAAGCGACGTTGTCCGTCGTTTTTTAAATTAAATTTTTATTTTTATTAAATTTTTATAAAAAATTTACATAGTATATACGAAAAAGGGCCTAAAATGCCCTTCAACTGTCTAAAATGGTGCAAAAATGCCCTCCATCTACCTTTTGGGCCTAAAATGCCCTTCAATAACTCAATCTATTAAATAAAACGGCAAACTAGGCCCTATAGGTAGACGGAGAGGACATTTTTGCACCATTTTAGATAGTTGAAGGGCATTTTAGGTCCAATAGGTAGACGGAGGGCATTTTTGCACCATTTTAAATAGTTGAAGGGCATTTTAGGCCCTTTTCCGATATATATATAGTTATATACTAATTTGTAAAACATATACACATGTGTACATTAAATATTCACATCTATAGAAGATATATACATAAATATACGCACTATTCAATATATATGTAGTACTTTAAAGAAAACATATAATACAATATATATATATATATATAGTTATATACTAATTTATAAAACATATACACATGTATACGTTAAATATATACGTCTATAGAAGATATATACACATATATACGCATCATTCAATATATATGTACTACTTTAAATAAAACATATACTACAATATATAAATAGTTATATACTAATTTATAAAACATATACACATGTATATATTAAGTATACACGTCTATAGAAGATATATACTCAAATATATGCACCATTCAATATATATGTACTACTTTAAATAAAACATATACTACAATATATATATATAGTTATATACTAATTTATAAAACATATACACATGTATACATTAAATATACATGTCTATAGAAGATATATACACAAATATACAAAACATGTGCTACTTAATATAATAAATTAATAATACTTGATAGTAAATTAATAATATATTAAAAGTAAGTTTTTAATTTAAACTAGAAATTCAATTTAAATCATTAAATGAAAAAAATTACAAAGTAAGGACTAAGGAGGGAATGAATGTTGAATTTTATTGATTGCAAAATGATCCAAAATTTATAATTTACATGAATGAAAAATCTACAAATTATGCATCATTTTTTTCAACTCATTCATGTTAATATTAATGGGAACTTGCATAGGATAGTCAAAGTCAACAGGGGCAAAACCATGCATTGGACTTGATTCTACTGTGCTCTCCCGTGAAGTCATAATTTCTTTAAGTTTCTACTCGTCGTTCGGATCCGTTTTCATTCCTTGATTTCTTATTTCCGCTCTAATCCAATCCCTGAGGCGAACTAGAACATCCATTGCATTGCTTCCCAATGAGTGTCGGCTGTCTCCAAGTTGTTGTCGTCCCTGACTAAAGGCGCTCTCTGATGCAACGGTTGACATTGAAACATTCAAGATATCTCTAGCTAATCTTGAAAGCACAGGATATTGTGTTTCATTACTCCTCCACCAATCCAACGTGTTGATCCTTCGTCTGTGATCCTCTGGCGGCAACCGAAGATAATACTTAAGCTCTTCCCGATAAGTTGACGTGTAAGCTCCTGCATCAACACTGTTCCAATAATTTAAATCATAAACACTACCAGGAAAACCATTATGTGTCGGGCTTTTAGAAGATGATGGCTCCTCGGGGGATGAGGAGCGACAGTTGGAGTGATATTTATCGGTACAGCTAAATCAAGCAAATCAACATAATGGTTATATAATTTATCTATGTAAGCGTTCGCATCACCCATAGTCGTCCACAAATTAGGTTGTACTTGTTCAGAATCATTGTTAGTATTTATTTCTAAGTTAGCATAAATAAGAGTACTAAAGTGACACATAATATTATATTTCATGCACGGATTTAGCATAGCACCAACCAAGTAAATAGGGGGAATCGGAAAAAAATATTTTTTAAATTTAGTAAACATGGCACCAACAACAAGTTTATAACTTTCTTTATTTTTATATTCTTTGAGCAAACCAGAAATATCAGCTATATATATCAAAATATTACAAACAGTAGGATAATAAGCACCGAAAAATTCAACCGTAGCTACATAAAATTTTTCTAAAAACTTAACAAGATCATCAATTACAGCCCAATCAGAATCATGTAGCATGCAATCAGCAGAATCAACAAATGAACCACAATGTTGGTTACAAGCTAGTGTAATAGGAACTCTATATTTATAACAAGTGTTTAAAAAATCATACGTAGAATTCCATCTAATATCAATTTCCTCAGGCATCAATATCGGTGCAAGTCCATTTTCTTGATATTTAAATTTAAATTCTCTAAATTTTTTTCTTCGATTATTTCCTTGAATAAAATCAACAACAAGACAGATTTTTTCAATATAAAGCTCAAAAAGCTCAAGACCATCTTTTACAATTAAATTATATATATGACATGCACACTTAATATGAAAAATTTCAGGTAACGGCGGAGATAGCTTAGATTTTAACTTTGTTATAGCAATCTTGTTGTTAGAAGCATTATAAAAAATAATACATAAGATTTTATTTTCGATACCATAAAATTCTACAACTTTAACAATCGAATCAGCAATAAAATCGTCAGTATGTTTACGATCTTCATCATATAAAAAAAAGCAAGAATACGGTTTTGCGTCACAAAATTACTATCCATCCAGTGACAAGCAATGATTAAATAATCATTTTTATTTACAGCACGACCAAGATAAGAAGTTAGGGATATTCTACATTGAATATTTTTTAACAATTAAGATAAATAAAAACAATATTGTGAATGAATTCTAAAAATATCAGCCCGACAAGTACTTCTAGGAATACCATTAAACATAAGATTATAAATTGCTTGAATATAATGAATAAAAGCATCAGAAGAAGGAAAACTAAAAGGCAAACAACCCACAACTATCATTTTTGCTATTTCTTTCCGGTCCCTCAATTTATTATACTTCTTCATTACGTGACCGATTGTTGGGTCCATTCTAATTTGTGTGGGCCCACCAACAGCCTCACCTCCTTTTGCAATTTGTAACTCTCTTTCGTGAACTTCACCTATATGTCTCATTAACGTACCCCTACCTCCTTGCTTGCCTCCTTTGTTGTGCCTATATATTTGTTGACAAAGATTACATTTCACCTCAACATCTGATAGACGGTCAAAAAATGTCCATGAAAGACTAGTTTTTTTATGAGCTTTTGGGGCACGGGGAGGGAGATTAACCGACTCAAATCTAATGTTCGCATTTTCTACTGCGGGTGTCTCACCAATATTTTGATCATCTTCATCTAAATCAACCGCATCTACTTCATTTTCTTCTTCCATACCGTAATTTTTTTGAGCTTCTAAATAATTCATATCGTGAGCACCTACACCTATTTCTTCCTCAAAAGGTTGACTAAGCGGTACCGGAGGCGAAGACACACGGGTATATCTACTACTTGAAGTACCTCTACCGCTAGTAATTTGCTTTTTACTACCATTACCACTTTCGGAACAAAATTTTTTAACACCTTTAGAGGCGAGGTTTCTTAATTTATCCGTAATATAAATTAAACTAAAAAATTCAAAATACACAAATATAATAAAATTAAATATTCAACAATTAATACACTAATTAAAAATTAAATGTAAGAGATGAAACGACAATACCAAATTTTGAAAGTATCCGAAGGTTGCAACTTTAGAAACTTCCACTCGTACTTTGTAATCGCAAAATTAAAAAATTAAAGTTAGTACTTTAGGAAATTAAATATATAGAATATTTGAGAATTGAGATTTGAGAGAGAATGAGATTAGAGAGAATGAAAAATTGTGTGAAAAATGATTTGAAAGTGTAGGGTATTTATAGAAATTTTTTTGGGGTTAAAAAATAATTTTAAATGTATTTTTTTTTAATTAAAAGGCCCAAACTAGCCGTTTGGACCCAAAAACAACTATATAGCCGTTGGGCCAACGATTAGTTTGGCCCAATCTCCAATTTTTTTTTTAAATTTAAACCGGGTCAGGCCGGTTAACCGGCGGGACTGGACTGGTTTTGATCCGGGGCGGGTTAACCGGGCCCAAAAAAATTAAACCGGCCTGGGACCTGGGACCCGGGACCCGGGACCCTACAGCCCGTGGGCTGACCGGGCCGGGTCAAACCGGGCCGATTTTTCTTTGGCCCGGCCCGTTTGACAGGTTTAATGTAAATATAATAACAATGAAAAATGATCAAAAATATCTTTAAACTATATAAAATAAAATAAAAACATCTTTGATTAATAGTTTGTTCAAATACTTCTGTCATCAATAGTTTGATAAAAAAAATACTCTTACTATAACTTTTTAGTCAAAAAGTCCTTTTTCATAACAAATATTCTTTTTTTTAAACACATCTTTTCCTAATAAAAATTTTGGAACTCATCATTTGTGGCACTATGTTCAAGGAGTATGCTGAGTAGGGGTGGACGTTTGGTATTCGGTTTGGTATTTTTAAAATTTGGATTTGGTAATTCAGTAATCGGTATTTGAACATAGATACCACCTACCATACTTATAAAGATCGGTCGATAGTTCGGTAATCGGTAAATTAAATTTTGATTCGGTACGGTATTTGGTAATACCGTTAGACATATATATATATATAATCTATAATATATTAAAAGTGTGAATACCCTTAGAAAAGTGATTTGAACTTTTTTCTCTTCATTAAAACTCTCTGCTTTAGACAAAATTGTCTTTTCACTTTTTTTCTCCAATTAAATTTTTTAAAATTAAAAACAACAACTATTCAACTAAAATAAAATCCAGTCGACATTTTTCTTTTAAAATTTGTGTCCTATATGGTATTTTAGTACTATTAAAACAAGGACTCAAAAAGAAATATAACTATTCAAGTTATAAACAATTCAGTCGACATTTTCCTTTTAAAATTTGTGTCCTATATGGTACTTTACTACTGTTAAAACAAGGACTTAAAATTTTCCTTATAATCACAAAATCTCCTCCACAAAATCATATTTTTCTTTACAATAAAAAAACACAACAGAAAAAACCCTACCGATCCAACAAGATCCAATCAAAAAGTTTATTCGTTTCTGATCATTTTCTTGGATGTGATATAGTCAATTTATTTTTGTTATAATTATTTTTTTTTTGTTTTGAAGCATCTGTTTTGATAAACATGTCTTTCTAGTGATTTGATTATTTTTACTATTATTTGTTGATAATAGATTTATGTACAAAGGCAGGAATAAAATGTTTGTGTACATATATATTGTTGTTGCCACTAATATTAGATTACCACCAGGATATTCTTATCCATGATAAATTCTACCATATGTATCATGTATTTTCATTATGTCTTTTTTAGACTATTTTTGTATTGAGTGAGGAATCTATCGAAAACAACCTATCTACCTCACCGTTGAGAGTTGAGATAGTGATAAGGTCTTGGTATACTCTATCCTCCTCAAATTCCACCTCATGAGACTACACTGGGTATATCGTTGATGTTGGTAAATTCTACCATACATTATATTTTATATCACCACTATTTTCTTGAGTTTCAAAAGTCTCATGTGTTCTTTTTGTCCTTTGCAGAAAAAGAACTTAAACATTATCTTATAACGATGTATTTTGTTTATGATGTTTATTGATGGGGTTATTTGGATGATAGCCCTTCCTAGAGGAGGTAAGGTTCACATATTGATGTCAAAATACTATGTTGTTCATTACACCAAAGTAATATAAATTCTCAGTACAAACAATATCGTAAATAATATTCCAACATTCCATCATTAATTTTTTTCACACAAGTTTATTTTAGTTCCTCAAATATTTGCGTCATGCTATGTTCCAACTCTTACAAGTCTAATTTTAATGTTATGATTATTGTTCTCCAATCATCGGATTTATTGACATTTTCAGGCTACTTGATGCTAATTTTACTGGTAGTTTTTTATAACAAGACTCAAGGAAATTGTATGTTTAAATTCCATGAATAGAACTTTCAATGCTGACTTTATTCTTATGAACTAATTTTTTTTTCACTCAGATTTCTACTTGTCTTAGGTGGAGACTATTTGCTATGAATTTGACTGTTGGAGTCATTAGTGATGATGATTTATTGTTTAGATGGAGTACAATATTTAAGAAATTTTAGTCGTATAATTAATTTTACTATATGTGAAAGGTTATTGGATATTTATTTTTGTGTGTGCTTGTATTCTATGCGACTCTCTCTCTTTTAATTTATGTGATATTTTTTGCTTTTTGAGAGTCAAGGAAGATAATTTTTTTTATCACAAATCACAATATTCGCATCAAATACTAAATCAATCAAGAGTTTGACATATTATTGGAATCCTAAAGCTATAACAATCTCATACAAGTAAGAATTCCTAGAACTCACTATTATTACTAATTTAAAAATAAAAAATTTGATTTCATTGTATAGGAAGTTGCTTTATTTTGTTTGTATATTTTTTATTTGTCTAATAGTTTAATTTGATGGTTCTTTTATGCTATTCGTTTACTCGAATTCTCTTTCGAAAATAGACTCTCTACCTTCTTGAGGTAGGGGTAAGGTCTGTAGATTAAGACTTGCGTACATTTTATCATCTGCAGACCTCGCTTATAGGACTACACTCAATTTGCTTTTGTTATTTTTGTTTTCTTTGAATAAGAGTGTACATTTTTTTTTTATTTAGGTACGTGATTTGCCGAAACATCTATAGAGAGATTGTAAAGTATTTATGATTATGTGAATGTAAAAGAGGCATCAAATTATATACCAACAACTTCTATATTCCTTCCTGAAGGACCATGGTAGCAGCAGGTGAGGAAGTTATCTCCTCTCTATAGTGTCTTTATCGTGCCACGGGTAAAGACATTTCTATGGTCAAGCCTGTCTAACGGGTGACCTTAAAAGGGAAGTCAAGCCTAATCTAACGGGTGACTCCTGGGAGGTAGTCAAGCCTTAATCTAACGGGTGACTCCTCATCATTCGAGGATGTTCTATTATTTCATTATATTTCTAGATTCAATATTTTAGTAGATGGAGTTAGTTGGGGGATTGTCCCATCAACTCCTTATTCAGACAGTTTAGAGGCTTTCAAACTAGATGTTCAGACAGTTGCTTCAGTATTTTTGATACTTTATTCAGTTGTATTTTAGTTTTTGAACCTTATGGCAAGTTTCCGCCAGTTGTTTTCCGTATTTTTACAGTATATTATGCAGTGCTCAATTACAGATACCATAAAAGGGTTAGCTTGTGGTCCTTCAGGATCATAAACACCGTGTAGCATCCGGGGTTTAGAATCTGGGGCGTTACATTTAATCAATCAACAAAATGTTAGATGGTGCATCAAAGTGTTAGGCGCAAGGTCAAAAGATTTAACTTCATTCAGGAGATTCAAGGAACCATAAGAACTTTGAGAAAGTGAATGTTGTTACCTAGCAACATCCAACAAAAAGCTTCATGACTTTTGGGTTTGGATATTTGAAAAAGATATGCATAGATGTCCAAATGTGGAGGTGTGAGAGATTAGTTATGAATGATTTAGGAGAAGTAGAGGTACACCGAAGAAGTATTGAAGAGAGATGATTAAAAAAAGATATGATGTAATTACAATTTACTGAGGACTAGGGAATATTGAAACGTTTTTCCTTGAGGCTGAAGGTCTATCGAGAACATCTCTACTTGAGGTAGAGATAAGGTCTGAATACATGCTAAATATATTATTGTTGTACTAAGAGGTCATCCTACACTAGAATAACAAAATCATAAAAAGGTAGTTCTATTGGTACCCACAGCTTGAAAGCCTAAGTTTAATTGTATTAGTTTTAATTTTAAATATCTTAAATCATAAATTATACTCAAAAAATGTGAAATTCATATACTAATTCCGAGAGAATCAATGCCTTTTTGTGTGAAAAATTATGTTTGGTATACTGAATTGAAAAAAAATATTGAAAATTTTGTTGGATCGATTTAAATTTAGTTATGAATGTAAAACTCATAATATTGTTAAAATAAAGAAAATTATTTTATACTTTTTACATCAAGAACTTGTGATAAGTAAAATAGAAATATTACGTTTTCTATCGATAAAAAATGATTTCACTAATTTTTTCCTAATATTTAATATTTGAAAATTAATTAAATATATTTATGGTAAAATCTTTTTTTTATTAGAAGTCATCAGAATTAACGACAACTAACACTTTTTTCATTAGTCTAAGAATTGTAAATCAACTAAATTTGATTTTAAGAGAATTTAAAAAATCTAGAAATAAATGTAAAAGCGTTAGAATAAGAAAAATTTAAGAAGTACCAAATTTTTTCAAGTTTTAAGTAAGTAATAAGAATGTAATCCATTATTTTGTAAAGATTTGACTTTAAAAATAAGAAAAGATTTTAAATATAAAAAAAAAAATCATACCACAAATATGATTTAAATTGATGTGTCTATCTTAGCCTATAACAGTAAGGGAAAGAGGTACTACATGCCAAACATAAAAGTGATGATCTATCAACCACTTGAAACTTCTAGTAGTAAAGTATATGTGCTTACACTAAAATATATGTTTATATTTTATATTATTATATTAAAGTATAAAAGATCTTTGAAAAGTGATTTGAACTTTTTACATTTTATTAAAAATCTCCACAATATACAAATATGTGTTTTTTCTTTTAGCTGAAACTTTTAACTAAAAAAAAATGAATCATTTGATGTTGCTAAGGAATGAAGTGGATTAGATGATCATAATCAATTGTTATATGTCTTAAAAATCAAAGGTTATGTTTCTAATTAGGCCGGCCTTCTAGTTATAATTCATAGAAATTGTATGTGACACTCAAATAATGATATATATGTTCTTATTTGCTTTGAACCTAAAATTCTTACTTCTTCTTCTCCCTCTATGAATTACGGACAGAAGAAGAAAAAATAATTTTAAAGAAAAAATAGGCAAAGAAAAGACTACCATTGTCATGTTAAAAGAATCCACGCTTACAAATTGATCATTTTTGTTTCTGCGAATTTCTTAACTCTATTTTCTAAGTAGTTGTCGGATTTAAGTTTGATTTTTGTTCAACATAACAACATGTTTTATGCTTGACATTTAAATTATTTGAGATACTTAATAAAAATTATATTTATTTTAATTTTTAAAATTATTTAATACAATATTCAAGTTAGTCCTTATTGATTTAAGTAATAACATAATTGGACTTCAATGAATAATAAATTTATATCTATCTATATCTGTCTATACTATTTTAAAAGTGTGAAATGTCTTGAAAATATTGTTTGAATTTTTTGTCCTTCATTAAAAGTCGTTTCTTTAGACAAAATCGCATTTTCACCTTTTTTCTAATATTTAAGAATTGAAAATAAATATTTATAGTAAAATACTTTCTGATTAGAAATCATCAAAATTAATAACAACTAATACTTTTTTCATTAGTTTAAGAATTCTAAATCAACTTTAACTAATTTTTCGAAGATTTGAAAATCTAGAAATAAATATGAAAGCGTTAGAATAAGAAAAATATAAGAAGTACCAAAATTTTAAAAAATTTAAGTAAGTAATCAAAGATTTTCTAAAGATTTAACTTTAAGAATAAAAAAAGATTTTAAATATAGAAAAAATAAAAAAATAACCTTACAATAATCATGGGTCAAATCGATGCGTTTTTCTTAGCCTCTAACAACAAGGAAAAGAGGTACTGCATGACATACGCAAAAATGACGATCCATTAATCACTTGAAACTTCTGGTGGTAAACTATATATGTGCTTTTAATAAAATATGTGTTATCTTTACATTATTTTATTAAAATGTGAAGGATATTTGAGAAATGATTTGAACTTTTTGCACTTTATTAAAAATCTTCGCGATAGATAAGATCTTCCAATTTTAAATAATCAAAAGTTACACGTGCGAGGCATGTGCGACTAAACTAGTATATATATATATATTCGGTATATACCGAATACCAAATGGTATTAATATCTTTTGCCAAATCTAATTTCGAATACTGAAATATTGAAATTTTACTCCCAAATATCATACCAAATATCGAATTACCGAACATCAATTACTAAATTTTTTGATTCAGTTCGATAATTTGATTTTTGATATTTTATGCCCAACCCTAATGATGAGAATTGCGGAAAACAAATGTTGTAGTTTTTGTGGGTTGAATGATGGATATAGTGTTGCCCGCAGTCAAATTCACATTTTTCGTTCCTATTTGTTTCTCGCTCTTTGCTATATTTTTATTAAAAATTATAAATTTTATAGTTTGTAGTGTATCAGAAAAAAAAAGAGGAGAAAAATAATATAGACAGTAAAGGCTTTGTATAAAAAAGAGAGAGAGAAAATAGAGTGTGAGTATAAATTCAAAAAGCTATATTCCCAAATTATACTATCCCAAACTACCAAAAAAGCTAGTGGAATATCTTTTAATTCAAGGGAGCTGGAGAAAGGCCTATTTTAGATCTCAATCAGCATAAATTTTCTGATATTACTTTAATCTTTTAATATTTTCATAACTGCAATTACTTTGTTGCATTATTATTAAACATATAGTTGACTGACCGTTATAGTAAGTCGATTAAAAAAATAAAAAAATAACAATTCACCCCATCTTTCACTTTCAGTTAATATTTGAACCTCATCAACTATACTATTTTCTCTCCTTTTTTTCCAGATAAACAAACAAACTATAAAAATTACAACACTATTGTGAATGTATTTACATTATAGTGAATGTCTAACTAGATTTAATAGTATCTATCAAGATCTAGTTGATATCTATCAGGATTTGAAGTATCTGTCTTTTAGTCAGAAACTAGGAGTATTTTTCCATATAAATAAAGGATTTTTGTTTATTGTATATACAATCTTATGATCTTTCATTTCTCAAGAGAAATAAAGAAGCCTCCTCTCTACTCTTCTTCTTTATTTGTTATTATTTTATAACATGTTATCAACACGAGATTCTGGCAAACAAGGTGAGATTATAAATCTAAAAGTAATTTCAAGGTTAGTCATTCCTTATGTTATTTGTCTTTTGCTACTAATAATATAATTATTGTTGGATTTAAGAAAAAAAGATGCGTGAATGCTAGAAGCGGCAATTGATTATGAGGGAATTGATCGCTTTGTGCTTCGTGATTTTAAAATTTGTCTTGGTTGATATGTAATTATGATGTAATGATGATGAAAGGGATATATAATTATCATATTATGTCCTTAGGTAGTAGGAGTGATGCATGAGTGTGAGTTAGGCAAAACCCATTACTGTGGTGATTCATTCCTTTCAGTACTATTATAATTCCTTATAAATTTCTTTGGTTAACATTGTTACATATTAATATGGGAGATTGTCAATCATTGGGCAATTAATGATGTGAAAATAAATCTCATGTATTGTATATAGTGGTCATACGTGTGATAATTGGTTTGAAACCATTTATGCTTTAAATTTATTCCTCAAGAACAATATTATCAAAAGGGATGATGATATGTTGGGTTCAAGTTACATTGATTTATGCCTAATACACCTTTATATGGGTAAGACGTTGAGTTTGAATTTCAATACACCATACTGATGATATTATGATGGCTAAGACAAAATAATGGGTATTTGGTGAAGAGTCATGAAATTCGACCCATTGAATATGCTCCATTCCATGAAGTGAATGTGGTAGCAATATCTGTTAAGACTAAAATATGACAACTTACTTCATTCTTGAGGTGTATGTGGTAGCAGTGCATAATATGTCTAAAAGAAGACAAGTGATTGAATGCACGGATATAAGCGTGGAAGGACAATATGATAATTATCATCAAAAGTGATAATATTTTCACACGCTTATTATGATTATAATATATGTCAGAGAAAAATTCTCTACATTATATGTATGCCTCGATTTGCTCTTTGCTCATGAAGTAGCAATATCATGAAAGAGGTTATAAGCTATCATAATTTGATAGGCTTAAAACACGATTATATTCCATTCCTGGAGAATGCGAAGCTTATTCATGCAAACGTGCACTTGATTGTGATGATATCACAACTCATATCCGAAAGAGATAGAATAACTGAGGAGTTATTCTGAAATCTACTTCTAAAGTAGTAAATTCAAAAATTTATTCATGTAATAGTAAATCTGAAATTTACTAAAGCAAAAAGGCACATGTCATGATAAACTTGGAATTTACTAGTATAAAAGTTCATAAATTGACTTGAACGATTGCTACATTCCGAAAATGTGCATTTTGAGTATTAGACATGTGTTGAAGAAATAGAAGATTCTTCAAAAATTGTTTATGTTGCTTTTTCTCATAACAAGTTGGTTGGACCAACTAATTTTGGGATTGGATTTCTCAAAATCTGAAAAGTATAAAAGGTGAAGATGGGCCCGTTCACCTGTCATGTGATCTATTAAGATGCATCGATATAAGATGATCACATGTACATTTATTGTCAACCTGCAGTTTGACATTCATAAAGTAGCTTGCTCAATAAAATTGAGTTAAGAGCATAACTTTCATATTGTGTAATCAAGACAATCTTGATGATGATGGTTTGAAATTAAATACGTTCGATAAATATCTAAACCATTTCTAATGAGAACAAAGCTTTATGTGTTGGTCTAAAATATGATACGTTATATACAATAGCACTTGTATACATTAGACCAATAAATTATGACTATTTCTTCCCTCTCAATTGGTTCAAGGTCAGGAACCAACTATTACATGTAATAGTTTTGATGTGTGATATACGATTAATGAATATATCAGGATGCACAAATATAGATTCCTCAAAGAAGATGGAGGATATGTTAGTTTTCCTAACATAATGGGGAGATTCTAAGTTGTTATAAAATATGTTAAGAATTATCATTAGATCCTCATTCAAAAGATAATTCAAGTCAAATATCAGAAGCATATGTTGACTCAAATTTAGTATCATATTTAAGCTACAAGTGCTCTTAGTTTGTGTCCCTAAAGGATAAAGTCTATGCATATGTGAAGCGTGGTAGACCAATCGGTTTCAAATGAAATGATCCTTGAAACGGATAAGGAGCAAACAATCATAATAAGAAGGCAATGTCTATGACATAGCACTTCATGAAACCTTATGAGAGGTTCAGGTACCTGAAAATAATGAAGTGATGAGATCTCAAAATGTTATGTCGAATTGTGAATCAATACAAAATGATATATCATTAATATCTTTGACACAATATTGTGAAAGATTACTCGGATCTGAATTCTACATTTATTTAAGCATGCTGACGTAGAAACATTTATCAAGTGACATGAAAGGATGCATCTTGGTAAGCATAAAACTTATTTGATTTGTAGTCCAGACACTTGAAGATGTCACACATGAAATATTGAATATTGTCACTTGACAAAATTTATATGAAAACTTCTTTAAGGATTTAAAATATAAAAGTTTCTGAAAAACTTATTGATAATCCTTATATTGTATAAGCTTATAGATTGAAAATTATTTAAACTCTTGGAGAGTTTTCAAAGCAATAGATTATTTGCTGAAATGAGAAATATACCGAATTAGATTGGTTATGAAGTACCATATCTTAGTGCAAGTGGTGCACTCATGTATCTTGCAAATACTACAAGACCTGATCTAGCCTTTTCATTTAATTTGTTAGCAAGGTATATTTCTGCTCCTACTAGGAGACATTAGAATGGGATAAAACATGTGGGCTTGTTTTATTCTTGAGATTGCAGTCTCAATCTTATTGGTCATGCTGATGTTGGGTACTTATCTGAACCGCATAAAGCTCGGTCTCAAACATGCTATGTATTCATATGTGGTGGTACTATCATATCTTGGAGATATATAAAACAGTCTATCCAGCCACTTCATTGAACCATGATAAGATAATAGCTATTCATGAAGCTACCCGAGAATGTGTATGGTCGAGGTCTATGATACATGTCATTTGAGAAAAATATAGTTTGAAATGTGATAATGTACGCACCGTTTTATACAGAGATAATGCAACATGCATAACACATCTTAATGGAGAATTCATGAAAGGAGATAGAACGAAGCATACTTCATCAAAGATTTTCTACATACATGAAGAATGGTGATATTAACGTGCAACAGATTCATTCAAGTGACAATGTGGCTGATTTATTCACCAAGTCTCCTCAAATTGCAAATTTCAAGAAGATGGTGCACAAGATTGGGATGCAAAGGTTCAAGGATGTTCTCATTAGGGGGAGTTAATATGCGTTGTACTCTTTTTCCCTTATGAGGTTTTGTCCCACTGGGTTTTCCTTGTAAGGTTTTTAATGAGGCAGCCTATATGCGTATGGTTAGAGATGTGTACTCTTTTTTCTTCACTAGATTTTTTTCCTACTGTATTTTTTCTAATAAGGTTTTAACGAGGCACATTATCTATCAATTAGACATTCAAGGGGGAGTGTTATGAATGTATTTACATTATAGTGAATGTCTATCAAGATCTAATAAGATCTATCAAGATCTAGTTGATGTCTATCAAGATTTAAAGTATCTGTCTTTTAGTCAGAAACTAGGAATATTTTTCCCTATAAATAGAGAGATTTTGTTTATTGTATATACAATCTTATGATCTTTCATCTCTCAAGAGAAATAAAGAAGCCTCCTCTCTACTCTTCTTCTTTATTCGTTATTATTTTATAACAAATACTTTATAAAAGTAGAACAAAGAACTAAAGATGACAGATGTATATCTCTTCAATCCTTTATACCTTTAAATATGTCTCTTCTTTATTTTTTCATACCTCTAAATAAAAGGAGTTTGAAGTGTTTGCTAAGTAGCCGTGGGAAGATCTTGAAGAAAAAGTAACCTAAGATAAAAGTAACCTAAGATACTTGATCCTTAAAAATGAAATGTAAAATATCTCACTTCAACAATAAGATTGGATCATAATTATGATCCATTTATTACTTTGACCCCCGATTTATATCTTTAATTAAGGATTCGTAAAATTTAGGAAAAGTCTTGTTTCTTTTGATGCAAAGGTGCTAATTTGATATAGCTTGCTTGAGATTGAGATCTCATAGATATTGATTAATCCTCATGGAGTCGTTTGGTACGGAGACAAGTAATATATGAATTAACAATGTAGGAATTAGTAATGCATTAGCAATGACGGATTAGCAATGAAGAGATTAGTAATGCATGAATTATAATGTTTGGATTATTTCCATGTATTTGTGTTTGATTTAAAATGCTACAAAAATCTCCTTTACAATTATATCCTTGAATTTTTGTGGGATTTTCTATTTCATTAAATTAGTCAAGTTAAAAATTAAAATATGAATAAAAATTTATTATTAATTTCCAGTTGTGATGTGCTACTATCAAAATCCTTGATAGCACGATATGCCCTCCATATTCGATTGATATTGGATTTTATTTAGGAACGAAAAACTTTCTCTACATAATAAAATTTGTAAATTAATTTATTTAAATAAATTTATGAATACAAATATAAAAAATAAAATCAAGAAAATAAGAAATTTGAGGGATATTTTTGTCTTTACACATATTAGTCCCATGGTGTTAAAACTCATGTATTATTAATACCATCAAATGAGATGTATTAGTTATACACCCTATAATACCACACGTTTGGTAGAATGTACTAATTAAAATAGTCCATGTATTAAAATTTAATCCAGTCTAGTACATTGTTTGATTGCACAACTTAATTTAATCCCTCCTTATACATGAATAATTAATACACCATAGGGTGTATTATCTTATACTGAGGAAACCTTGGAGTTACTTATACAGAGTCAAATAATACATGAATAAGAGAATTAAATGATCAAATTAACCCTCAATTCATTTTACTAATTTTTTCTTTCATCCAACTAATTAATAAAAAAATAAAGCTTTTTACACTGTAAAACATGATTTAATTAATCCAGATACAAGTGTGGACTTTGAGTTTTGGGAGAACAGTGATGTTGGGTGTGGCAATGAGTGTGAGAACTAACGAGCATTTGTCAAAAACTTCAAGGGAGATTCCCATGATACTTTATGCTGGACTTTGTGTGAATTCACAAGAGTCTTGGGAATAACATTTCATATAGGAAGGGTTGTACACGAAGTATCTGGAGCATTCCGAGGTGGACGAAATAATAGAGTTCATTGGAAAGGAAATAAGAATTGCAATACGTATTCTATCAATTTTGATGACAGCAAAAACAGATGTGATCATTACCGACTTTGCAACATGTTTATTTCATTCAAAAATTAGTTAAATGTAATAAAATTACATTTGATAAAAAACACACTGTTAAAATACCTCTCAAACTCTCACACACTCACATACAACCGCCATTGCAACAATTACTAAGCTCGATGAGAAGAAGGAGAAGAAGAGATAAATTGAGCTAAGAGGAAACTTTGTATATACAATTATGTACAATGTGAGTTCATGTCATCTATATATAGACTCATATGACTAACATGTGATTATCTAGAATCTTCCTAACAACCTCCTAACTACTTGATCAAGTGACTAACTCACTAACTAACTTGCCAGCTGGCTAACAAACTTGGCTAACTAATGGATCAGCAGTTAATCAATGTAACAGTGACTGCATTATAGAATGTAGATTATAGAAATCTTTATAAGTTTTAACACTCCCCATCAAGCTACAGGATGAAAAATATTGAGCACACCAAGATTGCTTAGGAGGTATAGATGTTGATCATGACTTAGGCTTTTGGTGAGAATGTCTGCAACCTGTTGACTTGTCTGCACATACGTGGGTTTAACCAATCCCTCTTTGATCTTATCTCTGATAAAGTGACAGTCTACCTCAATGTGTTTGGTCCTCTTATGGAATATAAGATTAACAACTAGTTGAATAGCTGATTTGCTATCACTAAAAATGATAATAGGTTTAGTGATAGGTTCCCTTAGTTCTACAAACATACCTTCCAACTATGTTACTTCTGCTAAAGCTGAGGCCATGCTTCTATACTCTGCCTCAGCTGAGGTTTTAGAGACAGTATGTTGTTTCTTAGACTTCCAGGATATTAATGAACAACCAAACTGAACCATATAACCTGTAACAGACCTCCTAGTGTTTGGGCATGCAACCCAGTCTGAGTCACACCAGCAAACCAACTCTACAGTAGTGTGCCTTGAGCCATATACCTTGGCCTACAGTTTCTTTCAGATATCTTATCACTCTGTTTGCAGCCTCCAAATGGGATTTTTTTGGTTGTTGCATGAATTGACTTAATGTCTGTACTGCATAGCTAATGTCAGGCCTTGTTATTGCTACATACATCAGCTTTGCAACAAGCCTTTGATATGATGTTATATCCCTTAAAACAATATCTCCTTTAACACCTGCCGCTTCATCTACTTCAACGGAAGTTAGTTTAATAGTAGTCTCTAATGGAGTGGAAGCTGGTTTAGCACTAGCAAGCCCTGTGGCAGATATGAGCTCCAAAATATATTTTCTCTGGTTCAAGATCACTCCTCCTGCAGACCTCAACACTTCAATGCCTAAGAAATACTTAAGCTCACTAAGATCCTTAAGTTTGAATTGTTGGTGTAAAGTACCTTTTGCTATATTTATCATGTCTATGTTGTCACCAGTTATCAGAAGATCATCCATATAAACTAGAATCACCACCATTCCTTCTGACTTCTTTAAGGTAAAGAGTGAATAATCATAGTAGCTCTGAGTAAATCCTGCATTAAGCAATGCTGCTGTGAGTTTTATATTCCACTGTCTTGATGCTTGCTTAAATCCATATAAAGACTTAACCAATCTGCAAACTTTTTGCTGCCTTCCCTCCTTGAAACCATCCGGCATTTCCATATACACTTCTTTATCTAATTCACCTTGTAGGAAAGCATTATAGACATCCATATACACCAGTATAGAAGTATATAACCTTTCTGAGTGGTGACTTAGATAACCAGTCTAAGTCACCTTGTAGGAAAACACCTTGTAGGAAAGCAATGACACTCCTTACTGTCACCATTTTTTATACTTGAGAGAAGGTGTCATGGTAGTCTAGCCTTTTAGTTGACTATAGCCCTTGGCCACCAATCTACCTTGAACCTCTCTATTTCCCCATTAGCCTTGTACTTAATTTTATACACCCATTTTGATCCAATGATGTTCTTGTCTGAAGGCATATCAACCATCTCCTAAGTATGATTATCTTCAAGAGCTTTAACCTCCTACTTCATAACTTCAATCTACCTCCTATCTCTGCTAGCTTTATTGTAAGATTGTAGTTCAACTTCACCTGAAAAACTGCATACAAACTTTTGATATCTTGAACTGGTATTAGTATAAGACAGGTAGTTTGCCAAAGGATATCTAGTTCCTCTTCTCTTCCCTGGTGAAGCATAATCCATTAGCTAAGTAGGTTGTTTGATAACTCTAGATGATCTTCTTGGAGCAACTTCTGTAGGTGTTGAGGATGACTCATTTACACTTTGCCAGTTATGAGTGTTCTCACCCTGAATGTTGGTAGGATTATGCAATGACACATCTTCATTTTGTGACCCACGTGAATGATTATCAAGGTCTGTGCAAACATCTGCTTCTACATCTACATCATCATGAATGGGCGTACTTGGTTTAAGAACATCTGCAGGTGATTCTAAACTTGGCTCTTCTATAAAAAGAAATAAGTCTTCTTTGAACACCACATCTCTGGTGACAAACATCTTGTTAATACACTAGTCTAGAAGTATATAACCTTTCTGAGTGGTAGAATAACCTATAAATACTGAAACCTTAGCCCTTTCAGCAAACTTATCACCCTTTGGTAGTACTGAAGCATAACATTTACATCTAATTACTCTCAGGTGTGTCAAGGATGGTACCTTACAAAACAACATTTCATAAGAACGTTTACCTTCAATAGATAAAGATGGTAGTCTGTTAATGAGATATACAACAACGTTAACATTCATCCCCCAAAATCTAATTGGCATTTATGACTGGAACCTGATAGCTCTTGCAACATTCAGTATTTGTCTGTGTTTTCTCTCAACCACACCATTTTGTTGTGGTGTGTAAGGACAACTACTTTGATGTACTATTCCTAAGGATTGAAAAAATTCTTTACACTTAGAGTTAATGAACTCTGTCCTATTGTCTGAACTCAGTACCTTCACTTGAACACCAAATTGATTCTAAATCATAGTGAAAAAGTTCTTGATGGCTACAACACACTCAGATTTTAGCTGCAACAGATGCAACCATGTATATCTACTATAATCATCAACAACAGTTAAGAAGTAGTATTTCTTATCAAAAGTAGGTGTTTTATAAGGCCCCCAGAGATCCATATGTACAACATCAAAACATCTTGCAGCTCTAGAAGTACTGATAGGAAAAACTAGTCTAGTTTGTTTTTCTAGTAGACAAACATGACACTTATTTAGAATATTTACATCTCTACTGTGTCTTATCAGATTGAGAGTATTTAATGCCTGGGAAGAAGGATGTCCCATCCTTATATGCCATAGACTGCACTCATGCTCCTTTACTCCTGTAACCTGTCCTTGATGAGCCATATTATTAAGAGTTCCATTCACTCCATTCTTAAGAATGTATAGTCCTCCTTTCTTCTTACCAATCCCCTTCACCTTTCCATTGTAAAGGTACTGAAACATACAGAAGTCAGGATAGAATGAAACAAATCAATAAAGTTACTTAGTCATCTTAGACGCTGATAACAGATTCTACTTGAAATCTGGAACATACACCACATCACTCACAACCTTATCCTTCAGCAATTGTGTTTCTCCTACATGTGACATATCAACCTTGACTCCAGTAGGTAAATAAACTTTTTCACATATGGTGTTATCCATTTTGTGATAGTATGAGAAAAAACCTTTGTGTACTGCTACATGGTGTGTGGCTACAGAGTCTACTATCCAATCATGTGAAAGGACATGACTAGAAAAAAAAACTAACAGTACCTGTCATGTTATTCAGTTCATTTGAACATGAATTCTCTACCCGAGATCTAGTGAAATTGTGAGCTGATAACTGACTGTTGTTTTGACCAACACCTGAGTGTCCATATCCACCAATTCTACTTGGTCCATCGTGAAATGGTTGAGAGGTGGATCTAAAATTTTAAGTTTGTGGGTTCCCAATAAAATAAAAAATAGTCATGGCAAGGAGATTCGAACTTGGGTATAGCATGTGAGGCATTTTCTCAAGCCCCTTTTGAACCATTAAGCTAAATAACAACTTTGTTAATGGGTTCCTCACTTATCATTTTTATATATTTAATAGATTTCTAATATAATTACAACATATACGAAAATGTTTGGGGGTTCCCGGGAACCCGTACCCGCAATGCTAGATCCGCCCCCGCACACACAAATGATCTCAAAGATGGATAGTGGCAGATTAAAAAAATGAGCGTTGCTAAATGACTCGAATCAATTTGACTTGAATGACAGGAATGGTGTAAAAAGAATTCAAGGCCTTTTAGGCTCCAAAACCACTTATTTTTTCCTCCAAAGTGCAAAACCACCTTGATTTTTTCTTTTTCATTTTTTTATATTCTTTTATATTACTATATCTTTTAGGCTCCAAAATCATCTAATTTTCCCGCCAAAAGCAAAACCACTTTAACTTTTATTTCTAATTTATTTTTAACTATTCCATATATCATAACTTTACTTTATTCTTTTATATTACTCCTTAAATTTTTACTTTTTTTATTCTAATTTTTTCTTATTTTTTCTAAGCTTCTCATCTTATTTGAAGCCTTTTAATTACCAATTTTTTTGACTTGTATTATATATTTTTTCTTTCTTTCAATACTTTTATCTCTTTAGTTCTTTTACTCTACAGGTTTTAAATATTTTTATTTTTTCTTCATTTTTAAAATTTGAAATCCTCCGTATATCTCATCTATAAAATTTCTCCCATGATTTTTTTAAAAATGAATCCAAATAATAAAAATATCTAACTAAGAGAAACCATGAATAAAATTTTTGAGATTAAAAATAATGATAGTTTACTCGCTAAATTAATTTATTTATATAAGAGTAATTAATAAATAATACGATTCCTTTTAAAGTTAGATTCATTTTTATTTTGTCTATAAACAAAAGGAGATCAACTTTAAATAGAAATTCAATTGATGGTTATTAACATGATATTTCAACTATAAATTAATTAAGTTTGACTTAAAAAATTTAGTGTAGAAATTTTATCTCGACTCCAAATAACTCGCAAGTTGAGTTTATGTAGGTTTAATTGAAAATTCAACTGTATACAAAGATTAACTAACTAAATAAAAATTGTTGGGATTGTCATATAATGTTATTCTAACAAACTGATCAAAAAAATTATAATCATTGGATCATGATTTCGATACTAGGCAACCACGTTAAAATACAAATTTATTTTAGTTAAATTATATTTTAATTTTTTAAATTATTTTTAGATCGTTTCACTAAAATTATAATGCATTTTATAAAATTAAGTAGTTAGAAAAAATTGAACCAAAGAAAAAATTTCAATCCAATATTTTTAATATCATTTTCACTTCACCTCATAAAAATAAATATTAAAAGGAAAAAACTACATGGCTGAACAAACATAAAATCTTAATTATCTTATCTAGCCTAAATTTTAATTAATTATAATTAAATAATCCCTCATAGAAGAGGGAGTGAAAGGAGTTACAATTTATGTCTCTCTTTCCAATTAAGTACATTCATACAAGTGTGAACTATAAAATAGAAATACAAATATAATTGTATCAACGAATACAAAATATAAATGATGATGTGAATACAAATACAATAAGCGTTTCTGTTATTTTCGTTATCATTCATAATTTATATTTTACGTAGTCATATTTTTAAAAACACAAAAAAATATATGTATATAATAGAACAAAAAATGAGAAATGAAAATATATATAAAAAATAAAATAGAAAGAAAAAAATTCAAAAACAAAAAGAGAAATAGAAGCTAGAGATAGAAGAGTGAAAAAAAATGAAACAAAAATAGGAAAAAGAAAAAGGAAAAAAAAGAAGGGAAGACACACAAAAGAAAAAAACTGAGAAAAAAGTACTCAAAAAAACAGAAACTGAAACAAAAAAGAAGGAAAACGTGAAACAAGAAAAAATGAAAAAAAGTGTACCTAAAACGAATAAAAGAAAAAAACTGAGAGAAAAAAAGAGAAATAGAAGTTAGAGCCAGAAGATAGAGTGAAGAAAAGAAAAGAAAAAAGTTACATGTAATTACTCTCATTGTATTTATATCTTATATCGAATAAAGTCGATTGCATACAGTTGATACATTAGCTACATATGATAATTTTAAGTATAAATAACATAAATCCCGACCCATATAAAATTATTTACACCCTTTCCCGCTTTTAAAATTATTTTACTCTCTCTCCCGATTCATATACATATGACAACCGACATATACATAGAACCTATGTATATGCGAATTTTTTAATGCCTTTAAAAAAGAAAATAACGGATTTCCCTGATATTAAGGACGTAATTAATGCATCTAAATGAATAAGTGGATTACTACATCCCTTAAAACAACTAATGAAATTCAAATTTTTGAAAATAACAAATACATAAAAATCAAAATCAAACGAAAAACATAAATCAAAAATAATTTGATCACTGTTTTTTGATTTTATTGAATTTTTTTCTATTGGAATTCAAGAAGATGAATATTGCTATTGTTTTGAGGTGCTCTGGTGAATGAAGAATCGAAACAAAATATGTTAAGTATAAAGGTGAAGGGATTGTTGTCGCAGAATCAATAACGTATTCGAGGTTGATTTCGTCAATTGCTGCTGAACTAAACATTGATGAAGCTCAAAAAATTATTGATGTACGTTATGTTGTCGATGGAAACAAATTGAGGGATGAATAAAGAACGGAAACATATTATGTTAAGTACAAAAGTGAAGGGATTGTTGTTGCGGGATCGATGACTTTTTTTTAGGTTGATTTCTTTAATTTTTTCAGACAAACAGAGGTATTATTTTTAACAAAGTTTTTTCTCCATACAAAAAGAGGTATTATTTTTAGTTTTGTTATAAAATTTGTTTACTTAAATTTCCGTGAATATTAATATGATGTTAAAATTTATTTTGAGAAGATTGTTTTCATGTTGAGCACATGAAATTGCCTGTTTTTTTCGGATTAGATTAATTGATGTCCTAAATTTGTGAATTGCAGGAAAACAAGTTTATGTTATATACATAACAATGTCGTCTATTATTCACATATGCATCCACTGTATTTTGTATATGTGTAAAATAACATTTTGGTATTGTGTTGTTTGCATTCACAAATTGATTAACAAGCAGAAACATATATACTTTATTGAGTTGTAATGTATATTTTATATCTTATGTTGTATATGATTTTTTTTCTCTGTATAATCAATTTGTAACACCTAAAATTAAAAAAAATTATAAATTGTTATTACTACTAATCATATTATGATTGTCTATTTCAGTTATGTCTTTCGATGTTACAATAAGGATTGTAAATGAACGTTGGAAGCATCTAGTTACAAAAAAGCTGAATCTTTTTTTATTCAGGTCAATGCTTCCTCAACCTATATCTACTCATTTTATGATTCTGGAAGAAGATACATTGTCGATCTCGAAAGTGGATCATGCAACTGTGGGAGGTTTTAAATAAATGAGATTCCTTGTCTTCACGCTATTGCCGTCTTGAAGTCAAAACATGTGAAAGAATTTAGGTTATACTGTTGCGTTAATAAGTGTATTCAATGTATAACCAAAGTATAGTACCATCTACATAATTTACTATTGAAACTGGTGCTAATATGTATTTATATACATATCTATTATGCATTTGTTCAACTACAAAATGTTGTTATGAAAATACATGCTCATTATCAAAAGTTCACATACAATTGAGCTCATAAAATAATTGTTGTAAAACTTACGTATATTATATATTTAGTTATGTATATATGATTTGTGGTTGAATTTGTGGTTGCTAATATGTATTCTATATGAATTTTTCATTCATTCACATATGATACCATGTGTTCATTAGCATACGTTAATTCCGACAAAAAAATATTAGTTAACCTTCCTTATAATATATATGTATATTTATTCATAAATTCTATGTATATGTAGACATATACATATGTTCAGTTTGTATTGTTGCTAATTAATGATGAAAGTATTTTCTAAGTATATGTAAATTTATACATGCATACAAAATTATAAGAAGTGTATCTGGAGGTAAAAAACATTACATATTATTAAGAACAAATAAGTTAGTCTAATTAACAATCTCCAAGTGAATAAACGTGTTTTGTTATTTTATGTATATGAATATATATATATATATATATATATATATATATATATATATATATATATATATATATATATATATATATATATATACATCCTATAAAATACTAATATGTATGTATCATCTTCAAAATGAATTTATATACATAACTGTTATGCATTTGTCCAATTCAGAAAGTTTGTTATGAACATATTTATTTTTTATGAACATATTTGTCGTTAGACTACATCGGTTTGTAATACTTATGTATATTGTACTAATAGCTTATTAATATAAGATTTGTGGTTGACTTTGTGGTCGTTGATGTGTATTCTATATGAATTGTTATTCATTAACGTATGTACTTATGTGTTGATAAGCATACATTAATTACGACAAACAATAAATAGTTAATGTTCCTTAAAAAAATCTATGTATATGTAATCAACTATTCTATTTATATGTAGACATATGCACGATAATACAAATGTGCATAATACACAATATAATGCAAAAAATAGATTAAACTATAATCCAAAAACATATGTCAAATGTGTTTCATAACAAACAACTAATATTAGTTTCAAATTCTAGATTCCTAAAAAATCCACTGAAATATAAAGTCTTCACCATAATGATCTTAAAATCTACTCAATGCTAACTATTTAAGTTTCATCGGGTAGGGAGATATTTTTTATCCCTGGTCTTGGAGAATCGCTATTGTCACTAACATAGTCTTTCTTCGCTTTCTGAAGATCATAATTTCGAAGGAGTGACGTGTATCGCATATGATGGCACTCTGCTTCAAAACAGGCACATCCATTCCTTCACTTAGGTATTTTGCATACCCAACAATGAACACTCCACAGTCCCTCACATGCATACAAAGAACAACGTTAATTAATATAACACATCATTAGTAATACTTGATAAAAAAAATTAAAAGATTACTTAGAAGCCATCACATTATTATTGCATAATATTTTGTATATTATTAATACATACATAACAATATGTTGTATATTAACTGGGCATTTCATGACAAATCAAACAACATATCAAAACTTATCTATATGTCTAACTTATACATATGTAATTTGCATTGCCTCAAACACACATAACAATACATAATCCAAACCCTTTCATGTATATGTTCAACAACATATAAACAGTAATGTACGTTCATAACAACATATAACAAAATTGGACATTTCTCTGCACATAAAACAACATATCAAAACATAATTCAAACACATAAACTGTATATTTCATTGCAAGTTTAATAACACATGAAAATTTATGTATATGTTTAACATATACATATTTAATGTACATTGCCTCAAACACACAGAACAAAACATAATCCTAAAACTAACTTATGTATATGTTCAACAACATGTAATGGATAATATATGTGTATAACACATACATACTAACTAATATGTAAACACCCAATAAACACCTATGTATATGAACTGTAGATTTGTAAACACCGAAAAAATAAAAATTTATTTGTATTTACATAATATATACAAAGATTTGTTTGTATTTACACATGCAACTATTAACATAACAACAAACTAATAAAAAACTCAAAATCTACATAATAACTAACAACCATCCTCTATTAATTAACAGTTTCAAAACCTCAGATTACTGAAAAAAACACAAAAAATTCAGAATAAAAATTAACAAAAAAATCAAAATAAAAAAATTAGAAATACCTTGGGTAGACGTGGCCGTGCAGAATCATTTTTTTGGGGTTCTCTTGAGGATTCTTCAATTATTTTTTTCGACTTTCCAGCAACATCTTTGTTAATCTTTTTCATCTTGATGGGGTCATTACGATTTTTTGATCTGTTTTCAACAAAGTTAGGTTCCTCGTAATCAAATACTCCGGGAACGAATTCAACTACCGATTTTTTTGGTTCATTATACTCTAACTGAGTTAATCTTAAACTAAAAGAAGGAGAATCATCAATTTACTAAGTACTATGTAATTAGTACTTGAAATAGAGGATTTTGAAAAGAAAAAAGGAAAATCCAGATATACAAACTATATTTTGGTAAAGTAGAAACTCAAAAAATTACTTAATCACAACATGAAATAATTTGTTCATTCGAAATCACCAAATTTTGATAATATAAAAAAAAATAAAAAATTACTAATCTCGAAATCAAAAAAATTAGAATGATAAAAAGAGATTATGTTAAAATTGAGTGCCAGTGATTTGGAGTCAAACACGGTTGATTTTAAATATGAAAACGGACCCTTGATTGTAGCCTTTTTTTAAGGGGAAAAATCTTGAGAGAAAAGGGGATATGTATGTATATGTACTTTAAGAGAGAGAAGCTTAAAAAGTGAGATTCATGTAACATGTTTAGGGAGGTGGGATTTTTTATAATAAATGAAACATAAGTTGTGAATCTGTGTAATTTTTAGTTCTATATATGTAGTTGTTATCACTTCATTTTTTTGAAATCAACATAATTCATTTTCTGTTTATGAAAATTATCTATGGTCAATTATAAGCTTCTTTTCTTTTCTTAGTTTTCCATCAATAAAGTTACTTTATGGAACTTACATGATATCATAGCACATCTGTAATGTCGCCAATATTTTATTAAAAAATCTCTTGAATTACTCATGATAAATGATATATAGAAAATCTCTATCAACAATTTTTTCTTCTCATATGAATGAGGTCATTTTGATTTTTCTTTTGGAAAAAGTCATGGTTTCCACCTCAAACTGTTCACGAAAAGTCTAGATCACACCCGAACTATCATAGTGACTTATACACACTTATACTATATAAAAGTGAAACTATTTTCACCTTAGAAGGTGATGTGGCAGAGAAGGTATATTCGCCTTCCTAAGGTGCGTGAGAAAAAGAAAAAAAATTCTTAAACTGACATAATTGCACACGTGTCACTATTTCATTTGTCATTACATCATTAAGTACTCCTAATATTCGTCTTAATATATACAATTAGATTAATTATTTTTTCAATTGAAAAAATGTTAATAAAATTAAATTTTCTTATTTATTCATTTTAATATGTGAGTCTCGCCTTCTTCAATTGTTTCTTCTTCACCAAAAACACCATTAAAACACCACCATTAACACCATCATCATCAAACTCAAATCTTCACCACAATAATTTTAGAATCCACCATAGATTTCATTATCAGAATCACAATATACAACCATTAGTATCATAAAAATCACAACCAACCAACATAAAATTTAACATCCACTACTAAAATTGTTATCAGAATCACAATATCACCACTGTTAAGATCCACAGTTACAAAAACCACCACAAATTCACACCTGCACCACTACTAAATTCTAATGGCGCCTTATAATTGGCAATGAAACTTCCTCTTTCCCTTTTTGTCTTCCTCTTTCCACACCTGCCACCGATAATAATGGTGTTATCACTGTTAGAATTTTTGTGCTGATTTCTTACCAAATTTAAGTTTTACTTTTTCTTGTAAGGAAAATAAAAGTAATACCATGAAAATAAAAGTAATACCATAATTACTTTTACTTTTCCTGAAAGGAAAATATAAAACTTTTTCATATTTGACAAACCTCTTTTTTGGAGGAAAGATTTTGGAACTCTATAAATAGAATACCCCCTTCTCATACAATAACACAATATCATCCACAATATAGTCATTAACGAGTCTTGTTTCGGGAGAGATTTTCTCCCAATAATTTTATATTTTCTTTAATATTAGTTTTCATGTGTAGGCCAGTTGGCCAAATTATATCAATAGTATTATATTTTTAGTTTATATTTTGTCATCTGAATTATCACTTTCTTGATTTGCAAATTTTAAGCTTACGCATGACGCCCTCTCGATTTCGAACCAACAAGTTGTATAAGAGCCTATGATTCAATGATCCGATGGTTCATATTGAAGACATGCTAAGATGAAAGTTGCAATCAATTTGATGGTAGTGAAGATCTTTGTCTAGCTACATGTGGAGAAGGAGTTTAGAGTATATTTTCAACATTCCTACTGCTGCATCTTTAAAAATAAAAATAAGATATTTTTTAAAATTATTTTTAACCCATAATATTTTAAATCTTATTTTTAAATATGACAAGCAACAGTGATGAAAACTATGTGAAGAACAAAGATCAAAGATGTGAAGAAAGCGGAACAAGTGAAGAAAATCAAGCCAAAAAGGGGATATTTGTTAGGATTTTTGCCCTGATTTCTTACCAAATTTAAATTTTACTTTTTCTTGTAAGGAAAATAAAAATAATACCATAATTACTTTTACTTTTCTTGAAAGGAAAATATAAAACTTTTTTCATATTTGTCGAACCTTTTTCTAGGAGAAAAGGTTTTGGAACTCTATAAATAAAAGACCCCCTTCTCATACAATAACACAATATCATCCACAATGTAGTCATTTATGAGTCATGTTTAGGGGAGATTTTCTCCCAATAGTTTTGTATTTTCTTTAATATTAGTTTTCATGTGTAGGCCAGTTGGCCAAATTATATCAATAATATTATATTTTTAGTTTATATTTTGTCATCTGAATTATCACCTTCTTGATTTGCAAACTTTAAGCTTATGCATGACACACTCTCGATTTCGAACCCAACAATCACCGCCTATCGAAGTTTCACCGCAACTTCTATACTCAATATATGTTTTACCATTGTTTGTTTCTCTCTTTGAATTTCTCCTTTTCCTTCAATTTATCAATGATGAAAAAGGAAGAAGAAGAGATTTAAATTAGTTAGGTAAGAAGAAAAAGATATTTAAATTCATATTCTACTTGAATGGATCAGATAGGGTGAAATATTTGGGTTGAGTTGGGTTAGAGTTGGGTTAAATTAGTTGGGTCGGGTTAGGTTTATTTAAGGGTCCATTAATTAAATAGAAAAATTAAATCAAACACGTGACATCACCACAGGGCGAGTGGAGTATTACACTTGGGCATGGATATCACGGGGAGGTGATGGTTTCACTTTTATATAGTATAGGTGTGTAATAAGTCAATATGATAGTTTGAGTGTGACCTAGACTTTTCATATATAGTTTGAGGTGGAAACCATGACTTTTCCCTTCTACCAAAAACTTCCTTATATAAATAGAGGAGAGTTTTTTGGCCTTAGACACACCAATTTAAGAAGATTTTAGTTGTGTTTGTTTTCTTCTTTATAGAGAGTATTGTGAGAGAGTTGTGTTTGGAAACAAAACACGCGATCAAAATATGCCCAAAAGTTAAAAAAGTAACGAAAATATGCCATCAAATTAGAAAGTAACAAAAATAAGCTTGGTACACAAAAAAGTACACCATATCATATTTTTTAAACGTTTTGACTAACGTCCGTTTAAAGTGGATGGTGCAATTTTTTTGTGCACCATTCATTTTTTTCTATATGGTGCACTAATTTTGTGCACCATATGAAAAAAATATATGGTGCATACAAAAATTGCACCATCCATTATGGTAAAAATATATGGTGTACTATTTTTGTGCACCATTCATTCATTTCTATATGGTGCACATTTTTTGTTGGCATGTTTGCTCAAAAATTGTCTCAAAATAGTTGACATGTTTAAATAATTAAGAGATAATTGAACACCCTTTTTCAACTTTACCCTTAGTAAGTTAATAAAAGAGTAATTTTACTCATTTTATTCACTTTTACTTGTTCAGTTTAAATAAACAAGAGATAAGTTATTATTTCATTTTTGATTTACCTTGTATAATCATTCCCAATACATTAAATTTATTATGATTTTTGAGACAACTAAATGTAAATATCACCAAAGATTAATTCCAATTTTTAGCGTCGTATCTTTCATATTGGTTCTTTTTAACATTTTATTATTTGTGAAATTCACGTCTATATGTGAGGGAAAAAAATATACTTTGCTGAGTTTACGAATCTTCTTAGAGAGTTTTTGTAAAAGAAAATTCTTAAGTTAAGTCACTTTATTGATAAAAAAACTACTTTTAGTGATTTAGCTAAATAATTTTACATACTTAAATAACCTTTTGATGTATTACTCTCTCTTAAATACGTTCAAATTTATTCATTTTGATTTCTATACAATCCATAGCAAATATTTACAGGATGCATACAACTATACTAAATTTTATGTAGGGATTATTTTTCTTATAGTTAATGGAAGTCCAATTCATTTGTACATGATCAAGTTGAAAAAACTTTTTTTTAGAAAGAAAGAAGAGTATTTAAAATTATAATTTTGTGCTGGAATATGATATTCATTTGAAAAAAAGAAATAGATTTTCAAGAAAAACTTAAGAATTAATAGTCTCACGTTTGAATCGAATGTATTAATTTGAATTCGAAACAATGAATTTATAATCAGACGTTTTTTCTTTAAATATTAGTTGTCTTGAAGAATAAAATAAAATAATAATAATAATAATAATATTCCTATAAAATAAAGGGAAAAGATAAAAAAATATTTATCTATTTTTATTTATTAGCTAAGTTTATTTTAGTCATACTATAAAGTAAAATATACTCTCCATTAGATGATTTTCCCAAATCAACCGAAATTACCTGATTTCAATTGAAATTACCAAACCCCTTTTCTAACCCTAACCTGACCCACTATATTGAATAAATCTATATCGGTCAAGCAATTAGAGAAAATAGTTCGAAAAACTTTAGCGTTTCAACAACGTTTTCTTTTTCTTCTTTCTCCGCTAAAGCCTATGCAAGTGAGTCTTCTTTCTGCATAATATGAAAAATAAATGAATGGTGCACAAAAATAGTGCACCATATATTTTTTTTATATAGTGCACATAATTAGTATACTATATAAAAATAGATGGTACACAAAAAATATACATCATATAGAAATAAATGAATGGTGCACAAAAATAGTACACCATATATTTTTATCATAATTTCATGTAGTGCATAAAATTAATGCACCATATAGAAAAAAAAATGAATGATGAACAAAAAAAAGTGCATCATATATTTTTTTTCATAACAAAAAAAATGCACCATATATAAAAAAAAAGAATGGTGCAAAAAAAAAGTGCACCAGCCAATTTTAACTTCCGTTAACCAAGCCGTTAAAAAAAGAAAGGATGGTGCACAAAAAAAGTGCACCAAGCCTACTTTTGTCACTCTCCAATTTGATGACATATTTTCGTCACTTTTTTAAGTTTGTGATATATTTTAGTCGCGCGTTCTTGGAAACACTTGTGTGAGCCCTTCTTTGTGAGGTTATTCTATTAGGATATTTGAGATATTAGAGTATTTAATTAGTCTAGTTTTATACTTTTGTACTCTCTTTTATTCCGGTAGTGTTTAGTAAAATTGCTATTCGTTTTGACAGTAGACGTAGGTCAAATCGACCGTGCCACATTAAGTTTGTGACTCTTTATTAACTCAACTTATCGTCTTTATTGTTGTTTTTAATTTATTACTTTATTTAATTTCGTACTCTCCGAGCTTCCGATCCTAACAACATTAATTGAGAGGATCTAGGGATTACTTCACTGCGATGAAAAGGAAATCGAGAACTTTTTCAGTCTCGAGTTATTTTTTCTTACATCAGATTTGTGAAAATAAATGGATTGAGTGTCAATCTGGATGATTCCAATAAGAATTCAACTCACAAAAATGAAAAATTACACTTAATGAAGTAGAGTTATGGAGCTCGTATTGTTGACAAAGAATGAAGTTGAATTTTTCATTAGGAATAGATGCAACACAATGGCGATTTCCTGAATGATAAACAATGTGAACAAAAGTTTACTGAATGAAATTTTATTTTGCTATAGTGCGAGTGCTATTTGGGATGATCTAAAGGAACGTTTTCCCCATAAGAAGAATACAACTTTAGTTTAGGGAGTATCTCAGTTTCTATCTATTATATCAATCTGAAAGACCTTTAAGATGAGTGTTGCTCAGTATGCTGAAAATCTTCAAAAACAGAGGCTGTTGTAGTTTTTGTGGGCTTGAATGATGGATATAGTGTTGCTTGCAGTCAAATTCACATGAAGACGATGAAACCTAATGTGAACGAGGCATATGTCTTGATAATTCAGGATGAGATCCAAAATGGTCTATTAATTGCTTATATGTTGTCTATTAATCATTTTGATCCCACTACTTTATTTTCTGGGAATGGAAAAGAACAAATGCAGAGGCAGATGAAATTCTTTCAACAGTCCACTGGTCCATACTCTGATTATTATTAGACTAAGGAATATATTAGAAAAAAATGCTACAAATTAATATTTTTTTGACTCTTGTCAACTCAATAGGCATGTTAAAAAAACTTGCTATAAATTTTTTCAGTATCCGACAAATTTTATGGATAAAAAAGGAACACTAATGATATACATCACTCTAATGGTCCTCACCCAACTTGAAAATGTAACAATAATTTTGTGCATTTTTTTTTATTCCTGATCAGTATAATCAGATATTGCAACATACAAAATCGGGAGAGTCTAATGCAAATATGACAGGCACATGTTAACTTAGCATCTACTGTTTTCTACGCTAATGAACATAATGATATACGAATCGTTTATGCACAAAGGAATCCACTAATCGAATACAAACTTGAAGGCAGGCCAGCTCAAGCTCGTTAGTGGCCTAAAGTCAAAAATAAATCGGAGGCCTTAAGATTTTGAATTTTTTTTTTTTCTTTTTAAATTTAAAGTCTATTCCTTAAGATGCAAAGTTGTTAATGAATTTCTTAGCAAAGTATTTTGAGAACTCCTTTCATTTTAATATGTATGTCTATTTTTATTTGACACGGTGTTTAGAGTTTAACAAAGATTTTTTTTTTTCAAATCTTGTACCTTAAACTAAAGATATATAGAATATATCAAAATATTCTTTAATATTATGATCTTAAACATATTTTGTGAAAAAATTGAAACTTAAAAGTTGACAAAAACAATTATTTTTCTATTGAAATGAAGAAAAAGAAAAATAATAATATAAAATATTTTTTTTTAAAAAAATCGTATAATAAATTTATTATTATTAAAAAAAATGAGGCCTCAAATGCGGTTGCCTTATTTTAAAGGCATAGAGCCGCCCCTGCTTGAAGGGTACAACCTTTTCATCGAGATGATCGCACAGATCAAAAGGGATGTCATCATACATGCTGTTTATCAGGTTAGTAGTCTGACTTTTGAGATCTACCGATTCTTCAAGTGAAGAAATATTGTAGAGGATGCAATCTTTGCATTCGCTCCTCCCAATTAACCAAATTTGTACCGGCTTTTATTATTTGTTTTCTTTTGTCAGTTTAAACCAGTCATGGTGAAGCTGCAAGACCAGAAAAAGAGTGACAAGGTGGAGAAACTCAACAAAAATGGGAGGGGTAGTAATTGTGCTACCGACCCGTCAACGTCAGCTGTTAGCTCACGGTCTAGCACATAAGACATTGATCTGAAACCAACACTTTTGTGGAAAGCGGAAGCCTTGTGCGGTAGGTTCTTTCACCAAGACATACTTTTGAAGTGCAAACAACCTAGATGTTACAAGTGGAAAGAAGATGCCCACAGGACCAATATATTGTGAATCAACCAGCTATATTACTCAGCTAAGATTAAGATATAAAATTCGATAAGCCCCTGCAACATGGTATAGTTCGGTATCAATACAGTGTAAAGTATCTCCCTTGATGTACATGTCACTGTAAAGATGAAAGCTTCTTGGAACTACATATTATTACTTCACTTTGACAAAGGTTTGTAGTCAAAAACTGGATGCACCTTCACAATACACAATTTAATAATCAATGTCTCAGTATGAAGCCTCTGTTGCAATATATTCATTCAAAGCTGTGGAGTATTTCTCCGCTGATAAATTGATTAAACTGGTTTCGTTTATCCTGCATGGAGCATACCATATCACACATTTGAAGTCAGAAAACTCCTGTTCAATGTTCAATATCCACAGGAAAAAAGATATAGAATTCCCCTACCTTAACGCCAATGGCAATTGCAGTTTTAAGTTTTATTAGTTCACCCAATCTCAAAGAACCTCTTTTATTGTCTTTGACGAATACAACTGGTACGTTTTTTGAATTGATGAATTACTTGATTTAATCATATATCACCATTAATGGTGTTTATTATGGACTCAGAGAGGAAGAAGAGGAGAGTTGGTTGGAGAGAATTAGAACAGAGAAAAATAACTTCTCATTCAGAAAATGATTTATCCCGTTGGCTACAATTAATCCAAGCTCTACTATTTAATATCCTAATTAACTCTAACTAATTGCTAGCTATATTTTACACCACTTGCTGTACAATTGTCATCTAGTCAGCACTAGTTCTAACTGCTCTTAACACCCTCCCTCAGACTGATGGTTGAAAGAGATCTTTTAACATCAGTTTGGACATTAAATAATCAAGTGGATGTTTCCCGAGGCTCTTGGTGAGTAAGTAAGCTACTTGCTTCTTGGTAGATACATGAAAAGTCTTGATCATTCCTTGTAATAGTTTCTCTCTAACAAAATGACAATCGATGTCAATATGTTTTGTTCTTTCATGAAATATTGGGTTTGCTGCAATCTGAATAGCAGCTTTGCTGTCACAAAACATCTGAATGGGAACATTTATATTGATCCCTAGCTCCTTAAATACATTTACCAGCCATGTTGCTTCAACAACTGCTGAGGCCATACTCCTGAATTCTACTTCTGCAGAACTTCTTGCTACTGTAACCTGTTTCTTAGATTTCCAAGAGACCATAGCTCCACCAAAGGTGACTAAGTACCCAATAACAAATTTTCTGGTTTGAAGGTATCCTCCCCAGTCAGAGTCACAAAATACTTCTATTTTTTCAGAACTTACAGATGGCATGAGAAGTCCAAGGCTTGGAGCACCTTTAATATATCTTACAACTCTCATGGAAACATCAAGATGAGATTGCTTGGGTTGATGCATGAATTGACTTAGCACTTGTACTGCATAAGATATATCAACTCTAGTCATAGTGAGATACAAAAGTCTACCAATGAGTCTCTGATACTGTCCAATATCTGCTAGTATGGGATCACCATCACCTGAGTTTTGATTAGTAAGTTTATCAAATTCAACAGATGTTAGTTTCAAATTAGTCTCCAGTGGAGTTGCAGCTGGTTTAGCTCCCCCAAGTCCCATCTCAGCTATTAGCTCAAGAGCATACTTCCTCTGGCTTATCACAATACCTTTTGATGAACTTGCAAACTCAATTCCCAGGAAAAATTTAAGTTCACCCAAGTCTTTCATCTTGAACTTGAGTTGTAGGTCATGTCTTGTCTTCAATATTAACTCAACACTACTTCTTGTGACCAACAAATCATCCACATACACAAGAACTGCTATCAGTTCAGATTTCACCTTCTTAGTGAATAGAGGGTAGTTAAAGTGACTCTGAGTAAACCCCGGTTGCACAAGAGCATCAGTGAGTTTTTTGTTCCATTGCCTAGGGGCCTGTTTTGGCCCATACAGGGATTTGTGAAGCCTGCACACTTTAGTCCCTCCCTGGCGTGCAAATCCCTGTGGCAAAGTCATGAATACTTCCTCAAGTAAATCACCTTGAAGGAAGGCATTATGTACCTCCATTTGAAATATAGACCACCCTCTAGCAGCTGTAATAGCTAGAACAGACCTCACTGTGACCATTTTTGCCACTGGTGAGAATGTCTCAGTATAATCCAGTCACTCCTGCTGGTTGTACCCCTTGGCTACTAGTCGAGCCTTATATCTTTCAATGGCACCTGAAGCAGTATATTTGATCTTGAATACCCACTTACACCCAATAGGATATTTAGAAGGGGTAAATCTACTACACTCCATGTGTGGTTATTTTCAAGAGCAGAGATCTCAGCTTTCATGGCAACAACCCACTTAGAATCCTGGACAGCTTCTTCAAAGGATTGGGGTTCTACAGTATTAGAATAGGCAGCAAGAGCAAGACTATAAGATGGAGAGAGATGAGCATATCAGATAATGGGTAGCAGCAACTAGCCTTGCCTTTATTTTTGGTGATATAGTCTTGCATTCACAGGGGAGGTTTGACTGGCCTAGCTGATTTTTTGAGTGGAATGGAAGAAGAAGAGGTAGTAGAGATAGGTGGTTCAGGTTCAGATGAAGAGGTAGGAATCTCAGTAGATGAAGCAAGAGGTATAAAAGGTGGTTCAGATAAAGTAGTAGGTGCAAGATCAACAATAGGAAACAAAGGAGATTCTGTAGTGGGGAATGTAAAAGGGAAGACTGATTTCCTAAACACCACATCCCTGCTGATGATAAACTCCTTGGAGTGAAGAGTGTACATCTTGTAACCCGTCTGAGTTGCTGAGTAACCAAGGAAAATAGCTGGAACTGCCCTTGGAGAAAATTTTTCATGCCTTTTGACATCAGTAACATATCCTAAGCAACAAAATACTCTTATATGAGTAAGAGGGGGAGCAACACCCTTAAGAATAGTAATAGGAGCTTTGCCATGAAGGACTGAGGAAGGTGTTCTATTGATGATGTATACAGCTGTAGATACACATTCACCCCAGAATTTGAGTGGTACATTAGCTTGAAACCTCAAGGATCGAGCAACTTCAAGAATGTATCTGTGTCTCCTTTTAGCAACTCCATTTTGCTGAGGAGTATACACACAAGAACTCTGATGTTCAACTCCAAATATTTGCAGTAACTCAGTTATGTGAGAGTTAAAAAATTCACTACCATTATCTGTTCTAAGAACTTTCACTGTAGAAGAGTAAATATTTCTGATCATAGCAAGGAATGATCTAAGAACAACAATTACTTCACATTTAAATGGTAGCAAGAATATTCAAGTATATCTAGAATGATCATCTACAAGAGTCAAGAAATACTTTTTTCCATCATGAGTAGGAACCCTGTAAGGTCCCCACACATCTGCATGTAGAAACTGAAAACAAGACTTGGTAACAGATGTACTCGTAGGAAAAGGAAGCATAGTCTGCTTAGCTAGGGGGCATATAGAACAATCTTTGACAGCAATATCATTTAGTACATTAGGTACACTAGGTATAATCTTTAGAGAGATCACAGGAGCATGACCTAACCTTCTATGCCAGAGAAGCACATCAGGTCTTGATGTATTCTGAACAGTACAGACTGACACTGGTCTAGAAGTAGAAATTGAGTTATTTGCTGAAGCACAGGTGATCTTTAAATTATCTGAGTTGAATACATACAAACCATCTTCATTCCTACCAATCCTCTTCACCTGTCCACTTAAGATATCCTGAAATATACAGAAATCAGGATAAAAGAGAATAACCCTATTTATTTCCTTAGTTAGTTTAGACACAGATAAAAGATTATATCTGAAAGCTAGAATGTGCATCACATTTGAGATCTTATGTCCTTGGAATAGATGAGAAGAGCCTAAGTGAGTAACACTTGCTATATCACCATTAGGCAATTGCACTCTGCCCCTTTGATCTTGTGGAAATGTTTTAAACTCGTCTAGCAACTTAAGACAACCAACCATATGGATTGAGGCTCCTGAGTATACTATCCATTGACTCACAACATCATGAGTTACAGTATCAGAACTCATACCTGCAGATATTGCAGACATGGCACAGTCAGATGAGTCAGATCCTTTCTCCAGCATTTGTAAGATCTGTGTGTATTTCTCCTTAGTGAATTGAGGTGGCATCCAATTGATATTATCAACACTTGCATATGCACTCAATCCTCCTGCATAGTTAGCTATAGAAGCTGATTTCCTAGCACCTGCATCACTAGAGACATCCTGAGAATAGTTAGCTATTGGATGCCCAGAAGTATATCCATAGCCAAACCTCTTTTTAGGTGATGAATTAGGTGGATAGCCATGAAGCTTGTAGCACATTTCCTTTGTATGTCCTTTAAAATGATAGTAGTCATAATACATTGGTCCTTTCTTCATTCTATAAGTGTTGTTTGATCTAGGATATCCATTTTCTCTAAGAGCATTCCCAAAGTTAGAGTTAGGACCAGAATTTCTTTCACCCATAGCATCAGAAGAATTGATTTCTCTTTTATAGAAATTTCCCCCAGAGTTGAACCCTGAAGAGTTATTGTCTTCTGAATAGCCTCCACCTGATCGAGGATTGGAACCAGCTGAACTACCACCACTATGTACTGTATCTTTTTCACTGAATAGGGCTGTACCTCCCCTGATTTCAGGAATGTGAGATTGACGAGACATAGTTCTCTTGCTCTCTTCTGAGATAATCATTGCATAGGCTTTATTAAAGGTAATTATTGGTGACATGTTGAGAATCTGATTATTGGATTGAGAGTAAGACTCGTTTAGTCCCATTAAAAACTACAATAACCGCTGATATTCAAAGTGTTTAACATATCTTTTGTATTCCTTACAGCCACAACCAGGGCAAGGCATGAGTGCATCGAATTCAGCCCATAATTCTTTGAGTCTAGAAAAATAACTAGAAACAGATGAAATTCCTTGTGTAAGTGTAGTAATTTGCTTGTGCAAAAACAGAACTCGCGAACCGTTCACTTTATCAAACCTCTTTTTCAGGTCCATCCACACAGCATAAGCACTCAACGCGTAAACCATACTACTTAGAAGCTCAGTGCTAACGAAATTCATGATCCACGAGAGCACAATGGCATTACATTTCTCCCAAAGGTCATGGAGAGAAGTATCAAAATTATTCTTAGGGTATTTCCCATCAACAAACCCTAATTTACTTTTCCTCAATAAACTAATACGCATAGTACTACTCCATAGTGAATAGTTTTCAGGACCAGTAAGTTTGACCGAGATTAATGAGCTACCTGGTGTGTCCGATGGATGAAGGAATAAAGGATGATGTTGATCGATGACTGTATGCTGGGTAGTGTTACCATTAACTGGATCTGCAGTAGTACTGGGATTTCCACCATTGTTGATCACCATTGCAGCTGTAACCTTGAAAATACAAAACACTCAAACTTGCACTGGATGAGTTCAACAGGAAATCAATTATCGGATAGATCTATTGGTGGATCGAAGAAACCAGCGAACCTAGCTTTGATACCATGATGAATTACTTGATTTGCTCAGATATCACCATTAATGGTGTTTACTATGGACTCAGAGAGGAAAAAGAGGAGAGTTGGTTGGAGAGAATTAGAACAGAGAAAAATAACATATCATTCAGAAAATGATTTATCCCATTGCCTACAATTAATCCAAGCCCTACTATTTAATATCCTAATTAGCTCTAACTAATTGCTAGCTATATTTTACACCACTTGCTGTACAACTGTCATCTAGTCAGCACTAGTTCTAACTGCTCTTAACATGAATTAGCCAAGCTTTCCAGTTGTTTGGTCAACAACCATGGATGACAATCAGATGCTACTAGTATAACCTAAATAACCAAGATAAGGAATGTCAAAGAGTAACAAATTATTGCAACATACAATAGTACTCGTAATTCTGTGGATTCTAAAATCATGCAGACATAGAATTGGAAGATTATGAAGTACAAAGGGAAATTGACACTTTGAATAAACCAAATGAAATAGAGGATATAAAAACGTTCAGGAATGGGTGAGATAGAACCTGAAGTCGAGTAGAATGAATTTTAAGCGATAGTGATGAATGAGTGACATTCTCTCAAGTATTTGCATTACTTCATTCACCCCTATTGAAAACAGTTGCTGCGCATATATCAAATCAACAACTTGAGTATGAGATGAAGAGAGCAAATAATTTTAATATCCTTTATAATGGAAAATTGAAAGGCTTTTCCTTTTCAAAGAAAAAGTTAATTGTGAGTAATACACTTCTTTAATAATTCGTAGAGTTGTTGGATAATAAATCTATCCTATAATTCTCTAATTAAATAGTAAGCTTTTGTTGTATCATATTCTAAGGAGTTGATTTCTCACAAGTAATAAAATTAGAATTAAGAAGAAAAATAGATCTTTTGAGATAATAACTATTAGTTGAGTAAAGGAACTAAACTTAAACCAAAAATTCTCAGGTAAAGGTATGTCATATTTTCTGTCTGTCGCTATCTTCCTGCGGCTGTCGTTATTAACATCTTTTGGCCAAAGAGAAGAATGAAAAAAAGAATGTGAAAACTCGAGAAAAGGATGGATAAATTTACATGTTATTTGCTGCAAGGAGACGGTCCAGAATTTGACCCTCATAGCAACTGGATAATTATATTTATTGATTCATCAGAAATTGCAGCCATTAACAATGCTTAATAACAACAAACAAGTTTTGACTAGTTACACTCAATAGAAAAATAAAAGTAAAGAATAGAAAACGAGATTTGTATTTTCCGTTGAGGGAATGAATTTCCACAAATGGAGACTTGCTCCTATACGGTGAAAGCAGTAATTGCCATACTCATCTTTCAAATCTAGCCCCTTTGCCCCTCAGTTGCCTATGCAACATTCAACGTGTATGAACTATATATTTTTAGAACTTGTTGGCGTTACTACGTAACACACATATTGTATATTGTATACATAGTTTGGTAGTATACATATGTACATATCTATTAGATTTTCAGCTTGTAATTGTTTAGGCCCAATTGTAATTGTTTAGTCCATATTACATTGCCTAATCCGGCCCACTATGTGATGTATATATAGCTATAGTTAGTGGAGGTAGTGGGACTGATCAGATACTTTTCTCACTCTACAATTTTTTTTTTCTCTCTTTCTTACTTTAGTCTCTCGAACCTTCTAGGGTTCTTTGGTATTCATCAATGGATTTATTCATGATTTTACCATAACATGGTATCAGAGCAAGCGTAGTTCGATCCTCTCCGCTCCTCATTCTTTTTTATCTTACCCATTAATGGCGTAACTCAATTGTGTGCATCCACCAGTCAGTGTTGTGATCAAATACTCGGGTTTGTTGTACAACACCTTATCTCTTTTAGGTGTACAAAAGAGAACGGTAAACAGTACTCGTAACTCTATCTCTCTCGACAGTTAGTGATAGCTCCAGATTTGAACTGAAAATGGGGAAATTGCTTGCTCATAACCTTAGTTGATATCAATTTACTGGTTGTGTGTACATCTTTTAGTTCTGACTCGGATTTGTGATTATTGAAAGCATAGATTTGTACTTGTTTGTAACTGAAGATGTTACTTTACATCACTTGTGTAGATAGTATCTGATTTTTGTTCTAGGGACTGTGTTATAGTGGTCTATCTGATTTTTGAGCTGTAGGGATGTGTATCTGTGACTGTTGACTGTGAGTCCTTATCTACTAGAAACAACTGTTTTATAGTATCTTTCCATATCATTAGGATGGTGATTCCTCCGAGTACAAGTACTACTAGTAATTCAACTGATACTACTGGTTTTGAAGAATTGACCTTAGACCTTTCTCATCCCTATTACATTCATTCTTCCAAAAGTACTAGTCACCAGTTAGTATCAATTTCCTTTAATGGTTCTGGCTTTGCTATTTGGAAGAATAACATGGTCACTTCTTTATCAGCCAAAAATAAATTGGGGATGGTCAATGGAAAATTCCCTCGACTTGATTCACATAATCCCTATTTCCAATTCTGGGAAAGGTGTGATCATATGGTTTAGTCCTGGATCACCAATTCTCTTTTTAGAGATATTACAGTTAGTGTGATGTGCCTTTCCACTGCTAGGGATGTCTGGAAAGACATCAATGATAGATTTGGTCAGTCAAATAGTTCTAGATACACAACTATCCAAAAGAAAATTAATTCCACTGTTCAAGGGTCTTCCAATATAGCCACATACTTCACTAAGATGAGGTCACTCTGGGATGAACTGAAAGCTTCTTACGTTGGTCCTGAATACACATGTGGTGCATTACCTAAATTCATCTACGATAAACAATTATTTCAGTTCCTCAGTGGCTTAAATGAGGGATATTCCATTATAAAAAGCAACACACTGATGATGACACCCTTGCCATCCATCAGTAAGGTGTATGCTCTCCTCTAATAGTATGAAAGCCAAAAGGAGTCCTAGTCTGGTCCCCCTTATTTTTCCAGTGAATCAGCTTCATTCAATGCATCTGCTTCTATCCTTAATCCTGGTAATAGACCTTTTCATCAAAAGGTCAATTTCAACAATAATAAACACAATGCATAACTCGTGGGTCACTGATTTGCAAGTACTGCAAGAAGCCCGGTCACAGTATTGACACCTGTTATAGGTTTCATGGATTTCCACCTGATTTCAAGTTCACCAAGAACAATAAATATTTTGTCGCTTATGTTCAGCTGTTGGACTTTGATATGCAGTCTTTTCCTTCTGGTTCACACTCTAGACCCCATAAATAGGATTCTGGACATGGTTTTAGCAAGGAACAATACCAGCACCTCATGAGTCTGTTCCAGCAAACTCAAATCTCTCCTATGAATCACTCCCAGCTTGACCATGAAGAAAGTTCTGGTTTTGCTCATTTTATAGGTTTCTCAAACAGTTTAGTTCTTACTTCTGCTTGTTACAGTATATGTGCTTCAACCCAGTTACTTTCAACCTCCTAGGTACTAGACTCAGGAGCCTCTAATCAGATGACCCCGCATAAATAGCTTCTTCACAACCTATAAACCCTAGGTCATCCCTTTCTGATTGCCCTACCTAATGGTTACAAAGTCAAGGTAGTGTCTACTGGATCAATATTACTAAGGGAAGATATTACCTTAGACAATGTACTACTAGTTCCCTCTTTTCAGTTCAACTTACTTTCTATATATCAACTACTCAACCAACTCTCATGCTTGGCTGTCTTTTCTATTTCTTCTTGTTATTTACAGGGCCCTTTTCTGAAGAGGCCACTGGAAATTGGTAAGGCTACAAACGGATTGTATTACTACCATGCTGATTCTTCTTCCACTTCACAACCTGAGCATCAGCCAATAAATTTTCCACCTTCTGATTCTAAATGTACACATATTTCTAATTCTGTCAATGTTATTCATGAGTCTCCATCTGTAACTCACTCTTCTTGTAATTCATCTACTGTTTCTAATAAAATAGGTAAATTTTTGCACCAAAGACTTGGTCACATGCCATATCACAAAATGAAAACTATTTCTTTTCTTCACTCTCAACTTCCTTCAACTCAAACTTTTACTCGTGATGTATGTCAATTAGCTAGAAAACACAGACTCTCTTTCCCACATAGTAGTATCCATTCCATCTCCCCTTCTAACTAGTCCATATTAATATCTGGGGTTCATACCATACCAAAACATACAATGGCTTCAGATACTTTCTTACTCTTGTAGATGATTTTACCAAAGTTACATGGACCCACCTCCTTACTTGCAAAAGTAATGCTCTCTCAATTCTTAAAGCTTTTGTATCTATGGTTAAAGTGAATTTCAAAACTTCTACCAAACTTTCAAATCTGACAATGCATATGAACTAGGTAGCAGTTTTGAAGCATCATCCTTTTTTGCTGAAAATGGCATCCTTCACCAAATAACCATTTCACACATACCACAGTAAAATGGTGTTGTAGAAAGAAAACATAAATATCTTTTGGAAACATCTAGAGAACTATTTTTCCAATCCAAACTTCCTACTATGTATTGGGGTGACTATGTTCTCACTGCTACTTACCTGATCAATAGACTCCCTTCCTTTGTCTTACACAATTTATCCCCTTATGAAAAATTTCATGGTTCCTCTCCATGATATGACTACCTAAGGTCTTTTGGCTGCCTTTGTTATGCCACTACTCCTCTATTTAGGAGAGATAAGTTCCATACCAGGGCTATTCCTTGTATTTTTATTGGCTACCTATGTGGTAAAAAGGGATACAAGTTACTACAGCTGTCTAACAAATCCATTTTCTTTCCTAGAGTTGTGTATTTTCATGAACACATCTTCCCCTATCCTTCTTCTTCCTCCTATCTCTCTTTCTCCCCTTCTCTATCATATTTTGATTTCCCTTCTCCTTTCTTTACCACCCCAGTCCCTTTATCCTATTTAATTCTAGATGCTGTCTCACCTTCTTCTACCCCTCCAGCCATACCTCTTTCTTCTGTCCCTTTAAGAAGGTCAATAAGGCCTACAACTATTTCTCCTTACCTATTTGACTATGTCTGCCACTCAATCTCCCAAACCACCTCTTTTGAAGCTCCATCTACTAAGCCACAATCGTATCACCAAGCTGTTTCTCATCCTGCTTGGCAGGATGCTATGCTTAAGGAGTTTCAGGCTCTTGAAGCTAACAACACTTGGGATCTTGTCCCTTTAATTCCTCATAAAAATTCTATTTCATGCAAATGGGTGTACAAAATTAAGCATAAAATTGATGGGTATGTTGAAAGATATAAGGCTCGTTTGATCATTCGAGGGGATACTTAGAAAGAAGGTATTGATTATAATGAATCATTTTCCCCTGTTGTCAAGTTCACTACAATCAAGGTTCTTATTTCTATAGCCATTAAACATAATTAGACTGTTTACCAATTGGATGTTAATAATGCCTTCCTCCATATGGATCTTTTTAAGGAAGTGTATATGAAACCCCCTCTTAGATTTGAGGTATCTTCCTCTATTCCATCTCCTTCTCCTTTAGTTTGCAAACTAAAAAAGTCACTTTATGGTTTGAAACAAGCTTTGAGTCAATGGTTCTCTAAGATTTCTGAGGCTCTATCTCTCCGGGGTTATTCATCTAGAAAAAATGACTATTTTTTATTCACCAAATCTATTGATGGCTCTTATATTGTGCTTGCTGTGTATGTGGATAACATCCTGCTTGCTGGGGATGACATCCATGAATTGGATAACCTCAAGCAATTCTTAGACTCTCAGTTCAATATCAAGGACCTTGGATCAGTACATTACTTTCTAGTCTTGGAGATCACTTCTTACTCACAAGGTTACCTCATGACTCAAAAAAAGTTTACTTCCGAGCTTTTACCTGAGTTCCATTGTGATAATTTCACACCTGTTAGTGGTCCTCTTGATCATTTTATTAAACTTACGACTGATATGGGGGCTTCACCCACTGATCCATCTATTTAACATTGACTTGTTGGGAAATTGAATTTACTTCAACATACTCGATCGAATATCTCCTATTATGTTTAGGATTTGAGCCAATTCCTTCAGGCTCCCCAGGTGCCTCACCTTCTTGCTGGATTTCATGTTTTGCAATACTTATTAATGCACCTGATCAGGGATTGTTACTTTCTAATTCATCTGATATGACATTACTAGCTTTCTCTGATTTTGACTGGGCTGCTTGTACTCACTCCTGTTGGTCCGTGGCTGGTTATTTTACCACACTGAGTGGTTCTCCTATCTCTTAGAAGAGTAAGAAATAATTTTTTAACCAAGTAAGAAGTTATGGAAATTTTAAGTTTCATTTGTAAAACACCATGATTTGGTCCCGTATCGCATCGTGAAGAAGTGTAAAATCATAATTGTCAAATTTCGGTGAGACTCCGCAATTGTACCACATCGCGGAGAGGTATAAATTCTCATTTTTCCATTTTCAGTGGCTTACCACGATGGTGGCGCATCGCGGTGTGGCCCAAATAACAATTCAGTAAGGAAATGCAATATCTCTGCACTGTGGAGGTTCCTAATTTCCCAGTCGTCAATTTCTAGTGAGCCACCGCGATAGTGGCGCATCGCGGTGGCATGTTAAATTGGGATTTTTTTCTTTTTCCTGTTCTGATTAGAAATTTGAAGGGGCTCTTTGGTCAATTCCTAAGCCCCCAATTTGTGAATAACACCAAGATTAAACCAATTCTATGCCTATTATGCTTATTTCATCTATTCTCTCTCAAAATAAAATCCTAAAACTCAAACTTTCTCTCCAAGAAATCCAATATCTCCATTAATTCTCCAAAATATTTCAAGACCAAGGATTCATAGTTCAAGATTAAGGATTTCCAATTCAAGAACTCCAATAACTCATCTTTAAAAGCATAATAGGAATCCAAGATTCAAGCTTTTCATATAAGATCATCAATTAAGGTATGTGGGATTTTTCAACAAGGATAATCCTTTCATTCTTGTTCTCAAGACTTATTTTATTATAAATTTACTGAATTTGTATATGATTTCCCATGAAATTCAAGTTAGGGTTTTTACCCATTATTGATATTTACAAGCTTATGAGATTTCCATTGATTTAGAAGTTGAATTACATGATTATGTTCATATCTTCATGTATATTGCAGAAATTTCCAGATTTTAAGTTGAATTATAAATGTTTACATTACTAAGAATGAATATTATGATGTTTTAACATGAGTTTGATGCATGGGTCATTAAGCCCTAATTAAAGATTGCTATTTCAAGATTGTTTGTGCTATGAGCACCCTATGATAAGATTATTCTCAGATTTTTGATAAAGATTTGACCTTTTGGTCCTAAGCTAAGATAAAGAATCCACATTTTTCATATGACTTGAGATTTAAATAAAAGAAAGAGCATAATTGGTTTTCTTGTAAATCCTTATGCTAATTTTGAAGTGGATTTCCTAAGATCCTGAGCATAAGAATGGGAGTAGTATTTAGCACCGAGATGGGTATGTTATCAAAGTTTCATGCCCTAGAACTACGTGCCCCTACACGATTAAAATTATTCCCACTTCTACGTGGATGACTAAGATTGTGATCACTTAAGATAAGAAGTTTTATTCCGATGGCAAGGGTATAACAACTCTCCCTAACTGGGTTAGATGTTGGACTCCATGAATTCTTACATGGTTTATGTCAGTTAGAAGAACCTCCCAAAAGAAGTCCCCTACTCTTAAAACAGTCTATTGGTTTAAAGCCTTAAGATAAAAGCATACGTTTTGGAAGTTATGATTTTAAGATTCTTAAAGTCTTAAGATAAAGTATTTTCCCTTACAAAAAGCTTTTTAAGGCATTTTCCCTAAAGCTATAAGATAAAGTGCTTTTCCTTACAACTTAATAGTAAAATTTTTTAAAATAAATTATAAAAAAGGGTAATAGAAATCTTTTAGAAAACTAAGTGTGAAGGCTCACAGTTTTATTCAGATTATGCTTTACAGAAAGATAATAGTTACAGATTTTAGCTTTTAGATTTCAGATTTAAGAGTGAGTCCTTTCTACACTTAGACCGTATAATTTAGAGAGTACAAGTACAACCTTTAGAAATAAATATTATGACTCACTAGATTTATAAAGCATGATTTGCTTCTCATTATTTTAGATTTTAGATATTCCAGCTTGTGTGAGTCATTTTAATTTAGCATGCATTATTTTTATTATGATGATGAGATAATGTTTTACTTATGCATTTCACCCCCATATACTCAGTACATCCTCAAATTACTGATCCTTATATACGCCTATATGCTACATTGTCTTATAATGTAGGTTCATGTTTTAGTATGCACATTCAGATTCAAATAGTTGTAGATTCCAGCCTGCAAGATGATTAGTCCTCCTACTTCGGGGACTTCAGTTAGATTTATTTATGTTCTTTACTTTATTACTTATATGTACTGATTAGTGGTAGTTGGGATCGCATCTTAGCTATCCTTAGTCACTATAGTAGAGGCTTCACAGATGTCAGTCAGAGTTAGTTATGTATATTTCAGTTTCGTCCCTCAATTTTATCAGAATATAAAGTTGTATCTGTATTGTATCATCATGTATTCCACCATTATTATGTTTCCGCACAGTCAACTTAATATTTATTTCATATTTAATCAGTTCCTTAGCAGTATACCAGTTCATGGATTATCTTTGGATCATTTGTGGTCCTAGGCACCGTATGGCATCTCGGGACCATTTTCGATATGTTACAAACTTGGTACCAAAGCACAAGGTTCAAGTGTCCTAGGGTGGTTGTGAAGCCGTGTCTAGTAGAGTCTTGCAAAATGGTACGGAGACGTCTGTACTTTTCTTTGATAGGCTACGAGGCATTTAAGAAAAGTTTCCTTTCTTTCCCACTCTAGATCGTGCAATAAAGTTGTTTTCTCAGAATCTTCTGTCTATTTGTGTCTTACCCTAAAATTCTTCATCTATGACTTATTCTTGAGATAACATGATCAGCAAGTTCCAATTCCTCCCCAAATAATGCTTTCAGATTTACTAGCAGAAATTTCAAAAGTCACATAAAGGGATTGAGAGGAGCTCTCTAGTGTGTCATAAGATCCTCAAGTTGAAAGTTATGTTCTCATACTTATGAGTTGTTTAGTTGAGACAAAATTAACTATGTATTCAGATTGCCTAGTAATAATTTCAATATAGATAGTGCCTATGCTCATGAGAGGAGATAGTATGAACCTAGACTGTTAAATGTAGTATGTATTTGAGGGATATTATGAACTTCAGTGTTATGATTTATGAGTAGTAGAACGTTATTATAGTTGGAAGTATGGGTATAGAAGAGTAGTGACAAGAAAAGTGGGAATGGTGATTGATAAAAAGTATAGAGATAAACTTATGTATGCTGTCGAGATGTGTTATGCTGATATGTCCTTATGTGTTAGTTTAGTATAGGGTGAAGAAGGAGTTATTAGTTAAGGTGAATTGTTGTTTGCTTGAAGTATGGAAGGAGTTATTGACGGTATTTATCATGTTAGAAAAATTTAGGTGTTCAGGAGGGTAAATAGTAATAATGGACAGAAGGGGGATGTATTGATGGATTGTAAATGAGATAGGCCATATGATTATGAATGATTATTAGTGTTATGAAGTTCTAGTGGACTAGTGTTTCTTCATGTTTTATTTTATAGCTTCCAAGATAGAATTGTATGTAAGGTGGGTTATTAAATCATGTTTAGCACTAGACAGTAAGTTTGAACAGTGGATGATCATCAAAGTGGAAGTAATAATTGCTTGGTTAGTGATGCTACTTATATGGAAGTGATCTATTAGGCTTGAATAGTATGTGCAAGAGTTTGAGTTCAGTTATTTGTAATTAAGCATGATGTTGTATGTATGATAAAGAAGTAAGCCCAAAGTGATATGGGGTTTCATTATTTTCTAAGGTTATTACGTATTGTGAGTGGTTAGTTTTAGTAGTATCGTTGGGTTGCTAAGTGGAAGAGGACTAGTTATATGGTATATAGTGTTCTTAATAGCTAAGTTAAAGAGATGAGTATGGATGAATGATGTTGAGCCTTCTTGGTATGATCTTGATTCTTATGATTTAGAAATATAAGTCTAGATATGCGATATTTGTAGGCCATGATAGAATCAACATAATTCACTAAAGGTTGGGGATATCCATGTTAAGTGTTAGAATCTAAGCTTGAAACTTCAAGGATTGAGCAAATAAAAATAAGAGTTGAATGCTCTAGATGGTGTGAACTCAGGATATGGTGATACTCATGAAGATTCTAAGATAGTAAGTGTTTAAGTCATTATATGATGACTACTGGCCCATAGAAAGATAGAGTTGTATCTTAGAAGAAAGTATTAGTAGTGGGTTTTACACTTTCAGGTGGAGTTTTTTAGAGTGAGTTATTATTTACATGTATTGTTGTATCCTAGACTCTAGAATACAGTGGTTGTAGTTCAGTTTAGAGTTTAGTAGAGGAGTTCCACAGACTTAGAATGATGACTTAAAGCTAAGGGGGAGATGATAGAATGAGTAATAAGGTCAGACTTCCAGATTCTAGTAGTGATGCCAATGTAGAAAAACCAGTAAGGGAGAATGATGCCCGACCCATTCTCATCTCAGTAAAAAGTTTTGTACTTTAATTATACCAATATCTACTCATGTCGTACGTGTCAGCTCCATGATCATAGTTCTATTCATGCATATCATAGAAAATCATGTACTCATGCTTTATAGTGTGTTCAGTTTCAGTACTCATGTGAAACTCTTGACGATCAGAGAGATTCAAATTTATATCATGTACGTCTTCAGGTTTGATCTCTTTAATGAATCCATGCCATGAGTGTTCCATTCTTCAGGTCTCAATAAAGTATCAAGCTATGCTTGGTATCCCTTCATATTACGGATCCTGATATTCCAACCTTTCAGTGACCTCCCCTTAGATCAAGATAGTGATGATGATCAATTGTGTAGATAAGAGAGAGTGAATGTGTCATGTTAGGAAAGATGGTTGTATACTTATCGTATTGTAAGTCTATAAGTTTGAAAGAATATTGAGGTAAAGATTTTGTATATGACTTGGTTAGTTGAGAGTATTTCTATGTGTGTTTTCCTAGGATTAGTGCATGGAAGTTTCTCTTAATAAAGGTTTCTAGAATATAAAAAAGATGCTTTCATGAGCATTTGTTTAGAAGTGCATATGTGGTTCTGAAGATAGACTTGATTGTCATGATGGTATGTAAGAGGTTGAATTTAGTTTTTATGATGGTAGGAAGAATTATACTAGAGGTGAGTAGTTATGACAGTGCTTGGGGTATGGAATTCATGGTTTAGACTAATATTATGGTGTGGTTTTATATGTAGAACCTTGTGATTTCGAGTTAGGTTTGACCACAATGAGGGAATTTAGTCCAATTAGACTGTAGTAGACGGATTTATCAATTCCATGTGAGAATTATAAGCTGAATCAAGCGAGTATGGTATCTAAAGGGAATTTTATAGTTGAGGGAGTATTTGAGAAGTGATGCTAAGATTGAAACTGAGAAGTTGCATTGTTTATGGCCTAGTGATTCTATCCAGTTTATGATTTATAGGACTATATTTCATGCTATAGAGTTGTAGCAATGTTGAAATTTCTTATTCAGATGTCTTGTTCAGATTATGTCCAAAGTTCTTCACTCTCTAATATCTTTATAGTTTCTTAGAAGAGTGTTGAAGGAATGCTCTATTTAGGTATGAGCATTCAGTATGATTCAATCTGTATAGCCAGCAATCCAGTATAACAGTCAGACAGATAAATTTCTATAGTTTTTCATCTTCCAATTTAGTCTAGTCTTACTACCCAAAATTTCATGAGTATGGCCATCCCATAAGATAGTTTGTTCGTATCCATGTAAATTGTAAATCCAGCTCAGTATGTACATCAGGCATCGGTTTCGGAATTCAGATATTTAGTCATGATTTAGTTCATAAGTATTCAGTGAATGATCCTAGTTTTCCAAGTATTCCAGCTTAGATTTAGTCGAAGGTAATAGTCTTTCTTCATTCAGTTCTTTTTTCGTCTCATATTCAGCTATGTATCTATCTTCATGTGAAGTCATGCACTCACAGGTCAGTTCAAAAGCTCAGTATGCTTTAGATTTAGTTTTTCAGTTTATTCCAGTGGTGCATGACAACTTATAGCCTCGGATTCCTTAGTATTCTTAGTCTAACTAGCAATATTAGATGTCGAATATTTCGAAGGAGGAGATATTGTAATACCCAGTACTTTTCTTTACTTAATTTGACGTCTAGAATGTCAAGCGTAAGCTTCATGAAAGAATGACTTTCCATACATGTGCAATTTTCTAGTTTTAGATCCTTCAATGCGTAGGAAATTGAATTAGCTTTCCAACGATATAAGATTCGCCTTAATCCGATAATTGAGTAAGAAGTTATGACGATTTTAAGTTTCAATCGTAAAACACCATGATTTAGGCTCGTAGCTCATCACGAAGAAGTGTAAAATCCCAATTCAGTGAGACTCGTAATTGTACCACATCGCGGAGAGCCCAATTCCCATTTGTCCATTTCCAGTGGCTCACTGCGATAGTGGCGCATCGTGGTGATGGCCCAAATGACAATTCAGTGGGGAAAAGCGATAACTCCACGTCGCGGAGGTCTCCAATTTCCCAGTCGTCAATTTTTAGTGAGCCACAGCGATAGTGGCGCGTCACGGTGGCATGGTAAATTGGGATTTTTGTTCTTTTTCCAGTTCCGCTTAGAAATTTAGAGGGGCTCTTTGGTCAATTCCCAAGCCCCCAATTCATGAATAACACCAAGATTAAACCTATTCTAAGCCTATTATGCTTATTTCATATTCACTCACAAAAGAAAACCCTAAAACTCAAACTTTCTCTCCAAGAAATTCAATTTCTCCATTAATTCTCCAAAATATTTCAAGACCAAGGATTCATAGTTCAAGATTAAGGATTCCAAATTCAAGAACTCCAAGAACTCATCTTCAAAAGCATAATATGAATCCAAGATTCAAGCTTTTCATATAAGATCATCAATTAAGGTATGTGGAGTTTTCAACAAGGATAATCCTTTCATCCTTGTGCCCAAAACTTATTTAATTACAAATTTACTGAATTTTTATCTGATTTTCCATAAAATTCAAGTTAGGGTTTATACCCATTATTAATATTTACAAGCATATGAGATTTTTATTGATTTAGAAGTTGAATTACATGATTATGTTCATATCTTCATGCATATTGCAGAAATTTCCAGATTTTAAGTTGAATTCTAAATGTTTACATTACTAAGCATGAATATTATGATGTTTTAACATGAGTTTTATGCATGGGTCATTAAGCCCTAATTAAAGATTGCTATTTCAAGATTGTTTGTGCTATGAGCACCCTATGATAAGATTATTCTCAGATTTTTAATAAAGATTTGACCTTTTGGTCCTAAGCTAAGATAAAGAATCCACGTTGTTCCTATAACTTGAGATTTAAAGAAAAGAAAGAGCATAATTGGTTTTCTTGTAAATCCTTGTGCTAATTTTGAAGTGGATTTTCTAAGATCCTGAGCATAAGAATGGGAGTAGTATTTAGCACCGAGATGGGTATGTTATCAAAGTTTCATGCCCCAAAACTATGTACCCCCATAGGATTAAGATTGTTCCCACTTCTACGTGGATTACTATGATTGTGATCAGTTAAGATAAGAAGTTTTATTCCGATGGCAAGGGTAGAATAGATCTCCCCAATGTGGGTAAGAAGTTGGACTCCATGATTGCTCAAATTGTTTATGTCGGTTAGAAGAACCTCCCAAAAGAAGTTCCCTACTCTTAAAATAATCTATTGGCTTAAAGCCATAAGATAAAAGCATACATTTTGGAAGTTATGATTTTAAGATTCTTAAAGTCTTAAGATAAAGTATTTTCCCTTACAAAAAGCTTTTTAAGGTATTTTCCCTAAAGCCTTAAGATAAAGTGTTTTTCCTTATATCTTAATAGTAAAGATTTTCAGAATAGTTACTCAGAAAAGGGTAATAGAAAGCTTTTAGAAAACTAAGTGTGAAGGCTCACAGTTTTATTCAGATTATGCTTTACAAAAAGATATTAGTTACAAATTTCAGCTTTAAGATTTCAGATTTAAGAGAGAGTCTTTTCTACACTTAGACAATATGATTTAAAGAGAGAGTACAAGTACAACCTTTAGAACTAAAATGATATGACTCACTAGATTTATAAAGCATGATTTGCTTCTCATTATTTCAGATTTCAAATATTCTAGCTTGTGTGAGTCATTTTTATTTAGCATGTATTGTATTTATTATGATGATGAGATAATGTTTTACTTATGCATTTCACCCCCATATACTCAGTACATCCTCAAAGTACTGATCCACATATACTTCTATGTGCTACATTGTATCATAATGTAGGTATAAGTTTTAGTTTGCACATTCAGATTCAGATAGTTGCAGATTCCAGCCAGCAAGATGATAAGTCCTCCTACTTCGGGGACTTCAGTTAGATTTATTTATGTTCTTTACTTTCTTAGTCATATGTATTAATTAATGGTAGTTTGTTTCGCATCCTAGCTATCTATAGTCAGTATAGTAGAGGCTTCACTGATGTCAGTCTGAGTCATTTATGTACATTTCAGTTTCGTCTCTCAGTTTTATCAGAATGTAAAGTTGTATCTATATTGTATCATTATGTATTCCTCCATTATTATGTTTCCGCACAGTAAACTCGGTATTTATTTCATATTTGATCAGTTTCTTAGAAGTATGCCAGTTCATGGGTTAGCTTGTGATCACTTGTGATCCTAAGCACCGTGTGGCATTTCGGGACTATTTTCGGGGTGTTACACTAACTCAAAGGTACGACCTAAGTAATCACACTAGCATCTCCAAGTTTCAGTCATAGTAGAAACTATTACTGACATAATCAAGGTCTAAAACCAAAATGCCTAACCATGGAATAATCATGCTTAATAATATAATCATATGATAAAAGAATCAGAACCATACCTCAAATCTCAATATCAGTCTGATAGTTCAAGCTTCACGAACTAGCCATAATAACATACAATAATATTAAAGTAATCGGCTAGTTCGAACAAAAAATACCTAACTGAGCCTTTCATAAACCATCGTCATAGGCTCAGAAGTTTCAATCAACACTCAGTAAACAACAGTCAGAGCCTATACTTATGCGACCACCCATAAGGCTGATAGATACAAACACCGTATAATATACTGCAAGTAGCACTCATACCTATACCTATGCAACCCCTCATAAAGCTGATAGATATAGGCAATACTGGTGATAGGCAATGCACATACCAAAATTAATGTCGTGTAAGTCTATAATACTATAACTGATCCAAGTACCATAATGTAACCCAGTGTATACACCTCCCCCATCTCGACGGCTTACAAAGGTAGGACCTACGATGACCTCTCTTCTCTAACACAATGGTTCACGGAAGAAGAGGCCCCTAGGGGGTTTGAGAGTACCCGTATACACCGACCTGTTCCCGATCATGGATTTCTAATAACTATCATCATCATTAGTCCAATTGTCCACGACTATATATATATATATATATATATAATACACAGTCTAGAATCGTGGACAAAAGAGTGTAAATCCATAAATCCATTGCTCGGGGTAAACACTAGGGCAAAATCATCATAAAAGTGTGGAAAAGGTCAAAATATCTCATGACCGAGGTAGATAGTAGTAGAAAAATAGTGGACCAAAATCTATCTCCATCAAATCTCTAAAACATCATTTTAATTTTTTTTCCAAAAGGCTAATAAGTTATTCATTAAGATGATACAATTCCCGTTATAACGAAAAAATGGGAATAAATCCTTTTTTTGGAAAAGGAGTAATAAAACCATATTTTTAGTTAGAATCGTACCATTTATCATCTATGTGATCATCAATGTATTGAATATATGCATGCCGTCACCAGTATCCAAAGCATCAATATTTTTATAAGCTAAGGCCACTTCCTTTACAAGGATAAAACACTTCCCGAAAACCATCCAATGTCATGAACACGACCTTAGGCCTAATCATATATTTATATATCCAACATATCCATAGCATTATAATATAGAAAAAAAAACATCACAATCCACTGGGTAATATATTATACATCATACTTAAGGTCATTAGTCTCAATTGCCTAATATGTTAGCAACCTAAGGTAATATGATCATAGAAGTATAATAAGTATTTCACCTTAAGGATCAATTATCCTTCTAGATCTCAGATTCATAATTTTGGATAAGTCACAATGTTCTACCCATAATAACGTCCTAACATCCCTATTTAACATGCAATATATATTTAAAGCACCAGCTTAAAAGAAGAGTAGATAAAAGCATACCTCGATGCCGAACTACAACCCTTGAATCATCCATGAATTATTCATATTCACTCCATAATACCAAAATGTCTCCACTCTATCAAATATTAATCTATACATCATTAGGAGTAAAACGATAACTATACTGAAATAATAAGGGGTGGGGTCAAATTTGGGTCCAGAATGGGCCGCAAGGCTGACAAATGAAATCCAAAATTGAACCCGTCACGAGGTCCCTCAAAGGAAAAGAAATGTATGGTTAAAATTTAAGAACAAATGCAGTAAAAATCAGGTCTCAAATCTACCTTTAAATTTTAAGAATTTAAGGCCTAATTTGAAGAATTTTACCATGAATTAGTATGAAAATTGAAGGAAAATTTAATTGGAAATGACCCAAAAGATTTAGGTTAGCTTACCTTTGCTTATGTGAATGATTTTCCATGTTTTTCTCTCTTTGGGATCTCAACTTGGGGTAAAAATAATGGAAGGAATAGTACAAAATTGGTTGAGAAAAGGGGAAAAAGGGTACAAGTGCTACCAAAGTGGACATCTGGTGCTGAAGTGGGATCTTGATTGGTTTAGCAGTCTGGAAGCTTGTCTCAGGTATCGCTAAAGCGACACTTAGTCACTAAAATAGGGTTCCACTAAATCAGCCTCCAGGCCACTAAAGAAAACTAGCTCAACTTCCCATGGCTGCTTAAGTGGTTTTTGAATTCTTAAGTGGTCACACCAGGTACCAGATACCTAATTTTTGCTAAGTCCAAAATAGACTTCGATCAAGTGCTAAGGATTTATTTAGAACCCCGTACGCGCAAAAAAAATATGCTATCATACCATATTCAACATTTTAGACTCAATGAAACCATAAAAAATTTCATCCAAAATTATTTTGGCCAAGTTTAGGGTGCACATCTTAAAACACTTCAAATTTTGGCCCTTGAAAATTTCTTGATCTTTAAGCTTACTGCCTTGGTTACGACTCACCCTATAAGTTGTAGAGTGCCTTAATGGGTCATTTCACCTAGTCATAAGGTATCTAGTGAAGGGGTTTAAGTCACTATCTTAGCTACAACTTATGGGTATGAGTCATAAGGAGAGGTGATGAGTCATTGGCTTTAGTCATAATGTGAGCAGTGTATTAGTGGTTGAGTTCTAATCTTAGTATGAGTGACTGACTATGAGCCGTAAGGACTCATTATGAGTCATGATAACCAATCGTAAGGTGTTTAGTATTCAACTAATTTGGTTCTGTACTAATTATGACTCAGACCCTATGAGTTGTAGTGTCAAGTTACGAGTGGTATGGTTGAGTCATAAAGACAACAGTATTGGGGTCCTGGAGATTGTCCTGGGTATGACTTATGGTGATGAGTCGTAAGATGCGGTTATGGGTCGATGTTGGACTCATAGCCAAGGATGACATTCTTATAGCTTTTTAGTTGAGGTCATTTTAGACATTTCCATCTTTTCCCAAACACCAACCCACGACCTATAAAGCACTATTAAGGCTTTATTTTCATCCAAAAATCATAAAAGGAAATACTCTTTTCTCTCAAATTCTCTTAAGCCTCCATACTTAGGATTTTTTAGAGATTGATTACTTAGGGATTAAAAGGACGATTTCTCTCTGTAATCTTCATGATTTAGGCATGTGACTCTTTCCACATTATTAATTTCTTAAAATCATGTGATTTAAAGTATTGTTCAGGAGTGATTGACATAGTTTTGAAACAGGAGTTGAGGGTTTTGAATATTTTTTGTTGAATAATATTTGCTCATGGTTTAATTATGATTTTCCATGATTTTATTATGGGTTTTGCACACGTGGGTGCATGGGAATGGTGATATAACAAAAGGGTCTTGGTTAATCCCCAAATTGATGATTTTTCTTGACTTTGGCTTTGATAATGGTATACCCTCAACATGTTTGTAAGATTTCCAATGAGAATGGCCTCGTCACATGATTTGACTTAGTTAATTAAACTAATTTTTGGTTATACAAAGTTAATGAAGCATAAATGGATTAAGAGAGGCCTTGAGGCCATGAATTCTTTTGAACTAAAGCCTTGAGGTTTGAATTGGCTAAGTAGGTTTGAGTCCCAAATGTTTAATTAATTTGATGTCCTATTTGGATAATAGATCTGAGTCCTAAAATTATTGTTTACTTTTATAGGGTTTGAGTCCCAAAATGATTGTCTACTTGGATATGTTTTGACTGATGGGTTCGAGTCCCAAGTTGGTTGAATAGATATTATGGCATGATGACATCAACTTGCAAGTAATTTTGGTATGACGATACCAATAGGGTGCCTCTATGTATAACAGAATTAATAAATGTGATGCATGTTAAATGTTTTAATTAGGCTTTAAAGAGGGTTGTGTAGCTGAGTTGTGAAGGTGGAGGTCCCGAGGGATTAAACGTTGAAACCACATTTGCCGGCGTGGGGTCAAAATAGCCTGAGGCTTGAGATCTCTTACTTATTATGACTGGGAGGTTTGAGTCCCTCTTATTATATGATTGAGAGGTTCAAGTCCCCTATATCATACTACATGATTGGGTGCTTAAGTGTAATGCCCCGAATCTGATACTCGAAATACTACACGGTGCTAACAATCCAGAAGGACCACTAGCTAACCCATGACTGGTACCTGCCTGCAATAACTGTAACATAATACTGTATAATGTGGAAGATGGGTTAAAATTTGACATAAGGTACAATACCGAAACATAACTGATAAAAATAATATTTTAATAATACGGTATCACAATACCAAAACTGAACAACTGTCTAAACATACTATAGTTTGAAAGCCTCTAATGGTCTGAATAAGGAGTTGATGGGACATGTACCCAACTAACTCAAACTGCTGAAATAAACTAAGTACCAAAATAATGAAATAATCAAATAATAACATCCTCGAATGATGAGACTCACTGCTAGTTTGTATGCTGAACGTCTGATCTACTAAGGGTTCTCTGGAACTCGTACTTCTGAACCTATGGTATAAAATACCATAGTGCAAGAGAAAAGTATGCGTCAGTGAAATATACTGGTATGCAAAGTGAGGTAGGATGAATGCATGGTTTCATATGTATGAGCAATACAAACTTACTGAGTAACATAAGCATGAGAATACATACATGAATACGTGAACTGTAATTGAGGTCATTATAACACTGTATCTAAATACTGATAACATGAGTTTCGTATAACTAATATACTATTAACTGAGTGACTGTGTTTGACATTCCTGATTCTGATGAAACTAGCTGAGTTCCGAACTGAGTTGAGTGACTGTATCTGACAGTCCTGAACCCTAAAGAAATATCTGATTTTTTTTACTGAGACTGAGACTGAGACTGAGACTGAGACTGTGGGAAGTAATCATCTAACCGACATACCCCAATTAGGCTATTATAGCTGAGTTAGGGTCCAATCTGTAACCCTAATTAGAAGGGTGTCAATATCACGCCACTAGTAAGGACAAGCTGTGAGTGACCCTCATCTGATAGGTACTATAATGAGAATGGTGGGACCCTTAGCTGACAGGTTAAGCCACCTCATCAACCCTCATTTGACAGGTTTTGATGTCTCAACTTATACTAGCTACATAGTTCTGGAATGCAAGGATTGCTTCTAAGAGTCACACCCTCTACTGGTAGGTGAGTTCCCATCCTTGGGCTCACTCAGTGCTAAATCCTACTCCCAACTGAATAGACACTGAAGTGATTATACTAGACCGAACTGAATTGAGTTCAATAAATTTCATTGACTGATGAAATACTACGGATACCTGATAACTGACTGAGATTATTGGGATTACTTATATTTTCCTGAGTTATGTGACTGACTGAATTCCACTGATCATGGTTTACCTGAGAGTATAGTGAAAACTAACACTGGATCCAGGCACATAGCTAAATTATCGGGTACAAGTACCCCCAGTACTCGATAGCATGAAACTGATAAGACATGACACATCTTGACATATGACCATAGTCAACAATTCATAGTACAATCATTGGGGATTTTTATGAAGTATTTGCATGCCATAAGCTTACACATGAATAGGAATGCATATAAACATGTCTTAATTTCATAAACCTAATCTCATGAGCATTACATCAATCCATTACAATGCATAACAATAACATGGGAGTCATTTTCAACATAAGGGTAAAACATGGATTCATCAATTTGGTCATAATTGAGTCATAAAGCATAATTCCTATCCTCTTAGGCATTTTATCAAACACCTTGCATGCATAACTTTAGGCTTAGGCATGAACATTGAAATAATATATCATGGCAATATTTTGCATTTCCAATTAAAGAATTCCAACCACATACTAACATATTTTCATGATATTTATTAAAGATATCAACTTGGAAATCAAGCAACACCATAAACATGGATATAATTCAATTCATAATATGGAATTCAAAGTTTATATTTTTAAAAGGGTTTCTTAAGCTTCATGGGTGAAAGGAACCCATGGCTCAACACTTAACATAACTTAGATGAAAGCTTCTTGAAAACTAACGATGAAATCCCTTGAATTTGAATCTTTTATGAAACCCTAGGGCTTGTTCTTGAGATATTTTGAGAGAAACCAAGTATATTTAGCTTCAAAGTGGCTGAATCTCGTGCTTTTGGGCTATATAAGGGTGGAAAATGACCCTTTTGCCCTCAAGAGTTTGGGGCTGAAAGCTGAAAATTATACCCAGCCAGAGTTAGCAAGGCGCTGCCCTACCTAATCCGCTGGACTTAGAATGGCGCCGCCCTGCCTCATCCGCCGAACTAAGTAAGGCGGCACCCCACCTGGAGAAATCCAATACCCAGGGCGACGCATGCTTATCGCCTTGAGCTACTGGTTTGGGTAACCAAACATTCTCTTATGCTATTCCAAAATTTTCGAAACTCACTCGAGATGTACTATTGACTTTTCCCATCATGATTCAACTTGAAAATAAAAAAACGGAGGTCGGAAAGGTCATTAAATAAATCCCCAAAGTTTGGAGGCTTAAAATGACACTAAGTCCCTAAACACTTAGCTAAAATTTCTAAGTGTTGAATCCTTCATGGAGCTTTAAGGGAATGAATTTGACTTAGACTTTTATAGGGTCTTATATTAAGTCACCTTAGTATATGAGTGAAAGGTTCGAGTCTCTCATCGGGTAAAATTATTCTTCGGTTTGTGCAGCTGCACGAACTGGGGCCTTACTAGAGGGCGAGAGTTGGAGCCCATATAGCCTATGGGTGTTATTAATATGACAGCTAATCTACACAACCCTGGCTAAGAATTCAAATTTTTATATTAAACCTTGTTTCTTACCCAATCATATTACTTACGTATGTATATGATGATGTTCATAAGGTCTTGATTGGATTTGACTTGGCATTATTTTATCCTCTATCCTCGAGTTACATGCTAGCAATCCAATCACTAACTGTCTCTAGACACTGTATCCCCATGCAATACTAGCACCAAAACTTCTTCTATTATTCCTGCACAATGATCAGGTGGTCGAGTTAATTCGTGAGTTGACATTGAAGTGGTGTGCTTCCATACTTTAGAAGACTATATTTCATGGTCCATATGTCCTATGTCTTAGACCTTTTTAGACTTTGTTTTTTCTACTGTCCGAGGCATGTCCTAATATTTTATTAATATTTAATTTTGTAGAAACTTTGTCGAAATACTGTAGACTTGGGTGGTTTGGTCAATTGTTTTGGTGATGGATGGTTATCTAATTACCAATGTTTTGTATGAACATATCATGATTTATTATTATTTCTATTATATGTTATCTTTTTATATGTTAGAAATTCATCCCACATTTAAGAATGTTGTGTTGGTTTGATTAGGTGAAAGGGATGATCTCTGGTCTCCATGGGACTTGAGATACCCGTCATGGCCAGACCCTGGTTTGGGTCATGACAAAGGTGGTATGAGAGCCTAGGTTCAAGGTTAATTGGGATTCCATAAAGCCGTGTCAAGTGGAGTCTCTTTTATGGGTCTGTAGCGCACTACACTTATAAAGGTGACGCAACGAGACATTTAGGAATTTTCCCTTTCTTATTTTTCTATTTTTGCTATAGAGTCTAAGGAATCAAATCTCTCTAATTCCCATTTTTTTTCCTTTCATAAATGCCTCTGAGGAGATCTTAAACTCATGGGAACTCTTTTATCCCTCCTGAGATAAATATGGATGAAGCTCGTCCTACCAATGGGTACAGACCCGGTCTAGGGTTGCTGCTTCTGATTGACCTCATGGAGTCCCACTAGTCTCTACTGATCTTTCTTCAGGTGGTGACACCCCGACTTAGTTACCTCAAAGAGACATTTCTAATGCAAAGTTTTGCCGATCTATTCAGTTATTGTCCGAGACAATAGTCTCTCTATCATATCAGTCTGGTGTTATGGGTGGGAGAAAGAGTTTGACAAGGATGGGGGAAAGGAAGATTAAGAAATATAGATATTTAGAGCAGGGTGGAGGTTGTCGTAATAACAAATGTCATGGGAGACAATGGACTATGGAAGGGAGTTAGGGAAAATCTGAGTCTTACCCATCGGCTACAGCCTCTTACCACCTATTACGTGAACATCAATTTTGAAATAGTAGTGGTTCTAGGGAACGAGGTGCCCAATACCAGTCTATTGAAGCCCAGTTAGTTCCACCCTATTCTTCTTACTGGTTTTGTATCCAGTTACAATGTGGGTTTTGTTGTGAAGAGAAGAATCATTATTTTAGTTATGCTTAGATTGGTCATATCCAGTGGAATTATCCTTCTAGAATTGCTTCTAGATCCAACAATATACATATAGATATTTCTTTATCTCTAGCATAAGATGGTGCTACCTCGAATACCGTCACTAACCAAAATCATCTTGATGCTCTTGCAGATTATTGGGAGTCTAACGAATTTCCTGATATTATCCTAGGTATGTTAAAACTCTTTTCTCACAATGGGTATTATTTACTTGATCTGGGGTCCACTCTTCCCTATAATGTGACCTTATTTATGGTTGTGCAGTTTAGGACTTGGTCCTGAGTGTATTTCGGACCTCTTTTCTATCTCTACCCCAGTAGGTGACTCGTTGGTTGCTTAGGGAGTCTATACGGATTGTGTGGTATTTGTTAGTGGTAAGGAAACTTTAATGGATTTAATAAAATTGGATATGATTGATGATGATGTTAGCTTGGGGATGGATTGGTTGCATTCGTGCTATGCCTTTATAGATTGTCGAACCGTAGGATCATTTTCAAATTTCCTGATGAGCTAGTTATTAAGTGGGGAAGAGTTCCCTTGTGCCTAAGGGGAGGCTCGCGTCACATCTTCGAGCCCAAAATCTGATTTCCAAAGGGAGTCTATGTAAATTGGTCCAATTCTAGCTCAGAGGGTCCTTTCTTATGATCCATTCCCGTGGTTAGTACATTTCCTGAGGCTCTCCCCAATGATCTTCTGGTGTCTCTCACAAAAAGGAAATTGATTTAGATATTGATCTTCTTTCTAACACTCATTTTATTTCTTTCCTCCTCAATAGAATTGATTATTAATAAGGTTTTTATCTACCCTAATATTTCTCCATGGGGTGCTCTTATGTTCCGTGAGTAAGAAAGATGGGCTTCTTTAGATGTGTATGGGCTGTCGGCAATGGGATAAGGCATTTAGAGTGATCTCTCTTCTAGGTAGACTAGTGTGTTTTGTGGATATTGTGTGGGTGATACATCATTATCGTTAGACTCTAAGTTTGAGATTTTGATGTTAATTATGGTGATCGAAATATTAACTCGAGGATAGTGATGTAAGGTCCGTGGGGGTGAATTAGCAGGTGATGTAATATGTAAAAGATCTTGGGTTAATGCCTTATAAAATAGTGGAATATATAATTGTGATATAGGTATGAGGCCTACGTGTTGAAGTAGAAAGGGTGGCTAAATCATATGATGGATAAGAGTCTTGGGTTGCAAGAGTAAAGTATACTCATTTTCAAGTTAGAAGTACCATGCATGCCTATCTTATGTTCTTAAAACCTCTTAGCATGGGGGTCTAGGGAGTTATTATATGGTGTTACGTGGAGCCGAACTGGGGAAGAAGTAGATAACCTATGTGAACTCTTGATATTGGTTTAAAATTTGTCGAGATATGGGGATATGATATTAGAGGAGTAATACTGGTATTCTAAGGAGTTGAAAATAAAGTGTTGAGTGTGTAGAAATACAACTATCCATACCTCTAATTAGTAGTTGAAAGACAATAATTTTTGAGGTTACTGGATCTTTGATGAGGTAGATCGTACACTGGGTAGAGTAAAGGTAGGATTGAACATTGTGATTCATAAATATACCAATCGTTGTGTTGGGCAGTTAGAAATCTTGACGGGACATGATGTTTGACTGTAGTGATGGGGCTGAGTAGTATTTTTGGATGGATGTAAGGAATAGAACCCCGTTGCCTAAGTTAATCTTTTTTAGCTTAGAATAGGCTTAAACATGGAACAATTTAAAGGTAGACTCAGGCTCTCGTAGTGATGTGTCTGTGGGAAATTGTAAGATTGAATTAGTGTGGTGTGGTATTTGTAGCTAATTTCATAGGTTGAGGACTAAAGGTGGAGTTTTAGTAGAGATCCATTTAGAGAAACATAAGGTATAAGGAGCCATTTGGGAAGCAGAGGAAAACATGAAGTACAAGTATCTTATTCTATTCCCTATTTTGGAAATTCATGCTTAAGATATGTGTGCATTCTTAACATCTTCGTTTTCTGTCTTTGTTAAAGAAAGTCTGAAAATTTTCCTTGGTATTTTGTTTTCTGTCTTAAAGGTAAGAGTAATAATTTTTGAGGTCTAATCGTACTATAAGTGCCTTGTCCCGTCATTTGAGGATGAATGATCCTAAGGGGGAAACTAAACACCCCAAATTTTGGCCTTTGAAAATTTCTTGAGCTTTAATCTCACTTTCTTGGCTACGACTCACCCTACGAGTTGTAGGGTGTCTGGACGAGTCATGTGACCCGGTCGTAAGGTGTCCAGTGAAGGATCTTGAGTTACTGTCATGGGTATGACTTGTGGGTATGAGTCATAGGGAGAGGTAACGAGTCCTTGGTTTTAGTCGTAATGTGAGCAGTGTATTAGTGGTTGAGTTCTGTTCTGAGTACAAGTGGCTCACAATAATCAATGAGGACTCGTTTCGAATTGTGATGACTAATCGTAAGGTTTTTCGTGATCAACCAATTTGGTTATAGCCTGATTATGACTCGGACCTTATGAGTCGTAGGGTCAAGTTACGAGTGGAATGGTTGAGTGGGGGTCCTGGAGATTGTACTAGTTACGACTCGTGGTGACAACTCGTAAGATGTGGTTACGGGTCGATGGTGGACTCGTAGCCAAGGATGATGTTTTTAATTTTTTTTAGCTAAGGGTATTTTTTACATTTCCTTCTTTTTCCCAAAAACAACCTATGACCTATAAAGCATTGTTAGGGCTTTATTTTCATCCAGAACTCATAAAAGCAATCACACTTTTCACTAAAATTACCTCCATACATAGTTTTTTCATGAGATTGATTACTTCGGGCTTTCAAGGATGATTTCTCTCCTTAAATCTTCTGATTCAGGCAGGTGACTCTTCCCTCATTTTTAATTTTTTAAAAGGATGTGATTTAAAGTATTGTTCATGAGTCATTGTCATGGGTTTTGAAACAAGGGTTGAGGATTTTGAATTTTTTTATTGAATAATGTTTTCTCATGGTTTAATTATGATTTTCCATGTGTTGATTATGGTTTTTGCATACGTGGGTGCATGGGAATGGTGATATAACTAAGAGGTTATGGTTAATCCCTAAATTAATGATTTTGCCTTGACTTTGGCTTTGATAATGGTATGCCCTCAACCTATTTCTATAATTTCCAATGAGAATAGCCTTGCACATGATTTGATTTAGTTAATTGAACTAATGTTTGGTCATATAATGTTAATGAAGTATAAATGGTTTAAGAGAGGCCTCGGGGGCCATGAATTATTTTAAACTAAAGCCTTAGGGTTTGAATGGGCTAATTTGGTTCGAGTCCTAAATGTTTAATTAATTTGATGTCTTATTTGAACAATGGGTTCGAATCTCAAAATGATTATTTATGTGAATATGGTTTGAGTTCCAAAATAATTATCTACTTGGATATGTTTTGACGGATAGGTTTGAGTCCCAAGTTTCTTGAATGGATATTCTAGCATGATGACATCAACTTACAAGTGATATTGGTATGACGATACCAATGGGGTACCTATATGTATAACAGGATTAATAAATATGATGCTTGTTAAATGTTTTAATTGGGCTTTTAAGAGGGTTGTGTAGTCGATTTGTGAAGGTGGAGGTCTCGAAGGATCAACACTGGAAACCGTGGTTGCAAGCGCGGGGTCAAAATGGCCTGAGGCTCGAGACCTCTTTCTTATTATGACTGGGAGATTTGAGTCCCCCGTATTATATGATTAGGAGGTTCGAGTTCCCCATATCATACTACATGATCTGGTGCTTAAGTCACCCTAGTATATAAGTGGAAGGTTTGAGTCCCTATGCGTATATGTAAGATTATTCTCCATTTCATGCGGCTACACGAACTGGGACCCGACCAGGGGGTGAAATCTGGAGCTCATATAGCCCATGGGTGTTGTTAATATGACAGCTAAGCTACATAACCCAGGCTAAGATTTCAAAGCTTCATGTTAAACCTTGTTCGTTACCCCAACATATTACTTATGTATGCATATGATGATGTGCATAAGGTTTTGATTGGATTTGACTTGTTATTATCTTATCCTTTATCCTAGAGTTACATGCTAATGATCCAACCGTTAATCATCTCCGAATGTTGTATCCCATGTTATGTAGTTACCAAAACTTCTTCTACTTTTCCTGGACAGTGATTAAGTGTTGACATAGAGTTGGTGAGCTTTCATAATTTGGAAGGCTTTATTTCATGGTACTTATTTCTTATGTCTTAGACTTTGTTTAGAAATTTTTTGGCTACTATCTGGGGCATGTCCCGATATTTTATTGACATTCAGTTTTGTATAGGCTTTGTCGGATTACTGTGGACTTGGGTGGTTTGGACAATTATTTTTGTGATGAACATTTGTCTGATTAATAGTGGTTGGTATAGACATATCATGAATTATCATTAATTCTATTATACTTTATCTTTCTATATGTTTGGAATTCATCCGTTATTTGGTAATGTTGTGTTAGTTTGGTTAGGCAAGGTGGTGATCTCCTATCCATGTGGGACTTGAGATACTCATCATGGCCAGACCCTGGTTTGGGTCGCGACACACCTATAGTTCTATTTTTCTCATAATCTGCCTAATAGCCCAAAATAAGTTCGGAAGACTCGAGACATTATTATTGTTATTGGTTAATATGTTCATATATTATTATATCAAGTGGGTCGAGTACCATACATGTATGTAAAGCATGATATTTAGAGGGTTATGTACACACTGATATGGTACATAAATTGATATCGTCCCCTGGTGGTCATGACTATTGGGCATATAATGCACATTAGTATGTGTGTCCAGATGGTTATGATATGTTGCTCAAATCATTTATTCATTGATTGTACGGTTATTTTGTATACGTATTATGTGGAATAGAAGTAGCATAAGTCTACCTATAAGATGACTAGATGCCCATAACTGGAAGGTTGCACTTGTGATAATTAGAGGGTCATAGGCTCTCTCTTTATTATGATTTAACTTACTTGAGATGGTAGTATTATGGTGTTGGTAGACTTTTGGTTGTACTATTGGGTTGCTATATTACTTAACATGTTAATCTCTGAATAAGAGTAAATTATAGTGTAATTATTATATGTCCTAATAGCTAGTTGTTCTTATTTGATTGATGGTTATGTATGATTTTTAAGTTAAGTCAACAAAATACCTACTAGTATAATTATTTGTACTCATACTACCTGTGTTCTCCCTTTTTGAGTGCAAAATATGTTCCAACAATTTGAGACAAGACCTCAGATTTAGTTTGTGTCCAATATCTTATCGATCCAAGGGTGAGTAGATATCTTAAGGTAGTCATTGGATCTTGTCATTAATCATGTCCACTATTTCAGACAATGAGATTTCCTTTACTAGTATTTTTGAGATATTAATTCAAATTTTGTTTTTATGGTGTTTAAATGTTTTTGTATGGTGATTTTCGAGTATAGGGGATTGCAATAGTTATATGATGATTGTCGTACTTATTAATTGATTATTTTTGGATTTTATTTTTTTTAAAGCTAATTTTATGATATTCTATCTTAAAATGGCTATATGACTAGGTTGGTAACTGGGTTAAATGGTTTTCCCATCGGAGGGTTAGTGTGGGTGTCACTAACAACCATTTGGGTCATGATAAAGATATTCTTAGAGCCCTAAGTTTGTTGATATCACTGTACAATAATAATTCTAATAGAGTTACAGAATGGTACAAAGATGTCTGGACATTTATTAAGAGCTAAAGGATTCTAGGAAATTTCACTCTTTTTATTTCTTTCATGTAGTACTTGATTCTAATTGGTAAATTTTGATCCAAATTGGTATCTGAATCCTTTCACATTTGTCTCACAGATGGTGAATACATGGGAAAATAGAGTTATAGCTACACTTAAGTGGTCTACTAATGTCGTAGTTTATGGTAGAATTAGAATAAAAGGGAGCAAAAGAAGAAGTTATAGAGGGGAGGCTCTCGCCAAAGATGGAACCCAGACTTTCGGAGGCCCATCTAGATATAGATCAATGTCTCCTCCCCTACTTAAGGATTCTCTAGATATGGTTCTGAATAAGAAATTAATATAATAGGATGAGAAAGTAACAAAATAGGGAGATATTGCTCCCTTGTAAGTACGTCTTGGGAATTTTGAGTGGTTAGATAGAACAAGTGATACCCCTACAGTTCTTATTTATTAACACCCAATATTGCAGCATGTTACTGTCATGGAACCTAAAATAGATGAAGGGCCAGAGGCAGGTTCCCTCCCATATAAGGTATTAGGTTCGGTGATGAATGGAGATAAGTATGACTTATTTTGGAAGTTTATAAAAATAAAACCTTCTATGTTTCTTAGTATTAGTTAGAGGATGTGTCTGAATTCGTCATTAATTATAATGAGTTGATTCATAAGATGGGTTTTGTAGAGAAGTATGGTATAGAACTCATTACTTTCCAGTTGCAGAGGGAGTGCCAAACAATGGTGGAGGATATTCGTCATGTGTAGACTTGTATTTTTTCCTCTACTAAATTGTGCTCAATTTTACATGGTATTATTGGATAAATGTATGCCATATACTTAAAGAGATGAAAGTAGGATGAGTTCACTAGACTCAAGTAGGGAAATATGTTGGTTGTGGCCTCTGAGGACAAATTTCATACTTTGTCCAAGTATTCATTATAGTTGTTTACTACTAAGGAGGAGAGGATATGTTTGTTTGTAAAGGGGTTGAATATTGGACTTTAGGTTTCTACACTTTATATAGCATCTTGAGTAGACCTTCCAAGAGATTATTGTTTTTGTGAAAAAGGTAAAGGGCATGAGACAAAGTGGTTATGATAAAATAGGGGTGAAGAAGGACCACAGGGTGGGAAATTTGAGTGCTTCCTATTCTTGGGGAAATAGTTCGTAGGGCTACCTTACCTGTCCTATTCAGTCAATGATTTCCATGTCTACTGGGGGATATTTGGGGTTATCTAATAATTTTAGAGTTTGGTAGTTATGTTCCTTTGGTATTTTAACTTAGCGACCTACTCTAGATCTTATATGTTATAAGTATAGTGGAGTTAGTCATATTAAGAGGTATTACCCTAATCTCAGACATAATGGTCAGTCAAGCTAGTAGAAAACTTCCAAGACTTAGTTCTAACAAGTAATGGAGGTAGAGAAAATGATGGATTTCATCCACATCGAGGATGTGGTGGTCACTAGGCAAGTAAAAGTGGATAACTATCCAATTGGGGTGGGGGAAATGCTAATCGGGGTATTATATAGACTAGTAGGGGTAGTGTTCAGACTGGTGAGAAGTCTCACTTTTATTATTTTCCCGATGGGACCGAGGCTTAGGAATCAAATACAGTGATACACAAGTACTATTTTTGTCCATGATTATATGTCTAGTATTTTTCTTGAACCAGGTTCCACATTCTCTTATGTTTTTGTAAAGTTCGCTTTGTGTCTAGATTTAATTTGTGAAATATTTGATGCTTTTTTTGTATGTATCTACACCAGTTAGAGTTTCGATAGTTTTTGATTAGTTTTATCGGACTTGCTCTATTTTTTCATGGTATATAGACTTGGGCTAATTTAGTAATTTTTGACATGGTGGATTTCGACATCATTTTGGGGTTGAGTTGGTTATTACCATGCCACACACTTTTTGATTATCATGCAAAGACAGGCGATATGGTTATGCCTAATATGGATCTATTGGATTGAGAGGGTGATTATAATCCTACTTCTCTGAGAATTATATTTTTGATTTATGTCAAAAAGTTATTTGGGAAGTTATGTTGGTCTTTACTAGCTCATCTTTAGGATACTAGTGTTGAGGTCCCTCCTATTGCATCAGTTTCAGTAGTATTTGAATTCTTAGAATTATTTTATGATGATCTACCAGGGATGCCACCTGATAGTGACATCATCTTTTGCATAGAATTAGAGTCAAACACTCGTCCCGTTTCTATTCCTCCTTATAGGATAGCCCTAATAGGGATAAAAAAGCTAAAGAACTAGTTGCAAGAATTATTGGGTGAGGGTTTCACTGCCCTAGTGATTCTCCATAGGGTGATCCTATTTCCTTGTTAAGAAGAAGGATGGTAGTTTACGTATGTGCATATACTACCAATAGTTGAACAAAGTTACAATTCATAACAAGTACCCTCTACTAAAAATTGATAACTTGTTTGATCAGTTACAAGGTGCTCTATGTTGTCTACATTTGACTTGTGATCACGTTATCAACAACTTAAGATTTAGTCAAAGGACATACCAATGAATTATTTTCGAACTCGTTATGGTCATTATGATTCTTAGTAATGTCCATTAGCTTGACTAATGCCTCAACTGATTTTATGGGATTGATGAATTTGGTGTTTAAGCTGTATTTGGATTATTTTGTCATTGTTTTTATTGATGATATTTTGTTGTACTCTAAGACTAGGGAGGAGCATGAGGCGCACTTACGCATTATTTTGGGTTTGCTAAAGGAGAAGAAAATCTTTGCTAAATATTCTAAGTATGAGTTTTAGTTGTCTTCAGTGTCCTTTTTGGGGCACATGGTTTCTCGAGAGGGGGTTATAATAGACCCACAAAAGGTTAAAGTTGTTAAGAATTGGACTAGTCTAACTACTGTGATCATGATCTGAATATTTGTGAAGTTGCTGAGTTACTATCATAGGTTCATCGAAGGGTTTGCTTTTATTGTTTCATGCCTGACTCCTTTGAATCAAAAGGAAGTATCTTTTGTATGGACTGGCAAGTCTGAAAAAAGCTTCCAAAAGCTCAAGACTATTTTAACTTCAACTTTTATTCTTGCATTTGCCATTAAAAGTAAGCACTTCATGATATACTGTGATACTTCAAATTCTAGTTTGGCTTTTATGTTGACACGGGACATGGATATTGTTGTCTATGCTTCAAGGTAACTAATGAGAAGAATTATCCCATCTATGTTTTGGGATTGGCAGTGGTGTTGTTTACTCTTAAGATGCAGAGTCATTATTTATATAGGGTGAAGTATGAGGTATTCACTGATCATCGTAGCTTGCAATATATATTCACTTAGAGATACTTGAATCTAACATAGAGGGGGTGGATTGAACTACTCAAGGATTATTACATTTTTATTCGCTATCATTCGGGAAAGGCTAGTATGGTAACAAATGTGTTGAGCCTAAAGACAGATAGTATAGGTAGTTTGGCATACTTGGATATTTCTAGACATCCGTTGGCTAGGTAGGTCAAGACCTTAGCTAACACTTTTATGTGACTACACAAAGGACTTCTAGATACGACAAGGTCTACTTATCTAGATCAAATCAAAGATGAGAAGTTGAGGAAGATTTATGACAAAGTATTACAAGGTGAGGCCATGGAATCCATTCGTGATGATGAAGATGTGTTAGAATTAGAGGTCAAGTTTGTGTACCTCATATGCATGATTTGATTTTGACCATTCTTGTAGAGACACATAGTTTGAGGTACTCCATACATTTTAGTGAAACCAAGATATATTTTGACTTGAGACAATACTACTGGTGGCGCCATATTAAGTGGGATATTATGTATTTCGTGGCTAAGTTCCAGAACTGCCAACAGGTGAAGTATGAACATCAAAGAAACGGTGGTAATTTTTAGAGGGTGCCCATTCCTTCATAGAAGTGATAGTGTTTAACCATGGATTTTGTTGTTGCTTTTCCTAAAACCTTGAAAAAGATGATTTTATTTGGGTGATTATGAATAGATTGACTAAGTTTACACACTTTATTCTAGGTAACTCATAATGTAGGTAATCTGGCCAATGATTATGTTAAGGAGATTGTTCAACTGCATGGGATGCCCTTCTTTATATATGAGATAAAGGTACAAATTTACCTCTAACTTTTGGGAGAAATTTTTGGAAGATTTGGTTATTAGATTGGATTTGAATATAGCCTTTCATCCTCAAACTAACGGGCATTCAAACAAAAATCCAATCCTTGCAAGGCATGACTTGGGAATGTGTCATGGATTTTGGGAGTCCTTGAGACTATCTTATACCCTTATGTGAATTTGCTTACAACAGTAGTTATTATTTGAGAGCAGACATGGCTCTATTTGAAGCTTTATATGGAAGAAAGTGTAGTTCACCCATTGGGTAGTTTGATGCTATTGAGGTGAGGCCTTCAGGCACTGATTTATGGAAGGAGTCAATAGAGAAGGTTCACTTCATACAAGAGAAGCTAGTAGAATATTAAATTCGGTAAAAAGAGTATGTATATAGAAATATAGGAGATATGCATTTAAAGAACAGTAAGGATATGTTGCCCAAAGCTCATCCATGAAAGGTGTGATGCAATTTGGGAATAAGGGTAAGATTAGTCCATGGTACATTAAATAATTTAATATTTTAGAGGATGTGGGGCATGTGGTATATAGGTTGTCTTTACCTTCTAGTTTGCCGAGATTCCACCCCGTATTTAATGTTTTGATGCTCAAAACGTATTATGGAGATGGTGATTATATCATTCATTGGGACTCAGTGTTGCTATATGAGGACCTCTCTTATGAGGAGGAAATTATTTCCATTCTTGATAGGGATGTTCAAAAGTTTAGAACCAAAGTGATTTCATCCATAATCGTCCTATTGAGAAGGCAATTTGGGAGACTAAAGTGGGCATGCTGTCATGACCCGAACTGCGGCCCTGGCTGTGACGGACATCTCAAACCATGAAGGCCCGAGAGCCCTTCTAACTTGTAATCATATACACCATTCATATACAAATAAGGAAATGCAGAATTGTATAACGAAATAGAATCATGGTCATAAGTCTGAAATTAGTTCAACAATGAGGAATAAAATCCAATACCAACTAACCACATCTGAAAACTGTTTGCAAAATCTCTACTACATGATCAAATAATAACTGTCTGAAAACTGGTACAAGGCCTTCAGTAGACCAAAACCATAACTAATGATAAATGTCTGAAAGTAAATAGGCCTTCTGAAATATAGAAGGCTCACCAACTGGACTCTGCACTGTTGTCTGAAGAAATTTATTGCTTATTAGGACCCCTAGATTGTGCCTTAGAACCTGGAAGGTAGGGGGTCAGTATAGTTGTACTGGTACGCGAAGAAATCCAAAATAATGTGTTTATAAGTATAAAGTAGATGAGAGCAATTTATCAAAACATCATGCATAAAATAGTTTCGAAATTCATGAGCACCATTTTGATAATCATCAAATATTCTTGTCAAACATTTTTGATCTATGTGTTACTTCTGAGTTAGGTTGAACTCCCCTACAAGTCTGATATTCCACGGGCTATATGGAATCCGCTATTGACTTAGTGGGGAAGCCCCCAACCCAAGTGTGCCTCAAGGGTTGAAATGTCTGAGTCTGATACGCCACAGGGCACTAGGTCAGCGTATAATAATATACCCGGATCGGCAAATCACGGTTTTAGGCAATGAGTTGTCTGAACTCGTGCCTTCTTAGAGGAACCACCAAACATCTCTTTATGCCCATTTTTAGCCTTTTTTGAACATGTACCATTCTGAACCTCTAAATCATGAAAGTCTGACAAAGTCTGTTTTCTATATCAGTCTGTGTCTGTTATGGTATTTTTCTGATTTGATAGCGTCATACCAAGACTTGCAAGTCATGTTTTCTGAGCCATAATGTATTAAGCATGATCTTTCATTAAAACACAGTTCAGACCATCCAAGCATGCAAATAGTATAAGAGATTTCATATTCCGAAAACTATACGAAAATTCTTATTCTTTCAATAAACATGGGGTGGTCATGCAATCTTTAACCAACCATGCAACTCTTTTCACTATACAATTATATCCAACATATATCAACCATAATCCACTAATAACATTTTTCAAGGCATTTCATATAATGCTTTTCAAGATGCATTCAAAACAATCCATAGCATATGATAAGTAAAGAAAAATCATGACAAGAGAGGGATTTTACATGAGTCATGCTCTCAATTCAATCATCAACCTTAAAACACATGCTTACATATATATATATATATATATATATATATATATATATATATAGTTTCGAATCAATTTTTTGGGGGGAAGGCCTAAAGACCAAAGCAATATCATTAAGGCTTCTAAAACATGAATGTATTCATAAATCCAAAACCCTTTTCTTAAAATCATGATTTCTATGCCCATGAGATTTTAGAAAAACCCCGCGTACCTCAAATTAGGAATTTGATGAAAGATTCGTGAAGCTTACGGTTTGAGGATTCCAAATCTTCAATCAATTTTCATAACCCACGGTGGAATTTTGAGTTATTTGAAATTCTAGTCTGAAACCCCAGAGAGTATTCTTGTGGATTTTTTATGAAAATATCAGTAATATGGTATTTTGGGATTGAAATCCCGTGTTTAAGATGATAAGGGGGTGGAAAATACCCAATATACCCTTAATGAGACGGAGTTTAAAATGCTAAAATTTCCAAGTGCGTACAGCAGAGCATGCGTCGCATGCTCTAGTCCGCCGTACTGAAGCGTGCGTCGTATGCTACATCGCATGGTGCCAGGGGTGGAATAAACTATGCGATGCATGCAAATCGCATGATGTCATTGTTTTAGGCATACAAATGTGCCCTAAACGTGGTCTAAAAATCTCGAAACTCACCCATTATGTACTGTCGACTTGCCCCATAGTGAATCAACAAAGATATCAAGAAACAAAGGTTGGAAAGGTCGTCAAAAAAATCCACAAAGATTGGAAGCTCAAAATGAGACTAAGTCTCTTTAACACTTAGAAAAAAATTTCTAGTCTTTCAACTCTATGAGAATACTACTAGGAGCTAACACATGCACGACTTTTTACGGGGTGTTACACATGCGCATACATTATCCTCAATTGTTCATTAATTCAGGCAATTTTTGCTTATTTTCCCCTCTTATTTTCTTATTGTCATTTGGGGATGAAAGATTGTTTAATTGGTACCTAATGTAATATTTCATCCTATTGTTTTTGCATTCATTATAGTGTAAGAGTTAGGTAGAGTTTTTCCTGGGATGGAGTTATGAAAATTTTAGGCTAGGGTGAATTTAGGTGAAATATGAGTGACATGTGGTGTAAAGACCTTTAATTTCTTGTGGTGGTTTGTATGTTGGATATATATGTATGGTGTGATGTATAAGGATTTTATTGATCTATAGAAACTTATGGAATAAAATATGCTTGTATAGAACTCTGATTATAGTGTTTTCCATGATAGCATAAACCCATGTTGTGGAATAAATAGAGTCTTTATTATATAAAAGGGAAATGTAAATTACTCTCAAGATACTGTTTAGGCTCCATTGTAGTGCCCCAAGGGCTACTATAGCCGGACCACTATTATAGTCCATAACTTATGCGAAAGACCAGTATAGCTGGTGGGAGGCTGCTATAGCAGATGTCAAACAATTTAATTGCCTAGTTATGAGTTTTGACATTATTTTCTCCCACACTTGCAAAAATCATCCTATGACTATGTGAGGCAATTTTCTCCAATTTTGGGAATTTTTCATCATTCAGGAAAGATTATTCCACTAGTCTTTCATAGATTAACTCCTTTAATCACTTGAATCATGATGTCAGGAAGAAATTCTTTAGTTATGCCCTAAAATGATAAAAGAAAGAGAATTTCCCTTGGGAAGGCTTAAAATCAATTGTAAATAATTTTAGATTTGAATGAAGAATTCTTCTTCTTTAACATAAGTTATGAGGAAATTGGGTGGATTAATGGGTGAAAATCTAAACTGGTGGTTTAGGCTATGAACTAGGTTAAAAACCTATGGGTTTTAGTTAAAGTTACTAATTAATCCTTATTTGATATTTTTAGATCGGGAAAAGTCAGAAAAGGCAAGAAAAACATAAAACTTTGGCAAATTAGAGCATTTCAGGCTTGCGTTTGAGGTAGATTATGATTTGAAATATAGTTCTAGACATTATTTTTATTTTTGCGCATATCCATGAGTTTAATAATTGTGAATTGACCTCTGGACATACTTATGATTGGTGAATTGGCTTGGATAATTAATTTTATTCATATAAATGATGAATCTTGAATTTTACTACGTGTTTAGATACAATGTGTTATGGAATATTTAGTTCACTTTAATATACTATTATTATTGACATTGGTTGAGATGCTCACGTACTGGGATATCCAGAGAGTCGGGTAATAGGCCTGTACGTATTGCATATAGCTTGATATTTTGAGTGTTAGATACCACCCTGATATAGTACATTGACAAAGTGACAAGGCCAATACCCATACCAGGGATTGGCCGTGTCGGATATCTCAAGTCCAACAAGGAATGGAGACCACCCCTAATACCCAAACCATTGACCACCTTTCACCCCATATCAGATGAATTCCAAACATATAACAAGATAAGATAATGTTACTTTAAAAACATTATAGTAAGTCTATAACTAAACTGAAACCCACAACCAAACAACAAATACCAATCCCAATCCCAATCCCAATACCAATGCTACTACTACTACCGATACCGCCCATGCCCATAGTAGTCAACAAAGCCTCTAATTAGAAACAAAGAATATCCAGTCGGGAAATCCCCCGACCATAGCCAAAACTAAAACCAAAGAAATAATAATGACATAAAGAAATCCACAACATAAAATTGGATTTTTCGGAGTATGGAACCTCACCACTTCAGTCTGACTCAAAAGTTATCCCCCGAATCACCAAGTCACTGAGTAGGAGGAGTAAAAGTATGGTTGACTTCTGCATCACGTAGGATATAAAGCCCGAAGACGGTTAGCAGGGTGAACGCTAGCATGAAACTCAGGGATAAGGATAAAGTAATGCCACCAATTCAAAACCAAATCAAACCAATGCAAATGACCATATACAATTACATATATACATATATATCATGCCGGGATAGGGAACAAGGCATAAAATATATGTTAAAACTTTAACCTGGATTGTGTAGCTTTACCATCATAAGTCTACCCATACGCTATATGGGTCCAATGTTACCCCATGAACGATCCCCGGTGCGTGTAGCCGCACGAACCGGAGATATCATAGATGGCCAGGGATTCCCTTATACCCTTTTCCTTCTATGATACATATGTATGTGTATACGCTTGGGGAATTTCCTTGTACCCCACAAGCACACGATCATCAAGACCAACCCCCATGTCAGCAAACATGAGTTTCCAGTGTCCGTCCTTCGGACTCACACCTTTACGGCTAGTGATCACAACCCTCATTATTGCCTAATTAAAACATTTAACACATAACCAAACCACCAATTCCAGAAGTCAATTATTAAGGCATTATTAAGTGGTATTGTCATACCGACTATAGCTTGCAAGCAATGTCATTAGCCAAAACTTAGGGGATTCCCATATACCCCGCAAACTCAATTATTAAAATCACTTGGGGGATTCCTGTGTACTACACAATGTTTTCATTATAAATTCACTTGAGGAATTCCCGTGTACCCAACAAGTTTTCAAAGTCAACCTTATCCATTTAACCATTTATACCATGCATTGTTTTAAAATATAACTCAAGCCAAGTGATAATGCACAAACCAAAATCAATTATGCAAGTGGGTTGAGTTTATTACCAATTTCCATGACAACAATTAATTTGAGGATTCCATTGTACCCCTATTTTCATCAACCATTCCCATGTACCCCAATGCATTTACCAAACATCTATTTAAGCACAATGGTTTCATAAATATCATGGAAGAAATATTTAAACAATTTTCTTTAAAAATCCTCAACCCATAGTTCAAAACCTAACATCAATATTCCTTGAATAATACTTTAAATAACACGCTTTTACGAAATTGACAATGAGAGAAGAGTAACAGGCCTTAAATACAGAGAAATTTAGGCGAGATAGCACCCTTAGAACCCTAGATGACCACTTTCTTTGAAACCCTAGCCTTAACTTGAACAGAGAGTTTTGAGAGAGCATTTGGGAGTATTTTATTGGGAATGATGTGATAATAAAGTCCCAAGGAATTTCTTAAGTCGTGGGTTCCAAGGGGTTAAAAGAGGAAATGCCCAAAGTGCCCTCAACTTAAAAATTTAAAAAGTGTCGCCTTTGATTACAGGTCAACCATCGACTCATAATCACAACATAAGACTCGTGACCATGAGTTGTAACTAGACAGTGACCAAGGCCCCCATGTATTGTCAACCTTATAACTCAACAATCCAACTAGTAACTAGACCATACGACTCAAAAGGTCCAGTCGTAGTCAACACAGATCTCAAATAGTATAGAGACTGGACATCCTACGATTTCACCTTATGACTAGTGACATATCCTTACGACTCTTAGTGAGCCACTCATACTAAGAGAAGATTCAAGCCATAAACTTATTGATTTGGTTAAGCTTTGTCCTAATGACTCATCACGAGTCTTTACGACTCATTCCCAAAGTTGTACCAAGACAGAAACTCAAACACCCTCCACTGGACCCTTACGACTAGGGTTACCTGACTGGTCAAGACACCATAAAACTCGTATGATGAGTCATAACCATAACAGTGAGCTCAAAGCTCAAGAAATTTCTAATGCCAAAATTCAGGGTGTTTTAATTCTCCCTCAGGATCATTCGTCCTAGACTGATGGGACAACGTATTGACTAGTATGATTAAACCCCAAACATCTCTACTCTTACCTTTAAGATAGAAAAAAGAATACCAAGGAATTCACAATCTTCCTTTAACATAGAAAAAAAACAAAGATGTTAAGAATAATACATACCTAAAACACGATTTTTCGAAATAGGGAATAGGATTGAATGCTTGGACTTCATGTCCTCTTAGGTTTCCTAAGTAACCTCTTCAACCTTGTGGTTCCTCCATAGAACCTTTACCAAAGCAACATTCTTATTCCGTAATCGATAAACTTATCGATCCAAGATTTCAACTAAGACCTCAGTCAGAAATACCCATCTCCTCCCAGGGAACAACCATCGAAGGATCACCCACGCACTTTCTAGACATCAAATTATGGAACACCGGGTGAATAGAGATCAAGCTAGAAGGCAACTCAAACTCATATGTAACACTATCAACCCTCCTCAAGACCAAGTATGGGATAATATATCGAGGACTGAGCTTTCTCTTCTTCCCAAATTTCATTACTTCCTTCATGGGAGACACCTTCAAGGATACCCTAGCCACAACCTCAAACTCTAACTTCCTATGGATTACATCTGTATAGGACATTTGGTAATTTAGGTAGCTTTAAGCCTATCCCGAATTATCTTCATCTTCTTCATGGCTTGGTGAACTAAATTCGGGACAAATATATCCACCTCACCAACCTCGAACCACCCAATAGGAGACCTACACCTTCTACTAAAAAAAGCCTTAGATGGGGCCCTCCCAATACTAGAGCGGTAGCTATTATTATACACAAACTCTATTATAAGAAAATGCTAAACCCAACTACCACCATAGTCAATTACGCAAGCTCGAAGCATATCCTTTAATGTCAGAATAATTTCTTTTGCTTGCCCGTCCGACTACAAATGGAAAGTTTTACTAAGGTTCATTTTAGTTCCCAAACCTTTCTTAAAAAAACACCAAAAGTGCTACAAAAATTGTGTACCACTAACCCTACTTGGTGGGAATATACTAGGTATGTTATTGTTGTTGTTGTTTGATCTGAAATGATAGAAATGGGCACCCCATGCAATTTCACAATTTTCTTAATGAACAACCTTGCATAATACTCTGCTTAAAAATTAGTCCTCACTTGCAAGAAGTGAGTAGACTTTGTCATCCTATCCACGATGAGCCAAATCAAATCAAACTTGTTCTGAGACTGAGGAAGACTGATAATGAAATCCTTATTGATCACTTCCCAATTCCACACAGGCAACTCAACTTCTTAATACAATCTTCTGGACCTCAAGTGCTCAACTTTCACTTGATGACACACCATGCACCTTGCCATAAAACTAGCCACACCTGTTTCATATTTTTCCACTAATAAATATCCTTAAGGTCATGATACATTTTTGTCAAATCAGAATGGACAATATATCGCAACTCATGAGCCTCAGCCAAGATCCTTTGTCACAAACCATTTATGCCTGAACATATAGTCTTCCTTAGTACCTCAAGACATTATAATACCTCATGTCTGGGAAATTTTATGTAATATAAGACTTCTCTTTTAAATCATACCTATTTCATAAAAATGGTATGATGTATTCATATGCAAGACAGTATGGTAGGGTAAACTTTCTATTATGGATACGACTTTACCCCTAGAAGTTGTTAAGTAAGTAAGAGAGGTATGATGGTAAGTCGTATGTTCATTAGTGTAATCTTCCTAAGGTTCTATCTAATATACGAGTAAGGGATTAAGAGTTGTATAAAGATGATACTAGTCATTAGTGGAACTCGTATATTAACAAGTGTATGTCCTCTTGAGTTTGCTAAGCATACGAGCTGAGGAGCTAAGTCGTATCTTACCATACGAGTCGTATGGTAAAGTAGTAAAGACTGACGAATTTTTTTTATGAAGTTTAGCTAAGGACTTTTTAATATTTTCATCTCTTATAACTTCCTATCCATAACCTATAACCCTCAAAGATGGGTTATTTTCCTACTCTTTCCAATCAAATAACAACGCTTATATTCCCTCATCTTCAAGGACATCAAGATTAGGAATTTTCTCAAAAGTTTATACTTCAAGCAGTGGTGAACCCAGGATTTAAGGATAGTAGGTGCTTAAAAAATTTTAAAACTGAAAAGAATAAAAAATCACCTCAACAAGGTTCAAATCCAGGTAATCCCTTCTAGTAGAGAACCTTAAAGTCAACCTAAATGCCAATGCATCTAACCAACTTTTTTTTTTCAGCAGGTGCTTTTATATATTATATACCTATTTTTGAATATTTTCAATGTAATTTTACCTATTTCACATCGTGTTTAATGGGTGCTGAAGCACCCCAAAAATGAATGTTGGTACGCCCCTGCCTTCAAGTCCCAAGATTCATACTTTCTTCACAAATCAAGAAACTTGAGGTATGTGGGATTTATGAACAAGGGTATTCTTTCATCCTTTTTCTCAAAGTGCATGGTTTTAGAATTCAATTTACTTATTTTGAATTAAGGTTCATACCCAAATAGCCATATTCTTGAATTATGATATTACCATGAGATTGGAAGCTTGAAGTGTATCAAGATTTACATTATTCATGTTTTGAGTTATAAAATTCATATTGTGATTTAAATTTCATTATCTTGGCTGAGATATTGTTGAAAATTTCAAGATGATTATTTAGCATAAAGTTTTTTATGAGTTTCTATGAATTAAAGCATAAATTCTAATTTCTAAGTACAATTATTGAGTTTACAAGAAGATTTGGTTATTAAGATCCATTGATATATTTTATGACATAATTTAAAGTAAATATTGATCTTTTGATCCTAAGATAAGATATGAAATCCACAATTGTTCATCCTGATTATGATTTAAAGAAATAGAAGCATAACTGATTTTTAGTCAATAAGCCCTTATGCTATTTTAAGGTGAATTTCTTAAGTATTAGTACATACATATTTTAGGAGTAATATTTAGCACTGAGAAGAGAATGTGGATGAGCGTATCCCAAATTCCTAGAAACTTGAGCCACCATAGGTTAAGCTTTTCCCCAATATGGGATGAAGTTCAGTGATGACTTAAGATAAGGTTCTATTCCGATGGCAAAGATAGGACAACTCTCCCTAATATGGGTAAGACGTTGGACTCCATGGTAGATTACATGGTTTATGTAGGTTAGAAGAATATCCCAAAGAAAGAATAAAAGTAAAGCTTTTAGAAACTAAGTGTTATGGCTCCCAAAGTTTATTATTATACTTTATATTTCATATTTATGATCTTGCAGTCTTTGTTTTATACAAGTTCAAGGTGAGTCATTTACATTTAGCATGCATTATCAGAAAGTCTAAATGCATATTCAATTACTATTTTACTTATAGATTCACCCCCAGCATACTCAGTACATTCTAAAATTACTGACCCACATATACGTCTATGTGCTACATTGTATTATAATGTAGGTTCTGGTGCTCATTTCCAATAGCACGATTGATCATGGGCATTATAACCTACAACCCTACTTTGGTGAGTCCTCATAGTTCGAGGACCTTGTTCATTAGACTTCTGTTCAGAGATGTAAGTATTTTAGTTATTTGATTTTGAGTTATGTTTGGGTCAGCAGGGGTCTGTCCCAGTGGCTCTCTATTTATAGTAGAGCCTTGTCAGACTATTAATGTTTTGATTTCAAGGTGTTTGTTTAAGACATCCAAGTAACAAACTCTCTATAAAGATATGAAATCATTTATCTTCAATCCATATTCATGTCATTCTCTTTTCTTATAAGTTTCAAGGTAAGTAGGCATTATGGGCTAGCACGGGACTATTAATAGTCTTAAGCACCGTGTGACATCTAGGGGTACTTCCAGGTCATTACAAACTTGGTATCAGAGCCTAAGGTTTTAAAGAGTCTTAGGGAGTCATACAAGCCACATTACGTAGAGTATTGATCATAGATGTGAAGCGCACCATATTTATTATCAAAAAGCTACAAAACGAGTTAGGAATCATCATTTCTTTCATGATCTATTGTGCTTATAGTTGTCTCTATCATCCTTAACTCATGTTATTACATGACAGAATATGCCTCCTTGCCAAGCCAAAACACGTAAAAATGGTGATCAACCACCCCTGTGCACCGATCCTCTAAATGGATTGTATCTCATACTGAATTTTGGGCTTCTTTTCAATCATTGGCCCAAGTCATGATGCCAATGTTCAGGGAAAACCAACAGGCAACAATTTTACTTTAGAAAAATGATAATTTAGCTACAACTAGGATTCGATATTTTATGAGAATGAATCCATCTGAGTTCCATGGGTCAAAAGTGGATGAGGATCCTCAGTCTTTGTTGATGGGGTGAGAAAGATTACCTAGATTATGCATGTTACTAAAGAGGAGAGTGTAGAGTTGACATCCTATAGGTTGAAGGATATTGCCTATTATTGGGTTGTTATATGCAAGGAGGTAGAGGTGAGAATGCAGCTCCTAGAGACGACAGGTATTTTAAAATGCTTTTCTGTAAAGGTTCTTTCCACATGAGATGAAGAAATCTAAGGTGGATGATTTCATGAACCTGAGGTAGGTCTCTATGATATTAAAAGAGTATTGCCTTAAGTTCATTGGATTTTCCAAGTATGCTCCTGAGTTGTTCTCCGACTCTAGAGCTTGTATGAGTAAGTTTGTTCCTGGGTGTCTGATTTGGTAATTATGAAGTGCAAAACTGCCATGCTGATAGGGGATATGGATATTTCTTGGTTGATGACCCATGTTCAACAGATTGAGGTAGAAAAGTTGAAGAAAAGAGAGAAGAGAAATAAGATGGCTAGGACTGGACAGTTTGAGTATAGTTAGCCAAGGTTTGGAGGGGGAGATGTTAGCAGTTTTAGGTCCATTCATCAGTATATACACCATCTTCAGCTAGTACCCTAGCACCCAGGGCAATACAGGAGAAGTGGGGCAGGACTTCAAATTCCAGGTCTCGAAATAGTGTAGTCGGGAAGCCTAGTTACCCAACATATGCAAAGTATGGCAAGACCCATCCTGGTGAATGTTTAACGGGAAAAAAAGGTTTCTATAGTTGTGGGAAGTTAGGTCACAAGGTTAAGGAGTGTTTGTATTCTAAGTAGGAAAGAAGATATGTTCATCCTCAGACTTAGGTTACTAATGCACCAGCTCAGCCAGGTTGCCCAGTTCCTCTACAAGGTGCATCATCTAGTGTCGGTGGCGGTCAACACTAGAATTGCTTCCATGCTTTACCATCCTATCAGGAGCAGGAGACCTCACCAGATTTTGTCACCAGTATGCTTCGTGCCTTTTACTTTGATGTATATATGCTTTTAGACTTGGGATCAAATCTCTCTTATATAACTCCCTTAGTTGCTGTGAATTTTGGGGTAGGCCCTGAAAATCTCTCTGATCCTTTCTTAGTATTCACCTCAGTGGGTGAGTCAGTTGTTGTAAGACAGGTCTATAAGAAGTATCCTATCACTGTTATCCATAAAATCATATTAGCAGACCTAATAAAGTTAGATATGGTAGTTTTTGATGTTATTCTAGACATGGATTGGCTCCATTCATGCTATGCATCAATATATTGTTGCACCCACATGGTGAAGTTTCAATTTCCTGATGAGGCCATTTTTGAGTGGAAGGGTGGTTCCGTGTCTTCCTAAGCTCGTTTAATCTCTTATATTAAGGTCAGAAAGTTAATATCAAAAGGGTGCATCTATCATTTAGTTTGAGTCAAAGATACTAAGTTTGAAGATCCAACACGTTTAGTCAGTCTATGTAGTCAATGAGTTTCCCGAGGTTTTCCCTAAAGATTTTCTAGGGGTACCTCTAGATAGAGAAATTGAATTTGGTAGTGATCTTCTCCCTGTCACTCATCCCACCTCTACCCCTTCATATCATATGGCTCCGGTCGAGCTTTAGGAGTTAAAAAAGAAGCTTAAAGACCTCTTAGATAAAGGTTTTATAAGACCTAGTTCTTCTCCATGGGATGCTCCAATCTTGTTCATGCGCAAAAAAGATGGTTCTCTCAAAATGTGTATAGGTTATAGACAGTTAAACAAGGTTACCATCAAGAACAAGTATCCAAATCCTAGAATTGATGATTTGTTTGCCCAGCTTTAGGGTGCCAGGTGGTTCTCCAGGATTGACCTTAGATCAAAATATCATCAGTTATAAGTCTGGGAGCAGGATATTTTGAAGACAGCTTTTCGAACAAGGTATGGCCATTTTGAGTTTGTGGTTATGTCATTTGTACTAACAAATTCCCCTGCATCCTTTATGGATTAGATGAACAGGATCTTCAAGAAGTACATGGATATATTTGTCATTGCCTTTAATTATGACATACTGGTGTATTCTAAAAGTGAGGAAGAGTATGCGGACCATATGAGAATAGCACTGCATACCCTCAAGGATCGTAAATTATATCCAAAGTTTGGAAAATGTGAGTTTTGGTTGGAATGTGTTACCTTCTTAGGGCATGTCATTTCAGGGGCTGGTATTCATGAAGAGCCACAGAAAACTAATGTAGTGAAGCACTGGCCAAGACCCATCACACCATCCGATATTTGGAGCTTTATAGGATTGGCTGGTATTATAGAAGATTTATAAACGGATTCTCCTCTATAGCCACACCATTGATTAAGTTGACCCAAAATAAAGTAAAGTTCATATGGTCGGATAAGTGTGAGAAGAGTTCCCAAGAGTTAAGGGATAGACTTACTTCGGCACCAGTGTTAGCATTACCGAAAGGGTTAGACGAATTCGTAGTGTATTATGATGCTTTCAGAGTTGGGTTAGGCTATGTGATAATGCAGAATTGAAGATTAATATCTTATGACTCATGGTAACTTAAGGATCATGAAAAGAATTACCCAACTCACAATTTTGAGTTAGCTGTTGTGGTCTTTGCTTTAAAAATTTAGGGGCACTACCTTTATGGTGTGCATGTTGATGTTTTCACTGACCATAAGAGTCTTTAGTATGTATTTTCTCAAAAGGATCAGAATTTTCATTAGACAAGGTGGTTGGAGTTGTTAAAAGATTATGAAATGAATGTTCTCTATCATCCGGGTAAGTCCAACGTAGTGGCAGGCGCACTAAGTAGTCTGTTTATAGGTAGTGTGTCTCATGTGAAGAAGGAAGAGCAGGAGTTGGCTAAAGAAGTGCATAGGTTGGATCGTTGGGGAGTATATTTGCTCGACACTGATGATGGGGGAGTAGTAGTCTAGAACGGGTCGGAATCATATTTGGAAGTGGAAGTGAAGAAGAAGCAGCGGAAGGACCCCATACTTGGCCAGATACTAGAAACACTTCAGCAACAGAAGGTTGAGGTTTTCTCCCAAGGGGGATATGGTGTACTTTGTTATCAAGGAAGACTTTGTGTTCCTAATGTAGATGGGTTGAGGGGAAGGATACTAGCTGAGGCCTATGGTTTGAGATACTCCATTCATTCGGGTACTACTAAGGTGTACCATGACCTATGAGAAATATATTGGTACAATGGTATTGAGAGAGACATAGCTAGGTTTGTAGCCATGTGTGCAAATTGTCTGCAAGTTAAAGTTGAACACCAAAGACCGGGTGGTATATTGCAAGAGATTAGTATCCATACTTAGAAGTGGGAAGTAGTGAACATAGATTTCATCATAGGGTTACCTCGTACAAGATGTCAGCATGACTCGATACGGGTTATAGTAGATCAAATGACTAAGTCATCCTATTTCCTACCGATCAAGACTTCAGACACCGCAGATAATTATGCCAGAATATATATCCAGGAGTTATTAAGGCTTCATGGGATACCCTCATCCATCATTTCAGATAGAGGCACTCTATTTACTTCATAGTTTTTGCAGACTTTCTTTAGGGTTCTTGGTACAAAGGTTAAGCTTAGTGCTGCATTTCATTCGCAGACCGATAGTCTTCTGAGCGTATAATTTAGACATTAGAAGACATGTTGAGAGCATGTATCCTAGGCATTAAAGAGAGCTGGGATGACCACCTACCCTTGATTGAGTTTTCTTACAATAATAGTTATCATGCTAGTAATCAGATGGCTCCATTTGAAGCATTGTATGGGCATAGGTGCATGTGACCTATAGGCTAGTTCGAGATTGGTGAAACAACTTTGATTGGGCCAGATTCTGTTCTTGAATCAATGGAAGAGTTTCAGTTGAGTCGTGGGTATAGGACACTTCTTAACCACTGCAACTTTCTGTTGATCTACCAGATCCCTTCACTAGATATGACTTGTCCCAGAAAAGTGACAGTATTCAACCAGAATTCACATTTTGAAAATTTACCATAAAACTGCTGATCTTTCAATGTCTGCAATACAATGTGGAGGTGATCGGTGTGATACACATCTCTCTTAGAGTACACCAAAATATCGTTTATACATACAATGACAAATAATTCCAGAAACTGACGAAAGACTCTATTCATTAAGTCTATGAATGCCACCAGGGAATTAGTCAACCCAACAGACATGACCAAGAACTCGAAATGCCCATACCGGGTATGGAAGACAGTCTTAGGTATATCCGCCTCCCTAATTTTGTTGATGATACCCAGACCGAAGATCAATCTTGGAGAAAAACTTAGCACCCTAAAGCTGATCAAGCAAATAATCTATCCTTGGAAGAGGGTATTTATTCTTTACCGTTACTTTATTCAATTGCCGGTAATCAATACTCATCTGAAGGGAACCATGCTTTTTGCACACGAACAAAATAATTGCACCCCACGAAGACTCACTTGGATAGATAAAACCTTTGTCTAACAGATCATATAGTTGCTCTTTAAGCTTCTTTAACTCAGCTGGAACTATTTTATACAGGGTGAACAGAAATAGGACGAGTGTCAGACTCTAAGATATGATATGAACCTTCCCTTAGGATCTAGGGAACCACCTTCCCACTCAATAACCATCTCATTAGGGAATTTAAAGACAACCTTATGGGTATGATAGTCTAGAGAATCATAGTATGAGTACAACAAATCCATCCCAAACATGACATCAAAATCAACCATCTTTAATTCAAAAAAATCTACCAAAGTCTCCCGACCACCCATAGATACCATACAACCCTTATAGACTCTTTTAGCCACCACAGAGTCACCCATCGGGGTAGAAACAGAAAAAGGGTTCGAAATACACTCTAGATCAAAATTGAAATGCACAACAATAAATCGGGTCACATAAGAAAGAGTGGACCCCAAATAAAGTAAATAGTACACATCCTAGGAAAAGTGTTTCAACATACTATTAATAACATTAGGCAATACCTTAGACTCCTGGTGGGTAGTGAAAGCATATAGTTGGTTTCCACCAGTTTCGGAGCCAGATGGGGCACTCTTTGGACCGGAGTTGATGAAGAGTAAACAGGAACCTTGTCTTCCCTAGAAGCAACCTTATCCATGGGATAGTTTCTAAGCATATGCCCCTGGCTGACTATAATTAAAGCATTTTTCCCTACCCTCATCACAAAAATCCAGATGTAATCGACCATAAAATCTGCAGGAAGGATATGATGGAGCTGATTGGGCCCTACTAGAATAACATTGGGCACCTTATGCACTCGAACTATTGTCATTCTGAAAATGCTTGTCTCCAGATGAATTTAGCTAGGGAGAACTAGCCTCGAGTAAGACCTAGAATTTCCCCATGTCCTCTTAGACCACTTTCCACCATCCCTGCCACTTTGTTGCGTACCTCCACCCTGCTTAGAAGCTAAACTTCTTGCTCTGCCTCTTCCCTATCTCTGCCTGCTTCTTTTTTTCTTCCTCAACCCACTGCATATACATAATCAACCTGGAAATATCTGTGTCCTTGTTTAAAAAGGCAACCTTACTCTCCAAAGTCAAGTCTTAGGATAACCCAGAAGCAAACTTCCTTATTTTATTCCTGATGCTAGACACCAATTCCGGAGCATACCGAGATAACTGGTGAAACTTCAAGGCATACTCCTTGACTGACATTTTGCCCTAATTTAGGTTCATAAATTCTTCCACATTTGCCTTCCTCAGCTCTTAAGGAAAGAAGCAGTCCAGGAAAGTACTAGAAAAATCATCCCACTGGGTTGACTCAACATTGTCACCCCTTGACTGGTCCAATTCCTTGTACCACTAATGTTCCACATATTTCAATTGATTAACGACGAACTTTACGCCCTCCACATTGGTGGCATGCATCACATGGAAACTCTTTTCTATCTCATCAAAGAAACTTTGAGGATACTCCTTGACTAGTGAAGAATGGAGAGTTCAACCTCATAAACTGTCCAATATTTGTGGCCTCAGAAGACGGAGTAACAGTAGCATCACGCTCAGACTAAGAAGCTACCAACTGCACTACCATATGAATAGACTGGTGAAACTCAGCATTCGCCACATCAGCCTGAAGAGCTTGAGAAGGACTGGAGGGGATCGGTAGAACTACAGAAGGGCAAATAGGAACTGGACCCTAAGAACGGGTCTAGACCTTATAAGTAAGGCGGATCCCATCAATGTTGTCCTCGGGTGGGATAAAGGAGTTTTTGTGAGCTTTAGACCATTTGGGAGGCATGATATAAAAATCAAACAAACAAAAATTAGAGGAGATTTTAGGACCTTAGACTTTACAGCCCAAAAATAAAACACAAGAAAGAGAAACATTCCTAAATGCCTTTTAGCCTCTCCTTTATGAGTGTGGTGCGCTACATATCCTTAAAAGATACTCTACTCGACACGACTTTGTGGACACCCAATTGACCATAAACCTAGATATCTGATACCAATATGACATGACCCGAACCAGGGACTGGCCATGTCGGGTATCTCAAGTCCAACCAGAATCGGAGACCATCCCCAATACCTAAACCATTGGCCACCCTTCACCCAATATCAAATGAATTCCGAATATATAACTAGATAAGTTAATATTACTTTGAAGATGTTGTAGTAAGTTTATAACCAAACCATAATCCACAATCAAACAACCAACCAGTACCAATACCAATGCTACTACCAATACCGACATTGCCCATGCCCATAGTAGTCCAACAAAGCCTTTAAGTAGAACCAAAGAATATCCAGTCAGGACATGCCATTAAACATAGACAAAACCAAAACCAAGGAAATAATAATGACATAAAGAAATCCGCAGCATAAAATGAGGTCTTCTGGAGTATGGAAGTTCACCACTTTAGTCTGACTCAAAACCACTCCCCGAATAGCCAAGTCACTGGGCAGAAGGAGTGGAAGTATGGATGATTACTGCATTGCATGGGGATACAACATCCGAAGATGATTATCAAGGTAAACACTAGCATGTAACTCAGGGATAAGGATAAATTAATGCCATCAATTCAAAACTAAATCAAACCAATGCAAATAACCATACACAATTACATATATATATATATATCATGACCGGATAGGGAAAAAGGCTTAGCATGTAGTTTAGAACCTTAACCTAAATTGTGTAGCTTTAGCATCATAAGTTTTCCCATGGGCTATATAGGTACAGTATTACCCCCTGAACGGGCCCTAGTGCGTGTAGCCGTACAAACTAGAGATATTATAGATGCCCGAGGATTTCTTTGTACCCTTCGCCTTTTATGATACATATATATGTGGATAGGCTTTGGGTATTTCCTTGTACCCTATATGTACACGGTTATTAAGACCAACTCTCATATCGAAAAAATTGAGTATCCAGTGTCCGTTCTTCGAACTCACACCTTTGCGGCTAGCTATCACAACCCTCATTATTACCTAATTAAAATATTTAACACATAACCAAACCACCAATTAAAGTAGTCAATTATTAAACTATTATTAAGTGGATCGTCATACCGACTATAACTTGCAAGAAATGTCATTAGCCTACATTTAGCGGATTCTCATGTACCCTACAAACTCTATTATTAAAATCACTTGGGGGATTTCTATATACCCCACAAGGTTTTCAAAGTCATCCTTATCCATTTAACCATTTATACGATGCATTAGTTTCAAGAGATAAGCCAAGCCAAGTGATAATGCACAAACCAAAATCAATTATGCAAGTGAGTTGACTTTATTACCAATTTCCATGCAAAACAATCAATTTGAGAATTTGATTGTACCCCTATTTCTATACACCATTCCCATGAACCTCAATGCATTTATCAAACACCAGTTAAAGCACAATGGTTTCATAAATATCATGGAAGAAACATTTAAACAATTTGCATTAAAAACTCTCAATCCATAGTTTAAAACCCAACATCAATATTCCATGAATAATACTGTAAATAACATGTTTTTATGAAATTGATGATGAAAGAAGAGTAATATGCTTGAAATACAGAGAAATTTTGGAGAGATAGCACCCTTAGAACCCTAGATGACAACTTTCTTTAAACCCTAGCCTTAATTTGAATAAACAGTTTTATGAGAGAATTTAAGAGTATTTTATTGGGAATGATATGATAATAAAGTAACAAATATGGTTTTTAGTCGTGGGGTCTAAGGGGTTAAAGTGGGAAATAATCAAAGTACCCTCAACTTAAAAGCTGAAAAAGTATTGCCTTTGACTATGAGGTAACCATCAACTCAAAACTATAACATAAAACCAGGATCACAAGTCATAATCAAGACACTGTTAAAGTTACCACTCAACCACCCAACTCGTAACCAGACAATACGACTCGTAAGGTCCAGTCGTATGCAACACAAAACTCAAATGGGTTAGACACTAGACATCTTACGATTTTACCTCACAACTCATAACATATTCTTATGGATCTTAGTGAGCCACTCATACTCAGAGCAGAGTCAATCCATAACCTTATTGATTTGGATAAGGTTTGTCCTAGCGACTCGTCACGAGTCCTTACGACTCATGTCCCCAAGTCATAACCAAGATAAAAACCCAAACACTCTCCAAAGAACACCTTACGACTAAGGCCACTTAACCTGTCAAGATACCATATGACTCGTATGATGAGTCGTAACAAGGATAATAAGCTAAAGGCTCAAGAAATTTTCAAGGCCAAAATCCGGGGTATTTCACTAAGCTCATCCCTACAGGTCATGTTTAATAAGCATATAAGACTTTATGGTATACACTTTTATGATCTGGTTGATAGTCATGATGCATTGTTTATATCATTCATTCATTGTTTATATGATTCATCCTAATAGAAGTAGTTGAAGCCTACTTGTGGGTGACTATATGAATGTAACTTGATAGGTTACACTTGTGATAATTAGAGGGTCATTGGCTCTCTCATTTTTGTCATTTAACTTATCTTGAGATGGTAGTTTGATGGTTTTGATAGGCTATTATTTATCCCATTGGTTTGTTATATTACTTAAAAGGTTAATCTATGAATAGTAGTAAATTGTGATGTAATTACTAGTATATCTTGATTGTTTGTTGCTCGCATTTGTTTAATGGTTATGTATGACTTTTAAGTTAAGTCGACAGATGATACCTACCAATATATAGTATTTGAACTAATAATGTATGTGTTCTTCTTCTTTTTTGAGTGCAAAAAGTGTTTTAGCAACTGAGATGAAACCTAAGATTTAGTACGTGACCAGAAGCTTATCGATCCAAGGGTGAGCACGTATCTTTAGGTCGCCATTGAATCTTCTCATTGGCCTGTCTATTGTTTTGGATAATGAGATTTTCTTTACTATTATTTTTGAGATATTTATTCAAACTTCAGTTTATGGTTTTTAGAATGTTCTTGTATGATAACTTTTGGGTCTTGAAAATTGTAATAAATAGTTGATGATTTCGCACTTACTAATTGATTAGTTTTGAATTTTATTATTATTAAAGTTTTTTTATGATATTCTGTCTTAAAATGGCTAAATACCTAGGTTGGTAATAGTTTAAATAGTTTTTACACCGGACAGTCAGTGTGGGTGTCGCTCATGACCATTTGAATCGTGATAAAAATGGATTTCCCAAGTTAATCAATTTTTTCATATAAGAACTAGACTGGTAGAGTCTTGTGAAACGGTACGAAGACATATGTACTTTCCTTTGAGAGGCTACAAAACTTTAGTAAATTATAGTTTATATTTATACATTAAAACAGAGCTCTACACAATGATATAATGCTAAAATTACTAGAAGGTAAACAATTCAAAAATGATATTAGCACACTTACCACAAAGGAGGGAGTATCTTGAGTTTTTGTCAAAAATAAAGTCTTTATAATTAATTTAGTAGAACAAATTGTGAATGCAGAAGAAGTTTGGAGTTCTTTCAGGAAGAACAAATGAAACTTAAGAGAGAAGCTTATTGAAAGTACATCACACAAGTGTGATGTGTACTACTTTTAGATAAATATGAAAGGGTGGCTTTCCCAAATACTATGTTGGTTGCCCAAAATATTTAAATATTTCTTATATTTCACAATTAATTAAAGAGAATGATAAGGAAGTTATTTTATAAAAATACCCCAAGACATTCCCTTAAGAATATTATTATAATTTAAGATGAACAAATTTTCAAATATCATAAAATTTGAGCTTAGAAAGTGTAAAGTAGAAGTTATTCTTTCTATCAAGAAATGGTGTATTGAAGTGCAAATATAAAGTTACATATTTTTGCTTATTACAATTCTTGTTTAATGATTCTTTTATATTTGAACATCTTAATATAACTAGGCTAGGCGAACAACTAGCACATATGGTGTGAAATTCTAAATGTATTTATAAAATAAGGTTGAGCAAATAAATACAACTCTGAGGCAACAAATACAGAGAGAATGTATTTAACTCCAAAATAATAGCTATGAATCATAATTAAAAAAATATAACTATATAATTAGGCCTCAAATTATTATTGTTCGTGAAATTTTCTTGTTTACACATCAACTTCACAAAACATCAAATTGCTATCGACACGTTTAAAAAAATACACAAAAAAGTGAGAAAACACAAACATGGATATAGAAAAGAAAAACTAGAGAGAAAATGCAAAAATGAAGAGAACTTACTGCAGAATCTCGAAGTAATATGCATTAATTGGGAGAGGATCTAGAGAGCTGCGAATTTAGATATGAGGAGTGGTAAAGAGAACAATGTTTTAGGGTAAACATGAAGGTAATTTTGGAATATGTGAAAATTACAAGGGACATAGATGCTTTTTACTTGGTCAAACCATAGTGGCTTATAAGCCAAAACTAAAAACGTAGAGGGTCCTTTACTTTTAACTTTTGACTTTTACAAAGTAAATTTTAACTTTTTAAGTGATTTTGTAAGTTGAAGCTCTTCAAATAGTAAAAAATAGTTAAAAACTATTTTGATCAACTTTTAATTTCAAACAGGCACTAAGAAGGAAATTAATTGGTGATAGAAAATTTCAAAACTTAAAAAGAGTGACATGAGTCTTAATTGAGTAGAGTTGACAATTTTAAGATTAGTGTTAATAATCCTAATTTTAAAACTCTCAAGTTTCATTATTTACACAATGACCCTATTTTTACCACCCCATCCCACCCTTCTTCAACCTTCCTATTGCCACTGCAACCACTATCATCTTCTCTCCGCTACCATCAACACACTTCCTTCTCTTCCTCTATAACCATCATTTCCTCTCTCTTACACAGTCACCTATTACTCTTCCTCTATCACTACCACCAACACCACCATTTTCTTCTCCTACACCACTAATATTACCACTTACTTCTCTGCCATAACTATCATCTTCTTCTTCATCGATTTTTCACCACATCTTTTGCTAGAAAAGCAAGCAGTTGACCAAGTTGCTGCAACAACTGTCCTAATTGTTATAAGAATAGTTGTTGTTGTTGTAGCACCTACAATAAATACTGCAATAATTGTCACATCTATTATAATAACTACAATAATTGTTGCAACACAATAATTATAATAGTTGTTGCAGCAACTATCGAGTTATTGCATCAACTACCGAGTTGCTATTTGCACTTGCTGCCCACAGTTGCTGCAACTAAGGCTGGACATTCGGTTTGTTCGATTTGGTTGTTTAATATCGGTTTGATTTTTTAATTTTTGGATTGAAGAAAATGCCAACCGTAATCAAACTGAAATAAATTTGGTTTGGTTCGATTTGTACAAATTCGGTTTGATTATTTTAAATTTTTATTTTGATTTTGAAGATTAAAGTAGTGAGCCTTTCTTTGTCATGACTAACCATTTAAAATTGATGATTTTTTTAGAAAAATAATTCTTTTAAATCTATTTTTCATTCCCAAATATAAATAACTAAACATGTATGAAATGAAATCTATAAGTTTTACATAATACATAACTGCAAATGAAATGAAATAACTATAAGTTTTACATAATACATAACTACATATATATAATTTTAATTTTTCGAAATAACCAATTTTTTTTTTTGAAAAACTGAAAATCGAACCAATTAACTGAATTTTTAAAATTTGAATTCGATCCAAAGAATTGAAAAACTGAAATCAAAATTAAATTTCGATTTGAATTTTTCCATTTTTTCGGTTTGAATCAAAATATGTCTAGTCCTAGCTGCAACAACTGCCACACTTGTTGCAACAACTACCATAGTTAATGTAGCAACTATCACAATTGCTATAGAAACTACCCAATTATTGTAGCAACTACGGCAGTTGTTGAAGCAACTATCGTAGTTGCTTGATTTTTTGCATAATTTCTTGAAACACCTAAAAAATATCATTTTTTAAAAGTTCTCAAAATTAAAAGAAAATAATTTATAAAAATAAAAATAAAAAGAGAAAGAGAATAACAAGAAGAATAATGCAATAAAAAAGATGAACGTCTTAGTAGCGATGATTGTGAGAAAAAATGACAAAGAAAAAGCAGAAAAAAGATGAAGGAAGAGAGAAATATGAAGAGAGAAAAAAGAGGAAAATAGAAAGAAAGAAATATTAATAAGATAAGGTAGGAGAAAGTTTTAAATTTTAAAATTTGAATTGAGAGGGAATTCTTTTTAAAGTTTAAAAGTTTTCAAAATTACACTTCACACCTAAATTAGCTTAATCAAACATTAATTGAAAATTTCACCTTAATTGGTCAAAATTGTCACCTTTTTTAATTTCAAACTTATTTGTCTCCTACCACTCAATTGTCTTAAAGAAAGCCAGCTAAGAAATTTAGGGGTCGTTTAATTTAAAAACAAGTTATGACGGAATTAGTTATGCCGAGACTAGTTATGCTGATATTAATTATCCTGAAATTAGTTATTCTGATATAATTTTTTAGTGGTTGTATGATTTATAGTACTAAAAATACTATTATACATTATATTCTTTCTAAGAATATATTATTGTTTATAAAAATATCTTTCACCTTATATATGTGAAAAGTTATAATCGAAGGATTTGAAGGATAATTTTGTTATTTTATGACTTTATGTGAAGATGAATTATTTAGAAATTATTATACCAAAAGGATGTAATAACCTACTCCCTCCGTCCCAAATTGAAATGGCATAACTATTAAGAAAATAATGATTGGTAATGTAACTTTATCATTTTGTCCCTGTTAATTGTGTCATGTTGTTAGTTCCAATATTGACGGAGTTATTATATGAATGGTACCAAAACATTTTTTGCATGGATAATTAGGATCATAAAATTATCAAATTTTTTACAATATTTTTCAAGATTTGATAATTCAATGCTAGTAACAAGGAATAATCAATTATTAAGGATATAATGGAAAAATATTATCTTGTCTTGATTAATAAAAAAGATAAATAAAAAAAAAATTAAATAAAAAAATTTAAGATAATAATTTGAGACGAAAAAGTATATCCATACTATTTAATCTCATAATATAATAAATTATTCCAAATTTGCAATCAAACAAGACACAACAATTTTATCTGTGAATTATCTTTTTATTCTGAAACTATTTATCGGAATATGCCGCTCAAACGACCCATTAGAGGTGAAGTGGGACCGTGTTGCGTTGGTGTTCCTGTTCTTGTTCCTTTTATCTTATCTATTATATCTACCCAAAGAAGCAGGCGTGTAACGAACTATTCATTTCCTGAGATTACCAAAAATGGCTTCTTTGGCACGGCAGTTCGTTGGGTTGAAGTGCCCACCAATTTCAACAAAGAAGCTTGTCAATCGCATCAATCATCAGAGTAAGCAGCAGATCCAAAAGGCAAGAATAGCAGCACAAGCTTCTGCAGCAGTGGTCACAAATGCACAAACGAGAGAAAGACTAAAGCTTAAGGAGATATTTGAGGATGCCTATGAGAAATGTCGCACTACACCTATGGAAGGTGTTGCCTTTACTGTTGATGATTTTCATTCTGCCCTTGAAAAATATGATTTTGATTCCGAAGTTGGTACCAAGGTTAGCTCTCCCATATAAATTTCTTCTTTTCTCTTTCTCAACTAATTTTCTATTAATTGAGTGTTGTTTTTTCCCTCAAATTGTAAAATGATAAACACAATGCTATGAGGTGTCTATTTTGTATTCGATTGAAATCTGTTATTTTGTAGACAATAGTAAATCGTATTCTAGTAATGTCTATCACTGGATTTTTGAGATTAGCTTTGTTAGTCAAAAATGGCTTATAGCTCAAGTATAAAAGTTACTACTCTGATTGTCAACAGCGAACGAAAAGATTGATTTTTGTCTGTTTAGGTGAAAGGAACAGTTTTTTCTGTAGAAGCAAATGGAGCTCTAGTTGACATCACTGCAAAATCATCTGCATACTTGCCTATACGGGAGGCCTCACTTCACACCATCAAACATGTAGAGGAAGCCGGAATATTTCCTGGCTTGCGTGAGGAGTTTGTCGTAGTTGGTGAAAATGAAGCTGATGATAGTTTGGTTTTGAGTTTGCGATCAATTCAGTATGACCTTGCATGGGAGAGATGCAGGCAGCTACAAGCTGAAGACGTAGTCGTCAAAGGCAAGGTATGTGTTTCCGCTAAATTATTAATACCAGAAATGAAATTCTATGATGACTTGGAATGTCAGTGTATCATGATTTTGGATCTTATTTATTTATTAACCAACACTAGGCATACCTTCTTGCTCTCATCTCTGAATAGCCCACTGCTTTAGCAGGGCATTCACTTCTATGTCAATGATCCAAGTCTTGTTTCTGTCGATGGTTTTGCAGTTGGTCGGCGCAAATAAAGGTGGAGTGGTCGCTCTGGTCGAGGGCCTTCGTGGTTTTGTTCCATTCTCCCAGATATCAACGGTTAGTTGTACATTCATCACATAAGTTATAATCTATTCTGTGAAGACGTTAGTAATTTTTACTTGTAGATCTTCTGTCATCCAGACCAGACATATTCAGATTGTAAATGGGAATGTGACTAAAGAAAACTACTAGTTTCACTGACTGAAACTCGATTCTAAGTGGCTCATTTTATAGGAGTTGTTATCCTATTCTAATAAGGTAGCCTTTTACAAGATCCTATTAAATAGAAATAATATCCTAAGTAATATGCAAACCTGTATTCTACACGATTCCTCTATCCCTGTGGAACTGTTAAAGTATAAACGTTTTTGGTTTTTGGCTTTTTGGTTAAGGTGAGAGAGCTTCCATGTGGCAGAAAGAGATGTTTCTTTTCTGCAATGATATGAGATGTGCCCTAATTAATGTTGGATCAATGAATTGAAGTTAAAGAAATGTAAAGTGGGTCTAACAAACTAGTATTAATTATACTAACACTATAATAATCATAAAATATTAGCTATAACAAGTATCTAAATTCTGTATTAAAAGATCGACTGAAGTGACATTACGAGACCTTGGAGCACCATGTTAATGAAAAGGAAGGTGGCCAATGCGGGATATTGTATCTATGTCAATACTAAGTGATTCCTACGAGGAGAACCATGAAAAATTCAAAATGGTTTGCAATGGTATTAATCTGAGGGATATCTTGGTGATTTGTAAGTCAAAAGGCAATAGAATATAGGTCTTCTAAGTGCAAAACTCAACAACACTCTTGTAAGTAGAGAAGAGTAGAGCAGCGAATCCATCACCCACTGGGTTTCGAACCTTGCGCCACCGACCCTCTAGAATGTCCCGATTATTTTATTTTTTCTTAAAAAAAGAGAATAGAATATAATTGTATATGTCAGTTTCTAAAGAGAATATAGTTGTATATACCATAGGCTCTATTTTGTTACCCATTGTCAACTCAGCTTTTCACTTATGAATTTATTTCTTGATTCAATATCCAACCCATGGGTTATAATTTGGTGGGGTTGGAGCTTCACCTTTCTGTTTTTCCAATAAAAAATCACTATGACTATTTGAAACTCATCCCAAGCAACTCTCTTTTTAGTGTAGCTTATCCAAAAAAAAAAAACACAAATTTTTGATGTTTCAGAAATCAACAGCGGAGGAGCTTTTGGAAAAGGAACTTCCTCTGAAGTTTGTTGAGGTTGATGAAGAGCAATCCAGACTTGTTCTCAGCAATCGTAAGGCCATGGCTGATAGTCAGGCACAATTGGGAATAGGCTCAGTCGTTCTAGGAACTGTTCAGAGCTTGAAACCGTATGGTGCCTTCATTGACATTGGTGGAATCAATGGCCTTCTTCATGTGAGCCAGATTAGTCATGATCGTGTCTCAGATATTGCAACAGTTCTCCAGCCTGGTGACACTCTCAAGGTGCGCATAGAAATCTCTTAAGTTATGAAATAGCTTTCCATATTTGAAGAAAATCTGCAATTATGTGCTCAATTTCATTGTAGGTCATGATATTGAGCCATGATCGTGAGAGAGGTCGAGTGAGCCTTTCTACAAAGAAGCTAGAGCCTACACCTGGTGACATGATTCGCAATCCAAAGCTTGTCTTTGAGAAGGCAAGTATTTCCAAGTGTTATTTTATTAGTTTGTATTAATACTACATTGCCAATTCATAGTTGTATATTAATACCAATGTTTTCTTCAGTTCAGTTCTCATGATGCCAAAATAGTTTCCTTATCCACTACAGTTATGCAACTGGATATTCTTCATTATTTCTTTTCTTCTTGTCTCTTTTTTTTTTTCAAGTCATCTTTCTGAATTTCGAAATGCCAATACTTTAATCATCTCATTCCTTTCGATGAAAATGCTCCTTTCGATGAAAATGCTCATTTTGCATTTTCATCGAACGTCCAGACTGGTTCTGAAGATGCTTGAGAAAGTAAAGGGTATTTCCTTTTGTCAAAAAGTACAGGGTTAATTTAATAGTGTTGCTTCATGCTCCATCCATTTTCTTCTTCTTCTTTTTTTGTCAAAAAAATACAGGGTAATTTGGGATGGTCTTTCCAAATAAAAATGTGTTGCAATATTCCAAAAAGTAAAACAGTTAAACTTTTTAGTTGTGCATTAAAGCTTGCAAATTGTTTTTTACAGGCTGAAGAGATGGCCCAGACATTCAGGCAGAGAATTGCTCAAGCTGAAGCCATGGCCCGTGCAGATATGCTGAGGTTTCAGCCTGAGGTATTTTAGTTACTAATTTGGTAATTGCTCCAGTTTTAGGCATTGCAAACGTTGAAAATATTATGATTTGAAAAGCTTCTTCTCCCTTTAATCTTACATGAACCATGCCAAGATGTTGTATATCATGGAGAGGTCAGAACACGACTTTTTTAGGGCATATCAGGCAATCCAACTATCATCACCACTTTAAGTGGGGTAAAATGGGTGGGCAATAGAACAGGCCACAGTTTGGCTACACCAAATCTATATCATGGTTACTACCGCCTCTTCTTTGGATGTGTCTTCCTTTTTCTGGATTATTACTTGCTTAGCGAAATCCAATTTGAATTCCAATAGCAAAGAACATAACTGAGTTATATCAACTGTTGGAGTTATGTTGAAATAGAACACTGCCAATTATATTCTTTGTGTTCACATGGATATATATAAGCTGTGAAAGTAGAAAGAATAGGATATGGGGAAGAAGGTGGTGTCTTGTTCTCGTTGTGCAAGAAGTAGTGAGGTGACAAAGGGCTGCAGGATATTGAAAATAGTGTAAAATATGCTTTAAAAATACGGAGAAAAAGAGAAGAGGATGAAGACAAAGTATGAGAAAGAAAGAGAAAAGAAGCAGCAAATTTGAGCATCGTAAGTGAAAGAAGATATTAAGACAATAACTGGAAGGCAGAAGCTAAAGAAGCTACTGAATTCTCTCTTAATTCTCTTTCCACATCAGAAGATGAGATGAGAACTGGGTGACAAGATAGAACGAAATGGGCAAAGAACAGAAGGAACACAGATACAGGGAATACCAAGGGAAATAGGATTTTAAATTTACGATGTTGGTTATGATGATGCTCAAGTTCAACTTCTGACTTGAGTTTCTAGCTCGTCTCCCTTTTGCGTCTTGATATGTAGAACACTAATGTCCGTGAATCTTCTTTGTTCAGCTAACCGAATATGGTTTAGTATGCTGATTGGTGGTTCTTGTTTCTTACAAATTTCAGTAGTATCACCTCTATCCTTGAAAAATAATACTGGTGAAACGAAGTCAAATGTTATAAAACATATCTAACACCAGAGTATCATATAAATTAGTTTCTCGTCTTGTCTCTTCGGCTGGTAGTATTAGTATTATTTTTGGTATTTTTATTATTTTACTATTCCTGTATTTGTCATTCTTAGTTTTCTGTTACTATTTGTTGTCTCGTATCCTCTTTTTTCTTACTATTGTGCTATTGATATGTCTTCATAAATGTTGTGTTTTTGCTTTCTTTAATCTGAGGGTCTATCGGAAACAATCTCTTTACCTGCTAAGGTAGGGATAGTTTAAGTATACCCCTTATTATACTTAAGGCCAGATATACCCATACTGTTATACTTTTGGTCCAAATTTATCCCTAATTTTGATGGAGGGACATGTGACAAGCCTAGAATTGAATGATTTGAAAAGAGAACAAATCATATGAAATAAAAAAAATAAACTTAAAAGTGGAGAGAATGGTTAGGATATCGGTTAAACGGTTGGGTTTTAAAAGATTGGATATTTAAAATTGGGGTGGGTCATTTGATTCTGAGCAGGTTCTAAAAGATCGGATATTTATAATTGTGTTGGATCATTTGATTCTGATCTTGTCACGTATTCTGTCAAAATTAAGGGCAAATTTGTGTCAAAGTATAATGGGAAGGGTCTATTTGAAGTATAAAGAAAAGGATATAATATATGGAAATATAATGAAAATATATTTAAACTATTTTTGATACTACAGTGTGCCCCTTTTCCATATAAATAACTTGTATTATGGCGTGCTTTAAATGAAAGTCATTTAAATGAGAGTATTGACTTTTGCAACTCTCTTCTTTTGTAACTTCTCAGAGTGGATTGACCCTCAACTCTGACGGAATTTTAGGCCCGCTGACCTCTGAACTTCCTGAGGATGGACTGGACTTGAGTGAAATTCCACCGGCTGAAGATTTATGAATTCTAAATCAAACCCCTTCTTTTTGATCCATTTGTTGCTCAAGTTGTATAAATAAATATTGTTTGTAGGTTTAGAACCATGAATTGCACCCTCAACCTTTCAATTTTATTTTACCACGACACTCAACAATTTGGCTTGCAGTTTTTGCTAAGAATGAAGCATCGTTAACAGAATCAGGAGTCTTTTGAACAAATTAACCCAAATGCATCTCGACTTTGGGACAAACCAAAATGGCTTTTTACGTTCCCTAACGGACGTTTTTCTGCCCTCATCTTCTTGTTTTCTTTTTTATCTTAAAAAAAATAAATAAGAAAGCTGCAGTTCTCAGCTCTTTGGACGCACTGCATCTGATAGATTTTTTATTTTTTAAAAAAGTATAAATAGCATAAATACAACCCTTTTAGAAGTAACTACATCCTCTCTCACTTTTTTAATTACTTTACTCCCCTTCCCTATTAATATACATAACATAGCCAATATATACATAACATTCTGTGTATATGTTGAGATTTTTATAATATGTTTAGGGAGTTTGAATTTTTTATAACATTGAAAAAATAAGTTGTGTATTTATGTAATTTTTAGTTAAAACATTCCAATTGGAATTCGCTGGGAAATGGGCGAACTACATTTGTTAAAGTATACTATTACACCAATAAATAAGTTTATAGTTGCCACTTAGTACTTAATAGGATGCCTAAAAAATTAATTAATAAATTGTAATGAATAAAAATATTATGTGTCTTTTCTATCAGTTAATAAATTTGTGAACTGGTTTTTAAATTTATTTTAAAAAAATAAATACGCAGGTCGTGTAATAATACACGAAATGCCTAATTTTTTTTAATCAATCAATATATAGGGCAGACTCATTTCAACCCAATAGGAAGAACTATTGGAGCGGTGCAAACACTTATACATGATCTTTATTAATTTGAAATTTATATGATTTTATTCGAAATTGGGATCGTGATGATACCTATTACTCCCACCGCTATGAGCATGTGTAGCACGTATCCATCTAGACCATTCACTCATAGTCAAGCAAAGGACCTCAAGACCGCACAATTGAAGACAACACCAAGGAAGATGCATTGTCCAATTTGGTGATGGCCCTTCAAGTTTGGCGCATCGCCAAGGACTTCGGCGATGGGCAGCTTGTGCTACACAATAGAGTCAACACCAAGAAGACCCTTTTGCTTACTTTCGTGATGGCTCCTTCAGTTCGGTGCACCGCCAAGGACTTTGGCGGTGGAAGGAGTGACCTCGGCGATGCAAGACAATTTTCACTTTATTTTGGTGATGGAACAGACCTATTTGTCATTTAATGTTTTCAATTAGCGATGGTTGATCTACTTAGGCGATGGGTCACAACCTTTGGGACTTATTTTCACTTAAAGCCACTTTTGGGCTTAAGCTGTAATGACCGGCACTATATATACTTGTCTTTATCATTCTCATTACTTAGATTATTTGGATGTAACAACATTTACTCTAAACATTATCTTATTTGAGTGCTTATAATCACTTTAGTTCTTTAGGAGAGCGATTAGGAGTGGAATCTCTTAGTTGTTTGGTTAACTTTTTTGTTTAATTGACTTTTACAAGTTTTCCATTTGTGGAATCAAATTGGCTTTTCTTCAATTGGTTGAGCTTGATTATTATTGATCGATTTGGATCGATTAAGAGGTGAAGGTAACAGTCCTTTGTTGCCCATAATCCCCATTGAGATTCAATAATCTACATATCTGTTCCTTTATCTCAATTTCGTGCTTGTGTTGTTCTTATTTTCCACATTTGATTCTAATTCTCATAATTAGAATCGTATCATTTGCTATCAGAACTTAGGCTAGAGATTCATCGGCTCGATTCTCAATCCTAGGTTCAAAATATGAAAATTAAAAAAAGAAGAAGAGTAAAACTGAGTTTAAAAAAAACAATTTATTTTATTTGATTTTGAGTTTCTTTGAAGTTTCCGACACTAGATACGCATTCCTTTAGTGTGGTAGTGTCTAAATTAGATTTTTCAGTTGATTTGAAAGTGAATCAAGTTTCCACCATTGTTGTACTTGAACCACTTGAAGTGGGTTTTTTTTCGGAAAGATTGGCTTGAAATTGGAGTTCTAAATATAATGGGCTTTGTTCGTGAAGTTGAAGATAACTGAGATCTGAACTTTGAGGTGAATTCGACCCAAAATCAAATGGGTTGAAGTTTTGAAATATTCAGAGCGTTCTTCATGTTCTTCATGAATTGTTGAAGAACACTTAAAAGGCTTGTTTGATCCAAAGAGAGAACAGATAAAAAGAGTTGTACTTGTTTGAGTAAAAGGTAGTACAAGGGCCCACAGAAAAGGACAAAATGGAAGTCAATAGGTGACTTGTCAGCTGAGTTTAATGAAATAGAAGCTTCATCACCAAATATTCCAGCGACCCACCGAAATGCACCTAGGCATCACATAACTCAACTCCACAATCTGCTAATTTTGGCGATTGAGGGTGGGTTTGACGATACCCAAAGTAACTTTGGCGATGCTCTTTGTAAATTAGCGATACCTAGTGTTCAGGACTTGAGAATTCATACCCCATCAACCAAATTCAGTTTGTAATCTCTTGTTTCAATCTATTGGGTGTAAATCACTTCTAAACTTTTAAAAAACCTAGTAACTAGTAATCTACCTATTTAGTTTCTACGTATTTCTCATGTCCGTTATTTGTTTCATGCTATTTCGTTCAAGCTTTTCTTGTTTTTCATACTCGTTAAATATTCTTGATTCCTACCGTTCAAACTTTGAGTTGCCATTCTTTCGATCAAATAAGAATCCACTCTTCCAGAAGGGTAGGAAACCTTGATTGATTGAGCAAGACTAGTATGATATCAACTTCGAGAGGAAGCTTTGGATGGTAAGTTGAGGGTTTACATACGAGTGGTGTGAGGCTTTTACCACCAACATTGTTTGTTGAGTTTTGAAGGTACCATGTCTCATGCAAGTGGAATACAAAGCGTGGAGATTTCCATGAATCTCATGGGATCTGGCGGACATAGAAAAACAATTGGCAGATATGAATGGAAGAATAAAAGGTATAGAGGAATGATTCAAGGCAGTTAAAATTTATAATAAGGGAGGAACACCTTAAAGAGTTATGTATGAAGGTGGAAGGATGAACCTGGAACCATCACTCACTATCACCATGGGACAAGCTCATAATATATGTAACTCCTTACAAACTAAAGGACCAATCTACCAACAACCTACATTCCATACACACCACAATCCCAATTACCCAAGACAAGATACTCCACATTTATATCTACAACCATATCATCCACCACAAGAGATACATCCTTTTATGGACAATCAAGTCCCACTCCATCCACCACCCTGTAATCTATCTAATAATTCCTTATCGTAGACATATATGTCACCTCCATGATATCCTCTGCAAATGCTTTACCAAGACCAACCCTATCACAATCCTCCAGTGAAATAAAGAAGTCGATCAAAATGAGTTTTGGGCATATGGGGATAGAGAAGGACAATATGAACCAAGGCAAGAATTTCAACCTCAAGGGTATGGGGGAAATCAAGGTGGGGATAAGGGTATGACGATAGAGGTGATAGGTATGGGTATAGAGGAAATATGCAATGAGATAGTGGATATAGGAATGGTAATCGAGGAAATCATGGTAATCGGGGATTGAACACAATCAAAGTGACACTTCTAAGGTTCAACAGAAGTAGTGAATTGGAGGAGTTTCTACAAATAAAGTTACAAAGTGAGGGAATCTTTCTCGCCAATAATATCTTGAAAGCATTGAAAGCGATATACGTCCTTACTCAATTTAAGGGCTATGCTTGCAATCGGGAGGAATCCAAGATACGAGAAATGGAGAGTCATTATGTTTATGAGTTGCCTACATGGCAAGAAATCATTGGTCTCAAGGAGTCTTGATACTTGACTCCAAACTACTACCAAGAGGTACTAAAGAAGGTCTATATGTTGAGGAAAGGCACCAAGAGAGACAAAGAATACTATGATGAGTTCAAAAATATAAGGATGAATTTGAATCTTGAAGAGCATATGCAACACATGGTGATATATTTTGTGGACAATTTGAGTAAAGAGATTGTAAGACCCTTAAAATTTTGATCATTTTATTTTTGACCTTCCCATGTGCGGTATATCAATTTTTGACTTGAATTATGTTTAGGGATGTCAAAAGGATAATTTGGAAAAGTTTTAGAAGTTTTGAAAAGGGTTCAGGGTTATTTTGGAACATTGAGGAAGTGTGCCTCTGCGATATCACTGTTGTAAGACCCCGTAAAGTTTCCTCGTAGTTAAAGCCTCCGAAACGAGTCACAAGAAGCTTAACACTTAGAATTTTAGCTAAGTGTTCCAACACTTAAGTTTATTTTTGAACCTTCAACCTTCGTTGAATTATTTTATGACCTTCCCGACCTCCGTTTCTTGATTTGTTTATTGCATTGAGACCGAACAAGTTAAGAGTACGTCTCGGGTGAGTTTCAGAATTTTTAGACGATCCTAAGGTCGTGTTTGGGTTGGAAAAATAGTAGCTTGGGGCGATAAACCTGCGTCGCCCCAGATATCGCGTTGGTGACTTCAAGGCGGCGCCCTGGGTAGTCCACCTCTCTAAGCGAGGCGGTACCCTGGGTAGCCCGCCGCTCTAAGAGAGGCGGCGCCTTGACCATCGCGCTAGGCCAAATTCTGCACTTCTTCTCCGTCCCATTAAGGGTAGAAAGGGTATTTTCAACCACTTTATCATTCTTAACACGAGATTTAATCCCAAATACACCAAAATCTATCATATTTCATCAAAATTTCTCAAGAACCCTCATTAGTGTTTTAACCTTAAGATCAAAATATCTCAAAATTCAATCGTAGGTTTTCGTTAATTTTTTAAGATTTGGATTCCCCATTCCGAGGGCTACAAGAAGCACCCATTAATTTCAAGAATAGAAAACCAAAGTTACGAGTTCATTCAAAGCTTCAATTTTAAGGTATGTGGGGTTTGAACAAGAACATCCTTTTGTTCTTGTGCCCAAAAGTTTTAGTTTTCTTAAAGAACTTTGTATTTTCATGATGAATTCATGTCTAGTTTGTTGTATTTCGAATTTATAAGATTATAACTTGTTCAAGTATTGAATTACATGATTTTCTTGTTTAAGTATGGTTTGAATTGATAATTCATGTGATAAATTGTACATTCTTATGTTGATATCCTATCTTCAAGTGTTTTCAAGGTGGTTGCAATGAAATAAGCTTTATTGTGATATTTTTGGGTCCCTCAAGATTATTCATACTTTAAGACTAAGAATGAAGTGTTGATATTTCCTAAAGTGCTTTCAAGAATCGTATTGGTATTCCTATGCTATTAAGATTTTTTTAAAGCTTGATGATTATTGTTTATTAAAGTTTCAAGAAAGAGTTAATTTTGATCCCAAGTTAAGAAAGAAATCCACATCACTTTGATTTAAGTTAAAGAAATGCATAATTGGCTTCCATTACATACTTTTGAGTTGTTTAAGGTGGATTTTCTTAAAAGTTCTGAGCTTAAGTAAGGGAGTAGTATTTAACACCGATTTGGGCTTGATTCCAAGGTCTCATGCCCCAGAACTACGAGCCCCCGTAGGTTTTTGATTTACCCCAAGTGGGTTAAGATAGTGATCACTAAAAGTTAAAGGTCCTACTCCGATGGCAAGGATGGGATAGCTCTCCCCAACGTGGGAAAGACGTTGGACTCCATGTAGCTCACATGGTTTATGTCGGTTAGAAGAAACTCCCAAAGTCTCCCAAGTTTCCTAGAGTCTCAAGTCTTAAAGGTTCCAAAAGTACTAAGTTCTTGAGTTTTATAGAAGTTTCTTTCTTTCATAAGATTAAAGTGTAACGACTCACATGATTTATAGTATATGTATCCCCTATTCATGATTTATGAAGTTTATTTCAAGCTATGCGAGTCATCTATTATAGCATGCATGTTTTCTATAAAGACTTATGGTATTGATTATTTAATTGCATACACCCCCATATACTCAGTACATTCCCAAGGTACTGATCCACATACTTTTCTGTGTGCTACATTTCCTCAAAATGTAGGTTCAGCCGCTCAGTCCCAGCCTCAACAATGATTCCCGAGTACCTTATCTACATCCCCATAGTGGTGAGTCCTCATGGTTCGAGGACCTATTTTCAGATATTTTAGTATTTTTAGCAGATATTTTTATTTCTTTCAGTCTAGTTTGAGTCAGTTAGGGATCTTTCCCAATGGCTCTCTAGTTCATTGAGTAGTAGAATCTTTGTCAGACTAGTTAACTGGTTATTAATGTGTTGAGATTTCCAGTATTGTGGTTGTTCAGACAAAGTATTTTCTTCGTATTTCTTATGGCTATGATATGACAGTACCAGTGACTTCTTTATTCATCCTCAAGTAAGCTTTATACGTAGTAGCAGGCTAAAAGGGTTAGCTTGGGGCTATTTGTAGCCTTAAGCACCGTGTGACATCTCGGGACCCATTTTTGGGGCATTACAAATTTGGTATAAGTGCCTAAGGTCTTAGAGAGTCCTAGGGAGTTCGACAAGCCACGTCAAGTAGAGTCTTGATCATCGGTGTGTAGCATGCCACATCTATGAGCAAGAGGCTACAAGACGTTTTAGGAAAGAGTCATCTCTTTATTTTAGAATCTATCATGCTTACAGTTGTCTCTCTCAGCCATTAATTTGTGCTCTTTTATTTCAGAAAATACCTCCCCGAAGAGTGAATGCCCGCAGAAATAATAACGAGCAACCCCAGCCTGCTAATACCCTGAACGCAAATGTCTCTTATGCTGAGTTTTGGGCAAATTTTCAGGCGCTAGCCTAGCCAGTCACCACTAATGTTTAGGCTAATAATCAGGCTGCAGTTCCACATGAGTAGGGAGGTGATTTAGCTGCTACTAGGATTCATGATTTCATGCGGATGAATCCGCCAGAGTTCCATGGATATAAGGCACGTGAGGACCCTCTGTTGTATCTTAAGGAGGTAAGAAAAATCACGCAGGTGATGCATATTTCTGAGGCAGAGAGTGTGGAGTTGGCATCTTACAGGTTGAAAGACATTGCTTATGACTAGGTCTTTGCATGGAAGAAAAATAGAGGGGAGGATGCTACACCTATGACTTGGCTAGTGTTCCAGGATGCATTCCTGGATAAGTTCTTTCCGCTAGAGATGAGGCATGCAAAAGTGGAGGATTTTATGAATCTAAGGCAAGGCTCTATGACTGTTAAGGAGTATTGCCTTAAGTTTAACCAGTTAGATAAGTATGCTTCTAACTTGGTTGCTGACACCCGATCTAGTATGAGCAAGTTCATGACTGGAGTGTCTGGTTTGGTGTTGAAAGAGTGCAGGACATTTATGTTGAATAGGGATATGGATCTTGCTAGGCTGATGTTGTATGCCCAGCAGATCGAAGAAGATAAAATAAGGGAGAGGGATAGAGTAAGAAAAAACAAGAGGGCTAGATCAGAGCAGTATGCGTATGGTAAGACCAGATCCCATGGAGGGAACCACCCTCAGTTTCAGAGCCATTTGTCTATACCAGCACCATCGTCAGCTAGTGCTCCCGCACCTAAAGGTAGGCAGGACCAGGGGAATAGGCCTTCTATGTCCAAGTCCCAGAACAACGTGAGTAACAGGCCTAATTATCCCCAGTGTGCTAAGTGAGGAAGGATACATCCGGGCGAGTGTTTGGCTGAGCAGTGAGGTTGTTTTGGTTATGGCAAGTTGGGCCACAGAATTAGAGAGTGTCCGCATGCTAGGCAGGGGAATCGTGATGTTCGCCTTTAGACTTAAATTGCTAGTGCTCCAGCTTTGGTAGCCCATCCAGCCCTTCTCCAGGGCGCTTCTTCTAGCACTGCTGGTGATCAGTGCCAGAACAGATTCTCTACCCTACCATCTTGCCAGGAGCAGGAGGATTCTCCTGATATTATTACTGGTATGCTCTGTGTATTTTACTTTGATGTTTATGTGTTGTTGGACCCTGGGTCAAGTTTTTCTTATGTGATACCGTTGGTTGATGTGAATTTTGAAATGAGTCCTAAAAATATCCCGGAGCCTATTCTAGTCTCTATCCCAATTGGTGGGTCTGTTATTGCCAAGCAAGTGTATAGAAAGTGTTCTATTGCTGTTCTTCATAGAGTCATAATTGTTGATCTGATAGAGTTGGATATGGTTGATTTTGATCTTATTCTGGGTATGGACTGGCTTTACTCTTGTTATGCATCTATATACTGTCGTACCCGTGTGGTTAAGTTTTAGTTCCTTGATGAGCCAGTTTTCGAGTGGTCTGGGAGTTCAGTATCTCCCAAGAGTCATTTTATTTCCTATCTTAAAGCCAGAAAGCTTATCTCCAAAGGTTGCACCTATCATTTAGTTAGAGTTAAAGACACTAAGTCTGAGACTCCGACTATTCAGTCAGTCAACATTGTTAATGAGTTTCCTGATGTTTTTCTGGAAGATCTCCCAGGGGTACCTCCCGATAGAGATATATAATTCGGGATTGACCTTCTTCCCGACACATAACCATTTTTATTCCTCCTTACCGTATGGCACCCACAGAACTTAAGGAGTTGAAAGAACAACTCAAAGATCTTTTAGATAAAGGTTTCATAAGGCCCAGTATTTCTCCTTGGGGAGCACCTGTCCTATTCATGCGAAAGAAAGATTGTTCTTTGCGTATGTGTATTAACTATCGTCAACTTACTAAAGTCACTGTAAAAAACAAATACCCTCTACCCAGAATTGATGACCTGCTTGACCAATTGTAAGGTGCAAGTTACTTCTCAAAGATAGACCTTCGATCCAGCTATCACTAACTTAAAGTAAGGGTTTGTGATATCCCGAAGATAGCCTTTTAAACCCGTTATGGTCATTTTGAGTTTCTAGTCATGTCATTCGGGCTAACCAATGCTCCAACAACTTTCATGGATCTCATGAATCGAGTGTTCAAGAAATATCTTGATATGTTTATCATAGTGTTCATAGATGATATCCTTGTTTACTTCTATAGTAATGATGACCATGCAGACCATCTTCTAATTGTCTTGCAAATTCTTAGAGATCACCAATTGTTCGCCAAAATCTGCAAGTGTGAATTTGGGCTAAGGTCAGTTGCTTTTCTGGGTCACATTATTTCAGCTGAAGGTATTAGAGTTGATCCCTAAAAGACAGAAGCTGTAAGAAATTAGCCTAGACCTATCTCTCCATCTGACATTTGAAGTTTCTTGGGTCTAGCTGGCTATTACCGTCGTTTTGTCGAAGATTTCTCTTCTATTGCATCTCTCATGACCCGATTGACCCAAAAGTAAGTTAAGTTCCTTTGGTCAGATTCTTGTGAAAAGAGTTTTCAGGAGTTGAAGACTCGACTCACCTCGGCCCCTGTGTTGACTTTGCCTGATGGTGTAGATGGTTTTGTGGTGTATTATGATGCCTCTAAAGTTGGATTGGGTTGTGTATTGATGCAGAGAGGTAAGATTATAGACTATGCCTCTAGACAATTGAAGCCCCATGAAAAGAACTACCCAACTCATGATCTTGAGTTAGTTGCTTTTGTGTTTGCTCTGAAAATCTGGTGACACTATTTGTATGGTATCTATGTTGATGTGTTTACTGATCACAAAAGCTTGTAGTATGTATTTTCTTAGAGGGAGTTAAACCTTAGACATAAGAGATGGTTAGAGTTGTTAAAAGATTATGATATGAGTGTGTTGTATCATTCGGGCAAGGCCAATGTAGTGGCAGATGCCCTTAGTAGGTTGTGCATGGGTAGTGTTGCACATGTAGAGAAGGATAAGAAAGATTTAGCTCATGATGTGCATCGTTTGGCTAGACTGGGTGTTAGGTTTCTTGATTCCGCTGAGGGGAATATTTTGGTGCAGAGAAGTTTTGAATCCTCTCTAGTTTCGAAAGTGAAGGAGAAGCAAGACAGGGATCCTAGTTTGGTCAGACTGAAGGAGTTAGTTAAAGACCAAAAGGTAGAGGTTTTCTCCCAAGGGGGAGATGGTGTGTTGAGATTGAAGGATAGATTGTATGTTCCCGGTGTTGATGATTTGAGGTAGAGGATTATGGCTGTAACACATAGCGCGCGATATTCTATTCATCCCGGTGCTACCAAGATGTACCGTAACTTGCGAGAAATCTATTGGTGGAGTTGTATGAAGAAGGATATAGCGGAGTTTGTAGTAAAATATGCAACTTGCCAACAGGTTAAGGTAGAGCACCAAAGTCCTGGTGGTAAGATGCAAGAGTTTAGTATTCCCACTTGGAATTGGGAAGAGGTAAATATGGATTTTATGACTGGCTTACCTCTTTCTCGATGCCATCATGATTCTATTTGGGTTGTTGTAGACAGGCTGACTAAGTCAGTGAATTTCTTACTTGTGCATACATCTTATACAACTGAGGATTACGCTAGATTGTATATTCAGAAGTTAGTCAGATTGCATGGAGTTCCCTTGTCTATTATTTTGGATAGTGGTACTCAGTTCACTTTGCAGTTTTGGAAAGCTTTTCAGAAGGGTCTTGGTACCCAAGTGCATTTGAGTTCCGTTTTTCACCCGCAGACAAATGGTCAGGCTAAGAGGACCATCTAAACTTTGGAAGATATGTTGAGAGCATGTGCTCTTGATTTTAAGGTAGTTGGGATGAGCATTTACCGTTGATAGAGTTTGCTTATAAGAATAGTTGTCACTCTAGTATCCGGATGTCCCCATTTGAGGCTTTGTATGGGAGGAGGTGTAGATACCCATAGGTTGGTTCGAAGTAGGTGAAGCTGCTGTGATTGGATCTGATGCAGTGTTTAAGACTATGGAGAAAGTCAAGTTGATTAAGGAGAGGTTGAAGACTGCTAAGAGTTGTCAGAAATCCTATGCGGATGTGAGGAGAAAGGATCTTGAGTTTGAAGTTAATGACTTGATGTATCTGAAAATTTTGCCCATGAAAGGGGTGAAAAGGTTTGGGAAGAAGGGGAAGCTTAGTCCCCGTTATATTGGCCCTTACAAAGTTCTTAGCCGTGTTGGGAAAGTATCTTATGAGATTGAGTTCCCTGCAGAGTTGTCAGCTGTCCATCCTATCTTTCATGTCTCCATGCTTAAGAAGCATATTGGTGATTCTGTTGTTGTAAATCCTTTGAAAATCCTTGATGTTCAGAACAGTCTTTCATTTGATGAGATTCCAGTTGAGATCTTAGGTTACCAAGTTCGTAGACTAAGGAACAAAGAAGTTCCCTTGGTCAAAGTGTTGTGGCAAAAATCAGTCGGTTGAGGGTGCTACTTGGGAAGCCGAAGCAGATATGCGATCCAAGTACCCACACCTCTTCTCCACAAGTTCAGATCAAGCCAAAGGTATCATTCTTTCTTATTTCAGTCCCCTTTTAATCAAAGTTGCAGCTGTATAACTATTCGTCTTATGAGTTTATGCATTCTTTGAAGTATCCGAAAGTATAGAATGAAGTAGAGTCAGTTTAGCAAAGATATTTCAGCTATGTATTCTTAGTTTTCTCTGCATTCTCAGCCTATCTGACGACATTCGAGGACGAATGTTCCTAAAGGGGAGATATTGTAAGACACCCTAAAGTTTCCTCGTAGTTAAAGCCTCCGAAACGAGTCACAAAAAGCTTAACACTTAGAATTTTAGCTAAGTGTTCCAACACTTAAGTTTATTTTTGAACCTTCAACCTTCGTTGAATTATTTTATGACCTTCCCGACCTCCGTTTCTTGATTTTTTTATTGCGTTGAGACCGAACAAGTTAAGAGTACGTCTCGGGTGAGTTTTGGAATTTTTAGACGAGCCTAAGGTCGTGTTTGGGTTGGCAAAATAGTAGCTTGGGGCGATAAACCTGCGTCGCCCCAGATATTGCGTTGGTGACTTCAAGGCGGCGCCCTGGGTAGTCCACCGCTCTAAGCTAGGCGGTGCCCTGGGTAGCCCACCGCTCTAAGAGAGGTGGCTCCCTGGCCATCGCGCTAGGCCAAATTCTGCACTTCTTCTCTGTCCCATTAAGGGTAGAAAGGGTATTTTCCACCACTTTATCATTCTTAAAACGAGATTTAATCCCAAATACACCAAAATCCATCATATTTCATCAAAATTTCTCAAGAACCCTCATTAGGGTTTTAACCTTAAGATCAAAATATCTCAAAATTCAATTATAGGTTTTCGTTAATTTTTCAAGATTTGGATTCCCCATTCCGAGGGCTACAAGAAGCACCCATTGATTTCAAGAATAGCAAACCAAAGTTACGAGTTCATTCAAAGCTTCAATTTTAAGGTATGCGGGGTTTGAGCAAGAACATCCTTTCGTTCTTATGCCCAAAAGTTTTAGTTTTCTTAAAGAACTTTGTATTTTCATGATGAATTCATGTCTAGTTTATTGTATTTCGAATTTATAAGATTATAACTTGTTCAAGTATTGAATTGCATGATTTTCTTGTTTAAGTATGGTTTGAATTGATAATTTATGTGATAAATTGTACATTCTTATGTTGATATCCTATCTTCAAGTGTTTTCAAGGTGGTTGTCATGAAATAAGCTTTATCCAGCCTCAACAGTGATTCCTGAGTACCTTATCTACATCTCCACAGTGGTGAGTCCTCATGGTTCGAGGTCCTATTTTCAGATATTTCAGTATTTTAGTAGATGTTTTTATTTCTTTTAGTCTAGTTCTAGTCAGTTGGGGATCTGTTCCAATGGCTCTCTAGTTCATTGAGTTGTAGAGGCTTTGTCAGACTAGTTACCTGGTTATTAGTGTGTTGAGATTACCAGTATTGTGGTTGTTCGGACAACGTATTTTCTTTGTATTTCTTATGGCTATGATATGACAGTACCAGTGATTGCTTTATTCATCCTTAAGTAAGCTTTATATGTAGTAGCAGGCTAAAAGGGTTAGCTTGGGGCTACTTGTATCCTTAAGCATCGTGTGACGTCTTGGAACCCATTTTTGGGGCGTTACAACTGTTCCATAGAGGTTAGCCTCCGCAATATCGGCCTGGCACGGAGGTAACCTCTGCGATAACGGCATACCACGCCAAGGTGTAAATTTTATCTAGTTTTATTTTTTTCACTTGGGGTGCGGGTTTTTAGATTTTTTCACCCTTTCTACGACTTATAAACATAAAAGAGACCCTTTTTCTTTCAGTTGTCAAAGGTCAAAATCTATTTTATTTATCTTTAGCTTTCTAACCAAGAAAGTTTAAGGGTTTCATAGAGAATTCATCATCTGGGCTCCAAACTTCAGATTGACTTCAAATTCTTGTGTTTTTCAGGCATGTTTCTCTTTCCTAAAATTTAATTTTACTTTGTGGCATTTTTTTAATGGATTTTCATATTAATTAAATTGCGGGTTTTTAAATTAGCTTGAGGGGTTTTGGTTGTTACTAATTGAATTACTTGTCCAATATTTTGAATTGATTATTCATGCTTTAAATTAATTTTTTTGGGACTAAATTGATATATTATTTAAATGGTTGGACTGGGGTACATGGATTTCCCCAAATTCGTTGAATTTTGGCTTTGAATTGCATGAACCTCAACCCACTCTATGAATTTGATTTAGTTATCGAAAACTACATGGTTTAACTTAATTTTGAACTCAATGCATCGCATTAATGGATAATAGGATATAAAAAAGGATTTGGATGGCCTTGGTTGCCATGGTTTAGATTTTAATGGAACTTGGGAGTCCAATTTGGTTGTGTGAATTGGTTTAACATGTTTAATTTAGCCTGCAAGCATTTTGGTATGACGATACCAATGGTAAATGTCTTAATGAATGACTCCCTGGTTAATGGTTGGAATTATGTGCTTAATGGTTCAAATTTAGGCTTAAAGAGGGTTGTGTAGCTCGCAGTGAAGGTGGAGGTTCTGGGGGGACCACCATTGGAAATCATATTTTCCATTGTAGGGGTCTTTATGACCGTGTGCATAGCTCACACATTATATATATTTTTAAAATGGTTGGAGCCTTGATGACTTTGGACCTTTCTTAGATTTCCTCGGTTCGTACAGCTAAAACTCACTAGGGCCCTTTCAGTAGGGGAGCTTAACCCATATAGCCCGTGGGTGCCCTTAGGACGGATAGAGCTACACAGTCCAGGATTAATGATCTTAAAACTCTCATGTTCATGACCCTTACCCTATCTCGACTGACTGATTTTGGAAATGACATTATTTTATCACTTTTCTTGAATTACATGCTAGTTCTTATCCCACTAATTGTCCTAGGACACTAGATCATTTGACGATGTAGGATCTGAAGATACTTTTGTTGCTTCGGTGCAACGTTAGGTAGATTAGCACATTCTTTGAGTTGTTATGAAGTCGTGAGCCTCCATCATTTGAAAGTCTTTATAATTTCATTATCCTTTCTTCATTTACTCGGTACTTATGGATTCTTTTTGGTTATAGTTAAGTTCATGTCCCGACTTAGTTGATATTCTGATTTTAGAGGCTTTCATGGATAGATGTGGATTGGTTGGTTATTGTTTTGACTCTTAGCTTCTTTGAATTACCTATTTATCATATTATTATTGTTTAATTAGCTTTCACATTATTATATTATTGTGCTAATAAGGTTAGGCGATGGGGGTGGTCTTCAGTCTATGGTGCGCTTGGGATATTTGTCATGGCCAGGGCTTGGTTTGGGTTGTGACAAGCTTGTTATCAGTGCACGGTTTAGAGTCATTGGGTGTTCATAAAGTCGTGTCGAGTATAGTTTTTTTATGGGTGTGTAGTGCGCCACACTTATAAGGAGGAGGCTATAATTTAATTAGGAATGTTTCTCTTTCCTATGTTCTATGAAACTTCTCTAACTCTTTGCTTTCTTGCATTTTAGATCATGCCTTCCCGAAGATCTAATGTTCGCAGAAACTCTACTAGGAACTCAATCCTACTTGAGGATAATGTGCGGGGGACTCGCCCTGTGTATGGTGTGAAGACCTGGTCTAGGGTCCCTGCTCCTGATTATGCTTCTCCATGTGGAGTTCCACCTGTTCCCACTAGTCCTCATCGGGTTTCTCGGGGTTGTGATGCTTATGATCAATCGCCTCAAGGGGACATCTCTAATGTAGAGTTCTACCGGTCTATTCATTTTCTTACTTAGTTGGTGACATCTTAGTCTTTTCAGTCTGACCGTGTTGGTTCTGTTGCTCATTCATCTAAGGTCACTTGGGTTGGCTAGTTTATGAGATTAAATCCCCCAATCTTTATAGGCTTTAGGGTCAAAGAGGATCCTCAGGGGTTTATGGATGAGATGGAGAAATTCTATAGGGTGATGCATGCTACTGATATGGATGGTGTGGAATTTGTTGCTTATTAGTTGAAGGATATAGCTTACCAGTGGCATGAGGACTAGGAAGCAATGAGGGGTGATGATGTTGAGAAGGCTGTACGGGATGACTTTTCAAGGGCCTTTCTTGATCACTTCTTTCCTCAAGAGTTGAGGAAAGATAAGACTTAGGATTTTGTTAATCTGAAGTAGGGTAAGATGAGTATGAAAGAGTATGCCTTAAAGTATGAGCAACTGTCTCATTATACTTCTGAGTTGATGTGTAGCTAGACATCTAAGATAAGAAAGGTTACTTCTGGGTTGGTCCGTGACTTGGTATTGGAATGTAAGGCTACAATGTTGAACAATGATATGGATATCTACAGATTTATGGTTTATATGCAACAGGTAGAGGATAAAAAGAGGAGGCAGGCAAAAATGACAGCTTGGTAGAATAAGAAGTTTATGTATTCAGAGTAGGATGGGGGTCAGCAGAATAGTAGAAGAGATGGTGGACAGTGGACCAAGAAGAAGAACTGGGGTAATTCTTATTCATCTTCTAGTGCTCCCTATCATAAGTCTTTGAGCAATCATTGTTTTCAGGATATCCGGGTCCTAAGGCACAGGGTTCTAATTCTTAGGCTAGTAGAGCTCAGTCAGCCCCACTTTATCCTTTTTATTATTTTTGCAGGCATCTTCATCGTGGTTATTGTAAAAAGGAGAGGAATCAGTGTTATAATTATGGTCAGCTGGGTCATATGCAACAAAATTATCCTTCAGCCATGGTTGCCACTGGAGATAATAAAGTTATGGTTGCCACATCTTCAGCTCCTGTGCCAAAGGGCTCTACTTTTAGTATCGACACTAGACAGAATCATCTCTATGTACTTGTTACTCACCAGGAGTCTGAGGCTTATCCAGATGTTGTTACTAGTATGTTACAACTCTTTTCTCATGACTTTTGTTGTTTTCTTGATCCCGATTATTCCCTTTTTATGTTACCTCTTATATCGCTGTGCATTTTGATTTTGGTCCCAAAAGTATTTTTGACCCCTTTGCTGTGTCTACTCTGGTGGGTGATTCTATAGTTGCTAGAATAATCTACAAGGGTTGCATGGTGTCAATCTTTCATAGGGAGACATTGGTGGATTTGATGGAGTTGGATATGATGGATTTTGATGTTATCTTGGGGATGGATTGGCTTCTTTCGTACTATACTTCTCTAGATTGTAGGACTCGAAGGTTAGTTTTTATTTTCCTAATAAACCAGTATTAGAGTAGGAGGGTAGTTCCTTAGTACCCAAAGAGAGATTTATTTCCTATCTTAAAGCTTAGAAAATGATCTCAAAAAGGTATTTATATCATTTAGTTTGGGTTAAGGATTCTGACTCTGAAAGTCTTTCTTTGCAATCTGTCCCTGTAGTTAATGAGTTTTCTGAAGTGTTTCCCGATGATCTTCCTGGTATTCCTCCCAACAGGAAATAAATTTATGGGATTGATCTTCTACTAGATACTCATTCTATTTCCATTCCTCTTAATAGAATGGCCCCAACTGAATTAAAGGAGCCCAAAGAGCAGTTGAAAGATCTTTTGATGAAGGGTTCATTCATCCTAGTGTTTCTCCAAGGGTGCTTCTATACTTTTCGTGCAAAATAAATATGGGTCTTTTCGGATATGTATAGATTATTGTCAGCTAAATAAGGTGACAGTGAAGAATAAGTACCCTTTTACTAGGATTGATGATCTTTTTGATTAGCTTCATGATACGAGATGTTTCTCTGAGAATAATCTTTGTTCGAGCTATCATTAGTTGAATATTAGAGAGGTTAATATTCCTAAGACTGCTTTCCAAACCCGGTATGACCATTATGAGTTCTAGTTATGTTATTTGGGTTTACTAATGCTCCTACTACTTTCATCGATCTTATGAATAGTCTGTTCAGACAATTTTGGGACTTGTTTGTGATAGTTTTCATTAATGATATCTTGGTGTATTCTAAGAGTAAGGAGGATCATGTCAATCACCTCCAAATTGTGTTGATGACTCTTAAGAACTAAAGGTTTTATGTTAAATTTTCTAAGTGTGAGTTTTGGCTGAATGCTGTGACTTTTCTTGGGCATGTTATTTCTAGTGAGGGAATCAAGGTGGATCCACAGAAATTTGAGGTAGTTAAGAAATGGTCTAGAACCATGACTCCAACTGACATTAGGAGCTTGTTGGGCATGGCTGGGTATTATAGGATATTTGTGGAGAGTTTCTCATCTGTTGCTGCTCCATTGATGAAGTTAACTCAGAAAAAGGTTAAGTTTTTGTGTTTTGATGCATGTGAGGGTAGTTTTAAGGAGTTAAAGGATAGGTTGACTTTTCCACCAATTTTGACCCTACCCATTGGTACAGATGGTTTTGTCATGTTTTGTGATGAGTCTCATATAGGATTGGGCTGTGTTTGATGCAACATGGTAAGGTTGTGTCCTATGCTTCCAGACATCTTAAGGTTCATGATAGGAACTATCCGACTCACGACTTGGATTTGAAAGCTATGGTTTTTGCTTTGAAGATCCAGTGCTATTATTTGTATAGGGTGCATGTGGATATCTATTCAGATCATAAGAGCCTACAATATGTGTTTACTCATAAGGAGTTAATCCTCAGGCAGAGCGGTTGCTTGAATTAGTTAATGATTATAACAGGAGCCTTCAGTACCATCCAGGTAAAGCTAATGTTGTTGTTAATGCTCTTTGTAGGTTGTTTATGAGGATCTTATCCCACTCTGACGAGAAGAAAAGAGGATTAGTGAAAGATATTTACAGATTGGCTAATTTGGGAGTTCATCTTTTGGACTCTGAGAATGGGGGAGTTATTATTCAGGAAGTCATCTGTAACGACCTGAAATTTGTTGAGATATGTGAAATTTGTGGTATTTTTGTGATTTGACTATTTTAACCCTCCTCGTAGTTGCATTGAGGTATTTTTGGGGTGCTAGGGTGATTGATACGGTTTTCTATGCATTTTTGTACCATTTAAGAGATATTGTGTATTTTGGTGGCTTCACGAGTCTTATTTTGGACTTATGTGGTTATCTTTTGATTCATGGGATGGATGACAAAACGGACTACGCTAGTAGATCTGAAACATTGATTTTAGTATGGTAACATGGTTGGTGTGGTTTTATGACTTTAAAATCTCATTCGACCCTCGATTTGGAAATTGTGATTTTGGATTTTAGGCGTTAACTTTATGAAAACAAAGTTTTTTCAAAATTCTGATGTCACCATTGAGTTCGAAGCAACAAATTTAGTATGGTTACATAGTTCATTTTTGTATATCGGATTCCAAATGAATCTCGGTCACCCCGTCGAAGTCTGTTTGGACTTAGAAATCTAGTGCACCAGGTTGCTGGTGAAACCTGGATCACAAAGGGTAAAACTCATTTGAGGAATGTGTTTTACTCTTTATGTGCCTCATAACCTGGTATGAGCATAAATAGCCCCCTTTTGCCTATTTTTGCTTATTTTTCATCTTGCCTCTTGAGAGCTAAACCCTAAAATAGTGTGAAGGCTTAAAAGTGAAGCTTGTGGGTGCTTGACAAGCTAGATTAACATCTATTTCTTGATTCTCTTACGGATTTAAGGTGAGAATTCACCCTTTTCTTTATCAAATTTCTTGATTAATTATTCAAAAACCCTAAAACCTTAGTACTTAATTCATCCTTAAATTCTAAACCTTTTCACCTGAATAGTATTCTTAATGCTATAATTACTTGTGTTTTCCCAATTTCATCTTCAAAAGAACTTCGATTCTTGATTTTAAAACAGATTTCAAAGGTTTTACTTGGTAAAGATAAAAATTGTTTTTTCTTCAATTTGAACCTCAATTTGACATGGCTTTTTAGCTGTAGATTCCTAAAGGTACGGGGAACACATTTTTGAAGTAAAGTCACAATCTTGCCTTTTTTTTCAAAAACCCATTTCGGGGTTTATTTTGACCCCAAACCAAAAGTGGGAAATATAGGTATTGTTGACTTTTTTTTGATGCGCAGATTCTATATTGTTTGGTTTTGTTGATTTTGGAACCGTTCATGATAAATAGGGATTTGTGGTTGAAGTGTTGCAGATTGGTCTTAGCCTTCAATGTAGGTTATGACTTAACTCTTTCAGACTGGGTTGGGTAGTAAATATTGGTACAAAATGCATGTTAAGGGTGGGAACTAATCATGATAAAGGGATATCTATATGTTGTACCCGCATGGGGGCCTATATGTGATGTAATTATTGAAATTAAGATGTTGTACGATATGTATGACTGTGTGGGGTCCTATGTGATGTTGATAGCCTAAAATATATGTGAGTAATTGTATTGTGTTGCTGAAAATGCCTTTTTGTGTACTGTGGGTGTATTGTGATATATTCATACTTGTTGGCATATGAAATGTATGGATATTCATGATAGACAAAAATAATGAGTAGATATTGGCTCATGTGGTTGTAGAAATGTGACATTGTAATTGATTGTGGAAAAATATCATTGTGGTTTGTTGTGAAAATACTCATTGTGACTTATTGTGAGCATTATATCCTCATATCATACTTATTCATGAAATAAAAGGTACCACCATGGCAATACTTGAGAAACACTGGCAACACCTTTTATAAAACCCTCCCCGAGGGGTGTACCGAGGAGGAGATATTTTAACATATTATAAAACCCTTTCCAAGGGATGTGCCGATAAGGAGATATGAATATGGATTATAAATTTTATATGGGTTGACGAACCCTCCATAGGTCCTATGTCGGGAAGCTTTCCTCCATAGGTGTATAAGGAGGTTGTATGACAACCTCATGCATCATCATTATCATATACATTGCACTTACTTTAATGTGTTTACGTTGTGCTTGTATTTCTATATTGACTTGACATCTATCGAATTGTCCTACCTTTCTTGAGGTGTATTTGATGAACTTGTATAAACATGTCTCTCTTGTTCTTGTTATATGTTGTATAATGTAGACTTGTCTTCTATCTTAGTATGTCGTTGAAATATATGTGCTATATTAGAACTGTTAGTGCAAACAGTGTGGGCTACCATTGTGGGACATTTCTTTTGCAGGTGACGTTCCCTTAATGTGTATTTTATATGCTTTATTTTCTACTTTACTCGGTCAGCCAGTGATACCAACTGAGTTCAAGTGGATCGTACTTATTTATACTTCACCCTTTCGGTGTAGATTCAGGTTCGGGTGTGCCTTAGGTTTATTGATTTTGGGCTCCTTCATATTACTCAAGATTATTATTCAGAGATGGATATTGTACCTTTGTGGTTTTTTTTTGATATATTTGACTCCCAGAGTGTATTAGAAGTTCTTACACTATTGACACCTAGTTTTAAGATTGTATGGTATTTTAGATATGTTTTTTCATAATTGTTATAATTACTTGTATGGTTCAGCTTTATTCTAGAATCCTTAACTTGGGGTTATTTCTGTCTTTTCCCCTTTATATATCAGTTTGGTTGATAGACATACTTGTCAAGATTCGCCGCGACTAGTGTCATCTTGACTTTTGTTTTTGGGTCATGAAATTTTTTTATCAGAGCATCCAAGTTTTCATTGGTCTCAACGGTATAAGAACGGGATGTCTAATAGAGTCTCATGGATTACTACGTAGATGTTTTTATCTATCTTCGAGAGGCTATAGGATGTCTTTAGGAAACTTTCTTTATTTTATTCCTTACTATGCGAAGTTCTTATAGACATTCTATTTTGCGTTGTGTTTCACTCTTTCTGTGTAGATGGTATTGACTAGGTCCCATGAGGTCAGAGATGTAGAGCCTATTTTAGGAGAAATAGTTTATTTGGGAGGACGGGCCTCGAGTCGTGGATAGACTCAAGGGAGTGGACGAGCTTGTGGATCAGTCCCGTCTAGGAAGAGTGAAAGGGGACTCTCTCCTAAGCCTCAGGTTGAGTATGTTGGTGGTACGGGTTTAGTTCCGTCTCCTTAGAGTTAGTCTGCCTCAGTCTTAGAGGGGTTGCTGGTGTATTTGTTGACCTGATTAGAGGGTTCTCCTTTGGTTATGTCGGTGTTCTTCCAGTTTCAAGTGTGGATCCTCTTGTTGCACCTACTACTATTTTGGGAACTCCTTAAACCCCGAGTCCTATTTCTATTTCAGCATCGACATTTGAGTATGGTATCCCAGGATCGAGAGTCTAGCCTTTATCTATGTTACCTCCTTAGATGGGATCTCAACCTGCCAGATTTACTATGCTTTCCCTTGCTGTGAGTATTGTTATGTCTTCTAAGGATCAAAAAAGGTTTGAGAGGCTTAGTCATTTGGTTCCTCCTAGATTCAGTGGTGCTGTGGATGAGGATGCCTATGAGTTCTTAATTTATTGCTGAGAGAAGTTGCACAATTTAGGTTTGCTGGAGTTACATAGAGTTACTTCAGTCACTTACCAGTTGAGAGATAATACTAGATATTGGTGGAGATCACTAATTAGTTGCTAACCTGTTGATTCTCCTAATATGACTTCACAACATTTTGTTGATGCTTTGTTAGAGTGGTTTGTGCCTTACAGTCTGAGGGATCAGATGCATAATAAGTTTGATCACGTGGAGCAGGGCTCCATGACTGTAGCAGTGTATGAGTCATGCTTCCATTCCTTGTCCAAATATTCTTATGCTAGTATTTCTCATTTGCATATATCGAATTCCAAATGAATCTTGGTAACCCCGTCGAAGTCCATTTTGGACTTAGAAAATATGGTGCATCTAATTGCTGGTACAACCCAAATCACAGAGGGTAAAACTCATTTGAGGAACATGTTTTATGCCTTATGTACCTGGTTACCTGGTATGAGCTTAAATATCCCCTTTTGGTCTGATTTTTATTCATTTTTCATCTTTCCTCTTGAGAGATAAACCCTAAAATAATGTAAGAGCTTAAAAGTGAAGCTTGTGGGTGCTTGAGAAGTTAGATTAACATCTATTTCTTGATTCTCTTATGAATTTAAGGTGAGAATTCACCCTTATCTTTATCAAATTTCTTTATTAATTGTTCAAAAATCCCAAAACTTTAGTACTTAATTTAGCCCCAAATTCTTAACCATTTTACTTGAATAATGTTTTTAATCCTATAATTATAAGCTTTTCCCCAATTTCATCTTCAAAACAACTTCAATTCTTGATTTTAAAATGAATTTCAAAGGTTTTACCTGGTAAAGCTAAAAAATAGTTTTTCTTCGATTTGAACCTTATTTTTGACTTGATTTGACTTGGGTTTTAGCTATAAATTTCTAAATGTCTGGGTAACATGTTTTTGAAGTAAAGTTATAATTTTGCCCTTATTTTTTTGAAAACCCATTTTGAGGGTCTATTTTGACCCTGAACAAAAAGTAGGAAATATGGGTATCGTTGGCTTTTATTCTGATGCATATATCCTATATTTCTTGGTTTAGTTGATTTTGGAATCATTCGTGAGAAGTAGGGCCATGTGGTTGAAGTGTTAAAGACCAATTTTGGCCTTCGAGGTAGGTTATGTCTTAATTCTTTAAGACTGGGTTGGGTAGTAAATGTTTGTACAAAATGCATGTTTAGGGTGGGAACTAATCATGATAAATGGCTATCTACGTGTTGTGCCTTTGTGGGGACCTATATGTGATGTAATTATTAAAATTAAGATATTGTGTGATATGTATGACCATGTGGGTACTATGTGATGTTGATAGCCTAAAATACATGTGAGTAATTGTATTGCGTTGTTGAAAATGACTTTTTGTTGTACCGTTGGTATATTGTGATATATTTATACTTGATTGCAGCTGAAACATATGGAAATTCATGGATAGATGAAAATAATATATGTATATTGACTTACGTGGTTGTGGAAATGTAACATTATGATTGATTATGAAAATATATCATTGTGGTTGGTTGTGGAAATACTCATTATGATTGGTTGTAAGCATTACATCCTTATTTCATACTTATTCATGAAACATAATGTACCACCATGGCAACACCTGAGAAACACTGGCAACACCTTTTATAAAACCCATCTAGAGGGCTGTAACGAGGAAATATTGTAACACCTTATAAAACCCTTCCTGAGGGATGTGTTGATAAGGAGATATAAATATGGATTATGGATTTTAAATGGGTTGATGAACCCCCATGGGTCCCACGTCGGGAGGATTTCCTCCATGGCTGTATATAGAGGTTGTGCGATAACCTCGTGCATCATCATCATCATCATATATGCTGCACTTGCTTTAATGTGTTTACTTATATTTGTATTGCCATATTGAGAAGTTATCTATATAATTATCCTACATTTCTTTATGTGTATTTGATGAACTTGAATAAACATGCCCTCCTTATTCTTATTATATATGGTCTAATATACACTTGTGCTCTATCTTAGTATGTTGTTGCAATTTATGTGCTACATTAGAACTGTTAGTGCAAGCGGTGCGGGCTATCGTTGTTGGATATATTCGTTTGCGGGTGACGTGTCTTTAGTGTGTATTTTGTATTTTTAATTTTCTACTTTGATCGGTTGGCCTATGCTACCTACTGAGTACAAGTGGATCGTACTCATTCCTACTTCACCCTTGTGGTGTTGATTTTGGTTCGGGTGGGCCTCATTTAATTGATCTCGAGTGCCTTTATTTTACTCAAGGTAGCAGTTGGACATTCATGTTCGGAGTTCACCTCTATCTTTTTGTGTTAGTTATGTCTTTATTAGTATTCTAAGACGGATATTGTTTCTTTGTGGTTATTTTATGATGTATTTAACTCCTGAATTGTATTAGTAGTTCTTACACTATTGACACATAGTTTTGGGATGTATGGTATTTCGGATATGTTTTTCATAATTATTATAATTACTTGTATGCTTCGACATTGTTCTAGAAGCCTTACCTTGGGGTTATTTCTATTTTTTCCCCTTTTTCACATGAGTTTGATTGATAGGATTACTTGTCAAGCTTCATCACGACTAGTGCCATTATGACCCTTATTTTTGGGTTATGTCAAGTTAATATCAGAGCAACCAGCTTTTCATTGGTCTCAATAGTGTAAGAATAGGATTTCTAATAGAGTCTCATAGATTTGTATGAAGATGTCTATATCTATGTTTGAGAAGATGTATCATGTCTTTAGGAAACTTTTCTTATTTTATACCTTACTATGTGAAGTTTTTTATACCTTGTATTCCAAGTTATGTTTCCTCTTTCTGTGCAAATGGTGTTTACTAGGTCCAATAAGGTCAGAGATGTAGAGCCAATTTTGGGAGAGAGAGTTTAGTCGAGAGGATGGGCCTCGAGTTGTTGATAAACTTGAAGGAGTGGACGGTCTCGTGGATCAGCCCCGTCTAAGAGGAGTGTTAGGGGACTCTCCCCTGAGCCTCAGGTTAAGCATGTTGGGGGTGCGGGTTCAGTTTTAGTTCCTCAGAGTTCGTCCCAGTCTTGGAGTTTTTTTTTTGCATTTGCTGGCCCGCTTAGAGAGTTGTCCTTTGGTTATGTCGGGTATTCTTCCAGTTTTGAGTGTGGATTCTCCTGTTGCACCTGCTTCTTTGGGTACTCCTCAAAACCCTAGTCCTATTCCTATTTCATTGTCGATATCTGAGTATGGTTTCCCAGGATTGAGAGTCCATCATTAATTTGTGTTACCTCTTTAGATTGGATCTCAGCCTGCTAGATTCACTATGCTTCCCTTTGCTGCAAATACTGTTACATCTTTTGATGATTAAAATAGATTTGCAAGGTTTACTTATTTAGGTCTTCCTAGTTTCAGTACTGCTATGGACAAGGATGCCTATGATTGCTAAGAGAAGTTGCATAATTTAGGTTCGTTGGAGTTGAATAGAGTTGCTTATGTCACTTACCAGTTGATGCTGCTAGAGATTGGTGGAGGTCACTGATTAGTTGTAGACCTCTTATTGGAGGTCTCTGATTAGTTGTAGACCTCTTTGTTCTCCTGATGTGACTTGGGATCAATTTCATGATGTATTTTTAGAGAGATTTGTGCCTTACAGTCTGAGTAATTAGATGCGTGATGAGTATGATCACCTGGAGCAGGTCTCTATGACTGTAGCAGAGTATGAGGCACGCCTCTATGCCTTGTCTAGATATTTTTATACTAGTATTTCCACCGAGTTTGAGAAGATTCAAAAGTTTGTGAATGAATTGGATGTCTTTCTTGAGTTGGCTACATCACAGGTAGTTGTATTTGGGGCATTGGTTTGGAGTATAGTGGATTATGCTAAGATGACTGAGGGTATTCTTTGGGCATCTCAGGGATGCACCAAAAAGATGCATTGTTTTGGTGAGTTTTGAGGTCAGGTTTATCATGGTAGATATTTTAGAGGTTCTTGTGGATATTAGAATGGGTCGGTGCTGGTGGCTTTGCAGAGTTTGAGTTGTGGATTTTCTAATTCAATAGTTCAAGATGTTCGTTCGGTCCTAGTTGTACCTTCATCTGTTTAGTCTTACCATAGAGGTTTCTTTGTGTGTGATGAGATTGGCTATATGGCAAAGGACTTATTTTGCCGTTTGATTAGAGTCACTCCTATTTTATCTATGAGGGGTAAAGGTGCTACCAGATGTGTGAGGGGTAGAGGTAGTGGATCTTGTGGTAGTGGTCGTAGGGCCACTTAGGCAATTGGTGGTTGTGGGTCATTCTATTTTATACCAAACAGACCTGAGGGCTTCAAACATTGTGATCACAGACATTGTCCCCATATTTTTTAGACCTACATCATATGATTTTATATTGACTTTTTCCTATCTGTCTATGTATTTGTCATTGGGTTTTGATTTTATTAGTGAGCCTCTTGCTATGCCTATTTTTGTATCTACTCAGTAGGTGATTCTTTAGTTGTAGATTGGGTGTATTGATCTTGTGTTGTGACTTTTTCCTGGCATGAGACCTTTGTAGATTTTCTTGTGTTAGATATGTTTGATTTCAATGTTATTTTGGGTATGGATTGGTTAACTCCTTATCATGCTGTCCTAGATTATCTTGCTAAGACTGTAACCTTAGCTTCGTCGGGTGTGCCAAGGATAGCTTAGAAGGGTGTGCTTTATCAGGTCCTAAGAGGATCATATCTTATGTTCAGGCTCATAGGTTGGTTAAGAGGGGATATTTATCTTCTTTGGATCATATTCATTATACTAGTGTGGGTTCCCCTCTTTTCTTGGATTCTGTTCATGTTGTCTGTGAGTTTATGAATGTTTCCCTATGGATTTGCCTGGTATGCATTTAGATCATGATATTGATTTTTCTATTGATGTTGAGCCGATCACCAAGCCCATTTTTATTCCTCCTTATTGGATGGACTCAGTCAAGTTGAAAAAATTGAAGGATCAGTTGTAGGAGTTGTTGGATAAAGGGATTTATCAAACCTAGTGTAGTGCCTTGGGGTGGGCTTGTTTTGTTTTTGAAGATGAAGGATGGATCTATGCGGATGTATTGATTATCGGCAGTTGAACAAGGTGACAAACAAGAATACGTATCCTCTTTCTCGTATTGATGATTTATTTGATCAAATTCAAGGTGATGTGGTGTTTTCAAAGATTGATTTGAGGTTCGGCTATCACCAGTTAAGTATTAGATCTTTGAACTTTCCGAAGATAACTTCTCAAACTCGTATGGTCATGTTCTTTGGGTTGACCAATGCCCCTGTCGTGTTCATGGAGTTGATGAGCTGGGTGTTTCGACCGTATCTCAATTCCATTTTGTTGTATTTATAGATTATATCTTCATCTATTCCAAGAGTGAGGATGATAATGAGGATCATTTGCGGATTATGCTTCAAAGATTGAGGGAAAAAAAGTTATATTCTAAGTTCTGATAGTGTGAGTTTTGGTTGGAGTATGTTTATTTCTTGGGTTATGTGGTGGCTAAGGATGGTATTATGGTTGGTCTATCCAAGATTATAGTAGTTCATGATTGGTAGACCTACTTTGCTGAAATATCCAAGATTTTGGCCATTGAAATTTCTTGAGCTTTAAGCTCACTGCCTTGATTACGACTCACCCCACGAGTTGTATGGTGTCTTGACAGGTTAGGTGACCCTAGTCGTAAGGTATTTAGTGAATGTTGTTTGAGTTTCTATCCTAATTACGACTTAGGGACGTGTGTCTTAAGGACTCATGATGGGTTGTTAGGATGAGTCATAACCAAATCAGTTAGTTTGTTGCTTGATTCTTCTCTGAGTATGAGTGGCTCACTAAGATTCGTAAGGATATGTTATGAGTCATTAGTTGAGACTATAGGATGTCCAGCGTTTAACCCGTTTGAGTTCTGTGTTGCCTACGACTGGACCCTATGAGTCGTAGGGGCTGGTTATGATTAATATTATTGAGTTGTAAGGTTAACTGTGTATGGGGTCTTGGTTACGACTCGTGGTCATGAGTTGAATGGACCATGAGTCGTAAAGAGGGGTTATGAATCAATGGTTGACTCGTAGTCATAGACGATATTTTTCCAGCTTTTAAGTTAGGTCATTATGGGCATTTCCCTTTTTGCCCAACTTGAAACCCACGTCTTATTGCCTCTTAAGGGTATTATTATCCCTCATAAAACACATCAAATAGACTTCCAAACACTCTCAAATCCTCAAGGTGAAGAAAACTTAGTGTTTTCAAGAGATTAATCAATTGGGAATTCCAAGGGTGATTTTTCTCCATACTTCTTAGTGTTTAAGGCATGTTACTCTTCCCTCATTGTCAATTTTGTAAAATCATTTGATTTAAAGTTTTGATTCATGAGATATTTATGATTGGTTTGGATCTATGGGTTGAGGGTTTTTAATATAAATTATTTAAGTATTTCTTCCATGATATTTATGAAATCTATTGTGCTTAAATTGATGGTTGGTAAATTTATTGGGGTGCATGGGATAGTGGATGGAAATAAGGGTACAAAGGAATCCCCAAATTAACTGGTTTGGTATGAAAATTGGTAATAATTTCAACTGCTATTTGTAGTTTTGATAATGAGCAGCTAACTGTAAGGGACCAGGTCCCTGGATGTTCATGGTACAATAAAGCTAGCAAGCATGACTACACAATTTTGTCCTCTTATTGAAGAAACTTATAGGTGCTGCTTGTACTGATTAGGACAGTTGATCCAATGATATTTCAGCCCTAATCATCACTCATCTATAAAAGGAAAAATATGCTTCTTCATTAAATGATTTTTTGCAATTCTAAAGAATGAAAAGAGGCAGCAAAAACCCTAATTCAACACTGCTTAAGTTCATAGCTTAAATAGAAATTGTTCTTGAGTGAGTATTGATATGTAACTAAACTACACATACTATAAGAATAGTTCTTTCGTTTGTTGAGAGAAGTGCTTAGGTAGAGTCACCTAAGTTTGTTGTTGGTTGAAGTTAACCAGTTTTTGAAGGAATCTTGGCAGGGGTATCAAGGTGAGCTTGTAATAGAGGTATTGCAAGCAGGAGGAACCTAGAGTTAGGTTCACAGTCGAGTATGTAATCAAGAGGTTGGTTATAGTTGATTGTTTTGATCTTGTAAAGGCATACCGTGGTTTTTCCCTGCCTTGAGAAAGGGGGTTTTCACGTTAAAATCTTGTGTTTTTATTCTTCATGCACTATGTCTTGATTCCTGGTTAATTTTGTGTATTTTGCATATGATTGACCTTGAGGGACCTAGTCCCTCATTGTGTGGTGCAACCCCCAAGCATCTCAACATCAACCCACTTGCATAATTGATTTTGGTTTATGCTTTATCACTTGGTTTGGCTTGTTTCTTGAAACTAATGCATGGTATAAATGGTTAAATGGTTAATGATGGATTTGAAAACCTTGTGGGTTACAATTTAATCCCCTAAGTATTGATTCATAAAAACCTTGTAGGGTATGCGGGAATCCCCCAAGTTGTTTTAATAATGGGGGTTGTGGGGTACTTAGGAATCCCCTAAGTGTTGTATAATGATATTGCTTTCAAGCTATAGTCAGTAAGGTGATACCGCTTAATATGCCTTAATAATCGACTCTTGGAATAGATGGTTTGGTTATGTGTTAAATGTTTTAATTGGGCAATAATGAGGGTTGACATAGATAGCCGTCAAGGTGTGAGTCCAAAGGACAGACACTTGAAACTTATATTTGCTAACATGAGGGTTGGTCTTGATGACCATGTGCTTATGGGGTACGAGGTAATCCCCTAAGATTATACACATATATATGTATCATAGAGGGCAAAGGGTATAAGGGAATCCCTGGCCATCTATGATATCTCTGATTCATCCAGCTAACATGCATTGGGGCCCGTTCAGGGGGTAATACTGGACCCATATAGCCCATGGGTTGACTTATGACGGTAAAGCTACATAGAATAGGTGTATATATATATATAAACATATGGTTATGTCCATTGGTTTGATGACATTACTTTATCTTTATCCCTAATTTACATGCTAGCGTTCACCCTGCTAACCGTCTTCAGACTCTGTATCCCCAGTAATGCAGAAACCGGCCATACTTCCACTCCTCCTACTCAATGACTAGATCATTAAGGGACAACTTTTCAGTTAGACTGAAGTGGGGAGCTTCCATACTTTAGAAGATCCCATTTTATGCCATGGATTTCTTTATGTTTTTTCTAATCCTTTTGGTCTTGGTTTTGGCTATGGTCGGGGGCATGTCCTGATAAGATATTTTTTGTTTTGGTTAGAGGCTTTGTTGGACTACTATGGGCATGGATGGTGTTGTATTAGTGGTATTGGTATTGGTATTGCCATTGGTATTGGTTGGTTTTGGTTATAGACTTATTATAATATTTCTAAATTAATATTCTCTTATCTTGTTTTTTTTGTTTAGAATTCATCAGACATTGGGTGTAGGCTGGTCAATGGTTTGGGTAGTGGGGGTGGTCTCCGATCCTTGTTAGTCTTGAGATACCCGACACGACCAGGCCCTGGTTTGGGTTATGTCAAGATGGTATCAGATTGCTAGGTTCATGGTCAAATGTGTTTCCACAAAGCAGTATTAAGTAGAGTCTCTTTTAAGGGTGTGTAGCGCGTCACACTCATAAGGGAGAGGCTACAAGGCATTTAGGAATATTTCTCTTTCTTTTGTTCTATTTTTGGGCTATAAAGTCTAAGGTCCTAAAATCTTCTCTAGTTCCTACTTTTTACTTTTTAGATCATTCCTCCCAGATGATCTGAAGTCCTAAAATCTTCTTGATATGCTCTAGAGTTAGTGTCTAGCATGAGGGATAGAATGAGAAAGTTTGATTTTGTGTTGTCCCGAAACTTACTTTTAGTAAGTAAGGCTACCTTGCTGAATAAGGACATGGAAAGCTTTAGGTTGGTCGTGTACATACAACAAGTTGAGAAAGAAAAGAATAAGCAAAAAGATATAAGGGAGAGGTAGAGTAAGAAGTTTATATTTTTTTATCAGGGTGGGGGTCAATAGTAGAGTGCTAGGGATGGTAGAAAGTAGTCCAAGAGAAAGTGTGGCAATTCTTGGTCCTACCTAACGGCTAGTCCTCCTTACCCAAAGCCATCTGGTGATAGTTATTTTCAGGGTGACAATAGTTCTATTACCCAAACCCTAGTCGATTGAATCAGGGTTATTGTGATGAGGGAAGGGATAGGTGTTTCAAGTGTTTTCAGCCATGGCATATGCTCAGAAATTATCCCGTAGGTAAGTTTTCTTTTGGGAAAACAAGGTTCGTGTTGCCTTTTCATCAGCTCCAACACCAAAGAGTGCCCCATCTGGCTTCGGCACTGGTCAGAACCATCTCCATGCTCTCACTACCCGTTAGGAGGTCAAGGCATTGCCTGATGTCATTACTGGTATGTTGAAACTCTTTTCCTGTGATGTGTACATTTTACTTGTTCTGAGATCTACTTTTTCTTATGTGACCTATTTATGGCTGTGCATTTTGGTTTCAGTCCCGAGTGTATTTTAGACCCCATTTTTTTCTACCTCGGTGGGTGACTCTGTAATAGCTAGAAGACTCTATAGGGCATGTGTGGTATCTATGGAAAGTAGAGAGACTTTGGTGGATCTGGTAGAGTTAGACATAGTTGATTTTGATGTCACATTGGGGATAGATTAGTTGCACTCGTTCTATTCTTCTCTAGACTATTGAACCCATAAGGTTATCTTTAAATTCCTTAATGAGTCGGTTATTGAGTTGGGAAAGGATTCTCTAGTGCCTAAGAGAAGGTTCATATCACATCTTAGAGCATGAAGATTAATCTTTAAGGTGTGTCTTTATCATTTGGTTTGGGTTGCAGATTCTAACTCAGAGAGTCCTTCCTTACATTCCATCTCCGTGGTAAATAAATTTCCAAATGTCTTCCCTGATGACCTTCCTGGCATCCCTCCTAATAGGGAGATTGATTTTGGGGTTGACTTGTTTCGAACACTCATCCTATATCTATTCCCCCATATAGAATGGCTCTAGCTGAGTTAAATGAGCTTAAGAACAAACTAAAGGATCTCCATGGGTGCACCGATTACTTTTGTGCGTAATATAGATGGTTTCTTTCGGATGTGTATTGATTACCTGTAATTGAATAAGGTGATGGTAAAGAATAAGTACCCCATCACCAAGAATAGATGATTTGTTTGATCATCTTCAGGGTGCTAATTTTTTCTCTAAGGTCAATATTTGGTTTGGGTATCATTAGTTAAATATTAGGGAGATGGACATCCCTAAGACTGTGTTCCGTGCCTGATATATGCATTTCAATTTCTTGTATATATCTCTTGAGCTGACTAATGCCCTGGCGGCATTCATGGACTTAATGAACAAGTTCTTTCATCTGTTTCTAGATTTGTTCATCATTGAATTCATTGATGATATTCTGGTGTACATTAAGAGTGAGGTGGATTATGTCGATCCTCCGCATTGTATTACAGACCCTGAAAGATCAACAACTGTATGCTAAATTTTCAAAATGTGAATTTTGGTTGAATGCTGTTACTTTTTTGGGTTATGTCATTTCTAGTAAAGAGATCATGGTGGATCAGTAGAAAGTTGTAGTGGTTAAGAAGTGGCCTAGGCCCACAACTCCAATCGATATTTGGAGCTTTTCGGGTTTAGCCGTTATTATAAGAGGTTTGTGAAAAGTTTCTCGACTATAGCGCCCCCTGACTAAGTTGACCCAAAAGAAGGTGAAGTTCTTGTGGTCTGATGCTTGTGAGGGTAGTTTTGAGAAGTTGAAATCTAAGTTGACTCCAACTCAAGTTTTGACCTTGCCCGAGGGTAATGATGGATTCATGGTTTATGGTGATGCATCCCATGTAGGACTTGGTTGAGTTTTGATGCAACATGGCAAGGTGATATCTTATGCCTCTAGAAAGTTGAAGGTGCATGATAAGAATTACCTAGATCATGACTTGGAGTTATTGGCTGTGGTGTTTGTGTTAAAAATCTGGCATCACTATTTGTATGGAGTGCATGTGGATATCTTTTCAAATCATAAGAGACTGCAATATGTTTTCACCTAGAAAGAGCTTAATCTTAGGCAGAGGAAATGGCTTGAGCTACTCAAGTATTATTACGTGAGCCTTCACTATCACCCAGTTAAAGATAACATAGTTGTTGATGCTCTTAGTAGGTTATCGATAGAGAGTCTAGCTCATGTACATAGGGAGAAGCAATAATTAGTGAAAGATATTCACCGTTTAGCTAACCTTGGAGTTCTTCTTTTGGACTCTAAGAATGGTGGTGTGTTTGTACAAAAGGTGGCACAGTCATCTCTTGGTGCTGAAATAAAGGTGAAATAGGTATTAGATCCTGTCTTGATGAAGATTAAGGAAAATGTAGGACAACAAAAGGCAGTGGATTTTGAGATTGGTGGCTATGGTATCTTGAAGTACCAAGGCAGATTATATATTCCTGACATAGATGGATTATGAGAGAGGATCTTGGTTGAGGATCATGAGTCGCGATATACCGTTCATCTTGGTTCAACGAAAATGTATCATGACCTTAAGGAGATTTATTAGTGGAAAAACATGAAGCAGGATGTGGATAGTTTTGTGGCTGAGTGCATAGTGTCTCAACAAGTAAAAGTTGAGAACTTGAGGCCCAGAGAATTGTATCTAGAAATTGAGTTGCCTGTTTAAAAATGGGAAATGATTAATATGAATTTCATTACCGGTATTCTTCGGTCTCGAAATCAGTTTGATTAAATTTGGGTCATCGTGGATAGGATGAAAAAGTCTACTCACTTCTTACCAGTAAGGACTAATTTTTTGACAGAGGATTGTGCAAGGTTGTACCTCCAAGTGATTGTGATGTTGTATGGGGCACCTGTTTCTATCATTTTGGATGTGGTACTCAGTTCTTGTCGCACTTTTTGTGTGCTTTTCAGAGAAGTTTAGGAACTAAAGTGAGCCTTAGTAATGATTTCCATCCACAGTCAGATGAGAAAGCAGAAAGGACCATTTAGACATTGAAGGATATGCTTTGGGCTTGCGTGATTGACTACGGTGTTATTTGGGTTGATCATTTACCTCTTGTAGAGTTTGTTTCTAATAATAGCTACCACTCTAGTATTAGGATGACTCTACTTGAGGCTTTGTATGGTAGGAGGTATAGATCTCTAATTGGGTGGTTCAAGGCTGGTGAGGCAGAAATATTTGTCTCAAATTTGGTTCACCAAGTCATATAGAAGGTGAAGGTGATTCAGGATAGACTTAAGTCTTCCTAAAGTCGCCAAAAGTACACTGCAGATATGAGGCATAAGGATTTAGAGTTTGAGGTTGAGGATAGGTTATTCTTGAAGGTGTACCAGAAGGAAGTAATGCAGTTTGGGAAGAAGGGGCAACTCAGTCCTCGATATGTTGGCCCGTACATAGTTGTGAAGAAGGTTGGTAGTGTTGCATATGAGTTGGAGTTTCCCTTTAGTTTAAGATCCATTCACACGGTGTTCTATGTTTCGATGTTGAGAAAGTTCGTAGGTGATCCTTCGATGGCTGTTTCCTTGGAGGAGGTGGGTATTTCAGATTTCCACCTTGATAGTGCCAGTTGAGGCTTTTGGTGTGACAGATTCCTTATCTTATGAGGAAGTCCTGATTGAAATTTTGAATTAGCAAGTTCATAGATTGAGGACCAATGATGTAGCTTTAGTGAAGGTCCTCTGGAGGAATCAAAAGATAGAAAAGGCTACATGGGAAGTTGAGGATGATATGAAAGCCAAGTATCCGTTCTTGTTCCCTCTATTGGATTAAAGTGCTTAAGATATGAGTTTTATTTTCCTCTTGTCACTTTCTGAGTTTGTCATTTGATTCTGGTGTGTTCTTTCTATTCTCTTGATAAAAAGTATCCTAACTCAACATTTAGTAATGAATGATTCCGGGGGGGGGGGGGGATAATGTAGAACCCTTAAAATTTTTGATCATTTTATTTTTGACCTTCCCATATGCGTAATATAGATTTTTTACGTGAATTATGTTTAGGGATGTAAAAAGGGTAAATTGGGAAAGTTTTGGAATTTTTGGGAATAGTTTGAGGCTATTTTTGAACTCCAAGGCAGTGTGTCTCCGCAATATCATCGTTAACCTCTGCAATATCGGCGTGCCATGGAGGATAAGCTTTGCGATAATATCGTGCCACACCAAGGTGTAAATTTTGTCCAATTTTGTTTTCTTCACTTGGGGTGAGGGGCTTTAGGGTCTTTTCACCCTTTTCATGACTTATAAACATAAAAGGGACCCTTTTCCAAACTCTACTTTATTCATCTTTAACTCTCCAACCATGAAAGCTAAAGGGTTTCATAGATAATTCTTCATCCGGGCTCTAAACTACAAATTGACTTCAAATTCTTGTGTGTTTTAAGCATGTTTCTCTTCCCTAAACTTTAATTTTACATTGTGGCATTGATTTAATGGATTTTCATGTGACTTAAATTATGGGTTTTGATATTGGGTTGAGGGGTTTTGGTTGCTACTGATTGAATTACTTGTCTCATGTTTTGAATTGATTATTCATGCTTTAAATTGATTTTTTGGGACTGAATTGGTATATTATTTATATTGTTCTAATGGGAGACATGGATTTCCCTAATCTGGATGAATTTTGGCTTGGAATTACATGAACCTCAACCCAATTGTGAATTTGATTTTAATTATAGAAAACAACATGGTTTAACTTGCTTTTGAGCTCAATGCATTTCATTAATGGGTAATTGGATATAAAAATGGATTTGGATAGCCTTGGTGTCTTAAAAGGGGTTGTGTAGCTCGCCGTGAAGGTGGAATTCTTAGGGGGACCAATACTAAAAACCATGTTTATCGGCGTGGGGTCTTTATGACTGTGTGCATAGTTCACACATTATGTATAATTTTGGAATGGTCTCGATGGCTTTGGCCCTTCCTCGTATTTCCTCGGTTCATGTAACCCTTTCAGCAGGGGGAGCTGAACCCATATAGCCCGTGGGGTTCCCTTAGGATGGATAGAGCTATACAGTCCATGATTAATGATTTTTAAACTCTCATGTTCATGACCCTTACCCTATCCCAACATCTTCTCTATGTATATACGAATGTGTGCATGTGGTTTTGGCTGATTTTTTGCATGACATTATTTTATCACTTTCCCTGAGTTACATGCTAGTGCTTATCCCACTGACCATCCTAGGATGATACATCATTTCATGGTTTAGGGTTCGAAGATAGTTTTGTTGCTCCTTTGTAGAGTTATGTGGATTAGCACGGTCATTGACTCTTTGTGAAGTGGTGACCGTCTCTCCTTCTAAAGGCTTTATCATTTCATTATCCTTTATTCATTTACTCTATACTTATGGATTCTTTTTAGTTATAGTCGGGGGCATGTCCTGACTTAGTTTATATTCCGGCTTTAAGGACTTTTATGGATAGATGTGGGTTGGTTGGTTATTGTTTTGACTCTTAGATTCTTGGAGTTAACTATTCATCTTCTTCTTGTTAATTAATTGGCTTCTGCATTATTATTATTATTATTATTATTATTTTGCTGTTATTATTATTATTATTATTATTTTCTCATAAGGTTAGGCGATGGGGGTGGTCTCCGGTCCATGGTGGGCTTGAGATACCCGTCACACCTAGGCCCTAGTTTGGGTCGTGAGATATTGAAGCCTTTGAGGCTTATAAACACTATGAGGGACATGAAAAGGCCTTCCATTAAGCCTCCAAGATCAAGGAGGATTTTGAAAGAATAAAGGTCTTATAAGGTTAAGAGTCCTTCACTTTCATCATGGGTCAAGAACAATGAAAAGTGGAAGTCTTCCACTTCTAAAGAGAATCTTAAGAATAGTGTCCATGTTACTTCGTTCAAAGGCCACTACAAGTCCAAGATGATTGAAAAACCCAAGAAAGGTAACTTTGTTAAACCCAATGCTCATCAACCCTCTTCAATCAAATGGTATAGATGTCAAGTAAGGGGGTACATTTCTAGTGAGTGATATAAATTAGGTGGCACCTCAATGAATAAAAAAGAGAACTTCGTTTCCTCACCTTAATGCTATGGATTAGAACCCGTTTTCTCCATTTCTAGTAGTCAAGTGGCTGTACACTTTAGGGATAAAAGAAAGACCATCGATTTCTCTTCTATCCCTTCCCGACACAACACCAGGCCGCTCCCCAGCCTCCCTGACATGCCCCAGTCAATTGTCGGCCCACGGCTTGCCCGAACCTCGGGCCCACCCTCCGAACCATGGGCTATAGCATATCGATTTAGCCAAAAAATACCCATTCATACTGTTTCACATGTTTGACCACCCAAATGGGCACCGCCCACCCCATGGCACAAAATTATACCGCTTTTCAGCCTTTCTAGCACACCCTGTTCAATTCTCGGCCCACGATCTTCCCGAACCTCGAGCCCACCCCTGGAACAGTGGGCTATAGCACACTAATTTGGCCCAAAAATGCCCTGTTCATGTTGTTTCACCCATTTGAAAACCCAAATGGTCCCTCACACCCCATGGTACAACACTAGGCCGCTCCCCAGCCTTCTTGTCATGCCCAAATTGATTTTCAGCCTACGGTACGCCCGAACCCCGGGCCCACCTCTGGAACCAAGGGCTATAGCACACCGATTTGGGTAAAAATTCCATGTTCGCACTGTTTTGCCCATTTGACCACCCAAATGACCCCGCCCACCCCATGGCACAACACTAGGCAACTCCCTAACCTCCCTGGCATACCCCAATTAATTTTTAGCCTACGACACGCTTAGACCCCAAGCCTATCCCCAGAATCATGGGCTCTAACACATCGATTTAGCCCGAAATACCCCATTCACACTATTTTTCCTATTTGACCACTCAAATGGGCCTACCCACCCCATGGTACTACACTAGGTCACTCTCCAACCTCTCTGGCATGCCCCAGTCAATTTTTGGGACACGACACACCTTGAACTCGGCCTTTTTCTAAGAAGAGATAGAGAGTGACATCTTAACTCACCAATGCAGAAGGTGGTTAAGAAAGGAAATTATTAAGTGGTTGGATGCAGGAGTGGTTTATCCAATTTCTGACAGTAAATGGGTGAGCCCAGTCCAATGCGTGCCCAATAAAAGGGGCATAATTGTTGTTGCAATTGAAAGAAATGAGTTGATTCCACTCAGGCCTATGACTTAGTTGAGAGTTTACATAGACTACCACAAACTAAACTCATAGACTTTGAAAGACCACTTACCAATGCCCTTTATGGACTAAATTCTTGATTGATTGGCCGAAAGGGGGTGGTATTATTTCTTGGATTGTTATTCTGGATATAACTAGATATGTATTTATCCTAAAGATCAGGAGAATATGACATTCACATGCCCATATGGCACCTTTTTATTTAAGAGGATTCCGTTTGGGTTATGAAATGCACCCGCTACTTTCTACCAGTGCATGATGTCTATTTTCTCAGCTATGGTGGAGGACACCTTAGAGGTGTTCATGGATAATTTCTCTGTGGTGGGAGATTCGTTTGAGCTATGTTTGGGAAACCTGAGTATGGCCTTGCAACAATGTGTTGAATTCAATTTGGTTCTTAATTAGGAGAAATGCCACTTTATGGTAAAAGAGGGCATCGTTCTCGGGCACAAAATTTTAGAAAAAGGGATAGAGGTTGATCGAACCAAGGTTGAAGTTATTGAGAAACTACCACTTCCCATTTTAGTGAATGGAGTGCATAGTTTTCTTGGACATGCTGGCTTTTACCGGAGGTTTATAAGAGGCTTCTCGAAGGTTGCAAATCCACTTTGTAAAATTTTGGAGAAAGAAGTGAAGTTCTCCTTCAATGATGATTTCTTGAAGGAATTTGAATGCCTTAAAAAGAAGCTGGTCGAGGCCCCTATCATTGTTGCACCGGACTGGTCAAAACCATTTGAGATCATGTGTGATGTAAACGGTGTTACCCTTCGAACTGTATTGGGACAAAAGAAGGACAAATTGTTTCATCCAATATATTATGCCAGCCAAGCACTGAATGGAGTGCAAAAGAACTACACTATCACTGAACAGGAACTCCTGGCTGTAGTGTATGCTTTTGAGAAATTTAGGACTTACCTGCTTGGGACCAAGGTGGTGGTCCATACTGACCATGTAGCCTTAAGGTATTTGATGGCTAAGAAGGATGCAAAACCAAGGCTGATTAGATGGGTGTTGCTGCTACAAAAATTTGACTCTGAAGTCAAAGATATGAAGGGTTACGAAAACCAAGTTGCGGATCATCTGTCTAGAATGGAAGGTGAGTAGGCAGTTAGTGATGAAATAGAGATAAATGATGCATTTCCTAATGAGGAGATCTTGGCTGCTGCTATGGAGAAAATGCCTTGGTACGTTGATTTTGCAAATTATGTTGTGAGTGAAGTCATTCCAGAAAATCTTTCTTTCCATCAAAGAAAGAAATTCCTTCATGATGTAAAACACTACTTCTGGGATGGGCCATATCTTTTTCGGCATGTGCTGACAATATTATAAAGAGATGTGTGCCATAAGTGGATGTATTATGTATATTGGAAGCATGTCATGCTTCTCCAGTTGGAGGTCATCATGCAGGTGACTAAATGTCCCGACATGATTCGAGGCCCTGGCCGCGACAGGCATCCCGAACCACACAAGCCCGAGATACCCCGGCCACTCCCCAACCCACTAGTGATATTGTCCGCTATGGGCCCAGGCCCGCATGGCTTTAAAATGTGTCACTAGGGAGTAAGACTTTTTTACTTATATACCTAGCATCCCTCCTGTGTTTTGTCGATGTGGGACTCCTTCCTAAGTTGGGGTGTCACATACACCCCCTTATGGACTTAGCATCCTCGTTAAGGTTTGCCCTATCAAATGGGATTCTCCTACACTCAGGACTGAGGTTTTCCCTGCCTTACCGGGATTTGCCTACGTTCAGTTTGAACTCTGGCCCACATCGACAGGGATAACACAGGAGCGACTCTGATACCATTCTGTCACGACCTGACTTGAATCCCTAGACGCGACGGGCATCCCAAACCACACAGGATCGAGATACTCCTTCCACACTCCCCAACCCACTAGTGATATTATCCGCTCTGGGCCTAGGCCTGCACGGCTTTAAAATGCGTCACTAGGGAGTAAGACTTTCTTATTTATATACCCAAAATCCCTCCTATGATTTGCCGATGTGGGACTCCTTCCTAAGTTAGGATGTCATACTGAATTTCTAGAAAGGTATTGCAGAGTGGATAATATTGGCCAACGTTGTTCAAAGATGCTCACGAGTTTTTTCTGAAGTGTGACCAATGTCAGAGGAAGGGGTCGATCTTCAAAAGACATGAGATGCCTTTGACTAAGATGCTTGAAGTTGAATTGTTTGACGTCTGGGGCATTGATTTCATGGGTCTTTTTGTAATATTTTAGTTGCTGTTGATTATGTCTCGAAATGGGTCAAAGCTGTTGCCTTGTCTGATAATGAAGAAAAGAGGGTTGTTGCTTTTCTCAAGAAGAACATCTTCTCTCGCTTTGGAGTACCACATACTATTATAACCGATGGAGGATCTTAATTTTGCACCAAAGTGTTTCGAGATGCCTTAACAAAATATGGGGTGAAACAACATAGAGTAGACACTCCATCTCACCCACAAACTAGTGTACAAGTGGAGGTATTAAATCGAGAGATTAAAGCCATCCTAGCCAAAACGGTGAACGCTAGTCAGCAAGACTGGTCTCGAAAGCTTGATGATGCCTTGTGGGAATATCGGTCTGCTTTCAAGACACCCATTGGCATGTCACGATTCCAGTTAGTCTATGAAAAAGCATTCCACTTACCAATAGAGATGGAGCACAAGGCTTTAGGGGCACTCAAATGGTTAAATTTGAATTGGAAGGAGGCAACAAAGCTAAGACTGGGGCAACTGAATGAGATGGATGAATTTCGTCTAGGAGCATATGAAAGAACAGACCTATATAAAGAAAAGATAAAGAAGTATCATGATGGGAGGATCGAGAAACGATATTTCCAAAAAAGTGACTTGGTGCTTCTGTTCAATTCCAGACTCAAACTGTTCCCAGGTAAGCTTAAATCCAAGTGGTCAGGCCCTTTTAGAGTTAGTCAAGTCTACTCATCTGGAGTAGTAGAGCTTGAAAATAAAGACGAAAATATCTTCAAGGTTAATGGGCAACAAGTCAAACTTTATATCGGTCTAAAAGACTCGATGAAAAGTATTGATAGTATCTGTCTCGATGAAGTCTGAAGTAAGCGAGATATCTAAGTTGTGCCGCAATGTTAAATCAGGTGCTACATGGGAGGCAATCCATGATACCTGTGCTTGATCTACTCCAGGTATACCCTAACCCTTAGTTCAGTTTTTCTTTGATTTTAAGTTGAGGGTGTAGGGTTAGTTGTTGTTGTAACATTTTGCAGTTGACTAGGAGAAATACAAGTACCTGAGGCAGTTAACATGGTTTTTGTTATTTTGTGAACACCTCTTAAATGGTCTGATTGTTTAACTGTGTAATTTGCATCTAATTGTGACCACTGTGCATTTTGTTATGGTATAAGTTCTAGTGACTTGATAATAATTTCTAAGTAATTGCATGAATTGGATAAGTAATAACTTGTAATATACTTGTGTGCCATGTGCGTGTGAGATCTTACTACGTTCCTTTTGTATGTTGAATCCAGAACTTGCCCGGTCAGTCTTACCTAGGTTGAAGGATAGGGGTGAGGAAAGGATCATAGGTCGTTTTGATATTAGCCAACTTTTAGCCTAAATGACCTTCCCTGTATGCATAATATCCCTTGATCCCTATTTTAAGCCTGAATAGCCTATTTGTTTTTATGATACCTATCACCATCCCCTTTATATCATAATGAACCTGTTTTGTCCCTGGTCCTCCTTGGACACTATGCACCTTGACTTAGGCAAATGGCCTAAGTTGAGGGTGGATATCATAGGGGTGCATGATGTAAAATGAGTATGAGGAAAGGTAGAATAAAATAAATAGATAAAAAGATGGGTGCGGTGGAAAAGAACAAGAAAAGAAAAGTTGTGAAAAAGAAGAAGTTATTGTAGAAAAGATCGCACCCATCCTGAATATGTGTGATCAAGAAAGAGAAGAATAAAAAAAGGTTAATAAGTGAGACCCCAAACGCTAGTGTAGTGTCAAGAAGGCTTATTCATTTTAAATATCATCGAGTATCATACTAGCCCCTAGCCTACATTACAAGCCAAAGAGAAAACCTATAGTGATCCTAGCTGACCTGTCTGAAAATCTTGGTATTGAAAATAAAGACAAGCCTATGGTATTTGGCATATATTGATTGAAACTTCATTCTGAGAGTGAGCGTCTTTTGATTTCCCCTATGGTTACATATGCGGCATCTGATCAAAGTGAAGTGGGACTTCTTTGTAGTGAGGGCAAACTGGTTACGTTGCTAGTTGCTAACTTGTTTGGATAGTGTAATCTTGGTACATGCATGGTTGTTGTTTCTGAATTGATGCCATAGCTTGATTCCTGTGTGTCGCATTATTTTTCTTCAATAATATACACAGTTGTTTTTAAATTAATTGACCTTGGAGATGATGAAGATGTTTTGAGATAATATGGATGGTTGACAGCCAAATGTACTTTGTATCCTCTTGGTTGTATTTTTTTTCTTAAGGATAAGCAATTGTTTTAAGTTGAGGCTGTTGATGTGTGAGCAAATGCTAACACATTTGAGGCTTTTAACTGAGAATAATTGCGAAGTCTTATGCAACTTTTGTCGTTTTTGATTGTCTTCTCTTTGATATTGCAGTAAAAGTCAAGATGCAAGAGAACCAGCAATACTGGAAGTAAAAGAGTTAATTTCTGAGTAAGTAAAGAGGGAAGTATAGCTGATGACTTATCTGATAAGTCGTCAGCCTTGCGATAAGCTATCAGAGTTACCGTCAGCCTTAGACAGAGAATGGACTTCAGCTGGAATTTGTGACGACATCTGTGATAGGCCGTCAGAAGTGTGATAAGCCGTCAGGCTAGTCGTTAGCCTTAGACAGAGAATGGACTTCAGTTGGAATTTGTGACGACATCTGTGATAGGCCATCAGAAGTGTGATAAGCCGTCTGGCTCATTGTTAGGCTTAGGCTGGGAATAGGTTTTGAAGTGAAGAAGCGGCGACAATTATGAAGAGTCGTCAGACTCCTGATAAGGCGTCACACTTCGTCGCCACCTGTGCGAGAAAAGATCTGTGATCTGTGATTTTTTTTCCATAATTAGTATGAAGTATTTAAAGCATATGTTAGGATTTTCTAATAAAGCTTGAACTGACGTTTTGAGGAATTTTTTCTCTCTAGTTTTTTGACTTTAACAAGACAATTATATTTGGAGAAATTGTTACCATTGTTTTGGGATTTTTTACTGTGATTAAATCTGAGAAATACTTGTTGCTATTCATCTTGCTGTAAGTTCATCTATCAAATTATGAATTCAACTTGTTGTCTTTCTTATTATATTATGAGTAGCTAAATTCCCTTAACCCGAGTTGTGAGATCTATGGGTTTGGGTTTGTAACATAACTAAGTGTTCAAGATTCTAACGGTGATAGAAACTTCTTGTTAATTTCAATATTTCATATTATGACTATTGGTTGCAAACAATAGTCCTTCCTTACTAGTGTTTTACTTGAGATAAGAAACCAACCCTAGTAAGAAGTGAATTATCAATAGGGACTTGGAAGCATCAACTTTTATTTAATAATTAATGCTGTAACAAGATTAATTAACTTGAGATAACATCCTGTTATGAAATATAAATTCACTAAGTTCGAGAGAATTAGGTGATTAAATGTATAAATAGGTTGAGAAAAATTTAGACATAACTTCAAAAAGGATAGACTGCTGTTCCTACCTACCACAAGAATCTTGAACCGTTACTAGCGTCTGTCAAATCCCAACACCCATAGTGAACATAACTCTGTTTTCCCTTATCATATTGATTTCAAACACTGAATTGAGAAGTAATTATTAGCTACCTTTCCAAAAATTCCCATTCACAGGAAACTGCTAACTATCAGTTGATTTACCCACAGATAACTCAGATTCACACCATATTCCCTATGGTATTAAACCCCAACCTAGTTGGGTTATATATTGACAACAATCGCTTACATTCTCGTAAGAGAGGTGTAGTTTAAGCATTATCAGGCATGATACATCGGAATCAACCCCAACTCAATGCTAAATACTACTCCCTTACTTAAGCTCAGAACTTTATAAAAATCCACCTGAAAACAGTTTAGAAGCACTCAATGGGAGTCAACTATGCTTCCCCTTTTACTTAAATCAAAATGGTGTGGATTTATTTCTTAACTTAGGATCAAAATCAATTCTTTTCTTGAAATCTTGGTAGACTTATCATGAATAATCTTTAAAGCTTCATTAACATGGGAATTTAAGCACTCTTCTCCAAACACTTTAGAGGATATCAATATTTCATTCTTAAAGAATCACAATTTCACAATAAGGCTCAATTTATGACAATAATTCTTGGAAATTCTTAAAAAAACATCATATCAATATAAGAATATGAAATTCATAACATGAATTATCAATTCAAGATTATAGATATATGAAAAAAATCATGCAATTCAAGATTTGACACCTTTAAATCTCATAAACTCAATTATAGCATACTAGGCATGATTTCAACTTGAAAATACGAAATTCTTTAAGAAAACACTAAAAATTTTGGGCACAAGAACAAACGAATGTTCTTGTTCAAACCTAACATACCTTGAAATTGAAGCTTTGAATGAACTCATAACTTTGGGTTGCTAATCGTGAAATTAATGGATACTTTTTGTAGCCCTCGGAATGGGGAATCCGAATCTTGAAAATTTATCAAAAACCTACTGTTGAATCTTGAGAAACTTTGATCTTTAGATTGAAACCCTAATGAGAGTTCTTGAATAATTTTGATGAAATTTGAGTGATTTTGGTGTATTTGGGATTAAATCCCGTGTTAAGGATGATAAAGGGTGGAAAATACCATTTTTACCCTTAATGAGATGGAGGAAGTTGTAGGATTTAGCCGGGCGCGATAACCAGAGAGCCGCCTTGGTTTTCCTCCACGATAGCCAAGGCTCCGCTTTGCCTATCACCTTGCTCACCCCCAGGTGAGGCGATAATCAAGGCGCCGTGGGCTAATCACCTCGGCTCACTGGTTTGAAATCCAAACACGCCCTTAAGCTCGTTCAAAAATTCAGAAACTCACCCGAGATATACTCTTGACTTTCCTCATCATAACGCAACAAAAAAGTCAAGAAACGGAGGTCAGTAAGGTCGCAAAATAATTCATCAAAGTTTGAAGGCTTAAAAATAAACTAAGTGTTGAAAACTTAGCTAAAACTATAAGTGTAAGAGTTCTTTTATCTAGCTTTGAAGGCTTTTACGATGCGGGAACTTGTCAGGGTCTTACAATATCTCCCTCTTGAGAAAATTCATCCTCGAATGTCGCTAGATAGGCTAAGGATACATAGAAACTAAGGATGCACAGCTGAAACGATTCACTAAATGACTCTATATCATTCTAAACTCTTGAATGCTTTGGAGAATGCATAAACTTATAACAAGAATAGCTATATAGCTTCAACTTTGATTAGAAAGGGATGAATTAAGGAAGAATAGTACCTTCAGTTTGATCTGAACTTGAGGAGAAGAGGTGCGGATACTTGGATCGTATATCTTCTCTAGCTTCCCAATTAGCACTTTCAACTGACTGATTCCGCCACAACACTTTGACCATGGGAACTTCTTTATTCCGCAGTCTATAGATCTGAAAATCTAGGATATCAACTGGAACCTCATAAAAAAAAGACTGGTCTGAATATTAGCACTCTCCGAAGGATCTACTACCACAGAATCACCAATGTGCTTCTTAAGCATAGAGACATGAAAGATAAGATAAAATATAGACAACTCTGCAGGCAATTCAATATCATATGCTACTCTCCCAACACGGTTTAGAATCAATAGGGGACAACATACCAGGGACTAAGCTTCCCCTTTTTCCCAAACCTTTTACCCCTTTCATGGGCAAAATTTTCAGATATACCAAATCATTAACTTCAAACTCAAGGTCTCTTCTTCTCACATCTGCATATGACTTTTGATGACTATGAACTGTATTCAACCTTTCTCTAATCAAAATCACCATATCCAGAGCCTCAAATACTGCATCAGGTCCAATCACAGCAGCTTCGCCCACTTCAAACCAACCTATTGGTGATCTACATCTTCTACTATACAAAGCCTCAAATGGTGCCATCTTGATACTAGAATTGGAACTATTATTATATGCAAACTCAATAAATGGCAAATGCTCATCCCAACTACTTTTGAAATCAAGAGCACATGATCTCAACATATCTGCTAAAGTTGGGATGGTCCTCTCAGCCTGACCATCTGTCGGTGGATGAAAAGTAAAACTAAGATGCACTTGGGTACCCAGACCCCTCTGAAAAGCTCTCCAAAACTATTCAAAATGATAGACAAGGGAACTCCATGAAACTTAACTAACTCCCGAACATACAGTTTAGCATAATCATCAGCTGTATAAGATATATGTACAGGAAGGAAATACGCTAACTTAGTTATCTTGTCAACAACAACCCAAATAGAATCATGATGATGTCGCAAAAGAGGTAAAACAATCACAAAATCCATATTTATCTCTTCCCACTTCCAAGTGGGTATAACAAATTCTTGCATCACACCACTAGGTCTCTGGTTCTCTACCTTATCCTGTTGGCAAGTTGCATACTTTGCTACAAACTCAGCTATATCCTTGTTCATGCCACTCCACTAATAGATTTTCCACAATTCGCGCTATATCTTGGTAGCACTGGGATGAATAAAATATAGCGCGCCATGTGCTTCAGCCATAATTCTCTGCCTTTGATCATTAACACAAGAAACACATAATCCACCCTGCAATCTCAATACACCATCTCCCCATTGGGAGAAAACCTCTACTTTTTGGTCCTTTACTGACTCCTTCAGTATGATCAAACTAGCATCTAAGTCTTACTTCATCTTCACTTCCAAAACTAAAGAGTATTCGGAACTACTCTGCACCAAAATAATCCCCTCGGCGGAATCAAGCAGCTTAGCACCCAATCTAGCCAAATGATGCACATCACGATCTAACACTTTCTTACCCTTCTCTAAATGAGCAACACTACCCATAGACTACCTGCTAAGGACATCTGCCACTACATTGGCCTTGTTCGGGTGATACAACACACTCATATCATAATATTTTTGCAATCATAACTACCTCCTCTATCTAAGATTCAACTCTATTTGAGAAAACACATATTGTAGGCTATTGTGATCAGTAAACATGTCAACATGAACACCTTACAGAGAAGTGATTTGATCTCATACAGAAACCCTAACTTGTTATTGTAGAAGAATAATGAACTCATGAGATGTGGTCAGGTTTAATTAGGGATTAAATCGGGTGGAAAAAAACCCAAATACCCTTTTAAAATTGGCTTTAAATTAACTGAACAGAACATGCGATGGTAGGTGTGATGGTCCATCGCTAGCTTGATGATCCGTCAGTCTGATCCATCGCTCTTAGGCAGAAGGTGGTCTCACTATCTCGCTGCAAAAGCGTGGGCGACGGTCCATCGCTAATCTGACGATCTATCGCACCTGGGAAGTTTTACTGCCTTTTGTATTTCGGCCATAACTTTCTCTACCGAGATCGGATTTTGATGAAATTGGTATCGATGGAAAGCTTAATCAATTTTTCACGTGACAAAAAGTGAAAATATTAAAGATACCATATGTAAAAAAGTGGATTTATCTTTGAAAGAAAGTTTTTAACATTCTTGGGACAATTTCAAGGTAGGAAGAAGTACGGAGTATTACATAGTGGTGGTGTACTTTGATGAAATATTAGTGTATAGAAAGATGATTAAAGAGAATGTGAACCATTACAATAAGTATTTGATATCTTTCTACGAGAGAGGTTGTTTGCTAATAAGAAAAAATGTTTTTTTATGTTGAGAAAGTTGTATTCTTAGGTTTTGTGTTTAGTACAAATAGTGTAGAGGTTGACTAAGAGAAGGTAGAATCATTATAAACATGAACTACCTATACTAATGCAACCGAAGTGAAGAGTTTTCATGGGATGACAAGTTTCTACCAAAGATTTTTGAAGGATTTTAGTACTATTTCCTATCCTATGACCGAGTTGATAAAAATGATATCCCTTTTTATAGGGAGAAGCACAAGAGATGTCTTTTCAAGTGTTGGAGTCTATGTTGAGTTTGTCACTGTTGGTTCAACTACCTAATTCTAACAAGCTTTGAGCGTGGAAACCTTTGACTTACTTTAGTGAAAACTAAAAAGGGGTTCTCTAAACTACTCAAATTATTACAAGGAATTATATGCACATGTGCGGGTGTTGTCCCATTGAAAATACTATTTGTGACACAAGGAGTGATAAGGATTGGCCATGATACCTTGAAACACTTGTAGTGCCAATACAAGTTGAACAAGCCACATGTGGAGTGGGTTTAGTTTATTGAAACATTTCTCGATATGATCAACTACAAGCAAGGCAAAGAATAAGTACTGGTGGATGCTCTATATAGGAGGTTGTATTGATCAACACCTTGGCCTAAAGAATTATGGGTTTTTGAGATTCAAAAGGAATTCTATGCTACAAGTTTTGACTTTAAGAAGGTCTTTGATGGTCATACATAAGTGAATTTGATTGACAGTTTCTAATTAATGGATGGATAAATGTTCAAGGATAGTGACTGTACGTTCTAATGAGTTCATCTAGGGAGTTGTTTTTCAAAGAAGATCATTGTAGAGGAATTATGGGGAACTTTGGAGTGTAAAATATACTTGATATACTCAAAGACTTATTCTATTGGCCCTAAATGCGACATGATATGGAGAAGCTTTGGAAGAGGTTCTTTGATAACAAATGATCCAAGTCCACAACTAAAACTCAAGGTATGTACACTCCTCTCCCTACTTCTAGTTGCCCTTGGCTAGATATATATTTGGACTTTGTGTTAGGGATACCTAGGATCAATTAGGGTTGTGATAGCATTTTTGTGGTAGTGGGTAGATTCTCAAAAAAGATATATTTCATCTCTTGCCACAAAAGTGATGATTAAGGGTGGAAAAATCATTCAAATCCATTTGACCTGCCCACCCTCCAAGATTTAATGTGCTGGGCTAGATATATTTAAAAATGGGATGATTTGGGCCAAAACCCAAACTAGACTATCTAAAATAGTAACCCATCATGATCCGTAAGACAACCCAAACTAAACCCATTTCATAACAATTCTTTCTCACCTATCTTAACATTCTTTTGACTCCAAAAATATTTTCATGTCAGTCCAAATATCTTTGATTGTATTTGTGCTTATTGCTTAGAGAGCATATTATATTGTATTCCTACTTCAATTCTATGGAAATATTTATTTTTATTTTTTTCTTGAATAAGTTTTTTTTTTTGACAACTTAATTTACAAGCTTGAATAGGTAAATGATTAATTTTGTTGTGTTTGTCAGTAAAAGTTAATCTCAATTTCTGAAGTATAGGTTGATAAAACTTTCGTAATATTAAAAGAAAATAGTAAGTATCATTGTGTATGTTTTACAATTTTTGAAAAGAAAAATTATAATTTTCTCATACAATTTTGTTTACCAAATTAATGTAATTGTAAATCATAGAAAGTATATATTTTGGTCAATTTAAGTAATTTTATTAATAAGTAATTAAAAAATTGGTTATTCATATTTTCAAAATAATCTATAAAAGTTGGGCCAAGCTGGGCGAATTGAGTTAGACCCATTATTTAGCCCATTTGATCTAACCCATCTTAGACTAAATACACTTTGGGTAGGGTTAGGAAATGACCCAATTACTGCTTCATCCCATCTCATTCCTCCCAAACTCAGCCCAAACAACACATTTGCCACCCCCAGTGATGATGCATCACATATAATATCCTTATCTGCGAATCATGTTCTTAAATTGCATGGGGTCCCTTAAACTATCGTTAATGATAGGGATCTTAAATTCTTAGTTACTTTTAGAAGAGTCTTTGGGGTACTCTTGGAATCTAATTCTTGTTCTTTACTTCATTTTATCCTCAAATGGATGGACAAATAGAGGTGGTGAACTAGACTCTTGGTAACTTACTTAGGTGCATTGTTTTGGGTACCCCATTTACTTGGGAAGACCAATTTCCCTTGATTGAGTTTTTCAATAATTGGTCTCTCTATTATTTGAGTGGTATGACGCCGTTTGAAATTTTTTATGGTTTTAACTCTTTAATCCCACTAACCATGACTCATCAAGTAAAATTGTTGTTAGTCTTGATGCTAAGAAAAGAACCGTGGCAATTTTGAAGATTCAGTCTAAGGTTTAGGAGGATCTTGATAAGAATAACTCAAAGTTGGATACCTAAAAGAATCATGTAAGGAAAAAGTTGGTGAAACACCTCGGACTTTGGCCCTTGAAATTTTTTTTGTGTCTTGAACCTTCTGTGCATCATATGACTTACCTCATACCACTCATATGATATGGGTATGGGTCAAGGACCTTAGTCGTATGTTTGTCATTGTCATATTGGACAAGTTTTGTTCTTGGTATGAGAAGACATAATACTAGTCATATGATCATGATACGAGAAATATAGTGTCAACCATATGTTGTTTCGTGCCTAGACTAGATGTTTCTGCTTAGTGTACGATTTATAGGGTACTAGTCATATGGTTAGGGTATGGTTTAGGATAATGAGTCATATGTTGGATAGAATGTGATATCCAACTTGATGATCAAGGTACGAGCAAAAGTTACCACTCGTATGATGTGGGTACGAATGGAGGGGTCCAACTGTACCCACCTACATCCATTTTACAGCTTTTAAGCTGAGGATATTTTAGATATTTTCCACCCAAGCCTTTAAGACCCCATGTATTATAACACTATTTGGTCCATCATTCTTAACTTTAGAAGATCAAAACATTCCCTAAATACTCTCTAAAAACCCCTCAAGAAGATTGGGCTAGGGTTTTATCAAGGTGGTTATCTAAGATCTTAAAGATCAAATTCTCTTTGTGAAACTTCTTAACTCAGGCATGTGACTCTTCCCTCATTGTTATTTCACAATAATCACGTGTTTGAAACATTGTTTATGAATCATATATGCTGGTTTTAAAAACCATGGTTGAGGGTTTGATTCCATATTATTGAGTATTGTTTCTCATGTTTTAAATTATGATTATACATGTTTTGATGATGGTTTTTCACATGTGGGTGTATGGGAAATTATGGTTTAATGAATGGGTCATGGTAACCCTAACTTAATGGTTTTTGGTTTGAATAATGGTTTGATAAATTGTATGCCCTCAACCTATTTGTGAAAATGTCAATAAGAAGATTCTTCTCACATATGAGTTGAGTTTTGAACTAAGGCATTCTCCTTTGAATGTTGATAATTGGTAAATGGTTTATGAAGGTATTTATAACCAAAAATTGATTTGAATGATAACCTTGGTGGTTTAATTGGCTAAATGGGTTTGAGTCCCTAATTGTTGAATTTAATTGATGTCTTTGTTTAGATAATGGGTTCGATTCCTAAAGTTGATTAATAATTGTTAAGGCATGTTGTACACTTGCAAGAGGGGTTTGTATGATGATACCAATGGGATGCCTTTGGTAAGTAAATGGATTTATGGTTCTCTATGTGAATGAATGTTTTAATTTGTTCTTTAAAGTATGATGTGTAGCCGTTCCCTGAAAGTGAATTCTTAAGGACTAACATTGGAAACCATACTATTTAGTGCGGGTGTCTATAGAACCGACAGGTTTGAGTCCCCCGAATGAATATATTAATAGGAGGTTCGAGTCCTCCATAACATTGGTGCCTAAGTCACCTTGATTATGCAGGGTGGTTTTAGTCCCCCCTAAATGCATATACGGTTTTGGATATTCTTTGTGTCATGAGGATACACATATTGGGGATCTTCCATCCAGGGGAGTGCTAGGCCCATATAGCCCATCGGTGCCTTGTTCTATGATGATCATGCAACACAACCTACTTTAAGGTTTTCAAAGTTAATGCTAAGCCTTGTACCCTATCCCAGCATGATATATGTATATGTATATATGTTATTGCATTTGATAATTTTAATTGTTTTTGAATGATGGAATTATTTTATTCCTCAATCTTTAAGTTTTATGCCAATGCTCCAATGCAGGCACCATAACATCTTCTACTTTTACTTCGTAGTGACCAGGTGTTCAAGTGGTTTGTGAGTTGACATTGAAGTTGTGAGCTTCCATACTTCGGAAGGTATTCATTTCATGGCCTTTATATTGTATGTCTTAGACTTTGTTTAGACTTGGTTTTGGCTATTGTCGGGGGTATGTCCTGATACTTTATTGACTTGGGATTATAGAGGCTTTATTGGATTACTATGGAGGGTGTGTTTTGGTTGGTTGGTTTAGACATTTCATGAGTACAATCAGTGTTATTTTTCACTATCTTGTTATGTGTTTGGAATTCCTCCGACACTTGAGGTTATTATGTGGACTAGGTTAGGTGAAGGGGTGAACTCCGATCCACGTAGGACTTGAGATACCTGTCATATCTAGGCCCTAGTTTGGGTCATGATAAAGTTTGTATCAGATCCTAGGTTCATGGTCAATTAGGTGTTCATAAAGCTGAGTCAAGTAGAGTCTCTTTTATGGGTGTGTAGCGAGCCACACTTATAAGAAAGAGGCTATGAGATATTTAGGAATGTTTTCCTTTCTTGTTGTCTTAATTTTGAGATATAGAGTCTAAGGACTTGGATTCTTTGAATTTTGTTTGCTTATGTTTCAGATCATGCGTCAAAGAAGGTCTAATGTCCATGTGAACTCTTTATCCCATCTGAGGACAATATAGATGGAGCTCGTCAAAATTCTGATGTCTAAACCCGGTCAAGGCTCACTATATCTGACTGTCCTTATGGTGTCCCACCTGTCCCCACTGATCCTAGTCTTGAGGGAGATAGTCATACTCAGTCTCCTCAAGGGGAGGCTACTAATGCAGAGTTCTGTCACTCCATTACCCTATTGAATTAGTTGGTGGAATCTCAGTCACAATAGTCAGGTTCTACTGGTGTTGCTATGGGTTTGTTTGAGGTCACTAGAGTTGGACAATTTATGATATTTCATCCTTTTATGTTTACTAGTACTAAGATTGAGGAGTATCCTCAAAGTTTCATCAATAAGGTAGAGAAGATCTTCTGGGTTATCTATGCTTTGGCGGTTGAAGGTGTAGAGTTTGCCGCCTATCAATTGAAAAATATTAGTACCAGTGGTACTGTAACGCCCTAAAAATGGGTCCCAATACGTCACACGGTTCTTAAGGCTAAAAGTATCACCAAGCTAATCCTTTGAGCCTGCTACTATTTCTAAAAGCTTAAATCAAGGTACTCAGAGCAACATAATGAAACATATCATATCATGTCAAACTGAAATATGAATGAGTACTGTGAAAGTAACAAAATACTGAATGTACAGATATACTGACAATCTAGTCTGACAAAGCCTCTACTACTCAATGAACTAGAGAGCCATTGGGACAGAACCCCAACTGACTCGAACTGAACTGAAAACAATAAAACATTTATTCAAAATACTGAAATGTCTGAAGATAAGTGCTCGAACCATGAGGACTCACCACTGTAGAGATGCAGATAAAGTTACTCAAGATTACTGACACGGCTGGGAATGAGCACCTGAACATACATTATGAGGAAATGTATCACATAGACAAGTATGTGGATCAGTACCTTGGGAATGTACTGAGTATATGGGGGTGTATGCAATTAAATATCAACATCATAACTCTTTATAGAAAACACATGTTTTTGTAGATGACTCACATAGCTTGAATATAACGAAAGTCTGAATCTCATAAATCATAAGTAAAGAAGCATGTAATATAAATCACGTGAGTCATTACACTTTAGTCTAAATCTATATTCTTTATTTGCTCTCAAACTTGTAACTATAAGAAATCTTAAAATATCAACTTTCAGGACATATGCTTTAATCTTATGAAAACAAGGAACTTCTTGGGACTTAAAAATTATGACACTGGAGAACCTTAGAAATCTTAGGATCATAGCTTTCAAAATACATATACCTTCAAACTCACCCTTTTATCTTAAGAATAGTAAAACTTTTTTAAAACTTAAGAACTTAGCACTTTTGGAACTTTAAGACTTGAGACTCTAGGAAACTTGAGAGTTTCTTCTAACCGACATAAACCATGTGAGCTACATGGAGTCCAACGCCTTGCCCACATTGGGGAGAGCTGTTCTATCCTTGCTATTAGAGTAGAACCTTTACTTTTAGTGATCACTAGCTTAACCCACTTGGGGTAAATCCGAAACCTATGGGGGCACGTAGTTCTGGGGCATGAGACCTCGGAATCAAGCCCAACTCGGTGCTAAATACTACTCCCTTACTTAAGCTCAGAACTTTATAAAAATCCACCTTAAAACAGTTCAGAAGTACTCAATGGGAGCCAACTATGCTTCCCTTTTTACTTTAATCAAAATGACGTGGATTTCTTTCTTAGCTTAGGATCAAAATCAATTCTTTTCTTGATATCTTGGTAGACTTATCATGAATAATCTTTAAAACTTCAATAACATGGGAATTTAGGAACTCTTCTTGAAACACTTTAGAGGATATCAATAATTCATTCTTAAAGAATCATAATTTCACAATAATGCTCAATTTATGACAATAATTCTTGGAAATTCTTAAAAACATCATATCAATATAAGAATATGCAATTCATAACATGAATTATCAATTCAAGATTATAGATATATGAAACAATCATGCAATTCAAGATTTGACACCTTTAAATCTCATAAACTCAATTATAGCATATTAGGCATGATTTCAACTTGAAAATATGAAATTCTTTAAGAAAAAACTAAAACTTTTGGGCACAAGAACGAAAGAATGTTCTTGTTCAAACCCCACATACCTTGAAATTAAAGCTTTGAATGAACTCATAACTTTGGGTTGCTAATTGTGAAATTAATGGGTACTTTTTGTAGCCCTCGGAATGGGGAATTCGAATCTTGAAAATTAATAAAAAACCTACGGTTGAATCTTGAGATATTTTGATCTTTAGATTGAAACCCTAATGAGAGTTCTTGAGTAATTTTGTTGAAATTTGAGTGATTTTGGTGTATTTGGGATTAAACCCCGTGTTAAGGATGATAAAGGGGTGGAAAATACCATTTCTACCCTTAATGAAATGGGGGAAGTTGTAGGATTTGGCCGAGTGTGATAGCCAGGGCGCCACCTTGGTTTTCCTCCGCGATAGACAAGGCCCCGCCTTGCCTATCGCCTTGCTCACCCCTAGGTGAGGCGATAAGCAAGGCGCCGCAGGCTAATCACCCCGGCTCACTGGTTTGTAATCCAAACACGCCCTTAAGCTGGTCCAAAAATTCCGAAACTCTTCCGAGATGTACTCTTGACTTTCCCCATCATAACAAAACAAAAAAAATCAAGAAATGGAGGTCGGGAAGGTCGAAAAATAATTCATCAAAGTTCGAAGGCTTAATAATAAACTAAGTGTAGAACACTTAGCTAAAATTCTAAGTGTAAGATTTCTTTTATCTTGCTTTGAAGGCTTTAAAAACGCGGGAACTTGTCGGGGTATTACAATATCTCCCCCTTGGGAACATTCATCCTTGAATGTCACTAGATAGGCTAAGGATATAGAGAAACTAAGAATGCACAGCTGAAATGATTCACTAAATGACTATATCATTCTAAACTCTTAAATGCTTTGGAGAACGCATAAACTTATAAAAAGAATAGCTATATAGATGAAACTTTGATTAGAAAGGGATGAATTAAGGAAGAATAGTACCTTCAGTTTGATCTGAACTTGTGCAGAAGAGTTGCGGATACTTGGATCGCATATCTGCTTTCGCTTCCCACGTAGCACCCTCAACTGACTAATTCCGCCACAACGCTTTGACCAAGGGAACTTCTTTGTTCCTCAGAATACGGATCTGGAAATCTAGTATCTCAACTGGAACCTCATAAAAAAAAGACTGGTCTGAATATCAGCACTCTCCGAAGGATCTACTACGACAGAATCACAAATGTGCTTCTTAATCATAGAGACATGAAAGATAAGATGAACAACTGACAACTCTATAGGCAACTCAATCTCATATGCCACTCTTCTAACACGGCTTAGGATCCTACAGGGGCCAACATACCGGGGACTAAGCTTCCCCTTTTTCCCAAACCTTTCACCCCATTCATGGGAGAAATTTTCAGATGCCAAATCATTAACTTTTAACTTAAGGTCTCTTCTTCTCACATATGTATATGAATTTTGATGACTCTGAGCTATCATAAACCTTTATCTAATCAACATCACCTTCTCCATAGAATCAAACACTTCATCAGGTCCAATCACAATAGCTTCACCTACTTCAAACCATCCTATGGGTGATATACATCTTCTACCATACAAAGCCTCAAATGGTGCCATTTTGATACTAGCATTGGAGCTATTATTATATGCAAACTCAATCAATGGGAAATGCTTATCCCAACTACCTTTGAAATCAAGAGCACATGCTCTCAAAATATCTTCTAAAGTTTGGATGGTCCTCTCAGCCTGACCATCTGTCTGCGGATGGAAAGAGGAACTAAGATGCTCTTGGGTACCCATACCCCTCTGAAAATCTCTCCAAAATTGATAAATAAACTTTCTACCCCTATCCGAAATGATAGACAAGGGAACTCTATGCAACTTGACTAACTCTCGAACATACAGTCTAGCATAATCTTCAGTTGTATAAGATGTATGCACAGGCAAGAAATGCACTGACTTAGTAACCTGTCAATAACAACCCAAATAGAATCATGATGACAACGCGAAAGAGGTAAACCAATCATAAAATCCATATTTATCACATCCCATTTTCAAGTGGGTATACCAAATTCTTACATCACACCACCAAGTCTCTAGTTCTCTACCTTAACTTGTTGGTAAGTTGTACACTTCACTACAAACTCAGCTATATCCTTCTTCATGCCACTCCACGAATAGATTTCCCACAAGTCGCGGTACATCTTGGTAGGACCTGGATGAATAAAATATTACGCTCCATGAGCTTCAGCCATAATTCTCTGCCTTTGATCATTAAAACAAGAAACACATAATCCACCCTGCAATCTTAATACACCATCTCCCCCTTGGGAGAAAATCTCTGCCTTTTGTTCCTTAACTGACTCCTTTAGTCTGACCAAACTAGCATCTAAGTCTTGTTTCATCTTCACTTCCAAAACTAAAGAGGATTTGGAACTACTCTGCACCAAAATACTCCCCTCAGCGGAATCAAGCATCTTAACACCCAATCTAGCGAAACAATGTACATCATGAGCTAACTCTTCCTTACCCTTCTCTACATGAGCAACACTGCCCATAGACAACTTGCTAAGGGCATCTGCTACTACATTGGCCTTGCCCGGGTTATACAACATACTCATATCATAATATTTTAGCAATTCTGACCACCTCCTCTGTCTAAGATTCAACTCCCTTTGAGAAAACACATATTGCAGGCTATTGTAATCAGCAAACACGTCAACATGAATACCATACAAATAGTGTCTCTATATTTTAAAAGAAAACACCACAACAACTAATTCAAGTTCATCGGATGGGTAATTCTTTTCATGCGGCTTCAACTATCTAGAGGCATAGTCTATAACCTTACCTCTCTGCATCAACACACAACCCAAGCCAACTCTATAGGCATCATAATACACCATAAAGCCATTCGTACCATCAGACAAAGTTAATACAGGGGTTGAAGTGAGTCAAGTCTTCAACTCGTGAAAACTCTTCTCACATAAATCTGACCAAAGGAACTTAAATTTCTTTTGGGTCAACCGGGTCATGGGAGACGAAATAGAAAAGAAACCTTCAACAAAGCGGTGATAATAGCCAGCTAGACCCAAGAAACTTCTAATGTCAGATAGAGAGATAGGTCTAGGCCAATTTCTTATGGCTTCTGTCTTTTGGGGATCAACTTTAATACCTTCGACTAAAATAACATGACCCAGAAAAGCTATGAAACTTAGACAAAACTCACACTTGCTAAACTTGGTGAACAATCGATGATCTCTAAGAGTTTACAGAATAATTCTATCTGCATGGTCATTTTCACTATGGGAGTACACAAGGATATCATCTATGACAATAATGACAAACATATCAAGATACTTCTTGAACACTCAATTCATAAGGTCCATGAAGGCTGATGGAGCATTGGTTAGCCCAAAAGACATGACAAAAAACTCAAAATGATCATAATGGGTTTGGAAGGCTGTCTTCAGGATGTCACACTCCCTTACTTTAAGTTGGTGATAGCTGGATCTAAGATTTATCTTAGAGAAATAAGTTGCGCCTTGCTACTGATCAAACATGTCATCTATTCTCAGAAGAAGGTACTTATTCTTGACTGTGATCTTATTAAGCTAACGATAGTCAATGTACATATGCAAAGAACCATTTTTTTTTTGCATGAACAGGATAGGTACACCCCAAGGTGAGATACTGGGCCTTATAAAGCCTTTATCTAGAAGATCTTTGAGTTTCTCTTTCAACTCCTTAAGCTCTGCGGGTGCCATACGGTAAGGAGGAATAGAAATAGGCTGAGTGTAGGAAAGAAGATCAATCCCAAATTCTATCTCTCTATCGGGAGGTACACCTAGGAGATCTTCTAGAAAAATATCAAGAAACTCATTAACAATGTTAACTGACTAAATAGTTAGAGCCTCAGACTTAGTGTCTTTAACTCTAACTAGGTTATAGATGCAATCTTTGGATATAGGCTTTCTAGTTTTGAGATAAGAGATAAAATGACTCTTAGGAGATACTGAACTCCTGGACCTCTCGAAAATAGACTCATTTGGAAAATAAAACTTAACCACTTGGGTACGACAGTCTATAGATGCATAACAAGAGTGAAGCCATTCCATACCCAGAATAACATCAAAATCCACTATATCCAACTCTATCAAATCAACAAGTATGACTCTATGAAGAACAGTAACATGACATTTTTTACACACTAGTTTAACAACAACTGACTCCCCTACTGGAGTAGAAACTAGGAAAGTCTTGGGAATCTCTTTGGGACCCATTTCAAAATTCACAACAACAAGTGGGGTCACATAAGAAAAGCTTGACCCGGGGTCCAACAACACATAAACATCAAAGAAAAATACATGGAGCACAGTAACAACATCAGGATAATCCTCCTGCTTCTAGAATAAAGGTAGGGCATAGAATATGTTGTGGTGCTGAATGCCAGCATTGCTAGATGAAGTGCCCTGAGGAGGGGTTGGAGGGGCTATAGGAGCTGGGGCACTAGTAGTGTGAGTTTGGGGGCAAATATCAAGGTTTCCCTGCCTGGCATGCGGATACTCCCTAAGTCTGTTGCCTATTTTTCAACAACGAAAACAACCTCTCTGCTCAGCCAAACACTCACCCGGATGAATCCTTCCACACTTAGCACAAGGAGGATAGTTAGGCCTATTACTTACACTATTTTGGGACCTGGACATAGAAGGCCTTTTTCCTTGCTCCTTTTGGCCTTTGGGTGCAGGAGTACTAGCGGATGAAGGTGATGGAATGGATGAACAACTCTGAAAATGAGAGTGGTTCCCTCCATGGGACCTTTCCTGACTCTACTCATGCTGCTCGAATCTAGCTCTCTTGTTTCCCTTACTCTATCTCTCTCCCTTATCTTGTCTACCTCTATCTGCTGTGCATGTATTATCAGTCTAGAAAAGTCTATATACCTATTTAGCATAACTGTCCTACACTCCTTCAACACCAAACCAGATACACCTGTTACCAACTTGCTTATACTAGTTCGGGTGTCAGCAATCAAATTAGGAGCATATTTGGTTAACTGGTTAAACTTCAAATAGTACTATTTTATAGTCATAGAGCCTTGCCTTAAGTTTATAAACTCCTATATTCTAGATTCACTCATCTCTAATAGAAAGAACTTATCCAAGAATACATCTTGAAACACCTGCCAAGTAATAGGAGCATCATCTTCCCCTCTATTCTTCTTCCATGCAACAACCTAGTCATATGCAATATCTTTCTACCTATAAGACGCCAGCTCAACACTTTCTTCCTCAGAAACATGCATCACTTATGTGATTTTCCTCACCTTCTCAAGGTACAATTATGGGTCCTCATCTGCCTTAGACCAATAGAACTCTGGAGGATTCAGACGCATGAAATATCGAATCCTAGCAGTAGCTAAATCACCTCCTTGCTGATGCAGAACTGTGGCCTGGTTATTATACTGAACATTCGTGGTAACTGCTTGGGCTAGCGCCTAAAAAACTATCTGAAACTCAGCATGAGACACGTTTGCATTCAAGGGATCAACTGGATGGGGTTGCTCATTATTGTTTCTATGGGCATTCTCTCTCCGAGAATGCATTTTTATGAAATAAGAGAGCATGAATTAATAGTAGATAGGAACAGTTGTAGGCACGACAGACACTGAAAGAAAGAAATGAATTTTTCCTAAAACGTCTTGTAGCTTCTTTCTCATAGATGTGGTATGCTACACACAAATGATCAAGACTCTACTTAATGCGGCTTGTCAGACTCCCTAGGACTCCTTAAACCTTAGGCTCTGATACCAAGTTTATAATGCCCCAAAAATGGATCCCGAGACGTCACACGGTGATTAAGGCTACAAGTAGCCCCAAGCTAACCCTTTGAGCCTTCTACTACTTCTAAATGCTTAAATCAAGGTACTGAGAGCAACATAATGAAATATATCATATCATGTCAAACTAAAATATGAATGAGTACTGTGAAAGTAATAAAATACTGAATATCAAGATATACTGACAATCTAGTCTGATAAAGCCTCTACTACTCAATGAACTAGAGAACCATTGGGATAGATCCCCACCTGACTCAAACTAAACTAAAAGCAATAAAACATTTATACAAAGTACTGAAATGTCTGAAGATAGGTCCTCGAACCATGAGGACTCACCACTATAGAGACGTAGACAAAGGTACTCGGGATCACTGACGTGGCTTGGACTGAGAACCTAAACCTACATTATGAGGAAATTTAGCACACAGACAAGTATGTGGATCATTACCTTGGGAATATACTGAGTGTATGAGGGTCTATGCAATTAAATATCAATATCATAAGTCTTTATTGAAAACATGCATGCTTTTGTAGATGACTCACATAGCTTGAATATAACTAAAGTCTGAATCTCATAAATCATAAGGAAGCATGTAATATAAATGACGTGAGTCATTACACTTTAGTCTAAATATGTATTCTTTCTTTGCTCTCAACCTAGTAACTAGACGAAATCTTAAAATATCAACTTTCAGGATATATGCTTTAATCTTATGAAAACAAGGAACTTCTTGGGACTTAAAAATTATGACACTTGAGAACCTTAGAAATCTTAGGATCATAGCTTTCAAAATACATATACCTTCAAACTCACACTTTTATCTTAAGGATAGTTAAACTTCTTTAAAACTTAAGAACTTAGCACTTTTGGAAATTTAAGACTTGAGACTCTAGGAAACTTGGGAGTTTCTTCTAACCGACATAAACCATGTAAGATACATGGAGTCCAATGTCTTGCCCACATTAGGGAGAGATGTTCTATCCTTGCCATCAGAGTAGAACCTTTACTTTTAGTGATCACTAGCTTAACCCACTTGGGGTAAATTAGAAACCTACGGGGGCACGTAGTTTTGGGGCATGATCCCTCAGAATCAATCCCAACTTGGTGCTAAATACTACTTCCTTACTTAAGCTCAGGACTTTAATAAAATCCACCTTAAAATAGTTCAGAAGTACTCAATGGGAGCCAACTATGCTTCCTTTTTTACTTAAATCAAAATGGTGTGGATTTATTTCTTAACTTAGGATCAAAATCAATTCTTTTCTTGAAATCTTGGTAGAATTATCATGAATAATCTTTAAAAATTCAATAACATGTGAATTTAAGCACTCTTCTTGAAGCACTTTAGAAGATATCAATAATTCTTTTTTAAAGAATAATAATTTCACAATAAGGTTTAATTTATGACAATAATTCTTGGAAATTCTTAAAAACATCATATCAATATAGGAATATGCAATTCATAACTTGAATTATCAATTCAAGACTATAGATATACTAAACAATCATGCAATTCAAGATTTGACACCTTTAAATCTCATAAACTCAATTATAGCATACTAGGCATGATTTCAACTTGAAAATATGAAATTCTTTAAGAAAAAAACTAAAACTTTTGGGAACAAGAATGAAAAAATGTTCCTTTTCAAGCCTCACATACCTTGAAATTGAAGCTTTAAATGAACTCTTAACTTTGGGTTGCTAATCGTGGAATTAATGGGTGCTTCTTGTAGCCCTCAGAATGGGGAATCCAAATCTTGAAAATTTATCGATAACGTACGGTTGAATCTTGAGATATTTTGATCTTTAGGTTGAATCCCTAATGAGAGTTCTTGAGTAATTTTGATAAAATTTGAGTGATTTTGGTGTATTTGGGATTAAATCCCGTGTTAAGGATGATAAAGAGGTGGAAAATACTATTTCTACCCTTAATAAGACGAAGGAAGTTGCAGGATTTAGCCGGGCGCGATAGCCAGGGTGCCTCCTTGGTTGTCCTCCACGATAGCCAAGGCGCCTCCTTGCCTATCGCCTTTTCCCCCCCCCCCCCCAGGTGAGGCGATAAGCAAGGCACCGTGGGCTAATCACCCTGGCTCACTGGTTTGAAATCCAAACACGCCCTTAAGCTCGTCCAAAAATTCAAAAATTCACCCAAGATGTAATCTTGACTTTCCCCATCGCAACGCAATAAAAAAAATCAAGAAATGGAGGTTAGGAAGGTTGCAAAATAATTCACCGAAGTTTGAAGGCTTAAAAATAAACTAAATATTGAACACTTAGCTAAAATTCTAAGTGTAAGACTTCTTTTATCTTGCTTTTAAGGCTTTAAGGATATGGGAACTTTATAGGGTATTACAGGTACGAAGAGTGGGAACAGATGAGTGGTAAAGATGTTGGTTTTGCATTGTGGGAGAATTTCTCTAGTGTATTTTTGGATTACTTCTTTTCTCAAGAGTCGAGGAAGGCAAAAGAGGAGGAATTTTTAACTTGAAGCAAGGTAGTATGTATGTCAAGGAGTATGCCTTAAAATTTCATCAGTTGTCCAGGTATGCTCCTGAATTAGTATCAAATATGGGGGCCTAAATGAGAAAGTTTACTTCAGGATTGTTCGATGAGTTCGTTCTTAAGAGTAAGGCTACATTGTTAAACAAGGACATGGACATCTCCATATTAATTGTGTATTCATATCATGTTAAAGAGGAAAAAAAAAGCAAGCTGAGATTGGTTAGAGGCAAAGTAAGAAATTTTGGTATTCAGAGCAGAGCGTAGGCCATTAGCATAGTGGTAAGTAGTCTAAGAAGAAGAGTACTTGGGGGATTCCTAACTCCTATTTGATAGCTCTTGCTCCCTACCCAAAATCTTCAGATGACAGACGTTTTTAGGGTGGTGATGCTTCAAGGGCACAAGTTACTCAATCTTAGGCCTGTGGGTCCAGTCAACTCCATCCTACCCTCCTTATAAATTTTATGGTCAGTTTCAGCGTGATCAGTGTGAGAAAAGGAAGAATCGTCTTCTTAGTTATGGTTAGATTGGACATATTCAGTGGGATTGTCCCTCTAGAGTTTCTTCTGGGGCCAACGAGGTAGTGTCCCTATTGCTACCTCATCAGGTTCTGCACCAAAGGGTGCTGTTTCTACTTTTTCTTCTATTTTTGGCACTGACATTGTCTAGAATCATTCGTATGCACTACCTACTCGTCAGGAGTTTGAGGAATCTCTAGATGTTGTTACTGGTATATTGAATCTCTTTTCCCATAATGTGTACTATATACTTGATCCGGGGTACACTTTCTCTTATGTGACCCTATTTGTGGCTGTGCATTTTGGTTTTTGTCCTGAGTGTCTATTGGACCTTTTCTTTATTTCTACCCTGATAGGAGACTCTGTGGATGTCAGAAGGTTCTATAGGGTGTGTGTGTTATCTCTTGGTAGCAAAGAAACTCTAGAAGATTTGATAGAGTTAGACATGATTGACTTTGATATTATTCTGGGAATGGACTGATTGCACTCGTGCTATGCTTTTTAGATAGTTCGACCCGTAAGGTCTTGTTTAAATTCCCTAATAAGCTAATTGTTGAATGAGAGAGTGGTTCCTTAGCTACTAAGAAAAGGTTCATATCGTATCTTAGAGCTCAGAGATTAATATCCAAGGGGTGTCTCTATTATCTGGTTAAGGATAATGATTCTAACTTGGAAGGTCCTTCCTTACATTCTGTTCCAGTAGTAAATGAGTTTCCTAAGGTCTTCCCTAATGATCTCCCTTGTGTCCCTCCCGATAGGGAGATTGATTTTTGTCTTGACCTTATTCCGGACACTTATTTTATTTCTATCCCCTTGTATAAAGTGGCTCTATCTTAGTTGAAGGAACTCAAGGAGAAGTTGAAAGATCTCTTATACAAGCGTTTCATTCATCCTAGTGTGTCCCTTTGGGGTGCTGCACCGGTGTTGTTCAAACGTAAGAAGGATGGGTCCCTTTAGATGTGTATGATTACCGATAGTTAAATAGGGTGATGGTAAAGAATAAGTACCATCTTCTAATAATTGATGATCTCTTTGATCAGCTTCAGGGTGCCAAATTATTCTCTAAAATTGATCTTCCATCCTGGGAATCATCGATTAAAGATTAGGGAGGTGGATATCCCTAAGACAACTTTACATACCCGATATGGACATTTTGAGTTCTTGGTGATGTCGTTTGGATTTATTAATTCCCCTACGACATTCATGGATTTGATGAATTGGGTCTTCTATTAGTTTCTAGATCTGTTCGTGATTTTGTTTATTGATGACATCTTAGAGTATTCTAAGAGTGAGGTGAATCATGCCAATCACCTCCGTCTTGTGTTGTAAACCTTAAAAGATCTGTAGTTGTATGCTAAGTTCTCTAAATGGGAATTCTAGTAGAATGCCGTGACTTTTTGGGTTCATGTCTCATCTAGTGAGGGGATTATGGTAGATCCTCAGAAGGTTTCTAGGGTTAATAACTGGACTAGACCCACGACTCTAACCAATATTTGGAACTTCTTGGGTTTAGTGGGTTATTATAAGAGGTTTGTGGCTTTTCTTCTATTGCTGGTCCTTTGACCGAATTGACTCAAATGAAGGTGAAGTTCTGTGGTCTACTGATTGCGAGGGTATGTTTGAGAAGTTAAAAGATAAGTTGACTTTAGCTCTGATCTTTACTCTACCCGAGTCTACCGAGGGATTTGTGGTCTATTGTGATTTATCCCTGGTTTGATTTTGTTGTATGTTAATGCAACATAGTAAGGTGGTTTATTATGCCTCTAGACAGTTGAAGGTTCATGAGAATAACTATATGAATCATGACTTAGAATTGTTTGCTGTGCTTTTTGCATTGAAAATTAGGAGTCACTACCTGTATGCGGTCCATGTTGAAATCTTTTCTTCTCATAAGAGCCTGCAATATGTGTTCACTCAGAAAGAGCTTAATCTCAGGCAAATGAGGTGACTTGTGTTTTTGAAGGACTATGATATGAGGCTTTACTACCATCCAGGAAAAGCTAATGTGGTTCTTGATCCTCTTAGCAAGTTATCCATGGGTAGCTTGTTGCATGTGAATGAGGATAAACACGAATTAGTGAAGAATATTCACCATTTGGCTAACATTGGATTTTTTCTCTTGGACTCTGAGAATGGTTGAGTGTTTATGCAATAGGTGGCACAATTATCTCTTAGTTCAAAAATAAAAGAGAAGCAGGTATTAGATCCTCTCTTGATGAAGATCAAGGATGATATAGGTAAGTAGAAAGTAGTGGCCTTTGAGATCGCTAGTAATGGTATCTTGAGGTACCAAAAAAGGTTGTGTGTTCTCGATGTGGATGCATTGCGAGGCAGGATTTTGTTTGAGGCCCATGAATCATGGTATATGTTCATCCCGATTCGACAAATATGTACCATGATCTTAGGGAAATGTATTAGTGGAATAACATGAAAGGGGATACAACTAACTTTATGGCTAAGTGTATGGTGTCTCAGCAGGTGAAGGTGGAGCACTTGAGGCCTGGCGGGCTACTCCAAGATTTTGAACTACCGGTGTGGAAGTGGGCAATCATTAATATGGATTTCATTACTTGCCTTTTGTAGTCGTGGAATCAGTGTGACTCCATTTGGGTAATCGTGGATAGGATGACTAAGTCTTCTCACTTCTTACCAGTGAGGACTACTTATTCTACCAAGGATTATGCAAATTTTTTCTTTTAGGAAATTGTAAAGTTGCATGGTGCACGTATCTCGATTATTTTGATCATGGTAATCAATTCTCGTCATATTTTTGGCTCTCTTATTAGCATGGTTTAGGGTCTAAAGTGAGTCTTAGTATGAATTTTCATCCACAGTCGGATGGGCAAGCTGAAAGGACTATTTAGACCTTGGAAGATATTTTGCAAGGATATGTGATTGATTTTGGTGGCAGATGGTTCAATCATTTTCCTTTGATTGAATTTGCCTATAATAATAGTTACCATTCTAGTATTTGTATGGACCCGTTTGAAGCATCTATGGTAGGAGGTGTAGATCTCCTTGGGTGGTTCAAGGTTGGTAAAGTGGAAATGTTTATCCTGGATTCAGTTCACCAAGTTATGGATAAGGTGAAGGTAATTCGGGATAGGCTTAAGACTGCCCAAAGTTGCCAAATTTCCTATGCAGATGTGAGGTGAAGGGACTTAGAGTTTGAGGTTGTAGATTGGGGTTTTTTGAAGGTATCTCCCGTGTAAGGAGTAATGAATTTTTTGAAGATGGGGAAGCTTAGTCTATGATATATTGGCCATATGTGGAAAGGTTGGTAGTATTGAATATGAGTTTGAATTGCCCACTAGCATGAGTTCTATTCATTCGGTTTTCCATGTGTCCATGTTGCGAAAATGTATGGGTGATCCTTCTTAGTTATTCCTTTGAAGAACATTGGTATTTTGAATTCTTTGTCCTATGAGGAGGTCCCAGTGAGGACATGGATAGGCAAGTTCATCAGTCACGAATGAAAGATGTGGCTTCGGTAAAGGTTCTATGGAAGAACAAAAAGTTTGAGGAAGCTACTTGGGAAGTGGAAGAGGACATAAAGTTCAAATACCCGTTCCTATTCTCGATTCTGAAAATTCATGCTTGAGGTATGTGTTGTTCTTAACATCCATGTTTTCTATTTTTGTTAAATAAAAAAGGGAGACTTAGTTGGCATCTTTGTTCTCTAACTTAGTTAAAGGTAAGAGTAGAGGTGTATGGAGACTAAATCATGCTTGTATTGCCTCATCCCATCATTCAAGGATGAATGATCCTAAGGCGGGGAGACTGAAACACCCGAAACTTTGGACCTTGCAAAATTTTTGGAGTCTTGAACCTTCTGTACATCATACAACTTACATCATACTACTCGTATGATGCAGGTATAGGTCAAGTACCTTAGTTGTATGTTGGTTAGTGTCATATTGGCCAAGTTCTATCTTGGTATGAGAAGACATCATACTAGTCGTATGATCATGATAAAAGAAGTATAGTGTCAACCGTATGATGTTCAGTTTCTAACCTAGATGTTTTTTCTTAGGGTATGATTTATAGTGTGCTAGTCATATGGTTAGGGTACGATTTAGGCTAAGGAGTCGTATATTGGACAGAACGTGATGTCCAACCTGCTGATCAAGGTTTGAGTGGAAGGTACAACTCGTATGATGCGAGTACGAGTGGAGGGGTCAACAGTACTCACCCACATCCAATTTATAACTTTTAAGCTGGGGGTATTTTATACATTTACCACCCCATTCCCTTAAGACCCCATGCCTTATAACACTATTTGGTCTCTCATTCTTCACTTTAGAAGATCAATCATTCCTTAAACACTCTCTAAGAACCTCTCAAGGAGATCAGTCTAGGGTTTCATCAAGGTGGTCATCTAAGAGTTTAAAGATCAAATTATCTCCATGAAACTTCTTAACCCAGGCATGTGACTCTTAACTCATTGTTAGTTTACAAAAATCATGTGTTTTAAACAATGTTTATGAATCATATATGGTGGTTTTTAAAACCATGGTTGAGGGTTTGAATGCATATTATTGAGTATTGTTTTCTTATGTTTTAAATTATGATTATACATGTTTCGATGATGGTTTTCCTTGTGGTTTAATGAATGGGTCATGGTTAACCGTAACTTGATAGTTTTTGGTTTGAATAATGGTTTGATAAATTGAATGCCCTCTGCCTGTTTGTGAAAATGTCAATGATAAGATTCTTGTCACATATGAGTTGTGCTTTGAACTAAGGAATTCGCCTTTGAATGTTGATAATTAGTATATGGTTTCTGAAGGTATTGATAACTATAAGTTGATTTGAATGGTAATCGTGGTGGTTTAATTGGTAAATGGGTTTGAGTCCCAAATTATTGAATTGAATTGATGTCTTTATTTAAACAATGGGTTCGAGTCCCAAAGTTGATTAATAATGGTTATGGCATATTGTAAGCTTGCAAGTGGGGTTGGTATGATGATACCAATAGGATGTCTTTGGTAAGTAAATGGATTGATGGCTGTGTATGTGAATGAATGTTTTAATTTGGGCTTTAAAGGGGGATGTTGTAACACCCCAATTTTCTATAACCAGAACATCACACGGTGCTTATGATACTGAAGGACAACAAGCTAACCCTCTTCTGATATCTGTACCTGTTCACTACATAATATTATAAAATACATGCGGAAAATGGCGGAAACTTGCCATATGGTTCAAAATATTCAAAATACATAATTCTGCAAACTGAATACTTATACAACTGTCTGAAAAGCCTCTAACTGTCTGAACTGCGGAGTTGATGGGACATGTCCCCAACTAACTCCGTCTAATAAAATAGACTCAAATAATGTGCTGAAATATTAATCTATCCTCGAAATATGAGGACTCACTGCTGGGTACTGAACTACTACTGCTGATCTGAAACTCGTGTCTCTGAATCTATGGTGTAAAATAAAATAACAACACCATAGCGCAAATGCGTTAGTATGTTGGAATGTACTGAGTATGCAAATGAGGTAAGGCTAAATGCAAGGGCTTATGCATGAACATAACTTAACTAAATAATATGCAAGAGCTGGATTAGCATACATAAAGAATCTATAATTACTAAACATACTGCGCATACTGTCACTGAGCATACTCGGAATAACTCTGGTAACTGATACTAAATATACTAAAATTTTAAAATTTCTGAACATACTGAGATTACGAGTATCTGAAGCTTCTAAATCTGATAGAAACCCTATCTAACAGGTTGTCTCCGAATCTACTAATAATAAGAATGATTGACTGAATCTAAGATCAACCCTATCTAGCAGGTAGTCTCTAAATCTGTGGATAATACTACTACTTGATAAATGATTTTGAGATCGGCCTATCTAGCAGCGGATCTTCAAATTTGCAAATAATCATACTTGATGGCCTGTCTCTAACAACCTTGAATTCTATACACTGAACTGAGCTCTTTCTTGAAGTCTGAGACTGATTCTGAAATTGAAACTGTGGGAAATAGTCATCTAACCGACATGCCCCGCCTAGCTAAGTCGGTGTCCAACCTGTGCCCTAGTTGGAAGGGTGTCAGTACCGCGCCACTGGTAAAGACAACTTTATGTGACCCTCATCTATCAGGTACTCAAACGAGAATGGTGGAGCCCTCATCTAACAGGTCAAGCCACCTCATCTACCCTCAACTAGTAGATATAATGTCTCAACCTACACTGGCAACGTAGTTCTGGAGTGCAAGGATTGCTTCCAAGAATCACACCCTCTACTAGTAGGTGAGTTCCTATCCTTTGAGCTCACTCGGTGCTGAATTCTACTCCCAACTGAAAGACATAGAACTGATTCTTAACGAAACTTAGACTGAGCTGAATCTTGCTATTGATCGTATTAATTTACTGATCTAGATGAGTTTACTTGGTTTCATATCTGACGGAATACTACTGAATTCTACTTTCTGTTTGAGTGCTACAGATTTTCGTATATTACTAAGCTTTATTGAAGCCTTGACTGAATACTTAAATACTATGGAGATCTGAAGTGGACTAAATTGATACTTGAGATTCTGAGTTTCTTAATCTGAATACTATACTGAGACTGATTTTCTGAATCTACTGAGTTTTCCTAAGTTCTGTAACTGACTAAAACTTATTGATCGTGGCTTGATTGAGATTATCCTGAAACTGACTCGGCTCTAGACAAGCAGGCTAATTTTGGGTATAAATACCCCCAGGACTCGATAGCGTAATTAAATACAGTACAACAATACTTGCATAACATAACAACAGTCTATTACTCGCAACAAAATCAATAAGACGCTCTTTCAAGTACTTGGAAGTCATAATATTTAATCATAATGCAAATCAATACTTGAGTATAACAATTCCAACACCAATTTCACCATCTCAAAGCTCTAATATGAATTCACATAATACTACATATATAATAATTTTTAATTTTACATAAATCATGCACTTAGTCATGGGTTATAAACCCACTCATGGATTCTTCATCCAACATGTAGTTACATAAATCATACCACAACTAATTAATTTTCCCTTCAAAGATTCCAACATCAAATTTACAATTTCAAGGCTCTAACATGAATTACTATATTACTACACATATAATCCATAATTAAGTTTTGTATCTAATCATGGATTAGAAACCCAATCAAAATGATAATTATGAATACACTTAAATCAAGTCATGGATTGTACACCAATTTTGAGGTTCAAGAACTCAACATGACATTCATACTTAACATACTACAATGGTAATATTTTCTTCATATTAGCATTTTATCAAACATGTAGGTAGCATGCTTTAGTTATTCAACAATTACTACTTCTAAATCTCATAACTCCATCAACCAATTCATCACACAAATAAACATAATTACATAATTCAACATGCTTCTTGAAAAGGCTTTATCATGAACACAATAAGATCAACACATACTAGGGTATAAACTTGAGTCTTTATCATCAACACGTGAATTTAATTTCAACAACATCAAGATATTCAATTTCAAATCACATGAATCATAAAAACTCATAAAACATAATCTTTAAATTTAGGAAAGAGGATTCTTGAGCTTCTTGGGTGAAAGGAACCCAACAATCAACACTTGCATACCTCTAGTTTATGAATTCGGATGAACTCTTGATCCCAAAACTCTATTCGTAAGATTGATAGGTGCTTCTTGTAGCTCTCTCAATGAGGATTCCGAATCTCAAATTATTTTCAAGTTCCTACGGTTGAATTTTGAGGGATCTTGATTTTTATTTTGGAATTGAGGGTGTTTGTTCTTGAGAGTCTTTTCCAAAATGGAGTATATTTTGCCGCTAAATGACTCAAATCCTGTGTTTGTGGGTATATATAGGGGTGGAAGATGACCAAAATTCCCTTAAGAAAAGAGAGAAAGATGCAACTGTCCCTCTGTTACTGGTTTGATAGGCTGAAGTAAATTGATCATAACTTTTTACTCCAATGTTCAAATTGGATTAAACCAATTGCATTGGAAAGAAGACTCACAAAGATTTCATTTGATATATATAATCTCACCCAGTTCATTATATACCAGAAGTTATGATCATTACAAGTTGACCCTGAAATGCTGGAAACTAGGCGCCTCACCAGCGCCTTTTGTTACTGGTTTGGCACACCAAACGTGCCCTTACGCTACTCCAAAAATTCCAAAACTCACCCGAGATATACTATAACCTTTCCCCATCACAACTCAACTTGAAAATAAAAAATCAGAGGTTGGAAAGGTCACAAAAAAAATTCGTCGAAGTTCAGAAGCTTATGGAATAAAGAAAGTTTTAACACTTCGCCAAATTTTTTAGTGCTAAGCTTCTCTTGACAAGCTTGAAAAGGCTTTAAAGACTCGTAAAACTTATGGGGTATTACAGATGTGCAGTCAGGCCATGAAATTGGAGTTCGAAGGACTATCATTGGCAACTGTGCTAGCCTGTATGAGTGTCTATATGACCGGGAGGTTCGAGTCCCCCAAATAAATATATGAGTTGGAGGTTTGAGTTCCCCATATTGTATACAATTGGTCTTAAGTCACCTTGATTATGCCGGGAGATTTATGTCCCCAATAAAGGCATATACGGTAATAGATATTCTATGGTTCGTGCGTCTACACGCACTTGGGATCTTCCATCTAGGGGAGAGCTAGGCCCATATAGCCCATGGGTGACTTGTTATATGATGGTTATGCTACACATCCCAGGTTAAGGTTTTCAAAGTTTATGCTAAGCCTTGTCCCTTATCCCGACATGATATATGTATATGTATATATGTTATTGCATATGATGATTTGAATTGGTTTTGAATGATGGAATTATCTTATTTCTCTATCTCTGAGTTACATGCTAGCGGTCCCACCGCTAACCATATCTGGATGCTATAAACCTACACTGTACAAGCGCTAGAACATCTTCTACTTTTCCTGCGCAGTGACCAGGTGTTCGAGTGGTTCATGAGTTGACATTGAAGTGGTGAGCATCCATACTTCGGAAGACATTCATTTCATGGTATTTATATTCTATGTCTTAGATTTTGTTTAAACTTGGTTTTGGATATTGTCGGGGACATGTCCCGAAATTTTATTTTCTTAGGATTGTAGAGGCTTTGTTGGATTACTGCGAACTTGGGTGTTTTTTTTTGGTGGGTTGGTTTAGACATTTCATGAGTACGATCAGTTTTATTTTGTACTATCTTGTTATGTGTTCAGAATTCATTCAACACTTGAGGTTATTATGTTGATTAGGTTAGGTGAAGGGGGTGATCTCCGGTCCATGTAGGACTTGAGATACCTATCACACCTAGGACCTAGTTCAGGTCGTGACAGTTGGTGTTCAAATTCAATGATTAGGTGTGGGTTCATTTCTAGAAGGAGAGGTTTCCAAATAATCACAAGGGCAAGCTAAGTCCTAGGGTAGATGGATCCTTGAAAGTGCTTAAGCGTATCAATGACAACGCCTACAAGATCAAATTAACACATGAGTATACTGTACCAAATGTGTAAGTGATATATCTACTTATGTTGTAAGTAAAACTTTGAATTTGAGGGTGAATCCTTTGAAAGAAGGGGAGGATGATACAAACATGGATAACATATATCTATCAATACCATTTACTCAAAGTCAAGCAAAGGACCTCTAAACCTTACAAGCCATGTTCATGTGAAGTGGAACCTTAGTATATCTTGGAAAAACTCAAAAGAAGTCTTATAATGTATGAAAGGTCCAAAGGAGTGAAGACAATGCCAAGGAGAATGTTCTATCCCATTTAGCAATACCCCTCAAGTTTGGCATATCGCCAAGGACTTTGGTGATAGGGAAGTTGTACCATACAATGGAGAAAACACCAATAAGACCCTTCTTCTTTCATTGGCGATGGCCCCTTTAGTTCGGTACATCGCAAAGGACTATGGTGATGAAAGATAGTTTTCACTTTATTTTGCAATGAAACAAACCCTTTTGGTAATGTAATTCTTCCAATCAGTGGCGACTGATCTACATACGTGATGGGTCACGACCTTTGGTCTTTTTTTCACTTAAAGCCACATTTGGGATAAAGTTTTAATGGCGTACACCATATATACTTTCCTTTATAATTTTCATTAATTATATTATTTTGGATATTACTACTTTTACTATAAGCATTAGCTTAATTGAGTGATTATAACCATTTAGTTCTTTAAGAGAGTGATTAGGAGTGGAATGTCTTAGTTTCTTGGTTATCTTCTTTGTTCAATTGAATTCAATAAGTTTTGCATTTGTGGAATCAAATTAGTTTTTGTCAATTAATTGAGCTTGATTATTGTTGATCGATTTGGAGGTGAAGTAATAGTCCTTTGTTTCCCAAAATCCCCATTGTGATTCAATAATCATTATACCTTTTTCTTATTTCAATTTCGTACTTGGGTTGTTCTTATTTTCCATATTCAATTATAATTCTCGTAATTGGAACTGTATCAAGACTAAAACCCAATTATCAAGAAGTGGAGGAAAGCAGAAACAACAATAAAACCCAAATAGTGTCAAAACCCACACATATGAAAGAGTACAATAATATCAAATACCTATTGTTTGGTAGTCACATGTATAAGCATCTATGAATATGAAAGAAATAGTACATAGTCTAAGAAATGTATAAAATAAAGAAGAAAACATAAAGACAATAGAAGATGAGATCTAATAGCCTTTGAGATCAATTGTAGTTACCTCATGAATCTACAAAAATCAATCTTTGAGAAATCACAAGTTAATATTTGGGGGACCAAATGTCGAGTAGCTGCTTGTAAGGTGTAGAAAATAAATAAGTCTGAGTATATAACCATTTTTACTCCCTTGTATCATTTGGTTGACCCTAATTCAAAGCGGTGGAAAGAAACACCAACACTAATCATTTGTAAGAATCACATAACCATGCATTGAGGAAAACACCCTAATCTCGCTGAATTAAATGAACACCACATTCATGTATGTATCATAACAAAATAACTGAGATCTACTAGAAAATCAAATTAGAATTCCAGCTACTCAAATTCCAAATAATAAACGCATAATAATCAACGCACATTATCGATGTATCCCAAATTACACCTCTAAACAAAGTATAAAATGGTCATTGATCAAATACAGAACCCAACTTGCTTGGGGTTGATCCCATAGGGAATAGGTTAAAGTATCAATCAAGATGTCTGTCTAAGAAATGAATAATAATCTCCACTATAATGGGGGATTTTGTAAATAGAATTTTAATAGTAACAACTGTTGATTTTGTTGGATTTGTAATCAGTAAGAGAGAAAAGTACTAGGACTATGTGCCCAATAACTTCATAACTTCATAGGTCCTTCATACTCAGTGCTCTCTCATGATGCTTGCCATACAAAATCAATAGGTTAGGTTCACCTAAACGACATTACATACTAGTTTATGCAACTTTCCTTATGTCAGTATTCTATTTTCCTGAGCTTTGCCCTACTATCCCCTATCATGAATCCCAAGAATAGCTTTCCCAAATTATCGGCTCAAGCTAGCTATTGAAGGTTTATTGCTTCAATGCTCTGTTGATTACCCTCTTTTCCACTCTTTACCCTAGTTTCACCACAATCAAAGATAATGGCGAGTTCCATTAAAAAGAAGTCAAACCAAAGAGAATAAACCATAAATGCCCAAACATCCTTTGAGAATCACCTCATACTATAAACACTACTTTGTGAATCCATTGTGGTTCCCACAATTCTAGTTGTGGTGTTTATCTACTTATAATTTCAAGAAAATAATAATAATTCTGAGAAGAAATCATAATTATGAACTTACACAAAATACGATGAAAACCACGAATCACTCATTGAACTATAATCCTAAAAATTGATGTTCGAACTTACAAAAACAATAATATTCCTTGTAAAGTGTAATGGAATGTAAACTAATACAATGGGACCAATAGGAGTATTTATATACAAAATAGAAACCTATCAAAACACATTCAGATTACAAAGTTGATAACACTCAACTTACACCTTAATTTATGTGCAAGGCAGTTGTTGTCAATATAATTATCCAACAAGAGTGGGGATAGAATCCACGAGAAACAATGTGAGTGGCGATTAAATAAGTTCAAAACTAAAGTTACTTTTGCTAAATTCAAATATACTACACAAATATTTTTGTGGGATTTTCAAAATTGTCAAAGGTGTAAAACAAATTTTGGGCTTCTGAAGGACAAATTCGAGACTAAATCAAATTAGGGTTTAATCTATTAGGAGCGGATCTTGGGGTTATGCTTTCGTAAGGGACAGGTTATGCATGGGAATATAACAATTTAGTGTAAATACTAGTCATTAATGATGTGGTAGGCAAAGTTGAAGGTCCTTGAAACTAGTTTGTCAACAAAGCCTCAAGGATATCACTTATTGACCCTTTCGAGTACCTAATGAGAGTATCAATTAAAGACACCTAATACCTCAATTGGACATCCCTATTTCAAGGAAAATGCCCGAAATATAGTCAACCCTCTAATCACCCTTATTTCTAAGATGGTAAAAATATAGCAAGCAATATCTATAATTGTCCACTATTTCTTCGGGAGCTATTGACCTCTTTCAAGGATGCCATAGGTTCCACAAGTTCACCCAAACCCCTCTTTCAAGGATGGTTTGAGCTTTCAAGGGCTTGGAATTTTCATCCATCAAACCCATTTGGGTATTTGGGGATTTTACCCACAAATTGTAACCAATTTAATAAAGCAATAGTAGAAACCATCATTAACCAACTAGAATCTACACAAATACATAAAAAGTCACATACACTAGCACCCTAGTTCAACATAACCCCAAGAGGTAGATTTAGCAAATCATAAAGATAATGAACATATTTAGACCAATATTTCCAACAAAGTTATTCATATAAAAAATAAAAGAGGGAAAACCACACTTTACACAATAATGAAACTTCAATGGAAGAGGCCAAATCTACACTTTGGAGTTCCTCTAATTAAGTATTGCCTCAAATTAGTACAAATTTAGGCTCCAAGCTCCAAGAAATAAAAACCCTAAGACTATGCTAGATGGTGAAGGATAATATGTAAGACAAATGATGGTGTGAAAAATGAACTAAAAATCCCAATTTAATCCCCAATTCAATATTTTCCAAATAGTACAAAAATGACCTTCAAACTTTTTTGCTCTATCACGATCCCATCCCTTGACTGCAATTGTGGTACCACAATTGCAGTAGTCATATTGTGATCACCCTTTGGTTGAATTATTGATTGACCATGATTGCGACCCTTAGTCCGTGATCACGGTAACTGAGGGTCGAATCCAGGGCCTACAATTTCAGCCATTGTTCTTTTTGCTCACATTTCTTCTCTTTTTGACTTGAATGACTTGCTCATCTTTCATTTTCAACTTTTCCTACACAAATAAGTATTAAGTAAGAGATTAACATAAAATCATTAGAAAATCATGATAGTTTAGCTTAAAAGGTACTAGAAAATCATCAAATTGACGACTTATCAACACCTAAACTTAAACTATTACTTGTCCCCAAGCAACCAAGAACAATTCAACAAGACAGGGTATTTAACTCAAATCTGCCCAAAAGAAAACTATACTAAAGGAATAAGCTAACAAATCTCTACAAAGACTTTTCAAACATGTCATGTCAAGAAGTAAACAAAATTTTTCTAATAAGCACATATGAAGCAAGGATACAAGTTTGTATCAAGGGAATCTTCCAAATAAACAAAAGCATCTGAAGAGGAAACACAAATTTTCAATAATTTTTCTCAATCTTCATAATACAACTTCATCCAGTTACCAAAATCGAGAGTAAGACTTCAACCTTTACTCCAAAGTATTGATGTCGCTCACAAGCAGGAGTTAGCTTTACAAAAGGACTTGAAATTTCTAAAGGATCTCAAATAATGAAAGAATTCATACACATACTCGCAAAAAAATTCAAGTACAATGAGTAGAACTATAGGCTTTCCCTTTGTGTTTTCGCCACTAATGTAGACGTACCTAGTTTTGAATCACCAAGGTATTGCGGGTTAAGATGAAGGTTTAAGGTGTGGGAAGGAATATCTATGGATCAAGTGACTAAAATACCTCCTTCAATGCAATTTCTCAACCTTTTCTACCCCCAAAATTTTCAAACTCTCACCTTATTCTCCTTCAAATCATTTCTCATATTTCCTTTTTTTAGCATTTACAAAACCATTCAAAGCCACAATTTTCTTTGGCTTTTTCAAGAGACTTTCTAACTTTTAGCCTTTCTTAGCCCTTCATTTATCCAATTTCTCTTCATGTTCTATGGGCTAGGCTATTTAACTTTATTATGAAACACATCTCTTGTCTTGCACATGAGTTGACAACCTTACATACACTTTTCTTATCTCATCTTAGAACATCACATTCACCCCCCCAAACTTGGAGTTTGAACCACCCTCACATTATTTTCCCAGTTACATAGACCCTCCCCCAAACATAAGCTTTCGCCTGTATTTCATTTCATAGAATCATGCAATGCATCAAAGGAGGTTAAGTGGCAAAAGAAAGATTTTAAAAAGGGTTAAGTGTTTTAGCAAGGTTATCATTAGAAAAAGAAAGAAAAATGGGTAAAAAGGCTTGAAAGGGTTAACTAGGGAAAAATGTTATGGTGGAAATTTGGCTATGTGACGGGTCAAAAATGGCTTCAGGTTATTTTCCAAACCAAGCTTGTCGAGGATTTCATTTTGAACACATTCAGGGCAAGTTCTAGACTACACATATGTACAAGAACTATGCTAACTACATCCCAACCAATTTGAGCAATTTGAGCTTAATAAGTTACTCCGAGTCATGACTCATCCTTGTAAAGAGAGAGCCAAAAATTGAATTTAAGGGTCTCACTAAAAAGAAATCTCAAGAACATCTTTGATCTCTCTTTTTTTTTTTAAAAATATATCATTTAGTTTTTGCTAATGACATTTTTGAAAGAATTTTTGAGCCTTTGCCTCTCCCTGAACAATTAAAGAAAAATATTGGGTAAATGCAAGGCAACATTATCATTACACTTCATGGGATTGTTTTCTCACAACTTAACATGTCATACATTTAGTTAATAAATACGGGGTTAAAACTAAACTAGAATAATCAATACGGGGCCTATGGGCTATCATCTGAACACTTATCAATTATAATCCAACCAAAGTCTAGAAGTCCAAATAGACAACAACGGAGTAGGCTCAACTAACCTATAAATGAAATTTGAACAAGGACAAGTCTAAAACAAATGTTGCATGCAAACTCTACAACATCAAGCTGAAATCTCAATACTAAGGATGAATCGTTCAATCTCAAATATCTAAATCAAAACTGAAAATGGGTTGGCATTAATTCTCCAAATCTGTCATACATCCAAATTGCCATTCCAAGGAGTCAAAATCCAAAGCTAGGCCAATTAAGCTATATCAATGTCAACTATCTCAAATTGACTCTTGTATCCAAATCTGACATATCCGAGATAAATCATATCAAGCCACAGTGAAGACATATCTAGAGTGCAAAATCACCATAAGGATAACCATTGTCTGATAACATAAGCAACTAACTTTATATCGGCTGGAGGGAATGAAATATAGCTGCAACATATAAATCATGACAAAAGACAAATCACTAGTTGAAAATGTATATAACCCACTCCATATTTACTGGAGACGAACTATCCAAACATACTCAAAAACTTCCCAAGGCTAAAAATCACACCAGAAATGGCAAAAACTCTAGCAACTCAAAAAATGCAACTTACGCTAGGAACTAATCAATCTAGTACTCCATCTAGGAAAAAAAATAGCCACAAACACATATCATCGAGTAGAATCACTCCATCAAGCCTCACTAGGCCAAACAAATGTTGAAATGGGGATTTCATGAATCCACCCAAGAACAATATCATCAAAGAAGAAAAACTAATATCAAAACCAAGGTCAGAGTCGAGACCACCACCAGAGTACCAACAAATTGAGATAAGGAGTTCATAATTTTCCAACTTAAGAAGCAATCGCTGGAAAGGCCAACTGCATCTAACTTTCCAACTCCACTAGACAAAACCATATCACAATGACAAAGAAGTGTTCAATTTCCACACTAACAATAAGGCAATCCATCATAAGTGAATGAACCCAACATACCTATGAGATAAATCCACGACATCTTAATATCAAATATTAAAATTACTATCTGATGAAGAAATAGCCAAAAACAAAGAACGAACCTCAAACTAGTCCACCTCACAAATGGGTTATATCGGAAAAGATAGCCAAAACAAAAGCTTTCGCAACCCAGGAGGCAAGTCTAAGAATCTCAAACTCCAAAATAGACAACATAACTAAATTGCAAACTCAAAAACATAAAGAACCATGGAAGGTCAACTTACCTTTGATACCATAATACATCCTTGAAATCGATCTAATATAGATAACCAAGAGGGAACACAGTCAACCTCACAGTGCTAGGGGAATGAAATCATCAATTGGTGCTCTATCTACTCAAGCGACCAAATAATATCACAAGTAAATAAAAGTCTAACTAGATAACCTAGTCTATACAGCTACCTAGCGAGAATGGAATTCATCATGTAACAATCATCAAGTAATAATATCAAGTAATATCAATAACCTCACATAGTGGTAGCAATAGAAACATCAATATCAATATCAACATACTGAACAGGAAGTACAAAAATAAATATCAATATCAAGTACCACTCAATGGCCAACCCAGGGCTAATATGCCAAGATAAATGGGACTCGAACCAAAAACCACTCCCATAAGGGAAAATATCAATATATATCTGCCCCATACACTACTAGAAGAAATAAACCATGGAGTAGTAACATATCATGAATTCAACAATAAGGCACATAATGAACGATATAAATTCATCCAGGCATACAATTATCAATGGGCATGAAAACCCCAATACATATAATAAGAGATAAATATGAGAAATAAAAGAACACCAATTATGGTAACATCCACAGTCACATGCCTGATGGGCATAAGGAAAATAAATCTAAATGGGTCTAAATTAAACTGACTGATTGAATCATCAATTGAGGCACCAAGGCACACCATCTCTAAATGAAGATGTCACAATATCAAAAGCTAATCTAACTAAGTTAAATGACTGGAATCTCATGTCAGGGGCACACCTCAGACTAGTAGACGATCACTCTATGGACGTAGTAATTATTGAAGAATCAACATGGAGAGAACAAAAACTGAGCCCAAATAGCTGGCCAACTGATGCTGAGAGAAATTCTCAAAATTATGTCCAAACTTTTGAAATCACAGCCTATCATAGAAACTTTAGGATGACAGGGAATACAGGATAATTCTAGCTAATCATCTATCTCATATCAGGGGCATTCTTTGAACCAGTGTCTCATCACAACACAACTAAATCAAGATCCTAAAATACTTCGAGATACTGCCTCTCATAATCCAAAATGGTCACCATGGCCTGAAAAACCGTACCATACTCTACAAGTATGATGGGGACTCTTCCCAAATCCTTTTTGGCTACAACTGGAGATCTTTGATATCCATCACTGACTCTCTAGTTTGATGCTGCACTGAAATTCTAGAGACATGTGTTGGAGTCTTGTCCGCATCTGTCGATAATATCACATCGTCCTCCCAGGATAGAATAGAGTCAAAGAATGTGTTCAAGGTTCAAAGCAATATGGACACACAATAAGGAGTCACAAAGTGAATTTCCTAAAATATCACTGTAGACTCCCAAAGATAGGTTACAAATATCTCCACATCGATCCACAGTACTCTACTAATACTTAGCTCTTGTACTAATACACCAATGAAACCTAGGCTTTGATTTAAATTTTTTATGACCCAATTTATCAGGTCTTGATGGAACCTACTATAACCATCACTAGGCATGCCAACTCGTAGTTCAGAATGGCTAGTAATGGACTACTCAATAATATAAGAAAGAGAATATGGAATATATGAAATAAAAATCTATGTATAGAGGAATCCTTAAACCTGGTGGTATTGGTACAAGAGCTTCTAATAGAAAAAGAGTACAACAGTGACATAGAAAAAGAAATACAATGATACAACTTATCTCTAAATAAAACTTAGAGACTAGTCTAATACATAAGAGAGAGATAAGTAATGCTCTAAATATCAGGAGCTCACTCTAAGTCTTGAAACTAGGGCTTCTTTTCCTGTATGCACACATCAATGGTGATAACTCATACTATGATCTGCAGGCTATAGAAGTGTAATATGAGTACCAAATGAATGGTACTCAGTAGGCTACTTCCAATTGAGCTCCAAAGATAAAGAGGATATATACAACATATAAATAGAATTGAAACTACACCAAGAAGTCCACAAATCATATGATAAGTCAATGAGATAATAAGGAACAACTATCCTATTCATGTCCAATAGTCTAACATAATAAAACTAAGGAATTATTAGGGTGAACTATCCTATTCCTTGATATATTCAATTTACCTCATTGATATACCATAAATCCCTGTTCAATATACAAATAAAGAGCGAAAAATATATATTGTAATATATAAGGCAAAGAAATGACTAAAAAACCTGAACAATGAAGGAGGGGATATACGGTAGTATCATAGCTTTATATACCTATATATATATATATATAGGTATATATACATACAAACATGAGGTCATCTCAAAGCATAACCTATATCATTATATTCTCATTTTAAGACCTTGATGAGTGGTGATTTTACCAATCATTTGCACTCATCATTCGTGCACGTTACCTTATTTTGAATGAATAAATGAGATATGATTGTGATTAAATTCACTAATATCCACTCTTTGTAGAAATATAATAAGGAGATAGAAATATGTTGATTGGGGATTAAAATGATCAAAAGAAAGCAAGAAGTACAGCTGAAGATTTAGAGCAGGAACTGGCCTCAGTTACCGCGATCGCGGTTTGGTGACCTTGATCATGTCAGTCAAGAAGAAGTCAATCAATAATGATAGTGAAAGATAACTGTGATCGCATCACTGCGGTCGCTACCATACATACACAATTGTAGTGTAGAAGAAGAAAGTAGCCCAAGGACAAATCTAGAAATGCACATAGATGATACAATTTTTTGGCAAAAAGACTCAAACCCTAAGCCATCCATTACATTCTAATTTCCGCTATTTTTAGGTTTTATATCTTAAGTCCATAACCTCTATTTTTTGGTGGAGAAAATATTGTATAAAATTTGGGTGAAAATACATTGGAGACCTTTTAAGTGGAGGAATACCTCACCTCTATTGGATATTTATAGGGTTCATAGTTAGAAGTAACATTCACTTAAACTTCAATAAATTATTTCAATAGAGATTATGGGTATATCTATGCTTATTTATCTTATGTGTAGTTAGATCTCCCTTTTGGGGTTATGTGTGAATATGGGTCAAAGATGTGTGTGTTTTGTTTTGGTTTTCTTCTATTTAGTAGTTCATGTTGTTGGGTTTTATCATTTATATGCTAGCTTTGTTAGGATTTGTGGGTGAAATCCCCAAATACCCATATGGGTTTGATGGGTGAAAGCTCAAAACTGTAGAAAGCTTAAGACCATATTTGAAAGAAGGGTTTTTGAGTGAACTTTAGGAATCCATATCATTCTTGAAAGACAGATATGGAGACCAAAGTAATGGTGGATAATTATATATATAGTTTGCTAATATATCACTATCTTAGACATAAGGATGGTATTGAAGTTGACTATACCATGGGCATTATCCTAGAAATAGGGATGCCTAGATTGAGGTTTTCTTTACCTATTGTTGAACACACCCATTAGGTATTCGAAAGAATTAATGGGTGAAAATTTGGTATTTTATTGAAAGACTAGCATCAAAACCTATAACCAAGCCCACCCATACTTGGTATATTAATAATGAAGTTAACCATTGGCATCCACATGTCACTTTCCTTAATAGAATATAATCCCAATATCTATGCCTATTTGTTTAAAAATCTAAATATTCATAGCCCTGAATTCATACTAGAAAAACCCCACAAAGAAACATTAGTATAGATACCTATCTCCCCCATTTTTATCTTCTTGTACTATTGGTTTGAATTTAACTTGTATCTATTATTTTGACTTAACTAGATTTCCACTAACATTGTTACTCGTGGATTCGACCCCAACTCCAACGTTGGGTAAATATATTGACGACGACCACCTTGCACTCAAATTGACATATAAGTTGGGCTCTATAAAAAATGGCACCGTTGCTAGTGAACAATTTGGTGTATTAAGTTAGTTTGGAATTTATCTTACATGCTTGAATTCCAGCTTGTAAATATTTGTTTGTGATTTTCTTTTATAGGTAAATTTTATTTTATTTTACCTTTCTCTATGGCTTCTTCCGAAAAATATGGTGTTGGTAGTTAGAATCCCTATCTTGATGATCCATGTCCATATTATGACGTGCCACACTTCATGAGAGATTATGACTATGTTTCTTGGAGAGAGATGGATCCACCATCTTGATCCTATAGGGAGTATAGGTGTTATTTATGTAGTGGTAAAGATGGACATTGGAGTGATTGTCCAAATGACCCCTCACCCTATTATTCTAATTGGGTTGATAGTGCATCTTATGAGTTTAATGATCTTCGGTGTATTTATATGTCCAATCATAAACATTCACCCATATTTGGATTTGTTCTGAGAGCTAAAATGTGCTATTCTAATTATAATTGATCTCTAATTAAATTCCTTATCTAATGGAAATGATTAGTGTATGCAGGACCAAATTATGATAAAATTGAATATGATTGGATGCATTAACGAGATGTAATGATAAAAGGAGCAATGAAGGCATTGGAACATGACTTGGGAAGAAATTATCATTACCTTGTTTTGAATGAATTAACGAGACATAATTATGATTAAATGCACTAATATCCACTCTTTGTAGACATATAGTTGAGGAGATAGAAAGATGTGGATTGGGTCTTAAAATGATCAAAAGGAAGCAAGAAGTGTAGTTGAAGACTTAGAGCAGGAACTACCCTTTGTTACCACGATCACGGTCTGGTGATTGAAATCTCGACAGTCAAGCAGAAGTCAATCAATCATGGTCACAAAATATAACTACTGTCACGTAGCCTTGGTCGCAGCCAGACACGCACAATTACGGTGTAGTGAAAAAAAGTAGCCCTAGGGAAAATATGGAAATGCACATGGTTGATCCAAATTTTTTACAAAAGGACTCAAACCCTAAGTCATCCATCACATTCTATCTTCCCTAATTTTTAGGTTTTATCTCTTGAGTTCATAACCTCTATTTTTTGGAGAAGAAAATATTATATATTTTGGGGGAAGAATGCATTGGATTCCTTCTAAGTGGAGGAATAGCTTACCTCTATTAGAGTTTTGTGGGGTTCATAATTTGAAGTAATATTTGCTTAAGCTTCAATAAATTATTTCAATGGAGATTATGGGTATATCTATGATTATTTATCTTATGTGTATCTAGATCTCCCTCTTGGGATTATGTGTGAGTAGGGGTCAAAGGTGTGTGCGTTTTGTTTTGGTTAGCTTCTATTTAGTAGTTCATGTTGATGGATTTATAATTGCTATGCTAACTTGGTTGGGATTTGTGGGCAAAATTTCCTAACACTAATGTGGGTTTGATGGGTGAAATCTCCAAACTCTAGAAAGCTCAAGTCCATCTTCGAAAGAAGGGTTTTGAGTGAACTTTGGGAATCCATATCATCCTTGAAAGAGGGATGTGGTGACCAAAGCAATGGTAGACAATTATATGTGTAGTTTACTAATCTACCACTATCTTATACATAAGGGTGGTTATGAAGTCAACTATATCGACTATACCATGGGCATTATCCTAGAAATAGGGATGCCTAGATTGAGGTTTTGGTTACCTATTGTTGAACACACCCATTAGGTATTCGAAAGAATCAATGGGTGAAAGTTTGGTGTTTTGTTGAAAGAATAACATCAAAACCTATAACCAATCCCACCCATATTTGGTATATTAATAATGAAGTTAACCATTAGCATCCACATGCCATTTCCCTTAATAGCATATAATCCCAAGATTCGAGCCAAATTGTTTAAAACTCTAATTATTCATAGCCCCAAATTTATACAAGAAAAACTCAAAAAGAAAAATTAGTGTAGATACCTATCTCTCTTATTTTTATCTTCTTGTACTATTGGTTTGAATTTAACTTGTATCTATTATTTTGACTTAACTTGATTGCCACTCATATATTTCCTCATGGATTTGACCCTGATTCCAAAGTTGGGTAAATATATTGATGACGACTGCCTTGCACTCAAATTGACATGTAAGTTGAGTGTTATCAGACCTCATTACAATACTATAAAGATTTAACTACTATCATACTCGGGGTTCCTATTACACATGGCTATACATGAATTAATCCTACATAATAATGCACTCATAAGATAGGAGAGGCCAAAGAAGTACCTCAAATCCTGATACCGAATCAATGACCAATCTGTCATAAGCTAATCATAATAATAATAATCATAACAATGATAATAATAATATCAATAATAACACGAATAACCGAATACTCCAGACAACCAAATACCTAGCGGAGCCTATGCGTATCTCCACCACATAGGCTCGGAAGGTTCAATCAACATAAAACATCACACGGTATATTCTTCACCCATATATATGCAACCGTCCCATACTGGCTGATAAATATCGGCGCATACTGGTAATAGGTGATGTATATGTAGGAATGAATGCAAAGTACAAAATCAATATCATAACTCATCATAACTGTCCTTATCAGGACTATCATTATCATAATCAACCTCCAGCTTTGACGGGTATCAACATATCATCACTATATCTTCCGGCTTTGCCGGGTATCAACATATCATCAATATATCCTCCGGCCTTGCCAGGTATTAACATATCGTCAATATATCTTTTGATCTTACCGGGTGTCAACATTATCACAATAGTATGCTCCGGCCTTGTCGAGTATCAAAATCATCACACTAGTATCCTCTGGCTTTGCTGGGTATCAATATCATCACAACAGTATCCTCCGGCTTTGTCGGGTATCAATATTATCACAATAGTATCCAACGGCTTTTCCAAGCATCAATATCATCCCAATAGTATACTCTGGTCTGGCCAGGTATCAATATCATCATAATAACATCCTCAGGCTTTGCCGGGTATCAATATCATCATAATAGTCATTGCCAAATAAAATTCACTAAAATACTCATAAACATAATCATATTACCATAGAATATCTATCTAGTCAATAGTTTCCAACTACTTGTTATTAGCTAACCAACACTTATTATTATAAAATCACTAGTTTTCTAGTCATCACATAACCTCTAGTTATTAGCCTAAACATTGTCCTTCATATAATCATTATTAACGGGTTAACAACTAACTATTATTTATTTAATAGCCAATATCAAACATCTAGTCAAGGATCATCACTAGAACGAAACCACCATTTATCCACCATTTATTATTATCAACTAATTATCCTATATCCGTTAATTTTTATTAGACAACACCTTACTACTTGTCTCTTAACCATCTTTTATTAATTGACACCATTTATTAACTAACCCTCGTTGGCTACCATGTTACAAATAAACAAGATTAATTAACTAATACATTAGATTCCTAGCCATCAAGTTCTATAGTCCCCTAATAGACAAATAGTTACCACATAGCTTAACCGTCTAACAAGAAGATTTAAGGTATAATCACATTATTTATAATGTTAAATAATCATGAACGTACCAAATCTATGCATGCCATCACCAGCAGTCAATCAGTGGAATAATAAGCATCATACCACATCTTCCTCCATACCATTCTAGAGAGATATGTATACAAACATATACATATTCATATTCCTAAACTGTACTCACAAAATTTATAATGATAAATAGTTCTCATCTATTCAATAAATATTATAACACTTCCATTGGCCCATTAATTTATCTAAAATAATCATAACATCATAATTACGGCCTTAGGCCCATACATATATCTGGGTCTCATATCAATAATCATATTTATAAGCATTAACATATCTTTAATCATCTAACATATAGGAGGCATAATATCAATAAACATATACTCATCTCTCACACAAGAGGCATATTGCATCTAGGAGGGATAATATAGATTGACATGTAATCATCTATAGGATATCTTATATCAAGAGGTCATACATCATGACTACGAGGAATATCACTTATCTAGGCCAATTTACATATCAAATAGGAACATCATCTCAATAGGTCCAACAATTATGAATAAAGGAAATAACAACTCTATAGGCCAATCATCAACTGTAAGAGAAAATAGTATCTCTATAGGACAATCATCAGGTCTTAGAGGAAATAGGATCTCTATAGGCCACATAACGTATCCATGAGGAATATTATCTCTAAATTACCAATATCACTTCCAAAAGGAGTATCATAACAATAACTCAAAATCTACAATCCGAGAACATTAATACAAGTTACCAAGTTATGAGGTAATGTTATTATAAGGTTTACTAGCCTCAACTATGTCTAATATCCACACTAAGTCCACAAGACTTAACATAAAATTAGGCCTAAATGGGCCGAACGATCCCACTTCTAATCCACAATTTCCATAATTAGGCATACTATGCCCCAAACTAGGATAAGGTATCTAGTTCATTTTGAAGATATCAAGTAGGCCATATTCAAGCCTATGATAGCAACTTCAACTAGAAACAAGGGTATTCAAGTAAACTCTATCCAACTTACTATTTCAAATTTACCACACTAACCCAATAAGGCTAAATATACAAATCATGCTTCAAAATCTCAAACCATCTTCCAAACATAGCATTTTATCATATCGATGCTATAAGTAATCTAAAGTAAAGAGGGAAGGATATAGGATACAAAAGGGGTATAAATATACCATCTTACGAGTCCAAAACCCTCATCTAATCCCCAAACATTAATTTATCAAAGATAAGTTATCCTACTAATAATCAATCCTAAAATCCATATTCACATACAATATATATCACACATCATCTATGAAGAAAAGTAGATAGAATCCTACCTAAAGGACAAACCACAATACACCACTTCATGCACCATATGCTCGTCTTTACTTTACAATCCTCAAAATGCCATCATACTATCAAAACCATAATCTACTCATCAATACAAGTCTAATGATACCTATACTGAACTATTGTGCTTTGGTTCTAAAAACAACACCAAAACCCCAAGTGGGTCCCACATATGAAAAATAAGTTTTCGAGACAAACCTAATGTTCACACATGAATAAGGAATCATAACCATCAAAGAATGGGTGAAAACTAAGCATACTTTGGGCTAAAATCAGGCCCTAAGATAAATTAGAGTTTTGGGTCCAAATTAAGAAATTCAAGCATGAACCCAAGAAATTATTACCTTAATCTTGAAGATAATCATGATACAAGATGATAATTAAGTTCCCAACTCACCCCCATAATCAATTATGAGTTATTACACTCATTTTGGGGTTTCTAGGTCTAAATGGTAAAGGTTAAATGCCCTAAATACATCTTGGGGACTTTATATAGACCCTACAGGTATTCATGTTCCACAATCACAATCCTATGAGCCTCGATCGTGTTACTCTCGATCGCACACTATTGGCCGCGATCGCAGTTGCACTAGATGGCAAAAAACTCAAAAATAAGTTTTTGAGCCTCAAAAGTCATTCAAAATCCAAAGAACATGATTAAATAGTGAATTTTGAGTATAAACTATATTTCAAATCCATTGAAATCATCAAAACTTCCATCATAAATCATTTAGGAAAAAAGTTGGGCCCATACCTATTGTTTCATCACTTTTCATAAAATCCATTCAATAGCCCAAAATAAGTCTTGGAGCCTTGGAACCTGAACCAAGGGTCTACCTCATCTAGAATATACATTTTGGATGAGATGAAGATGTCAGATTTATAATCTAAGGTCTTTTCAACCAAATGTGGGTCCCATACCCTTTCTTTCCGATTTTTAACTTTTCGATCAATAGGTCAAAATGAGCTCGAGTGCGTTGGGACCTAAACCAAAGGTCTTACTAGACTAAAATAAATATTATGGATCTGATGGAACAATCAAAATTCACATCTTAGATCATTTCACTAAAATTTTTGTCTGGTGGCCATTTGGAACTAGTGAAAACTTTAAAATAGGGAATTGGCACTAAAAACCAAATGAAATACTCGATAATTCAACCATCGGTCCAAGAAAGTAAAAAATAACTTGGGGAATCTATGGATATGTTCAAATAGTGAAGATAAGCATAACTATGGAAAATGACCTAGCGGGTCATTACACAACGCTAACGTGGTTGTGGATGCCTTGAACTGAAAGTTAACTAGCCTGGGAATATTGACATATTTTTGGAACCAGGAGTAGCCTATGGACTTAGAGGGTCAGTCTTTGTCTAACAAGATAGTTTGTCTTGACATTTCGACACTTGGATATGTTTTGACATTTCTTGAGGCTAGGTATTCCTTGATGGAGTAGATTTAGGCTCATCAATTTAATGATGTTGGGTTGAGAATATTTTAGTATAAGGTTGGTTTTAAGTTGTAAGGCTAAGGAAGCCTCATTTATCCATATGGTGTTTTGAGGATTGGTGGTAGAGTTTGTGTTCCTAGAGTGGGTGATTGGATTAGGTTGATTTTTGAGGGGCTCATTGTTCCAGATTTTATATCCATCTGGGAATGTGTAAGATATATCATGATTTTATACAACATTATTAGTGGGGGTGGTATGAGAAAGGATATTGTGAATTTTGAAGCTCATTGACTATTTTCTAGATGGTGAAGGTCGAGCATTTAAGACCTGATGGTTTGCTTCAAAGGTTACCCATTCTTGAGTGGAAATAGGAATAAATCACTAGAGACTTTATGACTAGGTTGACTCATACTTATCATAGTTCTAATAGTGTAAAGGTTATCACGGATCGATTGACCAAATTTGCTCATTTTAATTTGCTTTAAGTTTCTTTCAGTATTGATAGGTTGGAACATATCTACATTCATGAGATAGTTTGTCTTCATGGTGTGGCAGTGTCTAAAATTTCATATAGAAGATTAGTGTTCACATCTCACTTATGAAAGGCTTTTCAGGAGGATTTGGGTATCCAGGTTGATCTTAGCACATCATTTCAACCAAGACCGATGGTCAGTTAAAGCATACTATTCAGGTTTTGAAGTGTATGTTCCGTACTTGTGTAATAAATTTTGGAGGTTAGTGGGAACAAATCTAGCTTTGGCAGAGTTTGCATATAAGAATATCTTCCATTCCAGTATCGAGATGTCTCTGTTAAAGCTTTGTATGGTAGGCATTGTCACTCTCTAATTGATTGGTTTGAGGTTTATAAGGTTATACCTCGAGGTACATACTTGGATTCATGAGTCTTTGGATAGCGTTTGTGTAACGCCCCAAAATCGGGTCTCGAGACATCACACGTGCTTAAGGCTACAAGTAGCCCTAAGCTAACCCTTTGAGCCTATTGCTACACATAAAGCTTACTTAAAGGTGAATAATGTGATCACTAGAACTATTATATCATAGTCATAAGAAATAAGAAGACAATACTTTGCCCAAAAAAAATTACAATACTGGGAGTCTGAACATACTAATAACCAAGAAAACTAGTCTGACAAGCCTCTACTATTTAATAAACTAGAGAGTCATTGGGACAAATCCCCAACTGACTCGAATCAAACTGAAAGCAATGAAAACATCTACTAAATGTACTAAAATGTCTGAAGATCGGTCCTCGAACCATGAGGACTCACCAATGCTGAAATATAGATGAAAGTGCTCGGAAATCACTGACGAGGCTTGGACAGAGCACCTAAACCTACATTACGAGAAAATTTAGCACACAGAAAAGTATGTGGATCAGTACTAGGGAATGTACTGAGTATATGGGGGTGTATGCATTAATATAAGACAATATAACAGTTCCTTACAGACAATATGCATGCGAATATCTATATAAATGACTCACATAGTAGGAGCAAAACTCTCATAAATCATTAAAAGGAAACATATAAGTAAATTACGTGAGTCATGTCACTTTATTCTCAAACTTGCATTCTTTCTTTGTTTTGTAGCTTGTAAGTAAATGAGACCTTAAAATATCAATTTTCAAAAATGAACTCTTCAATTTATGGAAACTTAAGAAGGCTTAGGACTCTAATTTTCACAATACTTATACTCATAAGAACTCATACTTGCATATTAAGTAGAATAAAACCCTTTTAAAACTCAAGGACTTAAGACTTTGAAGACTTTAAGACTTGCAACACTTGGAAACTTGGGATCTTTTTCTAACCAACATAAACCATGTGAGCTACATAGAGTCCAACGTCATTCCCACGTTGGGGAGAGCTGTTCTATCCTTGCCATCTGAGTAGAACCTTTACTTTGTAGAGATCACTAACTTAACCCAGTTGGTGTGATTCAAAAACCTACGGGGAAACGTAGTTCTGGGGCATGAAACCTCGAAATCAAGCCCAACTCGGTACTGAATACTACTCCCTGACTTAGCTCAGAACATGTAAGAAAATCCACCTTAACAGTTCAAATATATATATATATATATAATGGGGCCAATCATGCCACCCTTTAACTTACACAACATTGAGTGGATTCCTTTCTTAGCTTAGACTTGAAATAAACACTTTTCTTTAATCTTTGATAGAGTATCTTCATTATGTTTTAAAACTTCAATGACTTGAAAATAGTGATACCATTCTCTAAATACCATGAAACATATCAAAAGCTCATTCTTGAACTTTATAGGATGAATGCATATTCAAGAAATATTAACTTTTAAAATAGTAGGGCTTCAATACTTCAACTCTAGGACCATTCGAAACTTCAATCATGGTAGAAATATATTCAATTCATTCATAAATTCTCAATTCACAACATAAAATAGGTGAAATAAAAAATAATTCAAAACTTAATCAATTCATAAACTCATAAACTTGAAACATAGCAAACTAGGCATAATTCATCTTGAAAATATTAAAATTTTTAAGAAAATCAAAAACTTTGGGCACAAGAATGAAAGGGTGTCCTTGTTTAATACCCCACATACCTTGAAATTGAAGCTTTAAATGAACTCATAACCTTGGTTTGCTATTTTTGAAATTAATGAGTGCTTCTTATAATCCTCGGAATGCAGAATCTAAATGTCAAGGAATTAATGAAAAATCACAGTTGAATCTTGGGATATCTGGACTTTTAAGTTGAAACCCTAATGAGAGTTCTGAAGAAATTTTGATGAAATATGATGGATTTTGGTGTATTTGGAATTAAATCCCGTGTTAGAGGTGATAAGGGGTTGAAAAATGCCACATATACCCTTAATGATTCAGAGAAGGAAGCTGAGAATTGGCCTAGGGAGTTATCTAGGGCAGCGCCCTGCCTAGAGCAGTGGGGAACCCAGGACATTGCCCTGCTTATAACGGAGGGATGACCTGGGTGGCACCCCGCTTATAGCGGTGGAGTAGCCTGGGCGGCGCCCCTTGATCGCCTCGAGCTACTGGAATGGCATACCAAACATTACCTTAAGCTCATCTAAAAATTCCAAAACTAACCCGAGGTGTACTACAACCTTTCCTCATTGCAACGCAACAAAAAACAAGAAACGAAGGTTGGGAAGTTTATGAAATAATTCCACGAAGATTGAAGGCTCAAAATAAACTAAGTGTTGGAACACTTAGCTAAAATTCTAAGTGTTAAGCTTCTTGTGACTCGTTTCGAAGGCTTTAACGATGAGGAAATTTTACGGTGTCTTACAATATCTCCCCCTTGGGAACATTCATCCTTGAATGTTGTTAGATAGGCTAAGAATGCAAAGAAAACTATGGATACACAGCTGCAACATCTTGCTAAACTGACCTTACTTCATTCTAAACTTTCGAATGCTTCAAAGAATGCATAAACTCATAAGAGGAAAAGCTATACAGCTGCAACTTAATTAGAAAGGGACTGAATTAAGAAAGAATAGTACCTTTATCTTGATCTAGACTTACGGAGAAAAGGTGTGGGTACTTGAATCGCATATCTGCTTCGGCTTCCCAAGTAGCACCCTCAACTGACTGGTTCCTCCACAAAACTTTGACCAAGGGAACTTCTTTATTCCTTAGACTCCAGACTTGATAATCTATCTAAGATTTCAACAGGAATCTCATCAAATGAAAGACTATTCTGAACATCAACGCTCTCAGAAGGATCTATGACAACAGAATCACCAATATGCTTCTTAGGCATAGAAACATGAAAGACTGGATGGACTGCTGACAATTCTGCAGGCAACTCAACTTCATAAGCCACTTTTCCAACACAGTTAAGAACTCTATAAGGGCCAACATAACGGGGACTAAGTTTCCCATTCTTCCCAAACCTTTTCACCCCTTTCATGGGTGAAATTTTCAGATACACCAAGTCATCAACCTCAAACTCAAGGTCCTTTCTTCTCACGTCTGCATATGACTTCTGATGACTCTGCGCTATCTTCAACCTTTTTCTAATCAGTATCACCTTCTCCATAGCTTCGAATACTGCATCAGGTCTAATCATAGTAGCTTCACCCACTTCAAACCAACCTATGGGTGACCTACATCTTCTACCATACAAATCCTTAAAAGGTGCCATCTTGAGACTAGCATGATGACTATTGTTGTACACAAACTCTATTAATGGCAAATGCTCATACCAACTTCCCTTGAAATCCAGAGCGCATGCCCTCAATATATCCTCCAAAGTTTGGATGGTCCTCTCAGCCTGACCATCAGACTGCGGATGAAATACGAAACCCAAATGAACTTGGGTACCAAGACCATTCTGAAATGCTCTCCAAAACTAAGAAGTGAACTGAGTACCCCTATCTGAAATAATAGACAAGGGAACTCCATGCAATCTAACTAACTCCCAAATATACAATCTAGCATAATCCTCAGCTGTATAAGATGTATGCATAGGCAAGAAATATGCTGACTTAGTCAGCCTGTCAATAACAACCCAAATCGAATCATGATGGCATCGGGAAAGAGGTAAACCAGTCTCAAAATCCATATTCACCTCTTCCCACTTCTAAGTAGGAATGCTAAACTCTTGTATCTTACCACCAGGTCTTTGGTTCTCTATCTTGAATTGTTGGCAAGTTTAACACTTCTCCACAAACTCTGCTATATCCTTGTTCATACCATTCCACCAATAGATTTCCCACAACTCGTGGTAAATCTTGGTAGCGCCGAGATGAATAAAATATCACGCGCCATGCGCTTTAACCAAAATTCTCTGCCTCAGATGATCAATACACCTGACACACAATCTACCCTGCAATCTCAAAACACCATCTCACCCTTGGGAGAAAACCTCTACCTTTTGGTCCTTAATTGACTCTTTCAGTCTGACTAAACTAGGAACCCTGTCCTACTTCTTCTTCACCTCCGAAACTAAAGAGGATTCAAAACTACTCTATACCAAAATACTCCCCTCAGTAAAATCAAGCAGCCTAACACCAATCTAGCCAAACAGTGCACATTACGAGCTAACTCCTTCTTACCTTCCTCCACATGTGAAACACTACCCATAGAAAACCTGCTAAGGGCATCTGCTACTACATTGGCCTTGTCCGGATGATACAATACACTTATATCATAGTCCTTTAGCAATTCTAACCACCTCCTCTTCCTAAGGTTTAACTCCCTCTGATAAAACACATACTGAAGGGTCTTATGATCAATAAACACATCAACATGCATACCATACAAATAATGTCTCCAGATTTTCAGGGCGAACACTAAAACAGCTAACTCAAGATCATGGGTTGGGTAATTCTTCTCATGGGGTTTACCTGTCTGGAGACATATGCTATAACCTTACCTCTCTGCATCAACACACAACCTAGACCAACTCTAGAAGCATCACAGTACACCATAAAACCATCTACACCATCAAGCAAAGTCAACACAGGGACTGAGGTAAGTTGAGTCTTCAACTCCTAAAAACTCTTCTCACAAGAATCTGACCAAAGAAACTTAACTTTATTTTGGGTCAACCGATTCATAGGAAATGCAATAGAAGAGAAACCTTCCAAAAAATGGCGGTAATAGACATCTACACCCAAGAAACTCCTAATATCAGATGGAGAGATCGGTCTAGGCCAATTTTTTACAGCTTCTGTCTTTTGGGGATTAACTCTAATACATTCGGCTGAAATGATATGACCCAAAAAAACTATGGACCTTAGCCAAAACTCACACTTTCTGAATTTGTCTAACAACTGGTGATCTCTAAGAGTTTGCAAGACAATTCTAAGATGATCTGCATGGTCACCCTCATTTTCGGGAATACACAAAAATATCATCTATGAAAATAATGACAAACATATCAAGATACTGCTTGAATACTCGATTCATGAGGTCCATGAAAGACACTGGAGCATTGGTTAGCCCAAAGGAAACAATAAGAAACTCAAAATGACCATAGTGGGTTCGAAAGGCTATCTTTAGGATATCACATTCCCTAACTTTGAGTTGGTGATAATCAGATCTAAGGTCTATCTTGGAGAAATAACTTGCACCTTGCAACTGGTCGAATAAGTTATCAATTCTAGGTAGAGGGTACTTAATCTTAATAGTGACCTTATTAAGCTAATAATAGTCAATGCACATACGCAAAGAACCATCCTTCTTTCGCATGAATAAAACAAGTGCACTCCAAGGAGAGACACTGGGCCTTATAAAACCTTTGTCTAAAAGGTCACTGAGTTACTCTTTCAACTCCTTAAGCTCTGCAGGTGCCATATGTTAAGGAGGAATAGAAATAGGCTGAGTGTCGGGAAGAAGATCAATCAAGAATTCTATCTCTCTATTGGGAGGTACCCTTGGGAGATCTTTTGAAAAAACATCAAGAAACTCATTAACAATGTCGACTGACTGAATACTTGGAGTCTCAGACTTAGTGTCTTTAATCTAACTAAGTGGTAGATGAACCTTTAGATATAAGATTTATGGCTTTTATATATGAGATGAAATAACTCTTGGGGGATACTGAACACCCTGACCACTCAAAAGATGGCTCATCAGGAAACTAAAACTTAACCACATGGTTACGACAGTCTATAGATACATAACAAGAGTGAATCTACTCCATACCCAGAATAAGATCAAAGTTAACCATATCCAACTCTATCAGATCAACAAATATGACTCTATGAAGAATAATAATACTACACTTGTTATACACTTGTTTAGCAATAATAGACTCACCAACTAGGGTAGAAACTAGAATAGGCTCAGGGATATTTTCAGGACTCATTTAAAAGTTCACATCAACCAATGGGGTCACATAAGAAAAACTTGACCCAGGGTCCAACAACACATAAACATCAAAGTGAAATACACGGAGCATACCAGTAACAACATCGAGAGAATCCTCCTGCTCCTGGCGATATGGTAGGGCATAGAATCTATTCTGGCATTTACCACCAGCAGTGTTAGAAGAAGTGCCCTGAGGAGGTTCTGGACGTGATACTAGAGCTGGAGCACTAGCAGTCTGAGTCTGAGGGCAGACATCATGGTTCCCCTGCCTGGCATGTGGATACTCTCTAAGTCTGTGTCCCAACTTACCATAACCAAAACAACCTCGCTGCTCTTCCAAACACTCTCCTGGATAGGTCCTACCACACTTAGCACAAGAAGGGTAAGTAGGCATGTTACTCACACTCTGCTGAGACCTGGACATAAAAGGCCTGTTTCCCTACTCTGGCCTGCCTCTGGGCACTGGGGCACTAACGGATGAAGGTGCTGGTATGGATGAATGACTCTGGAACTAAGGATGATTTCCCCCATGGTACCTAGCCTGGCCGTACTCCTGCTGCTTGGACCTAGCCTGTCCGTACTCCTGCTGGTCAGACCTAGCCTTTTTGTTACCCCTCACTCTATCCCTCTCTCTTATATTATCCACCTCTATCTGCTGTGCATGAATCATCGGCCTAGCCAAATCTATGTCCCTATTTAGCATCGCAGTTTGACACTCTTTCAAAACAAAACCAAACACACCTATCACAAACTTACTCATACTAGTACAGGTGTCAGCAACTAAGTCTAGAGCATATTTGGCTAGTTGGTTGAACTTTAGAAAGTACTCCTTAACAGTCATAGGGCCCTGCCTTAGGTTCATAAACTCCTCTATTTTCTCCTCTCCCATCTCCAATGGAAAGAGCTTATCCAAGAATGTATCTTGGAATACCTTTCAAGTCATAGGAGCTGCATTCTCTCCTCTACTCTTCCTCCACATCATAACCCAATCAAAAGAAACATCCTTCAGTCTATAGGATGCCAAATCTACACTCTTCTCCTTAGACACATGCATAACTTGGGTGATCTTCTTCACCTCATAAAGATACAATTGCAGGTCCTCACCTACCTTAGACCCATAGAACTTTGGTGGATTGATTCGCATAAAGTCACAAATTATGGCAGCAGCTAAATCACCTCCCTACTGCTGTGGGGATACAACTTGATTATTATTTTGAACATTTGCAGTGACTTCCTGGGCTAGCACCTGAAAAATTGTCCAAAACTCAGTATTAGAAACATTTGCGTTCAGGGGATAGACAGGCTGGGGTTGTTGATCATTATTGTTTCTACGGGCTCAACAAGGAGGCATTTTCACACTATCATAAGAGAGAGGGCACGAATTAATATCAAAGAGAGGGAAATCTTTAAGCATAACAAATTCTGAAAGAAAGAAGCAACTTTTTCCTAAAATGCTTCGTAGCCTCTTGCTCATAGGTGTGGCGCACTACACACCAATGATCAAGACTCTACTTAACGTAGTTTGTCAGACTCCCTAGGACCCCTTAAACCTTAGGCTCTGATACCAAGTTTGTAATGCCCCAAAACTGGGTCCCGAGACATCACACGGTGCTTAAGGCTACAAGTAGCCCCAAGCGAACCCTTTGAACCTGTTGCTACACATAAAACTTACTTAAAGGTGAATAATATGATCACTAGAACTATTATATCATAGTCATAAGAAATAAGAAGACAATACTTTGCCCAAAAAAAGTACAATACTGGGAATCTCACATACAAATAACCTAGAAAACTAGTCTGACAAGCCTCTAATATTCAATAAACTAGAGAGCCATTAGGACAGATCTCCAACTGACTCGAATCAAACTGAAAGTAATGAAAACATCTAGTAAATGTATTGAAATTTATAAAGATTGGTCCTCAAACCATGAGGACTCACCACTGCTGAAATATAGATGAAAGTGCTTGAAAATCACTGACGAGGTTGGGACTGAGCACCTGAACCTACATTACGAGAAAATGTAACACACAGACAAGTATGTGGATCAGTACTTGGGAATTTACTAAGTATATAGGGGTGAATGCATTTATATAAGACAATATAACAGTTCCTTATAGACAATATGCATGCTAATATCTATATAAATGACTCACATAGCAGGAGAAAAACTCTCATAAATCATAAAAAGGAAACATATAAGTAAATTACGTCAGTCATGTCACTTTATTCTCAAACTTTTATTCTTTCTTTGTTTTGTAGCTTATAAGTAAATGAGACCTTAAATTATCAATTTTCAAAAATGAACACTTTAGTTTTTGGAAACTTAAGAAGGCTTAGGACTCTAATTTTCACAATACGTATACTTATAAATACTCATACTTGCATATTAAGTAGAATAAAACCCATTTAAAACTCAAGGACTTAAGACTTTGAAGACTTTAAGGCTTGCGACACTTGGAAACTTGAGAGCTTTTTCTAACCGACATAAATCATGTGAGCTACATGGAGTCCAACAGCTTGCCCACGTTGGGAAGAGCTGTTCTATCCTTGCCATCAGAGTAGAACCTTTACTTTGTAGTGATCACTTACTTAAACCACTTGGGGTGATTCAGAAACCTATGGGGGCACATAGTTCGAGGCATCGGACCTCAGAATCAAGCCCAACTCGGTGCTAAATACTTCTCCCTGACTTAGCTCAAAACTTGTAAGAAAATCCACCTTACCAGTTCAAAGATATATATATATATATATAATGGGGCCAATCATGCCACCCTTTAACTTACACAACATTAAGTGGATTCCTTTCTTAGCTTAGACTCAAAATAAACTCTTTTCTTTAAACTTTGATAGAGAATCTTCATTAAGTTTCAAAACTTCAATGACATGAAAATATTGATACCATTCTCAAAATACCATGTAACATATCAAAATCTCATTCTTGAACTTTATAGCATGAATGCATATTTAAGCAATATTAACTTTCAAAATCATTGGGCTTCAGGACTTCAACTTTAGGATTAGTCAAAACTTCAATCATGGTAGAAATATATACAATTCATTAATAAATTCTCAATTCACAACATAAAATAGGTGAAATATCAAATAATTCAAATCTTGATCAACTCATAAACTCACAAACTTGAAACATAACAAACTAGGCATAATTCATCTTGAAAATATTAAAATCTTTATGAAAATCAAAAACTTTGGGCACAAAACCGAAAGGGTGTCCTTGTTCAAAACCCCACATACCTTGAAATTGAAGCTTTGAATGAATTCGTAACCTTGGTTTGCTATTCTTGAAATTAATGGGTGCTTCTGGTAGTTCTCGGAATAGGGAATCTAAATCTCAAAGAATTTACAAAAACTCACAGTTGAATCTTGAGATATCTGGACTTTTAGGTTGAAACCCTAATGAGAGTCCTTGACCAATTTTGATGAAATATGATGGATTTTGGTGTATTTGGGATTAAATCCCATGTTAGAGGTGATAAGGGGTTGAAAAATGCCATATTTACCCTTAATGAGTTGGAGAAGGAAGCCAAGAATTGGCCTGGGGCGTTATCCAGGGTGTATCCCTTCCTAGAAAGGTGGGGAACCCAGGGCGTCGCCCTACCTATAGTGGTGGTATGACTTGGGCGGCGCCCTACTTATAGAGGTAGAGTAGCCTGGGCGGCGCCCCTTGATCGCCTCGAGCTACTGGAATGGCATACCAAACATGCCTTTAAGCTTGTCTAAAAATTTTGAAACTCACCCGAGGTGTACTACAATCTTTCCCCATCGCAACACAACAAAGAAACCAAGAAACGGAGGTCGGTAAGGTCGTTAATTAATTCTACAAAGATTGGAAACTGAAAATAAACTAAGTGTTGGAACACCGAGCTAAAATTATAAGTGTTAAAATTTTTGTGACTCGTTTCAAAGGCTTTAGCGATGAGGAAATTTTTTGGGGTCTTAGAGTTTGGGTCATTCAATATAGTCGAAGAGCAGTTCAAGTAAGGCATAAGTGTTATGCTGATCGTAAACTTCATGCCTTGCAATTCAGTGTTGGATATTGTGTCATTATTTGTGTTTCTCATATAATGGGTATGATGTGGTTTTAGAAGAGGGTCAATGTAATACCCCATATTAATCTTAAATCAATTCAGCTCATAGTTGCATGTTAAAGGGTCCAAGCCTTCGAATTTTCACTAAGTGTTGAGGACTTAGTCATTTTCATAGCCCCTAAACATCGATAATTTTATTTTTAACCTTCCTAACCTATGTATATCAATTTTTGAGTTGATTCATGATCGGGGTTATTCAAAGTATATTGTTACACCCCGAATCTAATACCCAAAATGCTACACTATGCTCATGACCCCGAAGGACCAGAAGCTAACCCATGAATGATACATGTAACTAAGCACTGCATAATATACTATATAAATGCGGAATAAAGAAAGAATGAAAGGCCATAAGGTTCAAATAACTGAAATAACTATATGAATATACTATTGTGTGAATAAGACTCTAAACTGTCTGAATAAGGAGTTGATGGGACATGTACCCAACTAGCTCCAACTTTTGAAATAAACTAAGTACTAAAAGAATGAAATAATCAAATAATATCTTCCTCGAATGATGAGGACTCACTGCTAGTCTATCTGTTGAACATCTGATCTACTAAGGGTACTCTGGATCTCGTGCTTCTGAACCTATGGTATAAAAAACCATAGCGCAAGAGAAAAGTATGCATCAGTATGTGGAAATATACTGGTATACAAGTGAGGTAAGGCTAAATATAAGGGTTCATATGCATGAACAATACTAACTGACTGACTGATATGAATGTGGGAATATATGCATGAATACATAACTGTAAATAAGATCATGATAATACTGACTACTGAGTTCTACTAACATGGATGTACTGATATCTAAGTTACTAATACTGGGATACTGAATAACTGAGTCTATTGAGTGACTATTTCGAACAGTCCTGAATTTGTAGAACTATCTAAGTTTTATACTGGAATAGATGACTGTATCTGAAAGTCTAGATTCTGAAAAACTATTTGATTTTTTTACTGATCTAAGTTACTGTATCTGACAGTTCTGAAATTTGTAGAACTGAACTGAATTCTATTACTGAGAATTAATCTAAAACTGAGACTGTGGGAGGTAATCATCTAACCGACATACCCCAAATCTGAACTGGTAGGGTCCAACCTGTAACCCCAGCTGGAAGGGTATCAGTACCATTCCATGGGTAAAGATAAGCTTTGAGTAAACCCTCTCTCATTGGGAGCTCTTTCGTCACCCCCTCCTAGTAGGAAAACTCAAATGAGATGTATAGTCCTTAGACTCGTAGGGGTACATCTCAACCTACGCTGGCTATGTAGTTTTGAAATGCAAGGATTGCTTCTAAGGATCACACCCTCTGCTGTCAGTGTGTTCCCTCATCCTTGGGTTCACTAGGTGCTGAATCCTACTCCCTACTGAATAGACACTGAACTGGGTATACTGGACTGAGTTTCGTTGACTAATGGACTACTATTAAGATCTGATAACTAACTGAGATTACTGGGTAGGAATGGACTGATACTTTGATTTACTGAGTTTTACTGAGTCATGTGACTGATGGAATTCTACTGATCATGGCTTGATTGAGAGTATCTTGAAAACTGACACTGGTTCTAGGTACATAACTACATTGTTGGGTACAAGTATCCCCAGGACTCGATAGCATGAAATTGACAAGACATGACATTTTTTAGTCATATGGCTATAGTCCACAATTCAAGATACAATAATTGGGGAAAATCATGAGGCGCTTGATATTCATAAACTTGTACATGTAGAGGAATACATTCAAATTATATGGTTTCACAATTCTAGTCTCATGGCATTCCATTAAATAATTTCAATACATAACAAAAGCATGGGAGTTATTTTGAACATAAATGTAAAGCATGAATTCATCATTTAGGCCATAATGAGTCATAATGCATAATTCTTGTCCTCTTAGGCATTTTATCAAACTCCTTGCATACATAACCTTAGGCTTAGGCATGAACATTAAACCAATACATCATAATTCCATAAAACAACTCAATTAATAGGTTTTTAAGCCACATGCTAACATAGATTATTCAAAACACATTAAAGATTCCAACATGGGAATCCCACAAAAACATCAACATGATCATAATCAAGCCACAACATAAACATCATAATTTATAATTTAAAATTGCATTCTTGGGTTTCATGGATGAAAGGAATCTATGAATGAACACTTGACATACGTTGATTCTTGATTTTGGGAAGATTGATGGTTAAATATTTAAGAATTAAAGCTTGACATGAAAACCCTAAAGTTGTTCTTGAGAGAATATGGGAGTATGTTGGTGAATTTAGGGTTGAATTTTGTGTTTAGGACATTTTTGATGTGAGCCAAAAGACCTAATCACCCTCAAATTCACAGTTTTTAAAGCTAAAAGTTCTAAGTGCGTGGAGTGGAGCATACATCGCATACTCTAGTCCTATGTATTAGAGCATGCGTCGCATGCTATGTCGCATTCCCTGAGCTGTGAAATAGAGCATGCGATGCATACTTATCGCATGCTGCCACAGTTTTGAAATCCAAATATGCCCTGAATAGATTTTGAAAATTCTGAAACTCAACCCATATGTACTATTGACTTGCCCCATCATGAATAAACTTAAAAATTGACAAACGAAGGTAGGTAAGATCATCAAATAAAACATCGATGTTTGAAGGCTTAAAATGAGACTAAGTCCTTAACACTTAGCTAAAATTTCTAAGTGTTGGATCTTTTGTAGAGCTTTAAGGAGCGTAATTTGACTTAGACTTTTATGGGGTGTTACAATATCTCCCCCTTAGAAAAATTCATCCTTAAATAAGACTGTCTAAGAGGGGATAAATGATAAACTGAAGTGCACATAGAACATGTACAACTGAAACATGATTTCATGACTTACATGACTAATAAGATGAATTTTATTATACTGTGCATGTATATCTGATGCCTGATTTCATGACTGAACTGATTCATGAATGCATGACATGGGATTTCTGATAAATGAGTTTCTCACAATGAGAATACATATTTGATGCATGAATAACTGACTCATGAATGCATGACTTAATAGGTAATGGTAATGATACCAAGTTTGTAATAGACATATGAACATGGAACGAAGTAAGTTCAAGGAAGAATGTTACCTTAAACTGAAAATGTTGATGATCTTGAGATTAATTACTAAATATGCATTAGCAAAAACATGAGAGTGTAACTGAGTCTGGAATGTGATACATGAGTTGGGTATCATGATTTAAACTGAGTACCTTGAGTACGTGTCTTACAGCTGAGGTCAGAGTTTGAGGGTCAACTTAAAAGTACCACCTTACTCCAAACTAGATTCATTGTGAGAAGAGAGAGTGGAATGTTTATGTCATGAAAGTTTGGGGAATTATAGGGTATCTCCCTCTTAGGACACTATGTCCCTTGAAGAATGTTGGGATGACTTTGCTGAGATATTGAGGAAAACTAGGGCGATGCACAAGGCACCTATGAACTGAATCATGACTGAATATCTAGTACTTGAAACTGAGACATGATACATGAACTAAGCTGAACACACAACTACCTGCTACTGAAAAGATTTTCATGAGTGCTAAGAACGAGCGCATAAATATACTAACTTATTAGACTAACTGAATGACTGATAGCTGAATAATGGGTCTAAAAGACTAAAATGTACTTAGTCTAAATAACTAGACCAAAACTATAGAGTATTATGCATGGAGGGTAAGGACTAACTGAGTGACATGAGATAACTGAGCATGAATTGAGTGTAACTGTATTATTCGAGAATGCAACACCAAGAGCACAACATGATTCTGGAATAGTCTTGTAAACTAAGGTAATGGAAGGCTGACAACTGAGTAGCTGATAACTATCTTTGTTGAGTAAACCCAAAATTGAACTGAGTTTTCTGATCTGACTACTGGACTAGGACTGGGACTGAGGTTGTAGCTATGACGGTAATTAATACTGTAACCGTAACTAAGGCTATAACAGAGATTGAATGTTGGCTTTTAATACTGAAGTACTTAATTCTAAGACTGAATACTGATAACTGAGTACTAAATACTTAAACTAGAACTGAGTCCTGACAACTACATAGGGAAGTTTGACATATGTCGAGGATCAGGTGTCCGAATAAATACTATACCGAACTTGACATTTAACTGAGGCCTGAGGAACAGAATATCAACATCATGGATTCACCTAGGAATCTAAATAGAGGGTATACATGACACAATTTTAGTTTGGCTGATCACTAGGAGTGGAGCATGAGTCACGTGGGCTAAATATACAGTAAAACATGACATGAGTGCATGAGTCATGAGCTGGATGACCTGAGTCTGGAATTTCTGTGTTTATGGAACATGATTCACAAAACTGAGTGAACTTGGACTCCTCATATGAGAAACTTGAAATACACACGATCCTAAGGAAAGTACGTGAATGTAAACTATGCTCATGGAACTAAAATGTGTAGCATACGTAAGTATTGTGATAACTGAAGTACAAAACTTTGCACTGAGGTAAGAATGGGTCGAGAATCATCTTCCCTTATCAATTTCCTACACATACTGGCATTACTACTAGAATCTGAAGGCCTGACTTTCTGAGGTATCATAACTGGACAGTTCTTGTATGTCCGCCAGGCTATTATAGACTAACTCAGTGGGGTGGAGACTGATAAAGGTCCTATTAACATTTGGTCTGACCTTAAATTTGATAGCTATGTAAAGAGTTACAAATGAAAAAGAAGCTCCTAAGTCTAAAGAAACATGAACATATAAATAAGGGATCTGTACATACCGGTGGTTGTATCAGGAGGACGTTCCAGATCCTGTCAGGATGGAAGTGCATAGAGTCTGTTTGGAAGTTTCCCACTATAGAGATGGAATTAGAAATCTGCTGATTCGGTCAATCGGACTGAGCTGAAGAACAACTGTGCTAACTTTGAGGGCCAAGCCTTGGACAATATCAGACTTTGTGACCTGACTCGCCACATCCGAAACACACATCACTGCAGGCTCTACACATACCTTTATGATACTTACCACATTATTTGCAAAGTGGATTAGTAAAACTCCTATTCTCACTACCCTGGGCCTTGGAGCCTGAAGCCCCATCCATACGGTCATTTCTGATCTTTTGTACTGGTGCACTAGCTGAAGATGGAACTGGGGCTGAAATTTTTTATCTATTCTGAGAACGGTTACCACCCTACGACCATAGCTGAAAAAAACTTTAACCACCAGTTCTGGCTCTCTTTTTTTCCCTCTCCTTCTTCTTAAGTTTCTGTTCCTCAATTTGTTGAGCATGGACCATAATCCTAGATATGTTCATCTCCTTAATTAACATCGCAGTCCAGCACTCCTTAAGCACTTTATCTGATATCCCAGATAGAAACTTACTCATTTTTGATCTACTGTCTGCTACTACATAAGGTGCACACCTGGCTAACTAAGTAAACTTAAGGGAATACTCTTTCACACTCATGCAACCTTGCTTATGATTTATGAACTCTAACACTTTGGGTTCTTTCTGCTCTAGGGGAAAGAATCTATCTACGAAATCCATAGAAAACTCTTCCCATTCTATGGGTTCTGCATCTACACCCCTATCTACCTTTCACTACTTAAACCATATATGGGATACATCTTGTAGCTGATAAGCAGCTAACAATGCACTCTTACTGGAAGTCACTCCAAAGATATTTGTGACTTTCTTAACTTGATCAAGGAAATCTTGTGGATTTTCTTCGGATTTAGAACCTGAGAATAGAGGAGGATTCATTCGGGTAAAGTCCCGAATCTTGACTATAGAAAAATTTTCCACTGGGTTAGCTGGAACATCAGCTGGACGTTCATTCTAAGCTACAACTGAATTAGCAAGAGTAATGAATACAGTCCTAAATTATGCATGGGAACACATGCTAGCCCAGGGGATCTTCCTGAATGGGCTGAGGTTCTGACTGATTTCCGGTTCTTCTTTCGTTAATCGTTTTAGTAGGTGTGTTCTGTAAATGAAAGGGAGAAAGGAAGGATAAGTCTTAGGGGACCAAATTTGTGATTATTCTCACTGGAACGACATGAATACTGAAAGAAGGAAAACTATTCCTAAAATATCTCATAGCCTCCTGCAGATAAGTGTGGTGCACAACACACCCATGCACAAGACTTTACTAGATACGACTTTTCAGACTTCCTAGGACACTGTTGAACATTAGGCTCTGATACCAAGTTTGTAAAGCCCTAAAACTGATACCCAGAATGCTATAAGGTTCTTATGACCCCGAAGGACCACAAGATAACCCATGACTGATATCTCTAATTGAGCAGTACATAATATACTATATAAATGCGGAATAAAAAAAGGTTGAAAGTCCATAAAGTGTAAATAACTGAAATAACTATCTGAACATACTATTGTCTGGATAAGCCTCTAAACTGTCTGAATAAAGAGTTGATAGGGCATGTCCCCAAATACCTCCAACCACATAAATAAACTAAGTACTAAAAGAATGAAATAATAAAATAATATCATCCTCAAATGATGAGGACTCACTGCTAGTCTTCCTACTGATCGTTTGATCTACTAAGGGTTCTCTAGATCTCGTGCTTCTGAACCAATGGTATAAAACACCATAGAAAAAGAGAAAAGTATACGCCAGTATATAGAAATATACTGGTATGCAAGTGAGGTAAGACTGAATGCAAGGGTTCATATATATGAACAATACTAACTAACTAAATAACATAAACGTGAGAATACATGCATGAATACATAACTATAAATGAGATCATGATAATACTGACTACTGGGTTCTGATAACATGGATTTACTGATATCTGAGATACTAATACTGGGATACAGAATAACTGAGTCTATTGAATGACTATTTTGGACAGTCCTAAATTTGTAGAACTATCTGAGTTCTATACTGGAATAGATGACTGTATCTGATAGTTTAGATTCTAAAGAACTATTTGAGTTTTTTACTAAGCTAAGTGACTGTATCTGACAGTCCTAAAATCTGTAGAACTGAACTGAGTTCTATTACTGAGACTGAATCTAAAACTGAGACTGTGGGAGGTAATCATCTAACTGACATGCCCTAAATCTGAACTAGTGGGGTACAACCTATAACCCTAGCTGGAAGGGTTTCAGTACTATGCCACGGGTAAATACAAGCCGTGAGTAAACCCTCTATGACAGGGAGCTCTTCCATCAACCCCTCATAGTAGGAAAACTCAAATGAGATGTATAGTACCTATACTCATAGGTGTACATCTCAACTTATGCTGGCTACAAAGTTCTGGAGCACAAGGATTGCTTCTAAGGATCACACCCTCTGCTGTTAGTGTGTACCTTCATCCTTGGGTTCACTCGGTGCTGAATCCTACTCCCAACTGAATAGACACTAAACTGGTATACTGGACTAAGTTCATCAGTTTCGTTGACTGACAGAAGACTATTGAGATCTGATAACTGACTGAGATTACTCAGATTACTGAGATTACTGAGTAGGACTGGACTGATACTTGAATTTACTGAGTTTTCCTAAGTCATATGACTGATTGAATTCTACTGATCATGACTTGACTGAGAGTATCTTAAAAATTGACACTAGTTCTAGGTAAACAACTAAATTGTTGGGTACAAGTACCCCCAGGACTCGATATCATGAAATTGACAAGACATGATACTTTTTGGATGTATGACTATAGTCCACAATTCAAAATAGAATCATTGGTGAAAATAATGAGGTGCTTGATATTCATAAACTTGCACATATAGAGGAATGCATTCAAATATTTCATTGTTTCACAATTCTAGTCTCATGGCATTCTATTAAATAATTTCAATACATAACAAAACCATGTGAGTCATTTTGAACATAAGGGTAAAGCATAAATTCATCATTTAGGCCCTAATGAGTCATAATGCATAATTCTTTTCCTCATAGGAATTTTATCAAATACCTTGCATGCATAACCTTAGGCTTAGGCATGAACATTAAACCAATACATCATAATTCCATAAAACAACTCAATTGATAGGTTTTAATGCCACATGCTAACATAGATTCATTAAAACACATTAAAGATTTCAACTTGGGAATACTACAACTACATCAACATGATCATAATCAAGCCACAACATAAACATCACAATTTATAATTTAAAATTTGATTCATGGGCTTCATGGATGAAAGGAATCCATGATTGAATACTTAACATTCCTTGATTCTTAATTTGGGAAAGATTGATGGTTAAATATTTGATAATTAAATTTTGACTTGAAATCCCTAAAGTTGTTCTTGAGAGATTTTGAGAGAATATGGGTGTATGTTGGTGAATTTAGGGCTGAATTAAGTGTTTAGGGCATTTTTAATGTGAGGCAAAAAACCTAATTTCCCTCAAATTTGTGGATTTTAAAAGTTGAAAGTTCTAGGTGCTGGGAGTAGAGCGTGCATCACATTCACTAGTCCTTCAGACTGGAGCGTTTATCACATACTATATCACATTCCCTGGGCTGTTAAATAGAGTGTGCGGTGCACGCTTATCGCATGCTACCACTGTTTTGAAATCCAAACATGCTCTAAACAGATTCTGAAAATTCTGAAACTCGCCCCATATGTACTATTGACTTTCCCCATCTTGAATCAAATTAAAATCAACAAACAAAGGTTGGGAAGGTCTTCAAATAAATCCTCAAAGTTTGGAGCCTTAAAATGAGACTAAGTCCTTAACATTTAACTAAAATTTCTAAGTATTGAATCTTTTATAGATCTTTAAGGAGCTTAATTTGACATAGACTTTTACCGGGTCTTACATATATCTCGGGTGAGTTTTAGAATTTTGGACGAGCGTATGGGTGTGTTTGGAAAACCAAAACAATAGCACCACTAGGTTAAGCAGGCGTCGTCCCCTCCAGTATGCTGGGGTAAGGTAAGAGTCACCCCCTTTAGTCCACCACTCTAAGGCGGGTGCCACCCAGCCTAGTTTGCCGGTATAGGGCCCGTATCGCCCACTCCCTAATCCGTCCACCTTAGTTCTTGATATTTTAAGGGTATTTAGGTTAATTTCCTTCACCCAACTTATCCATAACACGAATTTAGGACTCTCAAGGAGCATTTTTGCCCTTTTACTTACAAATCCTTTCAAGGAAAACCATCTTTCTTCCTAAGAACAAACCCCAACTCATTCACAAGAAATCAAGGGGCTCAAGTATCAAGTTGAATAAATTCTCAAAGAATCTTTAAGAATTCAATTAGAGAGGTATGCGGGATGTTCATCCATGGGTCCATTTAACCCATGGAGCCCAAAATCCTCTTTTGGTTTAATTTATGAGTTTATAACTGTTTTTGATAAAATGAATCCATGAATCTTTTGTTAATTCAATTTCAAATTATGGTTACAAGTGGTTTTAAGTAGAATGAGTCATATCATCCTTTAAGTGTTGCAATTCCCATGTCATGATCCATTGACTTCAGAATTAACCCTCAAGTTATTTATTTAGCCATGTAATCGTGTTGTTTTCCTTATGTTCAAGGCATTCCCATGTCCAAGTTTATTATTCTTACATAATTGATGAAATTCCCATATTTTGGTTCTTTGAACTATGATTTCATGCTATAGTATTTCAAGTTTGATATTGTAATTAGAATCATTCAGTTCTAGTTGGTTTGAAACACCTGATACCTTGTTGTTTTACATGATTTTAGTGTCTTAGAAATGATTTCAGTTGAACCATGAGTATTATCATTCAGTAAGTTGTTATGATCATACCATGATGAACAATGTCATATGTATGTCCAGTTGTATCTAATTCAACTAAGTTCAGTACCACTGTCAGTTCAGTTAGGAGTAGGATTTAGCATCGAGCGAACCTAGGTAGGGGGCTCACTCTCCAGTTAGAATGGTCCTTAGTAGCAGTCTCTAAGTTCCAAAACTATGTAGCTAGCATAGTATTATGAGATGTCACCTGCCATTTTAGGACTGACACTCTCTTAGGGGTCACCTGCCAGTTTAGGAATGAATCCCAAGTCTTTTAGGACATCTGATTAGTTGATCCACTCAACCAGTGTCAGTATTTGTGGCATGGTACTGACACCCTTCCTACTAGGGTTTCAAGTTGGACCTCGATTTTCTCAGATTGGGGCAAGTCAGTTAGATGATACCTCTCACCGTCTCAGTATAGTATTTAGTATATTTTAATTTAGGTTTTCTCGACAAAGTGTACAGAGCCTCAGCTATTCAGTTACATAAATTTTAGTAATTTAGTTTATGGACTATTTTAGAAATATATTTATACTTGGTTTGGCATTCATAGAGGTTATATGATCAATATTTATGTTTAGTTATTCCCATGCATTTTAGCCAGTCCTCATCTCATACACTTGTAACACCCCACATTTTCAAACTAGAAATCGAATCATTATTGTAACACCCCGCAAGAATCCTCTACATGTTAGCTCCTAGTAGTATGCTCATAGAATTGAAAAGAGTAGAAATTTTTTTCTAAGTGTAAAAAGGGACTTAGAATCATTTTGAGTTTCCAAACTTAGGAGATTTTATTTTCGACCTTCCAAACCTTCATTTCTTGATTTTTTATTGATATACGATGGGGAAAGTCAATAGTACGTCTTGGACGCATTCCGAGCACATCTTGGGTGCATTTCAGTGGCATAATTCACTGGTTTGAAATGCTCCTGCATTTTGGGCGCATTTCAGGCCCCAATTTTAGGGTCAAATTCAAATGATCATAACTTCCTGTATATAATGAGCTGAGAGATCTTCTATATATAAAATGAAAGAACTTTGAGTCTTATTTCCAATGAAATTGGTTTCATCCAAATCCAACTTCTGAGTAATAAGTTATACCCAATTTACTTCAACCTATCAGCCTATCAATTGAGGGACAACTGCGACCTTGTTTGTTTCCTTAGGGGTATTTTAGTTCTTTCACCCACCCCTTTAACATCTTAAACACGGAATTTTAATCCAAATTGACGAAAATATGGTCATTATCTTCAAAATTCTCAAGAACAACACCCTGTAATCCCAAAACAAAAATCAAGATTCCTCAAAATTCAACCGTAGAGATTCAAAAATAATTCAAAATTCTGGATACCTATTGCGAGGGCTACAAAATGCACCCATAAATCATACATATAGCATCCCAAAAGCTAGAGTTCATTCAAAAGCTTCTAATTTAAGGTACGTGGGGTTTTTCCTAAAATCTCATCGGCATAAAAATCATGTTTTTAAGAAAAGGGTTTTGGATTTATCAATAAATTCATCTTTTAGAAGCATTGATGATATTGTTTTGGCCTTTAGGCCTTCCCCCCAAAGTGCTTTTAAGTTATATATATATGTAAGCATGTGTTTTAAGGTTGATGATTGAATTGAGAGCATGACTCATGAAAAATTCCTCTCTTGTTATGATTTTTCTTTACTTATCATATGCTATGGGTTGTTTTGAATGCATCTTGAAAAACATTATATGAAATGCCTTAAGTATTGTTATATTTGGATTATGATTTTGATTTCAAAAGAGAGGGTAGTTTATGTTGATAAATGTTAAAAATATTCATATAATGAAACGAGTTGCATGGTTTGTAAAGATTACATGGCCACCACTTGTTCATGGAAAGGATGAGAATTTTTGCATAGTTTTGACTTATGTTTTCGGAACATGAAATCTCTTATACTAATTGCATGTTTGGGTGGTCTGAACTGAGTTTTAGTTAAAGAATCATGCATGATGAATTATGGCTCAGAAATAGGAGTTACAAGTCTTGGTGTGACGATACAAATTCAGATAATGCCACAATAATTCAGAACAGAATAGAATGCATGTTTAAAATCAGAATTTTCATATGTTGAAACTAGAATAATGCATGATTCAGAATAGGATAAAATTAAGCATAAAGAGAGATTAGGTGGTTCTTCGAAAAGGGCATGAGTTTAGATAACTCATTTCCCAAAACAGTGATTTGTCGATCAGGGTATATTATTATACGCTGGCCTAGTGCCCTGTGGCGTATCAGACTCAGACACTTCAACCCTTGCGACACACTCGGGTTGGGGGCTTTCCCACCGGGTCAATGGCGGATTTCATATAGCCCATGGAATATCACACTTGTAGGGGTGTGCCACTTGAATCAGAAGTAATACAAATGTCAGAAAAACTGCATTGACAGAAAGGTTTTATGTTTATCAGAAATGCCTGTGTGTTTTGAATTTATATCTTTCATGATGTTTATGACTAGATCTTAACTATTTTATTTATATAAAATATTTTTTTTGGATTGCTCTGCATACCAGTACATCTGTATTGACCCTCTACTTCTAGGTTCTGAGGCATAGTCTAGGGGTCCTGATAAGCAGTAGATTTCATCAGACAAGAGTGAAGAGTACCAGTTGGTGAGCCTTCTATATTTCAGAAGGCCTAGTTTCTTTCAGAAAATTATTTTTTATTATAGTTTTGGTCTATTGAGGGCCTTGTTCCAATTTTTAGATAGTTGTTATTTGATCATGTAGTAGAGATTTCGTAAATGGTTTTCAGATGATGTTTAGTTGATATTGGATTTTATTACTCATTGTTAAACTAAATTTAGATTATGACTATGTTTTCCTCACAGATTTTATTTCCGCATTTTTTATTTATATATGAATGGTGTATATGATTACAAGTTAGAAGGGTTCTCGGGCCTTCATAGTTCAGGATGTCTATCACGTCCAGGGCTTTGGTTTGGGTCATGACAAACTTGGTATCAGAGCACAGTTCATGATCCCAGGGTATGTGAAATCGCATCGGGTAGAGTCTTGTTTATGGGTGTGTAGCGCACTACACTTATAATTAGGAGACTACTAGGCGTTTAGGAATATTTTCCTTTCTTCATGTTCTAGTTTGTGCTATTGAGCTAGAATGTTCCTCTTCCATACTCTAATTCATTCTATGGTGTCGCCTATACGAAAGTAAAGCTATCCCAATTCTTTTCTTACTTTGATTTGCCCAGATATGTCTCGTTATTGGAGTGATTCAAGTGCAGAAGTTTAGAGTCCAAATGGTATGGTCCTTTTTGATTGAGCCATATAAGATTTTAAAATTTTGCAAGGACTTGAGAAGAGTCGTTAGTTCTTTAGAACGTATTGATTTTGTGTGAACTTTGATTCTGATGAAATCGTGCTTTTCGGCCTGCGGTATTAAGAGTATTCCGTCTCTTTTTAAAAATTTATGTTGCAGATGTCATGCTTCAGGGGGGATAATGTGTAGCAGAATGTTGGAACTGTATTTCCACTCGATTAGTAGTATAAGTTAAAGTATTGGTGTGATGACCTCTTAGAAGTGAGATTAGACCAAGAGCTTGGTGATATGAAGTCACAAAGTTAGAAGTCAGAGTGAGGGTTATTTTTGTGTAAATAAATGTTTTAGTTGAATAACCGATGTTTGAGGGTGATTTAGCACTTTATAGTGATAGACTAATGTGGTAGCTAGTAGCATGTGTGGATTGTATGGTAGTCTGTGGGGGAAGTGTTTGACTCAAATTTTTATTTATACAGAGTAAGATATGTATCCTTATATCATTGAATATTGTGTGTCAATTTTCTATCTCTTGTAATATGTAATCTTGTTATGATAGTGTTTTTGAAAAAAAAATCAAAGTCTAGTGAAGCCGTGTGGGGATCTTTCGATTCACTAGCATAGTTGCTTTGTTATTCATTTCATTTTCTTGTTTAAAACACAAAAAACAAAGTCTAGTGAAGCCTTGTGAGGCCTATTTCGATTCACTAGCAACTTATTGTTCTTGTGTTGGTTGAATATATGTATAGTCAAATCTTTTTGCATGAGTTTGAGTTGGTAATAAAGTGATACATCCTTGTGTGTTAGTTTAGTAGAAGGTAGAGAAAGAGTTATTAGTTAAGGTGAATGGCTATCTACTTGAACTATGAAAATGGCTAGATGAGCCAGTAAGTTATAATTATAGACTCATGGTTGTTTGTGGAATTTTAAGGTAGTATAAATGTACGTTTGGGTAAGTAATTGTGATATGAGAAATTTGTATAAGTAGATAAGATTGTATGGGGTTATAATATAAGATTAAGGTTGACCATGTCTATTATGTGACTTTACCCCCCTTGACCTTCTTTTCGTTGGTAGTTGTAAACTAGTACTACTTGTGAGAAGGTATGTAGTAGATTTTTGAGGTATTTGGATAGAATGTCCCAATTTTATGAACTAGTATATTATGTCACCTTCTTCATTGGTGGTAGATGATTTATGCTAGACTATTGGCTTGAATTTAATGTAGGATGTGGATGTAAGAATAGTGTCTTAAGATTAATGATGAATGTTTTGTGAGAATTGTGTGTCAGGTTGGGTTGTAAATCATGCTTAGCACTAGACATTAATTTTGAAAAGTTGATGTCCATAAAGGTGGATGTGATGATTTCTTAGTTAATAATACTAGTTATATGGAAGTGATCTAATAGGCTTGAATGGTGCATGCAATAGATTAAGTTTATTTGATTAGTAACAAAATATGATGTTGTATGCATGAGGTAGAAGTATGCCCAAGGTGATATGGAGTTGCAACATTTTCTAAGACTATTACATGTTGCGTGTGTCTAGTGGACATAGTAGTACCGTTTAGTTTCTAGGTGAAGAAAGACTAGTAGTATGATTCATCAAAGGCTTGGTGATATCCATGATTAAGTGTTATAATTTAAGTTTGAATTTTTGAAGGTTGAACCAACAGAAATAAGAGTTGAAGCGCTATAGGGTGTGTACTCCGACTATGGGAATAATCACGAGGATTCGAAGTTACTAAGTGTTTAAGTATTATGTGATTGACTATTGGGGATATAGAACGATAAAATGTGTCTCATAAGGTAGGATTAGCAGTGGGTTTTCCCCTTCCAGGTGTAGCCATTCGGGTTAAGTTCTATTAATTACATGTATTGTCGTATTCCATACCCCAGAGTGCAGTGAGTGTAGTTCAGTTTAGAGTCTAGTAAGGTATCTCTCAAACTTAAGATGATGACTTAAAGCTAAGGCGGAGATGATAGAACAAGTAACCAAGTTAGGCTCTCAGATTCTAGTAGTGATGTCAGTATGATATAGAACATCAAAAAGTGAGGGTGAGACTCAACCCATTCTTATCTCAGTATTTTTCAGTGATCCCAATACCTACTCATGCCTTGCATTTTAGTTCCATGATCATAGTTCATGTTCATGTATTTGATAGAGAATCACCTGCTTTTCTAGTTCTAAAATGAGGAATTCCAGTTTATTCAGTAGTCAGAATCACATTCCATATGTTATGAGCTTCAAATTGAGGTTATGCAGCTCATGACTCATGTACTCACTCTTTATAGTGTGCTCAGCACCCATAATTCATGCTATACTCTTTATGATTGACGAGATTCAGCTTATAGTCATGTATGCCCCAATTCAAATCATTTTGATGAATCCCTGATGTTGATTTGCTATTCCTTCGGCCTCAGTTAAGTGTCAAGTCTCATATCATATCCTCTCATGCTTCAAGGTCTTATGTTCTAACCTTTTAGTGACTCTTCCTTATGTGATGATAGTGGTGATGAGTAAATTTTTCTTGTTAATGAAAGATCATAGTATGCTTGTTTTAGATAAGGCCATAAGTGTGAAATAAGATTTGGGGCCAAGTCTTTGATATATGTGATGGTTAGTGGAAATTTGTGTGTGTATGTTCTTGGGGTAGCGCGTGGGAGTTATATTGATATTGGATTAGAGAATATGTGAAGTATGTCCTTATGAGTGTTTTCCTTGGAGTTCATATGTAGTTAAAAAGATAGGCTTGAATGACATGTTGAGATTTAAGTGGAGGAACACAATATGCGCTAGTGAATCCATAGTTAGAGATCAAAGTTATTCATTGAAGTGGTAAGACACGATATGCTTAGGGTGTGATCTCTAAATATGTATATATATATATATATATATATATATATATATAGAAGATTGAATCATATGGTTTAGACTAGTATCGTGGTGTGGCATGTTGTATTTTGTGATTTGAAGTTAGGCTTGATCATGGTGAGAGGACTTATGTTACTTTAGGCATTAGTAGAAAGATTTATCAATGCCCATATACGAATTCTAAGTTGAATCAAATGAGTATGGTATTTAAAGGGAATAATATAGTTAAGGGAGTATTCGAGAAGTGCGCTAAGCTTAAAAGTAAGAAGTTGCATTGCCTAAGGCCTGGTAATTCTATCCTAGTTTATGAGTTATATCTCTATATTCCATGCTATAGAGTTGTGTCACTATTATGATTCCTTAGTTAGGTGTCTTGTGTAACTCATTCCCAAGATTCTTTTCTCCCGAATGCTATTAAAACTTCTTTAGAAAGAGTGTTGAAGAGATACTCCAGTTAAGTATAAGGGCCCAGTATAATTCAGTCTGTATAGCCAGTAATTTAGTCTAATAGTTAGACGGACAAGTTACGGTGGTTTTCCACCTTTTCACCCAGTCCTACTATCTGAAGTCTTAGGCATATGACCATCCCAAGAGATAATCTATTCTATCCATGTAAATTGCAAATTCAGTTCAATCCAAGCATTATGTTTCAGATTCAACTATTTAGTCATAACTCAGCTCATAAGAGTTTGGAGCATAATCTCAAATACTTCCAAGTATTTTAGCTCAGGCAGTATAATACCCTGGTACGATCTAAGCCTTGTTTCCTCATGATTCGTACTTGCATAAGTTATCACTTCTCAATTCAATGTGTATGATTGGATCATGAACATTCCAAGGATATCCTAAACTCTCAGCATGAATTAGCTTCTTGAAGCAAGTAAAGTCAAGTCAGCTCAGAATTCAGTTTCATGATAGAAGTTTAAATGTTTCAGATTAGATATATCCTTTCTTAGAGGACACATTATGTACGCGTTACTCCATACCCATAAGACTTCCACATTCCTACCCATCATTCGGGGACGAATGATCCCAAAGGGGAGATAATGTAATGCCCCATAGTTTCGAACTAGAAATTGAATCATCGTTGTAACACCACGCAAAAATCCTTTACGTGTTAGCTCCTAGCAGTATGCTCATAGAATTAAAAAGAGTAGAAATTTTTTCCTAAGTGTAAAAAGGGACTTAGAATAATTTTGAGTTTCCAAACTTAGGGGATTTTATTTTTGACCTTCCAACCTTTGTTTCTTGATTTTTTTTGTTGATATACGATGGGTCAAGTCAATAGTACGTCTTGGGTGCATTCCGGGCGCATCTTGGGCGTATTTCAGTGGCATAATTCACTGGTTTGAAATGGTCCCTCATTTTGGACGCATTTCATGCCCCAATTTCAGGGTCAACTTACATCGATCATAACTTCCTATATATAATGAAATGAGAGAGATTCTATATATCAATTGAAAGAACTTTGAGTCTTATTTCCAATTCAATTGGTTTCATCCAAATCCAATATTTGAATAAGAAGTTATGCCGAATTTATTTCAACCCATCAGCCTGTCAACTGAGGGACAACTGCGACCTTGTTTGTTTCCTTAGGGGTATTTTAGTCCTTTCACCCACCCCTTTAACATCTTAACCACTAGATTTTAATCCTAATTGACCAAAATATGGTCATTATCTTCACAATTCTCAAGAACAACACCCTTTATTCCCAAAACAAAAATCAAGATTCCTCAAAATTCAACTGTAGAAATTCGAAAATAATTCAAGATTCGGGATACCCATTGTGAGGGCTACAAGATGCACCCATCAATCGTACGTATAGCATCCCAAAAGCTAGAGTTCATTCAAAATCTTCTAATTTAAGGTACATGGGGTTTTTCCTAAAATCTCATCGGCATAGAAATCATGTTTTTAAAAAAAGTGTTTTGGATTCATGAATAAATTCTTCTTTAGAAGCATTGATAATATTATTTTGGCCTTTAGGACTTCCCCCCAAGGTGATTTGAAGTCATATATATATGAAAGCATGTGTTTTAAGGTTGATGATTGAATTGAGAGCATGACTCATGAAAAATCCCTCTCTTGTTATGACTTTTTTTACTTATCATATGCTATGGGTTGTTTGGAATGCATCTTGAGAAGCGTTATATGAAATGCCTTAAGTATTGTTATATTTGGATTATGATTTTGATTTCAAAAAAGAGGGTAGTTTATGTTGATAAATGTTGAAAATGTTCATATAATGAAAAGAGTTGCATGGTTTGTAAATAATACATGACCACCACTTGTTCATGGAAAGGATGAGAATTTTTGCATAGTTTTACTTATATATTCAGAACATCAAATCTCTTATACTAATTACATATTTGGGGTGTCTGAACTGAGTTTTAGTGAAAGAATCATGCATGATGCAGTATGGCTCAGAAATAGGACTTGCAAGTCTTGTTGTGACAACACCAATTCAGATAATGCCATAGTAATTCAGAACAGAATTGAATGCATGTTTGAAATTACATTTTTCAGATGTTGAAACTAGAATAATTCATGATTCAGAATAGGATAAAATTGGGCATAAAGAGAGCTTAGGTGATTCCCCAAAGAGGGCATGAGTTCATACAACTCATTCCCCAAAACCGTGATTTGTTGATCCAGGTATATTATTATACGCTGGCCTAGTACCCGGTGGCGTATCAGACTCAGACACTCTAACCCTTGCGGCACACTCGAGTTGGGGGATTTCCCACCGGGTCAATGGCGGATTTCATATAGCCCATGGAATATCAGACTTCTAGGGGAGTTCCTTCTGACTCAGACGTAATACAAAGGTAAGAAAAACTGCATTGACAGAAAGGTTTTATGATTATCAGAAATGCCCGTGTGTTTTGAATTTATATCTTTCATGATGTTTATGACTAGCTCTCAACTATTTTATTCATATAAAAGCTTTATTTTGGATTGCTCTGCATACTAGTTCATCTGTATTGACCCATCTCCCTCCAGGTTCTGAGGCATAGTCTAGGGGTCCTGATAAGCAGTAGATTTCATCAGACAGAAGTGAAGAGTACCAGTTGGTGAGCCTTCTATATGTCAGAAGGCCTAGTTTCTTTCAGACAGTTATTATTTATTATAGTTATGGTTTACTGGGGCCTTGTCCCAGTTTTCAGATAGTTGTTATTTAATCATGTAGTAGAGATTTTGTAGACGGTTTTCAGACAGTGTTTAGTTGATATTGGATTTCATTTCTCATTGTTAAACTAAATTTAGATTATGACCATGTTTCCATAGCAGATTTTATTTCCATATTTCCTATTTATATATGAATAGTGTATATGATTATAAGTGTTAAGGGCTCTCGGGCCTTCATGGTTTGGGATGTCCGTCACGGCCAGGGCCCTGGTTTGGGTCGTGACAACACCAGTATATTTAAAGTACTGACCGCGTACTTTTCTTTTCACTATGTTGTCTTATAACATAGACTCAGACCCTCAGTTTCTAGACCACTCTTATACATCTCAGCGACATTCAACAACAGTAGTGGTGAGTCCTCATCCCTCAAGGAGGATACGATTTGTTTATTTAAGTCACTCCTTTAATTTCTCATGTTTAGTTAGTTGAAGTTAGTTGTGGGTCTATCTAATTAACTCCTCAGACAGTTTAGAGGCTTTCAGACATATAAGATAATAAGCTAGACATTCAGTCAGTTCTTTTCAATTTTTATTAGTGGTTTCAAATATTTCAGTATTCTAGATTTACATTATCTTATCAGAAAGTCTTCCGCATATGTCATTTTATTACTATTTTATTTAGTGATCACAACATGTATCGGCCATGGGTTAACCTATAGTCACTTCTGATCATAAGCACCAGTATCGTGACTAGGGGGTAGCCTCGGGTCATGACAAAATATGGTATTAGAGTATAAGGTTTTAGAATGTCCTAGGGAGTATAAAAGTTGTGTTGATAAGGTTTCAGAATGTCCTAGGGAGTATAAAAGTTATGTTGAGTAGAGTCTTATGCATGGGTGTGAAGCGTGCCATACTTATGAACAAGAGTCTATGAAAATTTTTAGGAAAGTTTTCCTTCTTTCATTGTTGATGTCGTGCAAAAGAGCATGATGCTCTATCTGAATTCTCTTTCTATCCCATCCTTCACCCCATTTACAGACAATACCTCCAAGAAGAAACAATAGAAGAAGGAATGATGATCATCCTATGCCACCTCCTGTTCTGGAAGATCCCTTGAATAATCATGTCTCTCACATTGAATTTAGAGTGACTTTCACTACCTTAGCCTATTCAGTAGCTGCTTAGAATAACTAGCAAGCTATTTCCCAAGCCAATCCAGTGGCAAATATGGTTGCAATTAGGATTCAGGATTTCATCCAGATAAATCTCCCTTTATTTTTAGAATCCAGGTCTCAAGAGGATCCACAAGAGTTTCTTGATATGGTTATAAAGGTGACATATATTATGGACGTCACTTTGAGTAAGAGTGTAGAATTGACTATATATCAGTTATAAGATATTTCTCACACTTAGTTTAAGCAGTTGAACAAGGATCAAGGTATGGAGATAAGGCCTATTCAGTGGTAGGAGTTTTCCACGGACTTCTTAGACAGGTTCTTCCTATTAGAATTGAGGTATTCTAAGGTTCAGGAATTCATCAATTTGAAGCTGGGTAATATGAGTATGAAGGAGTACTCTCTTAAGTTTACTCAGTTTGTGAGGTACGCTCCTACCATGGTGGCAGATAATAGGTATAGAATAAGTAAGTTTGTGTCTGGTGTATCTTAAAGTGTGGTAAAGGAGTGTAGGACCACCATGTTGATTAAGGAGATGATCTTATCTAGGCTTATAGTTCAAGCTTAACAGATTGAGGAAGAGAAGCATGAGGAGATGGAGAAAGAGATCAAGAGGGCCAGAATAAGTAGTTTCAACTTTCCTCAGCCAAGGTCAGAGGGTGGTAATCATTTTAAGTTTTGTTAGAAATTTTCAGCCCCAACTCTGTCTTTATCTAGTGTGACAGTGCCTAAGTTTAGTCAAGACAGTTGGTATAGGGCGCTAGGCTCTAAGTCCCAAGGCAGTGTGAGCAGTGGTCGTACTAATCCACTCTATAAAAAATATGGTAGGAATCATCAGGGTATGTGTAAGGTATGTAATGATGTGTGTTTTGGGTATGGAAAACTGGGTCATAGGGTTTGAGAATGTCTAGTGGTTGCTAAGATGAAAAGGTTTCGCGCCAACAAGGACAGTCTAATCTTTCATCAGCTTTAGCAAGCCACTCGACTCAGCAAGGTGCCACTTCCAGCGTAACCAGTGGCTAGGTACATTAATTATTTTCCATCTTTATTTTTATACTTTATTAGACCCTGGAGCTTCACTATCCTTTGTGCCCCCTACGTAGCAGTAGACTTCATTGTAAGTCCTAAAATTGTAGTAGAACCCTTCTCAGTATCTACTCCAGTAGCTAGTTCTATTATAGCCAGGCGGGTATACAGGAACTTCCCAATCACAGTATCTCAAAAAGTTACCTTAGTTTATCTTGTGGAGTTAGATATAATGGATTTTGATGTCATTATCGACATATATTGGCTCTACTCATGTTATGCCTTAGTTGATTGAAGAAATAGAGTCATTAAGTTTTAGTTTTTGAATGAACCAGTCATTGAATGGAGGGGTAGTACCTCAGTTTATAGAGGTCAGTGTGTTTTATATCTCCGAGCAAGAAAGATGATATCTAAAGGGTGTGTTTACCATCATGTTTAAATCAAAGACTTCAGTTCCAATACTTCGATTCTTGATTAAGTTTCAATAGTGTGAGAATTTCCAGATGTGTTTCTTGAAGATCTTCCCAGAGTTCCTCCAGAAAGGAAAATCGACTTCAGAATAGATCTCCTTTCAAATACCCAACCTATCTTAATTCTACCCTACACAATGGCTCCAACTGAACTTAAGGATTTAAAAGAGAGATTAAAATATATCTTAAACAGATGTTTCATCAGGAGGGTGTTTCCCCATAGGGCACTCCAGTCTTGTTTGTGTGTAAGAAAAACGGTTCTATCAGAATGTGCATCGAAACCATTAGTTAAAAAAAGTCATAATCAATAATAAGTATCCTCTCCCTAAAATTAATGAGCTGTTTAACCAACTTCAGGGGCCAGCTATTTCTCTAAGATAAACCTCAGATTCGGCTATCATCAGCTTAGAGCCATAGAATATGGTATTCCAAAGACATCTTTCAGAACTCAGTATAGTTATTTCAAATTCTTAGTTATGTCTTTTGGACTAACAAATGTCCCTCATCTTTTATGGATATGATGAATAGGGTGTCAATTAGTACTTGTACATATTTGTCATAGTGTTCATTGATGATATCCTTGTCTATTCCCATTCTGAGAATGATCATATAGAATATCTGAGAATTATGTTGCAGACCCATAGAGCTCATCAGCTGTTTGCCTAATTTAGTAAGTCCAAATTTTGGCTAAGATCAGTAGCTTTCCTTAGCCATATTATTTTCGGTGATGGCATTAGAGTTGACCCTAAAAAGATTAAAGCAGCGAAGAACTGGCCTTGAACCATCTCTCCATCAGATATCAGGAGTTTCTTGGATTTGGATTGCTATTACAAGAATTTTATTAAAGGATTTTCTTCTATTTCATCCCTCATGTATCGATTGACTCATAATAAAGTCAAATTTCAGTGGTCAGATTCTTGCAAGAAGAGTTTCAGGAGTTGAAGACTCGACTCACTATCGTTCCAATCTTGACTTGACTCACTATCCTACCCATGATCTTGAGTTGGCAGCCACTGTTTTCGCCTTCTTTGACTAAGATTCAGATCTTTATAGGGTTCATGTTGATGTGTTCACTGACCATAAAAGTTTGCAGTATGTGTTCACACATAAAGATCTGAATCTTAGTCAAAGAAGGTGGCTTGAGTTGTTAAAAAATTATGATACAAGTGTGTTATATCATTCGGGCAAGGGAAATCTAGTGGCAGATTCCCTTAGTAGATTTTTTATAGGCAATGTTTCTCATGTTGAGGAGGATAAGAAGAAGTTAGTTAGTGAGGTTAATTAGCTTGCTAGATTAGGCATTCGGTTGTTTGATTCAGTTGAAGGTAGTGTAAGGGTTCAAAATTTTCATTGGTTGCCAAAGTTAATGAAAAGCAAGACAGGAATCCTAGTTTGGTTAAGATGAAGAAGACAGTTAGAGATCAGAAGGTAGAGGTTTTCTTCCAAGGGGGAGATGGTGTGCTTCATTTTCTAGGCAAGTTATGTGTTCCATATGTTGATGATTTAAGACATCGAATACTTGAAGAAGCGCATGGTGCGTGATACTCTATCCATATAGGATCCATTAAATTGTACCATGATTTGCGGGAAATCTATTGGTAGTGGTATGAAGAAGGATATTGTAGAGTTTGTGGCTAAGTTCCCAAATTGCCAGCAGTTCAAGGTGGAGCACCAAAGGCCTAGTGGAGCATTACAGGAGTTCGGTATCCCTATTTGGAAGTGGGAAATATTGAACATGGATTTTGTGATAGGGTTACCTTGTACGCGTCGTCAACATGATTCAATATGGGTCATTGTAGACCATATGACCAAAGCAACTTATTTCTTACCAATTCATACTTCATACTCAGCTGAGGATTATGCTAGGATTTACATTAGGGAGTTGGTTAAGTTGCACGGTATTTCATTGTCTATTATTTTAGATAGAGGTACTCAATTTACCTCTCATTTTTGGAAAGCTTTTTAGAAGGGTCTTGGTACCCAAGTTTATCTCAGTATATCTTTTCATCCTCAGACAAATGGTCAAGTAGAGAGGACCATTCAGACCTTAGAGGACATATTGAGGGCTTGTGTTATTGACTTTAAAGGTAGTTAGGATGACCACTTACCTTTGATTGAGTATGCTTACAACAACAATTATCACTCCAGTATTTAGATGGCTCCGTTTGAGGTTTTCTATGAAAGGAGATGTAGATATCCTATTGGGTGGTTTGAGGTATGTAAGCTACTTTGATAAGGCTAGATGTAGTGTTTGATGTGATGGAGAAAATTCATTTGATACGGGAGAGGTTGGAGACATCCTAAAGACGTCAAAAATCTTATGCAAATGTAGGAAGAATGGATCTTGAGTTTGAGGTTAATGAATTGGTCTATTTGAAGATTTTGCCTACAAAGGGAGTGAAGAGATTTTGCAAGAAAGGGAAACTCATCCTCCGTTATGTTGTCCCATATAGAATCTTGAGTCATTTTAGGAAAGTAGCTTATGAGCTAGAGTTGCCTTTATATTTGGCGTCAGTACATCCGGTATTTCATGTTTCTTTGTTAAAGAAATGTATTGGTGATTCATCTATAGTAGTTCCTTTAGAATATATGGATGTTAAGGATAGCCTTTCTTACAAAGAAGTTCCAGTTTAGATCCTTGATCGTATATTTTTAGACTAAGGAACAAAGAAGTTCCCTTAGTTAAAGTTCTTTGGCGGAATCAGTTTGTTGAGGGGGCTACTTGGGAAGAAAAAATAGATATACAAACCAAGTATCCTCATTTTTTCTCCGCAAACTCAGATTCAGCTTAAGAAAATGATTCTTCCTTAGATTGACTCTGTCCCATACTTAGTTTCATCTATGTAACCATTTCTATATCATTACATGCATTCATGAAATTAGTTCAATTCATGTATCATATTCCAGACTCAGTTTTGTAATTATGTTCAAAGTCATGCATGTTCTGTATGAGATCCTAGTTACCTTAGTATAGTACTCTAAGTATAACCAGTCTCATTCAAGGAAAAATGCACCCAAGGGGGAGATAATGTAATACCCCGGATTAATCTTAGCTCAATTCATCTCATAGTTGCATGTTAAGGGATCCAAGCCTTGGAATTTTCACAAAGTGTTGAGGACTTTTTCATTTTCAAGACCCCTGAACTTTAATGATTTTATTTTTAATCTTTCCGACATTGGGACGTCAATTTTTGAGTTGATTCATGATCGAGGTTGTTCAAAGTATATCTCAGTTGAGTTTCAAGATTTTCGAACGAGCGTAGGGGTATGTTTGGAAAACCATAATAGTAGCACCATCGAGATAAGAGGGTGCCACCCCCTCCAGTCCGTCGGGGTAAGGCAGGCGTCGCCCACTCCAGTCCATCACTATAAGGTGGGCACCACCCGTCCTAGTCTATAACTACAAGGCCTGCTACTCCACCTCCCTATTCAGGCCAGCTTTGTTCTTGATATTTTAAGGGTATTTGGGTCAATTCCCTTCACCCTACTTGTCCATAACACAAATTTGGGAATCCCAAACAATATTTTTTCTAATTTACTCACAAATCCTCTAAAAATACTCTTTCTTCCTAAGAACAAACCTTAACTCTTTCACAAGATATCAAGGAACTCAATTTTCAATTTCAAGAAATTCTCAAGGAATATTCAATAATTAATCTAGTGAGGTATGTGGGATGTTCATCCATGGGTCCCTTTCACTCATGGATCCTAAAATCCTCTTTTGGTTTAATTTATAAGTTTATACCTATCCTTGATGAAATAAATTTATAAATCTCTTGTTAATTCAATTTCAAATTATGGTTACAAGTGTTTTCAAGTAGAATGAGTCATATCATGCTTCAAGTGTTGCAATTTCTATTTCATGATCCATTGATTTCAAAGTTAACCCTCAATTTATGAATTTAGCCATGTAATAACGTTGTTTTCCTCATGTTTAAGGCATTCATATGTCCAAGTTTATGATTATTACATGTTTGATGAAATGCCCATGTTTTGGTTCATTGAACTATGATTTCATGCTACAGTATTTCAAGTTTGATATTATATTTTATAATCATTCAGTGATGGTGGGTTATGAACACCCGAAAACTAGTTGTTTCACATAATTTCAGTGTCTTAGAAATGATTTTAGTTGAACCATGAGTATTATCATTCAGCTAGCTGTTATGATCATACCATGATGAGAAATGTCAGTTGTATGTCCAGTCGTATCTAATTCAGCTCAATTCAGTACCAGTGTCAGTTTAGTTGGGAGTAGGATTTAACACCGAGCAAACCTAGGGATGTGGGATGAATCTCCAGTTAGGACTGGGTTCATAGTAGCAGTCCCTAAGTTACAGAATTACGTAAATAACATAGGATTATAAATGTCAACTGCCAGTTTTAAACTGACACTCTCTTATGGGTCACCCGCTAGTTTAGGACTGACACTCTCTTAGGGGTCACCCACCAATTTAGGATTGACTCCCTATTCCTTTGAGACATAAGATTAGTAGATCCATACAGCCAGTATTAGTACTCGTGGCACGGTACTGACACCCTTCCAACTGGGACTACAGGATGGACCTCGATTAGCTCAAATTAGGGCATATCGGTTAGATGATGACTCCCACAGTATCACTGCAATATTCAGTATATTTCACTTCAGGTTTGCCTGACCAATTTTACAGAACCTCAGTTATTCAGTTATATAGATTTCAGTTATTCAATTTATAGACTATTTCAGAAAGATATTTATACTTGGTCTGGCATTCACAGAGGCTATATGATCATGCATTTATGTTCAGTTAATCTAATACATTTTAGCCACTCTTCATCTCATATACTAGTACATTTAAAGTACTGACCGCATACTTTTCTTTGTTCAATATTGTCTTATAACATAGGTTTGGACGCTCAGTTTCCCAACCACTCTTAGATAGCTCAGTGACATTTAGTAGAAGTAGTAGTGAGTCCTCGTCCATCAAGGTCATTATTTTCAGTCACTCCTTGAACTCCTCAAACAGTTTGGAGGCTTTTGGACAAATCAGATAATCAACTGACAGTCAGTCAGTTACTTTGAGTTTTTATCAGTGGTTTCAAATATTTTAGTATTTTGTATTTTAGTATTCTAGATTTATATTATGTTATTAGAGTATCTTCTGCATATATCATTGTTTTATAATTTTATTCAGTGCTCGCGGCATGTACCAGCTCATGGGTTAGCTTGTGGTCACTTGTGATCGTGAGGACCGTTGTCATGACTAGAGGGTAGCCTCAGGTTGTGACAAGAAAGCTTTGTACTACGAATATTAAACCTTTTGAGTTTTATCAAACTAATGGGGATGTGGCTTATGAGTTAGCATTACCCCAGATTTATGAATTATTCATCCATCTTTTCATGTTTCTTTTCTTCGGCGTTACATTTTGAATGAGTCTCAAGTCATTTGTTGGGATTCAATTCATTTAGATGAGCTATTGTCTTTTGTTAAGGAACCATTCCATTCTAGCCAGGGATGTTAGAAAGTTGCGTTCTTGAGTTATTCCTGTAGGTCTAGTGGTGACATCAATCTGTAGATGAGTCTACTTGGTAGTTGATTCTGATATGTGTGGTAGTTATTCCCAACTTTTTACTGATTCAGTCTATTGTCTTTTGTTCAAGGACGAACTAGATTCTTAGTGGTAGATGATGTAATGATCTAATTTTTTGTGATTTATGTGAAATATTTATTTTTATATGTTTTAACCATTTTACCCCTTCCCATGGTTGTATTATAGTATTTTGAGGTGTGGGGATGATTGGCATGGTTTCCAATGCATTTCAATGTAAGTTATGTAAGATTGTGGTTTTTGGTGTTTATATAGTCTTTACAATTGACTTTGGTCAACATTGATTTATCTGTATGCCGGATGGCAAAATGCAATGTGCCAGTAGATTCGGAATGCCATTATAGGGTGGTAACATGGTTGGTATGATTTTATTGCTTTCATATCTCATTTTGACCCTTTGTTCGAAAAGTTTTAAAATTGGATCATGAGGGTCAATTTTGTGAAAACCACGTGTTTTTGAAAATCTAATATCTCCGTTGAGTTTGAAATGTCAAATTTGGGTTTGTAGCAGGGTTTTTATAGGTTCATGGCTTTTAGATTCCATTTTGACCCTTGGTTCAGAAATAGTATAAATAAGGTCTTGAGGGTCAATTTTGTGATAGTGACCTTTTTTTTAAATTTGATGATTCATTGGACCAAGAACGTGTTTTATAATAATATTTCACTATTGGGTCATGTTCATCGGGTTTCGAATGAGTTTCGGGGGTCAAACATAAATTTTTGACATTAGTGCTGGTATGTTCACAAAAGCAAACCTTTGACCATTTGACCGGGTTGCTTAAGTAAAAATTTTTGTATTTAAGAAAATATTGACCCTTTGACTAGGTTTCTTAAGCAATCAAAGTGTCGTGTAAGCGGCCATCGCTGAGTCTACGACCCAAATTAGTATTCTTGACATTTTGGGAGCTAGGAAGCTTCAATTTTAACAATTTTCAATGCATTTTTATCATAGAATCATTGTCTATCAATTTATATATCAATTTTACTATTTTTCAAGAACTTTTACTTTATTTTTCAGGATTTACAACCAAGTTGAGAATTAAAACCCTATCTCCACCATTTTTGATGCTTGGAAGCTGGGATTTGGACGATTCCAAAGTGGTTTTCGAGATTTCATCCATGTGGTAAGTTTCTAATATTATAATTCTCATTTTTCTCTCAATTTAATCTTCAAAACAACTTTAAATTCTTGATTTTTATAATGAGTTTTAGGGAGAGGGTTTGCCGGTAAAGCTTGAAAGTGTTTTTTCTTTGATTTGAACCTTTTTTTAACTCATTTTTGAATGGGTTATCAGCTGTAGAATACTATTAGTATGGGAACATGTTTCTAAAATACAATTATGATTTTACCCTTCTTCTTCAAAAACTTGATTTAGGGGTCTGTTTTGACTCATATTCGAAATGAAAAATATAGGTATCGTTATTTTTTTTATGCGTAAATTCTATATTTATGTGTTTTAGCTAATTTTAAGTTCATGCTTGAGGTGAAAGCTTGGTGCTAAAATATTATTGTACCGATATCATCTTTTGAGGTACATTATGTCTTAACTTTCTTAAGTCTGGGATGGGTAGTAAAGATTGGTATAAAATCATGTTATGGGTGTGGAAATCAAACATGTAAATGGCTATATTATTGTGTTTTGCATGCGTGGGGGCCTATATTGCTGTCATTTGGCAGTTTAGACATTATTTGCTAAGCGTGACCATGTGTGGTCTTATTTTATGTCATTGGCCTTGTGTATATGTATTTGGTTGTGTCTTTTCTAATGAAAAATCCTAAATTAGAGTTTATGTGGTATCAATGCCATATTACTGTGTATTTTTACTCTATTAGCATATGGATTACATTGGTTCATGGATGATTGGAATATTGAGTGGATTTTAACTCACCTGGTTTGTATATTGGTTGGATTTGGAAATTCTCATTCTGGTTGGTTATGAGCATTACATACTCATATCACATACATTCATGAAACATTGGTATCACTATGGAAATACTAGAAACACTAGTTTTTTCTAGCAGGAAATTTGACATCTTTACAAACCCTCGACCGATGGATGTGTCATAGAGGAGTTATAGATATCAGTATTGGATTTGGATTGTATATGATTTGCCGAAACCCTTGTGGGTCATACCTCGGGAGTACAACTTGGTAGGTGTATACGGAGGTTGTACGATGATATCATGCATCACCATTATCATCATCATCATTATCATCATTACATTCCATATATATTGTGCTTATTCTTTGTTGTATTTCTTTTCTTAATGGGATATCTATTTATTTGTATTCCTTTCCCTTACTTATACCTCGTATACATGTATATCAGTGTTTCCTTCCTATATTAGTATCTTTTATATGTATTTATAGAAGAACTGTTAGCGGAGATGGTGTGGGCTACCATTTGGGACATTTTCTATTTGCAGGTGACGCGCCTATAGTTTTTATTTATATGCTTATTTTTATGCTTTACTCAATTGTCCTATGATACCTACTAAGTACAAGTAGACCGTGCTCATCCCTACTATGCCCTTTCGATGCAGATTTAGGTACGAGTGCACCACACGGATAGCTGATTCAGGTGACATTTGGAGTATATTTGAGGTAGTGGATGTCCAATGCTTCAAGAGTTGGCCTACTACCTCTTCTTGTCAATTTTCATGTCTTAGTCCTCAGAGACATATTTTGACCCTTTTGGACTATTATTGTATCTTTGACATTCGAGATGTATTTAGTAGTTCTTACACCGTGACACTAGTTTTGGGGATAATATATGGTATCATTGGCTCTGTATATCTCATTTATTGCAATATATGCATGGATGAACTCTGTTCTAAGAGTCTTCAATTGATATTTTCCTTCATTTCATATCACTTTGGAAAATAGCCTTGTTTGTCAAGGCTTGCCGCGACAAGTACGATCATAACCCTTGGTTTTTGGGTCGTGACGACCTTCTCTTCTCCGGAATATTGTGTTGCTTCATAAGTGTGTTGTAATTGTGACTAATTACTCCTTGTATAGTGATACAGGTTGTCCATGGCAATACCAACACAAATATATGCATTTACAACATTGCCCCTCACATTAAAGACATAAAAATCATCTTTTAGACGTCGCAGGAGATACCTCATGCCACAATGACAAAACAGGACTTATGGGGTGCATCGCCTACCCAAATACAGGGTGAGGCAGTTTGGTATCTCCCTATGGGGTGAAATGTACACCTCATCCCATGCTTTTGGGGTTGAGGCACAAGGTACCTCCAAAAAAGTGGGAATTTTCTCCGATTTAGCTCATAACTTCTCATACATTTGATCCCTTTTTCCCCTCTTCTTATGAATTGTTTGTAGGCTTAAATTATGTTCCAAAAAACCTACATAAGTCTCCTACAATATTATATAACAATAATTAGTTCATATAACACAATAGAGCTCCTCAAAGAACACTACAACAAGCATAGCTCAAGTTAACAACTCTAGTTTTCTCGTCTAAACTCTATTTGATGATTTTGACTCTTAAAGTTTTTCAAATTCATCTTAAACACTATACAAATTTAACTTAACACAAATACATAATAACAACCTTAATACCTAATTAATCATATTAAAAATTCCTTAAAACTAAGTTAAATGCATATAGATAATGACATTAAGGTGTATAAATATGCCTAAGATCACCACCACACACTTAAAGCCTTGTTCATCATCGAACAACTCTTTACATTAAGAATCATCCAATAAGATTCTAATATCATTACTACAACTAACACACTCAACCTAGAACTACAATGACTACATAAAGAACAGATTTCACATTAAGCATGTCGTGTTACAATTGGAAACTTATGAACACTACCTCAAAACCCTATTACCTCTAGAATTGACTCCAAAATTTTGAAAAATCATACATATCACTCAAAAAAGAGATGATACAATTCACCTAATCATAATCAAACATGTGCCCACACCATAAGAGAGTCACCCACGTTCTCTCACATATATGCAGTTCATCCCTAGAATGGGTGTAAGGATCAAATTTTACTCACTCTTACAAAGAATTCACATGTCACATAAGATGAACCATAGGATTTCCCTTAGTTTAGTACCTCACCAATATCATAATATCGAGGCTCAAGATCAAGTATGACTTTACGATTTTTAATTTAGTATAAGGGATGGGTAGGAACTATTCTGGCTAGTAATTATGACTATCTTCCCAAGTCGGTTTAATGCATCACACCTTACATTAAACTCCTCTCTTACCAACCAAATTTTTTACCACTTTTATCTTTCTACCTTTTTTTTTCCTATCTCTTTAAGCTAGTTCACACATCTTAAGGATGGAGAATTTTTGCAACACATGATTCTCTTTTAAACAACTTTTGTTTTCATTACATTACTCCCAACCACAACACATGAACTATTTTAAAAAAACCAATACTTATTTTTTGGGGATTCTCATTCACTTTTACTTCTTTAATTCTACACTCCTTAACATCTTAATCCTTCAATCAAAGTGGTTATGAGTTTTGGATCAAATTATGATCAATTGAAGGAAAGGGGATAAACAACATAAGAGGCCGCCAAAGAATAGGTTAAAGTATCAATGGGGCTAACTAAGATCATGCAATAAGGGTAGATAATAAGGGTAAAAAATAGCTATCAAAGAAATGCCTATATAATCTACTAAACCCAACACTCTTTATTTTTCTTTGCAAACACACTAGGCAAGTTCTAGACATCATTATGAAAACATAAAATGCAACAAAAACCTCACACACATATGGCATATTCTTATTAAAAAAATATACCTATAGAATCTCAACCAAGTATTAGAAAGATTTTAAAATTAAGCCAACATCACACAAGAGTCATATAATTCAGCCTAAGTGTGTCAAAAATAGTCATTCAACTCAGTGCACTTGTTTTCATGTTAAAAGCCATCTTTCATCATATAATCATACATAACAAGTAGCAATAACATCTTATTCATTCCTAATTTTTTTTTTTAATATTACTCCTACAAATCAAAAAGATATCTTAGGTTCAAAGGGCCCCCTTAAAAAAGAATCGAAAAGAAAAACAATAGGTAGGTGAAATGTGCTTCTACTAGATAGACACCAACAGAAACTAAAAATTAAAAAGATTAAATGTTCTTGTTATTTTTTAAAATTTAGTCAAAAACTAGGAATTAAATGAAAATGGAAATCCTAATGTAACACATCACCCTAAACAATCAAAAGATTCCCACCCCATACTTAAAATCATGCTTTGTCCCTAAAGTACAACTTAAATGTAAGGGATATAAATACTCCATGAGTATCTAGACCTATCTAGTAGAATTATGATCATTAAAGAAGTATAAAGGACCCCACGCCCAGTCTTTGCCATGCTCCTTAGCTTAAAGCTCAAGTACTCAGACTTCCCTTCAACCTATTTACCAAAAAAAGCAATGGTTATACTAAATAATAAATGAGAAAAAGTACAAATAACTACCTTAATTTGAGTTGCCTCCCAAGTAACGCTTGATTTATTGTTGTGGCATAACTCATATCACAACTTTTAACCATAATCTTCGTCTTCTTCCTCCTACTCAAAGACTTTCTTATTATTCTTTTCTGACTTTTTGAGTGATTACTCTCAAGGTCTGCAACTCTTTCTACACCTACTTTTTCAGGTTCCTCTCCAAATTTATCAACTTCAGGCTTAATTGTTACTTTAGGCAACTCAATGAGAGAGTCAAACTAGGTCACTAGATGTGTGCACTCCTCTACCCCACACTTATCTTCTTATATAGATATGATCATGCACAAATATTTGTAGTGTGAGGGTGTATTGAGTGCTTTGTTCACTCTAAAGACTACATCTTCATCATTTAATCTTATTATTTAAGTACCCTCTCTCACATCTATTAGTGTTATTCCAGTTTCTAAGAATGAATGTCCTAGTATGATTGACACCCTATCATCTACATCATAATAAAGAAAAATAAAGTCAACAGGAATAATGAACTTAATAACCTTAGTGAGAACATGCTCTGTGACTTCTTTGGGAAACACTCTCATTCTATTTACAATTTAAAGAACAACTGAGCATAGCCCTAATTAACCCACACCAAAAGTATTAAACACTGATATGGGCATCAAATTTATTCTTTCCTCTAAATCATATAAGGTATAGACCATGCAACTTGCACCAATTTGTATGGAGAGGTTAAAATTCCCAGGTTCCTTGAGCTTCTTAAGCATATTTTTCATCACCACTGAACTTTACTCCTCAATAAGTATTACTATATTAATTTCACCTAAATTTATCTTATTTGTCACCCAATCCCTTAATTACTTAGCATACTTAGGCATTCCCTACAAAACATCTACAAAGTAAGGTTAATGTGAAGTTCATTGAATATGTCAAAGAGTTTCTTAAAGCACACATACTCTTTAGATTTTTTAAGGCTCTGAGGGAGTGGTGGTGGTGGTTTATCTCGTGTATTCTCAACTATATTTGATTTTTGAAACTTATACTTTCCTGAATTTTAAAATTATTTGGATGCTACTTTTTTTTTTCATCAACTTGCTATGGGACCAAATCTACCTGTACCTCCTATATTTTCTTTAGTGGTATGTTACTCAGTATCTACCACTTCTCAAGGTAATTTCCATTACTTGTTTTTTATTTTCTTTGTCACTAAGCAAACCCACTTAAGGTCTTGTGTTCTACGTCTGAGCTAACTGCCGCAATTGTGTCTATAAATTCTTCTGAGACAATTCCTGATTTTTGATATCCACAACTATTTGTTCTTGATTTTCTAGAATCTTTTGTAATATCTATTCAATGTTTCTAGACTGAGTATTATTCTGAATGCTCTGTTATTTCCAAAAATGTTGAGTTTGAGACTGATTATTGCCCCATGAGTAATTGGGATGACTCTTCTAGTTGTGTTTACGGACATACCATAATTTTGATTTCCTTTTTATGCATTTCCCACAAAACTCACTGGCTTTAAATTTGCTACACATAAGTCTACAGAGTTAACACTAAGTCCATAAATTTCACATTAAGTTTGAGCCTGCTGAATTGCAGTTACTTGGGCTTGAGGTTGATTCACACTTAACTTGTTAAATCGTGTCATCAGTTGGTTCTAAAAGGATGCTAACAAAGCAACCAATGTTATGCCACAATTCATCTCAGTCATACCTATAGGCTTATTCATATACTTTTAGAAATATCACCCTACCATTTAAGATTACCTAGTTCAATTTTATTCAAAAGATTATATAACTCATCATATGTTTTCTACAAATATGGACTATCTATAAATAAAAATAGATTTTTATGTTATGGTCAAGATCTTCCACAAAATTATAAGCTAATACCTTATAGGTATGTTAGTGACGTAGACAATCTCTAAGAAGAGACTTGTATCTCCCCTATGCATGATAAAAGATTCTTACCTGGCTTTAATTTGAAACTCAATGTCTCACTCGTCAACCTTAGAGTTTTTTGTTAGGAAAGAATCAGATGAGGAGCATCTTATCCAAGTCATACTAAGTTGTGATGGAGTTTGAAGGTTTGACCTTAAACCATTTCTTTTCTTATGCCAATTATGAGAAGGGAAGACCATGAGCCTCACATAATCTGTGGAGACTTTAGTAAAAGTTAAAGTTTCACCGATCTCCAAGAAATATAGTAGATGAACATATGGATTCTCACGTGAAAAGCTTATCAACTACATACTATTGTGCAACAATTGTACCATGTTCTACTTTGACTCAAAGCTACCCCTGGGTTTTGGTCTATGAATGGTTGAGGTAACACGAGTTGAGTGGGATTGCCACTTTGTGCACTGTCTTGTGGGATGGTTGTTCTTAATCCATGACTGCAAGGATGGATTTGCCATATTATTTTGGGTATGGGATGGAAAAGTGCTGCTTTTTTCTTCAATTAATGCACCTCTTCTCTACTTAATTGATGCAAATATCTCTCAGGTTCATGATATGGTTCAACTAAATCCCTATCCCTTGACAACTTACTAAATTAAAAGTTATACCTACAAGCTTATTAGTTAAGACCAAGTTGTCTGCACTTATCAAACAAAATAGAAAGACTAAAAATCATAAAATTTCAAATTTTCAAGTCCCCGGTAATGGCACCAAAAGTTTTTTGTGTCTTACCACACATGCAAGTGTATGTGGTCAAACAAGTGCTGAAGTAACTCTTGCAATTTCATTATCGATCTCGAAGGGGATCGGTGTTTAGCAAGCTATCTGATATCAAGTTACTAATGAGATTAAATAAGTTCGAGTTTGTAACAACAGTATGAGATTTGTAATTATACCTAAGTAACACAACTTAACAACTATATGACAATTATATTGTAAGTAATATGGGGAGAATTTTGGGGTTGAGATATTTACTTCACATTCATGCATAATTATGGTTTCTAGTTGGTGTTTATGTTTATGATGATTGTTGATTTATGATGTTGATAATAAAATCTTGTAAATACAATCCTTCAAGTTTCCTACGCAAATTAAGCTCATAACTACATTGTTGAGAGGAGTTATGAATCTTTAGTTGGGATGCATTATGTTATCTTCCCATTTTATTAACCAAATGGGGAGTTTAGGTATATACCAATACTAAAAACAAATCATCCCTTAAAAATACACATCGAACAATTAAATACATAAGCCACACTCATCACATTTAACATTCTGTCCCTCCACTCCTATGGCGAATTCATTTTTGAACTTATTTACTTTTGGATGCCTTCTCTTTTCTCCAATATTGTGTTTCCTCAAAACTTTGTTGTAATTACGACTCAACACTACTTTTATAGTGATGTAGGATGCACATGTCTAGATAACATATGCATTTACAATATTTCTCCTAACTTAAAAGATATAAAAATCAACTTTTCGACGTCCCGAGAGATGCCTTGTGCTTCAAGGACAAAAGTAGGTCTTAGGGGGTTAAAATCCCACCCAAGTAAAGGGTGGGGTAATGTGGGGTCTCCTAATAGGGTAAGAATCACACCCCGTCCCATGATGTGCATCTCAAGGAGCCTCCAAGATGGGAATTCGCTTAGTGTTAGCTCCATTTTCTTGCACATTTGTTCCTTCTCTATCCATTTCTAATGACTTTTTTGTAGGCTTCAATTATCTTTCAAAATACCTCCAAATTGTATCCTACAACATCATATTGAAAGTATTAGTTCATACAACACAATATAAATCATAAAAATACACTAGAACAAGCATAACTTAAGCTACCAATACTAGTTTTCTCATCCAAAATGTATTAGTTGATTGTGTCTCTTAACGTATTTCAAATTCACCTTAGACACTCAACATATGTAACTTAACACATAAATATATAATTACACCCTTAGTACCTTATTAATCACATAAACAATTCCTTATAAGCTAAACATGCATAGATAATGACACTTAGGTGTATAAATACGTCTAATATCAATGATCCATGATCTTAGACGGACATTTTGATGGTTTTAAAGTCGTTCTTTTGTAAATGAGCCTCACATGTGATTTTAATATTGATTTTTGATACAGAGTATTTAGATACAATATGGGAATTATTATTCTAGTATTAATGTATAGATTATTATTTTGGTAGCGTTGCATCGTGTAAAGGCTTATAAATAGGGAAATAGTTCTATCTAGAAAAATTTAGTAAGCTTTCGACATCATCCAAGTAGGCTAGGATTACATTCTTCATAGATTGAGATTTATTATTGTAATAGTGTAGTATATGTGAAACAACCTGGGTTTTGGCCATGAAAAATTTCCTGAGCTTTTGAGCTCACTATTCTTGATACAACTCACCATACAAGTCATATGGTGAGGGTACGGAATTGGTGACCCAACTCTTAAGGTGACCAACGCCTGGTGGGTGAGTTTCTATTATGGTTACAGTTTGGTGGTATGGGTCGTATAGTTGGTGATGGGTTGTTGGGTCGATCCTTCACTTAATCTGAGACTTAGTAACTTGAGTTGGCTCTAAGTATTAGTGGCTCACTATGAACCATAAGGATAGGGTAAGAGTGGTACAGTGAAGTTGTATGTTGTCCAATGTTAACCCTTTTAGATTCTATCTTGGGTACAACTTTACTATACTAGTCGTATGGTCAGGTTATGGGTTTGAGCAATGGAGTTGTATAGTGGATAATGTGTGGGTGTCCAACCTTTTGGTCTGGGTATGACTAGATGGTACCAGTTGTATGATATGGGTATGAGTGAGAGGTCTAAACCATACCCTCCTATAGCGATTTTTATAGGTTAAGTTGGGGATATTCAGGACATTTCCTCTCTTAACTTCTTTTGAACCCACAACTTAAAAAACTTTTGGTACTTCATTTACCTTATTATTGTTAATCAAAAATACTTTAAACACTCTCAAATCTCACTTAAGCTTTTCATGTAAGAAAGGGATAGCATTTTCTCAAGGTATTTCAATTAGGGGCCTTCAAGAGTAAATCTCTCTATCTTCTTAAGCATCTAAGGCATGTTACTCCTACCCTATTGTTATTTCAACTCAAATTATGTTTTAATGAATGGTTTTTATGGAATTATTGTGGGTTTGTGTTTGTTTTAAAGTATATGCTGGAGGTTAATGTTATTAATTATTGGATAATATTTTCCCATGTTTTATTTATGATTTTCCATGTTATAATGTTGGTTTGAACATATGTTTGCATGGGAATGACAATTTTGTTCTTAGTTTTGGTTTTGGAAACTATATGCCCTCAACATGTTTGTTAAAATACCAATGAGAATGGTTTTGTCATATAGTTAGACTTTTATTGAACTCCTTGCATTTCATACTATGGTAATGGAACTTAAATTGGTTTGGTTGGTTTTATATGATTTAGAAAGGCCTTGGTGGCCATGGATTTAGTTTAATTAGTAATCATGTGGGGTACATGAGAATCCCCTAAGTGTTGGATGATGACATTGCTTGCAAGCTATAGTTGGTATGACAATACCACCTCACAATGCCTTGGTAAATCACTTCAAAAATTGGTTGGTCAGATATGAGCCCAAGGTTTTAATAGGGCAATATTGGCGGGTTGTGACAGCTTACTGTGAAGGTGTGAGTCTGATGGACGGAAATTGGAAACTCATGTTTATTTACATGAGTGTTGGCCATAGTGACCATATACTTGTGGGGTACATGGGAATCCCCTAAGTTATATGGTTATATATGTATAATGGAGGGTGAAGTGTACATGGGAATCCCCATCTCTTATGATATTTTTGGTTCATGCGGCTACACGTACTGAGGCCCGTTAAGGGGGTAACACTGGACCTATATATCCCATGGATGGATTATGATGGTAAAGCTACACAAACCTAGGTTAAAATTTTAAATGCATGCTAAATCTAGTACTCTTTCCCGACATGGTATATATGTATTTATGTATATATTTGCATATGGTTATTTACTTTAGTTTTGGATTTCTTGGATTATTTTATCCTTATTCCCTAGTAAATACGAGAATTAATTATTCCAACTATATTCGGGGGCTGTATCCCCATAAGGTGCAGGAACTGGCCATATTACTCCTTCTTCTGAGTGAATTGGATTAAGGGACAACATAGAGTTTGACCAAAGTAGTGGGCTTTCATGCTTCAAAAGGCTCTATTTCATGTTATGGACTTGTTTACTTTATGTTTGTTTATTGGTTATTGGTTTTGGCTATGGTTGGGGGCATGTACTGATTGGATGTTCTTTATTTTTGATTTAAGGCTTCGTGTGACTGCTATGGTCGTGGGCGGTGTCGGTATTATTTCTACAATTTTGGTTGGATATTTGGTTGTGTCTATGTTGTCATGGTTCTTGACTTTAATTAATGTCTTTGGTTTATTATTTTTCTTATCTTGTTACATGTTTGGAATTTATCCAACATAAAGTATAGGTCAGTTATGGTTGGGTATTAGGGGTGTCTTTGGTACCAGTTGGACTTGAGGCACCCAACACGACTAGGCCCTAGTTTGAGTTGTGTTAGAATAGTAATAGAGCCCTAGGCTTATAATCACTTGGGAGTCTACAAAGCTGTGTTGAATATATTCTCTTTTAAGAGTGTGTACGACACCCAAAGTCGTGTTGAGTAGAGTCTTTTTTAAGGGTGTGTATCATGATACACTCATAAGGTAGAGACTATAAGGCATTTAGGAATGTTTCTCTTTCATGTGTTCTATTTTCAAGATGTAGAGACAAGTCCTAAAATCTTCTCTAATTCCTATTTGTTTTCTTTTTAGATCATACCTCGACAATCTAAAGTTTATGGAAACTCTTCTATTCAAACTGGGACAATGTTTATGGAACACACTCTAATCATGGGATCCATATCTGGTTGAGGGGTCCAGTTCCTTATTGTCCTGGATGTCCACCAGTTCTTTCTAGTCCTACTAAAACTCCTTAGGCTAAAGTGACAAACTGTATATCCATATATTGGAAGAATTGGTAGATTCTCAATCTAAATATGGTGTTCCTATTACTCAATCTTTTGAGGATACAAGGGTTGTCCATTTCATGAAGTTGAATCCTTCTACCTTTACTAGTGTTAAAGTTTAGAAGAATTCTCAATGTTTTCTGGATGAGCTTAAAAAGATCTTCCATGTTATGCAAGCCATGCATGTAGAGGGCATGGAGTTTGCTACCTACCAGCTTAAAGATGTGGTGTGCCAATAGTACGGGGAATGGGATCAGGCAAGGGGTGATGATGCTGAGTCATTTTTATGGGAGAATTTCTCTAATGCTTTCCTGGACTGCTTCTTTCCTCTGGAGTTAAGGGAAGTGAAGGCGAAAGAGTATGTTAATTTAAAGAAAGGAAAGATATCAGTTAAGGAGTATGCCTTAGAGTTTCTCCAGTTGTCACGGTATAGTTTAGAGTTAGTTTCTTATATGAGGGCCCAGATGAGAAAGTTTGCTTTGGGATTATCTCATGAGTTATTCCTTGAAAGTAAGGCTGCCTTGTTAATAAAGGACATGATTATCTCCAGGTTGGTTGTGTACATGCAACAGGTAGAAGAAGAGAAGAAAAAACAGGTTGAGTTAGGGGAAAGTCATGGAAAAAAGTTCAAGTTTTCTAAGCAGAGTGGCAGAAAATAGAAGAATAACAAGGATGGTAGTAAGTGGCCTAAGAAGAAGTGGGGCAATATGGGTCATACTCGACTGCTAATGATTCTAATCCAAAGCCATCGGGTGATAAGAGATTCCATGGTGGTGAAAAATTTAAGGAACAGGGTGCCCAATCTTAGACTTATAAGGAACAATTAGCTTTATCCTATCCACCATATTGATTCTATGGTCATTTTCATAAAGGGTTCTATGATGAGAGAAGGGACATATGCTTTAACTATGGTCAACTAGACCATATGCTTAGGAATTATCCTATTGGTAGTGTTTCCTCTAGGATTAACAAGGTTCATGTTTCCTCTTTTTCAGCTTCAGTACCAAAGGGTACGTCATCTGACTCTGACATTTATTAGAATTATCTTTATGCTCTCACTACTTGGCAGGAGTCCGAGGCATCACCTGATGTTGTGACTGGTATGTTGAAACACTTTTCTAATGACATGTCCTATTTATTTGTTTCAGGGTCCCCCCTCTCTTATGTGATCCTATTTATGGCTTTGTATTTTGGTTTTGGTCCTGAGAGTGTTTCAAACCCTTTTTCTATTTCTACACTAGTAGGTACTCTGTGATTGATAGAAGAGTCTATAGGGTGTGTGTGGTATCTTTTGCTAGCAAATAAACTTTGGTGGATCTATTTGAATTAGACATGGTTGATTTTAATATCATATTGGGGATGTATTGGTTGTACTCGTGCTATGCATCTCTAGATTGTTAGACTCGTAAGGTTATCTTTAAAGTCCCTAATGAGCTAGTTATTGAGTTTGTGGGTGGTTCTCTAGATCCTAAGAGAAGGTTTATATTATATCTTAGAGCTCTGATATTAATCTCCATAAGAAGTCTTTATCATTTGGTCTGACTTAAAGATTCTAACTCGGAGGGTCCTTCTTTGCATTGTGTCCATGTTAGTGAATGGGTTTCTTGAGGTCTTCCCTGGTGACCTTCCTGATGTTCATTCAGATAGGGAGATTGAGTTTGGGATTAATCCGGTTCTGAACACTCGTCTAATTTCTATTCCCCCATATAAAATGGCTCTAACTGAGTTAAAAGATATTAAGGAGTAGTTAAAGGACCTTTTAGACTAGAGCTTCATCAATCCTAGTGTGTCCGCATAGGATGCACCGGTGTTATTCATGCATAATAAGGAAGGTTCCCTTTGAATGTGTATTGATTACCAACAGTTGTATAAGGTAATAGTAAGGAATAAGTACCCTCTTCCAACGATAGATGATATTTTTAATCAGTTTAAAGGTGCTAAGTTTTTCTCTAAAATTGATCTTCGATCCTGGTATCATTAGTTAAAGAATATGGAGATGGATATCCCTAGGACTGCCTTCCATACCCAGTACTGGCATTTTGAGTTTCTAGCTATGTCTTTTAGTTTGACCAATGCCCCGACGATATTCATAGATTTGATGAATATGATCTTCCGTCAGTTCTGGACTTGTTCATCATTGTGGTCATAAACAATATTCTAGTGTACTCAAAGAGTAAGGTGGATCATGCCAATCACCTCTGTCTTGTGTTGCAGACTCTGAAAGACCAGCAGTTGAATGCTAAATTTTTGAAAAGTGAATTCTAGTTGAATGTTGTCACTTTTTTGGGTTATATCATTTCTAGTGAAGGGATCATGGTAGATCCAAAAATGGTTTTAGTGATTAAGAAATATTATAGACCCACGACACCAATCGATATTCGGAGCTTCTTGGGTTTAGATGGTTACTAGAGGAGGTTTGTAAAGAGTTTTTCTTCTATAGCTGCGCTGTTGACTAAACTAACTCAGAAGGAGGTAAAGTTCTCATGTCCTGAAGCTTGTGAGTGTAGTTTCAAATAACTGAAGGATAAGCAAACTGTAGCTCTGATTTTGACTTTTCTTGAATGCACAAATATGTTTTTGGTCTGCTGTGATGCATCTCATGTGGGACTTGGGTACAATTTTATGCAGCATGGCAAAGTGATAGCTTATTCCTCTAGACAGTTGATGGTTCATGTGAAGAATTATCCGACTCATGATTTGGAATTATTAGTTGTGGTGTTCACATTGAAAATCTGGTGTCACTATTTGTATAGAGTATATGTAGATATCTTTTATGATCATAAGAGCCTGCAATATGTGTTTACTCAAAATGAGCTTAACCTCAGGCAAGAAGATGACTTGAGATGCTCAAGGATTATGACATAAGTCTTCACTACCATCCTTGTAAAGCTAATGTGATTGCTCATGCTCTTAGTAGGTTATCCATGGGGAGTCTAGCATATGTGTATAACTAGAAGCGGGAGTCGGTGAAGGATATTCACCATATAACTAACCTTAGTTTTCGTCTCTTGGACTTTGAGGATGGTGGTGTGTTTATTTAGAAGGTGTCACAGTCGTCTCTAGCTACTGAAATCAAAGAGAAGCAAGTGTTAGATCTTGTGTTGATGAAGATTAGATCCTATGTTGATGAAGATCAAGGGTGTATATTTATGGGTAGAAGGTGATGGCCTTCAAAATATGGTGATGGTACCTTGCAGTACCAAGGGAGATTATGTGTTCTCGACATCGATGGTTTATGAGAAAGGATCTTGGCTGAGGCACATGAGTCGCGATATGTTGTTTATCCTAGCTTGAAAAAAATGTATCATGACATTTAGGATATGTATTGGTGGGACAATATGAAAAATGTTGTGGGAAATTTTGTGGCCAAGTGCATAGTGTGTCAACAAGTGAATGTAGAGCATATGCGGCCTGAATAATTTTATCAAGAAATTGAGTTGATAGAGTGGAAGTGGGAAGTTATCAATATGGATTGTTTATCGATCTTCCTCTATCTCAGAATCAATTTTATTTGGTTTGGTTCAACATGGATAGGATGACAAAGCCTGCTCACTTTTTGCCAGTGAGGACTAATTTCTCGGCAAGATTATACCATGAGATTATGAAGTTGCATGGTACCTATTTCTATCATCTCTGATTGTGGTACGCAGTTTTCATTACACTTTTGGCAGTTGATTCAGAAAGGTTTGGGGACCAATGTGAGTCTTAGTACTTCTTTTCACCCACAATCGAATGGGCAAGAAGAAAGGACTGTTCAGACATTGGAAGACATGTTTCATGCTGGTGTGATTTTCTATGGTGGTAGTTGGGTTGAGCATTTACCTCTTGCGGAGTTGGCCTATAACAATTGCTACACTCTAGCATTGGTATGGATTTGTTTGAGGCCTTTATGGTAGGAGGTGTAGGTCTTCGATTGGATGGTTTGAGGTCAGTTAGGAGGAGATATTTAGCTCAAATTTTGTTCACCAAGCCATGGAGAAGGTGAAGGTGACTCAGGATAGGATTAAGGCTACCCAAGGTCACCAAAAGTCCTATACAAATATGAGTCAAAGAGACTTAGAGTTTGAGGTTGGAGATAGAGTGTTCTTGAAGGTGTCTCCCATGAAGGGAATAATGTTGTTTAGTAAGAAGGGGAAGCTCATCCCTCGATATGTTGGTCTTTACTTAGTTTTCATAAATATTGGTAATGTTGCGTATGAGTTGGAGTTGCCTTCTAGTTTAGGCTCTATCCCTCCAATATTTCATGTCTCTATGTTGAGAAAGTGTATGGGTCATCCATCTCAAATTGTACCTATCAAGGATATTGGTATTTTAGATTCTTCACCTTATGAGGAGGTCCCAGTTGAGATCTTAGATCGGAAGGTTCATCGGTTGCGGACCAAGGATGTAACTTCGATTAAGGTTCTATGGAGGAACCACAAGGTCGAAGAGGCTACTTGGGAAGAGAAAGAGGACAATCCAAGTATTCCTTCCTGGTTTTTGCTCTAACAATTCATACAAAGGTATGTGTTTTTCATCACATCTTTGTTTTTTAACTTAGTTAAAAATGATTGATTTTCTTGTATTTTGGTTTTCTAACTTGGTTAAAGGTTAGAGTAGGGGTATTGGGGTTTAAATCTTTCTTGTATTGCCTTGTTCCATCATTCGAGGACAAATGATCCAAGTAGGGGAGAATCGAAACACCCTGGGTTTTGGCCTTGGAAATTTCCTAAGCTTTTGAGCTTAAAGTTCTTTATACGACTCGACATATGAGTCATATAGTGAGGGTACGAGTATGGTGACCCAAATCATAAGGTTTCCAGTGTCTGGTGGGTGAGTTTTTTTTATGGTAACAATTTGGTGGTATGGGTCGTATGGTTGGTGATGGGTCGTTAATCTGAGACATTGTAATTTAACTTAGCTCTGAGTATGAGTGGTTCACTATGAGCCGTAAGGTTAGTGTATGACTTTTATAGTGAAGTCTTATGTTGTCCAGTGTCAACCCTTTTGGATTTTATCTTGGGCAAAAATTTTCCATATTAATCGTATGGTCTGGTTACAAGTTAGGGCAATGGAGTCGTATTGTGGACAATGTATGGGTGTCCAAACTTTTTTTCTGGGTACAACTAGATAGTTCAATCGCACATTATGGGTACAGTGGATAGTGTATGGGTGTCCAACCTTCTAGTATGGGTACGAATAGATGGTACTAGTCGTACGATGTGGATGTGAGTGAAGGGTCCAAATCGTACCCTCTTGCAGTGATTTTTACAGTTTAAGTTGGGGGTCTTCTAGATATTTCCCCTCCAAACTTCGTTTGACCCAACGACTTAAAACAATATTATTCTAAATAAAACAAACTTTAAGCACTCTCAAATCTCTCTCAATCTTTTGGTTTATGAAATGACTTGGGTTTTCTCAAGGTGATTCAATTAAGGGATTTCAAGAGTAAATCTCTCTATCTTTTTTGGTATCTTAGGTATGTTACTCCTACCTCATTGTTAGTTCAACTCAAATCATGTTTATATGAATGGTTTTCATGATATTATTGTGGGTTTATGTTGGTTTTGAAATATATGTTGGGGTTTTTGGTTACTTATGGTTGGATAATGTTTTCCCATGTTTTATTTCTGTTTTTCATGTTATAATGTTTGTTTGAACATGTGTTTGCATGGGAATGTCCAATTGGCTTTTGGTTTTGGTTTTGGAAACTATATGCTCTCAGCATGTTTGTTAAATGCCAATGAAAATAGTTTTGTCACATAGTTGGACTTTTATTCAACTCTTTGCATTACATAATATGGTCATGGAACTTAAATTGGTTTGGTTGGTTTTAAATGATTTGAAAAGGCCTTGGTGGCCATGGCTTCGGTTTAATTGGTAATAATGTGGGGTACATGGGAATCACCTAAGTATTGGCTGATCACATTGCTTGCAAGCTATAGTCGGTATGATGATACCACTTCTTAATGCCTTGGTAATCACTTATGGAATTGGTTAGTTGGATTTGTGCTAAAGGTTTTTATTCTTAAATAATGTCGGGTTGTGATAGCTTATCGTGAAGGAGTGAGTCTAATGGACGGACACTAGAAAATCATGTTTGTCGACATGAGGGTTGGTCATCATGACCATATACTTGTGGGGTACACGTGAATCCCTTAGTTATATTGGTATATATGTATCATGGGGGCGAAGGGTACATTGGAGTCCACAGCCCCTATGATATCTCCGATTAGTGCGGCTATATGCACTGGAGCCCGTTCAGGGGTAACACTGGACCCATATTACCCGTGAGTGGATTATGAAGATAAAACTACACAAACCCATGTTAAAGTTTTACATGCATGCCAAATTTGGTTTCCTTTCCATGCAAGGTGTATATGTATATATGTATGTGATTGCATATGGTTATTTACTTCGGTTTTGGATTTCTTGTATTGTTTTATCCTTATTCCTGAGAACATGCTAGTATTCATCATGCTAACAATCTTTGGACGCTGTATCCCCACTGATATAGGAACCGACCATACTACTCTTTCTGCTCAGTGACTTGGATTTAGTGACATCTTAGAGTCAGACTGAATTGGTGAGCTTCCATACATCGAAAGGATCTATTTCATGCTTTGAACTTTTTTACTTTACTTTTATTTATTGGACATTAGTTTTGGCTATAGTCAGGGGCATGTCCCGACCGAATGTTCTTTGTTTTCGGTAAGAGGCTTTATGTGACTACTATAGGCATGGGTGGTGTTGGTATTGTTGCCAACCTTGGTATTGGTATTGGTATTGAGTTTGGTTTTGGTTGGATATTTGGTTGTGACTGTATGGTCATAGTTCCAGACTTTAATTAATGTCTTTCGTTTATTATTTTGCTTATTTTGTTATATGTTCAAAATTCATCCGTCATTGGGTACAGGGCAGTTATGGTTAGGTATTGGGGGTGTTCTCCAGTCCTAGTAGAACTTGAGGCACCCTACAAGACTAGGCCCTAGTTCGGGTCATGTCAATATGTTAGTTATGGTTAGGGTTTTACAACTTGGTGGTTATTTAAGCATTTTATGGGTTAAAGTTAGCCATTTTATGGGCCTTTTGTTAGAATTTGGACTTGTTACCCTTTTTAATAACCATAATGACCTCTTAGAGCTAATTTGGGATTATTTCATACCTTAGGGTAAATATGTAAAGCCCTTATCTTAGTTTTGGCAGGTACTTTCCTTAGTACGAGTTTTTGGGACTAGTAACAGACCCCTTGGACCCTCCTTATATGTCAAATTATTAAAGTAGCCCTTGGTAGACTTAGGAGACCTTATTGGTATATTTTGTAAAATACTTGAACCTTAGGGTTACTTAGGCCTCCTGTTGATTTTTTATTAGAAGAAATATCATAATTAGAATAAGGGTTACCCTTGATATTATTCATTAGACTTAAAGGTTAGGCATTGAGACTTTTGAAATCATTTATTGAAGTATTTACTTTTGTATCAAATTGGACTTTAAGGAAGTTATGGTATTGGATTTTTATTAGTCAGATTACCTAATAGTTCCAATTCAAGTTCGACAATTGTGATCTGTTTATGGCATTATTAGAATGATATTATTCACTGATTTTGGTTTGAATCAAACATTATTATTATTGGAGAATCTCATTTATGGTTTCACCATTGGATATTTAGCTTATGGTTATTGGTATCTCTTTCATTTTTATATCCACCAGGCTTATGGAGGCTTTGCTGAATTATTTTCTTGTTGTTTGTACCTTTTGGGCTTATAGAGGTCTAGTTAGGTATAGTTAGATTGTAGTCATCTTAATTTATTGGTTCTTTCATAATTATCATTTTTTAAATCAGAGTATTATTTCAGTTTTAGACTTTTCCATGACTTAGTTTACTTTCTTTCATTTTATTATACTGTTATTATGATTTATCTCAGTCGATCGATGATGTCTACTGAGTACCCAATGTTTTGGAACTCATACTTAACTTCTCCACATTTTTTGGATTTATAACTAAGTATGACTCACCTTCAACAATGTTCTATCCGACATGCATTTAGGATTCGGAGATAGGGTGAGCTTTTAGTTCCAAAGCTGATTCTCTCGCCTTCCATTACTTTTGGACAGTCTTTAGTTATCGAGATTATCTATTTATCGAATACTATGTAGTACTTTTATTCTTTTTGAATTAGTGGCTCTTGTACAAACCTTACTAGATCTTGGGATATTGTTTTATAATGCCCGAAATATCATCCCGGAACGTCACACGGTGCTTACGGCTACAAGTAGCCCTAAGCTAACCCTTTGAGCCTGCTACTACTATTGAAGCTTAATTTAAGATAAATGAATCAAGCAATAACTATTAGTCGTATCAAATCTGAACTAAAATAGCAATGAAATACTGTCTGAATATCTAATACTGAAAAGTCTAAAACACAACTGATAGTCTAGTCTGACAAAGCCTCTACTACTCAAGAAGTAGAGAGCCATTAGGACAGATCCACAACTGACTTATACACAACTGAAAGCAATAACAACTGATAGCAAAACTAAAAATCTGGGAAATAGGTCCTCGGACCATGAGGACTCACCACTGTGGAGTGTAGATCAAGGTACTCGGGAATCACTGACGATTCTGAGACTGAGCACCTGAACCTACATTATAAGACAATGTAGCACTCAGACGTATATATGGATCAGTACTTTGAGGATGTACTGAGTATATGGGGGTGTATGCATTTACATAAGAAATATCATAACTCTTTATAAAATCATGCATGCGAATATGAATGACTCAAATGGCTTGAGTAAGTCTGAAATATAAATATCATAAACCATGAAAAGTGATACATGTCATATAAATCTCGTGAGTCATTATACTTAACTCCAAAATCTAAAACTTTATTCCCTTCTCAAAACATGTAAACAAGACTATAACTTTGAAACTAAAATCTGAAAACTAAGACTATAACTTTGAAACTTAAGTCTCAAGTAGAACAATAATTAAATAAGCTTGTAAGCCTCTACACTTGGTATCTAGAAATCTTTACTGACAAGGACACCTTTCAAAAAATCTAAGGGAAAAATAACTTATCTCAAAAGAACATACTTTAGGGAAATTCTCTTTTAAAATCTATACTGCAAGGGAAAATACTCAAAAACTGTTTATTTACTTTTACTAGCAGGGAAAATAACTTATCTCAAAGGAACATACTTTAGGAAAATTCTCTTTTAAAATCTATACAGCAAGGGAAAATACTCGAAAATTGTTTATTTACTTTTACTAGTAGGGAAAATAACTTATCTCAAGGGAGGTTCTCTTAACCGACATAAACCATGCGAGCTACATAGAGTCCAACATTTTGTCCTCCTAAGGAAGAAACCTCACGTTGGGGAGACGCGTCATACTCTTGCCAGGGAGTATAACCTCAACTCAGTGATCACTATCTCAGCCTCAGCCCTAAAAGTCTCAATCCTATGGTGGCACATAGTTCTGGGGTATAAAACCATAGTAACTTACTCAACTCGGTGCTAAATAATAATCCCTTTAGTTAGCTACGCTCAGCTCATAGAAATCCACCGTAAAACTCGTATAAGGGTTTATTAAGAACCAATTATGCCTTTAATATTAAATGAATAACTCTGAGAAGTGGATTTCAAAACTCATGTAAGAATCAAAAGATCAAATACTATTTATAATATTTAATATCAAAGTATCAACTCATATAATTGCATGGCAAATCATCATGCTTTGTAAACTTCTCAAAACTCTTCTACAATCTCAAAATAATTATTTCAATTCATAAACTCATGCTCAATTCAAGCAAAAACTGTAAACAATGTCTCAAGTCATGCTCATGATAATAGAAATCATAAAAGAAGATTCTTTAACTAAGAAACCATGAAATTTAATAACTCAATCACATCATGCTCAAAATTCATCAACAAGATGCTTTGGGTATAAAACCTATATTTAAAATCATAACAACTTCATTAAAAACAAAATTTTTTGGGCACAAGAGAAAAATGATTGCTCTTTTTCAGACCTTACATACCTTAAACTAGAAGTTTTGAATGAACTCTAGCTCTTGGGACTCTATTCGTGAAATTGATGGTTCTTCTCGTAGCCCTCGCAATGGGGATTTCGATTCTTGAAAACTTATTGAAAAGCTACGGTTGAATCTTGAGATATATTGATCTTTGGGTTGAAACCCTCAGGAGTGTTCTCGAGAAATTTTGATAAAAGTGAATGTATTTTGGGGATTAAATCTCGTGTTAAATATAAAAAGGGAATGGAAAATATCAAATTTACCCTTAATGAGTCGGAGAAGGAGGCTGAAAATTGGCCCAGGGGGACTTTCTAGGGCGACGCCTGCCTAGATCCTGGGAGAACCTAAGGCGGCACCCTGGCTGGAATGAGGGAGAGACCTGGGCGGCGCCCCGCTTAGAGCGGGGGAGAAACCTTGGCGGCCCCCCCTTATCGCTAGTAGCTACTGGTTTGGCATACCAAACATGCCCTTAAGCTCGTCTAAAAATTCTGAAACTCACCCGAGATGTTCTCTTGACTTTCTCCATCGCGTATCAACAAAAAAATAAAGAAATAGAGGTCGGGAAGGTTGTTAAATAATTCATCAAAGTTTGTAGGCCAAAAAATAAACTAAGTGTTAAACACTTAGCTAAAATTCTAGTTGCAAGGCTTCACTTAACATGCTCTAAAGTCTATAGACTATGGGGGATCTTTGCGGGGTCTTACAATATCTCCCCCTTGGGAACATTCATCCTCGAATATCACTAGTTAGGCTAAGAGTTCAAAGAAAACTGGGGATGCACAACAGAAAAATTTGCAACACAGACTATATATCACTCTATACTCTTGAATACTTCGGGAATGCATGAACTTATAATAAGAATAGGCTGAATTAAGGAAGAATGGTACCTCCTACTTGCTCAGAACTTAAGGAGAAGAGGTGCGGGTTCTTATCTCACATGTCTGCTCTACTTTCCAAGTAGCGCCCCCAACAGACTGGTTTCGCCACAGAACTTTGACCAAGGGAACCTCTTTGTTTCTTAGTCTTCAGATCTGATGGTCTAGAATATCAACTCTAATCCTATCATATGAAAGAATTGTCTGTACATCTGCGCTTTCCTGCACTTTCTAAAGGATCCAAAACCACAGAATCACCAATACACTTCTTAAGCATAGAGATGTGAAAGACAGGATGAACAACTGACAACTCTGCGGGAAACTCAATCTCATAGGATACTTTCCCAACACGAATTAGGATTCTATAGGGGCCAAAAAATTGGGGACTAAGCTTCCCCTTTTTCCTAAACCTTTTCACCCCTTTCATGGGTGAAATTTTTAGATACACCAAATCATTAACTTTAAACTCAAGGTCTCTTCTTCTCACATCTGCATATGACTTTTGACGACTCTGAGTTGTCTTCAACCTTTCCCTAATCAACTTAACTTTTTCCATAGCATCGAACACTGCATCAATCCCAACTACAACATCCTCATCCACTTCAAACTAACTTATGGGTGATCTACATCTTCTCCCATACAAAGCCTAAAATGGGGCCATTCAAATGCCTGCATGATAACTGTTGTTGTAAGCAAACTCAGTTAATGGCAAATGCTCATCTCAAATACCTTTGAAATCAAGGGAATATACCCTCAACATATCTTCTCAATTTTGGATGGTCCTCTTAGCCTGACCATCTGTATGTGGATGAAAAACGGAACTCAAATGAACTTGGGTACTAAGACCCTTTGAAAAGCTCTCCAAAACTGCGAAGTGAATTGAGTAGCCCTATCTGAAATGATAGACAAGGGAACCTCATACAACCTGACTAACTCCCAAATATACAACCTAGCATAATCCTTATCTGCGTAAGATGAATGCACTGGCAAGAAATATGCTGACTTAGTCAACCTATCTATAAAAACCCAGATAGAATCATGATGACAACGCGAAAGAGGTAAACCAATCATAAAATCCATAATCACCTCTTCCCAGTTACAAATGGGAATACCAAACTCTTGACTTACACCACTAGGCCTTTTGTGGTCTACCTTAACCTGTTGACATGTTGAATAATTTTCTACAAACGCTGCTATATCTTTCTTCATGCCACTCCACCGATAGATTTCTCATAAGTCGCGGTATATCTTGGTAGCGCCGGGATGAATAGAATATCGCACACCATGCACTTCAGCCATAATTATCTGCCTCAGATCATCAACATAAATAAAACTTAGTCTATCCTGTAATCTCAACATACCATCTCCCTCTTGGGAGAAAATCTCTACCTTTTGGTGCTTAACTGAATCCTTCAGTCTGACCAAACTAGGATCCATGTTTTGCTTCTCCTTCACTTCCTAAACTAAAGAGGATTCAGAACTACTCTGAACCAAAATATTCCCTTCAGTAGAATCAAGCAACCTAATACCCAGTCTATCCAAATGATGCACCTTACAAGCTAATTCTTACTTATCTTTCTCTACATGAGCCACACTACCCATAGACAAACTACTAAGGGCGTCTGATACTACATTGGCTTTGCCTGGATGATACAACACACTCATATCATAATCTTTTAGCAACCTTAACCATCTCCTCTATCTAAGATTCAACTCCCTCTGAGAAAACACATACTTTAGGATTTTGTGATCCATAAATATATCAACATGAACACCATACAGATAGTGTCTCCATATTTTCAAAGAAAAGACCACATTAGCTAATTCAAGATCATGGGTTGGGTAATTCTTTTCATGCTGATTCAACTGCCTAGAAGCATAGGCTATAACCTTACCATTCTGCATCAACAAACAACCCAATCCAACTCTAAAGTCATCACAATACACCACAAAACCATCCGTACCATCAAGCAAAGTCAACAAAGGGGTTGAAGTAAGTCGAGTCTTCAACTCCTGAAAACTCTTCTCATAGGAATCTGACCAAAGAAACTTAACCTTCTTTCTAGGTTAACCGGGTTATGGGAAACACAATAGAAGAGAAACCTTCAACAAAATGGCAGTAATAGCTAGCTAGACCCAAGAAACTTCTTATATTAGATGAAGAGATAGGTCTAATTCAATTTCTTACTGCTCTTGTCTTTTGGGGATCAATTCTAATGCCTTCGGCTGAAACAACATCACCCAGAAAAGCTACGAACCTTAGCCAGAACTCACACTTGCTGAATTTGGCAAATAATTGATGATCTCTAAGAGTCTGCAGGAAAATTCTAAGATGATCTATATGGTCATCCTCTCTATGGGAGTAAACAAGGGTATCATCTATGAACACTATGACAAACATATCAAGATACTACTTGAACACTTGATTCATGAGGTCCATGAAAATCGCTGGAGCATTGGTTAGTCTGAAAGACATGACTAGCAACTCAAAATGACCATAACGGGTTCAAAAGGCTGTCTTTGGGATATCACACTCCCTTACTTTAAGCTGGTGATAGCCGGATCTAAGGTCTATCTTGGAAAAATAACTTGCACCGTGCAACTAATCAAACATGTCATCAATTCTCAGAAGAGGGTACTTATTCTTGACTGTGACCTTATTAAGCTGACGATTGTCAATGTACATACGTAAAGAACCATCTTTCTTTCGCATGAACATGATAGGTGCGCCTGAAGGAGAAATAGTGGTCTTTATGAAACCTTTATCTAGAAGATCTTTGAGTTTCTCTTACAACTCCTTAAGCTCTGTGGGTGCCATACGGCAGGGAGGAATAGAAATATGCTGTGTGTCGGGAAGAAGGTCAATACCAAACTCTATCTCTCTATCGGGAGGTACCCCTGGGAGATCTTCTGGATAAACATCAGGAAATTCTTTAACAATGCTGACTGACTGGATAGTTGGAGTCTCAGACTTAGTGTATTTAACTCGAACTAAATGATAGATACAACCTTTGGAAATCAAATTTCTAGATTTGAGATAGGATATAAAATAACTTTTAGGAGATACTGAACTCCCGGACCACTCGAAGACGGGATCATTAGGAAACTTGAACTTAACTACACGAGTACGACAGTCTATAGATGCAGAACAAGAGTGAACCCAGTCCATACCTAGAATAATATCAAAATCGACCATATCCAACTCAATCAAATTAGAAAACATGACTCTATGAAGAACAGCGTAAGGACACTTTTTATACACTTTCTTAGCAACAACTGACTCACCTACTGGGGTAGAAACCTGTAAGACCCTAAAAAGTTCCCTCATCATTAGAGCTTTCAAAACGAGCCACAAGAATCTTAACACTTAGAATTTTAGCTAAGTGTTCAACACTTAGTTTATTTTTGAGCCTTCGAACTTCATTGAATTATTTTGCGACCTTCCCGACCTCCGTTTCTTGATTTTGTTGTTGCGTTATGATGGGGCAAGTTAAGAGTACGTCTCGAGTGAGTTTTGGAATTTTTAGAGGAGCTTAAGGGCATGTTTGGGGTTGCAAAACAGTAGCTAAAGGCTATTAGGGGGCATCGCCCAGCTCTCACCCTGCTCTAGCTAGGCGCTGGCCTACTCTCACCCCACTCTAGCTAGGGCGCCACCCTAGTTATCCAAGGATCTGGGAAGGGCACCTCCCTTGAAGGTCCCCTCAGTTTATTTTTTAGTCTCCTTCTCCGTCTCATTAAGGGTATAAATGGTATTTTCACCCCTTTATCATCCTTAACATAGGATTCAATCCTAAATTCACAAAAATCACTCAAATTTCATCAAAATTTCTCAAGAACATTCATTAGGGTTTTAACCTAAAGATCAAAATATATCAAGATTCAACCAAAGTCTTTTGATAATATTTTGAGATTCGGAATCCCCATTGCAAGGGCTACAAAAAACACCTATTAATTTTATGACTAGCAATCCGAAGTTATGAGTTCACCCAAATCTTTAATTTCAAGGTATGTGGTGTTTGAACAAGATCATTCTTTCATTCTTGTGCCCAAAAATTTTAGTTTTTCTAAAAGAATCTTGTATTTTTAAGTTGAAATTATGCCTAGTATGCTTAATTTGAGTTTATGAGATTTAAATGTGTCAAATCTTGAATTGCATAATTTTTTCATATATCTATGATCTTCAATTGATAATTCATGTTATAAATTGAATATTCCTATATTTATATGATGTTTGTCAAGAATTTCTAAGATTTTGTCATAAATTGAGCCCTATTGTGAAATTGTGATTCTTTAAGAATGAAATATTCATACTCTCTAAAGTGTTTCAAGAAGAGTTCTTAAATTCCCATTCTATTGAATTTTTAAAGATTATTCATGCTAAGTCTACAAAGATTTCATGAAAATATTTGATTTTTTCCTAAGTTAAGAAAGAAATCCACACCATTTTGATTTAAGTTAAAGGGAAGCATAGTTGGCTCCCATTGAGTACTTTTGAACTGTTTAATTTGGATTTTTCTTAATGTTCTAAGATTAAGTAAGAGAGTAGTATTTAGCACCGAGTCGGTCTTGATTCCAAGGTCTCATGCCCCAGAACTACGTGCTTCATAGGTTTCTAATTTACCCCAAGTGAGTTAAGATAGTGATCACTAAAAATTAAAGGTTCTATTTTGATGGAAAGGATAGAATAGATCTCCCCAACATGGGCAAGATGTTGGACTCCATGTCTTTCACATGGTTTATATCAGTTATAAGAAACTCCCAAGTTTGCTTGAGTCTCAAGTCTTAAAGTTCCTAAAGTCTGAAGTTCTCAAGGTTTAAATAAGTTTTTACTATCTTTAAGATAAAAGTGTGAGTTGAAGGTATATGTATTTTTTTAAAAAAACTATGATCCTAAGATTTCTAAGGTTCTCAAGTATCATAATTGTTAAGACCCAAGAAGTTCCTTATTTTCATAAGATTAAAGCGTATGTCCTGAAAGTTTATCTTTCAAGATTTCATCTAGTTACAAGTTTGAGAACAAAGAAAGAATACAAATTTAGAATAAAGTGTGATTACTCACGTGATTTATATTATATGCTTCTTTACTTATTATTTATGAGATCCAGACTTTAGTTTTATTCAAGGTATGTGAGTCATCTACAATAGCATGCATGTTTTCTATAAAGACATGATGTTGATATTTAATTGCATACACCCCCATATACCTAGTACATTCCCAAAGTGCTGATCCACATACTCGTTTGTGTACTATATTTCCTCATAATATAGGTTCAGGTTCTCAGTCCCAGCAACGTCAATGATCCCGAGTACCTTTATCTATAACTTCACAGTGGTGAGTCCTCATGGTTCGAGGACCTCTTTTTAGATATTTTAGTATTTTCAGTTGATGATTTATGTATCTTTAGTTGAGTATGAGTCAGGTGGGGGTCTGTCCCAATGGTTCTCTAGTTTACTTGAGTAGTAGAGTCTTATCAGACTAATTTACCAGATTACAAGTATATTGAGTTTTCAGTATTGTGATTGTTCGGACAAAGTATTTTCTTTGTTTTACTTATGATTTTGATATGATAGTACCAGTAATTTCTTTATTCATTACTAAGTAAGCTTTTTATGTAGTAGCAGGATCAAAGGGTTAGCTTGGGGCTACTTGTAGCATTAAACACCGTGTGACGTCTCGGGACCCATTTTTGGGGCGTTAAAAACTTAGTATCAGAACCTAAGGTTTAAGGAGTCCTAAGGAGTCTGACAAGCCGCATTGAGTAGATTTTTGAACATCGGTGTGTAGCATGCCACATCTATAAGTAAGAGGCTTCAAGATGTGTTAGGAAAAAGTCATCTCTTTCTTTTAGAGTCTATTATGCCTACAACTGTTTCTATCTTCTATTAATTCATGCTCTCTTATTTCAATAAATGCCTCCTCATCGAGCCTGTAGAAACAACAATGAGAAACCTCAGCCTGTTAATCCCTTGAATGAGACGGTGTCTCATGCTGAGTTTCAAGTGGCCTTTCAGGCTTTTGCCCAAGTAGTCACCGCAAATATTCAGGCCAATAATTAGGCAGCAGTTTTGCACCAGCAAAGAGGTGATTTAGCTGCTGCAAAGATTCATGATTTCATGCGTATGAATCTTCCAGAGTTTTATGGGTCTAGAAAGGTGAGGACCCACAATTATATATTAAAGAGGTAAGGAAAATCACACAAGTAATGCATGTATCTGAGGAAGAAAGTGTTGAGATGGCATCTTACAGGTTGAAAGATATTGCATATGACTGGGTTGTTGCATGGAGGAACAATAGAGGGGAAGATGATGCTCCCGTTACTTGGCAGGTATTCCAAGATGCATTCTTGGATAAGTTCTTTCCATTAGAGATAAGGGAAGCAAAAGTAGAGGAGTTTATGAACTTAAGGCAGGGTTCCATGACTGTAAAGAAGTACTGCTTGAAGTTCAACTAGTTAACCAAATATGCTCCCGACTTGATTGCAGACACCCACACTAGTATGAGCAAGTTTATGATCGGTGTATCTGGGTTGGTGTTGAAAGAGTGCAGGACTGCTATGCTAAATAGGGATATAGACCTATCCAGACTGATGATACATACACAACAGATAGAGGTAGACAAGATAAGGGAGAGAGATAGAGTGATGGGTAACAAGAGGGCTAGATTTGAGCAGCACGAGTATTGTCAGGCTAGGTCCCATGGAGGGAACGGTCCTAAGTTTCAGCGTCGTTCATCTATGCTAGAGCCATCACCAGCTAGTGCTCCCACATCTAGAGGCATGCTAATGAAAGGGAATAGGCCTTCTATGTCCAGGTACCAAAACAGTGTGAGTAACAGACCTAATTTCGTCCTTGTGCTAAGTGTGGCAGGACCCATTCTGGTGAGTTTTTTGTAGAGCAGCAAGGTTGTTTCGGTTGTAACAAGATGGGCCGTAGGCTTAAAGACTATCCGCATGCTAGGCAGGGGAATATAGATGCCCGACCTCAGACGCAGGCCACAAGTACACCAGCTCCCGTAGCCCGTCCATCCCCTTCTCAGGGTGCTTCATCTAGCACTGCTAGCGTTCAGCGCCAAAATAGATTCTATGCCTTACCATCCAACCAGGAGCAGGAGGATTCTCCCAATATTATTAATGGTATGCTACGTGTATTTTACTTTGATGTTTAGGTGTTTTTGGGCCCTGGGTCATGTTTTTCTTATGTGACCCCACTTGTTGCTGTGAATTTTGAAGTGAGTCCCCAACAGATTCCTGAGCCTTTCCTAGTTTGTACTCTAGTAGGGGAGTCTGTTGTTGCTAAGTAAGTGTATAAAAATTGTCCTGTTACTATTCTTCATAGAGTCATACTTGCTGATTTGATAGAGTTTGACATGGTGGATTTTTATGTTACTCTCGGTATGGACTGTCTTCACTCTTGTTATGCAACTATAGACTTTTGTACCTGTGTAGATAAGTTTTAGTTTCCTGATGAACTAGTTTTCGAGTGGTCAGGGATTTCAGGATCTCCCAAAAGTCATTTTATCTCCTATCTCAAAGCCAAAAAACTTATATCCAAAGGTTGCATCTATCACTTATTTAGAGTTAAAGACACTAAGTCTGAGGCTCCAACTATTTAGACAGTCGACGTAGTTAATGAGTTTCCTAATATTTTTCCAAAAGATCTCCAATGGGTACCTCCCGATAGAGAGATAGAATTTGGTATTGATCTTCTTCCCGACACTCAACCCATTTCTATTCCTCCCTACCATATGGTACCCACAGAGCTTATGGAGTAGAAAGAGAAACTCAAAGATCTTTTAGAAAAATGTTTTATAAGGCCCAGTGTCTCACCTTGGGGTGCACCTATCCTATTCTTGAGAAAGAAAGATGGTTCTTTATGTATGTGCATTGACTATCGTCAGCTTAACAAGGTCACATTCAAGAATAAGTACCCTCTTTTAAGAATTGATGAATTGTTTGATCAATTGCACGGTGCAATTTATTTCTCCCAGATAGACCTTAGATCCGGTTATCACCAACTTAAAGTAAGGGAGTACGACATCCCAAGGATAGCCTTCCGAACCCGTTATCGTCTCTTTGAGTTTCTAGTCATGTCCTTCGGTCTAACCAATGCTCCAGCAGCCTTTATGGACCTTATGGATTGAGTGTTCAAGCAATATCTTGATATGTTTATCATTGTTTTCATACATGATATCCTTGTGTACTCCTGTAGTGAGAATAACCATGCAGATCATCTTAGGATTGTCTTGCAAACTCTTAAAGATCACTAGTTGTTCGCCAAATTCATCAAGTTTGAATTTTAAATAAGGTTAGTAGCTTTTCTGGGTCATGTTATTTTAGCCAAAGGCATTAGAGTTGATCCCCAAAAGACAGAAGCTATAAGAAACTAGCCTAGACCTATCTCTTTGTCTGACATTAGGAGTTTCTTAGGTCAAACTGTCTATTACCTCCGTTTTGTTGAAGTTTTCTCTTCTATTGCGTCTCTCATGACACGGTTGATCCAAAAGAAAGTTAAGTTCCCGTGGTCAGATTCTTGAGAGAAGAGTTTTTAGGAGTGAAGACTCAACTAATTTCAGCCCTAGTGTTGACTTTGTCTGATGGTACAAATGGTTTTGTGGTGTATTATGATGCCTATAGAGTTGGTTTGGGTTGTGTGTTAATGCAGAGAGTTAAGGTTATATCCTATGCCTCTAGACAGTTGAATCCGCAAGAAAAGAATTACCTAACCCATGACTTAGAGCTAGTTGTTGTGATGTTTCATTTTAAAATCTAGAGACACTATCTTTATGGTGTTCATATTAATGTGTTTACTGATCACAAAAGCCTACAGTACATATTTACTCAGAGGGAGTTAAATCTTAGACAGAGGAGGTTGTTAGAGTTGCTAAAATATTATGATATGAGTGTGTTGTATCATCCGGGCAAGGCCAATGTAGTGGCATATGCTCTTAGCAGGGTGTCTATGGGTAGCATTACTCATGTGTAGAAGGGTAAGGAAGAATTGGCTTGTGATGTGCATCATTTGTCTAGATTAGGCGTTAGGTACATTGATATGACTGAAGGTAATGTGTGGGTTCAGAGTAGTTTCGAATCCTCTTTAGTTTCAGAAGTAAAGGCAAAGCAAGACTTACATGTGAGTTTGGGCAGACTGAAGGAGTCAGTTAAGGACCAAAAGGTAGAGGTTTTCTCCCAAGAGGGAGATAGTGTGTTGAGATTGTAGGGTAGATTGTCTGTTACTTATGTTTATGATCTGAGGTAGAAGATTATTGATAAGGTGCATGATGCGCAATATTCTATACATCCCAGTGTAACCAAGATATACTGCGACTTATTGGAAATCTATTAATGGAGTGGTATAAAGAAGGATATAGTTGAGTTTGTAGCGAAGTATGCAATGTACCAACAAGTTAAGGTAGAGCAGCAGAGACCTAGTGGGGTGATACAAGAGTTTAGTATATCAACTTGGAAGTGGGAAGAGGTGAATATGGATTTTATGATTGGCTTACCTCTTTCTCGATGCCATCATGATTTTATTTGGGTTGTTGTGGACAGACTGACTAAGTCAGCGCATTTCTTGCCTGTTCATAGATCTTATCCAACTGAGGATTATGCTAGATTGTATATTTGGGAGTTAGTAAAGTTGCATGGAGTCCGCTTGTCTATCATTTTGGATAGGGGTACTCAGTTCACTTCTTAGTTTTGGAGAGCTTTTCAAAAGGGTCTGGGTACCCAAGTGCATCTTAGTTCTGCTTTTCATCCACAGACTGATGGTCAGGCTGAGAGGATTATCCAAACTTTGGAGGATATATTGAGGGCATATGCTTTTGATCTCAAAGGAAGTTGGGATGAGCATTTGGCGCTGATTGAGTTTGCGTATAACAATAGCTACCATGTTAGTATCAATATGACGCCAATTGAGGCTTTGTATGGTAGAAAATATAGATCACCCATAGGTTTGTTAGAAGTGGGTAAATCTACTTTGGTTGGACCTGATGTAGTATTTGAGGCTATGGAGAAGGTGAAGTTGATTAGAGAAAGGTTGAAGATAGTTCAGAGTCGTCAAAAGTCATATACTGATGCGAGACAAAGAAACCATGAGTTCGAAGCTAATAATTTGGTGTATCTGAAAATTTTGCCCATGAAAAGGGTGAAAAGGTTTTGGAAAAAGGGGTAGCTGAGTCCCCAGTATGTTGGCCCCTATAGGGTCCTTAGTCGTGTTGGAAGAGTAGCCTATGAGATTGAGTTACCCGCAGAGTTATCAGCTGTTCATCCGACCTTTCATGTTTCTAAGCTTAAGAAGCACATTGGTGATTCCGTGGTTGTAGATCCTTCAGAAAGCGCTGATATTCAAGATAGTATTTCAGTTGATGAAGTTCCAGTTGAGATCCTAGATTACAAGATTCGTAGACAGAGGAACAAAGAGGTTCCCTTGGTCAAAGTTTTGTGGCAAAACCAGTCAGTTGAAGGCGCTACTTAGGAAGCAGAAGCAGATATGCGAGCCACGTACCCATACCTCTTCTCTGCAAGTGCAGATCAAGCCGAATGTACCATTTTTTCTTAATTCAGTCCCTTTCTAATCAAAGTTGCAGCTACATAGTCATTCTTGTTATAAGTTTATGCATTCTTCGAAGTGGTCAAGAGTTTAGAATGATGTAGTGCCAGTTTATCAAATTGTTCCAGCTTTACGTACTCAGTTTTCTCCGTACTCTTAGCCTAACTAGTGACATTCGAGGATGAATGTTCCCAAGGGGGATATATTGTAAGACCCCACAAAGTTCCCTCGTTGTTAGAGCTTTCAAAACGAGCCACACGAAGCTTAACAATTAGAATTTTAGCTAAGTGTTCAACACTTAGTTTATTTTTGAGACTTCGAACTTTGATGAATTATTTCATGACCTTCCCGACCTCCGTTTCTTGATTTTTTTGTTGCGTTATGATGGGTCAAGTCAAGAGTACGTCTCGAGTGAGTTTCAGAATTTTTAGAAAAGCTTAAGGGCATGTTAGGGGTTGGAAAACAGTAGCTAAAGGCTATTAGGGGGCGCCGCCTAGCTCTCAGCCCGCTCTAGCAAGGCATCGTCCTTCTCTCACCCTGCTCTAGCCAGGACAATTCCTTTGTTATTCAAGGCTCTGGGTAGGGCGCCGCCCTTGAAGGTCCCCTCAGTTCATTTTTTCAGTCTCCTTCTTCGTCTCACTAAGGGTAGAAATGCTATTTTCCACCCTTTTATCATCTTTAACATGGGATTTAATCCTAAATACACCAAAATCTCTCAAATTTCATCAAAATTTCTCAAGAACGTTCATTAGGGTTTCAACCTAAAGATCAAATATCTCAATAATCAACCGTAGGTTTTTGATAGTTTTTCAAGATTTGGAATCCCCATTGCAAGGGATATAAGAAGCACCTATTAATTTCATGAATAGCAATTCAAAGTTAGGAGTTCACCCAATGCTTCAATTTTAAGTTATGTGGGGTTGGAACAAGATCATTCTTTCATTCTTGTACCCAAAAGTTATAGTTTTTCTTAAAGAATTTTGTATTTTCAAGTTGAAATCATGCCTATTATGCTATAATTTGAGTTTATGAGATTTAAATGTGTCAAATCTTGAATTGCATGATTTTTTCGTATATCTATGACCTTGAATTGATAATTCATGTTATATATTGCATATTCCTATATTGATTTGATGTTTTTTAAGAATTTCCAAGATTTTTGTCATAAATTGAGCCCTATTGTGAAATTGTGATTCTTTAAGAATCAATTATTGATACTCTATAAAGTGTTTCAAGAAGAGTGCTTAAATTCCCATGCTATCGATGTTTTAAAGCTTATTCATGCTAAGTCTACAAGGATTTCAATAAAAGAATTGATTTTATCCTAAGTTAAGAAAGAAATCCATACCATTTTGATTTAAGTTAATGGGAAGCATAGTCGGCTCCCATTGAGTACTTTTGAACTGTTTAAGGTTGATTTTTCTTAAAGTTCTGAGCTTAAGTAAGGGAGAAGTATTTAGCACCGAGTTGGGATTGATTCCAAGGTATCATGCCCTAGAACTACGTGCCCCATAGGTTTTTGATTTATCCTAAGTGGGTTAAGCTAGTGATCACTAAAAAGTAAAGGTTCTATTCCGATGGCAAGGATAGAGCAGCTCTCCCCAACATGGGCAAGACGTTGGACTCCATGTAGCTTACATGGTTTATGTCGGTTAGAAGAAACGCCCAAGTTTCTTAGAGTTTCAAGTCTTAAAGTTCCTAAAGTCCTAAGTTCTCAAGGTTTAAATAAGTTTTTACTATTTTTAAGATAAAAGTGTGAGTTGAAGGTATATGTATTTTGAAAAAACCCTATGATCCTAAGATTTCAAAGGTTCTCATGTATCATAATTGTTAATACCCAAGAAGTTCCTTGTTTTCATAAGATTAAAGTGTTTTTCCTGAAAGTTTATATTTTAAGATTTCATCAAGTTACAAGTTTGAGAACAAAGAAAGAATACAGATTTAGAATAAAGTGTGATGACTAACGTGATTTGTATTACATGCTTCCTTACTTATGATTTATGAGATCCAGACTTAAATTTTATTCAAGCTATGTGAGTCATCTACAAAAGCATGCATGTTTTCTATAAAAACTTATGATATTGATATTAAATTGCATACACCCCCATATACTTAGTACATTCCCAAAGTGCTGATCCACATACTCGTCTGCGTGCTACATTTACTAATAATGTAGGTTCAGGTGCTCAGTCCCAGCAACATCAGTGATCTCAAGTACCTTTATCTACATCTTCACAGCGGTGAGTCCCCATGGTTCGAGTACCTCTTTTTAAACATTTTAGTGTTTTAAGTTGATGATTTATGTCTCTTCAGTTGAGTATGAGTCAGTTGGAGGTCTGTCCCAATGGTTATCTAGTTTACTTGAGTTGTAGAGGCTTGTCAAACTAGTTTATCATATTACAAGTATGTTGAATTTTTAGTATTGTGACTCTTCGGACAAAGTATTTTCTTTGTTTTTCTTATGATTATGATATGACAGTACCAATGATTGCTTTATTCATCTCTAAGTAAGCCATTTATGTAGTAGTTGTCTCAAAGGGTTAGCTTGGGGCTACTTATAGCCTTAAGCACCGTGTGACATCTCGGGACCTATTTTTGGGGCGTTACAAAACCAGGAAAGGCTTAGGTATCTTTTTAGGACTCATTTCAAAATTCACAGCAACTAACAGGGTCACATAAGATAAACTTGAACAAGGGTCCAATAATACATAAACATCAAAGTAAAAGACATACAACATACCAATAACAACATCAGGTGAATCCTCCTGCTCCTGACGGGATGGCACAACATTGAATCGATTCTGGCACTTACCACCAACAGAGCTTGGTGAAGTGCCCTTAAGAGGGGCTGGATGGGCTACATGAGCTAGAGTACTAGCAGCCTGAGTGTGGGGCCGAACATCACGGTTCCCCTTCATGGCATGCGGACACTCTCTAAGTCTGTGGCCTAACTTTCCATAAAAAAAAACAACCCCTCTGATCAGCTAATCACTCACCAGTATGGTCTCTACCACACTTAGTACATAGAGGATAACGAGGTCTATTACTCACACTGCCCTGGGATCTAGTCATAGAAGGCCTAGTCCCTTGCTCCTTTCTACCTCTTGGTGCGGGATGACTAGAAGATGAAGGTGCAGGCATGGATGAATGATTCTGAAACTGTGGACGGTTCCCTCCATGGGATCTAGTCTGTCCATTCTTAAATGGCTCCGATCTATCCCTCTTATTTCCCCTTACTCTATCTCTCTCCCTTATCTTATATGCCTCTATTTGTTGTGAATGCATTATTAGTATGGAAAGATCCATATCCTTATTGAGCATAGCAGTCCTACACTCTTCCTATACTAAACCAGATACACCAGTCACAAACTTACTCATCAAGTATGGAGCATATTTAGCTAACTGATTGAACTTAAGGTAGTACTCCTATACTGTCATGGAGCCCTTCCTCAATTTATAAACTCCTCAATATTTTCTTCCCTCAACTCAAGCGAGAAGAACTTGTCCAAGAATTCATCTTGGAACACCTGCCAAGTCATAGGAGCAGCATCCTCCCCTTTATTCTTGAGATTGTAGAGTAGATTATGTGTTCTGTATGTTGATGATCTGAGGAAGAGAATTATGGATGAAATGCATAGAACGCAATATTCTATTCATCCCGGTGCTATCAAGAAGTGATGCAACTTGGGAGAAATCTATTGGTGGAGTGGTATGAAGAAGCATATAATAGAGTTTATGGCAAGGTGCGCAACGTGCCAACAGGTTAAGGTAGGGCACCAAAGGACGGGTGGTAAGATGCAGGAGTTTAGTATTCCCACTTGGAAGTGGGAAGAGATAAATATGGATTTTATGATTGGTTTACCTTTTTCGCGTTGTCAGCATGATTCCATTTGGGTTGTTGTAGATAGGCTGACTAAGTCAGCGTACTTCTTGCCTGTGCATACATCTTATACAGCTGAGGACTATGCTAGATTGTATATTCAGGAGTTTGTTAGATTGCATGGAGTTCCCTTATCAATTATTTTGAATAGGGGTTCTTAGTTCACTTTGCAGTTTTGGAGAGATTTTCAGCGGGGTCTTGGTACCCAAGTGCATTTGAGTTCCGTTTTTCACCCGCAGACAGATGGTCAAGCTGAGAGGACCATCCAAACTTTGGAAGATATGTTGAGAGTGTGTGCTCTTGATTTCAAAGGTAGTTGGGATGAGCATTTACCGTTGATAGAGTTTTCTTATAGTAATAGTTATCACTCGAGTATCCGGATGGCCCCATTTGAGGCTTTGTATGGTAGGAGGTGTAGATCACCCATAGGTTAGTTTGAAGTGGGTGAAGCTACTGTGATTGGACCTGATACAGTATTTGAGGCTATGGAGAAGGTAAAGTTAATTAGAGTGAGGTTGAAGACAACTTAGAGTCGTTAAAAGTCATATGCAAATATTAGAAGAAGAGACCTTGAGTTTGAAGTTAACGATTTGGTGTATCTGAAAATTTTGCCCATGAAAGAGGTGAAAAGGTTTGGGAAGAAGGGAAAGCTTAGTCCCCGGTATGTTGGTCCTTACAGGATTCTAAGTCATGTTGGGAGAGTAGCCTATGAGATTTAGTTGCCTGCTGAGTTTTCAGCTGTCCATCCTGTCTTTCATGTCTCCATGCTTAAGAAGTGTATTTGGTGATTCTGTTGTTGTAGATCCTTCAGAAAGCCCTGATGTTCAGAATAGTCTTTCATTTGATGAGATTTTGGTTGAAATCCTAGATTTCTAAGTCCATAGACTAAGGAACAAAGAATTTCCATTAGTCAATGTATTATGGCGAAATCAGTCAGTTGAGGGTGCTACTTAGGAAACGAGGCAGATATGCGATCCATGTACCCACATCTCTTCTCCAAAAATTTAGATCAAGTTGAAGGTACCGTTTTATCTTAATTCAGTCCCTTTATAATCAAGTTGCAGCTGTATAGTCATTCTTATTATGAGTTTATGCATTCTTTGAAGTATCCAAAAGTTTAGAATGAAGTAGAGTTAGTTTAGCAAGATGTTTCAGCTGTGTATCCTTAGTTTTCTTTGCATTCTTATCCTATCTAACGACATTCGAGGATGAATGTTCCCAAGGGGGAGATATTGTAAGCCCCCGTAAAGTTTCCTCGTCGTTAAAGACTTCAAAATGAGTCAAAATAAGCTTAGCACTTAGAATTTTGGCTAAGTAATTCAACACTTAGTTTATTTTTCAACCATCGAACTTCGTTGAAATATTTTGTGACCTTCCCAACCTCCATTTCTTGATTTTTTTATTGCGTTGTGATGGGGCAAGTTGATAGTACATGTTGGGTGAATTTTGGAATTTGTGGACGTCGTTTAGGGCATGGTTGGATGCCAAAATAGTGGCATCATGTGATTTTCATGTGTCGCATGGTCCATATTAACCCTGTCACCATGCGATGGAGCATGCGATGCATGCTCCAGTCCTGTGGGATATAGAATATGATACATGCTCTGCTGCACGCACCTGGGAATTTCAGTATGTTTAAGTCGTCCCTTTTAGGGTAGAAATGGTATTTTCCACCCCTTTACCGTTCTTAACATGGGATTTAATCCCAAATACACCAAAATCCATCATATTTCATCAAAATTGCTCAAGAACTCTCATTAGGGTTTTAACCTAAAGATAAAAATATCTCAAGATTCAACCATAGGTTTTTGATAATTTTTCAAGATTCAGATTCCCCATTTCGAGGGCTACAAGAAACACCCATGAATCTCACGAATAGCAACCCAAAGTCAAGAGTTTGTTCAAAGCCACAATTTCAAGGTATGTGCGGTTTGAACAAGAACATTCTTTCATTCTTGTGCCCAAAAGTTTTTGTTTTTCTTAAAGAATTTCATATTTTCAAGATGAATTCATGTCTAGTTTGCTATATTTCGAATTTATAAGATTATAACTTATTCAATCCTTGAATTGCATGATTTTCTTGATTAAGTATGATTTTAATTGATAATTCATGTGATAAATTGTACATTCCTATGTCAATATCCTATTTTCAAGAATTTCCAAGATTTTTTTCATGAATTGAGCCTTATTGTGAAATTATGATTCCTTAAGAATGAATTGTTGCTATCCTCTAAATTTATTCAAGAAGTGTATTTATATTTTCATGTTATTGAGGTTTTAAAGTTTATTGTTGATAAGACTATCAAGATTTCAAGAAAAGAATTGACTTTGATCTTAAGCCAAGAAAGAAATCTACACCATTTTAATTTAAGTTAAAGGGAAGCATAGTTGGCTTCCATTGAGTACTTCTGAACTGTTTAAGGTGGATTTTCTTAAAGTTCTGAGCTTAAGTAAGGTAGTAGTATTTAGCATCGAGTTGGGCTTGATTCCAAGGTCTTATGCCCCAGAACTACGTGCCCCCATAGCTTTCTGATTTACCCCAAGTGGGTTAAGCTAGTGATCACTAAAAGTAAAGGTTCTACTCTGATGGCAAGGATAGAATAGCTCTCCACAACGTGGGCAAGACATCGGACTCCATGTAATCTCACATGGTTTATGTCGGTTAGAAGAAACTCCCAAAGTATCCCAGGTTTCCAAATTAGTCCCCCACTCTAGTTAAGATAAAAGTTTACGTATTTCGAAAGCTATGATCCTAAGATTACTAAGGTTCTCGAGTGTTATAATCTTTAAGTTCCAAAGAAGTTCCTTGTTTTCATAAAATCTAAAGTGTGTGTTCTGAAAGTCGTCGTTTTAAGTCTTTTAGCTATTTTACAAGTTTAAGAACAAAGAATGAATGCATATTGAGAATAAAGTGTTATGACTCACGTGATTTACCTTATATGTTTCCCTTATTCATGATTATGATGATTTTATTCAAGTTGGGTAAGTTATCTATTATCGCATGCATATTTATATAAAGATTTATGATATTTATTATTTAATTGCATACACCCCCATATACTCAGTACATTCTCAAGTACTGATCCACATACTCGTCTGTGTGCTGTATTTCCTCATGATGTAAGTTCAGTTGCTCAGTCCCAGCAACATCAGTGATTCCTGAGTACCTTGGTTTGCTTTCCTACAGTGGTAAGTCCTAATGGTTCGAGGACCGATTATTCAAAAATTCATTTTTATTAGTAGTTGTTTTACTTCTTTTCATCTGAGTATGAGTTAGTTGGGGATCTGTCCCAATGGCTCTCTAGATTATGAGTAGTAGAGGCTTTGTCAGACTAAACTGTTTGTCATGTTTTAGATTATCATTACTTTTTTATTTAGACAGTATTCTTTGATACTACAGTTTGAGATATGATATGACAATACTCTGATTTTTTCTCAGTTTACCTGAAAGTAAGTATTAGAAGTAGTAGCAGGCTCGAAGGGTTAGCTTAGGGCTACTTGTAGCCTTAAGCACTGTGTGATGTTTCGAGACCCATTTTCGGGGCGTTACATTAGTTATTGAGACTATCTATTTATCAGATACAGTGTAGTACTTTTATTATTTTTTATTTAGTGGCTCTTGTACAAACCTTACTATGTCTTGGGATATTCTTTTGTTTTTCTTATCTCTTATTTGACATTCTTACTATTTCACTTATATATTAATGCTTTTAATCTTATTATTTGTTTATTTATGGTGTTTATTTTACCTTCCAAAAACTAGCCCATTACTTTTCATTTCGAGCTATGGTTCAACTTACCTACTGGTGGGTTAAAGTAAGTGCCATCATGACATGAGAAAGTAGGTCGTGATAAATAGGCATCAGAGTTAGGGTCATCGGTATTGTTGTACAAGAGTAAGTGTCTATTTGAGTATTGTGGATTTGAATGATGACATCAATATTCTATTATTGGAAGGCTATAGGGCATTTTTAGGAGAACTTCATTTTCTTTAGTCATTTTGTACATCGAGTTCGTGTTGGTTTCTTATGTTCTAATTGTTTCACTTTATTTTTAATGGTTAGGATGCGAGTTGCAATGATCACTGATACTTCAAGTCTGCAGTCATGGAACCTATTAGAGGTCATTGTTGACCTAGAGGTTATGACTAGGCTTGAGCTGCAGTCCTAGCTAGGGTTCAGGAGAGGGAACTTTTACATAATTCTATCATTGCTTCGAGATAGATATATCTCCAAAGGTTCTGCCACCCTATCCATTGGTGGGATAGGGGTATTCCAAGCTCCGCTAGTATTTATTTCTTCATTAGTAATCAGAGTCTTCGCTTCGGTTGTTGGATTCGATAGGTGGTGCACCATCTAATGGTCATTTGTCAATATGTCAGAGCTGTATTGATTTAGGAGCACAACATATAGTAGATGCTTACTAGAGTTGAGGTTCCTTAAACAATAATAGTTTCACAGCTGGAAGTTGCTTAGCCAACTATAAATGTCAAAGAAAGAAGATGTTGGGCCGATTCTTGAGATTTACTTTACCTAGAGTTACAAGGGCCTTAGGCGAGGATGCATTTGAGTTTTGAATGGTTGTGAGGAGAGGCTCTATATTTTAGGCCTAATCAAGAAGCGCGAAGTATACTATACTACTTTTTAGTTAGACTTGGAGGGTAGATATTGGTGGAGAGTTTATGTAGATTCAAGGCCTGATGTATTAGCCCCTAATTGTTTAAGGCTTTATTAATGAAATATATGGATCTCAGTCTTTCCGAGAATCTGAAAGATCAGTTTAACAATTTATAATAATGTCTTATATTTGTGATATAATATGAGGCGTAATTCCATGAGTTCTCCAAATATGCTACTATGATCTTATTTACCGAGTTTTATTAGATTTGGTGCTATATTGGAGATTGATACTTCCTCTTCACATGTGTACTTAAAGCTTAGTTACTGCTAATAGTTCCTATTGATATATAATTATGCCTAGATTATGGAAGAGATACACCTCGAGGCTCAAGAGGTAGCGATAAGAGGCTGCATCAGTAGGGTTGTTTCGGTAAGAGCCACAATAGCTCATAGTTCAGAGGCATAGTTTCTTAAGATAGGTACCCTTATGTCAGTCTTATCAACACCAAGAACAATCTAGTAGATATGTTCGAGCAACACTTGAAATAATAATGGAGATAAATTACCAAGGCCTGAGTAGTGTCCAAACTTTGAGAGGTACACATTCTAGATTTTCTAGCTGAGGTGGCTACTTTAGGTTAGCCAAAACTTCTAGACGGAGTGGAGTTCCTAGGTCTTGCTATGATTGTGGGGTTGTTGGTCATTACTCTTGAGAGTGTACCCGGTGTGGGATAATGTAGAGTGCATCACAAAGTGTTTAGCCAATCATACTAGTGCTACTTATAGATAGTGGTGGTACTCTAGGTTTCAAGGGTAGTCCCTAAGGTTCTTAAGGTGGTCCTCAGGTATCTAGGACATGTGGTTAGTTAGGTACCCATTTTAGTGGAGGAAGGAGTTATTTGTATGTTGTACTTGGTAGGATGAAGGTAGAGTTTTATGGAGACTATCATTATAGATACTATTTTAGTATATCATCATCTATCTATTACCTAATTTGATTTAAGATTCACTTATTCATATGTTTGCGCTTATTATGTACCATGATTAGAGTTTTCTTAGGAGTGTTTATCTGTGCCATTGCATGTATATACTCTTGTGGGTAATTCTTTATTAGTGGATCAAATTTATTGTTTTATTAGTGGATCAAATTTATTGTTTAAGTGTTGTGACCATTTGAGAGTTTTATACTTGGGGTGACTTTATTATACTAGATATGGTGGACTTTGATGTGATTTTGGGCATAGAATTGTTATCCGCCTTTCATGAGGTCATGGATTGCTTCGCCAAGACCATTACCTTATCCATGCCTAGCATACCATTGATTGTGTGGTAGGTTCTTTTAGCCACACACAAATGGGTATTATTTCTTATGTTTGGTATAGGAGATTGGTGTCGAGGAGTTATGTGTTTTATCTTGCTTATGTTCGCGATATTTGTGTAGAGAGTCTTTTGACTGATTATATTCATATTGTCCATACGTTTTTTGTTATTTTTCCTACCAACCTACCTGTCTATCCTCCTGAGTGTGATATTGAGTTTGTTATTGATATTGAGATGGACACCCAATTTATTTCTATGGCACCTTACTATATGAATCCTGCTAAGCTTAAAGAGTTGAATTCTCTGCTTTAAAATTTTTTGGGTTAGGGTTTCATTAGGATAAGTGTATTTCTTTAGGGTGATCTTGTCTTGTTCATGAAAAAAAATGGTTCTATTCATATATGAATCAACTACAGGCAGTTTAATAAGGTAAGAGAAAAATATAAGTATCCCGTGCCCTATATTGATTATTTATTTGACCAACTCTAGGGTCCGATAGTTTTATATAATATTGACTTGTGATTTGGGTACCATTAGTTGAGGATTCAGGATAAGGACATCCCTAAGATACTCGTTAGGAGCCATAGCCACTATGAGTTCTTGGTGATGTCCTTTGGGTTGACCACTATAACAGAAACATTTATGGATTTCATGATCCATATTTTTGGACCTATTTGGACACTTTGTTATTATTTTCAATGATGATATACTTTTGTATTTGAGGTATAGGGAGAAGCACGGGCAAAATTTAAGGATTTTTCTATAAAATTTGAGATATCATAGGATTTTTTCCAAATTCTCAAACTGCGAGTTTTGGCTAAATTTTGTTCTTCCTTAGATATGCGGTGTCTAAGGATGGGATTATGGTGGATTTATCAAAGTTTTAGTTTATTTGTGATTAGGTTAAACCTTTATCTCTGATGGAGATTCACTATTTTATTAGTTTGGAAGGCTACTACTGGTGGTTCATTGAGATATTTCCTACTAATGTGGCCTATATGAATAGGTTGAATAGGAAGGAGGTTCCTTTTTAGTTGTATGTTGAGTGTGTGTCAAGCTTTTGGAAGTTTAAGTTCTTGCTCACTTTTACTTCTATATTGACTACTCCAGTTGAGGGGAAGGGGTTTATAGATTATTGTGATGATTTTGGTGCTTTTTTAGGTTGTGTTTTATGCAGTAGGGATTATTTATTACTTATGAATCAAGGTAGTTGATGGTTCATAAGAGCAATTATCCCACTTATGATTTGAAATTGGCGGAGGTAGTTTTTGCCCTTATGATTTGGTTACTAGTATGGTGTTTATTGCGAGGTATATACTAATCACTATAGTCTTCAATACATATTAATCAAAGGGATCTTAATTCAAGATAGTGTTGGTGGATTGAGTTTCTGAAGGACTGTGGTATCTCTATTTTATACCTTTCGTGCAAGGAAAAATATACTAGTAGATGCCTAGGTACCTTGGCTTCTATTTTAGTTCTGGAGTCGCAATTAGCTTAGGACATTCAGTCCTTATTCAACTTGATATTTTTGACTCCAGGAGGATCGTTTATAGTGTAGAGGATAGGACTACCTTATCTGAGAAGATTCAGAGTCACAAGTTTGAGGATAGTATACTTTGTGGTATTCAAGATCAGGTGTTGAGAAGTGAGTCCAGTTGAGATACCTTAAATTTAGAGGGAATTTGAGGTTTGATGGCTGCATCTGCATTTCAAGAGTTGGAGACTTGATTCAATTTATATTATGGGAGGCTCATAGCTCTCAATATTTTAAATTTTGTTGGGTAGTATAGTTCTTTTGCATTCACAAGATTCTAAATGAATCTCGAGGGTTTGATCGCAAACTTCTAGTGTAGCTTTAGTTGGTTCAAGCCTAAATGACCTTTGTGTTCACAAGGCCGCATTCACAAGATTCTAAATGAATCTCGAGGGTTTGATCGCAAACTTCTAGTGTAGCTTTAGTTGGTTCAAGCCTAAATGACCTTTGTGTTCACAAGGCCAAGGCCACATATGAAAAGACCAAAGTTATTGGCCATCATATTTGCGATCTGACTATCACATTCACGAAGAGTTATTAGGCCGACCAATATGGCTTCCTCCTTTGCATTCGTGGTGGATCGATCGCGTTTTGAAGGGTATGTTGGGTCAGTCATCACATAGTCCCATATATTATGAATAAGGGACCCTATAAATATTAAATTCCATGAGACCAATTTTTTTCTCATTAATTTCAAGTTCCAAGTCCATAAGAACCCTAGAGAAATTTGATAGAGAAGAGTTTGAGCTTTGGGTGTCAGGAGTGAATTGGAGACCTCATTGTAGTCATTTACCTATCATTTATTCCGTAAGTTTATCTTAATTTCATAGTTAATTCTTCAATTTAATCCCAATCCCTAGTTTACTTCATGGGCTGATTTTGGGTTCGTTTATGCTCGGGATTTACCCATTTTTGAGGGTAAATAATCCTTGGACTTAGAGGGGCATATGGACGATTTTAAAGTTGTGATACTGTCAACAGGTTCCATATGGGGTTTTTATCTCAATTTTTGACCCAAAGCATTTAGATACAATATGGGTATTTTTATTCTCATATTAATGTATACATTATTATTTTGATAATGTGGCATCATACAGAGGCTTCTCTTAAGGGAAAGACTCTGATCTAGTGGACTTTATTAAGCATTTGGTGGCATCGAGGTAGGATAGACGTACTTTCTTCATATATTGACACTTATTATGGTAATAGTGCAGTATTAGTCTAGTGATGGTTAGGGTTTTACCAATTGGTGGTTATTTTAGCATTTATAGGTTAAAGTTAGCCGTTTTAGGGCCTTTATGTTGGAATTTGACCTTGTTACCCCTTTTAATGACCATAATAACCTCTTAGTGATAATTTGGGGTTATTTTATACCTTAGGGTAAATTTTTAAAGCCTTGGTATGAGTTTGGGATGGTGTTATCCTTAGTATGGGTTTTTTGGACTAGTAGTGGGCCCCATCATCCCTTCTTATAGGTCAAATTATTAAATAATCCCCCTATAGTATTAGGAGACCATTTTGTGATATTTTGGGAAATTCATAAATCTTATGGTGACTTAGGCCTTCTATCGATTTTTGATTAGTCAAAATACTCAAAGAAAATACGGATGACCAAAGTGCACCTACAGGCAGATGTGTATTACACGGATGATCTCGGAGTTATTGAAGGTGAAAATGGGACTAATGGTGGTTTGGAGGTGGTTTAAGTTGTGGAATAGACAATAGCATATAGCTCGGGTCACTCAATATAGACTTAGACTAAACATCTGTGTCCCCAAGTTCCAAAAAACTGGGGTTTCAATATCTATTGGTGCACTCAAATTTAATGCACTCTGCACCAATGATGCAACAATCTTTGCTCTAGCAATAGGAATCACCTTTGCCTAAACAAGGAAAAAATCTATAGTTGTGTTCAACCACTATGACCTTTTCCACCTCAGGCAAGATGGGAACTCCATCATCTAAATATATCTTCGTGACCAAGCACGAGAAGGGGATGATAGTGTCAGTACTCACAGTTCTATCCAAAATCTCATGGGAAATAGTTTTTGTAATGTCAATCTCAGACCCCTGCATAACATTGGCTATTAAGGTATCCCTATTGGGTTTTATTAGTACCAATAGATGGTCCCAATTTATGGTGAACAAGAGTCTACCAAGACTTCACTGCAAAATAAAAGCTACCCTTAGTAATTTGTGATAAGGTTCCAACAACCCAAGGAGCATTATCCTTTTGTGTTTAAATAATGTTGGCAATCCATCTCAAATGTACCAACTTAACTTGATTGGTAATTGGTTCCACTCTCACACTTTTTTTTATCTCATCAATATGGTGATCAATCTCAAAAGTGTCAACCGGTGGCACAAATTCAGTACCATGTAAGAAGAGCGAGGTAGTCTAAGACCAATGCACTCATATTTACTCCCCAAATCTTTAATCTTTAGAGAGGGTCACTAACTTTCCATCAAAGGCCATGTGGATTCAACCTCTTCAATGTCATCTAATATGAAAAATAGAATTCTCAAACAAGAGTACAGTTGTAAGTTAAGGGTTATAATTCCATCTACTCAAACTTATACTTCTAAAGCAAATTTGCAAAAATGGGAATCTCAGATATGACCATTGTCAACAATTAGGGATTCACATAAAACCCATCTTAGGAAAGCCAATATCTTAGACAATGGCACTATTCCACTTTTACAACTCTCTCATTCCGTAATAACACCATATATTCATAAGAGGGATCGATAAAACCTCAATATAAAGGTCGAGTTTGATGGTAGTGGATGTTTAATAGGTGGTGGACCATCAACAATGTCTTCTTCATCATCCTTAGATGACTCTTTTGAGTTGGATTTCAAACCTTTTTCTTTGTATTTACTACTCTATGTAACTTCTTCTCTACTTTTGAAGACACTCTTATCTCCTTTTTCTTTATATTTTTCAAACCTAGACTCTTTTTTCTCTTTAAATTGGGAGGAGTAGGTAAATATAGTGGTGAGGTCCAGAAATTCTTCATTCTATGACTTGAACGACCACCTTGGGGAAAGCTAGTGTAGGGATGGACTAGCCTTGAGATAAAGTATTCCTCAACTGAGCCACTTGTTTCCTTCAAATCCTAGTTAGGTTCATCTCTTAATTGGTGTGTGGACTGAGATTGTTCAAAAGGATTCGGCTTTGTCCCCTTGTTTCCTTCCTTGGTGGTTATATTCTTTGGTTCCATATATCCCATTAGGAAGGAAACATTCATCAAAACAACTCAAGAAAATAAAAGAAAACTATAAAAATTAATGTATGTACACACAATTTCTAGACCCTAGGAGTTCCATAAATGAGTCATTGCCTCAGACTACTAGTCGAATTCTGACTCATAGATTTAAGTGGAAAAAATCCAAATCAAATTATTTTTCTAACGTGTATACTCTATGAGTCATTGGGGTCATACTAATACTCATTTGGTGAGTCATCGTGTGAACTTCTACAAAGTTCAAGGAAGGTTCACTCAGTATGGCCACATAATATGACTCATAGAGTGACTCATAGAAAGTGAAGTGAATAATACTTATAGATCTTGAAATTTCTAACCAAAGTGCAAATCATTATGAATCACACAATGACTCATAGCCTTAGGGAATGAGACATTGCAGGAGTCGTACAGACTAAAAATTGGTTGTCCCTAATTACTTTGATCAAAAAAAATTTCCCAAATCTTTCATTGTACATCGCAATAATTAATTGATCATTGGAGTGACATTGAGGACACTCCCTATGTGTATGTATGGACCAAAACATTGGTTTACTTATACTTTACCCTAAATACTAAATAAACACCCAGTTGAGTAGTTAATTCCCACCCTCAAAACTATTTAAATGAACAAACACATTATAAGGAGATAAAGTTTATACCCAATTCATTGTTTTCAAGTAATTTAAACCTAGGGTTTGATGTACACAAGCAATTTACTACACAAAATCAAAGAAGAACACTATAAAAGTATACTTCCTTTTGTTCAAATAGTGATGTGAAATAAAAACTCAAGGTTTGATCTTCAATAGAAAACCCTAAAAATGGTGCATGCAAAAACCTTCCTTTTTGAATCATTTTTTCGATCACTATGGCTAGTACTTTAGGTAGGCTTTGCCCACTGGAGGAACCCTTGAAGCAGATTAATGTAGGCAACTGTAAAAACAACACAACTCCTCCAACATATGTTGACTTGCTGGAAATCAAAACGTACGTGCATGAGAATGATAAGGTTCTTCCCAAACCTATTGTGATGCTGCACGGGGAACAAAGTATTACGTGGAAAGCTTTAGAAGTAAAAATCTTGATAATGCAAGATAACTTGCAATATGCAATCATTGCTAAGTTTTCATATGGAAAACCTAAAATTACTTAATTAAGAAGGGCAATACCTACACAATGTTGGTTGAAGGGTGAATGAATAATAGGTGTTCTTAATACAAGATATATACTGATTAGATTAAATTAATTGGAGTATTATGTTAAACTGTTATCAATTACTGCATATTATATTAAGGCCAAGGACATGTTGTGGCAAATGAGAAATCTCAAGTGGGATCCATGGTTTGAACCAGACCTGGAAACTACAGTGGGTGTTGCATGGATTTCATTATCGGACTTACCACCCAATTTTTTTGATAAGGAGGCTATATTTTCTACAACATCTGCAGTAGGTAAACCTTTAATAGTTGTATGTCCATGAAGAATCACACAAGGACAAGCTGTACAAGGGTGAACATTGAGGTAGACTTAATAGCTAAACTACCACACATGGTTAAAATAAATAAGGAGGATGACATCACTAGAAGTATAAAGTCTAAGCGGATCTATAGTTAGTATGATCATAAGCTATAGTATTGTAAGTAGTGATTCTTACAAAGACATGATGAAGAAACATGTTGGAACATTCATCCAAAGCTATTTGAACAGGCCAATAAATAAAAAAAATAAGAAGGACAATTGAAAATAAAAAGGTAAAAAGGAAGAGGAGGTGAAAAATAATGTAGTAAGGGAGAACAATAAGCATCAATAGATGAAAAAAAGAAGCAAGTACTAAAGGGACAAGTATGTCCATATAGTTGGAGAAGTGTCAGAGGAAAATGAGGGGATTCAGACACCAAATGCCTTTTATGTCTTGGAGAAGGAAAAGACAGAAGAACAATAAATATCTACAACCAAGAACACAGAGAAGAGGACCAAAGAATGGGTAAATAAAAGTTTTAGGAAATCAGATAACAAAACACCAGAAGATGAGAAAGACACATAGGAGAATAAATCAAAATGGGCATCAAGTGGACAAAGTTACTAAAGAAGAGAGTCAACTGTCAAATGAAGTAGCAACATCCAATACTAAACATCTGAAGGAACATGAGCAACATCCTAATAAGAATGATGGAGAATCCAATGATGTTTCAAGAGAATTAGTGGTGATTGATGGAGATAATAAGGGAAGCAGAAAGAAGTACAATAAGGTATTGTACCTCTAGCAATTGAAGCAGGGAAGATGTTAGATATTGTTATTACTAAAAAGGAAGATTTAGATGCAGAAGATTTGGTGGACAACATTGAAGGGGTAGTAATAGAAGAAAATTTATCACCAAAGCAGATTAAATCCTTGAAGGAAAAACATGGAAATCAAAATAAAAAGAGTAGGAATACAGTGCCAAATACAGGTGGTAGTTCACTGCAGAAAAGGATCCAAATTTCCAAATCTAATTCCAAATGAATGCACTAATCTAGAATATTAGGTTTGTCATTACACAAAAGGCTTTTACAAGTTTGATAACTATGCACAAGAGATACCAGTTTGGTTTTATAGCCCTTATGGAATAATTTAAGGAAGGACAAAATATTGAGGAATATAAAAAATACTAGGGATGCAGTATGCAGTTGTAAATTCATCAGGCAAGATATGGTTTTTTATGGAGTCAAACATAGAGTATAATGTCATATCTGATAAAGAACAATAGTTGACTTTTAGGCTGGAGAATCAGAATGCTGGAGTAGTAGTAGTGGTTACCTTATTTTATGCCAAATGCTCTCAAACTGAGAAGTTAAAGTTGTGGGAATCCTTGGGGGAAACGACTACCATAATAAAACAACCTTGGATGGTAGATGGGGACTTTAATGTTATTAGGAATACAGAGGAGAAGCTTGGTGGATTTCCAGTTAATGTATAAGAGACAGAAGACTTTAATCACTTCTCAACTTCTGCAACTTAGAGGAGGCTCCATTTTTAGGGTAGCAAATTTACATGGTGTAATGGAAGAATAGATGAGGACTGCATTTTCAAAAATCTAGAGAGAGTGGTGTCAAACGACAAGTTGCAAGAACTTTTTCCATTATTTGAAGTAGAAAATTTGGTAAGGAGTGGATCTGACCATGCTCCAATGTTTGTGCATTATAATACAAAATAGGATCATTTAAATCAAATCATTCAGATTTCTTAATTTTTGGCTGAAGGAAGAATCTTTTATTAAAGTAATCAAACAAAGTTGGAAGGATGAAATAGAGGGGAATCATTTTAATATTTTTCATCAAAAGTTGAAGAAGACTAAAACTACCTTGACTCAGTGGAGTAACCAAACTTTTGGAAAAATATTCCAAGATATAACTACCCTAGAAGAGGTCATTGAAGTTAGAGAAAAACAGACTGAAGAAGAGCCTAGAGGGGTGAATCGATCAAATTTGTTTAAAGCATAGGCAGAGTTGGCATTCCAACTTAAAAAGGAGGAAGAATTTTACAAACAGGAGGCTGGATTTGAATGGTTTAAGAATATAGAAAGAACTACAAGATTCTTTCATACAGTGGTCAAAGGAAGAAGGTCAAGACTAAAGATTCAGAGAATACAGAATGATCAAGTTTGTTGGCTAGAAAATAAAGATAAAATTGCTGAAGCTATAACATGTTTTATCAAAAGAAATTTGAGATGCAAGAGGAGGTGGAGGGCTTCTCAATGTTATAGGTGCTTCCACGGATATAACAAAACATAAGAATAGAGAATTAAGGAGGGTTCCATCATTTGAAGAAGTAAAAATAGCAGTCATGGGTTTGAACAGACGTAGTGCTGGAGGACCAACTGGTATGAAAGGTGCATTCTATCATGATTCTTGGTATGCAATTGTAAAAGATGTACATCAGATGGTAACAACATTCTTCTATGGGTATGAGCTTCCTAGATTCATCATACATACTAACTTGGTTTTATTACCCAAAAAAGTTAGTAGTGAACACTTTTTCAGACTTGAGACCTATTTCACTTAGTAACTTTATGAATAAAATATTCTCCAGAATTATTCATGAAAGGATTAAGTACCTTCTTCCTTATATTATCTTAGAAGAGCAGGTTGAATTTGTTCATGGGAGAAGTATACCTGAGAATATTTTAGTGGTTCAGGAAATTATATCAAAAATAAGAAAAAGAGAAAATCCCCCAAACATGGTGATAAAACTGGACATGATAAAAACGTATGATAGAGTAGAGTGGTTGTGTCTCACTAAGGTTTTAAGAAGAATTGAATTCTGTGAAGAAGTCATTGACACAGTTTTCAGACTATTGACTAATAATTGGTACTCCATATTAATGAATGGATAACCTAAGTTTTTTTTTAAATTCTGCAGGGGTCTGAAATAAGGAGATCCATCTCACCTACTTTGATCATCATTGTAGATAAAGTACTATTAATAAATTTGAAAGAACTGATGCTATAGAAAGGGTTCAAACTTTTTGATATACCTAGAGGTAGTCCAAGAATAAATCATCTTGTATTTGTAGATGATATGTTCAATTAGTGTAAGGCTGAACTGGGCACTATGCAATGGTTGACAACAACTTTGGAGAAGTATGGAGTGGTATCTGGGTAGATAATAATAAGGAGAAAAGTTCTTTGTATTTACATAGGAGTGTATGCAATAGTGCAGTTATGATGGCTGAAGCTGCTACTGGAATCTTGAGAAAAATCTTCCTATTCAAATATCTGGGATGTCTTGTGTTTTACTTGAGAAAGAATAAGGTCTATTACCAATATCTAATGAATAGGATCAGTAACAAATTACAAGCATGGAAAGGTAAACTTTTATCTTTTTGATGGAGAGCTTTATTAATTAAATACGTGGTTCAAACTATTCCCATTCACTGTTTATCAGTTATGAAACCTCCATAGAATGTCTTAAACACTACTCAGAAAAGTCTTGCTAAGTTTTTCTGGAGTAGTACTATAGAAGGTAAGGAAAGACATTGGGTAGCTTGGCCCAAATTATTCTTACAAGAAGAGGAGGGAGGTTTGGGCTTTAGATTGTTGAAAGATGTGTCCACTGCTTTGTTTTTTAATTTATGGTGGAATTTTAGAACTAAGAAGTCAATTAGGAGTGAATATATGAGGAGCAAGTACTGACGAAAACTTCATCCTAAGGAAGTTATGTGGAAACTAGGAGGAGGTTCTTAAGTGTGGAAAAAGATGCTGCAAGTAAGAGATCTTACTGATCACCTTATAACTTCAAACCTTAGAGGAGTAAATTCACATATTTGGTTTGATGATTGGAGTGTCATAGGAGAGTTATACTCTATTATGTAGGATAGTAAGTAATGGGATGATAGATACCAGAGGGTTAAAGATTTTTATGTCTAATAGGAAATGGAATTCAAACTTGCTAGTAGAGTTGTTAACAGTGGATATTGTGGAACATATACTGCATAAGGTAACACCACCTTAGAAACCACAACAAAGGGACATAGAACTATAGAGTGTGGAAACAAGAGGGAACTTTACTGTTAAATCATCTTAGCATTATGTCAGAAATAGAGAGAAACCTAATGATTTCTATAAACACTTGTGGATAAAAGGGTTGTATTTCAAGATGATGTTTTTTATATAGAGGATATGAAGAGGGAAGATAAAATTTGATGCTAATATTAGAAGGTGGGAAGTAGAAGGACCATCCAAGTGTTGGTTCTGCTAAAATCCCGTACAAGAGACTATGTCTCATTTGCTGCTGAAATCTTAAACTGCTAATAGGACTTGGTCCTATTTCTTTTATTTTTCAGGAATAAATATCCAAGAAAGGAGCCTCAGAAATACGATATATGCATGGTGGAAAATTCAAGTCAAAGTAAGAATGAAAGTTTATTTCAGAGCGATGCCAAGAATAATAATGTGAAAATTATGGAGGAGAAGAAATACTCTTAAACATGAGGGTAAAGGAATTTTTGTGCAGAGAATGATCTTCAATGTAACTAGGAACATGAGGATGCTACTCAAAGTAAGAAAGCCTACTATAGAATTCTCTTTGGAATGGCCAGGAATCATACAATATCTCAACTAGTTGAAGCCTAAGATTAACATTATACCAGTCTTATGGAACATTCCACAGGATGGTTGGGTTAAGTATAACACATATGGGGCCTCAAAAGGAAATTCGGGGACTAGTTCTTGGAATTTTTGTCAAAAAGACTCATAGGGAGGTTTGATACATATAATGAGAGCAACAATAGAAGATACAAATAGCATGGAAGCAGAGGCCAGGGCTACTTTACATCCAGCAATTCATTTCAAGAGATCAAGGCAGGATAAAGTTATTATTCAGACTGACTCACTATTGATGCAAAATCTTTTAAGAAGGGAGTGGGGGATTCCATGGAGGATAGCAGGCATAATCACCCAAATATGGCAGATATTCTAAAATAAGCAAGTGCAGATTCAACATATTTATAAAGAAGGCAATCGATTAGCTGACTGCTTAGCCAACATAGAATTGGAATAGAAAGAATTCACATATGCATCCTTAAATTAGTTACCAAGTGCAGGAAGAAAGATCTTAAATAGTGATAAACAACAAATATGCTATTTAAGACTAGCATCGTCCAAGAGCTAGAACAGCTATAAAGGCTAAAGAAAGTTTATCAAATTCCAAATTAACAACCTAATAAGCTATACAAAATGGTGAAAATGTTACTTAGCCTAGATACACCGGCCAACAAAAATGGACTCTCAGTAGATCGGGAGGTCACAAGGTCAGATATTCAATGCATGCGATTGAGGATTTTGGCAATGTCCAACTACAAACGGGTTCGACCATCCTATAATATCCATCCCTTCCATAGTTGTGGACAAGAAACAAGTCTACGATTTTTAGCATGGTCAGTTAGACAGCTGAAGCACGGTAGGAAAGGTATCTTACATGGACTAAACATCAAATATCAGTGAACCAGACCAAAGTTTTTAGAACCAAAAGTCAAAGTAGGGACCCTTAAATGAGAGAACTTAGCTGGAGATCAAGATAGATCATTAAAAATCCAAGGACATGGAGAAACTATTAACTCAAGTCATCAGAAGGGGAAGAGGATCTTACTCTTGCAAGATGGAAAATGATCCACTCAAATCAAACCAAGGCAAAAATTTTTATCACCCACAGTAGAAGAATCACAAATTAACAATTTCCAAAGGCAACCATGGAGGAGTAGGTGGAGAGATAATGAAGAATGATTTGAAGAATGCTTAATTTAGAAACCCTACTCCATATATGTTTTTTTCTTTTTGGACCAAATCTTTTAATGGGTTGGTTCTTTTATTTATTTTAGGTTGGTTGTTTTGGATGGGTTGGTCCATCATTTGTGATATATGATTTAATTTATTAATAAAATCTCAAATTAAACCAAAAAAACATTTGATCTTCAATAACTTGATTTTTTTTTCGATCATTCCTTTGCTTAAGATGAGAAACTATAGTTACAATTGTGTAGGGGAATTTGTGAGCAATTATTGGGGTTATTAAGAAACAAGGAATGGTTATCGAAGTTGGAGGTATTTACATGCGTTTAAAAAGAAAATGCTTAAATTGGATCAATCCAAACATATATATGCAGTTGTAGTCGGTTTAGGTCGGGGCATAAAATTTTAAAATTTTTGACTGAACTATATCTAGTGTCAATTATCGTATTGATGACTCATTTCCACTGTCTACGAGTCATAGTATCCCCTTCATATGTTGGAGTTAGAACACTTACCTGATGGAGGTCACTCGTCCCTACCATATGACTATGACTTATTTTGAGAGTTATTGGGACTCTTGGATTCCATTTAATTTCTCTTGGGGCTTCTACTCATATGATAAATTATTCTATCACCCTACGATTCATAGGTTGACATTTTGTCCTGGACACCAAAAATTTTCTAGTGTCTTTTCAGCTATTTAATAGCTTGCACGATTTAGCATAGGTTATCCTATAAGAATCAAAAATAAAAACAAGTACAAATGTGAAATATGGTATTTTATTGACAAATTGACACCAAAGCCTCTGTATCTTGCCTATCCCTAAATTGTACGTAAATTTTGAGGAATAATCAAATACCCATGCATAAATCTAATACCTAGTAATTCATAACTCTAAGGTCCATCAACACTTGACTAAATTCTAAGTATTTCTTACTTGAAAATTGTGAAGTTGAAGACCGTCAAACAAGCCCTAAAAATTCTTGTATATTAGGTTTGTATTTAGCAAGTTACTTTTAATTTGAACTTACACTATCACCATTCACATTATTCTTTGTGGATTTGACCCTGACACCTTATTGGGTAAAATATACTGACAATATTTGCAATACCTAGTCAAGAGTGTAATATGAGCTGCTAAATGTAGTTTTGATGAGGAGCATCTTAATTGAAAGGGACCAGGTCCCTAGATATGCAAGGTATAGTATAGCTGGCACTGTACACGCGTTGTCTATATAGTTTTTTCCTCTTGTGAAACAAACTTGCAAGTGCTATTTTGTTCTAATTAAGATAGCCGAGACAATGAGATTTCAGCCATAATCATCATGCAACTATAAAAGGAAAGATACACCACTCCATCTAATAGTTTTTTTCCAAATACAAAGAGTGAATAGAGAAAACAAAAATCCTATTTCAATACTGCTCAAGTTCTTATCTGATTATGTAAGCTTAATTAGAAATTGTTCTTGAGGGAGCTTTAATTTGTAAACAAACTATTCATTCTCTAAGAGTAGCTTTTTCCTTTTGATAGAGGTACTTAGGTAGAGTTTTATAATCTTTTTATTGATTATAGTTAATCATTAGAGAGGGTCATTGGTTAAGTTACAAAGATGAGATTGTAGCTAAGGTATTACAAGTGAAAGAAGCCTAGTGTTAGGATGAAATCTAGACTATAATTAGGAGGTTAATTATACGGGATTTCTTTGGTGCTTGTGAGGGAAAGCCATAATTTTTACCTTCTTGGGTTTCCATGTATAATCTTTTATTCTTACTTTCCTGCACTGCCTTTGTTTTCCAGCACCTTATAGTTGCTTTACGATTCTATCACTTGTGATTGATCCTAAGGGACCTGGTCCCTCACTATATGGTATGACCCTCAAGGTTTTAACAATTGGTATTAGAGCTAGTTCATTCTAAAAGTTTCACACCTAGAGTGTTCTGATCAAAATGGTCTCTTTAACTAAATTAGGTGTAGAAAGAAACGAAGCAAAAAAGGATAAATTCCTGAGTTTGAATGTTCTTGAGTCTGACCTAGGTGAAGAAAACATTGATGTTGCACTCATAGAAACTAGAATCCTTAGAGCTATAGAAAGCATGGTCAGCTTGATATAAGGAATGATAAAAGTCATGAAAATCAAGAAGAAAGGATATTGTCAGCTATGTAGTGAAAAAAGTATTAGCCACATAGAAAGACTCCTGAAATAAATTTGAGAATGGAAAAGAGCATTGAAATGGTTTCTTGCTGAAAAAGAAAGATAAGAGAAAAATCTCAGATTCCTTATGCTCTCTAATGGCAACTACTTAGGATAAAGAAGAAATTGGAGAAGAAAAAAGGGATTCCACCCAAAACTGGTTTGTGGACAGTAGTTGTTCAAGACACATGACTAGAAGGCTTGATTGGTTCCACTTCCTCAAAAAATATCAAGGAGGAGGTGTGTCTTTTGGAAACTGAAAAGGGTGTTGTAAATATTAGAAAATCACCTCATCATACAATAAAATATGTGTACTATGTGATGGCCTTAAATACAGTCTTCTAAGTGTATCTCAAATCTGTGACAAGGGAATTAAGGTAAAATTCTCATCTGATGGATGTACAGTTTCAAGCCTAAAATCTAGAAAAAGTATTCTCAATGCCAATAGGATAAAAAACATGCATGTATCTGATTCGGAGTCTGTGGCTTATGGGGAATTAACTTGTTTAAAATCTCAAAGTGAAGATATTGATTAATGGCACAACAAACGAAGACATGTAAGTTCGTCTTTTTTAAACAAGTTAATTTCAAGGGAACTGGTCTATGTTTTGCCAAAGCTAAACTTTCTAGACAATAAAGTTTGTGATTTTTGCATTCAAGGAAAATATACCATATCTTCCTTCAAACTAAAGAAGAAAGTAAGTACATCTAGACCTCCTAAAATACTTCACATGGATTTATTTAGACCTATTAATATCCAAAGTAGAGGAGAGAATAAATATGTGATGGTAATTGTAGATAACTACTCCAGGTTCACATGGACAATGTTTATAAGAACCAAGGATGAAACATATAGGGTTCTTGTATATCTTTCCAGGAAAATCCAAGTGAAGTTAAATTTCAAAATTGCTGAATTTAGGTATGATGATGGAAATGAGTTCGAAAATTCTCGAGTTGATGAATTATGTTTTGATCATGGAATAAGTGATAAATTCTTTGCTCCTAGAACTCTATAAAAAATAGAGTTGTTGAAAGGAAAAATTAAACACTCATAGAGATTAGTAGGACTATGCTAATTAATAATGGTCTTCATAAAAAGTTTTGGGTTAAAGTTGTAAATACTGCCTGTTATGTGACTAACAGAAGTTTGAATAGATCACTTCTGAATAAGACTCCATATGATCTGCTATTCAATAAAAATCCTAATCTAGACTACTTTAGACCATTTGGATATAAATGCTTTGTGCTAAATAATGAAAAGAGAGAATTGGGAATAATTGATTCCTAGAGTGATGAAGCAGTATTTGTAGGATACTCATAAACAAGTAAGGCTTATAGAGTCTTTAATAACAGAACTCTATGTGTTGAAGAAAGTGTTTATGTTATCTTTAATGAGTTTACAAATCAATTGAATCCTGGTGATGGTGAAGATTCAAAGGTTAAAGAGCTCATTCCAGTTCAAAGGGATGACACGACTAAAGAAGATAACCAAGGAATAAATGATGAAGACGATGAAAGTGATGGTTATTGAAAAACTTGGGCATAGATTCCAGGTCCAGTGGAGGAACAACTAAAGAAAACCAGTCAGAATTCACAGGGGATTAGTACTAGTGGTATCAATATCAGATGGTAGAATTAGAGATGAAAGTCCTCTCATGTTGTTGAGAGTCTGACTATACCCTTGAAAACAAGAGTCCAAACAAGAGCTCAAGCCAGGAATGCTATGGAATTTTTAGCATTTTTATCCCAAAATTTTAGCCCAAGAATGTAAAAATGACCCTGAAAGATATTGATTGGATTACTACAATGAAAGAAGAACTGCACCAATTTTAAAGAAGTAAAGTTTGGCATCTGTTCCCCAGGCTTATTGACAGAACAATTATTGGGACAAAATGGGTGCATCGAAATAAGAATAATGAAAATAGAACTATAAAAAAAAATAAGGCAAGGCTGGATGTTCAGGTTATAATCAGGAAGAAGGTATTGATTATGATGACACCTTTTCCCTTATAGCAAGAATAGAGGAAATCAGAATTCTTGTTGCATTTACTACATATATGGGATTCAAATTATTTCAAATTCATGTCATAAGTGCCTTCCTAAATAGAAATATAAAAGAAGAATTCTATGTCAAATATACTCTAGGTTTTGAGGATGTAAATTTTCCTTATCAAGTACTTAAACTGGATAAAGCTCTTTATGGGTTGAAGCAAGCACCAAGGGATTAGTATGAGAGACTCTAAAAATTTCTCTTAGAAAGTGGCTTCAAAAGAGGGAAAATAGATAATACTCTATTCTTAAAAACTAGACATAGCAGTCTATTGATGGGTTGGATATATATTGATGACATAATCTTTGGAGCTACTTCTGAATCCCTACGTGATAAATTCGCTAAACTAATGGGGAGTGAATTTTTAATGAGCATGATGGGTGAATTAAGCTTCTTCCTAGGTTGACATATTAACAAAACTTCTTAAGGGAAAATTATTTTTTAGGAGAAGTATATCAAGGAGATATTGAAGAAGTATAACATGTTAGATGCCAAGATAATTGATTCCCTAATTGGAACCAGTTAAAAAATGGACAATAATGAGTTAGGTCCATTAGTGAATGATATAATGTATAGAGGGATTATTGGATCCTTGCTATATCTTACTGCAAGTAGGCTTGATATTGTTATCAGCGTAGGAATATGCGCTAGGTTTCAAGCATTCCCAAAGGAGTCCCATCTGAAAGCTGCAAAAAGAATTCATAGGTATTTGAATGGGTCAGGGACCTGGCCCTGTACTATTTATCAGGAGACAGTTTTGACATGGTAGGATATGCTGATGCTGAATATGCTTGATATGTAGTAGATAGAAAAAGTACTTTAAGAATGGAATATTTTGTTGGATCATCTTTAATCTCCTGGTGTTCGAAGAAGCAAAATTCAGTTGCTCTATTTACTGTTGAGGTTGAATATGTTGCTACGGCTTCTTATTATGAACAACTGCCATGGATCAAGAAACAATTAAAAGACTTTGGGATTGTGTCAGATACTATCACTATAATGTGTGACATCACAAGTTCTCTAAGCATAGCCAATAATCCATTGAAAAATAAAAATACTAAGAACATTAATTTGAGGCATCACTTACTAAGTGACAATGTTGAGAAAGAGAAATATGTATGATGTTGTAATACCCCAAAAGTTCAGACATTTTTAGGATCATTCTTCGAACTCATCATTAATAAATTTTAGTGATTTGGTAGTCCTATGATCAACTTTGATGCATATTAAGGCCTCATAAGTGTCCTAGCTAATAGACGAATCAAAACATTTCCTTACCGATTGAATTCTTGAGAAGGATATTGGTATAGTCAACTTCAAACAAGCATATATATCGTTATGCTATGAATATCTGAGCTCATAACTCACCAACTGATAGATAATTGAATTATATTTCCAATGATATCAATTTCGAATAAATCCGATATCGGAGCAAGGATTTATGCCCATTTTACTCCGGCATGCCAGGCTGGAAAACTGAGTGACAACATTCGTGATAAGTTGTCACGCCCGTGATGGCCTATCACAAATGTCGTTAGACCTTGGTAGATTTTCACCCCCAGTGACGATATTTTGTGATAAGTCGTCACGCCCATGATGGCGTATCACCAATGTCTTCAACCTTAACCATAAAATCAAGATTTTATCCTTTTGTGGTGACAATTCGTGACGGCTTATCACCATCTTGACGACTTGTCATGAATGTCGTCAGCTATTTTTCCCAACAATTGAGGGACATTTTAGTAAGGCTATTTTGGTCTTTTTCCTTCACTTCCCACGACTTATAACCCTCAAGGAGCGTATTATATTCCATTCTCTTTAGTTAAATATCTCAAAAAGCTCTCTCATGCACTCTCAACCAAAAGATTAGGGTTTCCTCTCATGATCATCTCCTCAAGATAAAGCCTAAGGAATTCTTCAACAACCTTTAGAAATATTGGATCTCTTTCAAGATTCAATCACTAAGGTATACGTAGCGTTCATCCATGGGTCCCTTTAATCCATGGAGCTCAAGAATTATGTTTTAAATTTTAAATTGTGATTTCCTTGTCGTGTTATGACTATATTCATGTTGATGATTGTTTTTTGGATTCAAGATTGTATCTTGATGTGTTTTCATGAAGCATGTGAATAGGTTAGTTGAAACCCATAAATTTTGGATAGATTAAGATGGTCGAATTGATAAATATACCTAGACCTTAAAAAAGTGCATGCAAGGTGTTTGATAAAATGCCTAAGGAACTAGAAATCATGCAATATAGCTAAATTATGACTAAGTGAAGGATTCATGATATGCCCCTATGTTCCAATGACTTTCATGTTGATAGTGTGCCTTGTAAATATTGTTGGATTGTTCATGAACTAGACTTACAAAATTATTCTATGCTTACTTGCACATCCTACTTATGTACAAGATTTATGGAAATCATGTGCTTCATGAAATTCCCCAAGTTATGATATTATGAATTGGGAACTCCAATCTTGTGATCAAGTCAGTCATGTGTGTGTCAGTTTCCTTCTATCGAGTCTTGGGGGTATTTGTACCCAAAAAATATAGTTGTGTTCCTAGATCCATGTCATGTTTCCTGATATTCGAAATCAAGACATGATTCAATAAAAATTAGCCAGTCATGTGACTCAGGAAAAACTCATAATATCAGTCAGTTATCAGATATTAGTAGTATTCTGTTAGTCAACGGAAATTCAGTAAGTTCAGTTCATGTACAGTCAGTTAAATCATGTTCAGTCTCTTCAGATGGGAGTAGGAGTTAGCACCGAGTGAACCCAAGGATGGGAACTCACCTGTTATATGAGGGTGTGATTCTTAGCAGTCATCCTTACGTTTAAGAACTATGTAGAAAACATAGGTTGAGACATCACAGCCTATTATATGAGGGTAGATGAGGTGTTTTAATTTGTTATATGAGGGTTACCACCATTCTCACTAGAGTTACCTATTATATGAGGGTTGCTCACACGTTGTCCTTACCAGTGGCACGGTATTGACACCCTTCCAATCACGGCAGAGATTGGACCCTAGCTTAGCCATAATGACACATATGGGGCATGTCAGTTAAACAACTACCTCCCAAAGTTTCAGCATCAGTCTCAGTAAAACAACTCAGATAGTTCTTCAGATTTTAGCATATCAGGATTGTCAGATATAGTCAATTTAATTATAGTACGGAACTCAGATAGTTCCATTAGAATTAGGACTGTCAGATACAGTCACCCATGTTACTAAAACTACAGTATCATTCATGATTAGTTATCAGTAAACCATATATTAGCATACTTGTTTAGCTATCACAAATTTACGATCTCAGTTACTATGCATGCATATTTACACTCTTACATTCATATCAGCCAATCATTTAGTATTGATCATGCATGTAAACCCTTTTTTATTTAGCCTACATCACTCGTATACTCTGTACATCCCCACGTACTGACGTATTTGCGCTATGGTGCTTTCTTTTTATGTTACACCATAGGTCTAAAGACATGTGCTCCAAATCCGAAGTAGCAGTAGTATTCTAGTACATAGAGTTGCAGTGAGTCCTCTTCATTCGAGGACAATATGATTTGATTCATTTATTATCTCAGTTAGCTTTCAGTTTTACAAAGTTAGTTTGAGACATGTTCCTTCATCTCCTTATTCAGACAGTACTTAAAGGCTTTCAAATTTAGTTCAGATTTATATTTAGTTTTGATTCAGATTCAGCTGTTTTGGGTATTCGTTACCCCACATGTATGTTATGTTTTGATAGATTCTTTATTCAGTTGAACCTTATGGCCTATTGTTTATGTTTTCCGCATTTTCATGTATATTATGCAGTGTACAGGTATAGATATCAGTCATGGGTTAGTTTGTGGTCCTTCGGGGTCATAGGCACTGTGTAGCATTCCAGTTAAGAAATTTTGGGCATTACAAACTTGGTATCAAAGCCTAAGGTTCAATCTAGTCCTAGGAAGTTTGAAAGCCGCATCTAGTAGAGTCTTATACATGGGTGTGTTGCGTTCCACATTTCTGTGCAGGAGGCTATGAGATATTTTAGGAACAGTTTGCCTTCATTCAGTATTCATGTCGTTCTAGTGAAAATAATCTCAAGTTAAACTCTCGGTCTAATCCATTTTTCTTTTATTTCAGAATATGCCTCCAAAGAGAAGAAACCAGCCATCTCCTCCGCCCGAAGATCCTTTGGGCGAACATGTTTCTTATGCGGAGTTTAGAGATGCATTCACCATACTTTCTCATTCTGTGGCTGCCCAAATGAACTACCACCAGTTATTCTGGCCAATCCAATGGCTAACTCAGCCACAACTAGGATTCGTTATTTCACCCTGATGAACCCTCCATCTTTCTTCGGGTCTAAGTATGATGAAGACCCTCAGGAATTCATTGACCAAGTCCAAAAGGTCATTGACATCATGGGTGTTACTTCTGTTGAGAGTGATGAGTTAGCCGTATACCAGTTGCATGATGTGGCTCATACTTGGTACAAATAGTGAAAGTCTGAGAGTGTAGAGAATGCAGATCCTATTAAGTGGGAGGAATTTTTCATGGCCTTCTTAGATAGATTCTTTCCCTAAGATCTGAGGGAGGCCAAAGTTCTTGAGTTCATCAACCTCAGATAGGGAAATATGACGGTTAAAGAGTATTCTCTCAGATTTACTTAGTTAGCCAGATAAGCCCCTCATATGGTTGCAGACACCAGGGCTAAGATGAGCAAGTTCATGTCAGGGGTGAATGATAGCATGGTAAATAAGTGTAGATCTGCGATGCTGAACAATGATATGACTTTAGCAGGACTAATGACCCATGCTCAGCAAATAGAGGATCATAAGGTTAGAACTAGGGAGAGGCAAAACAAGAGAGCAAGATCAGGCAATTTCAGTTTTGCTCAGCCGTAATCAGAGGAAGGAAACCGTTAATAGTTTTTGTCCTAAGTCAGTAGTTCCATCCCCTTACTCCGCCAGTGCCCCAGTGCCTAAATTCAGAGACGACAACAGAGATAGAGTACCAGGCTCTAAATCTCAGGGCAGTGTTAGCAGTTCCCATACTTATCCTCAGTGTCAGACTTATGGTAAGCACCATCAGGGCGTGTGTAGAGAGGGTAGTGGCATTTGTTTTGGTTATGGCAAGCCAGTCCACAGAGTTAGAGACTATCCTCATCCAGGTCCTCAGGGTTAGCAAAATCATTCCATAGCTCAGTCCGGTCGCCCATACCAGCAGGGTGTCGTTTCCAGTGCTATTAGTGGGCAACGCCCAAATAGACTTTATGCTCTTCAGACCCTACAGGATTAGGAAAATTCTCCTAATGTCGTTATTGGTACGTTACAGATTTTCCATGTTCATGTTTATGCTTTTCTAGACCCAGGTGCATCCTTGTCTTTTGTTACTCCATACATAGAAGGCAATATCTAAATCAGTACCAAAAGTTTAGCAGAGCCCTTTTCAGTCTCTACCCCAGTGGGTAAAACTATTTTAGCTCAACGGGTATACAGGAACTGCCCAATTATGATATTTCAGAGATCCACGTCAGCAGATTCAGTCGAATTAGAGATGACTAATTTTGATGTCATTCTTGGCATGGATTGGCTTCATTCCTGATATGCCACAGTCGACTGCAGAAATAGGATAGTTCAGTTTCAGTTCCCGAATAAACCCATCTTAGAGTGGAGGGGTAGTACTTTATCATTCAAGGGTTAACTTATTTCCTACCTTTGGGAAAGGAAAATGATTTCAAAAGGGTGTGTGTATCATCTCGTACATGTTAAGGATTCTAGTTCTGATTGTCCTAGCTTGGAATCAATCCCAGTGGTTAATGAATATTCATATGTCTTTCCGGAAGATCTTCCAGGCATTCCTCTCGAAAGGGTGATAACGCTCAATCTACAGCTCTCGTTTGAGTGTAAAGCGGTCGTTAGCAAATATAGAACCCAATCTGGGTTGGGTGTCGATCCCACAGGGAATAGCTTGGCCAACAAGTAAGTAAAATTACTAAACTTTTGGTGCAAGTCTCGTAAGAAGGGGGGATTCTTGTTTTGCAAGTAATGTAAACAAAAGCTGAAAATAATAAAGTTAAAAAAGAGAGATTGTTACGTTGGTTGTAAACAATGAGAATTGAAACGTTGGGGTTATGTCCACCTTCTGAGGTATACGTCTCTATTGGCTATGAGTGTGTAGAATTCTGACATGCAATTTCTTATAGAGGATTGTAGTCGATGGTAAATCCAAGCGTCTCTCGACCTAAACAAGGACTATTTCACTTTAACTCTCTCGAGCTTAAAGCGTGTCTAAGGGTACGAATTCTCCAAGAGGTTAGTCCAGTTATGGCACTAGCTTTTTAATAGGAAAGGGTGTCCTACTACCTTGACATTATCTCTTTTCCTGACAAATAACTTTTCTCTCGAACAAGTTAAATGTTAGACTGGCGTATTCTTGCGTTTGCAACCGCAAAGAATGTAGATTAAGATGAAGAGAATAATGATATAAGCAATATACGTGCCTCAAACTCACAAACTCACAGCAATAGATAGTAACTCATTCGGCTTCCATAACCCCAACAGAGAAGTTTAGTTACCCATGAATGCGAAGGAAATCACGATTGACATTGTTATTATATCACGATATTGAGTAATGGCTTGTAGATCAAGTGATAGGCGTGAGGCGTGATTCCTTAGCAAGTAACGATTCTCTTGTTGTGGAGTTTAAGAATAGAAGAGTAGATTAGAAGTGTTTGTAGTGGAAGATGAGAGGGATGGAAGAAAATTAATTGTTGAATGATGAATGTTAGATTTTTAATCTCTAGCATGATAGGGTATTTATAATTCCCATATCCTACTCCTACTAAGCTAATGAAATAAATAACCAAATCCTACTAGACTAATGAAATCCTTAACCCAAATGTACTAGGTTAAGGTAACATTATCATAATCCACATAAAATAATGAAATACATAACCCAATTGTACTAGGTTAATGTATCATTGTCAAAATCCAGCTTTGTGTCTGTAAGTCCCCAAAGTCTTCAGAATTGTTGTTTTAGCCCGGGATAGATTTTCCATGCAGCAGTTTTGGTCCTTTAGGCGTCCCACTTCCTTCTCCTTCGTTCGTGAACTTTCTTTTGCGTCAAGTTAGCCATAAAATGCTGTATTTTGCATCATTTATACCTGAAACTTTCCTAGTCATGTTCGTTAGCTCATTTACGGGAAAAAGGACTAAAAGTGCATGAAATATATAATTTGTTCTCAAAACTAGGCTAAAATATGGGCAAAATATATTGATATAGGCGTGTAAATCTGCCTATCATCAAAGGGAAATAGACTTCGACATTGATCTGCTTCCAGACACTCAGCCTATTTCTATTCCACCATATAGAATTCCTTGGCCATATTATTTTCGATGATAGAATTAGGGTAGATCTTTATGTGTTTTCATAAAGCATATGAATAGGTTAGTTGAAACCCATAAATTTTGTATGGATTAAGATGGTCGAATTGATAAATATACCTATACCTTAAAAGAGTGCATGCAATGTGTTCGATAAAATGCCTATGGAACTAGAAATCATGCAATATAGCTAAATTGTGACTAAGTGAAGGATTCATGATATGCCCCTATGTTCTAATGACTTTCATGTTGATAGTGTGACTCGTAAATGTTGTTGGATTGTTCATGAACTAGCCTTATGATATTATGCTATGCTTACTTGCAAATCCTACTTATCTACAAGATGTATGAAAATCATGTACCTCATGAAATTCCCCAAGTTATGATATTATGAATTGGGAACTCCAATCTTGTGATAAAGTCAGTCATGTGTGTGTCAGTTTGTGCCTAGAGCCATGTCATGTTTCAAGATATCCGAAATCAAGCCATGATTCAATAGAAATCATTCAGCCATATGACTCAGGGAAACCTCATGATCTCAGTCAGTTATCAGATATCAGTAGTATTCCATCAGTCAATGGAAATACAGTAAGTTCAGTTCACATACATTCAGTTAAATGATGTTCAGTCTCTTCAAATGGGAGTAGGAGTTAGCACTGAGTGAACCCAAGTATGGGAACTCACCTATTTTATGAGGGTGTGATTCTTAGCAATCATCCTTGTATTCCAGAACTATGTAGCCAACATAGGTTGAGACATCGCAGCCTATTATATGAGGGTAGATGAGGTGTATTAACATGTTATATGAGGATTCCTACCATTATTACTAGAGTTACCTATTATATGAGGGTTGCTCACACGTTTTCCTTACCAGTGGCACGGTATTGACACCTTTCTAGTTAGGGCAGAGATTGGACCCCAGCTTATCCATAATGGAACATATGGGGCATGTCGGTTAAACAACTACCTCCCATAGTTTCAGCATCAGTCTCAGTAAAAGAACTTAGGTAGTTCTTCAGATTTAAGTATATCAGGACTGTCAGATACAGTCAATTTAATTACAGTACGGAAATCAAATAGTTCCATCAGATTCAGGACTGTCAGATACAGTCACCCATGTTATCAGAACTATAGTATTAGTCATGATTAAATATCAGTAAACCATGTATTAGCGTACAGATTTAGCTATCACACATTCACGATCTCAGTTACTATGCATGCATATTTTCACTCTCACGTTCATATCTGTCTGTCAGTTAGCATTGCCCATGTATGTAAACCCTTTTGCATATAGCCTACCTTACTCGTATACTCAGTACATCCCCACGTACTAACGCATTTGCACTATGGTTCTTTCTTTTTATGTTACACCATAGGTCCAGAGATATGAGCTCAAGATCTGCAGTAGCAGTAGCATTCTAGTATATAGAGTTTCAGTGAGTCCTCTTCATTCGAGGAAGATATGATTTGATTCATTTATTATCTTAGTTAGCTTTTAGTTTTACAGAGTTAGTTGGATACATGTTCCTTCATCTCCTTTTTCAGATAGTACTTAGAGGCTTTCAGATTAGTTTAGATTTGTATTCAGTTTTGATTTAGATTCAGTTGTTTTGGGTATTCGTTACCCCACATGGATGTTATGTTTTGACAAATTCTTTATTCAGTTTAACCTTATGGCCTATTGTTCATGTTTTCCGCATTCTTCATGTATATTATGCAGTGTAGAGGTACAGATATTAGTCATGGGTTAGCTTGTGGTCCTTCGGGGTCATAGTCACCATGTAGCATTCCAGTTCAGAAAATTGGGGCGTTACAGATGTTCTGCAAGACTGAGGATCAGTAGAAAATATATTTACTAAGGCACATTATAAGGAATAATTTTTGAACAACAGAATGAAGTTAGGTCTGATCAAAATGACCTAGCCTATTATCTGAATTAGTAGTTCTCTAAAAAAATTGCGATGATCAGGAGACAGGTATCCTTGGTAAAGTATTCATACCTTTACACTTATAGACCCATGGGAACATATTTGGAAGAAAATAGGTGAAGTATGCAAAATTCTTTAGCAATCACTTAATGAAAGAGAGGGACCTAGTGCCATCTCTTAGGTTAGTATCATAAATATGCATGCTTTTCTTCTTGTTCTAGAAGAAAAGGCCACATTCTCTCTCCCCATGTTAGAAAACTTGTCTAAAGAAAAACTAAAAACAATCTCATCCTTGCATTAACCCTATAAACCATGCTTAACTCAACTTTCCAAATTATCCAAAGACAAATCCTTTCTTCCCTTACTTTTCTATTAAAGATATATCACCACTTTAACAGCATGATAGGAAGTTTGGATTGTTCAAGAAACAAAAGAACAACCTAAAAACATAGCCTTCATATTAAATTTTGAACATCCTACTAAAAGGCACCTGATTTTTGAGGGACGCGATCTTAAGAAGAAGAAAATCCAGATGATAAATCGGCAGGGCTTGTAAAAGAATAAAACCAAAAGAAAAATTCTAGAAAACACAAAATTTTGTGAGTGCTGGTGCAAAATAAGAAAGTTATTAATTCAAAATAAATGTTATAATTTTAACCAATTAGGCTTCTGAGCTTGAATTGTTACACTATCCTAAGATGACCTCATGTTTCCAAACCTTCACAATCCTTTACCTTTTCCTCCTACTTTTGTGATATTTTTCTATAGAACATGAAATGTAATTCTTGTATTACAATGATATATAACTCTTGATATTGAGCACTTTGTCTAGTTCTACCTTAAAAATGCGTTTCATGTTAGTTTTCCCCAGTGGACATATGTTAACTAATCTAAACTTATATTTACTCTTGGTTTACTATTAATGCTCTTCAATAATGCCAAAAGAGGGAATACTGACTTCATGTGTGTAAGGATTGTGGTTCATGCTGTTAAGGGGAAGGAAGTTGTAAGACCCTATAAGTTTCTAAGTCTAAATTCAGTTTCGTAGGATCTTTAAAAGATCCAACAATTAAAAAATTTTGATCAGTGTTTCGAAACTTAGTCTTATTTTAAGCCTCCAAACTTTGGGGATTTATTTGATGTCCTTATCGATCTCCATTTTTTTTATTTTCAAGTTGCGTTGTGATGGGAAAAGGTCATAGTATATTTCGGGTGATTTTCAAAATTTTCAAAATTCGTTTAGGACATGTTGGATTTCAAACCAGTAGCATCATGCGATTAGCATGTGTCACATGGTCCATTCCACTAGTCCTAGCATGTGATAGAGCATGCAAAACATGCTCCAGTATGGAGGAATGGAGTATGCGACGCACGCTCCATAGCAGGCTGCCAAAATTTTCAGCATCCAGCTCAGCGTTTTAAGGGCAGAATGGGTATTTTCCCCACCCCTATATAAGTCAAAAACATGGGATTAAACCCTATTTACACCAAAATATACTCATTCTTCTCAAAATCCTCTCAAGAACACATTAGGTTTTTCAATTGGGGACTTAATTTTAAGAAAATTTCACCACAAATTTTAAAGAATCTTCCGTCTAAGGTATGCATTGTGTTCATTCATGGATCCCTTCCTTCTATGAAGTCCAAGAATCCTCTTTAAAATTTTATATCATGATATTTATGTTTGTGAATCGATTATGTTCATGTTGTTATGATTGTCTGACTCCCAAGATTGAATCTTATCATATTTTCATGAAACCATGTTAGTATAGGGTTGAAACCCATGCAATGGAGTTAAATTGTGAAATCATATTGTATTAAATTGATGACCTTAACTATGCCCTAAATTGTTCATGCAATGTGTTTGATAAAAGGCCTAGTATAGTAGAAAGCATGTATAATGACTCAATTTGGTTTGAATGATAAATGTATTCCATTTACCCATGTTCAACATGAAACCCATATAATGGATTATGCATTATGTTTGCTTGGTGAAATGTTCATGATATTAGAAGTATGTAAGCAATCCATGATTAATTTCTCCCCTATCAATGTATTAGATTATGATAGTAAAGTGCCTCATGAAATATTCCCCAACTACTATATGATGAATTATAGACTCAAGTCATGTGTTCAGGAGTGTCAAATTGTGTCAGTTTCCTTATATCGAGCCATTGGGATACTTGTACCAAAAATATATAGTTGTGTGCCTAGAGCTATTGTTATGTTTTCACGATATCCTCAGTCAAGCCATGATTCTTAGAATTCAGTCAGTCATGTAACTCAGGAAAGCTCAGGAATTCAGTAATCTCAGTAGTTTTCATCAGTCAATGGAACTCCATGAATTCATTTAGTGAAGTTAAGTTAATCATGTCTAGTGTCTATTCAGATGGGAGTAGAAATTAGCACTGAGCGAACCCAAGTATGGGAACTCACTTGTTATATGAGGGTGTGATTCTTTGATGTAATCCTTGCGTTCCAGAACTATGTAGCCAGTGTAGATTGAGACATCATAACCTGTTATATGAGGGTAGATGAGGTGTATTAACTTGTTATATACGGGTTCCCACCATTCTCATTAGAGTAACATGTTATATGAGGGTTGCCTACAGATTATCCTTACCAGTGGGGCGGTATTGACACCCTTTTAATTGAGGTTACAGATTGGACCCCAACTCAACTATAAAGTGTTACTTGGGGCATTTCGGTTAGATGAATACTTCCCACAATTTCAATATCAGTCTCAGAAAAAGAACTGAGATAGTTCTTCAGAATATCAAGACTATCATATATAGTCAACCCAGATACAGTAAAGAACTCAGCTAGTTCCATCTGATTCAGAACTGTCAGATACAGTCACTCATGTTATCAGTTATATCAGTATTCAGATTCAGTTATAATGTTATCACGATCTCAGTTATTATGTATTCATGTATGTATTCTCACTGTCATGTTAGTCTGTCAGTAAGCATTGTTCGTGCATTTGAACCCCATACATTCAACCTACCTCACATGTATACCACTATATTCAATCATACTGATGCATTTATGCTATTGTGTTTTATTCTATACCATAGGTTCAGAAGCACGAGCTCTAAAGCATCATTAATGTTCCAGTTTCCAGCAATCAGAGTTAGAAGTGAGTCCTCTTCATTCGAGGATGATATAATTATTCATTTATTTCATTATTTCAGTTTAGCTTTTGGTAGACGGACTTAGTTGGGGATAGGTCCCATCAACTCCTTATTCAGACAGTTAGAGACTTCTCAGACTATCATGTTCAGACAGTTTATTCAGTTGTTTTGGGTATTTCATACCCCATCCCGATGTTATGATTTTATCTGTTATGATTCAGTTTTGAACATTATGGCCTCTCAGCCGTTATTTCCATATTTATTCAGTATATTATGCAGTGTATAGGTACAAATATTAGTCATGGGTTATCTTATGGTCCTTCAGGTTGGGTACCAGATTCGGGGCATTACAAACTTGGTATCAGAGCATAAGGTTCAATAGTATCTTAGGAAGTCTGAAAGTCGCATCCAGTAGAGTCTTGTACATGGGTGTGTTGCGCGCCATATTTATGTGCAGGAAGCTATGCGATGTTTTAGGAACAGTTTCCCTTCTTTCAGTGTTCCTGTCATGCTAGTGAGCATAATCTCAAGTTAATCTCTCAGTCTAATCCTTTTCTCTTCCATTTATAGAACATACCTCCTAAGAAGAGGACTGGAAATCAGTCAGTCCCTCAGCCCTAGGATTCTTTGGGCAATCATGTTTCTCATGCAGAATTTTGGGTTGCATTCACTACTCTTTGTCAGTCAGTTACTGCACAGAATGAACAACCAATAGTCATTCCAGCCAACCTAGTGGACAATTCAGCTGCAGCCATGATTCAGGACTTTACCTGAATGAATCCTCCATTCTTTTTTGGTTCAAAGTCAGAAGAGGATACTCAGGAGATCCTTGACGAAGTTCTGAAGGTCATGAATATCATAGGGTTACTTTTAGTGAGAGTGAGGAGCTAGATGCATATTAGTTGTAGGATATTTCTCACACTTGGTTCAAGCAGTTGAAGTCAGAGAGGTCAGTTAATGCAGGGCCCTTTGAGTGGGAGGAGTTTACTGCTGCATTCTTAGATAAATTTTTTCTCCAAGAGCTTAGAGAAGCTAAGGTATTAGAATTCATCAACCTTAGATAGGGCAACATAACGGTGAAAGAGTATTCTTTTATGTTTACTCTATTATCCAGATATGCTCGTCATATGGTTGCAGATAGCAGGTCCAAAATATGGAAGATTATTTTTGGGGTGAACGATAGCATGGTGAATGAGTGTAGAATCGCCATGTTGAATAGTGATATGGACATAGCTAGGCTTATGACTCATGCTCAACAGATAGAAGAGAACAAGATTAAGATGAGGAAGAAGCAGAATAAGAGAACAAGGACAGGCAGTTTCAACTTTTCTCAGTGTAAATCAGAGGGAGAAAACCATTCTCAGTTTCGTCCAAAGTGATCAGCTCAAGCTCAGTGCTCCAACTCCTAAAATCAGAGATGGCAAAATAGATAGAGCGCCAGGCTCTAAGTCCCAGGGTAGTGTAAGCAGTGCCCGCACCTATCCTCTTTGCCAGACTTGTAGCAAGCACCATCAGGGTATTTGTAGAGCTAGCAGTGGTATTTGTTTTGGATGTGGAAAGACAGGCCACAGAGTCTGAGACTACCCTCATACAGGTCCTCAGGGTCAGCAGAACCATTCCCAGCAACACCCAAATAAAATTTATGCTCTTCAGTCCCAGCAAGATCAGGAAAATTCTCCTGATGTGGTTAATGGTACGTTACATATCTTTCATGTACATGTTTATGTTTTGCTAGATCCAAGAGCTTCTTTGTGTTTTGTTACTCCTTACATAGCAGTTGATTTTAGAGTCAATCCTAAAATTCTAGAAGAGCCCTTCTCAGTATCCACCCTACTTGGTAAGACCATCATAGCCCGACGGGTATACAGGAACTGTCCGGTTATGATATCTCAGAAAGTCACTTCAGCAGACTTGGTCGAATTATAGATGACTAATTTTGATGTCATTCTTGGCATGGATTGGCTTCATTCTTTCTATGCCATAGTCGACTGAAGAAACAAAATAGTTTAGTTTTAGTTTCCTAATAAACCCATTCTAGAGTGGCGGGGTAGTACTTCAGCTTTCAGGGGTAAGCTTGTTTCCTATCTATGGGCTTGGAAAATGATATCTAAGGGATGTGTATATCATCTTGTTCATGTTAATGACTCTATATCCAGTACTCCCAGTCTTTAGTTAGTCCCAGTAGTGAGTGAATATTTAGATGTCTTTCCTAAAGATCTTCTAGGCATTCCTCCCGAAAGGGAAATAGACTTTGGCATTGATTTTCATCTAGCGATTCAGCCTATATCTATTCTTCCATACAGAATGGAACCTGGAAAACTCAAAGAACTAAAATAGCAGTTGAAAGATCTCCTAAATAAGAGATTCATCATACCCAACGTATCTCTGTGGGGTGCACCAGTTTTATTCATGCGAAAGAAAGACGGTTCTCTCAGAATGTGTATAGATTACTTTCATCTCAATCAAGTAACGGTCAATAACAAGTATCCTCTTCCAAGAATTGATGACTTGTTTGACCAACTATAGGGTGTCAGTTACTTCTCCAAGATAGACCTCAGATCCGGCTATCATCAGCTCAGAGTCAGAGAATATGATATTCTGAAGATAGCTTTCCATACTCGGTATGGTCACTTCGAGTTCCTAGTTATGTCCATTGGTCTTACCAATGCCCCAGTAGATTTCATGGACTTTATCAATTGTGGATTCAAGAAGTACTTGGACATGTTTGTCATAGTCTTCATAGATGACATCCTAGTCAATTCCCGCAATGAGCATGATCATGCAGACCATCTTAGAACAGTACTCAGACTCTTAGAAATCATCAGTTATTCACCAAATTTAGTAAGTGCAAATTTTGGCTAAGGTCAGCAGCATTCCTTGGTCATATCATTTCTGGTGGTGGAATTAGAGTAGATCCTCAAAAGACCGAAGCAATAAGAAACATGCCCAGACCTATCTCTCCATCAGATATCAGGAGTTTTTTGGGTTTGGTTGGCTATTATAGACAGGTTTTTGTGAGATTTTCATCAATTGCATCCTCGATGTCCAGATTGACTCAGACGAAAGTCAAGTTTCAGTGGTCAGATTATTGCAAGAAGAGTTTTCAGGAGTTGAAGACTCGACTTACCTCAGCTCCAGTCTTGACTCTTCTAGATGGTCCAGATGGATTCGTAGTATATTGTGATACATCCGGAGTAGGTTTGGGTTGTTTCCTCATGCAGCATGGTAAGGTCATAGCCTACACCTCCAAAAAGCTTAAACCCCATAAGAAAAATTATCCGACTTATGATCTTGAGTTAACAGTCGTAGTATTTGCCTTAAATATTTGGAGGCATTATGTATACGGAGTTCATGTAGATTTCTTCACAGATCATAAGAGCCTCTAGTATGTCTTTTCTCATAAATGTCTCAACCTCCATAAAAAAAGGTGGTTAGATCTCTTGAAATATTATGACATGGGTGTCCTTTATCATCCTGGTAAGGCCAACGTAGTAGCTGACTCTCTCAGTAGACTGTCTATAGGTAGTGTTGCTCATGTTGAGGACAATAAGAAGAAGTTAGCTCAAGAAGTTCATCATCTTGTCTGGCTTTGTATCTTCCTAGTTGATTCAGCAGATGGCAGTATATGGGTCCAGAGTATTTCATAATCATCTCTAGTTTCTGAGGTAAAAGAAAAGTAAGATAGAGATCCCATCCTAGTCAACTTGAAAGAGTCTATTAGAGACGAGAAAGTATAGGTTTTCTCCCAAGGGGGAGATGGTGTTTTATGTTGTCAGGGTCGTCTCTATGTTCCTGGTGTAGATGACTTGAGGCAACAAATTCTTACAGAAGCACATGGTGTGAGTTACTCTATTCATCAAGGGGACACTAAGATGTACTGTGACTTGCAGGAGATCTATTGGTGGAGTAGGATGAAGTGAGATATTGCAGAGTTTGTGGCTAAGTGATCTACATGTCATAAGGTTAAGATAAAGCATCATAAGCCTAGTGGTTCCATGCTGGATGATAACACCCAAACTACAGCTCTCATAAGAGTGTAAGCGGTCGTTGTCAAATATAGAACCCAACTGGGTTGGGTGTCGAATCCCATAGGGAATACTTGGTCACTAAGTGTTGCAATTATTAGTAGACTGTTGATCGAAAATTCCACGGAAAAGGGGGGATTAGATAGTGGCGTGAATTAATGCTATCAAAGTAACAACAGAATGCTTTGTTTAGTAAGATTTAATCACAGAGAAAAATAAGTTAGGGTTATGTCCACCTTATGAGTTCTACGTATCTATTAACTATGAGTAATGCGGAATTCAGACATGCATGCACTTATAGAGATTCGTATTCTAATGGTAAATCCTAGTGTTTCTCAACCATCAAAGATTATTTCACTTTAACTCTCTCGAGCTTAAAGCGTATAACTAATGGTACGAACTCTCCAAGAGATTAATTCGGTTAAGGCATTAATGTGTAAATAGGGGTTGGTAGCCCTATTTCCTTCTCACACTCTCTTTTCCAAACATGTAACTTTTCTCTCGAACAAGTTAATGCTATAATGGCGTATTCTATATGTTTGCAACCACAAGAATTTAATTAAAACGAAGATAGTAATGATATAAGTAGCATACGCATCAAGAATTCACAAACTCATAGTAATAGATAGTATATAAAAAGGCTTCCATAACCCTAACAGAGAAGTTTAGCTACTCATGATTGTAAAGGAAAACAACGAAGACATCATCATCATCATACCAAAATGATAACAATCTCACGATGGGTATGTATTGGCGTCACTACGAGAATGACGTGATTTCCTATCTAGCCGTTCTTGTAGAGTTTTTTTTTCTCTATCAAACTTACAGAATCTGTAAACTGAATAATTAAGAAGTGATCGAATAAATCAATTCATGAATGCTGAAAAATTCAGCAAATAGGGTTTTTATAACATCCTTGTCCTAGTCCTACTAGGTTACTGCTGCACCCCTAAGTATTTAAAAATACTGTTTTTGTCCGGGACAATTTCTCCATGCGTCACATTCAGTCCATAAGCTTCCAAAAGATGCCTTCCCTCTTCTATGAAGTTTTCCTTTGCTGCCCAAAGGTCCACAAAGTGATTAAATCTTCATCATTAATACCTGAAAACATGCTAATCACGTAGGTTAGCTCACTTACAGGAAAATGGACTAAAAGTGCAGGAATTATATATTTTATCCTCAAAACTTAGCTATAACATGGGTAAATTATGGTGTTTAGGCGTGTAAATACACCCAACATCAACACCCCACACTTAAAGCTTTGTTCGTCCTCGAACAAAATATTACGTCCATGCAAACATCTAACTAGGATTTCACAGCAGTAACACAAAATATTCATCAAGACATGCACGGCAATTATTAACAAAGAGTAGTTTTCTGGATCACTACTAGAAACCATTCAACCTCCAACATAGACTCGTGATGATGGCTAATTCTTATCCACAAGTTAAGTCACAAAGAATCATATAACACTACCCAACAATCATCAACCATGTGTGTCTCACACAAGATATCACCCATAATCACTCATAAGATTTTCATTTTTCGAAACATGGGTACAAGATTCTTCTTGCTCTCACTCTCACAAAGAATTCTTATGTTGCAACTGATGACCATAGGCTTGCCCTTAGTGTAATGCTCTACTAATATCAGAATGCTAAGCTTAGGATCAAATAGGTCTTTACAGGTTGTAATGTAGGCTAAGGGACAGGTAGGACGATTTTGGCCAGAAATAGTGACTATTTTCCCTAAGCGCTTTAATAAATCACATTATTCCATTAACACTCTCTTTTAAACAACCCTTCTACCTTTTTTTTTCATCTAACACCCCTTTTCACCTATTTTGTTATTCAATTATAAACACAAAGAAGAGAATATACAACTTATTTTTTTTATTTTTCTTTTTTTTTCATAAAACACTTCTATGATAGCCACACTTATTCACAACAATTTCAAGTACCAATACACTCTGAGGCATCACTCTCACCCACTTTCCTCTTATTTTGTCACATGACTCTACAATTTAAAGCGCTTAGGAATTTGGATCAAATTATGGTCTTGAAAAAATAGATTAGGCTACATATGAGGCTGTCAAAGAAAATAGCTAAAGGCTCAAAGAGGGTTAACTAGGATAATGTACAAAGGTAGGCAAAAAGAAGGTAAACAATTACAGGTTGCCAACGAAATGCCTAAATCATCTCCTAAACTCACACTCTTTATTTCTCTTTACACACACACCAGGCATGTTCTAGCATCAGTCACAACACAGAATATACTATAACCTCACACACACAAGGCACATGGTCAACTTTATTGGGAGCAGTATAGACTCTTGACCCAACAGGTGAATAAATTAAACCACACAATTATCACACAGTGAGTCACACTTAGAGCCTAAATGTCTCAATAGTAATGATTTTGGCACAAACTCTTGTCATAATATCATGCCGCCTATCAGAACAATTTCATGCAAAATCTAAAGATATTTTAAAAATCTAAAAATTTAACTAAAAATCTAAAAATTTAACTATAAACGAGAATAAATGCAGGTAAAGAAGTACAATACAGCATACAAATACCAGCACCCCACACTTAGACGGGGCATACTGTCCTCAGTGGAAAGTAAATAAGGAAAACCTGATTAGTCGGACTCTTCCTCTATGTCTGGGGTCATGCCCCTTGCATCGGTATCATCATCAGAGTCATCGTCATCAGAGTTATCCTCCACGTCTGAGTCTAGCTGTCGGTGATCATCGTCAGTCGGTACGTCATCATCGAGAGGTTCCTCAAAATATACACCTACTCCACACATAGCCCGTGCATGCTTATTCATCGGGTAGTCATAATCCAACTGCTGGAGCTCTGCATCAATTGGAACATGTTCCCCACTCATCATGGTAAACCTCATCATTCCATATAAATGGCGGAAGAAGCTTTCGTCGTGAGCATGTCTTTTTGCAGTAGTCAGGTTGACGCCATGCATAGTTTCAGGATCTTTAACCTTCGTAAGATAAACCTTCTTCGGGTTGGGTGGAAGCTTATGATCTGCAGATTCCTCTTTAATGTCCTCCTTCCTCAATATCGCGTTCAACAAATTTCCAAAGCTGAAGTGGGACCTCTTGTGCAGCCTAGCCTTACGCATTGACGACCGTATAATCGCACCAATGTGGATGGGAATATTAGTCATCAGAGCGTACACCAAGCATACTCTATCACGTGTGATCTTTGTGTACTGTGTCCCTGGAATCAGGAAAGAGTTGACTATCCGCAACCATATCCGAGCTTCTCTATTCAAGGAAGCATATGGGAAGGTATTGTGCCGACCGGTATCCTTGTGACGACTCCAACGTGCCATTGATCTTGTTCCGCACAGTGTGTGTCTGATTGCCCTGTACAGAGGTCTGTGATAAATCTCCTTGAGCGGTGATGGATCTACAGATGGAAAACCCAGAAAAGAGTTGAAGAACTCTGCATTCAGTTGCAAGACTTGGCCCCGAATCTTCACTTCACTTCCGGTAGTCTTTGGGGACCAATTGGCATACAATTCTTGCGTTAGATCAAGATTTCATTCTCCCATATCTTGGAAAATGAAATCAAGATGTAGCGCCATGATTTTAGCCAAAATGCGAGGTTCTCTCTTCGCTAGACTCTCCTTTTGTATCAACTCCATGTGAACATATTTTTTCACTTTGTTGTTATTGTACCACTCCTTTCCTTTCTCCTCTAGGACCCATTTTATCTCGAACATGCGGCGAGGTATTTGCAGCGAGGAGGATTCAGCTTGCTCTTTTCTTCCCCTTTTCTGACCTTTCTATGAGGTGGACGCTTTTTCTTTTCCTGGTCGACCTTTTGGTTCTATTTTACTTGGTGATGGACTTGGAAGATGATCTTGAAAGGTTAGATGAGCAAAAAGAAAAGTTTTGAGAGATTTGGGAAGGTTAGGCAGGGCCTAGGTTGAGAAAACAATGTGATTTTGTCACAAGGCTGAAGTTCTATTTATAGACCAAGGCTTGGGTCGGGTTTGACCCATGAAAAAAATCGGGTTAGGGGACCAAAAAGCATAAGTAGGCGGCGCCTAATGCTTTGCCTATGCTTAGCATAGGCGACGCCTTTAGCAAAGCCTAGTTGAGAATAGGCGACGCCTATGCTAGGGCATTGTAGATTCAGAGAGCAAAGGCAATGGAATAGGCGGCGCCTTTAGCTTTGCCTAGTTGAGCATAGGCGGCGCCTATGCTATGGAATTGTAGATTCAGAGAGCAAAGGAAATGGCATAGGCGGCGCCTTTAGCTTTGCCTAGTTGAGCATTGGCGGCGCCTATGCTATAGCATTGTCGATTCAGAGAGCAAAGGCAATAGCATAGGCCTTGCCTTGTCCGTTGCCTAGATTTACATAGGCCTTGCCTTGTCCATTGCCTAGATTTGTATAGGCAATGCCTAACCGAAAGCCTTTTGCTCCTTCATTACTCACTTACTACCTTTAACATTGCTCACTTTTGAATCAAAATTTGAGACCAAGCTCCTCCTTTATACGTCTTCCCCTACACTTAATCAATAACAAAAACGATTAGAATGATGGGTTGCCTCCCACCAAGTGCCTTAGTTTTGGTCGTGGATCGACTCTTCTTTTTGGATTTTTATTTAACAAAACAAACTCCTAGAAAACAAAACGACTAAAAATGATGGGTTGCCTCCCATGTAGCACTTGATTTATTGTCGCGACACGACATAGTTACCTCGATTACTTAGACTTCATCGAGATAGATGGTGGCCATGCATTTTATCGATTCAAGAGGACCGATATATGACTTCACACGTTGGCCATTCACCTTGAAGACACCACCATTTTTGTCTTCTAACTCTACTACTCCAGACGAGTAGACTTGGCTAATTCTGAACGGACCAGACCATTTAGACCTCAACTTACCTGGAAATAGCTTCAGTCTGGAGTTGAAAAGAAGTACCATATCACCCTTCTGAAAGTTTCTTTGGATAATTCGCCGATCATGGTACTTTTTCATCTGTTCCTTGTAGAGGTCTGCCCTTTCATACGCATGTAGACGGAATTCATCCATCTCATTCAGCTGTTCCAATCTCAGATTAATAGCATCATCCCAATTTAGGTTAATCCTCTTCAACGCCCATAATGCTTTATGTTCGAGCTCAATCGACAAGTGACAAGCCTTCCCATAAACTAGTTGGTACGGGGACATTCCAACTGGTGTCTTGAATGCAGTCCTATAAGCCCATAAGGCATCATTCAGCTTTTGGGACCAATCCTTCCTACTAGCATTTACTGTCTTAGCAAGGATCAGCTTGATCTCCCGATTAGAAACCTCTACCTTCCCACTAGTTTATGGGTGGTAAGGTGTAGCTACCTTATGTTGCTAGACCCCATACTTCACCAATACAACTCTGAACAGCTTGTTACAAAAGTGTGATCCTCCATCGCTTATGATGGTACGTGGTACCCCAAAACGAGAGAAGATATTTCTCTTTAAGAATGCTACAACACGCTTACCTTCATTATCAGCCAGCGCTACCGCTTCGACCCATTTGGATACATAATCCACAACAACTAGGATATATTTCATCCCAAACAAACTCACAAATGGGCCCATGAAATCAATACCCAATACATCAAATAGCTCCACTTCAAGAATTTTAGACATGGGCATCTCATGGTGCTTCGAGATAGAGCCTTGCCTCTGACAATGATCATATTTTCTCACAAAATTGTAAGCATCCTTGAATAATGAAGGCCAATAATATCCGCTTTGCAATACCTTCCTGGCCGTCCGATCACCTGCATGGTGACCCCCAACTTGGGAAGCAGGACTTGCTTCCAAGATGCTAGGCACCTCCACATCAGAGATGCATTGCCTAATAACACGATCAGCACATCATTGAAAAAGATACGGTTTATCCCAGAAGTAGTGTTTCACATTATGCATGAACTTTCTCTTTTGATGAAAGGAGAGATTCTCAGGCATCACTTTACTTACCACGTAGTTCGCAAAGTCTGCATACCATGGTAAGTATTCCACCATAACGGCTAGGATCTCTTCATTGGGAAATGCATCATCAATCTCAAGGTCGGTTTGCGCTATGTGTGCACTCTCAAGTGTAGATAGATGATCAGCTACTTGGTTTTCGCAACCTTTTCTATCCTTTACCTCGAAATCAAATTCTTGAAGCAATAACACCCACCGAATTAGCCTTGGCTTAGCATCCTTCTTTGCCATTAAATATCTCAGAGCCGCATGATCTGTATGAACCACCACTTTGGTTCCCAACAAGTAAGCACAAAACTTTTCAAAAGCATAAACAACTGCTAGAAGCTCTTGTTCCATGACGGTATAGTTCTTCTGGGCTCCATTCAAGGCCTTGCTTGCATAGTATATTGGATGAAATAGCCTTTCTCTTTCTACATTACATATTATTTATGTGTATATATTATCTTTGGATCTTAGTTGCTCAATGCCTACTGATTACCACGTGTTTGGTACTCATACTACACCTTTGCAACCTACAAATTATAGTACGAATACTCATCGTTGAAGTGTACATCACACAAAGTAGCCATGGATTAGATATTTAGGGTGAGCTCCTAATGTTCAAACTATTCTTACTCTCCCTCTCATTCTTAGAATTTTCTCTATTTTGTATTCAGATACATCTTTGTGTGTGTATATATATATACACATTTGTTCTGTATTACACTTGTAGGCTTGTGTTATTTTAAACTCTTTTACCAACTTTACCAGGATTTTTAGTAGACATTTACATTTGTCTTACTTATTTTCTCCTAGTTATTGTTTTGGCATATATATACACTTTATTCTTTCTTTCTTTCTCCTTCTTATTTAGGTTTACTCACATTTTTCTTATTAGTCTATTATTAGATATTCCGTACTATAGGTTGGCTTAAATACTGGTGAGTTATGGTAGGTACCATCATGACCTAATAAATTGAATTATGAAAAATTAGTAAAAGAGTTAGGTTCATCAGTGTTGTTGGTACAAAGCCTAAGTTCTTAGTATAGTATTATGGATTAATGTGGTGACGTTTGTATACTATATTCAGAAGGCTATGGGGAATTCATAGGAAATACTACTCACTGATTCCCTATCATGTATTTTTTTTCCTACTAACCTCAAATTACTTCTTTAACTCTACTATGTCCAGGAAGGATCGCACAAGGTTTATGATAGATTTGTATGGGACATTTGTGTGTGTTTCAAATTTTTAGCTTAGTATTGAACTTGGAGTTATGGATTCATATCAAGGGTCTCTTCATTAGCAAGAGGTCTGGGTCCACTACAGGCTCTGATAGAGTTTGTGACCTTCTTAGTTTTTCATGATTTAGTGTTAGGGGTTCTAAATATGTCCATGGATATGTCACAGCCGATGTTGGTGCCTGGAAGATCGAGTTGTTCTTAGGCTAGAGATTGGCTACTTGGTACTTAATAAGGTCCTTATAAATCCTAGAGTATGAGATAGTAAGAGATTTAGCAATTTTAGCCTAGAGTATGAGATAGTAAGAGATTTAGCAATTTTAGACATACTCCTATATTATTTTCTGCTAAGCATGAGATAGTAAGAGATTTATCAAAGGATTAGCTATACTGCTTTATTTGGAATTCGAGCACTTGATAACAATTAGGGATTCTTTTCTTCAAGTTGTTGACCATGCAAGAACTATCGAGAGGAAGTATTAAGACTTATAGAGATGTTAGTAAGATGCCATAGAAATATTGTAGAGTAAGTAATATTCCATCTGAAGGTAGAGATCCTCCCAATAGAGGTCAACATCACTTGCAGCCTATTAGGCTTATATAGATATCACCTCAAATTATGTGTAGTTATTATGTTTGTCATGGTGGTCAAAGTGGACAGAGCTATCACTAGGAAATGCGTGTTATTTAGTCCAGGTCTTCAGGCCATGTAAGGTATTTTAGGTTATTAGGCGTAGTTAATCAGAGAGTACCAGGGGTAAGTTTTTACTATAGTGAGATCGTTCACTAGTATAGGTAGTGTCATAGGTATGAGTTGGTCATCCAGTTGGGGTCAACATCTGTTTCTTGTCTGATTATGAGCTTCGTGGTTTGTTATGACTGTAGAGAGACTATTCATTGGTCCAAAGAATGTCCCTGATGAAGGATTATGAGTCAGTAAACACAGACAAATTAGTATTATAGGGTTGTGGCATTTTCAATTTGAGGTATTGCACTTAGAAATTTTGTTAGCCATTTAGACACTCAGTTCGGGTTTGGACACCTGAGATTTATACTCCTTCAGGCATGTCAGGACTGTGACTTTAGATTTTCTATTGTAATAGTTACTCGTTTGATTCTCTACTTTAGTTTTTATTTAAGTTGATTTGGGGTTTTTATACCCATCGATGATTATATGCCGTGATTACTATATTAAATTAATGTATGCCTTTGTTTAGATTCATGCCTATTTGACTACTCCTGTAGATGAGTTCTTTTAGTAATGGATTGAGTGGATCAATATTCTGAATTCCTAGGGGTGTAGCATTTGGGTTAAAGTACCTCCTTTGGCATATTGACATTGTTATGGTCGTAGAGTAATAATGGTTATTGCATTTTATTTCTTTTCTATCTACTCTTATACTATTGTTCTTATTGTCAATGGTTTGACTTTGGCTGATTCATATTTAATAGACGCCTAGACTAGCTTATCTATGTAGCATTTCCCTTCTTGTGATTCTTTCCCAGTGGTCTTAAAAACTTAATTAATTTGCATTCTCTCTTTTAGTAAGTTGAGTTTTGTTATTTTGTATCTATATTGAAAATTTAGATCGATTTGTAGAGGGAGTAAAGAAAGGTTCAACCTTTCACGAGTTGTCGAGATTCTAGCATTGGCTAGTTTTTACTATAGTTGTTCTTGAGGTTGATAAGTTTGACATTTTTTCTTCTTTTTGTATAGTTCATAACCCAGTAGTAGTATTGATCTTATGTTGATAGAGAGTCAGTGCTCTATTCTTTCTGTAATATGGTTCATGGTTCAGCTGAGTTAAAGCTGGTGTAAATGGGTAAATTTAGAAAATTCTCATTTTGGCAGTTGTTCTACCTAATATGACTTCGTAGAGTGCTTCTTCCTGGTAATATAGGCCTATGGGTATTCATTGCCATAAATTGAGTATTGGTCTAACCAATTAGGCATCTGTTGTATTTCACCAAGTTTCTTGAGCTTTGGCTATCACTAGAACTATTTGTAGCCTAGGTGAATTCTTTGTTATGCCTTGAAACATTATTCCCTTCAACAGGTGTAGATTTAATTTCTTATGTCTTCCACTGCTGGTTTTTCTCCATTGCAATTATGTTTTTTTAGAAACATTTCCATTTCATTACATGTGAGAACTGCTGAATATGTGCTTGATTTTTTATAGTAAGGTTAATTCGGGTGTTTGACCTTAGTGAAGACTTAGTTGCTTCAATTTCCGCTGCGATATATTTTGGTGTGCGGATGCTTACTCGTCGACAAGATTCGCTTTGATAATTAACAAAGAGTAGTTCATCTTTGGAGTTTAGATTATATCTATGGATTACGTAACTTGATTGCAACCCTATTTCCAAATTTATTTTAGTTGAGAATTCATTTATAGGCTTACTAAGCCTACTCTTTAATGAACGATTTGGTTCTCTTCAGTCCAGTATACTGTGCTTAATAATTATCATAAGATCTTCCATTAGCTCACAGTTTTGGCTATTACTGCTCTTGGCTTGGTTTCTTAGTTGTCGTCATAATTCTATTGTATACTCAATGGAAGAAGTGTACTCGAGTTAGGCTTAGCATGGTTTCACACACTGTTGATAGGGAATTCTAAAAAAGCTCATTTGTTTATGAAAGTTTGTGCTTTAGACTCTTGATATTGGTTTTGATGGTCATTCAGACTAGTTGTAGCATTGGCAGGAGACCACAATCTTTGATTATCTACATTTTTTCATCCATGTACGACCTTATTGACTTATTCTTATTCTTGCCAGTATGGATTTTTGGTAGATCAGCTTAAGTTTATTAAGGTTAGTCTGTTGTTATTGCACAACAGGACTCGGATCATATTCTGTGTGGTATAGAGTGGACATCTAGTTTGGAGAGGAAAAGGAATGTTAAATTTGGAATTGGGAGTTGGTGGCATGGATCATGCTTCGGGTTGACCTTAGCATGGTTTAATATATGCTTGGCTTGCTTGTATTTATGTGATGTAAGTATTGTCATGAGCCAATTTCTCAGATCATGATGACACATACTATAACTGTCATGACCCGAACAGGGCCTGGCTGGGAGGGGATACTCAAGTCCCATGGGGACTGAAGATCACCCCTTGCACCTAACCAAACAACCCAAATCACCCCCAATGTCAGATGAATTCCGATCATATTGCAAGATAGCATAAAAATCAGCTTAAAGGTATTTAAAATACATCTATAATCCGTCAACCTAAAATTGGCGAACCAACCGACCAAAACCACCCAATATGCACAGTAATCCAGACAAAGCTTTCTAAACAAAGAACCAAAACTGAACATCAATAAAGTGTCGGGACATGCCCCCGACTATAGCTAAAAACAAGTGTAAGCAGTCTGAGACATAAATGACCAAAATATGAAAGGTAGACTTCCGATATATGGAAACTCACCACTTTAATGTCAACTCATGAACAAATCTAGAATCCTATTCACTGAGCAGCAGACGTAGAATTATGGTCTGATCCTGCATCTCCTGGGATACAACTTCCAAAGACGGTTAGTGGGGTGAACACAAGTGTAAAACTTAGGGACAAGGATAACATAATTTCATGATATATAGTTTCATAAATCCAGCCCAAAATACAGTGAACATAATCTTATACAATTACATATATATAGATAATATTTTATGATGGGGTAGGGAATGAGGTTAATCAGGCATTTTAAAACTTTATCCTGGATTGTGTAGCTCAAATTATAGTACCCCACGGGCTATATGGTCCCCATTTATCACCCTCTGGTCATTCCCCAATGCGTGTATCCACATGAACAAGGGAAAGATTTTATATATATATGCACGGTGAACTCGAACCCTCCAATCTTATACTAAGGTGACTTAAGCACCCGATCATGGAATGTGATATGGGGGACTTAAACCCTCCAATCATAATAATAAAACAAGGTGGACTCAAACCACCCTGTCACAAACAAGGGGACTCGAACCCTCAAGCCATAACGACTCTCGCACCGGCTAGCAGGGTTTCTAGTATCGGTCACTTGTACCTCAACTTTTATGACCTAGCTACATAACTCTCTTTTATATCCTAATTAGAAATATTTATCACATATTTCAATTCTTTGAACAATATTCCACAACAAGGCATACATTGTTGGTATTTTCATCCCAACTACACTTGCAAGGTAACAACAACAAGTCAAAACAATTACATACCCTGGATAATTCATAACCCCCTTGGTTCAATTATGCAATAGCTTGTGAAAACAAAAATTCACGGGGTTCAATTCAACCTCATTATGCAGTAATTCAAGAATAGTTCAATTCTTACTTTTCTCATAACTAAAAACTAGTTTCACATTATGGGGTTGGGGTCATAACCACTTCAAAAGTCACAAATTTGCAGAAAATCACAATTCCCTAGTTCATTCACTATACCCATACACCCATAAGTTAAAAACCATATTTAAAGCATGAATGATCATAAATAAGCCATGGGAAAACATTGTTCAACAATAAGAATTAAGAACCCCCAACCCTTGTTACAAAAACAATGTAATTATCACATGAACAATACTTTAAAATCACATGCTTTTAAAAAATTTACAATGAGGGAAGAGTAGCATCCCTAAAATACCAAGTTCTACAGAATGAATCCAACCCTTGATCCCTTGGTTGACCAAAATTATGAAACCCTAGCTTGACTTTCTTGAGAGAATTTGAAAGAGCTTTTTTGAAAGTCTTGAGCACATTAAGGATGAAACATACCCCCCTCCCCAAGAGCTTTATGGACGTGGGATTTTAATTGGGTGAGAGAGAAAATTGTCCAAAATGCCCTCAAAATAAAATCTGAATTTTTGTCACCATACGACTCGTATAGCCTCATCATAACTCATCACAAGGAGTCGTAGCCAAGGAAGAACCAACAAGGCCCCCTACTGATCTGGCTATGATTCAAACCACCGACTCGTAACCATACTTAAAGACTCATAATCATTTCTTGTACCCAAGACAATAACAATTTGGGATCACATAGTGGACACCCTATGATAGACACATAACAACTCATCATGAGTCTTTATTGCTCGTGGGCTAGAGTCGTAATGAAGAGAGTGTCTTTGGCCAAACTTTTTTGTCACCTTACAACTTGTTCCTTATGACTCGTAAGAAGTCTTGACGTCTAGTTGAGAGCCACTCATACTCAAAGCTAAATAATAAGCCACTTGATCTAATTAAATTATGACCGAGTCCCTATGACCTGTCAATGCTCTCTACGACTCGTAGTCAGGACTAAAAGTTCAAAACTCAGAAAAAATTTCAAGGAACAAAAACCTGGAGCGCTACATACTTCCCCCTTAGGATCATTCATCCTCGAATAGCTGGACAAGGGATTTATTGGCATGATTTGACTCTAAACTTAACTGCTATTACCTTTAAGACAAAAATCAAATATACCAAGGAATTTACAATTTCCTTTAACAAAGACAGAAAATAATATGTTAAGGAATACACATACCGCAAGCACGATTATCATGAGCGGGGAACAAGAGTGTATATTTGGACTTCATATCCTCCTTGGATTCCCAGGTAGCTTCTTCAACCTTTTGATTCCTCTAAAGAATCTTTACTAAAGCCACGTCCTTTGTCCGGCACCAACAGACTTGCCAATCCAAAATCTCAACTGAGACCTCCTCATAGGAAAAGGAATCTGAAATACCCACATTTTCCATACTAATAACCATTGAAGGATAAACCACGCACTTTCTTAACATCAAAACATACAACATCGGGTGAATGGACCTTAAACTAGAAGGAAACTCTATTTCATACGCAACATTTCCAACCCTCTTCATAATTAAGTACGAACTAACATAACATGGACTGACCTTCCTTTTCTTACAAAACCGTATCACTCCCTTCATGGGAGATAACTTCAAGAACACCCAGTAACCAACACTAAATTCCAAATCTCTTTACCTTATATCTCCATAGGACTTTTGGAGAATTTGGGTGGCCTTATGTTAATCAAAAATCACCTTCACCTTCCTCACAGCTTGTTGAACCAAATCTGGGGCAAACAACTTATTTTCACAAACCTCAAACCTCCCAATTGGAGATCTACACCTCCTACTATACAAGGCCTCAAACGGAGCCATACCAATGGTAGAGTAATAAATCTGGTTCTAGGAAAACTCTATGAGAGGGTAATGGTCAACACAATTCCAACAAAATCAAATACATAATTCGGAAGAATATCTTCCAAGACCTAAATTTATCTTTTTTTTGGCCATCCATCTGTGGGAAAAAGTAGTATTAAGGGTCACCTTAGTCCCAAACCTCCCTTGAAAGACCTCTAAAATTTATATGACAACTACATACCCCATTCAAATATGATGGAGACTAGAGTACCATGCAACTTCACTATCTCCTCAATGAATATCTTAACATAATCCTCAGAAGAGAAATTAGTCCTTACTGGTAAGAAGTGAACCAACATAGTCATCCTATTCACGATAACTTGAATTGAATCAAAATGCTAGCGAGACCGTGGAAGACCTGTAACAAAATCTATATTAATTATGTACCATTTCTACCTTGGAAACTCAATCTCTTGAGATAAACCATTGGGCCTCAAATGCTCCACCTTCACTTGCTGACACACCGTGTACTTAGACACAAAATTGGACCTATACAGCTTTATGTTATTCCACCAATAAATCTCATTAATATCATTATACATTTTTTTCAAACTAGGATGAATAGTATAATATGACTCATGAGCTTCGGCAAAAATTCTTTCTCACAACCCATCAACCTCAAGAACATATAATCTAACTTGGTACCTAAAGATACCATCACAACCAATCCCAAATTCCATCACTTTGTACCTACCTACATCATTCTAAATTTGCATCAAGATAGGATCCAACATTTGTTTCTCCTTCACTTCAGCATCAAGAGATGAGTTCGCTACCTCTTGAACAATCACACCACCATCTTTGGAATCTAAGAGATGAACTTTGAGTTATCTAAATGGTGAACATCCTTCACCAAATCCATCTTCTCTTCATCCACATGGGATAAGCTTCTCATAGGCAACCTCCTAAGAAAATCAACAACCATGTTAGCTTTGCATGGATAAAAATGGAGACTCATGTCATAGATTTATCTCCTTATGGGTAAACACATATTGCAAGCTCTTATGATCAGAATAAATATCTACATGAATTCCATAAGAGTAGTGTCGGCATATCTTCAATGCAAACACCATAATTAAAAATTCCATATCATGAGCTGGATAATTCTTCTCATGAATCTTTAATTGTCTAGAAGTACACGAAACTACCTTGCCATGCTGTAGAAACACACATCCTAGTCCCACATAGGATACATCCCAATAAATCAAAAAACCATCAGTGCCCTCCGACAGGATCAAGATTAGATCCGAAGTCAATTTATCCTTCAACTTATCAAAACTACCCTCACAAGCATAAGACCATAAAAAATTCATCCTTTTTTGAGTCAACTTAGTCAATATGGTAGAGATAGAGGAGAAACATTATACAAACCTTATGTAATACTTGTATAAAGCCAAGAAGCTCTGAGTATCAGTTGGAGTCATAGGCTCAGGCCACTTGTTAACTAACATAACTTTTTATTAATCCACCATGAACCCGTCACTAGAAATAACATGACCTAGGTAAGTCACATTAGGAAAGTTTATTTAAATGAAAATACTTTAACCCAAATATTTTTGTAAATCAAATTATTTTTCTCTCTCTATCTAATGTAGTTCCAAGCTGATTTAACAATGAATTTTCTAGTTGGTTCTATCTTCCAAACTAGATTGTCTTACTCTTCCATCCTATCTGGTATTTAATTGTATAGACTATATGATTTGAAAACTCCTATGGAAATAGTTGAAAAATCACCTGTTCATTCCAAGCTCCACTTTAAATTAAATCTTTCATCTTTTGGTATCTGTTATCCCATTCTCTTAAATTCTGCAACAAATTATACAAATCCCCTTCCCTAGTCCAATTTTCAAACCAAATACTTGTATTTCCACTTCTAATTCTCCATAATATTTTATGATACACCAAATCCCTTGCTTGTAACATCTTCTGCCATACTTGTGATCCTGCTCCTATTTTCCATGCTATCTCATTTGGATGATTCTTTTTACAACACTTATTGTGCATATATCTACACCATATTTAATATTTTATTCTAAAATTCCACCACTGCTTACAAAACAAAGACATTTATACATCTTGAATCTTTCTGAATCCCAGTCCTCCTTCTTTCTCTGGGACTCAGACTATTCCACTTAACCCACTGCCTGTTTCTCCCTCCTATATGACTACTCCAGAAGAATTGATCAAATATTTTTTGTATTGTAGTCATAATATTTCAAGTAGGGTTCATCACTGACAGATAGTGAATTGGTATACTTTGAAGAACATATTTGATCAGAATAACTCTTTCCCCATAAGAAAACAACTTCCCTTTCCATCCTTGCAACTTTCCACTGATTTTGCTCATAATAGATTGATAGTAATCTTTCTTCTTCCTCATGTGAAATATAGGGAATCCAAGGTAAGTACCAAAGGATTTTAGGCTCTAGACATTATTTCTACTTCTAATATAAAGAGAGTAGGAGGTAGTGCATCCCCTTTATTCAACTCCTTATAAGATTTAAAAAATCCAGTTGATTTTCCATTTAGCAGAATAGATTACCAATTATTTCCCACCAGTCTATATATCATATTTATCATCAACTCACTAAATCCAAACTTTCTCAATACTTTAGTGAGAAATAGACAATCAACTCTATCATAGGCTAGCATCATGTCAAGTTTGATTACCAGGTAAGGAGTCCTAACTCTCTTTCTCATATCAGTAATTATTTTGTGGACCATCAATATATTCTCTACTATGTTTTTTCCTAGAACAAAACTAGCTTATTCTTCTGAAATAATATCAGCTAAAACTCTTTTAATCCACTCATGAATAATTCATGAAAAAATATTATTCACAAAATTACTCAATGAGATTGGTCTCATATCAGAAAAGATGTTCACTACTAACTTTTTTGGGTAGAAGTACCAAATTTGTATAGGTAATAAATTTCGATAATTCAAACCCACAAAAGAAATCTATTACCATATTATATAAATCTATGCCAATAATCTCCCAAGAATCTTGGATAAAAGCCCCAGCCATACCATCAAGACCTCATGCACTAGTCTTGCTTAGTCCCATGACAACTTTCTTGACTTCTTAAATTTTGGGTATTATGTTCATTTATTTATTCTTCTCATTATTCACCATAGTTGGAAAGTCATTTAGCATTTAAAATTTTCCATTATATTCTCTTTTAGAAAATTGCCTCAGAAAGAAATTCACTGTTGTTTCTGCAATTTTTTTTAATCTTCTAACCAGCCCCTCTTCATTCTATATTCTTGCTACTTTAAGCCTACTTATTTTTCCCTTGACTACAGTATGAAAGAACTTGGTGTTTTTTCCCATATCTTTGAACCATTAAAACCCAGCTTTCTGCCTCTAAAAATCATCTTCCTTCCTTAATTGGATATTAAATTCTGCTTGTGCTTTAAAAAGATTCTCTCTATTTCTCCCAGATAGGAATTCCTCAAATTGTTTCTCTCTTACTATACTAACCTCCTAGAGTGTAGAAATTTATTGGAAAAAGTTATCAAAGTACTCTTTACTCCACTTAGTTAAAGCACTTTTAACCTTTTTTAACTTATGATGGTAATGATAAATGAATTTCCCATTACATCTGTTTCGCAGTGGTCCTTTATTGAATACATGAAAAGATATGCCACTAACCATGTTGAACTCATTAATGATCTATAATATTCATTCTATATATATTCATACATTTATGGATAATTTGTCCTTGACGACTAATGATGAGTTATGATGGTGTGCTTCTTCTTACTTCTCTTTTACTTTAGCCCTTATGGGGCTTGTTATTTACTTTACATGTCATTTAATTTAGCCCTTGTGGGGATCATTATTTATTATTAATATATTGATGATATGAGGATGTCTGACAAGGTTGGAGGATATATTGATCTAATGATGATACTCGACAAGGCCATAGGATATTATGATGATACCTGGCAAGACCGAAGGATATTATGATGATACCCACCAAGGCTAGAGGATATTATGATGATATTCAAAGATTCTGGAGGATATTATGATGATACCTGGAAATATCGGAGATTATTGTGATGATCTATTAATGCTCGAAAAGGCCAAAGGATATGATGATAATGTGATGATAGCCGGTATGGCCGGATGATATATTAATGATATTATGATACTTGTCAAGTCTGGATGATATGTTGATGATATTATGATGCCTGGTTCGGCTAAAGGATATGTTGATGTTATGACAATGCCCAGTTTGAATTCATCAAGCCCTATGTATGGCAATTATATGTTTATTTATGTTCCTCTATAGTTGGCTATAATATTGATATTAAGAGTGTCAATTATAGTATTCTAATAAGTTGAGGTATAAAGTGGTATAGTTGTTTATTTAAGGACAAAATTTTCTTAGTGGTGGCTATTAATTAATTAGCTAATAATGACTAGTGGATTTATGAATATTATTAATACAAAGGACTAGTTACAATGATGACTATTTATAGTAGTGATTAAATTATTAAGGATATAGGTGGTAATGTGTTTAGTATATCATGTTGATCAGTTGTAATTGATGACTAAGTCTATGATATTGACAAATTATTAAAAGAGAATTATAGATTAATAATGCTAGTTAGTAAGAGATGTTAATTGAGAGATGAATAGTGTATAAATAGTGATTAGTGTTGGATGATAAATGGTGACTAATGGGATTATGATGGCAAGAAATAAATATTGATTAATTAGAGAATATGGTCTAATGATGAATTTTTAATAGATTCTTGATATTGGCTATTTAGTGAATAATGGTTAGTTGTTTACCCTTGAAAGTGATTATGTGCTGAATAATGGATAGAAAATAATTAGGGGCTATGTGATAACTAATGAGTAATTTGTGTAGTAATAAGTGTTGGCTAGATAATTTTGAGTGAATAGGATTCATTGATGAGATAGATACCTATGTGGTGGTAAGGGTGTGATTATGAGTGTATTTGTATATGTTATTCAATCATAATTATGATGATTATAAATGTTGGCAAATAGTTGTTTGATGGAAATTGTGGAAAAATATGGATAATGAGAGGTTTAAAAATACATACATACATACATACATAGATCTATCTATCTATATATATATATATATATTATTTGATTCTTTTATGTCTCAAGAGTGTGCTCTCCAGTGGTATGAGACGCTGTGATGGGTACTTAATATATGCTCTCTTGGGTGTAGTCTTCTATTGTATGGGATGTCTTGATGAGTTCTTTACTTATGCTCTCTTGGGTGTACTCTCCAGTGATATTGGACGTCGTGATGGATTCTTTACGTTAAAAACTAGTTGGTGTATGGGTGCCAAATTTTTACATCTGTTTCTCGGGATTGCACTTGTATTGATTTATGATTTCAAATTATTTATTCCTTATACATAATGATATGGATATCTGTTGATGACTTATTTATATTATGATTATGATATTTTATGCTTGTTATATACCATAATATTGGCATGTGTTGTGCCCTATGTTATACTGTATTTCAAATTGCTTACTTATTATATACAGTGATGATGGAAATGATTCAGGTTTGATTCAGGACCTTGACTTATTAAGATTATCTTGCACTGTATCATTCTTTTATCATGAATTAGCTCAGTCCTCTGATAATGCGTACTGAGTACCCATTTTTTTGGTACTCATACTACATCTCTATATCTTTTTGGCGAAGATTCAAGTATTATCTATCATTGTTGATCATGTTTCATGCAATATTGATTTCTAGAGCTAGGTTAAGCTCTTAGAGTTTAAGTTACCCAATTTTCTTCCATCTATTATATTCAGTCTTTAGCATTCAACACAAATGAATCAACTATTCTAGATTTATAAGTCTATAGATACTATTAGTTGATCTCGTACTAGTTCTACCATGTTTTGGGATCGGTATGTTGTGTGATTGTTATTCTATCTAGAACGTTTATGTTTATAATTGATGTTCTTAAATTTTACCTATGTTCGGCATTTCTTTCCGGATTAACCCATTGTGTTAGCCTCGGGCTATGGTATTGACTTGCATACTGGTGGGAATCATGACTCATAAATTTGGTCATGACAAATTTGTATCGGTGCCTAGGTTTCACTGGTATAGTCGGTACAATAATAAGTTTCTAGTAGTCTCATGTAGATTAGAACGTTAATGTTTGTTTCCTATCTTTGGGAGGCTATGTGACATTCTTAGGAGTTCTTCACTTCTTTAACTCATATCATACTAAGAGTTTGACTTGGTTTTTAGAATATTATCTTGACTTTACTCTTCATCAAAAGGCTAGGATATATGCTACCGTTATATGAGATAAGGGTCTCGAGACCGAGTCTAGGGAATCCTACTATTGTTATAGAATGTGGATAACCTAAAGGTTTTGGATAGCCTAGGGATGTGTCCTTAGTTAGAATACAGGATTGGACGCCCTTCCCAGACCCTATCCTGTACCCGAGCCATAGATTCTTTCTCCATAGCTAGTGGTGGATCGGGAATCAACCCAGGCTCTACTAGTGTTTATTTCTTTAGTAGTGCTCAGAGATGCATTAGTTCAGTTGTTGGGTATTATTAGGGGTGTGCCATTGTATAGTGCACTGTCTATGGATCAAAGTGGTACTGAAGCAGGGGCATAACTAGTACTTGAATCTCCCAAAGTTGAGATTCCTCTAGCCCCTAAGTTGTTCAAGCGATAGTCTCCCAACTAGTGGTAGACCAGCCTGCTATGTCTTTTGAGGAGTAAAAGATATTTGGTAGAATCCTAAGATTAGCTTCACTGAGATTTTATGGCGCTCTTAGAGAGGATGGACATGATTTCTAGACTGTATGTGAGGATTGACTTCGTGGTTTGGCCTTGTTGTAACTCGTGGTGAGGATTAAACAAAATTTTAGTTGGACTTCTTTGCTCGTCATTGGTAGAGATATTTTATGTATTTTAGAAAATCTAGATTTTTTCTTTGTCATGGACTCAGTTTTCTGAGATGTTCTTACAGAAGTATATGCCTCACAACCTTAGAGGTTATTTAGAGATCAGTTCCCCATATTGGAGCAGGGCTCCATGACAGTTGTTGAGCATGAGATAGTTCACCGCTTTGTTAATGATTTGAGGCTTTCCATTTGCATGTTCCCTCATAGTAGGTATCCTGAATATTCATTCTTTCAATCTTAGAGTCAACTGAGTTGATCTATTTAGTAAACTCGTTAGATTACTGATAGAGGTTGGTCTAGTGCTAGAAGATCGACCTAGTAAAGGTAGTGGTCAATCTTCAAGGGTTTCATTTTCTGGTATGTCTAGACACGTTGGTGACTTCGAGTCAGCAGGGCACGTAGGTGCTGGTTCTGCTCAGATTTCTTGATTTACTTGTGAACTTTGTTTTGTGCTTGTTCTCCTCAGATTTGTTGATTTACTTATACACTTCCTGGTCACTATTAGTAGGAGTTCCCTTGATATAAGCCAAATGGCCTTCAGGTTACTAGAGAGGATGCTTACAGGTCAAATGACAGTTGAAGACTTCTTGAGGTCTATGGAAAGGTGTTCATTATATGATTATAATGACAAAAGAGACTCAAGGGACTTTATAGAGGCCAATAGAAGACAAAATAGGGTTAGAAAGCCCCCGAAAGTGGAGATACAACCCATCCACTTTGGAGGTGCGCCCAACCCACTCTAGATTCACTAGAGCGGGTCAAAACCTCCCACAATACCCTTGGGATATGACCCATATGCTTAAGAAAGTGCCTAATGGGCTTCTATGTGCTTGTCTTTCCTAAATGGGTCACTTTTTCTCCCATATGATGTAGTAACCTAGGCTAGACAATAAATAGGACTTATTTTCATTTTAGTAGGTAGTTTATGTTGAATTATGAATTTGAACACTTGTAAGAGTGCGAGTCAAGCATGGATTCTCTTATGTTGATCTTTTGTTTAGAAACATGGGTTTCTTGGGAATCGATTCCCTCAAGGTCTACATAAGATTTAGGTGCTTTGTTCGGTTTAATTAATTGAAGGTTTAGGTTTTGATACACCCTTTATTTGCTTTCAATTCCTTACATTGAGTCTATCTTAATGATTTTATATCTATCTTTAGCTTTCGGATTCTTATCGTAGTTTAGTTTTCGATTTTGTACTTTGTTTGTGTATCATTTGGTATCAAGAGCCGATCGTAGAATTGTTCCCACGATTCTAGTCGTGGGTTTTGCTATCTCAAAAATCAACAATAAAGAGAGTCAAAAATAAAAAAATCCCAAAAAAGCACTATTCACGTTTTAGTCCTAGGTCAAAATTTTAGTTTTTTTATTTTGTGTTTTTCTTGTTTTTATAGTGTTAGATTTGTGTTTTCTAATACTATAGGAGTCTAGGGTTCAAATTTGAGATTAATCGAAGTGCGTTTGAGTGAGATACCATTGTTGAGAGCTTGAACTTGAAGGAAGTGAAGAGAAATGAAAATCTTGAAATTTTGGTTGTGAATTTGGATAAAATGACATGTGGAATGTGTTTATAAGGTCTAACAGAGCCTCGAGTCAAAATTTTATCACATTCCAATTATTGGTTCAAGAGTTAGAGCATTTTGAAGTTTTCGTGTTCTTGAGTGTTCTTGAGGAAAATTCATATCTTCATCTTGAATTCTTAGAAAAAGGTGGTGTTTGATTCAAAAATAATTATGAAAAGTATGGGAAAAGTGTTCGTACAAAAGAATAAAAGAAGATTCCTCAAGAGGGTACAAAGAGGGGACCATTTGGAAGACAATTTTGGCAAAACACAAAGGGAGACGCGACCAATCTGCCTTGCATCTGCTCCCAAGGTGCGTCTGGTCATCCCTTAACCTGTGCCAACACCTCAAGGCAGTAGCCAAGGACCCAACCTGCATCCAAGGTGCCTTTCACCTGCGTCCCAACTGCAGGAGCAATCTGCCCAATGCAGATCAACTATACCCAATGTAAATCACCTCCTTTTGACGTGAATCAACTTCAACAACACCAATCCAAGTTTATCAACACTTCCAAACATCAATTCAAGTCTTAAAACACATCTAAACATATTTAAAACTCCATTGATCAAGGTTTTATTCTTAGTTTCCATTTCTTGATTCTTAAATCTCTTTCTTGATTCTTAACTACTCATCAACTAGTAACTTATCTACTAAGTTGATTGATAGTTCTAGAGTCCAATTCTTTCTTATCCGTTCTTGTGTGCTTTTGTCTTCTTTTTTTTCATTGAACCTTGTTGATTCAAGTACGTTAGTTGTTTTTGATTTTTTTTTTTAAATTTCAAACATGAATCTATTCTGACCTCAAACCACAATTGGTACCAAGCATTCTCATTGGAGTATAAATGACTTATTAACACGTACGACAAAAATTGAGAGATAAACTAAATGTGTGAAATTTATGAGCTTGTGAGGTTGATTTCTTAACCTTTAACATGTTTTTTGTTTTTTTTTTATTTTTAGTATTTCTTTATATAGGTACCATGGCATTGGGAGAAGGTATCCCAAGAGATTCAGGAGAGATAAACATGGAAACTTTAATGGTGGACATAATGAGTGTTAAACAAGATGTAAATCAAACAATGGAAAGCATGGAAATTTCATTTTCAAGAAGTATAGATAAAATAATAGATCGCCTGTACTTCCCTAACTCCTTCATATCCAATCCACCAAATTCCCAAGCTTTTTTGAGTGGACATGCTCCAAACGAACTTTAAAGTAATCAAACTAACTCTTGTACTTTAGTAAATGAGGCTAGTAGCCAACTAAGTGTGAAAAATAGTTTATCTTTAACTGAGCCTAATGTCTGTATACTTCATGATGATAATGTACAACTTGAAAGCTTGGAAACACTAGTTGATCCTTATGATAACAAAATTGACTCTTCTAGTAAGAGCGATTAGTGTCCACCTAGTGTTGAAGCCATTGAGATAAGTGATAATACATTGACTTGTGGAAGTAATGATTACCATCTTGTGTGTGAACCTAGACCATCACTTGGGAATGTTTTTAAAGTGTTTAAAGGACCTCAAGTAAATGGTGGTGTTGAGAATGTTGGTTGATTGAATGAGAATGACCATCTAATTTACTTTGTTGGTGATTATGCTAGTATAGAGGATACAAATGATTGTATTGGTGGTAATCTTGAAGGAAACAAGGGTTTCCTAAACCAATGTCCATGGACACTCTACCCATTTAATCCGGGTAATCATTTAAAATATGGAGGTTCTTCTCCACACCACTTGGTTCTTAGGCAAGAATACAAGCCAACCATGGGTGAGGGTGTTGGAAATTATTCCTATGACGGAAAGTCTTTTTTGGGAGGCCAAAGTTGTGTAAGGAAAGGGTATCCCACAAAGATAAGTGCTATAGTGGGGTTATAACCTTTTCGAAACTTGGAATCCATATGAGCCTTTATAAGCAGTTCAATGATTACCATGGTTCCTCTAGCATACCTATTTGTCCAAATCTATTTAATGACCAAGTACCTCTTAATATTTGGGGTTATAAACCCTTTGTTGATCATATTGATGCTTGGTTATATCTTAAGCATGTGCAACCTTAGCATGATGGTATGATTAAATATGCTAATTCTAACCCTCATGCTATGAGTATATTGTGTTTGTTTGTCCTTTCTTTGGTGTTGCAAGGTTAAGATTCAAGGTCAAATCCTTTTCAAGAAGGGGAGGATGATATAAGCCAAATGATCTTCGGGTTGCTAGAGAGGATGCTTACGTGTCAAATGACACATGAAGACTTCTTGAGGGCTATGGAAAGGTATCCATTGGATTATTACGATGAAAAAAGAGACTCAATGTATGTTAGATAGGCAAATGGAAGATAAAACGGGGATAGAAAACCCTCAAAAGAGGAGATGCAACCCATTTGCTTTGGTGGTGCATCTAACCCACTCTAAATCTGCTAGAGAAGGTCAATATCGCCCACTATAACCTTGGGATATTCCCCATGAGTGGCCCATATGATCAAGCAAGTGCCTAATGGGCTTATATATATTTGTCTTTCCTAAATAGGTCACTTTTGGGTTCATATGATGTAATAACCCAGCCTAGACTACAAATAGGACTTATTTTCATTTTAGTAGGTTGTTTATGTTGAATTATGAATTTGAACACTTATGAGAGTATGAGGCAAGCACGAATTTTCTTATTTTTATCTTTTGTTTAGAAACGTGGGTTAGTTATGAATCGATTCCATTGAGGTCTATGTCAGATTATGTGCTTTGATCGGTTTAATTGATTGAAGGTTTAGGGTTTGATACAACCTTTATTTTCTTTCAATTCCTTGCATTGTGTCTATCTTATTGTTTTTTATCTATCTTTAGCTTTCGTATTTATATCGTAGTTTAGTTTTTGATTTCGTACTTTGTTCGTGTATCAGGCTTAGTTTTGGTGTGATGGTTGGGTTATCTTAGAGTTGTTCACCCCTCAGTTAGAGGTGGTTCTCTTGGTCACATGGGTGGTTACCAGGTTTCTTAAGGTGGTCCTCAGATAGGCAGGACATGAGGTTGGTTAGGTACCCAGCCAAGTGGCAGTCAAGGTCAGTTATATGTATTACCTGTTAGACCCGATTGTTAGAGTTCAGATACTATAGATGCAGGTGTGATTTTGATATGCCGCCAGTCAGCCCTTGCTTTATTAGATCTCAGATCCACTTATTCTTATATATGTATCTTCTTATTATGCACCACATTTTTGCTATTCCGTTGATTTATTATCTGTGCCATTATGTGTATCTATTCCTGTAGGTAATTCTTTAGTAGTGGATTAATTTATTCTTACCAGGTATTATGACTATCATTGATGTTGATACTTATGATGACCAATTATTCTGATTATGGTGGATATTGATGTGATTTTGGGCATGGCCTGACTATCCCACTATCATGCATTCATAGACTTACATGACCCGAACCAGGGCCTTATGGTGTTGGGTACCTCAAGCCCAACCAGGACCGGAGACCACCCCCAATACCCAACCATAACCGTCGTACACCTTTTACCAGATAAAAGTCTTAAGATATATATCATAACCAAATGAAATACTCATAATCAAATAGAGTCAACCGGTGTTAGTCCCAATACCAATTCTAATGCCAAGGCTGACACCACTACTGAGCCCAAAACAACAAAAAGTAGACCCACAAAGCTCTATTCAAAGTTAAAACAACATCTGGTCTGGACATTCCCTGACTATAGACAAAATAAAACTGTAAGAAATAACCAAAGTAGGAAGAAATAACCATAACATGAAATGGAGCCTTTCGGAGTATGGAAGCTCACCACTTCAATCAAACTCTAAGATGTCCCTGAATTCAATCACTATGAAGGAGGAGTAGTATGGCCGGTTCCTGCATCACGTGGTATTACTGTGCCGAAAGACGGGTTAGCAATTGAAATCTAACATGTACTCAATAATAAGGATAAAATAATACCAACATTTAAAGCCATGTGAATAACCATATGAAATTATATCCACCCATACACATATATATATATCCATGCCATGAAAGAAAAATAGGTTTAGAATGTCTTTAAAACCATTAACCTGGGTTTATGTAGCTTAACCATCCCAGAACCACCCACGGGCTATATGGGTCCAATGTTACTTCTAGAATGGGCCCCAGTGCATGAAACTGCACAAATCGGAGATATCTTAAGGGAAGGGGATACCCATGTTCCCTTGACCCTATATGATACATATTTACAAATATAACTTAGGGGATTCTGGTGTACCCCACAAGTATATGGTCGCCATGACCACTCCATATGTCAGCAAACATGAGTTTCTAGTGCCCGTCCATTGGACTCCCATCTTCACGGTTATCTATCACAACCAACCATTATTTCCTAGTTAAAACCATTAGCACAAAACCAAATCACCAATTTCATATATTATTAACCGAGGATATAAGAAGTGGTATCATTATATCAACTATAGTTTGTAAGCAATGTCATTAGACACAAATTTGAAGATTCACATATTCCCCGTAGGTTCCATTATTAGATTCAATTGGGGGATTCCCATGTACCCCACAAGTATTTTAAATAAAATCCATGGCCACCAAGTCCTTACCATTTAGCCATTAAAACCAATTAATCAATTTATGTTCCATTACCTTATTATACCATGCAACATTTTCAATGAATGTCCAACAATGTAATAAAAGCATTCTCATAGGCATTTTAACAAACATATTTAGGGTATATAGTTTCCAAACAAAAAAACAAGTACCAAATGACCATTACCATGCAACCAAATGTTCAAACCACCATTATAATATGAAAACCATAAATAAAAACAAGGGGAAACATAAATCAACCATTAATAACAAAAACCCCAACATATAATTCAAATCAAAAAACCATATCACAATTATGCTATGAAAACCACTCATAAAACACGCCTTTAATTGAACTAACAATGAGGGAGGAGTAAAATTCCTTAGACAACGGAGAAGCCAGAGAGAAACCACCCTTGAGAGCCTTTGTTGACCACCTTGAACGAAACCCTAGACTTTGCTTAACCCAATATCTTGAGAGAGATTTGAAAGCGATTCTAGTCTTTTTTATTTAGAATAATAGGGTAAATTATGTCCCAAAAGTGTTTTAATTCGTGGGGTCATAAGGGATTAAGAGGGAAAATATCCAAAATACCCCCAACTTAAACTATATAAATTCCTGCAAGAGGGTACTACTGTATTAACCCAACCGTACCCTAACATATAAGTAGTACCCACCACTCATACCCTAGGCAGTAGCTTGGTCTCCAATATATGACCACTAAGGGACAACTCATACCTAAGCATATGACCAGTACCCTAGAACCGTACCATAGGAAGAATATAATCCTCTAGGCTAGACATAGGACATCATACGATTGACACTATACTTCTACTACCCTGTCATACGACTAGTATCATATCCATGTTCATACCTGGGAAAGAAACCACCCAAAACTCACTGATTAATATATGAGTTGGGGTACTAAATTATACCCTATAATACGATAAGTACCCCTAATCATATGATGTATAGAAACTCTAACTCATGGAATTTTTCTAAGGATCAAAATCCATGGTGTTTCATGGACTATTTTGCCGAGATCGTTGCCTTAGTGAGAATTAGTTTTAGTGTCCTTTTCTTTAGTGTTATCGTTCTTGTGTGCTTTTCTCGTTTTGTAATTCATTGTGTTTTGTTGGTTCAATTCCGAATGAGATTTCCTTGAGTCATTCAAGAAAAAATCTATTCTAGGAAAAAGTAAACTCATCCCTCAATCACTGATGAAGTACAAGCCCATTTTCAACACTTGTGAAACTAAGTGTGAGGTAAAACCAAGAGTGAGAGTGTGTGAGGTTATTTAAACTAACTTGTTTGTTGTTTTGTAAGTGTTTTCTCTTAGGTACCTTGACAATGGAAGGAACAACGTCATCAACCCTGGATATTTATTGTATTTATACTACCTCGAATCTTGTTGAAGATTTCTGTAGGAACCTTGAAAGTCAACGCCAATTAATTATTCAAGCATACCCACAAAGTCAAATCACCACTAACCAACATACTAGAATTTTGCCTAGTATCAATTCTTCTTGTGTTCAGGTTCAAGATAATATACTTCCACTGGAAGATTCAAGGAGAGTTCCTCAAGAACATATGTGATATGGGACAAATGACCATCTTATCTTTTGATGACATCTTTTGAGGTCAACAAATAGAATCTCAAGACTTGATCACCTCTAGGATAATAGAACATGCATGGAAGACAAATTTTAGGCATGACTTAAAGTAATATTGTGTGTGGAAGGTTGCTTGGATGTGTATGTTGTTGTTAACCCGAGAACTACAAATCTTGAAATATAAACCATCCATGGTTTTGAGAGCATTGAAGAGGCTTCATTCATTCAAGTACAACACACCTTGGTCGCCCCTTCAATAAGGGTATTTTGTACATTACACATGGTGTATTTACACACCATGGCCGCCCCACTCATTAAGGGCAAAGTGGTCTTTTTGAATTCTTTTGTAATACACTATAAATATGTCATTTTAGTTCTTCTCTTATTAGTTTATGAAAGATGAATGTATGAACCACTTAAAAATCCTCTCTCTTGAGAGTTGACCACCTTAGTGTAGTTTTAGTCAGGCTTGGAAGAGAAATCTTAGTAATTCCTTTAATAAGTTTAAAACAACCAAGAGTTCCATTAAAAGTAATCAATGTAATGAAAAATACTTATAGGCATTTTGTCAAACATATTTGGGGGCATAATTTAACCAAAACCAATTCTAATTACCATTAAACCATTTCCATGCAATCAAATTATCCAAAATCACCATTAATGCGTATTAAAGTATAATTAAAACCATGGGAAACCATAACAATCATTAATATCCAAAATCCCCAAGCCATATTTTAAAGCCAAAATCAAACTATCAATGAAATCATGAAAAAATTCATAAAAACCATGCTTTCATATTGAATTAACAATGAGGGAAAAACATTTCTTAAACCAAGATGATGATGGAAAGAAATCACCAAGACAAGCCCCAAATCAATCCTACAGTTAAAACCCAAGATTCTCTTCCCTAAAAGCACTTAAGAAAATTATATAGTGTTTTAGATGAGTTTCTAAGTGTTAATGAATAGATAAATAGGGTAAATAACCTCCCATGTAGGTTAAGTCATAGGGTCTAATTAGGTTAAGTAGGGACATATGCAGAATACCCCATGTAAGTTACACAGAATTCTCATTATTAGGATACAACTGACCCTCACGAGTCTTTCCCTACAATACGATTGGTTTCCCTCTCGATCCTAGGCTCAAACTTTGTATCCAACACTTTCCAGAATATGACTCATCCGACCAAGTTTTATCTGAAGCATACAATTTTTACACTTTATCCGTACCCGTTGAATAATAAACCTAAAGAAGATTCAGATACTGTCTACCATACTAGTCCATGGTACGACTCATACCATGGCTTACAGCTCATAGTGAACCACTCATACTCAGATCCAACTAATGTAACCTAGTCTGAGATTAAGTTAAATAAGCAAATGATTTGTATCCATCAATATAACTCACACTCCTAAGTCGTACCCATCCAGCAACCAAAATCCAACCCACCAACTAATATTGGTCAGCATACGAAAGGTCCATACCATTCATACCCCAGCATACGACTCATACCCATGAGTCGTATTAGGTCCAGAGACCAGAATTCTAGGAAATTTTCAAAGGGTCAAAACCCAGAGTGTTATAGTCTTCTTAACTAGGAACATTCATCCCCGAATAATGGATATGGTAGGGGTAGCCATACATACGACTCATCAAATATATTTCCAACCGTTAATAAAGTTTGAAAACAAAGAGGCAGAGATATTAATATTTCCTTTCACAAACTCTATGAAAATAAAGATGTGTGGAAGACACATAGCTTCTGCAATAGTCATAGGAGCAGAAAACAAGAGCGAAAAATAAATATGTGTTGAAGACACATACCTTCTGCACGAGTCCCAGGAGCAGAAAACAAGACCAAATATTTGGACTTCATAATGAGCTTCAACACATAATGACCAACATACCGGGGATTGAGCTTCCCTTTTTTGCCGAATTGCATTACTACAATCATGATAAATACCTTGAGAATAACCTTATACCTAACCTCAAACTCCAATCCCTTATACTTATCATCCGTATAGGACTTTTGGCGACTTCAGGTAGCCTTAAGCATTTCACCAATTGATACACCCAAATTACAACTCTCGTTAGAAAGTGTAAGCGGCCGCTGTCAAATATAGAACCCAACTGGGTTGGGTGTCGAATCCCACAGGGAATACTCTGGTCACTAAGTGTTGCAATTATTAGTAGACTGTTGGTCGAAAATTCCAAGGAAAAAGGGGGGTTTGGTTTAGGTGTGAACTAATATTATCAAAGTAATAATGGAACGATTTGCGTAGTAAGATTTAATCACAGAGATTGATAAGTTAGGGTTATGTCCACCTTATAAGTTCTACTTCTCTATTAACTATGAGTAACGCGGAATTTAGACATGCATGCACTTATAGAGAATCGTATTCTAATTCTAAATCCAAGTGTTTCTCAACCATCAAGGATTTATTTCGCTTTAGCTCTCCCGAGCCTAAAGTGTATACCAAATGGTACAAATTCTCCAAGAAGTTAATCCGGTTAAGGCATTAACGTGAAAATAGGGAATGGAAACCCTATTTCCTTGTCACACTCTCTTTTCCAAACATGTAACTTTTCTCTCGAGCAAGTTAATGCTATAATGGTGTATTCTCTATGTTTGCAACCATAAGAATTCAATCAAAATGAAGAGAGTAATGATATAAGTAGCATAACACATCAAGAATTCACAAACTCATAGTAATAGATAGTATCTTACAAGGTTTTCATAACCCTAACAGATAAGTTTAGCTACTCATGAATACAACGAAAATCAAAGTAGACATCATCATCATACCAAAACTTAGAGAAATCTCGGCTATGGAGATGAAACGTGTTTTCTTTCTCCGTTGCTCAAGTGAACCGTTTTCTGCTCTCAAAACCCGTACAAAATCCTCAAAAACGTGAATTCTCAATAATGTCGAATGAATTATGCTTAATGCTGCTGAAAAATTCAGCAATAAGGTTTTTAATAGCATCCTTGTATAATAAGTTGCTACTTCATCCTTAAGTATTTAAAAATACTGGGTTTGCCCGGGAAAAAGTTCCCATGCATCACTTTCAGTCCAAAAGTTGCCTTCCCTCTTATGTAAAGTTTTCCTTTGCTGCCCACAGGTCCACAAAGTGCTGAAATCTTCATCATTAGTACCTGAAAACATGCTAATCACATAGGTCAGCTCACTTAAAGGAAAATGGACTAAAAGTGCAAGAATTATATATTTTATCCTCAAAACTTAGCTGAAACATGGGTAAATTATGGTGCTTAGGCGTGTAAATACGCCCATCATCACCACCCCACACTTAAAGCTTTGTTTGTCCTCGAACAAAATATTACATCCATGCAATAACCTAACTAGAATTTCACAATAGCAATACGAAAGTTTCAACAAGACATGCACAACAATCATTAACAAAGAGTAGGTTTCTCGATCACTACTAGAAACAACTCAACCCCCAACATAGACTCATTAGGATGGTTAATTCGTATCCACACGTTAAGCCACAAAGAAACATATAAAACTACCCAACAACCATCAACCATGTGTGCTCACATAAGATATCACCCATAATCACTCATAGTTTTGGATTTTTCGAAACATGGGTATAAGACTCTCCTTGATCTCGCTCTCACAAAGAATTCTTATATTGAAACTGATGACCATAGGCTTGCCCTTAGTGTAATGCTCTACTAATATCAGACTGCTATGTTTAGGATCAAATAGGTCTTTACAGGTTGTAATGTAGGCTAAGGGACAGGTAGGACTATTTTGGCCAGAAATAGTGACTATGTTCCCTAAGCGCTTTAATACACTACAATATGCCATTTATACTATCTTTTAACAACCACTCTACCTCTCTTTCATCTACCAACCCCTTTTCACCCATTTTGTTATTCAATCATAAACACAACTATCTTTTTGTTTTTCTAAATTTTTTATTTTTATTTTATATATATATATTTTTTTTAAAGTAAGCATCCCTATAATAGCCACTCTTTTTCACAATAATTTCAAGTACCAATACACCCTGAGGCATCACTTTCACCATTCTCCTTTTATTTTTCCACATGATTCTATAATTTTAAAGCGCTTAGGAGTTTGGATCAAATTATGGTCTTTGAAAAAAAAAATGGATTAGGCTACATATGAGGCTGCCAAAGAAAATAGCTAAAGGCTCAAAGGGGATTCACTAGGACAATGTACAAAGGTAGGTAAAAAGAAGGTAAACAATTTCAGGGCTGCCAAAGAAATGCCTAAATCATCTCCTACACTCACAATCTTTATTTCGCTTCACACACACACCAGGCAAGTTCTAGCATCAGTCACAACAAAGAATATACAATATCCTCACACACACAAGGCACATGGTCAACTTCATTGGGAGCATTATAGATTCTTAACCCAACAGATGAATGAATTAAACCACAACAATTTATCACACAGTGAGTCACAACTTAGAGCCTAAGCATCTCAATAGTAATGAATTAGCACAAACTCTTGTTATAATACCATGCCGTCTATCAGAACAATTTCATGCAAAATATAAAAAAAATTCAAAAATTTAACTAACTAATTAGCAAAAACAAGAATAAATGTAGGCAAAGAAGTATCATACAACATACAAATACCAGCACCCCACACTTAGACTGGACACACTGCCCTCAGTGGAAAATAAATAAGGAGAACCTGATTAGTTGGACTCTTCCTCTATGTCTGGGGTCATACCCCCTGCGTCGGAATCATCATCAGAGTCGTCGTCATCAGAGTTGTCCTCCACGTTTGAGTCTGGCAGTCGGCGATTATCGTCAGTCGGCACATCACCATCGCGAGGTTCCTCAAAATGTACCCCTACTCCACACATAGCCCGCGCATGCTCATTCATCGGGTAGTCATAATCCAACTGTTGAAGCTCTGCATCAGTCGGAACCCGACCCCCACTCATCATGGTAAACCGAGTCATGCCATATAGATGGCGAAAGAAACTTTCAACCCGAGCATGTCTTTCTGTAGTGGTAAGGTTGATGCCATGACCAGTTTCAGGCTCTTTAACTTTTGTAAGATCAACATTCTTCGGGAGGTGTGGAAGCTTATGATCTGCAGGTTCCTCTTCAATGTGTTCCTTCCTTAAGATCGCAGTCAACAAATTGCCAAAGCTGAAATGGGACTTTTAGTGCAGCCTAGCCTTACGCATTGACGATCGTATAACCGCACCAATGTTGATGGGAATATTAGTCATCAGAGCGTACACCAAGCATACTCTATCACGTATGATCTTTGTGTACTGTGTCCCAGGAATCAGGCAAGAATTGACTATCCTCAACCATATACGAGCTTCTCTGTTCAAGGAAGCATACAAGAAGGTATTATGCTAACCGTTATCCTTGTGATGAATCCACCGGGCCATGGACCTTGTTCCGCACAGTGTGTGTCTGATTGCCCTGTAGGGCGGTCTGTGATAAATCTCCTTGAGCGGTGATGGATCCACAGATGGAAGGCCCAGAAAAGAGTTGAAGAACTCCGCATTCAGTTGCAAGACTTGGCCCCGAATCTTTACTTCACTTCCGGTAGTCTTTGGGGACCAATTGGCATAAAACTCTCGCGTTAGATCAAGATTGCATTCCCCCATATCTCGGAAAATGAAATCAAGATTTAGTGCCATGATTTTAGCCAAAATGCGAGGATCTCTGTTTGCTAGACTCTCCTTCTCCATCCAATCCACGTGAACATATTTTTTTACTTTGTTGTTCTTGTACCACTCCTTTCCTTCCTCCTCTAGGACCCATTTTATCCTGAAAGTGCGTCGAGGCACTTGCAAAGAGGAGGACTCAGCTTGCTCTTTTCTTGACCATTTCTGACCTTTCTGTGAGGTGGACACTTTTTCTTTTCCTTGTCGTCCTTTTGGAGCCATTCTACCTGAGATCAAAATAGAGTCATGTTAGTTTCATATTCGAAGATTCACTATAATCGATCAACAACCAGTGATGGCACCACCCCACACTTAATTTGTTGGCACAGACTAATTAAGTGAGTGATGTCGATTACTCAGACTTCGTCGACATACATTTAGGCGATATGTTCCAACAACATGTTTAGCACAGTCATATTTTCATGTAATCTTGACTATCCTTTCCAACTTTATTTCAATGGATTTATGCACTTTTTGAACAAGACTACCACATAGAATTCTTATCATGTTATTGCATAGAAATAATCACACCATCGTATACTTGTGGTCAATCATAATCCATACCTCGATGTATGAGTCATTCAAACATTCAAGCTTAATACTTTCAAGATTATGCATTAACTTCACAATTTCGACTTCATAAAAATACGACAGTGAATACCAATCAAATACAAGTAGGAGTAAAGTCAAGAATACCCACAAGAATCCTTTCACTCAATGAGACGCATCATAACAAACCAACCATAATCTCATCACCAAGCACTACTTCAAAATCTAATTCACCATTATAAGCGGAGTAGTGCAACAACTACGAAATATAAAAGAGTAACTTACGTGGTGATGGATCCAGAAGATGAACTTGCAAGATTAGATGAGAAAGAAGAAAAGCTTTAAGAGAATAAGGGATCTTGGGCGGCACCTATCTTGAGCAAACAGTGGAATTGTGTTCTAAGGTTGAGGAACTATTTAAAGGCTAAGACATGGGTCGGGTTTGATCCATGTACAATCGGGTTAGGAGGCAAAAAAGGATAAGTAGGCGGTGCCTAATGCTTTGCCTATGCTTAGCATAGGCGGCGCCTTTAGCAATGCCTAGATAGGCATAGGCGGCGCCTTGCCTATCGCCTATGTGAGGCAGTGAGCATAGGCAATGGAATAGGCGGCGCCTATAGCATTGCCTACATTGGTATAGGCCTTGCCTTGTCCATTGCCTATGTGAGGCAGTGAGCATAGGCAATGGCATAGGCATTGCCTTGTCCGTTGCCTAGATTTGCATAGGCATTGCCTTGTTTGTTGCCTAGATTGGCATAGGCAATTCCTAACCTATAGCCTTTGCCCCATCATTCCTCACTTACCACATTTAGCATGGCTCACTTTCAAATCAAAATTTGGGACTAATCTCCTCCTTTGTATATCTTGCACCTACACTTAATCAAAAACAACAAAAATGATTAGAAGGATGGGTTGCCTCCCACCAAGCGCCTTAGTTTTGGTCGTGGCTCGACTCTTCTTTTTGAACTTTTATTTATCAAAAACAAAATCCTAACGAAACAAACTCCTAATGATGGGTTGCCTCCCATGTAGCGCTTGATTTATTGTCGCGGCACGACATAGTTATCTCGAGTACTCAGACTTCCTCGAGATATATGGTGGCTATACATTTTATCGAATCGGTTGGACCGATATATAGCTTCACTCTTTGGGCATTCACCTTAAAGACACCACCATCATTGTTTTCTAACTCCACTACTCCAGATGAGTTAACTTGGCTGATTCTGAATGGACCAGACCATTTAGATTTCAACTTACCTGGAAACAGCTTCAGTCTGGAGTTGAAAAGAAGTACCAAATCACCCTTCTGAAAATTTCGTTGGACAATCCTCCGATCATGGTACTTTTTTATCCTTTCCTTGTAGAGATCTGCTCTTTTATACGCATGTAGATGGAATTCATCCATCTCATTCAGCTGTTCCAACCTCAGATTAATAGAATCATCCCAATTCAAGTTAAGCCGCTTCAGCACCCACAGTGCTTTATGTTCTAGCTCAATTGGCAAGTGACAAGCCTTCCCATAAACTAGTTGATATGGTGACATGCCAATTGTTGTCTTAAATGCAGTCCTATATGCCTTTAAGGCATCACCCAGCTTTTTGGACCAATCTTTCCTACTGGCATTCACAGTCTTCGTAAGGATTAGCTTGATCTCCCGATTAGAAACCTCTACCTGCCCACTAGTTTGTGGGTGATATGGTGTAGCTACCTTGTGTTGCTTAACCCCATATTTCACCAATATGGCTCTGAACATCTTGTTGCAAAAATGTGAACCTTCATCGCTTATGATGGTACGAGGTACCCCAAAATGAGAGAAGATATTTCTCTTTAAGAACGCTACAACACACTTACCTTCATTATCAGCTAGCGCTATTGCTTCGACCCATTTGGATAAATAATCCACATCAACTAGGATATATTTCATCCCAAACGAACTCACAAATGGGCCCATGAAATCAATACCCCATACATCAAATAGTTCTACTTCAAGAATTTTAGACATGGGCATCTCATGGTGCTTCGAGATAGAGCCTTGCCTCTGAGACTGATCACATCTTCTCACAAAATCGTAAGCATCCTTGAATAATGAAGGCCAGTAATAGCCACTTTGGAGTACCTTCCTTGCCGTTCGATCACCTGCATGGTGACCCCCAACTTGGGAAGCATGACTTGCTTCCAGTATGCTAGGCACCTCCACATCTAAGATGCATCGCCTAATAATACCATCAGCATATCGTCAAAAGAGATATGGTTCATCCCAGAAGTAGTGTTTCACATCATGCATGAACTTTCTCTTTTGATGAAAGGAGAGATGCTCAGGAATCACTTTACTTACCACGTAGTTCGCAAAGTCTGCATACCACAGTAAGTCTTCCACCATAGTGGCTAGGATTTCTTCATCGGGAAATGCATCATCAATATCAAGGTCGGGTTGCACTATGTGCTCACTCTCAAGTCTAGATAAATGATCAGCTACTTGGTTTTCGCAACCTTTTCTATCCTTTACCTCAAAATCAAATTCTTGAAGCAGTAACACCCGCATAATTAGCCTTGGCTTAGCATCCTTCTTTGCCATTAGATATCGTAGAGCCGTATGATCTGTATCAACCACTACTTTGGTTCCTAACAAGTAAGCACAAAACTTTTCAAAAGCATAAACAACTGCTAGAAGCTCTTGTTCAGTGACGATATAGTTCTTCTATGCTCCATTCAAGGCCTTGCTCGCATAGTAGATTGGATGAAATAGCCTTTCTCTTTTCTGACCAAGTACACACCCAAGGCTACCCCACATACATCACACATAACTTCAAAAGGTAGAGACCAATCGGGTGCTACAATAATAGGAGCTTCAACTAGCTTCCCTTTGAGGCATTCAAATGCCTTCAAGAAATCTTTACCGAAGTCGAACTTTGCATCCTTCTCCAAAAGTTTACATAATGGACTAGCAATCTTGGAGAAGTCTTTAATAAACCTCCGATAAAAACCTGCATGACCGAGGAAACTACGAACACCCTTTACAGAAATTGGAGGTGGTAGTTTCTCGATAACTTCAATATTGGCTTGATCCACCTCAATTCCTCTTTCAGAGACTTTATGCCTAAGAACAATGCCTTCCTTCACCATAAAATGACACTTCTCCCAGTTTAGCACCAAGTTGAATTCAACACATCTCTGCAACGCCATACTTAGATTTGCCAAACATGATTCAAACGACTCACCTACTACTGAAAAATCATCCATGAACACCTCCAAGGTGTCTTCAACCATATCAGAAATAATGGACATCATACAACGCTAAAAAGTGGTAGGTACGTTACATAACCCAAATGGCATACGTTTGAAAGCAAACGTACCATACGGGCATGTAAAAGTTGTCTTCTCTTGATCTTCAGGAGCAATGCAGATCTAATTATAGCCGGAATAAACATCTAAGAAACAAAACCATCCTTTCCCTGCCAATCGATCAAGCATTTGGTCCATGAATAGCATTGGGAAGTGATCCTTTAGCGTCCATGAATTCAGCTTTCAGTAGTCCATGAACACTCTCCACCCTGTGACAGGTCTGAGTGGAATTATCTCATTCTTTTCGTTTGCGACTACCGTCATGCCCCCTTTCTTGGGCACACATTGTACCGAACTCACCCATTTACTGTTGGAGATTGGATACACCACCCCAGAAGCTAACCACTTAATAATTTCTTTCTTCACCACCTCTTGCATAGGTGGATTCAAACGACATTGATGCTCAATTATGGGCACACAATCTTCTTCGAGCTGAATCTTGTGCATACATATCCCAGGAGGGATATCAATTATATCAGCAATAATCCAACCGATGGCTCTCTTGTATTTTTTTAGAATAGAGATGAGAGCCGCTACTTTCTGTTCACCTAAATCAGCCGCAACAATAACCGGAAGTGTATCACCACTTCCCAAAAATGCATACTTCAGGTGGCTGGGCAGCTCTTTCAATTCTAGCACTGGTGGTTCTTCAATGGATGGCTTTGCTGGTGGTGAAGGTCGATTCTTAAGATCAAGGTCCATCTTCTTAGGAGCATGAGAATATGACCCTATTCCTGTTAGAGCACAAATAGTTTCTTCATACTCTTCAATATCCTCACGCTCAAAATTTATAAGCACAGCAGCCAATGGATCAACAATATGTTGCTTCTCTACAGATAATTCTTTCTCATCTTCATAATAAACATCAGCTACAGAGAACACATTCATATCTTTGGGCTGCTTCATTGATTTGCATACATCAAAACGGACCATTTCGTCATTCATCCGAAATAAAAGCTCATTAGCTCTTAAATCAATAAGTACACTTCCTGTTGCAAGGAAAGGACGCCCCAAGATTATGGGAACTTCAGAATCCACCTCACAATCCAAAATAACAAAGTCTGCAGGAAAAATGAAGGTGGAAACCTTCACCAATACATCATATAAGATACCAACAGGTCGTTTTACCGACCTATTTGCCATCACGAGCTGCATATTGGTTGGTGTAGGATCACCCAACCCCAACTTTCTGTAAATAGATAGCGGCATCAAATTGATGCTAACTCCCAAATCGCACAATGCCTTTGCAAAATCCAGAGATCCAATCGTGTAAGGAATAGTGAAAGCACCAGGATCTACCTTCTTCTGAACTAACGATCTTGTAGCGATTGCACTGCAATGATGAACATTATCTGCCAGTTCATAGCTTGTTGCCCGCTTCTTTGTCAAAAGGTCCTTCATGAATTTAGCGTACCCAGGTATCTGTTCCAGTGCCTCCACCAAAGGGACATTAATAGTCAGTTGCTTCAACATAGTCATGAATTTACTGAACCTGTTGTCATCAGCTTTCTTATTCAGTCTCTGAGGAAAAAAGTGGTGGTGGAAGGGGAATAGTTTTCTCCACCACTTTCTTTTTTATCTTGCTTCAGATTATCAATCTTTTCAGGCTGGTGACGTCTAAGTGTAGTGTCATGAACGTTCTGACTTTCAGCTTCTACAAAATCATCACAATCTGCTTCAATCACATTCTCTTCTGTATTATCAACCACCTGCTTGCCTTTGGATGGATTTTTCAACACCTTACCACTCCTGGTAGTAATAGCCATACATGATCCATCATTCCTTGGATTTTGCACGGTGTCGCTAGGTAGGGTGCTAGCTTTTCTTTGATTGAGTGTCACTGATAGTTGACTCAATTGTTATTCCAACTGTTTTATTGAAGTGGAATGCGAATCAACCAATTGATTTATTGAGGACAAATCATTTTTTACCTCTGTTACTCTCGTGTTGGTTGCCTCCACTCCTTTCAACAGCTTAGCCATCATATCTTCCATGGACATCTTCCCAGAGCCAGATGCCGCGGCTTCACGATTTCCAGGAGGAACATACAAACCACTCCTGCCAGTCTTATTCTTGTATCCGGATTTATCATAATAGTTCCGACCTTGATTTCCTTGGGAATTGCCTCGGAAACCCCCCTGATTATTCAAATAATTTGCTTACTCCTCAGAATTGGATTCATCTCTTCCCTGTGATACAACGGCCTTAACCTTTTCGATCTTCCCTGATAATAAATGCTTGGTAAGAAGATCCATCTGCATTTTTATGTGAGCCATATCCTGGTCACGTTCCTCTTCTCTTCGCCTTTGTTCTGCCGTAAAGCCAATAGATACAGTAGAGCTTGCTACCTCAGAATCCCTGGTATGCCAAGCTCTACTCTACTTTGTCATACGATCTAGCATATCACTTGCCTCAATAAAAGTAAGGTCCATGAATGACCCACCTGCAGCATTATCAACCACTGGCATAGTCACCGAATTCAAAGACCTGTATAATATCTCCATCAAGTGGATATTGGTCATCTGATGGTTTGGGCACCATATAAGCTTCTTCTTGAACCTCTCCCATGTTTCGTGGAGATCTTCAGTTGGAAGCTGTCGAAAATTGCTAATCTCATCTCTTAATTATGTTCTTTTGGATGGAGGAAAGAATTTTTCTAGGAAAGCGTCTTTCAGTTGCCTCCAATTAGTAATAGAATCAGGAGTTAGCCCGTTCAACCATAGAGTTGCCTCTCCAGATAGAGACAATGGAAATAAGCACAGTCGAATTGCATTCTGTCCAACTCCTGGATTGTCAAACGACTTGCATGTTGAGATATAGTTGATCAGATGCATATTCGGATCATCGCCTGCAAGTCCACCAAATAACCCCTTAAGTTGCAATAGCTGAATCATGGTGCTAGTGATATTGAACTTGGCTCCGGTGCCAAGGGCGGAGGAATAATAGCCCCTGTGGTACCATCCCCATCCAGATCGTCATCATCATCATCAAAAGTAGCCTACACAGCTCGGCGTTCAGGTCTCATTCTAGCTTGACGATCTCTCCTGTTCACAGGTGCTGCCACCTCATCTGCACGCCGTGGATTAAGTAACTCATCATCACCCAGGTCCTCATCATCAAGATTTGTTGCCCGACCTGGGTTATTAATATTCTGTTGATGTACTTGAGCAGCTGCCAACGCAGCTAACCTAGCCTGCTCCTGTTGAGCATCCCTTCTTTCAATGTCACGTTGTGCATCCAATCTGCTAATAAGTTGTGGTTCAGGATTTATGAGTAATAATGGCTGACCAGATCTTCGTGTATTTGGCATGCACTCTACCAAACCTGAACAAAACAAAAACAACAAACAAAAAGTAAAATTCGAGAATCTTTGACCAAAGGGTCTAGTAACTATCACAAACTTAGTTGACAACCGTATTCCCCGGCAACGGCGCCAAAATTTGATACGCCCAAATTACAACTCTCGTTAGAAAGTGTAAGCGGTCGCTGTCAAATATAGAACCCAACTGGGTTGGGTGTCGAATCCCACAGGGAATACTCTGGTCACTAAGTGTTGCAATTATTAGTAAACTGTTGGTCGAAAATTCCAAGGAAAAAGGGGGGTTTGGTTTAGGCGTGAACTAATATTATCAAAGTAACAATGAAACAATTTGCGTAGTAAGATTTAATCACAGAGATTGATAAGTTAGGGTTATGTCCACCTTATAAGTTCTACTTCTCTATTAACTATGAGTAACGCGGAATTTAGACATGCATACACTTATAGAGAATCATATTCTAATTCTAAATCTAAGTGTTTCTCAACCATCAAGGATTTATTTCGCTTTAGCTCTCCCGGGCCTAAAGTGTATAACAAATGGTACAAATTCTCCAAGAAGTTAATCCGGTTAAGGCATTAACATGTAAATAGGGGTTGGAAACCCTATTTCCTTGTCACACTCTCTTTTCCAAACATGTAACTTTTCTCTTGAACAAGTTAATGCTATAATGGTGTATTCTCTATGTTTGCAACCATAAGAATTCAATCAAAATGAAGAGAGTAATGATATAAGTAGCATAACACATCAAGAATTCACAAACTCATAGTAATAGATAGTATCTTACAAGGTTTTCATAACCCTAACAGATAAGTTTAGCTACTCATGAATACAACGAAAATCAAAGTAGACATCATCATCAAACTAAAACTTAGAGAAATCTCGGCTATGGAGATGAAACGTGTTTTCTTTCTCCGTTGCTCACGTGAGCCATTTTCTGCTCTCAAAACCCGTACAAAATCCTCCAAAATGTGAATTCTCAATAATCTAGAATGAATAATGCTTAATGCTGCTGAAAAATTCAGCAATAAGGTTTTTAATAGCATCCTTGTCTAATAAGTTGCTACTGCATCCTTAAGTATTTAAAAATACTGTGTTTGCCCAGGAAAAAGTTCCCATGCATCACTTTCAGTCCAAAAGTTGCCTTCCCTCTTATGTGAAAGTTTCCTTTGGAGCCCACAGGTCCACAAAGTGCTGAAATCTTCATCATTAGTACCTGAAAACATGCTAATCACATAGGTCAGCTCACTTAAAGGAAAATCGACTAAAAGTGCAAGAATTATATATTTTATCGTCAAAACTTAGCTGAAACATGGGTAAATTATGGTTCTTAGGCGTGTAAATACGCCCAACATCACCAATCACCTTCACCTTCTTCATATCCTAGTAAACCAAATTGGGACCAAACATGTTCTCCTCTCCAAGCTCAAACAAAACAATAGGAAATCTATACCTCCTACTATATAGTGCCTCAAAAGGGGCCATACCAATACTAGAATAATAGCTATTGTTGTAACCAAACTCTACCAAAGGTAGATGCTTAAGCCAATTACTTCCATAATCAATCACATAGGCCCTAAGCATATTCTCCAGGATCTGAATAGTTGTCTTTGCTTTTCCATTGATAATTCTCAAACTTACATGTCAATTTAAGTATAAGATATTTGTCATCAATATATTTACCTAACTTTGGAGTTGGGGTCGAATCCACGAGGAATAATATAAGTGGCAACTAAATTAGTTTGGAATGATAGATACTAGCTAAATTCAAACCAATGGTACAAGAAAATAAATATAGGGGGAGGGGGTGTTTGAAAGATATCACACTTAATATTTCTTTTTAGGATTTTTTAGTTTTAATTTGGGGCTACAAATAATTAAAGTCAAGGAAATTAGGCACACATCTTGGGATTATGCTTTCCTAGGGGAAACAGATGTATGAGCATTTGATAATTTGATGCAAATTCTAAGTTTTGGTGATGTGGTATGTTAGGTTAAAAATCCTTGAGGCTAGTTCATCAACAAAACCCCTAGGGTGTCACTCACTTACCCTTTTGAGTACCTAATGAGTGATTCAATCAAAACCACCTAATACCTCAATTAGACACCCTTAGTTTTAGGATGGTTCCCTAAGTATAATAAACTTCACAATCAGCCTTATGTCTAAGATAGTAAAAATTCATCAACTATGCTAAAATATTATCTATTATTGTCTTGGTTCCCACATCCCTCTTTCAATGATGATGTGGGTTCCTAATGTTCACCCAAACCCCTCTTTCAAGGATTATGTGGGTTCCTAAAGTTCACCCAAACCCCTCTTTCAAGGATGATTTAAGATTTCAAGAGCTAGAATCCAACATCACAAACTAGTAAATGCACAAACAAATCACATCTCACACATATTTACACCCTATTCTAGAATAATCCCAAAAGGAAAAACTAGTTACTCATAAGATAAATAAGTAAAGATTTGCCCAAAATCTCCAATGATTTGATTTGAGAAAATCTAAGTGGATGTTACTTTAAACTGTGAGATCAAACAAATATTAAATAGAAGTTCACTAATTCTTAACTTGGAAGTGACTCCAAAATATTCTTCACCCAAAATTTATACAATATTTTCTTCTCCATAAATGGAGGCTACAACCCTAGAACAATGTAATACCCCATACTTTTTCTAGCTAAGGTCCGTCCTTAGAATGCCAAGGATTAGTTTATATAATTAATGATGATTATTTTTTTGTGGAATTATTTTGATTTAAACTTTTCATTGCGTAGGAAATCGAATTATCTTTCCAACAATATAAGATTAACTAAAATCTGATAACCGGATAGGAAATTATGGCTATTTTAAGTTCCAATTGTAAAACATCGACATTCTGGTGTTTAACACATTGTAGAGATGGATTGAATAACAATTGTCCAATTCTAGTGGGACTCTGCTATAGTTGCGCATCGCGGAGGATCTCAATTTCCCAATAGTCAATTTCTAGTGGCCCTCCGCGATAACACTGTGTTGCGGAGGAGACCAATTTCCTGTTAGGCAATTTTCAGTGAGCCCTCATGATACTGGCGCATCACGCCAGTGGCCCAAATGAGAAATTAACGGGCTTCTCTATTGTGGCACATCGCGGAGGCCCATTAAATCGGGACCCAATTATGTTTTTCCAGCTTCATTTAGGCATTTAAAGGGAGGTATTTTTGACTCTTCCTAAGACCTAATCCATCCAAAAATAGAAGATTTATCAAATAGAAAAGGATTGTATGCCCTATTCATTATTCTCCTCAAAACAAAAACCCTAATTCATCATACTTCCTATCCAAGAAACTCAAAAATCCAAGAGTTCTCCATTAACTCTCTAAGATAATCCAAGATTTAGATTTCCTAATACAAGAACACTAAGGAATCATCTCAAAATCATCAGTAGGAATCAAAGATTCAAGCCTTTCATTAAAGATCATCTATTTAAGTTATGTAGGGTTATGAACAAGGACAATCCTTTTGTCCTTGTGCTCAAAACTTAATTTTATTACAAAAGTTATTTGATTTTATATGTTTTCCTATGAACTAGAAGTTTGGGTTTATACCCTATGTTGCTATTCATGAGATTATGAGATTTTCAATATTTTAGAAGTTGAATTATATGAGTATGTTGATATTATTATGCGTATTGCTGAACTTTCCAGATTTTATAATGAGTTATGAATATTCATATTATAAAGCATGGATTTTGATATATTTAATTATGAGATTGTAGTATGGGTCCTTAAGCCCTAAATAAAGATTCTTATTTTGAGAATTTTATGCTATAAGCACCCTATGATGAGATTATCTTTATATTTGAGAAAGATTTGACCTTTAGGTCACAATAGAATTGAAATCCACTTTACAGACTGAGATTACAAATTTTACAGTTGGTTTCTTTATAAACCATGAGATTATTTTTAAACTGGATTTTTTGGACATCTTGAGAACAATATTAGGTGTAGTATTTAGCACCGAGATGGGTACGTTACTACGGTTTCATTCCCCAGAACTATGTGCCAATGTACTATTGATATTTATTTCTACTATATGTGGATGATTGAGATAATGATTATTGAGATGGATTGTTCTATTCTGATGGAAAGGGTAGAACAATCCTAACCTTATGAGGGCTAGTTGCGGGACACCTTGGATGCTCACATGGTGTACATGTCGATTAGAAGAACCTCCCAAATAGATGTCCCCCACTCTTAAAATAGCTTTTAGGATAAAGTATTTACTATGCAGAATGAGTTTCAGATTTCATCTAGCTTACATGATTTGAGAGCAAGAAGAGAATAAAGATTTTTTTAGAACTAAATGTAATGACTCACAAGATTTAGAATATATGCTTTATTATTTATGATTTAAGATTTTAGTATTTCATATTTACTCAAGCTATGTGAGTCATTTACATTTAGCATGCATGATTTATAAACTATGATGATAATGTTTACTCATTGCATGTATCCCCATATACTCAGTACATCCTTAAAGTACTAATTCACTTATATGTCTATGTGTTACGTTGTCTCATAATGTAGGTTCAAGTGCTCAGTCTCAGCAGTGATAGTGATTTTTGTGTACCTTATTAACATCTCTACAGTCGGTGAGTCCTCATAGTTCGGGGATTTAGATTTACATATTTCCAGACTATTAGTAGATGTTGTTTATTCACTTCAATCAATTTGAGTTAGCTGGGTCCTGTCTTAGTGACTCTCTAGATTCATTCATTAGAGGCTTGTCAGACTACTAGATTCAGTATTAGATTTCAGTTGACATATTCTGACCCTTCAGTATTTGTTTTTATCAGATTGATGAGATATACAAATTTTAGATATATTTAGATAGTTTTTCCATATCTATCATGATTTATACTCATAGTTACCATATGTTGAGACTCAGTTTTATTAGAAAGCAGCCACGGTTAGCTTAGGACTACTTGTAGTTTGGAGCACCGTATGGCATCCCTGGAACTAGATTTTGGGTTGTTACAAACATGGTATCAAAGCCGAAGGTCTAAAGGGTCCTAGGGAGTCATAAAAACCGCGCTACATAGAGTATTGATCATCAATGTTAAGTGCACCACATCTGTGAGCAAGAGGCTATGAAATATTTTAGGAAAATCCTCTTTTTCTTCCATAATCCACCGTTCTTACAACTGTATTTAGTTTCTATTAACCCGTGATCTTTTATAACAGAATATGCCTTCTCATTGAGCTAATGCTTGTAGAAACAATAATGAGCCACCTCATCCTGTATATCCTTACAATGAGAATGTGTCACATGCAGAGTTTCGGGTAACTTTTCAGGCGCTAGCCCATGTTGTGATATCTAATATTTAGGAAAACTATCAGGCTACATCCCTACCTCAGCAGGAAGAGGACTTAGCCACAGCCAGAATCAGAGACTTTAAGAGAACAAATCCGCTAAAATTCTTTGGGTCAAAGGTAGGTGAGGACCCATAACTCTTTCTTGATGAGGTGAATAAGATCACCTAAATTATGCATATTTTTGAAGAAGATAGTGTATATTTGGCCTCTTATAGGCTGAAGGATATTACCTATTATTGGGTAGTGATGTGACGGAGGAATAGAGGAGAGGATGCAGCTCCTATGACTTGGCAAACATTTTAAGATGCATTCCTAGACAAGTTCTTACCACTTGAGATGAGGTAAGCTAAGATAGAAGTATTTATGAACATGAGGTAAGGCTCTATGATAGTGAAGGAGTATTGCCTCAAGTTCAACCAGCTATCTAAGTATGCCCTATCAGATGGATGACCGTGGGTCAAACATGAGTTAGTTTATGACTGGTATGTCTAGATTGGTGGTTAAGGAGTGTAGGACTACTATGCTTAATAGATATATGTACCTTTATAGATTGATGATGCATGCTCAATAGATTGAGGCAGAGAAGTGAAGAAAAGAGAGAGATTAAATAACATAGCTAAAATAGGGCAATTTGATTATTGTCAGAATAGGTATGGAGGAGGAAGTCGTTCGCAATTTCAGAATTGGTCTTTTATGCCTGTACCTTCTTCAGGTAGTGCTCCTATACCTAGAAATACACAAGAATAGTGGAGTAAGTTTTCTATGCCAAGATCTTAGAATAGTATTAGTGGGAAGCATAATCTTCCCATATGTGCTAAGTGTGGTAAGGAACATAGGGGTAAGTGTTTATGGGGTCAAAAAGGGTGTTATGATTGTGGATAAGAGGGTCACATTCTTAGATATTACATGTATGATAGGTAGAGAGGTAGAGATATTTGTCCCCAGACTTAAGCTAATAGTGCACCATCTCATTTAGGTCACCCAGCTCCTCCCCAGGGCGCATCATCTAGTACTGATGGCAATCAGTGCCAGAATTGATTTTATGCTTTACCATCTTTCCAGGAGTAGGTAGATTCACCTGATGTTGTTGTTGGTATGCTTTGTGTCTTTCACTTTGATGTATATGTGTTATTAGTCCATGGGTCGAGTTTCTCTTATGTAACCCCATTAGTTACTGTAAACTTTGAGATAAGTTTTGAAAAGATCCTTGAGCCTTTCTTGGTTTCCACTCTAGTAAGTGAGTCAGTTGTTGCTAAACAAATTCAAAAAAATTGCCCTACCACTGTCCTTCATAAGGTCATGTTAGCAGACTTGATAGATTTATATATGGTTGATTTTGATCTTATCCTTGGTATGGATTGGCTCAATTCCCGTTATGCTTCAATAGATTGTCGCACCTGAGTGATGAAGTTTCAGTTTCCAGATGAGCAGTCATTAATTGGTCAGGTAATTCAGTGTTTCCTAAGAGTCATTTCATATCTTATCTTAAGGCTAGAAGGTTGATATCCAAAGGTTGCACTTACCATTTTGTTTGAGTGAAAGACACTAATTCTGAGACTCTAATAGTTTAGTCAGTCGATGTGGTAAATGAGTTTCCTAACATCTTTCCATAAGATATCCTAGGGGTACCTCCCAATAGAGAGATAAAATTCGGGATCAACCTTCTTCTCGATACTCAGCCTATTTCTATTCCTCCATATTGTATGGATCCCATAGAGCTTAAAGAGTTGAAGGAGCAACTCAAATATCTTTTAGATAAGGGTTTCATAAGGACAAGTGTTTCTCCATGGGGCACTCCCGTCCTATTCGTGCAAAAGAAAGATGGTTCTTTGCGAATATGCATTCACTATTGTCAGCTAAATAAGGTCACAGTAAAGAATAAATATCCTCTTCCTAGAATTGATGAATTATTTTATCAATTGCAAGGTGAAAGTTATTTTTTAAAGATAGACGTTAGATCCAGCTATCATTAGCTTAGAGTAAGGGAGATATCCCAAAGACAACCTTTAGAACCTGTTGTGGTCATTTTTAGTTTAGAGTCATGTCATTCGGGCTATCCAATGCTCCAGTAGCTTCCATGAACCTCATGAATTGAGTGTTAAAATAGTACCTAGACATATTTGTCATAGTATTCATAGATGGTATCCTTGGGCACTCCCGTAGTGAGGATGACCATGCAGACCATCTTATAATTGTCTTACAAACTCTTAGAGATCATAAATTATTTGCCAAATTTAGCAAGTGTGAATTTCAGCTAAGGTTAGTAGCATTTCTCAGTCATATTATTTTCGTTGATAGCATTAGAGTTGATCCCCAAAAGACGGAAGCTATGATAAATTGGCCTATACCTATCTTTCCATCAGACATTAGAATTTTTTTGGGTCTAGCTAGCTATTAACGTTATTTTTTTAAGGTTTTTAATCTATAACATCTCCTATGTCTAGACTTAACCAAAAGAGAGTTAAGTTTCTATGGTCAAATTCCTGCAAGAAGAGTTTATAGGAGTTAAAGACTTGACTTACTTCAGCACCAGTATTAGCGTTACCTGATGGTACAGATGGTTTCATGGTATATTGTGATGCATCTAGAGTTGGTTTGGGTTGTATGTTTATGCATAGAGGTAAGGTCATAGCCTACGCCTCTAGACAGTTGAAGCCTCAAGAAAAGAATTACCTAACCCATGATCTGGAATTAGCTGTTGCGGTTTTTACTTTAAAAATTTGGAGATGCTATTTTGTAGTGTTCATGGACCACAAAAGCTTGCAGTATGTGTTTACTCAGAGGTAGTTAAATCTCCATCAGAGAAGATGGTTAGAGTTGCTAAATAATTATGATATGAGTGTGTTGTATCATATGGGCAAGGACAATATAGTGGCAGAAGCCCTTAGCAGGTTTTCTATGGGTAGTGTGGCTCATGTGGAGAAGGATACGAAAGAGCTAGCTTGGGTAGTTCATCGTTTGTCTAGATTGGGTGTTAGGTTGCTTTACTCAATTAAAGGGAATTTTTGGGTTCAAAGTAGTTTCGAATCTTCCCTAATTTTAAAAGTGAAGAAGAAGCAAGACATGGATCCTAGTTTGGTCAAACTGAAGGAGTCAGTTAGAGACCAAAATGTAGACGTTTTCTCCCAAGGGGGAGATAGTGTGTTGAGATATCAGAATAGATTGTGCATTCCATGTGTTGATGATTTGAGACGGAGAATTATGGCTGAAGAGCATGGTGCGTGATATAACAGAGTTTGTAGCAAAGTGTACAACTTTTCAACAGGTTAAGGTAGAGAACCAAAGGCCTGGTGGTACATTGCAAGAGTTTAGTAGCCCCACCTAGAAGTGGGAAGAGGTGAATATTGATTTTTTTATTAGATTACCCCAATCGTGTCGGTATCATGATTCAGTTTGGGTTATAGTAGACAGATTAACTAAGTCAGTGCATTTCTCCCCATTCTACATGTCCTATACAGCTGAGGATTATTCTAAGTTATATATCTAAAAGTTAGTCAAGTTACATAGAGTTCCTTTGTCTATCATCTCAGATAGGGGTACTGAGTTTACTTATCAATCTTGGAGAGCTTTTTAAAAGGGTCTTGGTACCCAAGTTCATCTTAGTTTTGATTTTCATTCGTAGATAGATGGTCATGCTGAGAGGACAATCCAAACTCTAGAAGATATGTTGAGGGCATTTACTCTTGATTTCAAAGGTAGTGGGATGAGCATTTTCCATTAATTGAATTTGTATTTAATAACAGTTATCATTCTAGCATCCAGATGGCCCCGTTTGAGGCTCTGTATGGGAGGAGATGTAGATCACCCATAGGTTGGTTTGAAGTGGGTGAGGCCACTTTTCTTGGGACCGATGCAGTATTTGAGGCTATGGATAAAGTCAAGTTGATTAGAGAAAGGTTGAAGATAGCCCAGAGTCATCAGAAATCATATTCAGATGTGAGGAGAAGTGATCTTGAGTTTGAAGTTAATTATTTAGTGTACCTGAAGAGTTCACCCATGAAAGGGGTGAAGAGATTTGGCAAAAAGGGGAAGATTAGTCCCCGTTATATTGGCCCTTATAAAATTCTGAGTTGTGTTGGGAAAGTAGATTATGAGATTAAGTTGCCCACAAATTTGTCATTTGTTTATCCTGTATTCCGCACCTCGATGCTTAAGAAGTGGATTGGTGACTCCATTATTGTAGATCCTTTAGAAATATCAAATATTCAAAACAATATTTCATGTGATGAGATTCCAGTTGAGATCCTATATTATCAGATTCGTAGACTAACGAACGAAGAAGTTCCCTTAGTCAAAGTCCTTTGACAGAATCAGTCAATTGAGGGAGATACTTGGGAAACACTAGTAAATATCTGAGACAAGTACCCTTATCTCTTCTCCGAAAACTTAGAGTTAGTAGAAGGTAATACTCTTTCTTAATTCAATCCTTTTCTAATCAGATATTCAGCTATATAGTTGTCCTCATGTATGTTCATGCACTCACAGAATTACTCAGAAGCACAGAATGATCAAGATTTAGATATTTAGTTCATTTCAGATTTGCATGCTATCCTATATTCTCAGATTCCTCAGAGATTTCATCTTAACTAGCCACATTCGAGGGAAAATGTTCACAAGGGAGATATATTGTAATACTCCATACTTTTTCTAGCTAATGTTCGTCCTTAGAATTCCAAGGATTAGTTTCTATAAGGAATGATGATTATTTTCGTGTAGAATTCTTTATATTTAGACTTTACATTGCGTAGGAAATCAAATTATCTTTCCAACGATATAAGATTCGCCGAAATCCGATAATCGGGTGGGAAATTATGGCTATTTTAAGTTCTAGTCATAAAACGCCATCATTCCGGTGTTTAGCACGTTGTGGATAGGTCTTGATTAATGATTGTCCAATTCCAGTAGGACTCTGCTATAGTGTCATGTCGCGGAGGATACCAATTTGCCAATAGTCAATTTCAAGTAGCCCTCCGCGATAACACTGCATCGCGGAGGTGACCAATTACCCATTAGGCAATTTACAGTGAGACCTCGCGATACTGAAACATCGCGTCAGTGGCCCAAATAAGAAATTAAAGGGCTCCGTGATTGTGGCGCGTCACGGAGGCCCATTAAATTGGGACCTAATTACTTTTTTCCATCTTCGTTTAGGCGTTTAAAAGGGGGTATTTTGGACTCTTCCCAAGCCACAATCCATCCAAAAATAGAAGATTTATCAAATAGCAAAACACTTTATGCCCTATTCATTATTCTCCTCAAAACAAAAACCCTAATTCATCATACTTCCTCTCCAAGAAACTCAAGAATCCAAGAGTTTTCCATTAAATCTCTAAGATAATCCAAGATTTAGATTTCCCAATTTAAGAACACTAAGGAATCATCTCCAAAGCATTAATAGGAATCAAACATTCAAGCATTTCATCAACGATCATCAATTTAAGGTATGTGGGGTTATGAACAAGGACGATCCTTTCGTCCTTGTGCCCAAAACTTAATTTTATTACAGAAGTTCTTTGATTTTATATGCTTTCCTATGAATTTGAAGTTTGGGTTTATACCCTATGTTGCTATTCATGAGATTATGAGATTTTCAATATTTTAGAAGTTGAATTACATGAGTATGTTGATATTATTATGCATATTGCTGAAATTTTCAGATTTTATGATGAATTATGAACATTCATATTATAAAGCACAGATTTTGAGATGTTTAATTATGAGATTGAAGTATGGGTCCTTAAGCCCTAACTAGAGATTGTTATTTTGAGAATTTTGTGCTTGTAGCACCCCATGATGAGATTATCCTTAGATTTTGAGAAATATTTGACCTTTTGGTCACTATAGAATTGAAATCCACTTTACAGACTGAGATTACAGATTTTATAGTTGGTTTCAATATAAACCATGATATTATTTTTAAAGTGGATTTTCTGGAGATCATGATCACGGATTGGGAGTAGTATTTAGCACCGAGATGGGTACATTACTATGGTTTCATACCCTAGAACTAAGTGCTAACATAGGATTGGGATTTATTCCCACTATATGTGGATGATTGAGAAAGTGATCACTGAGATAGATTGTTCTATTCCGATTGAAAAGGTAGAACAGCCCTAACCTTATGGGGGCTAGTCGTGGGACACCATGGATACTCACATTGTGCATATGTTGGTTAGAAGAGCCTCCCAAATAGATGTCCCCCACTCTTAAAACAACTTTTGAGATAAAGTATTTTATTTACAGAATGAGTTTCAGATTTCATCTAGCTTACATGTTTTGAGAGAAAAAAGAGAATATAGATTTGTTTTGAAATAAGTTTAATGACTCACAAGATTTATAATATATGCTTTATTATTCATGATTTTATATTTCAGTATTTCAAATTTACTCAAGCTATGTGAGTCATTTACATTTAGCATACATGATATAAAAACTATGATGATAATGTTTACTTATTTCATGCACCCCCATATACTCAGTACATCCTCAAAGTACTGATCCAAATATATGTCTATGTGCTACATTGTCTCATAATGTAGCTTCAGGTGCTCAGTCTCAGCAATGACAGTGATTTCTGAGTACCTCATCTACATCCCTACAGTCGGTAAGTCCTCATAGTTCGGGTACTTAGCTTTTCATATTTCCAGACTATTAGTAGATGTTTTTTATTCACTTCATCCAGTTTGAGTCAGCTGGGGCATTTCCCAGTGACTCACTAGATTCATTCATTAGAGGTTTGTCGGACTACTATATTCAGTATTAGATTTCAGTTGACATATTCAGACCCTTCAGTATGTGTTTTTATGATATTGATGAGATATGCAAATTTCAGATATATTCAGATAGTTTTTTGCATCTATAATGATTTATACTCATAGTTCCCATATGTTGAGACTCAGTTTTATTAGAAAGCAGCCAGGGTTAGCTCAGGACTACTTATAGTTCGAAGCACAATGTGGAATCCCGGGAACTATATTTTGGGGCGTTACAAATAATGTGTAAAAGTTGGGAATGATGGAATATGATTAATTAGGGTTTGAGTCTTTCTTTTGTCAAATTTGTGATAAGCCACCTACATTTCCTTTTCTACCCTTGGCCTGCACTCTTCCACTAGGCCACTATTGTAGAGGCTATGCCGCAACCACGGTTTCTACAATCGTGATTGGCTCTTGTGATCGTTGCTTGTTGACCAAATTGACTGACCGCGACTGCGGTAACTGAGGCCATTTTTTCTCTAGGTCTTCAGTTGCACTTTCTTGCTTCCTTTTTATCATTTTTGGTTTTAATCCACATCTTTCCATCTTATTAATAATGTGTCTACAAAATGTGGATATTAGTGCGATCAATCACAATTATGTCTTATTTATTCATTCAAAACATGGTAATGTGCAAGAATGTTGAGGGAAAATGAGTGGTAAAATCATAACTCATCAACGCCCACAACTTAAAGCTTTTCTTTTCCTCAAGAAACACTACCCCTTGACATGAGACATTACACTTTTATGCCCAATTTTTCCTGCCTCAAAGATCACAATGACTTCAGGCTTAGTCACTACCACCAGTAGCTCATTGCACACGGCCTAAGCTCTTCTTACTACACCCTTTATCATAAAATGGAATATCTAAGGATGCACAAGACTTTAATAAGCAACCAAGTAACAACAACCAATACTCCAAAAGTGACTCATTTTTATTAAATATAAGCTATACTCTATTTACCTCATTGTTTGGAAGATAACAAAAGAACCTACCTCAACACGTTGATATTCCTCCTCATACGAAAGAAAATTCCACACACCAAGATACCATATATGCAACGAGGAATTTAAGAGCAAAAACTCTCTCCCTCACAAAAGAACTGTAGTGCCCCGAGTATGTATCTCGGACGTTACACGATGCTAGGGACCCTGAAAAACCACTAGCTAATCCATGAATGGTACCAGCTGTGAGAACTGAATAATAATATATCTTAAATAAGTATGGAAGTTAGGATGAAAATTGCATAAGGTTCATAACTAAAAAACCAGTACTGAATACAGAAAACTTAAACATCCATCTGAAATACTCTAGTACAAAATTCTCTAACTATCTGAATAAGGAGTTGATGGGACAAGCCCCCAACTAACTCTAGCTACTAAAAGAATCTGAATACTAAAATAATAAATATCTATCCTCAGGCTATGAGGACTCACCACTAACTCTACGTTAGTACTTTGATGTACTGGTATGCTAAGTGAGGTCAGCTAATATGCATGGGTTCATATCCATGAACAATAACTGACTGCGTAACATGAACATAACTGAATGAGAGTATATGTATGAATATATAAGTTGTTACTGGGATCATTCAAACACTGGTTACTGAGTTTTGAGTACTGATTTACTGATATCTGAGATTACTGATACTGTAATACTAATAGCTGAGTGACTATTTTTGACATAACTGATTCTGTAGAACTGATTTGAGTTCTATACTGAGCTGGGTGACTGTGTCTGACAGTCCTGAATCTGTAGAACTGATTCTATACTGAGGCTGAATCTGAAACTAAAGTTGTGGGAGGTAATCATCTAACCAACATGCCACTATCTGAATGGATCAAAGTCCAACCTGTAACCCCAGTTAGAAGGGTGTCAGTACCGCGCCACTGGTAAAGACAAGATGTAAGTTAACCCTCTTTGACAGCAAGCTCTTTCATCAACCCTCGCTGGTAAGAAAACTCATATGAGATGTATCAACGCTAACCAAAGTCCAACCTGTAAACCCAGTTAGAAGGGTGTCAGTACCGCGCCACTGGTAAAGACAAGCTATAAGTTAACCCTCTCTGACAGCAAGCTCTTTCATCAACCCTCGCTGGTAAGAAAACTTATATGAGATGTATCAACCCTAATTTGGAAGGAAGATATCTCAACCTACACTGGATACATAGTTCTGTAATAGAGGTATTGCTACTAAGGGTCAAATCCTATGCTGGCAGAAATTCCCGTGTCCCTGGGTTAGCTCGGTACCGAATCCTACCACCAACTCAATAGACAATGAACTGATTTCTAGACTGTACTAAGCTTGACTGAATTGTTACTGATTGTGCTATCTAACTGAACTGAACTGAGTTTACTAAGTTCCATTGACTGATAGAATACTAATGAGTTGTGTTAACAAACTGAGTTTACTAATTTTTGAACTGAATACTGAACTGAGACTGATTATTGAGTACTACTGTTCATGACACTACTGAGACTATTCTGTAACTACTATATCTATAAGTAAACAGCTAAATTTTCGGCTATTGAATACCCCAGGACTCGATAGCATTAAAAGTAAAGCATAGCATAAACTTGAAAAGTATAACAATGTTCACTTGTTCATAACTCATCCGTAGAGACATTTTTTCAAACACTTGTAAGATATAAGCTATCATATATGCTAGCATGTTGTGATTTTTCCCATTTAATTCACATGAGAAATTTATTAAATACATGGGGAACACAAACTATACACATGATACTAAACAACATATAGGTATCATAACATCAATTCCCATGTCCACAAATTCAAGGGCTTTAACATGAATTAACATGATACTACACACATGATAATCAATTCCACATTAATTTTTTAATAAATCATGAACTAGAAACTCAATTAACATTATAATCATGAAAACACTTAAATCCAATCATGGAAATCATAAAATCAATCTTCTTAAAGTTTAAAAGAGTTTCTTGGACTCCAAGGATGGAAAGAATCCTTGGATGAATACTTCACATGCCTTAGTGATTGAATTAATGAAGGTTGATGGTGAATTCTTGAGTCTTGAATTTGAAACTAGATTTTCTAGGGTTTTGTTCTTGATAGAATTTGAGAGAAAGTGCGTGTATTTTGCTAATTGAGGGTTGAATTTTAGGTTTTGGGGCTGCTTGAGGGTGGGAAAAATGACCCAAATACCCTTATGGACACGGAGTTTAATGACTTATAACGTGCCGAGTGACGCATAGATCGACTTTCCACGTCAATAGGATCGATGCAATTGTCGACACACCGTATCGAGTTTCCACTTGTCTACTGGAAATTACATTTGGAGCTGGGGAAAATATTCATTGATGCGATAGGAGACATGGACAAGGAGAGCTACTGCTATTAATGTCATATCCGAAAACTATTGGACAAGGAGAGCTACTGCTATTAACAAAAATTCGCACTTGCTGAATTTGGTGAACATATGATGGGCTCTGAGGGTCTAAAATACTATTCTGAGATGGTCTGCTTGATTATGCTCACTACGAGAGTATACAAGAATGTTATCTATGAATACTATAATGAATAATGTACAAGTACTACTTGAACACATGATTCATCAAGTCCACGAAAGCTACTAGGGCTTTGGTAAGACCAAATTACATGAATATGAATTTGAAGTGACCATACCAAGTTCTCAAAGATATTTTTGGAATGTCACATTCTCTGACTCTGAGCTGATGATAGCCTGATTTGAGGTCTATCTTAGAAAAATAACTGGATCCCTGAAGTTGATCAAACAAGTTATTTATTCTTTGAAGTGGATACTTGTTCTTGATTGTGACTTTGTTTAACTAACGGTAGTCAATACACGTTCTAAAAGAACCATCTTTCTTATGTATGAATAAAACTAGTTCACCCCATGGGGATAAACTAGGTCTGATGTATCCCTTATCTAAGAGATCCCTTAATTATTGTTTTAACTTTTTGAGTTTTACTGGAGCTATTCTAGATTGAGGGATAGATATGGACTGAGTATATGGAAGAAGGTCTATTCCAAAGTCAATTTACCTTTTGGGAGGGATTACAGGAAAATCCTCGGGAAATACATCTGGAAATTCACATACTATTGGAACTGACTCAAGACAGGGAGTATTGGAACCAAAATCTTTACCTCAAACGAGATAATAGACACATCCCTTGGATATTTTTTTTCTCGCCCTTAGGTATGAAACAAGCTGACCCCTAAGTGTTAAGGTACTACCCCTCTATTCTAGGATAGGTTCATTCAAGAACTAAAATTGGACAATTATGTTTCTATAGTTAGCAGAGAAATAGCATGAATGAAGACAATCCATGTCGAGAATGACAACAAAATCTATCATCTCTAATTCTACTAAATCTACTGAAATAATTTTTTGAGATGCCATTATTGGACAGTTACTATATACCCATCGGGCTATGATAAATTTACCCACTAGGGTAGAGACTGAGAAAGGCTCTGCTAGAATTGCGGGACTAACTCCAAAGTTAACAGCTATATAAGAAGTTACAAGGGAAAAAGAATCTCCTAGATCTAGTAAAGCATAAACATGTAAATGGTAAACTTGTAATGTACCAGTGACCACATCAGGAGAAATTTCCTGATCCTGTTAGGACTGAAGAACATAGAGTCTATTTGGGTATTGCCCAATGGTGGTACTAGAAGAAACACCCTATTGATTTGGGTGACTAGACTAAGCTGGGAGACGATAATGCAGACTCTTCAAACCCACCTGAGGACAGTGTCTGACCCAGTGGCCTGACTCTACGATTGTGCTGACTCTACCACACGTCTTGTAGAGAGAATTTGTTCGGGCACTGCTAAAACTACTCTGGGGTTTAGGTCCTAGAGCCCTATATCTATTACCATCTCTGAATTTTGGCACATGAGCACTGACTAAGGATGGAGCTAGATCTAAAGATTTCAGGAGGAACTGAGAAGGCTTTCCTCTCTCTGACTTAGGCTAAGCGAAGCTGAAGCTATCTATTCTATCTCTCTTGTTCTCTCTCTCCTTTTTATTCTTAGCCTTCTCTATTTGCTAAGCATGGACCATAAGCCTGGATATATCCATCTCCTTAATCATCATTGTGGTCCTACACTCCTTGACTATACTATTAGACACTCTAAATACAAACTTACTCATCTTACATCTGCCATCTACTACCACATGAGGAGCGTATTTGACTAAATGAGTAAACTTGAAAGAATACTCTTGTACTGTCATGTTTCCCTACTTTATATTAATAAACTCCAAAACCTTTAAATCCCTAACCTCTAGCAAAAAAAATCTATCCATAAAAGCAATAGTATACTCCTCTCATTCTATGGGCCCTGCATCTGAGGCCCTATCTACCTTCCACTTCTTGAACCATGAGTGAACCACATCTTGTAACTGATATGCGGCAAACTCAGCACATTTACTAGCAATCATCCCCATAATATCTGTGACCTTCTGTACTTTATCAAGGAATTTTTGTGGGTCCTCATCTAACTTAGACCCGATAAAAGATGGAGGGTTTATTTGGGTGAAGTCCCAAATCCTTGCTGCAGAAGTGTTGGATATTAGGTTGGATGGAGCGGCAGTTGGGCGTTCATTATGGGCTGTCACAGAATGATCCAAAGTAGTGAAAGCTACTCTGAATTCAGCGTGGGAAACATGCTAATCCAGGGGATCTGGCTGGACGGGCTAGGGTACTGGCTGGTCTCCCATTCGTCTTTCTGTAGTCCTTTTTGGAGGCATGTTCTGTAACGGGAGGGAAACTTGAATTAGACAAAGAGTTTAACATTGATCTTATGCTCACTTGCACGATATGAATACTAAAAGAAGGGAAACTTTTCCTAAAACTTCTCATAGCCTCCTGTCCATAAGTATGGCGTGCTAGACACCCATGCTCAAAACTCTACTAGATGTGGATTTTAGACTTCCTAGGACTATATTGAACCTTAGGCTTTGATACCAAGTTTGTAATGGCCCGAGTTTGTACCCCAGACACTATACGATGCTAGTGACCCCAAAGGACCTCCAACTAACCGTAAAGCCCCGAGTCTGGTGTCCCTGACGCTACACGGTGTTCGTAATCCTGAAGGACCACAAGCTAACACATGACTTGTATTTGCTGCAATAACTGAATAATAACACTGGTTAATGCTGAATAATGGGCAAAAATGTCAAAAGGTTCAAAACTGTAATACTGATATAAAACTGAAATGTGGTATAACAAAACTGAACATCAATATTGAAAATAGAATAATTGTCTAACATCTAGTCTGAAAGCCTCTAACTGAACTGTCTAAAATTTGGAGTTGATGGGACATGTCCCCACTAACTCCATCTACTGAATATGAACTGAAATAATAAAATAATGATCATGCCCTTGAGTGATGGGGACTCACTGCTAGTCTACTGCTAAGAATTTGAACTGCTAAGAGCGATCGGGAACTTAAGCGTCTGATCCTATGGTATAAAACACCATAGAGCAAAAGAAAAGTATGTGTCAGTATGTGAGAATACACTGGTATGCAAAGTGAGGTAGGTTGTATGCATGGGTTCATATGCATGAACTATAACTGACTGAGAACATAAACATGACTGCGTGAGAATAAATACATGAATATATTACTGTAACTGAAAACATAAGGTTTCTAAATACTGAATTTACTGATAACATGGATTACTGATAATAATGTAACTGATATCTGATATACTAATATCTGAATGACTGTTTCTGACAGTCCTAATTCAGATGGAACTATCAGAGTTTCATACTGAGCTGAGTGACTATATCTGACAGTCCTGAAATATGTAAAACTATCTAAGTTCTCTATTGAAGATTGGGACTGAGACTGTGGGAGGTAATCATCTAACCAACATGCCCCAAATAAGATAGAAGAATTGGGGTCCAACCTGTAACCCCAATTGGAAGGTTGCCAATACCACACCACTGGTAAAAACAAGCTGTGAGTGACCCTCATCTAGCAGGTACTCTAAGGAGAATGGTGGGACCCTCATCTGGCATGTTAAGACACATCATCAACCCTAATCTGGAAGGTTATAATTTCTTAACCAACGCTGGCTATGAAGTTCTGGAATTAAAGGATTGCTTCAAAGAATCACATCCTCTGCTGGCAGGTGAGTTTCCATCCTTGGGTTCACTCGGTGCTGAATCCTACTTCCATCTGAATAGACACTAAACTTAGTATACTAGACTAAACTGGACTGAGTTCACTAAATTCTATTAACTAATAGAATACTACTGAATCTATTAACTGACTGAGTTATTGAGGACTGATCTGAATACTGAATGGGACTGAGTTGATACTGAGTATACTGAGTTTTCCTTAGTTTCGTAACTGAACTGGAATACTACTGATCATGACATAATTGAGACTATTTTGTATTCTCACATTGGCTCTAGGCACATAGCAAAATTATTGGTCGTTAAATAACCCCAAGACTCGATAGCATGGGAATTATAAGACATGACAACACTTGCATACTTGACAATAGTCAAAAACTCACAATACAATCAATGAGGCATTTTATCAAAGATTTGAAAGTCATGAACTTGTAAATGAATAGGAATGCACATTAGTGTGTCATAAATCATTCACTAAGACCTTTCATCAAACATTGAGCATGCATTAACTTGTACATAAATGGGGATTTCTTGTCAATATACAATAATGGCACTATTTCATTTACATGGACATTTTGTCAAACATATGGGAACATGCTTTAGTCACACAATAATCAATACATTTCATTAACATGGATACATCAATGAACTTGCAAATTGAAGAGTTTATCATGATCATCATATAAATCATCACAGTCTAGAATCAATTCTTGTAATTAGTAGTCTATAACATGAGTCAAAACCCAACAACACATGAACATGAAATTCAATTCAAGAAAATCATGAAAACTCATAAATATACAATCTTTGTATTTTTGAAAGAGATTCTTGGGCTTCATGGGTGAAAGGGACCCATGAATAAACACCTGGCATACCTTTGAACGTAAATCCTTAAAGGTTCTTGGAGAAATCCTTGAGCCTTGTTCTTGAATTTTGAAACTAGGGTTTCTTGCTTTTCAGAGAGAATGAAGAAATTGGGGAACAATTGAGTGAATAATGAAATATTTAGGTCATTTAGGGACTAATATCATGTTTAAGGATGACCTGATCCATGGGAAATGTCTAAGATGACCTTGGGATTTAAAATAACATAACTGGAATGCGGATTTAAGTATCACCATGATGCAGTGAGGTGGCCATTGCTATACTCACCGCGACGCGACTTTATCGCGGTGAGCTACTGGATCGTGACATTTACTGATTTGATCCTAACCGCGATGTGGGCTAATCATGATGATCTACTGGAATTGGACAATTACCAAATTGGCTTACATCATGGTGCGATGGATGGATCACCACTATACTTACCACGACGTGGGCTTATCTCGGTGAGATACTATTTTTGAAACTTGGATATGGTCCAATCCTTGTCCGAAAATTTTGAAACTTACCCTAGACATGTTATTTTAATTCCTGAATAGGAATCACTTCGAGGTTGAGAAGGTCATAAATAATTTAATTGAAGTTCTAAGTCCTTATACTTAGCTAAAATTTTCCTAACTCTGGGACGCCTTTTCAAGCTTTAACAAACTGAGTAAGCTTAAGATTTTACAGGTTCTTACACTAACCCATGATTGGTACCTGCTATGAGCACTGAATAATAGTATATCTAAAATAAGTGCGGAAGTTAGGATGAAAACACCATTAGGTTCATAACTGAAAAACTAATACTAAATACTGAAAACTAAATACTGAAAACAAAAACATCCATCTGAAATACTCTAGTTTCAAAGCCTCCAATTGTCTGAATAAGGAGTTGATGGGTCAAGAATCCAACTAACTCCGACTACTGAAATAATTTGAATACTAAAATAATAATTCTCTATCCTCGAACTATGAGGACTCACCACTAACTCTGCTGCAGAATATTTGAACTGCTAAGTACGGTCGGGAGCCCTTGCATCTGACCCTATGATATAAGACATCATATCACAAAAGAAAGATATGCGTCACTACTTTGAATGTACTGGTATGCTAAGTAAGGTAGGATGATATGCATGGGTTCATATGCATGAACAATAACTGACTGAGTAACTAAACATAACTGAATGAGAGTAAATACAAGAATACATAATCTATAACTGGGATCATGCGAACACTGGTTACTGAGTTGAGTACTGATTTACTGATATCTGAGTTTACTGAAATTGTAATACTGATAGTTGTGTGACTATTTCTATTAGTCCTGATTCTGTAGAACTGATCTAAGTTCTATACTGAGATGGGTGACTGTGTTTGGCTGTAACGCCCCGAAAATTGAGTTCTGAGATACCACACGGTGCTTAGGGTCACAAGTGACCCCAAGCTAACCCTGTTCATCGGTATAACTCAAATACAACTGATTAAAACATAATTCTAAGAGAAGGAAGCTGAAAATGTCTCAATATAGAATCTGTTCAGTACAATATTGGAGTTACAAGATGACAATTCTAATAACACATATACATATACAAGAAGGAGACTGAATACATCAACCACTACTACTGACGATGAAGACTCTACTAGTATTTTCTGTACATAGTCAGGTCATGACTCCCAATTACCATACTCAATACGACCAACCAAAGAAGATACAATGCTCCAAACTGAAATAACCAACCAAAGTTCCTGAACTGTGAGGACTCTTTACCTACTGACCAGAAACTGCAACGGAATAGAATAGTAAATGGGGGTCAGCACAAAGAGAATGTACTGAGTATGTGGGGATGCATGCAACACTTTAAATAACATCATCAATTTCATGAAAACATGCATACAGATAATGATGACTCACTTGGCTTGAGTTATATCAAATCATACTCTTCATACTTTCATAATAAATAGTTCAAATGGTAAAATCTCATAATCCATGTAAATCATCAAAAACCATAAATTATGATAAATCATCAAAAATCATCATATTGTCAAATTTCATCATAGGTAATCATAATTCATCATAACATCTAAACTCTTTGACTCAAATCTCGGAGTGACTCGGTAATTCAAGAAACATGACTTTTATGGATAGGGGAGTTTCCTATAACCGATAACCCCACGTGAGCTACGTGGAATACCAACATTTGAAATCCTCATTGGCGGGAGCGTCATACTCTTTTCTAGGGAATACGACCCTTAAACTGCAATAATCACAATCGGGCTCTTTGTCCAATAATATCATCATCAAACAAGCCTACTGTGGCACATAGGATTGGGGAAATACCAAATTTCCTCTCGGTGCTAAGTACTACTCCCCGACAAGCTCAGAACGCGTTAGGAAATCCACCATCATCATCACAAGGGTCTATCATAAATACCAAATCAAATATCTCAATTTATTAGTAATCAACAATTTGTGGATTCCTAACCCCAACTTCGACTTAAAACAGTTCAATCTTTTTCAACATCAACAAGGTATCAATGCATTGAACCATAACCGACTCGACATTTGGACAAGGATTTGAAGACTCAATACGTGCTATTTTCAATAATTCAACTCATCAAAATCATCCGAAAAAAATACCAAAATTCATCTCAACATCTATATCAAAATCAATCTTTCTCATCGTCAAAATCATCTCGACTCTGCGAGTTCAAGGTCAATGTACTCAAATGATTATTCTTTCAATTTAACAATTAAATTATGACAACGACTTTTGAAAAGCACTTGAGACCTTCAATTCATAATAAGAATAAATATCCCGTAGTACAACTCAAATCACGACTTTTATCTCAAAAGCCTTTAGAAATATCAATTCATTGTAGTAGTTTGCAATTCATAGCATAAATTCTCAATTTAAGAAGTAGAGTAATGAAGTAATCATGTATATCCATATTGGAAAAAAAATGCAAAGTCTTATAAATCCTTCATAAAGTAATTTGAGTGTATACCCATTTTCGAATATCATGAAATTTCAATAATAGAACTCAACCTTTTTAAATGTCAAAATGTAACAATTTATCAAGTCATGACAACATCAATATTTTTGACAAGATATCAAGACTCATGTTAACATCTCAAATGTTATATCTCAATATGCTGAATGATTCAATTTCGTCATAAAGAAGCTTTAAGCTTATCATAAATCTCAAAATCATTCCAAAATACCATTTCAACATATATCTCGAAATCGTTCAAAATAAAAATATGAAATTTACAATTATAGATATCAAGACATCTCATGTCTCAAATATATATTCAATAATTCAAATCGTCATTAGGAAGCATAAAGCTTGACACATATCTCAAAATATTATTCCAAAATACCACCTCGACATACGTCCCAAAATCATTCAAAATACCACCTCGTGGTAAAAGTGTGTAATTCGCAATGATAATTATTAAATCATATCATGAAAATATTGAGATAATCATATAAATCAAAGTTTATTCATTCAATCATCAAAATCTCATAATCGAATTATTTAGACATAATCTCACTTGCGAAATCATGTAAAACCATAATAAAATTAAAGCTTTGGGCACAAGAACAGAAGATTGCTCTTGTTCAAAATCCCACATACCTTAAGATGGAAGATGAATATGAACTTCCGACTCCAAAACTTTATTCATGAAAATGAAGGGTGCTTCTCGAATCCCTTAACATGATCAACTCGAATCCCAAATCAATTTGAAATTTCTACGGTTCAATTTAAAGATTTTTGGAGCTAAAATTTGACCTAGGGTTTTCCTCTCCTACAAAACTTGATGAGAATATAAATTTCATGGTCCAAATATGGATTATATGAAAGAATTATCGTCCAAGAAGGGGAATGTGAAATGACCAAAATACCCTTAAAATTCAAATAATGTCAAATCTGTCCTTTGGTGGACTGTTTTGATAGGCTGAAGTAGATCGACCATAATATTTTACTCCGACAGCCAAATTGGATGAAACTAATTTCATTAGAAAGAGGAATCTTAGATATTTCCATTGATATATAGTATCTCACCTAGATCGTTATGTACAAGGAGTTATGGTCGTTTGAAGTTTACCCAAAAATTTGCTTTTGGTAGGATGAACTAGATTGATCATAACTTTTTTCTCCGATAGTGAAATTGGATGAAACCAATTTCATTAGAAAGAGGACTCACAGAGCTTTTCTTTGATATATAGTATATCACCCAGATCATTATGCACAAGGAGTTATGATCGTTTAAATTTAACCCAAAAAATCGCCTGGCCTCAGTAGTTTGGTTTCCTACCATTTCACTATTCATAGTTCGATTGGAATGGTCATAGTTCGGTCGGAATGGTCGTAACTCATCGCTCGAGTGTCCTTTTTGATGATCTTTGTATCGTTGGAAATCTTATTTGATACTCTACGCAATGGTAGGTCAACGTCTTAGAAATACTACACAAAATATTTATGGATCGCTCTAAAGCGTAAAACTCGATACGTTTCTCACGAAGTCTTTACGAAGAAAATTTTCCGGGGTATTACATTATCTCCCTCTTGGAAACATTCGTCCTCGAATGTCGTTTGATAGGATAAAAGCACTGATCAACTAACCTTCTTAAGGGACGCGAGCATCTGAGACATATCGGCACGATTGGAATTACAGTTTCCTAGTCCTCATACTGAACATGCATATCTGACGCATAAATATCTAGCTGAACTGACTCTGGAATGTATGAATGCGTATGCAACAATAGCCAATTCAAGGCTCGTAATGAGAACTTGAGCGTGAACTAGATGTGTTTAAAACATGGAAGCTTTAAGAAGTCACGGGGTATCTCCCCCTTGGGACTCTATGTTCCTCTACAACACTTATTTCACAAGGTCACTAAGACTGTGCACGGGGCACCTATGAATTAGCTCATATGCATGACGCACGAACAGAGGTATACTTATACTACTGAGATGCTCCATATGTAAATGATTTCATTCATAAGATCCTTGGATTACATGATAAAATGATAAATGAGAAGGTACACTATACGATTCTGATTGACTGAGCTAGAATACTTGGAAAACAAACATCGTTTAGTAGAAGTTTACGAATTGAAGCATAACTAGCTTCCAGAATCTGAAACATGTACACCACAATCCCTCAAGATAACCACTTAAAACTTCAACTAACCACAATATACATGAAAGCTTAATCTCAATCTTACTTTACATTACCACTTAGCTCAAAATAAGCATACACCTTTCTAACCAAGATAAGGAAACATTTTCTCTCTTCTATCTAGATAACTATTCACCAACACCCTTATCCACAAAAAATACGTATTTTTCCATATAACCAATCATTCATCATCACTCTCTCACCCTACGAAAGAAGTTATCAAAGGGCTAGAACATGCTAGTCTAAAATATGACTAGATACCCTGAATAACTTGATGTTCACCAAGACGTAAGGAATAGAAGATTTAACATCATGAACTCGGCAAAGAAATTTGATTTGGGAATATGCACGATATGAATCCAAACTTTCATTGATCATTAACAAAAATGCTTTATTTCTCGAATAGAGCATAGGGTAAGGCTAGAGTACCTCGATTACTAGCCACATAACTTAAGATTTGGAATTCATAACTTATGGAATATAATTCCACCACTAAAAAAATCTGAAACCCCACGTATTGGGAACTGAGAGAGAACATGGTCCTTTATGACATGCACGAACTCGAATTATGATCATGGAACTGAAGTGTAAAGCAGGAGTAGGCCCTGGAATAACTGAAAGAACTGAAATAGGAATGGGTTGAGCAAAACCCCTTTCTTATCACTATTGGAATCCAAACACTTAACTCGATTACTTGATCTATCATCTCCCCCTTAGACTTAAGCCATCGCTCTGGGTCAGTAACACACTATACACTTTAATCTAAACTAAAGTCACTTTACTCGAGATTCCGATACATAATCACACACACAAACCATAAAACTTCACCCAAATGACTACCTCAGAAAGCATATAACCACATCCTCACACAACTTCTCTAATTACCACATATCCTTCTATAACCCCAATAATCAACACCTAACACTTGCACACTTTCTAATCTCAAATCCGCATAAGCAACCCGATAGTCGGAGTATACACCATCTAGAGCTTCAACGCTTTCAGCTCAACTTCGAAATTTCAATCTTAGAGTCTAACACTCAACTCAAATTTTTCTCATCCTTAACGGACCACACTACCTCTGTCATTGCTTATTAAAATCACGCTTGTAAACTTATATTTCTAAACCATAAGAATCAAAATCATTTCTAAGAAGCTCAACCATTATAGTCATACACTAATCCTCAAAATTAAAGCAGTCCCATAATATCTTGGGTGAACTTTCTCATCATAAACACAACATCAAACTTAATCACGAATCAACCAAACTTAGGCTCTTATATCCACTATTCAATCCAACTAGATCACTTTCTAACAACTAATACTATTAATCAAGAAATCATCACAGTCACCTTCACAATCACCAATCATGCAAACTTAACTTTTAGCACACAATATAACTTAAAACTTTTCGCACAAAATTTCCACTTAGAAACTATAAAACAATCCTCAACAAATGCTAGCCCATTTAAACTTCATAACAGTAATAATTGGTAATAATCATATGGCTTATCTTATTCACAATCCATTAACGCATCCTTCTTTCACCCGTCACTACTATTTATCTTTCATACACAACTTAACTTAGTTCATAGCTCTCTACATCTTAACTTAACTTCCTCTTGCAACCCGGCAACGGCGTAATTTAACAACACTCACCCACCGAGTACTTCCATTACTAACCTATACTCTCTGGCATACAAATACCGTCAACACCCATTTCATACCTCGAACAAACTACATCACAAAATTGACACACAAGGATATATCACTTTCTATTAACCCCAAATGTATGCAAAACCGGATTCCGCTATACTTATGCTCAACAAATCAAACTTACCATCCTTCTTACTACTACACCTCCAAATCCCACATTTTCAGCCAGCACAAGGAACAAGATGAACTACAAGATGCTAGTGGATCGAAATAGGCCGCACACGGCTCCACTAGGCTTTGAATATGAGTTTTGAAAAAAAGTTTGAGGTGAATAACAAAATAGTTGTGCTAGTGAATCGAAAGAGCCCCACACGACTTCACTAGACTTTCATTTTTTTCAACAGCATGATGATAGCAAGATTACGGGAGATGGCAACTTGGCATACCATATTCGATGATCAAGAAGTATGCATCCACTCAGTCTTAGCTCAACAAGTCATAAAGAAGAGGACATAACACGAAACTTCAGGAACTTATAACACACTGGGAGGCTCTTCTGAAGAAACTTTTATGAGACTTCTCAAACATTTTGCTAATCAGTCTAAAAAAATTATCAGTGAAAGAACCGGGACTTGCTGCTCATACTATTTCAAGAATAGCACATAGATAGAAAATTAGAAACTGTCACTTACAGATCCTGAAAAGAAATTTGGTAGCTTATCTGGTTTAAACTTATTGCACGATTCAAGACTTGAAAGAACAACAACCTTTCCTAAATGCCTTATAGCCTCTCGAAGAAAAGTACAGACGTCTTCGTACCGTTCCGCAAGACTCTACTAGACACGGCTTCATAGACACCCTAGGAGACTTAAACTCTGTGCACTGATACCAAGTTTGTAACGCCCCAAAAATCGAGTTCTGAGATGCCACATGGTGCTTAGGGTCACAAGTGACCCCAAGCTAACCCTTTTCATCGGTATAACTCAAAAGCAACTGATTAAAACATAATTCTGAAAGAATGAAGCTGAAAATATCTCAATACAGATCTGTTCAGTACAATATTGGAGTTACAAGATAACAATTCTACTAACACATACATATACAAGAAGGAAACTGAATACATCAACCACTACTACTGTCTATTAAGCCTCTACTAGTATTGTATGTATATAGTCGGGTTATGACTCCCAACTACCACACTCAATACGACCAAACAAAGATGATACAATGCTCCAAACTAAAATAACCAAACCAAGTCCCTGAACTGTGAGGACTCTTTACCTCCTGACCGAAGACTGCAACTGAATAGAATAGTAAATGGGGGTCAGCATAAAGAGAATGTACTAAGTATGTGGGGATGCATGCAACACTTTAAATAACATCATCAATTTCATAAAAATATGCATACAGACAATGATGACTCACTTGGCTTGAGTTATATCAAATCATACTCTTCATACTTTCATAATAAATAGTTCAAATGGTAAAATCTCATAATTCATGTAAATCATCAAAAATCATAAATTATGATAAATCATCATAAATCATCATATCATCAAAATTCATCATAGATAATCATAATTCATCATAACATCTCAACTCTTTGACTCAAATCCCAGAGTGACTCGGTAATTCAAGAAACATGACTTTTATGGACAGGGGAGTTTCCTATAACCGACAACCCCATGTGAGCTACGTGAAATACCAACGTTCGAAACCCCCGTTGGCGGGAGCGTCATACTTTTTTCCAGGGAGTACGACCTTAAAACTGCAATAATCACAATCGGGCTCTCTGTCCAATAATATCATCATCAAACAACCCTACGGTGGAACCTAGGTTTGGGGAAATACCAAATTTCCCTCTCGGTGCTAAGTACTACTCCCTGACAAGCTCAGAACACATTAGAAAATCCACCATCATCATCACAAAGGTCTATCATAAAGACCAAATCAAATATCTCAATTTATAATTCATCAACAATTTGTGGATTCCTAACCCCAACTTCGACTTAAAATATTTCAATCTTTTTCAACATCAACAAGGTATCAATGCATTGAACCATAACCGACTCAACATTTGGACAAGGATATGAAGACTCAATACGTAATATTTTCAACAATTCAACTCATCAAAATCATTCGAAAAAAATACCAAAATTCATCTCAACATCTATATCAAAATCAATCTTTCTCATTGTAAAAATCATCTCGACTCTGCGAGTTCAAGTTCAATGTAATCAAATGATTATTATTTCAATTTGACAATTAAATCATGACAACAACTTTTGAAAAGCACTTGAGACCTTCAATTCATAATAAGAATACATATCCCGTAGTACAACTCAAATCACGACTTTTATCTCGAAAGCCTTTAGAAATATTAATTCATTGTAGTAGTATGCAATTCATAGCATAAATTCTCAATTTAAGAAGTAGAGTAATGAAGTAATCACGTATATCCGTATTGGAAAAAAATTCAATGTCTTATAAATCCTTCATAAAGTAATTTGAGTGTATACCCATTTTCGAATATCATGAAATTTCAATAATAAAACTCAACCTTTTTAAATGTCAAAATGTAACAATTTTTCAAGTCATGACAACATCAATATTTTTGACAAAATATCAAGACTCATGGTAACATCTCAAATGTTATATCTCAAAATGCTCAATGATTCAATTTCGTCATAAAGAATCTTTAAGCTTATCATAAATCTGAAAATCATTCCAAAATACCATTTCAACATATATGTCGAAATCATTCAAAATAAAAATATGAAATTTACAATTATAGATATGAAGACATCTCATGTATCAAATATATATTCAGTAATTCAATTCGTCATTGGGAAGCATAAAGCTTGACACATATCTCAAAATATTATTCAAAAATACCATCTCGACATACGTCCCAAAATCATTCAAAATACCACCTCGTGGTAAAAGTGTGTAATTCGCAATGATAATTATTAAATCATATCATGAAAACATTGAGATAATCATATAAATCAAAGTTTATTCATTCAATCATTATAATCTCATAATCGAATTATTTAGACATAATCTTACTTGCAAAATCATGTAAAACCATAATAAAATTAAAGATTTGGGGACAAGAACGGAAGATTGCTCTTGTTCAAAATACCACATACCTTAAGATGGAAGATGAATATGAACTTCCGACTCCGAAACTTTATTCACAAAAATGAAGGGTGCTTCTCGAAGCCCTTACCATGATCAACTCGAATCCCAAATCAATTTAAAATTTCTACGGTTCAATTTAAAGATTTTTGGAGCTAAAATTTGACCTAGGGTTTTCCTCTCCTCCAAAACTTTATGAAAATATAAATTTCATGGTCCAAATATGGATTATATGCAAGAATTTTCGTCCAAGAAGGGGAATGTGAAATGACCAAAATACCCTTAAAATTCAAATAATGTCAAATCTGTCCTTTGGTGGACTGTTTTGATAGGCTGAAGTAGATCGACCATAACATTTTACTCCGACAGCCAAATAAGATGAAACCAATTTCATTAGAAACAGGACTCTTATATATTTCCGTTGATATATAATAGATCACCCATATCATTATGTACAAGGAGTTATGGTTGTTTGAAGTTGACCCAAAAATTCGCTTTTGATAGGCTGAACTAGATTGACCATAACTTTTTTCTCCGATAGTCAAATTGGATGAAACAAATTTCATTAGAAATAGGACTCGCAGATATTTACATTGATATATAGTAGATCACCCAGATCATTATGTACAAGGATTTATGATTATTTAAAGTTGACCCAAAAAATCGCCTGGCCTCAGTAGTTTGGTTTCCTGCCATTTCACTGTTCACAGTTCGATCGAAATGGTCGTAGTTCGGTCGGAATGGTCGTAACTCATCGCTCGAGTGTCCGGTTTTGATGATCTACATATTGTTGGTAAGCTTATTTGATACTCTACACAATGGTAGGTCAATGTCTTTGAAATACTACACAGAAAATTTATGGATCGCTCTAAAGCGTAGAACTCGATACGTTTCTCACGAAATCTTTATGAAGAAAATTTTCCAGGGTATTACATTGGCAGTCCTGAATCTGTAGAATTGAAATGAGTTCTATACTGAGACTAAATCTATAACTGAAACTGTGGGAGGTAATCATCTAACAAAAATGCATCCTCTGAATGGATCGGGGTTCAACCTGTAACCCCAGTTGGAAGGGTGTCAGTATCGTGCCATGGGTAAAGACAAGTTGTGAGTTAAGCCACTCTAATAGAAATCTCTCTAGTCAACCCTCGCTGGAAGGAAAACTCATATGAGATGTATCAACCCTAATCTGGAAAAAAGATATCTCAACCTACGCTTGCTTCATAGTTCTGTAACACAGGGATTTCTACTAAGGGTCAAAACCTATGTTGGAAGGAATGCCCCTATTCCTGGGTTCGCTCGGTGCTAAATCCTACTCCCAACTGAATAGACACTAAATTGATTTCTAGAATGTACTAAGCTTGACTAAAATGTTACTGATTGTGTTATCTAACTAAACTGAACTAAGTTCACTACGTTCTGCTGACTGACGAAATACTATTGAGTTCTATTAACTGACTGAGTTTACTGAATTCTGAACTGAATACTGAACTGATACTGTAATGGATTATAGAGTACTACTGTTTGTGACACTACAAAGACTATTCTGTAACTACTTCAACTCTAAGTAACTATCTAAATTTTAGGGTATCGAATACCCCCAGGATTTGATAGCATGAAAAGTAAAGCATAGCATAAACTTGAAAAGCATAACAATGTTCACTTGTTTGGAACTCATCCATAGAGACATTTTATGAAACACTTGTAAGATATAAGCTTGCACATATACTAGCATGTCATAATTTTTCCCATTTAATTAACATGGGCAATTTATCAAACACTTGGGGAACACAAACTATACACATGATTCTAATCAACATGTAGGCATCATACTTCAATTCCTAAATCCACAAATTCAAGGGCTTTAATATGAATTTACATGATACTACACACATGATAATCAATTCCACATGAAACTTGTGATAAATCATGAACTAGAAACCCAATTAACATTATAATCATGAAAACACTTAAATCCAATCATGAAAATCATGAAATCAATCTTCTTGAAGTTTAAAAGAGTTTGTTGGACTCCAAGGGTGGAAGGAACCCTTGGATAAATACTTCACATACCTTGGTGCTTGAATTGATGAAGGTTGATGGTTAATTTTTGAGTCTTGAATTTGAAATTATATTTCCTCAGATTTTGTTCTTTAGAGAATTTGAGAGAAAGTGAGTGTATTTTGCTAATTGAGGGCTGAATTTCGTGTTTTGGACCTGTTTAAGTGTAGGAAAATGACCCAAATACACTTATGGATGTGGATTTTAATGACTAAAAATATACCCAGTAATGCATATACCGATGCGCTGCATTGATGAGATGATCGACACGCTGCATTGAGTCTATGTCGGTATATTGTAAATTGTACTGGGAGTTGGGGAAAATATTTATCAACACGATAGGAGATGTGGCGCGTCGAGATCACATTGATACACAGGTTTATACTCCCAAATGTGCTTGAAACAATGTTTGAATACTCTAAAACTCGTCCAAGAACACCTACTGACATTCGTTATCATAAATCAACTTAAAGATTGACATTTAATGGTCGTAAAGGTTGCGAAATAAGATTGCCAACTTACGAAGGATAAAATAACTCTATGTATGAATACTTAGCTAAAAAAAAATTTAAGTTTGGGGCCCCTTAACAAGCTTTAAAGGACTGAATTAAGCTTAGGATTTTCGAGGGGTATTACAAGAACTCTCTATGTCAACAAGTGTCATACCATAGGCTTGCCCCTATTTTCAATCACCACTACAAAGAAAATAAATAGTTTTGCTTGTAATGTAGGCTCGGGTTCGGGTAGGATATCATTTAGGAACAAAACTACTACACCCTTCCTTGAACATCTACAAAACATAGTTTAATATGTATTTTTGACTATGGGCCACTCCTCTTTGATATTTTCTCTTTTCATAAGACTACTTTTTGCTTCCTTTCTTCACCCATTTTCTTCTATTTCTTTTTCTTGCAATTTTCATGCAATTCTTTCCTTGTTTGACCCTTTTTTTCTATTCATTTGATTTCAATGCTTGGGCACTTAGGCATTTAACTAAAAAAACTTTATGGCGCCAAACATACTTCCATCAATCTTCACCACCCCCAACTTAGCCTCAAGTTGCATTTTTAAGTTCAAGAAGTGTATGGTTCAAAAGAGGGGCCCACAGCTTGTAGTGTGTGTGCCAAAGAAAGATCCAAAAGCTCAAAGTGGGCAACTAGGGATTACATTTATTCATGAGTCGGATTTTTTTGGATAAAGTGCTCTTCCAATGTTACAAAGATGGCCTAAGATCATTTCTCCAACCAAATAAAATAAAAATTAGCCTTGAAATACTAACGAGGCAAGTTCTTGATAATACAAGTGTTCAAGAGATAAATGCAAAAAGCTCACCACATGTGGTCATGAAAATTCGCCAAGAAGGCTCAATTTCCCCTCCCTTTATAGATAGAATTAGAGTATCTATCACTATTATCAAGTCAAACATTTGTAGAGTCACAAAAAGAGAGAGAGTTTTGTTACAAGGTTACTCACTTCCATGCCCTTGATTTTTGAATTTTTTTTTAGATGGAGGGAGTTGCTTGTTTTTATTTGCACCACGCTCAATTTTCTAACTTACGGCTACAACCAAAGCTTTAGCCTCACATTTTTACTTAATATGGGCAAACCAACCATATGGCTACTCTAAATTTGACAACAGTAAACAATGGGATCCAAATTTACAATGCCATAGGTACTCAGACTTCCCTTGCATTAATGGCATAGATGCCATGGGTACTCGGAATTTCCTTGCATCTATGGTTCAAAATCCAAACACAATGCTTTACCCTTAAGAGTGTCATCACTCAATCTATCATAGGGCAAGACTCTTCATGCATCATCATAATTAAAATAAAATTAAAGTAAAAAAGAAAAAAGAAAAATAAAACTACATGATAATCCATGAAAACATGGGCACCATCAGAGTACCCAAATGCATCATCAAAAAAGAAAATAAGAACCATCCACAATGTCATCAAAACTCATCAAAATAATACCAAACATAGAAACATAGCCAGAAATATATAAAAACAATACAGAGGCACCCCAACATAAAAGCTAGCAGTTTTCCCACTACATAAATAATAAGATAAGAGAAAAGGGGGCTCTCTGAATCAATCTCAGGAAGTGCTCTATCCAACAGACTCTGCATCATCTCTAACTAGACAAGGACTGACTTTTGGAAATGTTTATTCCTAGACCGACCCTACCAAGTCACCACATCCACCAAACCATACCAATGAAACCACCAAGCAAAATTGATACCAAACCAAAGCCATAAACCAAAGAAGTTCCAAACCATAATATAGTTAATCCCAAAATAAAATATGATTAAACAATAAACAATATCGTCTATTGGTATTAGCCCCAATACCCATACCAATTCCAAGGCTAAAACCAATACCAATCCTACCCATACCAATCCATAGCAGTACCACAAAGCCTTTAACCGAAAAAGTAATAAAATCTGATTGGGACATGCCCCCAGCCATGGCCAAAACCAATATCCAAAATAAAATTAAAGTGCTTAAAAATATCCATAACATAAAATGAATCCTCCCAAGAGGATTAAAGCTCACCACTTTAGTCCAAATGTTGATCCCCGAGTCAATCACTATGTAGAAGGAGTAGAACGGTTGGTTCCTGCATAGCGTGGGTATACAACCACCAGTAGATGGGTAAGTGAGCGATTGCTAGCATGAAATTGGGATAAGGATAAAATAATGTCATTTATGAAACCACGTAAAACCATCCATAATGCATACAACCACACAAATATATATAACCATGCTAGGAAAAGGAACCGGGTTTAATATGCATTTAAAACCTTTACCTGAGTTGTGTAGCTTTGTCGTTCTAAACCACCCATGGGCTATATATGTTTAGCTTCCCCTGCTGAAAGGACCCTAAAGCGTGTAGTAACACAACCAAGGAAAAAAATCTAGGATGACTAGTACATCCCCCAAATATAAAGTATTACATTATCCACACGAAGACCTAGATCAAACCTCGCATTGGCAAATATGAGATTCCATTTTTTGGTCCCCCCAGGACCTCTACCTTCTACAACTTTGCTACACACCCTGCCATTATTGCCAATTTAAACCATTACCAAGCAACCAAAAAATCCATTAACCATTCATTTACCAAGTCCATTTAGTGGTGGTATCATCAAACCGACCATACTTCTGAGTACTATTCATAACCAACCATATATAGGTTTAAGGGACTTTCGAGTACCCTTCCATTTACCATATTAAGCCACTTTGGGAGATTCTATGTACCCCACAAACATAACCATTTATCCATTTACCTTTCCAATTAATTTAAATCATGCATAATTATTTTACCAAGATTAAAACAAGCAAGAGTTCCATTAAATGTAATTAATGCAATGAAAAGATTCTTACAAGCTTTTTGATAAATACATTAAGGGCATAATTTAACCAAAACCAATTCCAATTACCATTAAACCATTACCATGAAATAAAATTTTCCAAAACCACCATTAATGCATATAAAAGCATCATTAAAATCATGGGAAACCATAACCAATCATTAATATCCAAAAGCCCCAAAGCATATTTGAAAGCTAAAATCATGAAATCGGAGAAATCATTAAAATATTCATAAAACCATGCCTTAAGTTAGAATTAACAATGACAGAAGAGAACATGCCATAAACCAAGATAATGATAGAAATAAATCACCAAGACAAGCTTGAAATCAATCCTCTAGTTGAAACTCTCACTTCCCTTGCCCAAAAGCTCTTGAGAGAATTACAGAGTTTTAGATGAGTTTCTAAGTATTGATGAATGAAATAATAGGGTAAATAACCTCCTAAGTAGGATAGAAGTCATGGTTTCTTATAAGGTTAAGTGGGAAAATATCCAGAATACTCCCACTTACATTACATAAAAACCCCATCACAAGGATACGACTGACCCTCACAAGTCATACCCTTTGATATAATTGGTATCCTCCCCTTGTATCCTAGGCTCAACCTTTGGATCTTCCACATATGACTCATTCAATCAAGTTGTATCTGAAGAATAAGATTTGTACCTTTCATTCATAACCCTGGCAAAATAAAGCCAAGGATGATTCAGACACTGTCTACCATAAAAGTCCATGGTATGACTCGTACCCTGGCTTACGGCTCATGGTGAGCCACTCATACTCAGATCCAACCTAAGTAACCAAGTCTAAGATTAAGTTGAGGAACCAAACAATCTGTATCCATCGATATGACTCGTACCCTAAGTCGTACCTATTCCAGCAACTAAAATCCATTCCACCAACCAATAATCGAGTCACCTACAGAGGTAGAAATAGACAAATAATCTTAAATAATCTCAGGATCAAAATCAATACACACAAGCACATATGGGGTCACATAAAAATTAGTGGACCCTAGAATAAGTAAGGAATACACATCATGAGAAAAGGGTTGTAATGTACCATTCATAACATTAGGTGATGCCTCAAATTCCTGTCGAGTAGTCAGAGAATATCACCTATTTCGACCATCGCTGGTACCAAAAATGGAAAAAAATGCAGAAGCAATACCCTTTGGTGTAGGAGTAGAATATGAGACAATCGGAGTCTTACTCGCTTTTGGAGCATCCTTATCAATAGGATAATTCCTGAGCATATGGCCTGGTGGGCCATATCTGAAATATCTGCCCCTTTCCTCATCACAGAAGCCCCTATGCAGCCTATCAGAAAACTAACAAGGAGGGCATAATGAGGCCGACTGAGCCTCACTTGCCTGAGATTAGGAACCCTATGCTTGGAAGTTATTGCCACCCTTCTGACGCCTTTCACCTGACTACTTCAAGTAAGGAGCACTAGCTGTAGAGAAGGGTTCAAAACTCTCCTACTTCTTTATTTGACACTTACCACCATCCTGGCCACCATATTAATGAGCACCACCCTATTTAGATGACCTAAACGCCTTACCCTACCTTTCCCTAAACTCAAGATACTACCTCTTCTCTTTCCCCACTTGTTGTATATGAAATACCAATCTAGAAATATCTATATCCTTAATTAGTAAAGCATATTTTCTTTAAAGGATAAAATCCCTAGACAGTTCAAAAGTGAACTTTCTCATCCTAGCCCTCATATTTGGCACCAACTTTGGAGCATACCTAGATAGCTGATGGAATTTCAAGGCATATTCCTTGACAATCATATTTCCTTGTTTAAGATTAATAATTTTCTCTGCCTTTGCTTTCCTTAACTCTTGAGGAAAGAAGCAGTCCAGAAAACCATTGGACAAAGTCTCCCACAACATTAAATCCTCAACATCATCACCCCTTACCTGATCCTATTCCTGGTACCATTGTTACACCACATACTTTAGCTGATAAGCTGCAAAATTTAGCCCCTCCATATTTATGGCCTGCATTACCTTGATGATTTTCTCTATTTTTTCCAAAAAGCCCTGAGGATCCTCCTCCACCTTTACACCACCATAAATTAAAGTGTTTATCTTCATAAATAGGCCAACCTTTTCGGCCTCAACAAATGAAACACCAGATGCAGCTTGCTCAGCCTGAGTAGCAACCAATTGAGCAATAGTTTGAATCGACCAACGAAATTTTGCATTAGTCACTTCACCTTGAGGAGGAATAGTAGAAACAAATGGAATTCTAAAAATACCAGGGACTAGAACCCTAGACCGAGTATGGATCCCCTGTGTACTTACATATTATCCCTAGACAGAACAAAAGAGTTTCTTTGTGTTCCAAATCGATGAGGCACAATCTGAAAACCAAACAAACAAGGATTAAAAAGAACCATAGACCTTGCATCTTGAAATGACATAACAAGAAAGTGAAACATTCCTAAATACAATGTAGCCTCTACCTTATGAATTTGGCATAATGCACACTCGTAAAAGAGAATCTACTCAACATGACTTATGGACTCCCAATTGACCATAAACCTAAAGCTTTGATACCAACTTGACACGAACTAACTTGAGGTCTTGTCATAATAGGCATCCCAAGTCCAACTTAGACTAGAGATCGGCCCCCATTAGTAGACCCAACCTCCAGCTCCCTTTGACGAGTTGGCTAAATTTTGAGCATATAACAAGATAGTGTACTAATTTAATTCTAAACTCTGGTATAGGTCAAAATCCAAGACCAACCTAACCAAGTCCAATAACTCAAACCCAATCGAACCGTACCAAACCATAAACCAAAACCATACAAACGGTAACCAAGTTCCTGTCCATAACATAATATAGGAGGATAGAACAACCAACAATACCATCCAATGGTGTCATCCCCAATATCATTGCCAATACTAAGGCTGACACTGATACCGATCCCACCCATGTCAATTTATAATAGTTACACAAGCCTCTAACTAAAAGAAAAATAATATTCAGTTTGGACAAGCCCCCAACCATAACCAAAACTAATATCCATAAATAAAAAAAGTATATGAAAACATCGATTATATGAAATAGAGCCTTCCAAAAGATGGAAGCTCACCACTTTAATCTAATAGCTAATCTCAAATATTTGGTATCTAAGCAGGAGGAAAAACGACCAGTTCCTGCATTGCGTGGGGATATAGCTGACTGAGGATAGGTATGGGGGTGAACACTAGCAAGAAACTAAGGATAAGGATAAAATAATGCCATTCAGTAAAAGTAAGTAAACCAACCATATGCACACAACCATACATATATATATTACCATGCCGGGAAAGGGTACTAGGTTTAGCATGCATTTAAAACCATTAACCTAGGTATGTGTAGCTTAACCATCTTAAAAACACCCATGGGCTTTATAGGTCCAGTGTAATCCCCTGAACGTAAACCGATGCGTGTAGACACACGAATTGGAGATACCATAAGAGTGGGGATTCCCAAGTACCTTTCACTCTCCATATATTAACAGTGTACTTAGAGGATTATCGTGTATCTCATAGTATCATATATGGTTGCTATGAACACCACCTAATATCGGCAAACATGAATTTTCAGTGCCAATCCATTGAGTTTGCACTTTCATAGTTAGCTATCATGCCTCGCCATTATTGTCCAATTAAAACCATTTTCATCCAACCAAACTATTTGTCCATTATTATTAACCAAGGATATATGTAGTTGTATCGCTATACCGACTAAAACTTGTAAGTAATATCGTTAGCTAAACCATTAGAGATCAAGAGAGTCTCATGTACCCGTAGATCATATTATCAAGTTTACTTGGGGGAGTCTCATGTACCCCACAAATATTCTATTATCATTATTACTTGGGGAATTCTATTGTACCCCACAAGTATGTTCAATTAGCCATTCCAAACCATTTAAACCAATTACACCTTTTAGGGTTCCATTACAAAGCCATACCATGTAATAGTTCTATTTAAAAGTGTAATAATTTAGTAGAAACATTTTATTGGCATTTTATCAAGCATGTTGGAGGTATATTGTTTTTAAAACCAATTCCTATTACACATTTACCATTCCCATGCAAATAATTATCCAAACCACCATTAAAGCATGTAAAAACATAATTATAACATGTTGAAATGATCACCAAGAATTTAATACCAAAACTCCAACACATATTTGAAAACACCAAAACCATATAATAAGCATGCAATGAAAACATTGTATAAATCATGCCTTTAGTTGGAACTAAAAATGAGGTAGCAGTAACATGCCTTAGATTAGAAGATGATGAAAAGAAATAACGAACACATCTCAAATTGCTCCTCCAGATGAAACCCTATCCTTCCTTTACCCAAAAGCCTTAGAGAGAATTCTAGAGTGTTTGAGAGAAGTTTCTAAGTGTTAAATGATAGAATAATTGGGTAAATAACCTCCCAAGTGGTGTAGAAGTCATGGGGCCTTAATAGGTAAGAGGGGAAATATCCAGATTGCCCCCATTTAAACTTTATCAAATCCCCGCCATAGGGTATGACCATACAATACCAGTCGTACCTTTCTCTATGTGTGGTACCCATCACTCATACCCTTGTCATCATCCTTGGGACCAACACTATCCACCATACAAACCCTTGACTCATTCTCCTAGAAGACTAGAATCATAAGAGGATAGAGTACTGTCTACCATACGAGTTTAGTATACGAATCATACAATAGCTCACGACCCCTAGTAAGCCACTCATACTAAGATCTAAGTTAAGTTACCAATCCTCAAATTAAGTGAAGAAATAATCCAAACCAAATGACCCATATCCATTCATATAAATTGTACCAACCCAGCTCATACCAATCTGAAAAACCAATCCAACCCACCAACCAACTCTGGCCAGCATACAACTAAGACATACTAATCGTACCCCATGATACGACAGGTACCCATAAGTCATTTGTTGGCCAGAACAAAGAAATCCAAGAAATTTTCTAAGGGTCCCAAACCCACGGTATTTCATTGAGTCATAATCTTCACCATATTCTCCTATCTTTATTCATCTCATTTTTTATTCTTTTTTAATAAAGGGTGTGGTGGAAGAACTTTCAAGCACTTCGGAATCTCAAGTATGCTACCCCTAATTTTGCTTGGTAACTTTCTGAAAAAAATTATCACTGCATGATAATTCAACTTCATAAGAGAGCGACCCGCTGCATTGTCCACTATGATTTTATTAAGTTGATCAAGATCCTAATAGAGGATTTGGAGAAACATCTTCTTCGAAACTTCATGGTTTGGACATTGCATTAGTTTTTCGTTGAATCTTTCCCATACTTCATACAAGGGTTCTCTATTCAATTAGCTAAAGTTAGTGATCTCATCCCTCAATTGGATCATTTTGAAAGGTGGGAAATGCCGGTCAAGGAAGGCCACAGTGAATTTATCCCAAGATGTAATTAAACTAGCTAAAAGAGAACAGAGCCACAATACCACCTTGCCTGTTAGAGAGAACGAGAAAAGGAATAGCTGGATAGACTCTTGGGTTATGTTTGCAATATTAAATAGTGCACACATCTCTACAAAATTAATCAAATAAAGGTTGGGATACTCATAGTCTTACCCCCCTCCCCCCTAAAAATTCCCTTCATTTAGAGCATATGCAACATGAATCTTGTGATATGATAGACACTAATTCTATGAGTGGGAGGGATTTTGATGGCACTTAAGTATCCAACGTTATTTAGTTTATCTTCATCATGAAGAGGTTTGTCGAAGGACACAACGTGACATGCACTATCATTCATGGTTCCGTGTACACTATGACAATTGCCAAAATAAGAAAAAAAACAACCAAAATAAATACACACCACTATATCTATACCCTATGTAAGAATCAACACCGCACAAGTAAAGTATAGATTTCACTACACTGCAATGTAACAATTTTGATAAGGCTCACATATACCATTTAAAGTGGTAAAGGAAGGTAGTTGTCAATAGCTCAACTTTCATTGAGGTCAAATCCATAAGGAGCAACATTTAGATTTTTAGTCTTATTAGTATCAAAATTACAAAAAAGATACCTAAAGTGTACATGATGTAAAACACATAATGTAAAATAGGTAGAGGGGTTGGTTTAGAATAAGATTTTGTTAATATCAAGTCAAGTAACACACTACGATAATACTTTTGTTTTAGAATTCAATTTTGAAGAATGTTGGTATTATGTCTACCTAAGGGCAAGTTGTGCATGACATAATGATATTTTGGTGCAAGTTTTAATCATTGATTACATGGTAGGGTAGGTTGAGAGTCATTGAGTCTAGTTTGTCAACAAGTCCTCAAGGATGTCACTCCTTGACTCTTTTAATTACCTAATGAGTGTATCAATAAAAGTCACCAACACTAAAATTATGCATCCCTATATCTAGGAAGATGCCCATGATATAGCCTACTCTCTATCTACCCTTATTTCTAAGATGTCAAAAGATAGTAAGATACGTTATTAATTGTCCACTCTTACTTTGTCCCCCTATAGCCATCTTTTAAGAAAGCTATGGGTTCCCAAGAGCTCACCCACTTCCATCTTTCAAGGATGATGAGAGCTTTTAATAGTTTTGGGTTTTCACTCAACTATTTTAGATACTTGGGGTTTTCACCCATAAATCCCAACCATTTACATCAAACAATAGTGGAATTCCTAATCAACAACTTAGATTTAAACAACAAAATCAACACCCAAACACAAATGCACCTTAGTTTAACATAATCCCAAGAAAAAAAGATTTAAGCTACTCATGAAGAAAATAGAGAAAAATATACCATAAGGATTGTTCAAAGAATCCATTTTTCATAAATATTAAAGTCTCCAAATCAAATTACAATTCTTGCCTAATTTAGGGTTTAAACTTCTAATTCAAAATTTATAAATAGTGTAGAATGCCCCAAAAAGAAGGGGTTTAAGCCTATAAGAGGTATTGGGTTTGGCTGGGTGAAACTACAAAATTTCCCTTGGGAAAATTCCTACTTAGCCATAATTGTGGTAAGGACAAAATGATTCTATCCTTTTGACTAGCTAGAAAGGTCATGATCGTGGACCACAGATCACGATCATGATAACTGAGGCTTGTTTTTTCTTTAGGTCTTCCAGCTATACTTCTTTCTCCTTTTTGGTCCCTTTTAACTCAACTCCATATTTTTTATTCTCCTAACTTATAAGCCTGCAATATATAGAAATTAGTTCATTTAATCACCTATTTGTCCCACTTATACATTCAAATAATAGTAGTGTACATGATTCTTGAGTGTAATTGAGTGGTAAATTCACAACTAACCAATAACCCTTAAGGTTTTATTGATGAGAGGGAGAATTTTTTTTATTATATATGCTACTAATATGAAGAGCATGGAGTTTGCCACCTACTAGATGAAAAATATGGCATACTAATGGTATAAGGAGTGGGAATAGTGTAGAGAATATGGTATCGACTCTATATGGTGGGATGACTTTTCTAGTGCCTTCTTAGATCGCTTTTTTACTTACGAGTTGAGGGAGGCAAAACCAAAAGATTTTGTGAATTTGAGGTAAGGCAAGATGTCTATTAAGGAGTATGCCTTGAAATTTTGTCAGTTGTCTAGGTATGCTCCAGAGTTGGTTTCTATCATGAGGGATAGTATGCATAAGTTTAGTTTGGGATCATCTCATAAGTTGATTCTTGAGAGCAAGGCTGCCTTGTTAATCAAGGACATGCATATCTCTTGGTTGGTTGTGTACATGCAAAAAGTGGAGAAAGAGAAAAGGAATCAGTCTGAGTTTAGTAAAAGATAGGGAAAACAATTTAGGCCTTTTGAGCAAAGTGGTAGAGATTGTGGTAAGTGGCAAAAGAATAAATGGGGGAGTTCTTGTTCTTTCTCCACGACTAGTGATCCTTACCCAATGCTATCATGTGATCATCGATCTCATCATGATGGTAGGTCCCATGCATAGGGTGACCAATCTCAGGCTTATGGGGCTTAGTCAGCTCTATCCCACCTTTTTTGTTGATTTTATGAGCATCGAACCATGGGTTTTGTGAGGATGAGAAGAAAATAAATTTTTATTATTGTCAAATTTGTCATATGTAGTGTGATTTTCATGCTAGAATGGCTTCTGGGGCTAATAAGGTTATGGTTTCCTCTTCATCTACTCATACACCAAAGGGTGCTACTTCTGTATCTATTTCTTCTCCTAGCACAAGCACTATTCGTAATCGATTATATGCTCATGCGTTTCTCTAGGATTCTATGGCATGCCCCGATGTTATTACTGGTATGTTGAAAATTTTCTCCTTTTATATGTATTGTTTACTAGATCTAGGGTCCACTCTTTCTTATGTGATCCCATTGTGGCTGTGCATTTTGGTTTTGGTATCGAGTATGTTTCAAACCCTTTTTCTGTTTCTACCCAGTAGGTGATTATGCTATTGGCAGAAAAGTCTATTAGGGTGTGTGGTATATGTTTGGTAGTAAAGAAACTTTGGTGGATTTATTTTAATTAGATATGGTTAACTTTGATGTCATATTGGGGATGGATTGGTTGCATTTGTGTTACACTTCATTAGATTGTCAGATCCGTAAGGTCATATTTAAATTCCCTAATGAGAATGTCATTATATAGGAAGAGGATTCTTTAGACCTCAAATATTGATTTCAAAATGGTGTTTGTAATATTTAGTTTGGTTTAATGATTCTAACTCAGAGGGTCATTCACTTGACTCTGTTATTGTGGTTAATGAGTTCTAGAAGGTTTTCCCTGATGATCTTCGTGGTGTTCCTCCCAATAGGGAAATTGATTTTGGGATTAATCTTGTTCTGCACATTTGTACTATTTCTATCCCTTCTTATAAAATGGCTCCAACTGAGTTAAAGGATTTTAAGAAGTAACTAAATGATCTTTTAGATAAAGGTTTCATCCATCATAGCATGTCTCCTTGGGATGCTTCAGTGTTGTTCGTGCATAAGAAGTATGGTTCCTTTTGGGTGTCTGTTGATTATCGCTAGCTGAATAAGATTACTATAAAGAATATGTATCCTTTTCCTAGGAACGATGACTTATTTGATCAACTTCAAGGTGTAAAGTGTTTCTCTAAGATTTATCTTAGGTTGAGTTATCATCAGATTAAGATTAGGGAGGTGGATATCCCTAAGACTGCCTTCAGGACCTGGTATAGTCATTATGAATTCCTAGTTTTGTCCTATTGGTTGACCAATGCCTCGACATTATTTATGGATTTGATTAATAAGGCCTTCTATCAGTTTTTGAATTTGTTTGTCATTATCTTTATTGATGACATCTTGGTCTACTCTAAGAGAGAGGTAGATCATATCGATATCCTCTGTGTTGTGTTGCAGACCTTTAAGGTTCAACATTTGTATGCCAAGTTCTCTATGAGTTAGTTTTGGTTAAAGGCTATGACTTTTATTAGTGATGTTATCTCTAGTGAAGATACATGGTGGATCCACAAAAGGTTGCAGTGGTTAATAAGTGGCCTAGACCCATGACTCCAATTGATATTCAGAACTTTGTGGGCTTAGCCAGTTAATATAGAAGATTTATAAAAAAAATTGACTATAGTTGCCCTATTGTCTAGATTGACCTAGAAGAAGGTCAAGTTCTTATGGTCGGATGTGTGCAAAGGTATTTTTAAGAAGTTGAAAGATAAGTTGTCTTCAACTCCAGTTTTAACCCTCCTCGAGGGTAATTATTGCTTTGTAGTGTTCTTGATATATCTCATGTTGGGATGGGTTGTGTATTGATGCAGTATGGTATGATAGTGGCCTATGCTTCTAGGCAATTGAAAGTTCATGAGAAGAACTACCCTACTCATTCCTTGGAGTTGTTAGTTATAGTATTTGCACTAAAGATTTGGCATCACTATCTCTATGGGGTTTATGTTGATATCTTTCTGATCATAAGAGCCTGCAATATGTATTTACTTAGAAAGAGTTAAATCGAAGTCAAAAGAGATGGCTTGAGTTGTTGAATAACTTCAATATGAGTCTTCATTACCATCCCGGTAAAGCTAACATAGTTAGTATGTTCTTAGCAGGTTATCCATGGGGAGTCTTACTCATGTTGATGAGGATAAGCAGGATTTGGTGAAGGACATTCACCATTTTTCTAGTCTTGGAGTTTGTCTCACAAACTCTTAGAATGGTGGTATGTTTGTGCATCAGGTATCATAGTCGTCTATTGTTGTCGAGATAAAGAAAAAGAAAATGTTGGATCCTGATTGATGAAGATTAGAGAAAATATAGCTCAGCAAAAAGTTGTTGACTTTGTGATTGGTAGAGATGGTATCTTGAGGTACCAAGGTAGGCTATGTGTTCCCAACATCGATGGATTGAGGAAATGATTTTGGTCAAAGCACATAGATCTCATTATGTAATTCATCTTTGATCTACGAAGACATATCATAATCTTAAAGAGTTCTATTGGTAGAATAATATGAAGCGAGATGTGGCTAACTATGTGGCTAAGTGTATGGTGTGTTAACAAGTGAAAGTTGAGCACATGAGACCCAGGCGTTAGTACTAAGAGATAAAGTTTCCCAAATGGAAGTGAGAGGTAATTAATATGGATTTGATTATCGGTTTTCCTTGATCTTGAAATTAATATCTCAATTTAGGTCATTGTGGATAGGATGACCAAGTATGCTCACTTTATGTCGATGAGGACAAGTTACTTGGCTGAGGATTATGCTAAGTTTTATGTTGTAAAAATTGTGAAGTTGCATGGTACTCCTATTTTTATTATTTGGAAACTAAGGTTTACCTTAGTACAGGTTTATACCCATAGCCGAATAAACAAGCGGAGAGGACCATTCAGACATTGGACGATATGCTTTGTGCTTGCGTGATCTACTATAGTGGTTGTTCATTAAGCCATTTTCCTTTGATTGAATTTGCTTATAATAATAGTTATCACTCTAGCATTGGGATGGATCCTTTTGAGGCATTGTATAGTACGAGATGTCGTTCTCTTATTGGGTGGTATGGGGTTGGTGAGGGTAAGTTATTTGTCACTGATTTGGTTCACCAAGCCTTGGAAAGGTGATTCATAATTGATTGAAAGCCTCTTAAAGTCATCAAAAGTCCTATGCAAATGTAAGACGTAGGGAGTTAGAGTTCAATATTGGCGATTGCATATTCTTAAAGATATCTCACATGAAGGGATGATGTGGTTTAGTAAGAAGGGAAAATTATTTCCTCGATATGTTGGTCCCTATTTGGTTTTGAAGAGGGTTGGTAATGTTGCCTATGAATTGGAATGTCTTTACGTTGAGAAAGTGTGTAGGTGATTCTTCATCGGTTGTTCCTTTACAGGGTTGGGTATCTTGGATTCCTTATCTTATGAGGTAGTCATAGTTATGATCTTAGATTGTCATGTTCGTCGGTTATGAACAAAGGATGTGGATTCGGTAAAAGCTCTTTGGAGGAACCACAAGTTTGAAAAAGCTACTTGGGAAGCCGAAGAGGACATAAAATCCAAGTATCCACATTTGTTTCCCATTTTGAAAGTTTGTGCTTAAGGTATGTGTTGTTCTTAATATTTTTGTTCCGTGTCTTTTTCTTCCTAACTTGATTAAGGGTTAGTTTGATTGGTATATGTTTTATCTCATGCTTTTTCTTGCCTTACCGGTCATTTGAGGATGAATGATCATAGTAGGGGAGAATTAAAACACCTTGGCTTTGGACCCTTAGAAAATTTCCTAAGTTGAGCATTCTAGAAACTATATGACTTGTGCATACTGGTCGTATGATGTGGTATAGTTTAGGGTCCCTTCACTTATATGATAATCAGTATAGTTTGGTTTTATTCTGTGCAAGGTATGATTAGGCATCTTACTAGTCATATGTTAGCGTACGAGTGGTAGGTTACCAAATCGTATGAAGACCTAAGTTTAGTCTAGGGTATTCTGCCTAAGGTACGAGTTAGGGGATGCTAATTGTATTATTGGATAACAGTTGGTCTAGGAACTTGTATGTTGGATAGTGTTGAAGTCCAACTTGATTCCTAGGGTACGAGTGGTGTGTTCCACACATATATTTATGTATGAGTTGGAGGAGGGGAAGTCGTGCCCTCCTGTGCATGTTTTACAACTTTTAAGTTGAAGATATGTTAGACATTTCCCACCCAAAACCCGAAAGTCACCACATCTTAAAAAATATTGTGTCCTCTCATAACATACTTTGAAAGATCAAAACACATCAAAATTCTCTCTAAACTCTCCTAGGAAAATTGGGGCTAGGGTTCTTAAAAGTTGTTCATCTAGAGGCTTAAGAGTCAAGTTACTTCCGTGAATATTCGTGAATAAGGCATGTGACTCTTCCTTCATTGTTAGTCCATATATATCATGTGTTTTAAAGCTTGTTTATTATTTATAAATGGTGGTTTTGAAACCAATGTTGAGCGTTTTGTTGCATATGATTGAGCATTGTTTACTGTTGGTTTAACATGTGTTTGTACATGTTTTGGATGATGGTTTGAACATGTAGGTGCTTGGTAATAATGGTTTAATAAATGGGTCATGGGTTATACTAAACTTGATGGTTTTTACTTTGTTTTTGGACTTGGTAAATGTATGCCTCAAAGTGTTTGTGAAAATGCCTAAGAGAATAAACTACTCATATGTTAATAATGTTTTGAACTAAGCCATTGACCTAAAAAATATGAATGGATGGTAAATGGTTTTGTAAAGGGCTTGTTAGAAACATTATGACTTAATTGGTAGCCTTGGTGGTTTAATTTGCTAAAAGGGGTTTGATTCTATAAACATTAACTTTATTTGTCTTTGTTAGACAATGGGTTCGAGTCCCTAAACTTTGAATTGAATTAATGTCTTTGTTAGACAATGGGTTTGAGTCCCAAAGTCAAATGAATGATAGGTTGATTGGTCATAGTAATGGCATGTTGTATGCTTGCAAGTGATGTTGGTATGATGACACCAATGAAGTGTCTTTGGTAAGTAATTGGATTAATGGTTTTATATATGAAATGGTGGTTTTAAATAGGGCTTTTATTACTTAATATGTAGCCGGGCCATAAAACTAGAGTTCGAAGAACTAACACTGGAAACCATGCTAGTTGGTGCAGGTGTCTTTGTGACCAGGTAGTTCGAGTCCCCCAAATAAATATGAGAATGGGAGGTTCGAGTCCCCTATAATACATATATTGGTACTTCAGTCACCTTGATTATACCATGCGGCTTAAGTCCCCTATCTAGGCATATACGGATTTTGATATTGTCTAGTTCGTGCGGCTATACACACTAGGGCCCTTCCATCTAGGGGAGAGCTGGGACCGTATATCATGTGGGTGATTTATTCTAAGAAGGTCATACTACACAACCAAGGTTAATGTTTTCAAATTTCATGCTAATCTTGTTGCCTATCCTGGCATACTATATATGTAGATGTATAGATTATAGTGGTTATATACATTGGATGACTTGATTTGAACTGTTGATATTATTTTATCCGTATCCTTGAGTTACATTCTAGCGCTCTAACTGCTAACCGTTTTCAATTTTTTATCCCCACGCGATGCATGTTTTGGTAATACTTCACTTCCTACTTATTGATTAGACTCGGGAATAACTTGTGCTAACTTGAAGTGGTGATGTTTCATACTTTGGAAGGCTCCATTTCTTTCTATCAGTTTCTTATGTCTTTATTGGGTTACACTTGGTCATTGTTTTTAACTAAGGTCGGGGGCATAGATGTAACGCCCCAAGACGTCACCCGGTGCTTAAGGCCACACATGACCTCAAGCTAACCCTTTGATCCTATAATCTCCTCTATAACTCACTATGACAATAATCAAGTTGTAATAAAGGAGATTAATCATGTCATGAACATACTGGAATACAAAGAAATACTATCCTGTACAATCAAAATACTGAAGTTTTGTACATACTGGTACTCTAGTATGACAACGCCTCTACTACATAAGACTGAGGAGCCATTGGGACGGATCCCCAACTGACCCATACTAAACTGGAAATAAACAACCATATACTATCAAGACAAAAATCGGTAACATAGGTCCTCGAACCATGAGGACTCACCAACTGTACGAATATAGATGGAGGTACTCGAAGATCACTGTCGCTGCTAAGACTGATCACCTGAACCTACATCACGAGAAAATATAGAACACAGAAGAGTATCGGAATTAGTACTTGGGAATGTACTGAGTATGTGGGGGCACAAGAAATATTTAAATAAAATCATAAATGTATAAGAAAATCATGCATGCTTATAATAATGACTCTCTTCACTTGAGTTACCTGAAATATATTTTCCATAAATCATCAATAATAACACATGCTTCATAAATCTCACAAACCGTTGGACTTAACTCAAACTCTTTGACTCATGACTTAGAGTGACTAGGTAACTCATGAAACTTGGAATATTATGGACTTGGGTGTTTCTTATAACCGACATAAACCATGTGATCTTACATGGAGTCCAACGTCTTGCCCACGTTGGGGAGAGCTATTCTATCCTTGCCATTGGAGTAGAACCTTAACTTTAGTGATAAATGTCTTGGCCTTTGGCCCTTAATCTTAATCCTACGGTGGCACGTAGTTCTAGGGAAGTAGGATGCGCTAAGCCATACTTCCCGCTCGGTGCTAAATACTACTCCTTGACTTAATCTCAGAACGCGTTAGGAAATCCACCTTAATCAACTCAAGGGTCTATCATGAAGACCAAAATATAAATATATATCTGACTTGTAAATCATAATCAACTTGTGGATTCCTAACTCAACTAAATCTCAAAATAATCTTTCTCATCATCAAGTACACTTGCATATCAAATCATATCAAGTATCAAATCTTCCAAAACCATCATAGAACTCATTCTTGACTCTCAAGCTCAATATCAATATATATTCAATAGACAAACTTCTCATGGAAAAACATAAATCAGGATACTTATCATAAATCACTTAGAAATTATCATTTCATGGTAACAATATACAACTCATGACATAAATTTTTAATTTAAGAAATAAGACAATGAAGTAGTCATATGTGTCAATCTTGTATAGCTCAAATCTCATAAATCCTTGATAAAGTAATTTGGGTGTAAACCCACTTTGCAAAATTCATGAAATTCAATAGAAATTAAATCTTTGGGCACAAGAACGAAAGAAGTGTTCTTGTTCAAAACCCCACATACCTTAATCTTTGAAATTGGATGAACTTTAGTTCTTGTGACTTTATCCACACTTGAAATAAATAATTCTTGAAGCCCAAACTATGAGGAACTTGGTTCTTGAAGAAATTTTGAAGATTTATGGATGATTCTTGGAAGATTTATGATCTTGATGTAACCCTAGATATATTATCTCAGGAGAATTGGAAGATAAAATGATGGAATTAGGGTTTGGATGAGATTCTCATATTTATAAGGCCTCCAAAAGATGGTAAAAGACCAAAATACCCTTGCAAAAACATCTCTAAATTGCTGAAAAAAATAGCTGACGACATCCGTGACAGGCCGTCAGACCCGTGATAGGCCGTCACAAAATGTCATCACAAAAGGATCGAATTTTATGATTTTCTGCCTAAGGCTGACGACGTTGTCAGAAATGTCGTCAGAAACGGGACAACGTCGTTAGAAATGTCATCAGAAACGTGACAGGCTGTCAGAAACATCGTCACCCTTTTCCAGATTGATATGCTGGAGTAAAATGGGTATAACTCTTTGCTCTGGTATTGTTTTTTTGCGAAATTGGTATAGTTGGAAAGATAATTCAATTATCTATCTGTTGATAGGTCATGAGCTCAAAAATTCCAAGTATAATGAGAGATATGTATGTTTGAAGTTGACTATACCAGTATCCTTCACAAGAATTCAATCGGTAAGGAATGTTTTGATTCACCCAATCATTAGGAAATCTTTAAGGCCTTAATACACACCATCCTTGATCATAAAACAACCCAAAATATTATAATTTATTTCTCATGAGCTTGATTCATGGTTGCACTATTGGTTAGAGTCTCGGGGTATTACAATAGACCAACCAGATATTCTTTATTTTTCTTTTAGTGGCTTTGTATGGAAAAAAAGTGCACTTAAGCACGTTATGGTATGAATATGGACTTGGTTATTAATTTGGTTTTTGTTATGGTTTCCGGTTTTGCATTAGACGGTTAAACTTATTAGGGTTGTTCATGGTCTTGGACCTACCCCAAAGTCTTAGTGTTTCTAATCAATCTATCTTGTTATATATTCACAGTTCATTTGACTCAGGGTATATGTTGGTTAGTTGGATTGGGTAGCAGAGAAATTTTTGGTCCCTGCTGGTCTTGACATGGCCATTACGACAAGGCCCAAGTTCAGGTCGTGTCAGTTCATTATTGTATTCATAGACTATATTTTGGTGTACTTTAATAGTAAGGTGAATCATATGGATCACCTCCACATTTTACTGTTGGCCCTGAAAGATCAACAGTTGTATGCTAATTTTTTTAAATGTGAAGTCTAGTTGAATGTTGTTACTTTTATGGGTCATGTCATTTTAAGTGAAGGGATCATGGTGGATCCACAGAAAATTACAGTGGTTAAAAGTGGTCTAGTCCCATAACTCTAATCGATATTTAGAGCATCTTAGGTTTATCCAGTTATTATAGGAGGTTTGTAGAATGTTTCCAACTATAGATTCCACATTTACTAAGTTGACCCAGAAGAAGGTGAGTTCTTGTCGTTTGATGCTTGTGAGGGTAGTTTTGAGAAACTAAAAGATAAATTGACCTAAACTCTAGTTTTGACCTTTCCCGTGGGTAATAATGGATTTGTGGTTTATTGCGATGCATCTCGTGTGGGACTTGGTTTCATTTTGATACAGCATGGCAAAGTGATAGCTTATGCCTCTAAATAGTTGAAGGTACATGAGAAGAATTACCTGACTCATAACCTAGGGTGGTTGGCTATACTATTTGCATTAAAATCTAGCATCACTATTTTTATGGAGTTCATGTGGATATTATTATAGATCATAAGAGCCTATAATATGTTTTTTCCTAGAAAATGCTTAATCTCAAGTAGAGAAGATGGCTTGAGATTCTCAAGGATTATGACATGAGCCTTCATTATCACACAGGTAAAGCTAACATAGTTGTTGATGCTCTTGACAAGTTATCTATAGGGAGTCTAGCTTATGTGGATGAGCAGAAGCGAGAATTGGTGAAAGATATTCACTATTTGGCTAACCTTAGAGTTCGTCTCTTGGACTCTGAAGAGGGTAATGTGCTTGTGCAAAAAGTGGAGCAGTCATTTCTTATAATTGAAATAAAGGAGAAATAGGTAGTGGATCCTGTCTTGATAAAGATTAAGGAGATGTAGGCCAAAAAAGGTAGTGTCTTTTTGGATTGGTGGCAATGGTATCCTGAGGTACCAAGGCAGATTATGTGTTCCCGACATAGATGGATTGTGAGAGAGGATCTTTCTTGAGGCTCATGAGTCACGATATACTATTAATCCTGGTTTGACAAAAATATATCATAACCTTAAGGAAATTTATTGGTGGAACAATATAAAGTGGGATGTCTCTAGTTTTTTGAATAAGTGTATAGTGTGTCAGCAAGTTAAAGTTAAGTACTTGAAACCCGGTGGATTGTATCAAGAAACTGAGTTGATTGTGTGGAAGTGGGAATTTATTAATATGGATTTCATTATAGGTATTCCTCGGTCTCAAAATTGGTTTGATTCAATGGGGTCATCGTGGATATAATGACAAAGTCTGCTTACTTCTTTCCAGTAAGGACTAATTTTTCGGCAGAGGATTATTCAAGATTGTAGCTCCAAGAGATTGTGGGGTTGCATGGGGAACCTATTTCTGTCATTTTGCATCATGGTACATAGTTTTCATCACTCTTTTGTCATTCATTTCAAAGAGGTTTAGGATCTAAAGTGAGACTTATTACTTCTTTCCACCCGCAGTCGGATGGGCAAGTGGAGAAGAACCAGTCAAACATTGGAGGATATGCTTTGAGCTTGCATGAGTGATTATGGTGGTAGTTTCAGTAATCATTTACCTATTGTATATTTTTTATATAATAATAGTTGTGACTTTAGTATTGGGATGGCTATGTTTGAGTCTTTGTATAATAGGATAGATCTCCTATTGGGTGGTTCGAGGTTAGTGAGGCAGAAATATTTAGCCTAGATTTGGTTTACCAAGCCATAGAGAAGGAGAAGGTGATTCGGGATCGACTTAAGACCGCCCAAAGTCTCCAAAAGTCCTATGCGGATATGAGGCATATAGAGTTAAATTTTGAGGTTAGGGATAGGGTAGTCTTGAAGGTGTCTCCCATGAAGGGAGTAATACAATTTTGGAAGAAGGTGAAGCTTTTTCCCCAGTATGTTGGTTTGTACTTGGTCTTAAGAAGGGTTGTTAGTGTTGTGTATTAGTTGGTATTTCCCTCTATTTTAAGCTCCATTCACCTGGTTTTCCATGTTTTGATGTTTTGAAAGTATGTGGGAGATCTTTCAACGGTTTTTCCCTTAGAGGAGGTAGGTATTTCAGACATCCTATTATGAGGAGGTCCTGATTGAAATTTTGAATTGGCAAATTCATCAGTTGCGGACAAAGGACGTAGCTTCGGTGAAGGTTCTATGGAGGAACCACAAGATTTAAAAGGATACATGGGAAGATAAAGAGGACATGAAGTCTAGGTATCCATTCCTATTCCCTATTCAAAGAAATTGTGCTTAAGGTATGTGTTGTTCTTAACATCTTTATTTTTGTGTTTGTTAAAGAAAGGTTTTGAATTAATTTGGTATTCTATTTTTTGTCTTAAAGGTAAGAGTAGTGATATTTAGGGTCTAATCATGCTAGTAAATGCTTTTTCCCATCATTCGAGGACAAATGATCCAAGTGGGGGAGAGTTGAAACACCCTGGATTTTTTCCCTTGAAGATTTCTTGAGCATTGAGCTCACTGCCTCGGTTAAAACTTAACCCTAGAATTCGTCTAGTGTCTTGAAATATTAGGTGACCCTAGTCGTAAGGTGTCCAGTGAATGGTTTTAAGTTTCTATCATTGTTATATCTTGGGGACACGAGTCATAAGGACAAGTGAAGAGTCGATAGGATGAGTCCTAACCAAATCAGTAAGTTTGTGGCTTGTGTCCACTCTTAGTACTTGTGGCTCATTAAGAGCCATAAGGATATATTACTAGCCGTTAAGAGAAATCATAGAATGCCCAGTGTTAACCCATTTATGTTTTGTGTTTCCTACGATTGGACCCTACGAGTGTTAGGGTGTAGTTACGAGAACCTTGTTGATTTATAAGGTTGACTGTGTATGGGCCCTTGGTCACTGTCTTGGTTATGACTCATGTTCACGAGTCATAAGTAAGGGTTACGAGTCAATGGTTAACTCATAGTCAAAAGTTATTTTTCCAACTTTTAAGTTAAGGACATTCTGGACATTTCCCCTTTTGCCCAAATTGAAACCTATGTCTTGTGACCTCTTTAGGGTATCATTAGCCCTCATAAAACACGTTAAATAGACTCCCAAACACTCTCTAATCCTCAAGGTCAAGAACACTTCGGATTTTCAAGAGATTAATCAATTGAGGCTTCCAATGGTGATTTATATCAGTAATTCTCGGTGTTTAAGGCATGTTACTCTTCCCTCATTTCCAATTTTTTAATAGCATGTGATTTAATGTTTTGTTCATAAGATATTGATGTTTGGTTTTGATCTATGGGTTGAGGATTTTTAACATAAATTGCTTAAGTGTTTCTTCCATGATTTTTATGAAGCTATCATGCTTAAATTGATGGTTGGTAAATGAATTGGGGTGCATGGGAATGGTGGATGGAAATAGGGGTACAAAGGAATCCCCAAATAATTTTTTGGGGAATGAAAATTTGTAATAATCTTAACCCACTTGAATAATTGATTTTGGTTTGTGCATTATCACTTGGCTTGGATTAAATTTTTAAACTAATGCATGATATAAATGGTTAAATGGTTAAGGATGGTTTTAAAAGACTTTTTACGTACAATGGAATCCCTAAAGTGTTGATTTATTAAAACATTGTTGGGTAAATGAGAATACCTAAAGTGATTTAAATAATGGATTCTACGGGGAACTTGGGAATCCCCTAAGTATTGGCTAAGGACATTGCTTGCAATCTCTAGTCAGTTTGATGATACGACGTAATAATTCCTTAATTATTAACTCCTGGTATTGGTGGTTTGGTTAGGTGTTAAATGTTATAATTAGGCAATAATAGGGATCGTAATATCTATCTGTGAAAGTGTGAGTCCGAAGGACAGACAATAGAAACTCATGTTTGCTGACATGAGGGTCGGTCTTAATGACCGTTTTTCTTGTTGGGTACAAGTGAATCCCTATGTGTATATTCATATACATGTTTCTTGGAGGTCAAAGGGTACAAGGGAATCCCCAACCGTCTATGATATATTCGGTTTGTGTGGTTAACATGCACTAGGGCCCGTTCAGGGGGTACCACTGGACCCATATATCCCGTGGGTGGACTTATGATGGTAAAACTACACAACCCAGGTTATGGTTTTAAAGTGCATACTAAATCTCTTTCCCTATCACAACATGGTGTCTGTGAATATATATATATATATATATGTGTGTGTATATATATATATGTATGTATTTATTTGCATATGGTTACGTGCATTGTTGGCATTATTTTATCTTTATCCCTTTGTTACAAGCTAGCGTTCACCGTGCTAACTGTCTTTGGACGTTGTATCCCCACGTGATGCAAAAATCAACCATACTTCTACTCCTTCTTCTCAGTGACTTGGTGTTTCAGGGACAACTTTTTATTCAGACTAAAGTAGTGAGCTTCCGTACTCTGGAAGACCCTATTTCATACTATAGATTTCCTTATGTCCTTATTATTACTTTTGGTTTTTATTTTTGATATGAAAGGGGGCATGTACCGACTAGATATTCTTTGATTTTGATTAGAGGCTTTGTCGGACTACTATAGGCATGGACGGTGTCAGTATCAGTGTCAATATTGGTATTGGTAGTGGCACTGCTATTGGTTGGTCATTTGGTTGTGGATGGTTGGTTTTGGTTATAGACTTATTATAATATCTTTAATTTGACATTATCTTATCTTGTTAGATGTTCGAAATTCATTCGACATGGGTTGTAAGGTGGTCAATGGTTTGGGTAGTGGGGGTGGTCTGCGATCCAGATTGGACTTGACATACCCGACACGGTCAGACCTTGGTTTGGTTCGTGTCAACCTATATATCTATCTATCTATCAACATATATATATGTGTGTGTGTGTGTGTGTGTGTTAATTCATACGAAAAACAATATTAATATATAAGTTTTATAGTTTAAATCTTCAAGTATAATACATGAAAGAATTTCAGTAATAAATTACCATGGTAGAATTGAAGGGTGTTCATAAGGTGTAGTGGAAGGTAAAAAATACAAAATAGATCTATTCGCATTAAAAATTTATATACATCTAAGAATAGGTTCAAGACAAACCTAGTGAAGATAGTCATATTTGAAAATTTCTTTGCTTGTGCAAAAACTCAATGTGTATCACACTGAGATTAATTGTTTCAATTAATTCCTTGATCAAAGAAAATATTTAACAAATTGTATAAAAAAAATATTATTTTGAATATTTTCTCAAAAATCTCAACTCACAAGAAACAAAACCAAAAAAAAATTTCTTATCGATAAAGTCTCTCTCTTGGAGCGTTCCCAACCCATATACTATAACTCGTAGCACAATCTTAACTCATCTCTCTGACTCGTGTTTATAGAGAGGGTTTTCATATAATATCTCATTTTCTTTCAAAATAGTGTTCCTTAATGGTACCAGTATGTCATAAATGTATATGTATGGACTGAGGATGTAAATACTTACAATCAAATTTGTATGAAGTTATCCAATCCATTTAATATCTACATAAGTTAGTCCTGAAATCAACTAAATATGTCTATAATACACGATAATCAACACTACATGGGAACCATTGGAATAAATATGCATGTATGACATAATTAATATAATATTAACCCGTAACTCTGGTGTTTTACTAATGGTAAAGGAAACCAATGCTCAATAAGGCCGAAAATAACAATTTAAGTCCCCACATGAGCATTATATCTATAAATTAAGCATCTAAATGCATAGATAAGGCCAAATGATTTCAAATAAGGCCCCAACAAGGGCAACATACAATATCAGATATCTCAAGTCATCAACGATAGGATGTAAGCCCTCACACGGGTATATAACAGGAATGATAATCTCATAATATAAATCCTAGAGTGAGTTTTTCCAACTATAGCATGCTTTACCTATATATTAACGACCCGACTCGTTCTTGAAAAATTTAGGCCATAACCTACCTTGAAGCGAGAAATCCAATACTAAAATTCTTCAATACAATGATTTGCCCTTTTGAATGGCCTCTGAATTAACTAAAACACACAAATATAGTATCTACACATAAAAACAAAGCTATTGATACCCAATTTGACTATATTTAAATCGAGTCCAAAATGGGATTTGGAAATGAAAGGGTAAAACTAGAATTTTATTTTTAATAAACGCATTCCCCTAACTTCATAAGAGTCTATATTTGAAAACCACATGAAAATGAGCTAAAAATGAGGTGCAAATTAAACACAAAACAACTTTTTAATCTTTACCACCAAAAATTCTGACTATTTATTTTGAAATCCAAATTAGAAGGTACTTTTGATGATATAATCAATGGAAAATAGTGGAAATAATGGTTTAGATCTTAACGAAGCTCAAATGGTGAAAATATCTTCCATAATTGCCCAAACACAATGTTTAAAGGTCCAAAATGGAGGAAAAATGTGAAAAAGATGTAAAATGCTAACAAAACTTTACTGTTAAAGCGGTCATCATTTTACAGAGGGGTGATGGCTTAAGTGGTATAGACTATGTGGATAGGCCCGATGAAGAGGTACCCTTCTTCTAAAGCAACTCCTACTAAAACAGTTAAGTGCTCACGGGTGACTTGTCAAGGTTGACCACTAAGGTGGTGCTTTGCCGCTTATGCATCCACAACTAAAGAGGTCGTACCAAAAACTTTTGTAAGTTGATGATCGACCCCTCGAGATTAGTTTGGAATCTTATAAATGGAAATGAACTATGCTACTAGGTTATTTTTTACGTTTCAAACTCATTGTTAACGTCAAGTTTATGAAAGAAGATAGTTTTTAATAAATTAACCCCCAAACCCTATTTCACTATTTTCAAGCCAAGGGTCAAAATAAGATACAAAGATCTGCACCCAAACAAAATATGCTACTAATCTAAAATCGACATTCCAAAATTGTTGTAACAGTACAAATTGCCATACGATACTTTCATCAAGAAATGTTGATCGAAGTCAACTATTGGCTCTTAAACCTCAAAGCAACACCTGACTCACCTAAAACCTTTTTGTTCTCATGGGGAGCCATGCCAACCATCTTTAAACCGCAAAATAAACATATAATGACTATGAGGAACGGAAAATGGTCAAAACAAAGAAAAAGGGAAAACCTACAAAATCATGTTATTACAGTATCCACCACTATGTCTATAATTCATCCTCGCAAGCAAGGATGTACCTCAATTGGTGAAAGACCGAGGGTAACTACTATGCATGTTATACTTGACCTCCAAAGTAGCCACCTCAATGGAACAATATCTCCAGTGAATATGCAACTGTCTAATATCCTTGGCTAAAATGGAGAGTATCTTTTTAACAAAGGTCAAACTCTCATCTAACTAAACTGAATCCCACTAAATCACGTGAGAATCATCTAGAATATAACATTAGAATATAGATACATGATAACTAGATGGACAGCTAAAAAATCTTGAGGTAAGGTCAACTTATAAGCAACCTACCCAATAGTGTAAAGAATTTTAAAAGGCCTGATGTACCCAAGCTAAGTTTTTTTCTCAAACCTCGTCATGCCCTTTATGGTCAACACATAAAGGAAAACCTGATTGCCAATCCCAAAAATCAAAGCACAAAGTTTGTAGTTTGCATATCTCTTTTGCTGATTTTAGGATACTTGAAGTTTATTCTGTCACCCGAACTCTATCCAAGGATTTGCAAAGCAAGTTGGTACCACGGGGTCTAACCTTGAAAGTCTCAAACCAAACGAGTGAAGATCAATAGTGGCTACCATACAATGCCTAAAGAGGTGACATACCAATACTCGAATGGTAGCTATTATTATAAGAAAACTCCACCAAGGAAAAATATTTCTCCCACTAACCTCCAATGTCCATAAGACGCAAGTGGAGCATATTCTCCAAAACCTAAATATTCCACTCTGAATGACTACTAGTCTGGCATGAAACGTTGTACTAAGGTCCACTTAAGTATCCAACTTCTTCTAAAACATCCTCCAAAAGCTAGAAGTGAAAACTGAAGCTCTATCTAAAATAATAGATATGGCTATTTCATAAAGACAGACAATCCTCAAACATATATTTGAGCTAACATCTCGTCACTGGATGAAATCTAAATAGGGATGAAATGGCTAATTTGGTCAATGGATCCATGATAACCTAAATTCTTTCAGAACCATGAGAAGTATGAGGCAATCCACTCATGAAATCCATTGTTATTTTCTCCCACTTCACTCTAGAATGGGTAATCTGATGCAAAAAACCCGATCTCTGGTGGTCAATCTTCACATGCTAACAACATAAAAATCCACCATATCCTTCTTAACATCACACCACCAGTAAAGATACCTCAAATAATGATACATCTTAGTCACCCCAAGGTGGTGGAAGATTTGGAACAATGCGCCTCCCCCAAAATCAATCTCACCTAACCACCAACTCCAACACATAGATTCAACCACCAACCCTTAACACCCCATAAGAAACAAAAGATGCTTCCTTAGACTTGCAAATTAATACCTTATCTCAAATCACCTTTAAACAATAATCATTAAATGGTGAGCTCAAATATACTCCATCATGAAAGTCTAGCATCAACGAGGTAAAAACACGAATAGGTGTAAAAATATTTTGCCCAAAAATAAAGTTAGCAAAGGACAGAACCTCTAAATCTAAAGGGTGCTCCAGAGTGAAGCGATAAGCCAAACTCCTCATACTAGTTGGCTTCTTGCTTAAGGCATCCACAACTATATTAGCCTTACCCAGATGATATAGAATAGTGAGGTCATAATCCTTAAGAAACTTAAGCCAACGATGTTGTCTCATATTAAGTTCTCTCTAGGTGAAGAAAGTATTGTATACTATGATGATCCAAGAAGATCTCACAATGAACTCAAAACAAATCCTACCTCAAAAACTTCAACACAAACATAACCACAACCAATTCCAAATAATAGGCCGGATAATTTCTCTCATGAGACTTCAACTAATGAGAAATATAAGAAATTACCTTACCCTATTGCATTAACACATTACCCAATCCAACACTTGAAGCATCACAAAACACGGTAAAACCCATGCCCCTTTTTCAAATTCCCGATATGAGCCGAGGTCAATAATTTAAATTTTTCAAAGATCTTTTCGCATACTTTTGACCATTGAAAGGTAATTTTTGTAAGTCAACTTGGTAAAAGGATCCAATGGAAGAGAAACCCACAAAAAAAATCCAATAATAACCCAACAAGCCAAAAATCTCCAAATCTTAATAGGATTAGTGGGATAGCCCAATCACAAATCATTAAAATCTTGGACAGATCGACCATAATACCATCCTTGGTTGCCGCATGACCCAAAAAAGACATAAAATCCAACAAAATTTCACACTTGGAGAACTTAGCATAAAACTTATCATCACGCAACTTCTAAAGTACAATCCTTAAGTATCTCACATGATCAGCCTCATCTTTGGAATAATCTAAGAAATGATCTATAAATACAATCATAAATAAGGCGAGATATGATATAAACACCCGATTCATTAACTCTATAATGTTTTAGGGGAATATATCGACCCAAACAATGAGACACATTACTCATAACGACCATATCGACTCCACAAAATCATTTTTCAAATATCAAAAGCTCTAATCCTTATCTAGCGATACCCGAATCTCAAATCAATCTTAAAAAACATAGATGCAACCTAAAAATATCAAACAACCATCAATGAGAGAAAAAATAATTATTATTATTAACCTTCACTTTATTAAACTATAGATGATCAATACACGTGCATAAAACCACCCTTTTTCTTTACAAACAACACAAGCACACTCCAAGAAGACATACTAGGTCTAGTATATATCTTACTCAACAAATCTTATAATTGCTACTTTAACTAAGCCAGTGCCATCTTATTAGGAAAAATATAAATGGGTTGGGTGCCCGAATCTATGTCAATAGTAAAATAAATATCATAATCTAGAGGCATGCCAAGCTAATCTATAGAAAACACATCCTTGAACTCATGAATAACCCAAATAGAATCAATAGGAGGCGGTGATGTAACACTAGTATTACGAACATGATCCAAATAAGACAAACAACCTCTCTCTACCATGCGATAAACATGTATAAAAGATATAAATCCTTTCAAACATGAATTAAGCTTAACCTTCAAAGATTACCTCTGCATACTTGGTGTATCTATGGTCAGAATCTTGGAATAACAATCCAAAATAGCATGATAAGAAGCTAACCAAACCATACCGAAGATAATATCAAAGTCAACCATATCTAGGGAATCAAGTCTACCTAAGTCTCATTTCCATTAAAGGTAACAACAAATGGTCGGTACACCTGATCTACTAGTAAAAGATCTTCTATAGGGGTAGATACATAAAGAGGCATAGCAAATGCATCATGTGCAACATCAAAACAAGAAGAAAAGTATGTAAAAATATAGGAAAATGTAATTCCAGGTTCAAATAATATAGAAGCATATCTATTGCAATTCAAGATGTCACCTATATTGATTGCATAAGACAACTTTATCTAGGTCTCCCATGTATAGCATAGCACCATCTACGTCTTCTCCAAAACTGGGAAACCCTATGACCACTACCTTAAACCCCTCTACCTCTGCCTTGAGTACCACTAGAACTACCTCTACCACTCTATGAACTACCACTGACTACAAATATAAGAGTCGGCCAAAGCTGAAGCTGAGGTCCCTACTGAGTATATCCAAACACACGTTCAGTGAAATTTTTAGCCACACGTAAAAAATTATCACTTATAAAGAATTCTTTATGTCCTGAAATAATATGAGAAGGTGGGGACAAGATAGAATGACTACTCTGGCCTAAAGAACCAAGACTGGAACCTTTTCTCGCATTTCTTAAAACTTGGCTACCAGAAGTCATAGAACCTAAAGGTATACCATTTGGTCCCTACAACATGGATAAAAGTGTACTATCATGATAAAAATAAAAGAATTACTAGAGAAATATATACCTTAAGAGGTGTGTGAACTAAACTCACCTTATTGATGCATCTTCTTGGTACATTCTTGAGTAGCCTGATTAATAGAATTGGTAACCTTGGTATGATCAATAGTACTATAAAATAAAGCCCCTGAACTACCATATAGGTTGTATAAAACTAACATAAAAATCTAACCCCATCACAAACTTTTGCATCCTCTTATATTTGGGTAGATATGCTAGCGGCTGAATATTTAGATAAGGTTTGGAGATGAGACTGACACTCAACAATAGTCATCGTACCCTACTCCAAATAATTAAACTTATCTATCATATAATATCAAAAGCTATATGGTACAAACCTCTCTAACAATGCCTAAGAAAATCAAGTCCAAGAAAAAGTAGGAAAACACAAAGCCCAAGTAATAGAAAGCAAACCTAAAGGTCAACAACTAGCAAATAAACTCCTCTAATTCCCTAGCCATATCCACTAAGTGATAGGTAGTATAAGAAACTCTTTGATATTCAAAGGATCTATGATTATGTCATTTCTCCTAACAATCAATCAAAAACTCAAAGGCATCCTCGCTAATAGCTCAACTAAACATGGGTAGACCTAAGCGAATAAACCTAAATCTCTTATGATCAACAAAAGACATAGTTATACCTAAAGCAATCAAAGAAATAGTAAGTCTGAAAGGAAATGAATCTGCATATGGTGGTACCATCGATGGTGGATGTACCCCAGAAGTAGGAATACTATAAGTTAATACTAGAAATGATGTTGGAGAATCACTCAAGTTTGAGGTATACTAGGTACACTTAAGGGCGCACTCTCCAAATATATGAAGTGACAAACCAAGAAACTCTAAAGCACCAAATTATCAAGTGAATTAGGTAGAACCTGATCTGGACCTACATCCCCTATTTGATAATCATCTCTAACATACTCAACCATAGGCTCGAAAAAGGTTTTACTTGTACGTCCTCTAACTGAGGAAGCTCCTTATGCCTAACCTCTACCATTAGGAATCCACAACCCCTACCTCGCACTCTAGTTTGGGCTCTATCCTGGTGTGCTGGATCAATATCCCTAAGCTTTAAGTCTACTCCTTACCATCTATACAGAAAAGAGTCTAACTTATAACAATTTAGTAAGACTAATTTTCATGACTAGGAATCAAACTAGAGAAGTTTTTCCTAATGACATTTTATAACATTTCAAAGATAGATACAAATGTCTATGTATCAATCCCAAGACTCTACTAGAAATCCAGCTCTTAAACTTATGAGATTGGTGAACCTGGCTTCTCTAATACAAATTGATCACCACCCAAAAAGGTATCATGGTGTCACTTATGATAGATCAACCTCGATAAGTAAGCCAATCACCCAAATTGACAACATAAACCAAAAAAGACAATAATAACACCTAAGGCGAGACTTATTGAATAAAGTCAAACCCATATAAGTATAATAATAGTAGAAATTTGAAAGAAATATCATAAGTCACCCAAAATTTGGTGTCGTAATGTATGAGAGTCTAATACAATATACAAAAACTAAAAATACACACATGTCTCTAAAAACCAAAATAAAGACAAATAAATATAGATAAGGTCCAAATTATCCTTGAACACTAGATCTAGTTAGTACCTTAAAATTGGAAATCCTTGTACAAAGTCAAGCTCCATGTGAAGTTCTTATACTAGAATCTGCACCAAATGGGCAAAATTGGGATAGGTACGGTCCACATGTACTCAGTAGTGATCATAGGTTGATTGAGCAAAGTAGCTAATAATACAAGTAAAGAAAACTATAAGGACGCCACCTGCAACGAAAAATGTTCCTAAATGATAGCTCACACCATCTCCACCATTATTTCTAATATAATACTAAAAATAAATCAACACAAATATATATGAAAGTATACTAGAATAGCATGAATTATATAATTTATAATAAAGAACCTATAGATGAATAATGAAGTATTTTCTTCTGCCCTTATAGTTCTGGATTATCATAGGATATGCCCTAACTATCTAAAACCAGTAGATGATCAACTATATGTTTATGTCATATTATAATCGATCAATAAATAACTTTGGAAACTCTTTTATTTTTATATACAATTGTCCTCACCAAGGTGCTGATTAGTATTATATCTTTGTTGTGATGATCAACTGACTATAAGGGACCAGGTACCTGGTTCTTCGAATTGCTATATATTGTTTTGATGGTAAGCAGTTGACATCAAGGGACCAAGTCCCTGGGTCTTCATGTATTCAATGCAGCTTTCACTGTTTTGTATAGTTTTGTCTTCTAGTGTAACAAACTGCGCAAGTGAGATTGTATCATTCCACACACCTAGCCTAATCTAATTTTTAACCTAATCATTATTCCACTATAAAAGAAAAATAATGCTTCTCAATTGGTGAGTTTTCACAATCTGATATTCAATAGTAGAATAGGCAAAAACTCAATTTTGCAATATTTCTCAAATTCTTATTTCTTTATGTATTGAAAGAGTTAGTATTATTGAGTCAAGTCATGGATAATTGAATTACTCGTGTTATAAGAGTAATTTTTTTTTCTTAAGAGTACTTAGGTAGAGTTACTTAAGTTAAATATTGGTTACAGTCAATCAATATTGAGGTGTGCTCTAGGAAGAGTTGTCAAGGTAGGCTTGTAATAGAGCTATTTCAAGCAGGCGGATCCTAGATTTAGGTTCATTGGAGTCTATAATCAAGAATTTGATTATAATGAATTATTTAAGTACTTGTGAGGGCAAGTCATGGTTTTTCCTCACTTGAACAAGGTGGTTTTCAGTAAATCTTTTTTTTCCTTAGCTTTCAGCAGAGTCTTTATTTTCCAATGCTTTATTGTTTGATTGAATGTGATTGACTCTAAGGGACCTGGTCCTTCATAGTGTGGTGTAACACCTATATTTCATCAATTGATATCAGAGCTAAAATATTCTAAAATGTTAACACCTAGAGTGAATTTGTTGTTATGGTTGCTCCACCTAATTTGGATAAAAGGCAATCTGCCGATGGATCACCCCTATTTAATAGATAGTTCTATGGGTTGTGGAAAATAAGGATGTATGATTTCATTATGAACGAGGATAGTGAGCTGATGGATGTAATTCTTGATGGTCCTTATGTGCCAGTTAGAGATCTTAAAGAAGGAGACATGACTAGAATGATTGTTAAAAGAAGGATAGAGTATGATGATGAAGATAGAAGAAAAGTTAAGAAGAATTAGAGGTTCAAGAAAATACTAGTTTGTGGCATAGGGCCTGATGAATACAAAAATATTTCTACATGCAAAAATGCTAAAGAAATCTAGGATTTCTTGAAAACTATTCATGAAGCAACCATTGATGTGAAGGGTTCAAAAGTTGATATGCTGACTATTCGGCATGAAACCTTCAAAATTAAAGAAGGAAAAACTATCCAAGAGATACATACCAGATTCACTTCAATCACCAATAAGTTGCACTACTTAGGTGAAGTAATTCCTTTGTACAAATATTTGAGAAAAAATTCTAGGGGTTCTTCCAAAATTATGGGATAGAAAATTAGATGTTATCACTAAGTCAAGAAACCTGAAAACTTACACAATGGATAAACTTATTGGTAATTTAAAGACTTGTAAGCTAAAGAAGCACCAAGGAAAAGACAAAAAGGAAGCTAAAAGAGAAAAATCTCTTGCTTTGAAGGCCACAAAGTTTGACTCAAGTTAACAAGACATATATGCTGCCTATTTGGAAAAAAGTATTGTTAGAGAAATGAAGAAAAGTGGTTAGTCTCAAATAAGAGGAAGTAACGGTAAAAAAAGGTTGCAATAGTGAAGTTTGTCAAAAATGTGGAAGTCTTGAACATTTTATTAAGGACTATCTAATGCACAAAATGGATTCCCATGTATATCTCAAAACTGGAGCTGACAAAGAAAAGAACAAGGACCAGGTCCTGTAAAGTCAGGAAGAAATACTGTAGTTGATTTTGCAGTTAAGCAGGCCTTAGCAGTATGGGGGATTGTTTCAGTGAATTTGATGAACATGGAAAGCTTAAAGATGTTTCCATTCTGGGATTGGAGGATAAGAAAGTGACTTTTGCTTCCTTGTTTGCTCTCATGACAAACACCGAAGATGAAGAAGAAAATGAGGTAACTCTTTCTGAAATTAAAGAAAACTTAGAAAACTACTCTGCCATAAAGATTAAAAAAAGCTTGCTAATGTGTTGATTGATTCTATGTGTGAACTGACCTTTGAGAAAAATGATCTATAAGATAAGGTAGAGAATCAGGAGCTCAAATTAATTGCTTTAACTCTACAGATAGCTAAAAATGAGAAATAAGTAACTAAATTGAAGTCTAAAAATCTAGGTCTAGTGAGTCAACTGGAGAAAGTAAATGATACTAATAATAAAGGGAAGAAAATGATCTAGAAGAGAATGTAGAATAACAGGAGATACAATTAATATATTTAACTCTCCAGATATCTAAAACTAAGGAATATATTACTAAGTTGAAATTTGAAAATCTGAGTTTGGTGAGTCAACTGGAGAAAGTTGATGATTCTAATGGTAAAGGGTAGAAAAAAGCCTCAAAGCTTCAAATTGAGCTTGAAGAAAAATTGAAGGATTCTCAAGAGCATCTCATGACTGCTCTACATAAGAACGAAGATTTAGAAAGGGACCTATACCATCTAAGAAAAGAACTCAACAAATATCTACAATGGAACACATTCTCTCAAATTATTTCTAATTTAACTAGTCAAGGTGTATGTAATGGTGAAGGTCTTAGATATCAGTACAAAAACAAATCACTTGGGTCTTAAGAAAAGGTTGTTCATGATTTTATAAACAAGGTTCAGAAACCTCTATGCATTCATCATGGAAGAAATGGTCACATGAAGTAAAAATGTCAGAGTTATTTTAGACCTAGAATGAACAGTTATATCCAGGAAGGGAATACCTACCCTAATGTTTCCCAAATTTTGAAGAATATAAAGAAAATCTTATTACCTAGATGTGAATATAAAGATTTAATCACACCCTTGTCTTCCTAGTGGGAACTCAAACTCAAATTGGTTCCCAATTTTAACAAATCACTTTATTTATAGGTAAGAGAAAGGGATTGCAGTCAAAACAGGTTCATTGATAGTAGATTTTCAAAGCACATCACTGGAAGATTTGACTGTACTCTCTCTCAATATAGCTAAAGGTGGAGGTGTGTCATTTAAAAAAAGGCAATCAAGTTAAATTTTTATCTGATGGAATTAATGTGTCGAGCTTGAAGTCTGGAAGAGTTATTCTCAAAATCTAGAAGATCAAAATTATGCTGGGACATGTAAGTTCCTCTTGGATAAAATAGTTGATTTCAAAAGACATTTCCTTGGGATGTCAAATCTAAAATTTAAAGACAACAAGTCAAAAGTAAAAGAGAAAATACGTATGTGCTTGTCATTGTGGATGATTTCTCTGGGTTTAACTGGAAAAAGTTCTTGAGAACCAAGGATGAATTCTGTGAGCCTCTGGTTATTGTAATATCCCATGTCTAAAATCTGTTGTACATCATACGAGTCACTCCCTTGAGTCGTCCACACTCCATATGAGTCGTGTATGGTAAATCGTACCTAGGATTTTGTAGAGTATATGAAGTATATTGTAGATACGAGTTGACCCTAGAATTTTTATGATAATTGTATGAGTCATATACAGTGAAGTTGTAAGTTCATAAGAATAGATTCCATAAGTTTCTAACTAGGATACGATTGGTTGTTTCCAAGTCGTATAGAAAAGTAATGAGTTGTATGTAACCACTTGTATTTTGACCAGTGTATACCATACTTGATTTTCCTAAGCTTATGAGTTGATAGTACAAGTCATAACCTCACAATAAAAGTCATATGGTTGAGTTGTTAAGAGAGATGATCAATTTTTGTAAAGTTCAACTAAGTGCTTTTTGTTTTTGTTCTCTCTTACAATTTCCGCCAACGACCTATAACCCGCAGAGAGGAGTTATTTTTATCCTATTTCCAATCAATTAAGAAAGTTAACATATATTCATATTTTGACTTATGATGGCAAGGGTTCTTGAATTATGATGTTACTATGTAATTGGAAGATTTAAGTGCATCAAGGTTAACATATATTCATATTTTGACTTTTAAGATTCATATTATGATTTAAGTTCATTATCTTGACTGGAATTGTTAAGGTGATTATTAAGAATGAAGTTTTGTTATGAATTTGTATGAATTAAAGAATGAATTCTAAGTCCTAAGTATATGTACTGAGTTTACAAGAAGATTGTGCTCTTAAGCTCAATTGATAAGTTTTACAACATGATCTAAATAAAAGCTTGATCCTTTGATCCTAAGATAAGACATGAAATCCCCAATTGTTCATCTTGATTATGATTTAAATTAAAGAGAGGCATAATGGGTTTTCACTCTATAAACCCTTAGCCTATTTTTAGGTGGATTTCTTAAAGTATGAGCATATAAGTATTCTAGGAATAGTATTTAGCATCGATAAGGGAATGCAGATGAAACTTGACTTTAAGAAAATTTAGGGTATTACAATATCTCCCTCTTGGGAATATTCGTCCTCGAATGTCTCTTGTTAGGCTAAGAATACTGATCGGCTGATCTTACTTAAGAGACGAGAACATCTAAAACATGACTATGCAACTGGAATTACTGATATTCTGAGTTCTTATTCTGAACATGCATAGCTGATTCATGGGATACACAGCTGAAACTATTGATAAGCTGAATTCTTATAATGAACATGCCTATCTGATGCATGGATACTTGACTGAGTTAGTCTCATGAATGCATGATTAAATACACTAATGAACTGAACTTTTTTACTGAACATGCATATCTAATGCATGAATGTTTGAATGAACTGACTTTTGAAAGCATGACTGACTATACAATGATAACTCATGCAAAGCATGTAATGAGAATCTGAGCATAAAACTGAATAGGTTTTAGGAATTGAAAACATCAGGGAGTTATAGGGTATCTCCCCCTTGGTAAACTATGTCCCTCTAAGAATGCTTACTTCATCGAAGTATTTGAGAAAACTGAGGCAATGCACAAGACACCTATGAAATGGTTCATAACTAAACGTATGGGATATAAATCTAATGCATGACACATAAAATGAGTTATACTCGCAACTAATAGAATATTCTATCTTGGAATAGTTACATGCCTAAGATTTTTGATAGCATGATTAGGTAAAAAGACGAGAAAACAATCTAAGCGAATCTGACTGTCTGACTGCTAAACTGGCTTGCTGGCTCTACTAACTGACTTATTCTGAAAACTTATACTTAACTAAAGTACTTCTTATGTACTCTTTATACTATACTCTCCATCTTAAAATCAAGCCATCACCGTTAGTATGTGAACACTTTACTAAACTCTGAACTGCTAATACTATCTCCTGGGATACAACTCTTAACTCTTTTTAGTCTTTGTAATCATCATCACATACTTACACTCTTTTCGACACATGTTTGTCTCACTAACACATTATCTTCTTCTATTTCTTTATAGGCTACTTATACCACCTCCATACCTTAATACTTAGTTTGAAGCCCATAAACTTAAATTCTCCCTGCACAGTTCAATCCTACTGAAATCTCTAAAACATGTCTAGCCACTTATACATCAACATAATATTTTCTACTATCATGGGCTGCTAATATCACATCTTTTAACTTACATCCACACTTTCATACTTAGTCTAAAGTCCACCGACTTAAATTCGTCAAAGATTACAAGTTTAGTATCTACAACATAACATGAATATCCACAAATCTTTAATAACCTTGATACTCTCATCCTAGCCTTCAAATGTCACATCTCTTAAACTTATATTCTCCCCATACCATGAGGATTACCACTATACTCCCATCAACAACACATATAACTTTGAATTCCTAAACATAAACTCTTGTATACATTGTTTCAAGCCTACTGATTCACCTTTTATACAACTAACCATATGAAACATACTAGACATATATTTAGACCACACTATCCTATAACTATCTGTGGGGACTGTCTGAGAAATCTCTATCTGTAAGACTTTGGGCTTCACTACTTCTGTTACCTTAAAATTAAGGTAAAGCTGACATGAATGGAACATGATGAGAATCTACATAAGTTCTTAGAGATCCTTTCTATACCATGACTGAGACATGAATGAAGGGAAACTGTTCCTATAAACATCTTATAGCCTCTTGTACATAAATGTGATGCGCAACACACCTATGCATAAGACTCAACTAGATGCAGCTTTTCAGACTTCCTAGTACACTATTGAAACTTTGTCTCTTATACCAAGTTTGTAACGCCCCCATTTTCTAGAATCAAAATGCCACACAGTGCTCATGACCCCGAAGGACCACAAGCTAACCCTCTTCTGATATCTATACCTGAGCACTGCATAATATATGTAATAAATGCAAAAAAATTAGCGGAAACTTTCCATAAGGTTCAAAACGTCTAAAATACTCAAAACTAAAAAATGAATACTAATACATCTATCTAAAAATCCTTTAATTTTCTGATCTGTGGAGTTGATGGGACATGTCCCTAACTAACTCCGTCTACTGAACATAAGTTGAATCTAATGTGATAATAAAATAAGAATCATCCTCGAATGATGAGGACTCACTGCTATATCTACTACTGTTGACTGAGTCTGGACTGCTAAGGGTATTCAGGATATCGCACTTTGGAACCTATGGTATAAGACACCATAGCGCAAGAGAAAAGTATGCATCAGTACTTTAAATATACTGGTATGCTTGATAAGGTAAGGCTAAATGCAAGGGCTTATGCATGAACAATTAGTTAACTCAATAATCATGAGAGTACTGAATGAGGACATATTCATGAATGAAAAAACCAAAATTTGAATCGCAGTAACACTAAATACGGACTATGAATACTCATTTTTGAATACTAAATTACTGATGACTGAGTCTACCAGAATTGATGTCTGAGTTTACTAATACTGAGAGACTGAATAACTGAGTCTATTTAGATTAATGTCTAATCTTACTGATTTATTATATATAATATCAAGCCTATAAAATGGTTGACCTCTGAGTTTACAGGTAATAATGTTTGATCCTTGATAAACTAAATCTGAGATCAAGCCTATATAATGGGTGACCTCTGATCTTACTGATAGTGAATATGATTGTCTGAATCTGAGATCAAGCCTATATGATGGGTGACCTCTAAGCTTATTGATAATGAATATAATTTTCTGAATCCGAGATCAAGCCTATGTATAATGGGTAATCTCTAAGAGGTAGTCAAGCCTAGTATAACGGGTTACTCAGCTAAATTCTATTACAGAGATTGAATCTGAAACTTAGACAGTGGGAGGTAGTCATCTAACCATCATTCCCCTCCTAACTTTATTAGGGTCCAACCTGTAACCCCAATTGGAAGGGTGTCGATACTGTGCCGTGGGAAAAGACACTTCTGTCTGAACCTAGGATGCCATGCCTAATATGACGGGTGACACTTGGTTTGAGCCAAGCCTAATATGATGGGTGACTCTAGGAAGGTAGTCAAGCCTAATATGATGGGTGAATCCTCATTTTACGTTGGCTATGCAGTTTTGGAGGTATAGGGATTGATACTAACCACTCTTCCTAAATAACGGGGAAGTCACCATCCCTACCCTCGCTCGGTGCTGAATCCTACTCCCAACTGAAAGATACTTAACTGATTCTTAACTAAACTTAGACTGAGATGAATATGTTATTGATTATACTGAGTAACTGAGTTAAGCTAAGTTCACTTGATTCCGAAGACAAACGGAATACTACTGAATTCTACTTTCTGTCTGAATACTACTAAGTTTCATAATTTACTGAGCTTTACTGAAATCTGGACTGATTACTGAATACTAATGAGGTTTGAACTGGATACCATTCTTGATTAGATTGAATACTGAGATTACTGAGTTTTCTTAATAGTCTGTCACTGACTGAATTCTATTGATCATAGCACGACTGAGATTATCTTGATATTGACTCAGATCTAGACAAACAACTAAGTTTTGGGGTATAAATACCCCCAGGACTCGATAGCAATAAATAAATAAATAAGATAGGACAACTCGTACGTAGCATGATAATAGGCTATTATCCACAATACAATCAATGTGATATCTCGTCAATCTCTTGAATGTCATAAACATGTAAAGGTATAGGGAATGCATACTCATATCTCATAGTTTGTTCAATATGGAATGCACATGAATAAGTATGCATGAAACATATCATAATTCACTCACTAAGGCTTTTCAACAAACACTTGGCATACATTAGTTGTCACATAATTGGGGATTTCATACTTAACATGCTACAATGGTACTATTTTCTTCACATAAGCATTCTATCAAGCATATGGGGAGCATGCTTTAATTATTCAAAAAATTCTATACCTAAATATCATGAATACATGAAAAACATGCAACTTGAAGGGGTTTTATCATGAACATCACATAATTATCACATACTAGGGTCAAAGCTTGGATCTTTATAGTCAAAACATGAAGCAAAACTTCTCAACAACATGAACTTTAGTTTTTATTCACATAAATCATGAAGACTCATAATTACATAGACTTTAAAAGTTTTGAGAAGGATTCTTGAACTTCTTGGGTGGAAATAACCCAAGAATCAACATACAAAAAACCTTAGTATATGATCCTTGAACTTTTAACGGTGAAACCTTGATGATTTGGGTCTTGAATTATGAACCCTAATGGTTGTTCTTGAAGAAAGTTGAGAGAAAACTAGTATATTTAGGTGAAATAATGAGAAATACCGTGTTAAGGAGTATATATAGGGGTAGAAAAATGACCGTTCAACCCATGGAAATAAAAACCCAAAACTTGAAAAATCCCGATTTTCATGCTGGTACGACGCGCCATAATTGCGCCAGCTTACTGAAAATCAGACAATTGGGAAACAGCTTGATGGCACGATGTGGTGGAAATCGCATTGCCACCTTGTTTGCAAACTGTAAAGACACCATGATGTAGTGGAATCATGGAGGCTCACTGGAATTTGACAATTGCCATTTTGGCTGGCTCTACAATGCGCTAAAGTGCCAGATGTCACACTGTCTCACTAAAATGGCTCTAACTTTTCGCTCGAGTGTTGGATTAGGGAAAATTTAGTATCTATGGAAAGCTTATTCAATTCTCTACATGCAAAAATAATTAATATTAGGGAAGTTATACATGGTTTAAAATACTTCTCACTTGGGAAGTCAGCCCTTACTCCCTTTAAGGATGAAACTCGAATTTAAGAAAATTTGGGGTATTACAGTTCCCTGATAAACCAGTTATAGAATAGAAGGGTGGTTCTTTAGCTACTAGGGAGAGATTAGTTTCTTATATTATTGCTTGGAGTTTAATATCCAAAGGTTATATTAATCCCATGGTTCAAGTTAAGGATTTTATCTCAAAAAGTCCCTCTTTCCAGTCAGCTCCAGTGGTTAATGAGTTTTCAGTGGTATTTTTGGATGATCTTCTCAATGTTCCTCCAAATAGGGAAATCGAGTTTGGTATTAATCTAGTTTTAGAGACTCGTCTAATTTTTATTCCTCCATATAGAATGGATCTGGCTTAGTTGAGAAAACTTAAGGAGTAACTTAAAGATCATCTGGATAAGGGGTTTATTCATCCTAGTGTATCTCCATTAGATGGATCATTGTTGTTTGTGTATAAGAAGGATGTTTTCCATCGAATGTGCAATGGCTATAGAAAGTTGAACAAGGTGGTGGTCATGAATAAGTATCATCTTCCAAGGATAGATGATCATTTTGACAAGTTGCAAGGTGCCAAGTGCTTTTCTAAGATAGATCTTTGGTCTAGTTACCATCAGCTAAAGATTAGGGAGGTGGATATCCCTAAGATGTCTTTTCATACTCGGTATGGGTACTTTGAGTTTTGGTAATGTCATTTGGGTTGGCTAATGCTCCAGCGGCATTTATGGATCTGATGAACACGATTTTTCATAAATATTTAGATCTCTTCATTATTTTGTTTATTGATGGCATTCTGGTTTATTCAAAGAGTGGGGTGGATCACGTTATTACCTCCATGTGGTGTTGCAGACCTTTAAGGAACAATAGTTGTATGCCAAGTTCTCTAAATATGTGTTTTGGTTGAACATTGTAACCTTTTTGTGTCATAGTATTTCTAATAAGGGGATCATGATGGATTTGAAAAAGATGGTTGTGCTACAGAGGTGGCCTAGACCCATGACTATATCTTAAATTCAGAGTTTCTTGGATTTAGCTGGGTATTATAGGCGGTTTATGGAAAGCTTTTCATCGATAATTGCTCTTTTGACTAAGTTGACTCAGAAGAAGGTCAAGTTTTCTTGGTTAATGCTTGTGAAGGAAGTTTCAAGAAGTTACAGGATAAGGTAACTTTGTCTCCAATTCTGACTTTGCCAAAATGCAATGATGGGTTCGTGGTTTATTGTGATACATCTCGGGTAGGGCTTGGTTGTATGTTGATGCAGTATCAAAATATAATTGCCTGTGCTTTCACATAGTTAAAAGCGCATGAGAGGAACTATCTTACTCATGATTTAGAGTTGTTGGTGGTTGTGTTTGCTTTGAAAATATGGTGGAATTATTTATATAGTGTTCACATTGATATCTTTTCTGATCATAAGAGTCTATTGTATGTGTTCACTCAGAAGGAGCTTAATCTCAGGTAGAGAAGATGGCTTGAGCTTCTCATGGACTATAATATGATTCTTCACTACCACCCAGGTAAATCTAACTTGGTTGTTGATGCTCTTCGAGGGTTATTCATGGGGACTTTGGCTCACGTGGAGGAAGAAAAAAGCAAATTAGTGAAGGATATTCACTGCTTGGCTAATCTCGGAGTTTTCCTCTTGGACTCCAAGGATGGTGGTGTGATGGTACAAGAATTGGTTCGATCATCTCTTGGTGCGGAGATTAAGGAGAAACAAGTGCTAGATCCCATATTGATAAAAATCAAGAGTGATGTTGGTGGGAAAAAGGTAATGGTATTTGAGATCAGTCTTGACAGTACCTTATGGTACCAAGGGAGGTTGTGTATTCTGATGTCGATGGGCTGCGACAACATATTTTGGATAAGGTACATGATGTGCACTATGTTATTCATCATAGATTGAATAAGATGTATTAGGATCTCAACAAGATCTATTGGTGGAATGGCATCGAGAGGGATGTGGTTGATTTTATGGACAAGTGTATGCTATTTCAACAAGTTAAGGTTGAGCACATAAGGGTAGGAGGGTTGCATCAAGAAAATAATTTTCTCGAATAAAAATAGAAAGTGATCACTATAGACTTCATTACCGGTCTTCCTCATTCTCAAAATCAATATGATTCTATTTTGGTCATTGTGGATAGGATGACTAAGTCTGCCTACTTTCTGCCAGTCCATACTACCTTATCAGTAGAGGATTATGCGAAGCTGTATCTTTAGGAGAATATAAAGCTTCTTTGGGTGACTGTTTCGATTATTTTTTATCATAGCATGTAGTTTATAGATCACTTCTTAAGATTTTTTCAGAAGAGGTTGGAGACTAAGGTTAGTCTGAGCACCACTTTTCACAAAAATATGGATGGGCAAGCAGAGAGAACTATTCTAACATTAGAGGATATGCTTTGAGATTGTATGACTGATTATGGTGGAAAATAGGTTGAGCATCTACCTTTGGTGGAGTTTTCTCACAACAATAGCTATCATTCTAGTAATGGTATTGCCCCTTTTTGAGGCATTGTATGGTAGGATATGTAGATTTCTTATTTGTTTGTTGATCTTGGTGAGGCATACATGTTTAGTCCTAACTAGGTTTACCAGGCTATAGAAAAGGTGAAGTTGATTCGGGATAGGATTAAGTCTTCCCAATGATGACAAAATTCATATACGTATGTTAGCCATAGAGACTTGGAGTTTGAGGTTAGGGATAAGGTTTTCCTCAAGGTATCTCCCATGAAGGGAATAATACAATTTTGCAAGAAGGGAAATCTCATACCCGATATATTGGTCCTTATGAGATTTTGTGGAGAGTTGATAATGTTGCTTATGAGCTAGAGTTGCTTCTAGTTTGAGCTTGACTCATTCGGCCTTTCATGTTTTCATGTTGACAATGTGCATTGGTGATAATTCCTCGATTGTTCCTTTGAAAGGATTGGGTCTCATATTTTCTCTTTCTTATGAGGAAATCCTGGTTGAGATCTTGGATAGGCAGGTTCGTTGGTTACGGACCAAGGACATAGCCTCGGTTAAGGTTTTATGGTGGATACACAAGGTGGAAGAGGCTACTTAATAAGTAGAGGAAGACATGAAGTTCAAATATTAGCATTTGTTTTTTGCTTCTGGGATTCATACAGAAGGTGTGTCTTTTCAACACATCTTTATTTTCTAAGTTTGTTAAATAAAAGATTAACATTTTTACCACTTTTTTTTAACTTTGTTAAATATTGGGAATATATTTGATAATGCAAATCACTCATGCGTGTGGTTACCCCTACCTTGTCCGTCATATGGGAACAAATATTCTTGGGGGAGGGGGGGGGACTATAACAGCCTGGGTTTTGATCCTTAGGAAATTTCCTATAAATCTAGTCTCTGGACCTAATAAGACTTATGGGAATGAGCTGTATGTTGGGTTTTGGGTGGTATGGTCCTATTGTATTCTGACTAGTGTTGATTGGTAGGATAGGTTTTGGTTATTAGAATGGATACGACTTAGGGGTACAAGTAGTATTGGTTGGTATAGATTGGTTGGTTCCTTAACTTAATCTTATAATTGTTTACCTAGGTTAGATCTAAGTACGAGTGCCTCACCATGAGTCATAATCCAGGGTACGAGTCATATCCAAGACTCGTATGGTGGATAGCGTCTATATATTTTTTGGGATTAATTTACAAGGGATACGGATGAAGGGTATAGATCTTATGCTTCAGATACAACTTGGTTGGATGAGTCGTATGCTGGACATTGTTGGATCAAAAGTTTAAGGATAGGATACGAGTGGATGGTACCAATTATATTAGAGAGTACAACTCATGCGGGTCAGTCGTACCCCTGGGATGGGATTTTATGCAACTTAACTGGAGGTATTCTAGACATTTCCACACTTATCCTAATAAGGTCCCACAACTTGTAACCTACTTAGAGGTTATTTACCTTATTATCCCATTCATTAACACTTACAAACTCGTCTAAAACCATTAATAATTCTCTCAAAAGTTTTTGGGCAAAGGAAGCCAAGGTTTCAACTAGAGGATTAATTTGGGCCTTGTCTTGGTGATTTCTTTCCATCATCATTTTGGATTAAGGCATGTTATCTTACCACATTGTTAATTTTATCTAAAAGCATGGTTTTTATGAATTTTTTCCATGACTACATGGATTGTACAATTTTGTTTTCAAATATGAATAGGTGGTTTTAATATTAAATATTTGGTTATAGTCCATGGTTTTAATTATGATTTGTGTGCATTAATGGTGGTTTTGGATATTTGGATTGAATGGTAATTGTTTAATGGTAATTGGAATTGGTTTTGATTATATTATACCCCTAATGTGTTTGACAAAATACCTATAATAATGTTTTCATTGCATTCAGTACTTTTAATGAAACTCTTGCTTGTTTTTAAACTTGGTAAAGTAATTATCCATGGTTTAAATGGCTTGGAAAGGTAAATGGATAAATGGTTATGCTCTTGGGGTACATAAAATAACCTAAGTGGCATAATATGGTAAATTTAAGGGCACTTGGAAGTCCCCTTAAACGTATATATGGTTAGAAATGGTTATTACTTGCAAGTATGATCGATATGAAAATACCACTACTAAATGACCTTGGTTAGTAAATGGTAAATGGATTTGTTGGTTCCTTGGTAATGGTTTTTATTGGATAGTAATGGTGGGATGTGTGGCAAGTCCAAAACTGGAAACTCATAATTGTCGATGGAGGTTGATCTTGGTGACCGTGTGCATGATGTCACACTATATTTTGGGGGATGTACTAGTCATCCTTATTTTTATTCCCTGGTCGTACGGCTTCACGCGCTGGATCACTTTTAGTACAGTGTGATGAACCCATATAACTTGTGGATTGTTTAGGACGGCAAAGCGACATAACCTAGGGAAAGGTTTTAAATTCATGCTAAACCTAGCCCCCTTTCCTGCCATGGTTATATACATACATACATATATATATATATATAATAGACATATATATATATGAATGGAATTATTCTAATTGGCTTTATAAATGGAATTATTATATCCTTATCCTGAGATCATGCTAGCATTCATCCACTAACCCATCTACTGGTGCTTGTATACCCACGCTATGCAGGAACTAGTGATTCTACTCATCCTACATAGTGGTTGACTTGGGGATCAGCATTTGGACTGAAGTAGTGAGATTTCATCCTTTAGAAAGACTCTATTTCTTGTTATGGATATTTCTAGACACTTTGATTTTATTTGGGATATTAATTTTGTCCATGGATGGGGGAATGTCGCAATCAGATCTTATTACTCTTTTGTTTAGAGGCTTTTGTGGTACTGTTATGGGATGGAATGGGCGGGATCGGTATTGGTGTCATCCTTAGTACTAGTATTGACATTGGGTCGGACACCAGTCAATTAGATTGTTGGTTGTTCCATCGTATTTTATTTTGGGATTAATGATATTATGTTTTTAAACTTATTTAGTTATGGTTTGGTTTATGTCCTTTGAAATTGTTTGGTTTGGTTGGTACAGTTTGGTGGGACAGGATGGCTTGGTATTGTCGGTCTAGGAATAGAGCTATCCCAAATTCAGTCTCTGTCTACTTATATTATCTCGCTATTTATTCGATACTCAATCGACTCAAGGTATGCTAATGGTGGTTGGGTTGGGTAACGGGGGTGGTCCCCGGTCCTACTTGAACTTGGGATCCCTATTATGACAAGGACCTCATTCGGGTCGGGTAAACTTATAGGGGGTTTCTTAACCCATATAATGTATCTCATATCATATGATAAATTATAGTATCAATCTCCTCTCTAGATCGTGTTCATGGAGAGGGTTTTCATAAATGTATCTAATTTTCTTACAAAATTAGAATGTCTTAGTGGTTCCATAATATCGTGTTCATGGAGAGGGTCTCAAGATCGTGTCCAAGGTATGCATGCATGATAATAGGATTTAGTGCTCATAACCAATCAGTATGAAGATTAAAATCCATTTCATACATCTATAAGTAAGATCAAAATCAACTCAATGTATCAATATTTCATGATTTCCATTCCCACTTGGTACCACAAGAATAAATAATCATTTAGTCATTAATAGTATTATCTCCAACCCCTAATACATCCATCACTATATTGATAATGCAGTTAAATGCCCAAATAAGACCTACAATGTCAATTAAAGGTCGTAATTTGATTATATAATGATTGATAAGGCATTCGAATAGGCAGATAAGGAATATGATGACAAGTCAAGCTTACACTCGGGTGACATAATAATAAATAGGACATTTAATGTATAAACATGAGCAATAACATCAATTTAATCCCCCACTAGGGATCACAATCATAAATAGTTACTCAAGCCCATAAATAAGTTAACATAAGCCCTACATGGGCAACACAAAATAAACAAAACTCCTTATAATAATAAATCACTGAATATCCAAACCTAGATTCTTTCATACACTAAGTCTCATCAATTAAAACAAGTCCATTTATACTCTAATTGTCTAGTAAACCTCAACTATTTCATAACAAGGTAAGAATAACATTACTATCATATATAAAGTAATCAAGTCCGATAAAAGCTCAAAATATAGGTAATCCCTATTATTTGTTGAAGACCACCAGGCTATCCATTTATAATTGATCCTAGAGGTACTTACAAGTAGAAAAACAAACTACAATAGGAATTTATATAATGCAATCTATCAAAGAGTCAGTACTTGACGAGATGCTCTCCATATTATCTAAGTGGGACCCCCAATCCTAAATACAAAAATACATACAAATAAAAATACATCACAAATACTTTGAAAAAAGTCAATGTACATCTCAAATTTCCTTAAATGAATCCACAAGTGAAAATGCCAGATGCATCAAATATAAATAAATATGTCATTTATAAGTTAAAATGAAGCTAATGATACTCATATTGACCCTATTTAAAACTGGTCCAAAATGGGTTAAAAAAATGAGTCCAAAAATGAAAGGAGTAAAGCTAGATTTTTATTTAAGAATAATGTTCCCACATATCAAGAGGAGTCTGTAGTTCAAAATGCACATAAAAATTGAGTAGAAATCAAACCTTGAATATAAGAAAAACTCATTTAACAATTTATCTGACAAAACCCCCAAAAACATATTTAAAATCATGGATTTGAAATGATTTTAATGACAAAGTCAATGAAAAATGCTGGAATAAAGATCTAGGAACTTACTCATGGAAGAAATCATGGAAGAAATCATGGAAACCCCTCTGAAATCACCTCAATCCAAGCTCCAAAAAGATGGTGTTTAAGTTGCAAATATCATTTTCCTTCATGAATGCGTGACCTTGGTAGTGATTGTGAATTTGTTTGACATGGTACTTCATGAACGTAGGACTGTATATTCGAACACGAAGAAGAAATTATACAACCCTTCACAAATGCGAACCTCTGTCCACGTATGCAAATCTAGGGAATATGGAGCTTCATGAACGTGAAGAGAAAAGGAACATGCTCCAAATGAATATTGTAAACCAGTAAAGGCACAAGTCAAAACTCTCCAAACAAACCCTTGGGATATGTTTGGCCCCCAGAGAAACAAACCAATAATTCTACTAGGCCTATTCTGATATTTCAAACTTAATGAAGACATTGAATTTTTTAAAAAGGATTATTTTCACAAAATTAATCTCTGGGAACTTCTTTTACTAATTTTAAAATGGAGGGTAGAAATGATATATAAAGGTTCAAAAATAAAATCAACCACGTTACTAACCCAAATTTAAAACTCTAGATTTACTAATGTCGTCCAAATTACCATCCAACACTCAGATAAGAAAATGTTGACCAAAGTCAACTATGGCTCTTAAAGCCTTAACATAACCTCAAACTCTCTGAAAACCTTCCTAAATACCTTGAGAGATATTTCAACCATCCTTATACCCAAAATAAACATATATTAACTATGGGGAAAGATAGAATGATCAAAACACAAAAGATGATAAATTTTACTTTGAGGGTTATTACATCAATTTCCTTAGTTTTGCATCTATTATCGGTTCCTTAGGAATCTTTATTCACATTCTTAGGTCACTATTAACAATTATGGAGAAGGAAAATATTATTCATCGTGAATCTAATGGTGGGACTGCATTCACAAAGGGTTGCATTTTTCATTCATCTCAAATGTGAAGTGGTTGCCTCATTCACAAAAGGATAGTAGGTCTAGTTTGGGTCAATCTTCATTTTCACGGTGAGGGTTCAATTGAGTTTGTGAAACTTGGGTTGGGTTATTCTTCAAGTTCGTAGCTGGGGGCCCATGTTTTCAAAGAACAAATTGTACCTGGACTAACATTATTTTCCCTTATCATCCAAAACCCAAGTTTCACTATTTTAAGACTTTGGGAGCTCGATTCTTGAAAATTTCAAAAAGAAACTTCATCAATCTTGTGTGGGTAAACTCTAAACTCATATTTTCATTAATAACCATTGATTTCATCCTCAAAACAACTTCAAAACTTGGATTTAAAACAAGTAATTTTGTAGTTTTATCCCGTATTTAAAAACTATTTTTTTCTTTAATTCTAAGCTTGATTTATTCTTGTTTTTGATGGATTTTCATATATAGTATCCTTGATGGATTTTCATATATAGTATCCTTGATGGATTTTCATATATAGTATCCTTGAGGTTTGAAAAAATTAATTCCTAAATAAAATTTTTGATGGATTTTCATATATAGTATTCTTAAGGTATAAAAAACTTAGTTCCTAAATAAAATTATAGCTTTACCCTTTGAGGTTGATTTTTGAACTATTTTTAGACCCAAAATAAAAGTTGTTATGATGGGTATCATTTGACTTGTTTTGGCTTATAAATTTTGATTTTTATATATGTGGTTCATTCCAAAATCATACATAAAGAAAAGGATCCATTTTGAAAGGTCCAAGCTTGTGTTTTGATTTTTTGGGGTAGGTTATGCCTTAACTTTCTTTAGATTGAGTTGCGTACTTAACCATTCATGTAAATTATTCTATGATTTTTGGATTGCGTCATAAGATTCATGTTTTATTGTATTTTCTGTGTGTGGGTCTAGTTGAGCATTATTGTAGGGTCGAGATATTATAATTACTGTGATTCCTACGTGATGGCTTATACAATATTATATTAACTTGAGAAATGGATATTATGGTGAATACCCAAGTTGGGGTTGATATTGGTCTAGTTCGAGCATTACTTTCTATTTATATTTGTTGTGATGCTCACGTGGGGGATTAATTGATGTTATTGATGTCATCCATGACTACTCATAATTGTGGTGTCATACGATGGCCTATACATGAATTATTGAGATATTGAGGAAATTTGATCTTATTTGACACCATTATTGACTTGATTTTTTATATATATTATTATTGTTAAAAGCATACTTATTTTATTTATCTTATACATGGAATTGGAAATGCTAATTTTGAGAAAAATAAAATACTATATTAAACCCTTGAGAAAAGATTCCACTAGAAAGGTTGATTGAGATATGAGATTTAGATTATGAAAGTATATGTTACAAACCCCCCATGGGTCTTATACTAGAAACTTATGCTCTGTAGGTGTATACTAGGGCTATGAGATAGTCGTCCTATGATAGCTTACTTTATCATCATCCCATTTCATTTGCATTATATTGCATCATTTGTTCCTCTATTTATATGTTTGTTATTATATATTTATCCTTGCATTATATATATTCGTGTGTAGTTATTCTTATATAGATTTGTAGAATTATTAAAAGATATGATTTGAGACACCGTTACAAACTTTTTTGTATGCAAGTGGAAGCATCCGTATAGTATTCTTTATTTGTTTTGTTTAGTATTTTTCTTAGTCAAATTATTATACTTACTAACTACAAGCGGACCATATTAACTCTTAGTTTATATACCTTTTTGGTGTTGATCTTAGTTTAAGTGCGATCTATTGAAATATAAGATTGTTTAGTGAATGAGGCTGATTTGGAGGATGGATGAGCTCATGGTTTGGGGTTTGAGTCCAAACATTATCTACATATTATGTCTTTATTCTATGATTTGGAGACAGACTTATATTTCACTTATAATTTTATTAGTTGTAGTGCTCTTTACTCATGACATCAGATTTCAGTCTTTGGAGTTGTATTTTGTTTAGATATATATATTGTTGTTGTTCATATTATGAAATGAATTCCATATGAAGTCTTGTATTGGGATTTGTTACTTCTTTTATGCATTTTTCACTATTTAAATATTATGCTTACCTGCCAAGGGTTGATCATGACCTTAACTTTTGGACCGTGTCAAATTTTTATCAAAGCAATAGGTTCATCTGTCTTATGAGTAAAAGTGAAAGATGACTAATAGAGTTCTACATATCAATAAATTGATGCCTTATCTATGTTTTAGAAGCTATGTGACATTTTTAGGAAAACTTCTCGAATTTGATTCGATATCGTGTTTATTGTTCATGTCAATATTTTAAACTTGTATCCTTCTAAAGACTCAATTTTTGCTTATTTATGGGATATATTCATTTCTAAGTAATTTGACTATTTTACCCCTTATCGTGGTTAATTTGTGGTATTTCTAGAGTGTAGGTATAGTTGGCACGGTTTGTAATGTATTTCATTGTGATTTATGTGATATTATAGTTTTTGGTGGCTTAAAAAACCTAGTTAACTTTGGCCTACAATTATTGATCTATGCATCAGATAGGAAAACAAACTATGCCAGTTGATTTAGAATGTCGATTTTAGTGTGGCAACATGGTTTGTATGGTTTAAAGGATTTTATATATTATTTTGACCCTCGGTTTAAAAAGTTTTGAAATTAGATTTCAGCGATCAACTTAGTGAAAATGATATTTTTTTCTCACAAATTTGATATTGCCATTGAGTCTGAAGCATCAAATTTGATAGGTTAGCATAGTCTGTTTGCATTCAAAGAATTTTGGATGAATCCCAAGGGTTTCGTGGAGACTTGGAATTGTCCAAGTCTCTAGCTAGGGCACCCATGTACTTGACTGGTTGGCCACTTATAGGATTGGTATACCAGACCCAAGTATAGCATACGTGATATCTTGGTCATAATTATGGGACTCGCTTATGCAATGACAGGGTTGAGTACATAATACCTTCCATCAGGTGAAGTATCGCGTACGCGACGCCTTGTCGCTGAAGCGGTAGGTGCTTAAGCAACCCGATGAACATGTATGCGATGCCCGAGATACAATAACTACCCATATTTCACTATTTTCACAATTTTTTAGACTTCAGCTTAGGGTTTTGTGATTTTGAGCAATTTCTTCTGTTTCTACGCTTGGGTATGCTCCAAAACACCTTTTTCAATTACTTTTCCTCAATTTTATCTTTTAAAACCTTTTTTAACAAATATTTAAAAGTGGAAAATTGGATATTGTAGTCTGAAAGGCCTAAAAATTATATTTTTTCATCATAAACCTTGATTTGAACCCATTCTAACTTGGGTGAGTTTCTAATCTTAAAATTATCATTTTTCTCTCAATTTCATCTTCAAAACAACTATAATTCTTGAATTCAACATGGATTTTAGGTATTTTTATCGATAAAGTTTAAAAATAGTTTTTTCTTTAATTTGAACCTTGTTTTAACTCACTTTCTCTTTGGTTTTTAGCTTAGAATCCTATGAGTCTAGGGAGCATGTTTCAATAATAAAATTATAACTTTACCCTTGTTTTTTAAAAAACTATTTTGAGGGTCTATTTTGATCTGACTTAAAAATAGTCAATATGGGTATCGTTGGATATCTTTTGATGCATAGATTATATATTTCTATGTATTAGTTGATTTCGAGTTCATTCAAGGGAGTAAGGCCTCTGATTGAAGGCTTGTAGACCAATTTTCAACATGTGAGGTAGGTTATAGCTTAACTTTCTAATACTGGGCTGGTTATCTAATGTTGATCAAAAATCATATTAAGGGTGTGAGACCTAATCATGAAAATACCTATAATATCATAATGTTCTCATGTGGAGGCCTATATATTGATGTTATTTGGTGGTTTTGGAATATTATTTGCTGTGTGTCTGTGTGGGGTCCTATATGATTTTGTTGGCCTTTTGTACGTGGAAATATGTTGTAAGCTTATTTGATGAAAAGTCTAATATGGCATCAATGGTGAATTTTCAGGTATTTTATTCTATTGGCATATGAATTATGTTGGATTCATGGTTTGTTGGATAAATGAGTGGATTTTTGCTTACTTGGTTGGTATATTAGTTGGATATGGAATTTCTCATTCTTGTTGGTTGTGAGCATTACATCCTCATATCATATTCATTCATGAAACATTGGTACCACCATGGAAATACTGGAAATACATGAAAGACTAGTTTTGTTTCTTATAGAAAATGTGACATCTTGAAAACCCTCTACCAAAGGATGTGCTAGAGAGGAGATATGGATATTGATATTGGATATTGGTTGTGTATGGGTCGAATAACCCTCCATGGGTCCTACGATAGGAAGCTTTAGCTCCTTAGTTGTATATGGAGGTCGTGCGACAACCTCGTGCACTATATATTCTCATCACCATAATCATCATCTTCATTGCATTTATATTTACTTTGTACTTTTTTGTGATATATTATCTTCCTTGATGAGATACTTGTCTATTTGTTTTCCTTCCTCGTACTTAAATGTGTGATATCTATATACTTGTATTTTTTTCTCATATTTGCTTTGGTGTATGTGAATATTATAGAACTGTTAGAAGAGATGGTGTAGGATATCAGTTGGGACATTGTTTGGTTGCAAGTGATGTTCCCTCAGTATGTATTTTGTATGCTTTATTTTCTAGTTTTATCAATTGGCCTATGATACCTACTGAGTACAAGTGGACCATACTTACCCTTATTGTGCCCTGTTGGTGTAGATCCAGGTTTGAGTGTGCCTCACTATGGTTGATTCGAGTGACATTGGGAGCTTTTTGTGGTTGTGATTGATTTCATGCATCTAGAGTTGACAATTGTTTTTCCTTAATTATACTATGCTCTTTTGTTCCTATTTCTGATATCTTATGTAGTTTGATCTTGATATGTACTAGTTATGTTTCTACACTATGATACTAGGTTTAAGGATTCTGGTTGGTATCATTGACTATGTATTTTTGCTTGTATTATATATGTGTGTGGTTCGACTCTCCTCTACGAGTTTTGCCTTTGGTATTGGTATTAACCTTTATTTCTTATTAGTTTAGGTAATAGTCTTACTTGTCAAGGTTCGTTGCAAACAAGTGCCATCATGAACCTTGGTTTTTAGGTCATGTCAAATTGGTATCAGAGTAGCCAGGTTCATCGGTCTCAAAGTGTAAAAACAAGATGTCTAATAGAGTCTTACTAATTGATACATAGATGTCTGTATTTAGCTTTTAGAGTCTATAGAATATCCTTAGGAATTTTGATTATTTTGTTCCTTATCATATGATTTCCTTCATACCTTATCCTCTAAGTCATCGTTCACTCTTTTCTACGCAAATAGTGATGACTAGATCTCATAAGGTTAGAGATACAGAGTATCCATCCGAAGAGAGAGCCTAGTCTAGTGGGTGATTTATGATTAGTGGATGGACACAAGGTAGTGGGTGGGCACGTGGATCTTCCCCATCTAGGAGTAGTGCTAGGGGAGTTTCCCCTGAGCCTTGGGTTGATCATAGTAGATATGTGGGTCTTATTTCGATTCCATCGAGTTGTTCTACCCCAGTCTTGGAGATGTTTTTTGTTCTATTATTGACCCGTTTGGAGGGTGCTCATGGTTTTCCTATAGTTATGGATATTATACCTCCGTCTATGCCATAGTCTACTTATGGTGTTCCTCCAATTACGAATGTCTATCCTCCAGTAATACTTACTTCTATCTTTGGTACTCTAAATACTCCTAGTGTTATTCCTCCTTCACCAATTGCATATGAGTATGATATTCAGAGGTGGGATTTCAACCTTTATTTATGTTGCCTTCTTAGGTGCGATCTCAGTCATCCAGATTCACCATGCCTTCTCTTATTTCTTGTACATTCATGTTTTTCAAGGATCGAAAGAGATTTAAGAGGTTTACTTGTTTAAGTCCGCCTAGGTTTAGTGCTGTTGTGGGCTAGTATGCCTATGAGTTCTTGATTGACTATCATGAGTAATTTTGTAACATTTTTTTTATTGGGTCACATAGTTTTGCATATACTACTTATCAATTGTAGGATATTACTAGAGATTGGTGGAGGTCACTTGTTGGTTACAGACTTATTGATTCTCCTAAGATGACTTGGGATAAGTTTGCTGAGGCATTTTTAGATAGGTTCGTGCCTTATAGTCTGAGGGATCAGATGAGAGATCAGTTTGATTGCCTGAAGTAAGGCTCCATAACTATTGTAGAGTGTAAGGCATACTTTCATGCCTTGTCTATATATTCTTATTCCAGCATTACCACAAAATTTAAGATGATTTGGAAGTTCATGAAGGGGTTAGATGTTTCTCTTCAGCTAGCTACATCTCATATGGTAGTGTGCGGAGAATAATTTGAAAGTATAGTGGATCATACTGAGATGACTGAGGGTATTCTTTAATCATCTCAGGGTGGTGCTAAGAAGGTGCATCGTCTAGGAGAGTTCAGAGGTCACACTTCTTGATCCAGGGGTCTATCAGAAACAACCTCTCTACTTTTTCGAAGTAGCGGTACAGACTACGTACATTTTACCCTCCCCAGACCCCACTTGGTGGGAATTCACTGGGTTTGTTGTTTTTGTTGTTGTTTAGGGTCATGGTAGATCTGTGCAGGATGTCTTGTAGAGTTTAGGTAGTGGGTTTTTATTTCTTCCAAGCGCACATGCAAGTGTACATGGTCCCACCAAGTAGTAAAATGGCCTTTTACAAGCCAAGTATCGTTCCCACAGAGACTTGTGTTGACAATTATCCAATTCTAATTCACTATTAAGATTAAATTGGTGGAAACGTACTGAAAAGAGTTTGAGAGTTATAAACTGAAAATAAAGTAAACAATGTGTAAAAGTAAAGGTTCTTGGACAATCAGTAGGAGTAACCCAGGGTTAAGGCACTACGATCACTCACACTACATCATAGAAAATCATTGGTTAGGTCAATTATGTTGGTTGTTGATTCACAGGGTTGATATTATGATTATGTCTACCGAGCCTCTAATCACCTATCTAGCCTATCCCCACATCTACATCATTGATTGGGGATGTGGAAACTAAGTTAAATACATTTATATTTCATACCGTAAGTGAAACAAATAGGGAACTTAGGAATATTTCTATCCTAAATGCAAATTATAACTTAATTCTATAGAAGATTCCAACCCTATTCTATTTACCCCACGTTCTATCCTCATATTCCTCCTTCCGAGATCACAAGATTATTATAGGTATATTATAAGAGATGGTAATCCTTAAAATAGTAATAACAAGGATAAATAAACAATCAAATATAATAAATAATAAAAAACAAATCAACTAATTACAAGAGTAATCATGTTCTTGACCTTAACCATAATCACAATGATTGAATTCTTGGTAAAATTCATAAACAAACTAAATTAATTGAATAAAAACCCTAATTTAAGTGTTATCCATCCTCCCTCGAAGTTTCATAGTCGTCCAAGGTGTGTAACATAATGTTTAAGGGTCCTATTTATAGGAGGGCACAAGTTGTTGATTTTGACATAAAGGTGTACCATGCCAATATCGTAGTGCCTAAGGTTATTGGAATGCCTATATCATGGTGAAATACTTTAATTGAATTCCTAGGGTTCCCCCAAAGCCGTTTCACAGTCCTAAAGAGTTGTCTAAGGTTGTGGCACACCAATGACTCCAAAATTTTTGTTTTTGGTCAAATCTTGTTCCATGTGTTTTTTATCCTTTCCTAGCCTTGTGGTGTTATTTACACTTGATTTACAGGTTTTTATCATACATATATTATAATTATCAAATCACCGAGCATAATATAGCATCAAACAACACGTATTAGAGCTCAAAACTACATACAATTCAATACGATGAACTAGAAACTTAAGCTAAGAATACTAATTTTGACCCTTTGATCTTTAACTTAGTTTTGGCTCTTGGATTGTTTAAATTGAACCTTAAAAAATATAAACAAGTTACTCTACACATATGTACAAAAACATATCATTAGTAACTCATCATGAACACTTTAATCCATCGACATCAACTATAACAACACATAGCTCAAGCTAGTAACACTTGTTTTCTCGTCTAAACTATGAGTGACCAAATTAATTCCAAAATTATTTGAAAAACACCTTAAACATTGTAATCAAGTAGTTTAACACTTATATTCTCAATTATACTAATATTTACTCATAAATCACATAAGAAGTCTTCAAAACACTACTTAAAAATATCGGATAGCAACACTAAGGTGCATAAATCCACCATAGATCATCACCCCACACTTAAAGCCTTATTCGTTGTTGAAAAACTCCTTACTATAAGCATACTAATCAGAGGAGACTCCATACTTATACTACAAGAAAGACACTCAAGATAGTACTATAATGAATATACAAAATGCAACTCTTTACACTAAGCATGGTGTACATAATTGAAAGATTAAGAACACTACTCCAAAACATTCTAGTCTCATGAATTGACTCACCAAGTTAGAAAACACATACATTTTTCTCAATAAAAGACATCATACAAATCACTAACTATCATCAAACATGTTCCCTCACCATAAGAGAGTTTCCATGCTCACTCACACAGATGCAGTTTATCACAAAATAGGTACAAGAATCAAACTACGGGCACTCCCATAAAGAATTCACAAGTTTCACAAGTTTAAAAATATGAACCATAGGTTTTCCCTTAGTGTTGTACTCCACTAATATAAGAATGTCAAGGCTTAACATCAAATAGTTCTTTATGTGTTGTAATGTAAGCTAAGGGATGGGTAGTCAGAATTGCCTTCGGACCTTCGGATAAGTTTCATCTGATGTTTGAAGTGATTGATGACTTCTTAGTTCTATTAAAATATGTCAAATAGATGAAGATTGCCATTAATGAGGGTAAAAGGACTTTTACAAGGTGAAAGGATTGCAAAACAGGGCTTGAAAGCCCCTTAGAAGGGTCATACACCCAAGGTAACTTGGATTATCTTTAGATATGCTCTATAATTTCAAAAGTGGGTCAAAAAAATCCCAGTGGGAATTTTATTACATTTGGGTCACTTTTGGGACCTAATTATGTATTATTTAGCCAAAGTATAAATACTTGGTAGCTAGGATTATTTTAGTTGGTTTTTTTATTGATAATGATGAATTCATGAACCTCCATTGGAAGTGTTTGGAGAGAATGGAAAAGAGAATGTTGATCATAGATTAGAAATGTCAGTTGTATGGGAAATTCTATCTTTTTTGTTGTCAGGTAAGACTTAGGTGCTATTTGATAATCTTTAAAGGTGATTTTTGGTTTGATAAACCCTTTGATTGCCCTTTTATTATCATATTTATGTGTATCTTTATATATTTGATATCCTATCCCTCTGTCTTTACTTTTTAACATTTATATTTGAGTCTTCATAGCGAGAATCATATCATTTGGTATCATATCCGATCTTAGGATCATTCCCACAATTCTAGTCTTGGATTTGTTATCTTTAAAATCATAAATATTAGAAAATAGTCCCAAAATCTTTTTAGGATGTTTCAAATTTTGAGTTTTTGATTTTGTGTTCTTCTTGTGTTTCTAGAGTTAGATTTATGTTCTCTAACACTAGGAGTCTAGGTTTCAAATTTGAACTTAATCGGATCATATTGAGTCAGCTACCATTGTTGAAATATTGGACTTTAAAAGAAGTGAAATGGGTTGAAAACCCTCAAAAACCTTTGACTAATGTGAGCTAAATTATTTTTGGAATGGTTTTAGAAGTTTGGAAAGTTCCTACGTTCAAAATTTTAACTTATTCCGAGCTACTGCTAAAAAAAATTAATGTTCTTGGTGTTCTTGGTGAAATTCAAATCTTTAAGTTAAATCTTCATCAAAATTTGTTGTTTTATCCAAGAAGAAGAAAGAAAATTTGTGAAAAGGTGTTTTTCCTAAAGCATCCAAGAATATTCCAAGGATATTCTAAGTGGGGACAAAAAGGGACCACTAGAAGGGCAAAATTGCCCATTCAAGCGTTATAGGTGCACCTGGTTTGCCTTGGACCTATGGAATTACCTCAAAATGGTAGGTGGAGGCCCTCCTACATTGAGGGTGTGCCATACATGTGCCCTATCTGCTGAAGGATGTACCCTAATGCAGAACAACATCACCCAAAAACAAGTGAAGCCAACTATCGTCCAAACAAGTTTTCAAACTATTTTTAACACTTAAATTGCTCCATTGCTCAATGTTTTTTTTTTAAATTCTTGATTACTAATCACTTATTTGGAGTCTTAAACTACACATTAACTAGTAATTCATCTGCTAAGTTGATTGATTAATTCTTGAGTCCTTTTCTTTCACATCCGATTTCTTTCAAGTTTTTCTCTTTTTATTTCATTGTAACTATATGATTCAAGTCCCTAAATAGTTTTTATTTCTTTGAGTCATTGTAATAAGAATCCACTCCGACCGCAAGTAGATATTGAAACTTTATTGACCATCGTAGTATAATAATATTTCAACATTCTCCACTCCAATTGTGAGGATCACAGAAGTGAGATTATTATGAGTGTTAGTGGGGAGCTTTACTACTAATCTCATTTGTTCATTTTTTAGGTAAAATGTGATATAAGTAAACATGTCTTCTATAGCCTTGGAAAATTATGACTATGACATAGGAGACTATGATTGTGGTGAAGATAGTTATGGCTACAAAGAAGATAGAACTTATGGAGACCATAAATATATCCACGAATAAGATATGGATGAAAATGAGGGCTACTACTCCTAAGGACAAAATGAGATGAATGATGACCCAGTTATTATTGTGAATGTGTAGATAATTAAATTCTTTATAATGGTCCTTATGAGGAAGATGGGGCATGTGAGGAGTATTACACTTCCCACTTTGAGCCTATAGGTGGTGTAAGGTATAACCCATTCATTTACAAATTTTATGAGGATCATGCTAAGAATGTAAGTGAGGAATGTGAAGTTTTATATTACTCGTCTTCTTGTACTTCTTATCAAGGTTGAATCAATGTTAATGGTTATGCTAACTATAGTTAAGGTTGCTCTATAGGAATGAAAGAGTGTGCATCTCCAAAGCCTAGGGGTTCTACATCTTACTCTTCTTATCCTAGTGCCCAAACGTATAGAAAAAAATTACCCAGGTATATATGAGGGGGTATAGTAGGATTCAATATCTTCCTAGTCTCCCCATATTTATAATAGAGTCAAGTCCCAAAGAATATCTTGATTGGTATGGGAGTATGAAAGGATTATCATGGATTATGATACGAGTGAGGGAGAACGAACTATTTGTACCCTTATACATATTCAAGGTCTGACATTATTGTGGTGGGGTATCAAAAGAAAGTCTGACCAAATATGGAGATCCTTGAAAGAATCATGAGGGATACCCATTTACCAATGGGGTATACGAAGCTTTATAATATTGATCCAAGATGAAATATTTGTTATGGAAGGGTAAGTATTTGTGGGATTCGGGGATGCCCCCTTGTGCTAGATGATTGGTTCTATAGAAAATCTATCATCCCACCCATGTTTCACCATCTAGGGATACCTCAAGAGCCTACACTTCTTCCATACTTCTTGGTGGGTGATAGAGTTTCCAAGAGAATGAAGGTTTCCTTCACCCGATCTGGGTACTAAGTAGAGGTATGGTGTGACATCTTTCTCTTGGAACAGGGACATCTAAGCTTGGGTAATAATTAGTTTTGAATGCAAGAGTTCCAAATGTACAAAATTATCCTAAGATTGTAAATGAAAAATGGGGAAATCATCTCTTTCCACCCATTCTTTCCAAATCTCAAAGAGATGTGACCACTTACTCCAAGAATAAAGAAATTGAGAGAGATAAGATTGAGAGAAGTAAGGGAGTGCAAGGTGGCAACCTAAGAAAATAAAAAAGTAGGTTGTGATGGGTAACGTGAGGGGGTTTCCAAAAAGGCAAGCTAACATTGATCATCCTTCTTTTAAAAAGGACATGTGTGTAGGTAACAACATGGCAAGCGGAGGAGACCAAGAACTAAAAGAGAAGATTCCCTTTGAAGATTTGACAAGGGTAATCTTAGATGATTCCAAGGATTGTGAAGGACTGTAATACCCCGAAAACTTCCCTCATTTTCTAAGATCCTTAAAACATGCCAAGAGAAGCCTTATACTTAGAAATTTGGGTAAGTATTGGAACTTAGTCATTTCATAAGACTTCAAACTTTGAAGAATTATTTCACGACCTTCCCGACCTCCGTTTATTGATTTTATTTGTTTATTCACTATGGGGGAAAGTGAAGGGTACATCTCGGGTGAGTTTTGGAATTTTTAGATGAGCTTAAGGGCGTGTTTGGCTGCCTAAAATAGTAGCTCGGGGCGATTAGCCCACACCGCCTAGGATACTCCCCTGGGCTAGGTAGTATGCTGCACAAGGTACTCCCCTGGGATAGGCAGGACACCTCCCTTGGAACTTATCCAGACTAGGAAGGGCGCCACCCTGGGTACTCCACCTTGGCAAATTTTCAGCATTCTAGCCCGACTCATTAAGGGAAAAATGGGTATTTCCACCCTTTTTTTCAGCTTTAAGACGGGATTCAATCCCCAAAACACCAAGATAAGGTCATTTTCATCAAAATTTATCAAGAACACATCCTAGGGTTTTAACCCAAATTTCAAGAGAACTTAAGGTTTGACCATAAATTTTTTAAATTGATTCAAGAATCGGAATCCTCAAACCAAGAGCTTCAAGAATCACCCGTCAATTGTACGAATAGCATCCAAATAGCAAGAGTTCATTCAAAGTCCATAATTCAAGGTATGAGGGGTTTGAACAAGAGAAATCCTTTCGCTCTTGTGCCCAAAATTATGTTTCTATCAGATTTCTTATGATTTTGAATATAGGGTTTACACCCAAAGTATCTGGTTGATGAATTTTGAGCATGATGTGATTGATTTATGAAATTTTATGGTTTCCTTGAGTTAAAAAAGGCTCTTTGTGACTTTGAATTCCATGAGCATAATTTGAGACATTGTTTATAGTTTTTCCTTTAATTAAACATGTGATTGTTATTTGAAGCTATTATTTTGATATCATTGAAGCATTTCGAGAAAAGCTTGCAAAGAATAATGATTTTCCATGAATTTACATGAGTTTGATATATTGATACTCAATGATTTAAGCTGTATATGATCTTTGATCCTCATATAATTTTTGAAATCCACTTTACAGAGTTATTCATATAATGATTGAGTGCATCAGTAGTTTCCTAATAAACCCTTTTGAGAGTTTTAATGTAGATTTCCATGAGATGGGAGTAGATAATAAAAGAAGAAGTATTTAGCGTAGAGTTGGGTAAGTTAATATAGTTTCATACCTAAGAACTACGTGCCACTGTAGGATTGAGATTTTTGGGCCTGAGGCCGAGATAGTGATCACTAAGTTGAGGTTATACTCCTTGGAAAGAATATGACACCTTTCCGCAACGTGAGGTTTCTTCCTTAGGAGGACAAAACATTGGAATCCATGTAGCTTGCATGGTTTATGTAGGTTAAGAGAACCTCCCTAATAGTAAGATTTTTCAAAGTAGTTTCTTAAAGTATTTTTTCCTTAAAGAAAGTATTTTTCCCTGCTAGTAAATGTAAATGAACAACTTTTGAGTATTTTTCTCCAAAGGTTCTGAGAGTTATGAGCAACGGCTCACAACTTAATCAGATATTGTTTTACTTGAAATTTCAGTTTCAAAGCTACAAGTCTTAGTTTTTAAATGCAGAGCTGAACTCTTTATCACTTCTTATAAATGTTTTGAGAAGGGAATAGAACTTTAGATTTTTGAACTAAGTATAATGACTCATGATATTTAAGTTACATGTTTCACTATTCACGACTTATGAGATTTATATTGCAGATTTATTCAAGCCATGTGAGTTATTTTTATTTAGCATGTATTTGTTTTATAAAGTAATGATGTTGTTTACTATATGCATACACCCTCATATACTCAGTGCATCCTCAAAGTACTGATCCACATAGATGTCTATGTGTTACATTATCTTATAATATAGGTAAAAGTTGTAGTATATGCAGTCAGAATTAGACAGTTGTAGATTCCATCCAGTAAATAATGAGTCCTCCTTTTTCAGGGACTTCAGTTAGATTTACTATTTTTCTTTACTTTCTTATTCTTATGTATTGATTAGTGATAGTTCGGGTTGCGTCCTAGCTATCTAGAGTGAGTATTAGTAGAGGCTTCTTAGACAGTCAGTACAGTTAATGTATTCAGTTTCAGTTTTCTTTGTAAAAGTAGAGTTATAATCACGTAAATTCACTTTTGTATTGATCAGATTCAGAAAAGAGTTATCTTTCACTGATTTTTGTACAAACTTATCTATTTTATTTAGTTTCTTATGAGTTATACCATTAGAAGGGTTAGTTTGGGATCACTTGTGGTCCTATGTACCGTGTGACATCTCGGGTCCCATTTTCGGGGGGTTATAAACTTGGTATTAGAGCACAGAGTTCAAGTGTCCTAGGGGGTCTATGAAGCCATGTCTAGTAAAGTATTGCAGAATGGTATGGAGACGTCTGTACTTTTCATCGAGAGGCCACAAGGAATTTAGGAAATGTCTTCATTCTTTTAAGTCTCAAGTAGTTCTATAAAAAGGTTCTCTAAGAAGCTTATATAGATTCTTATCTTTCTTCATTTAGATCAACTCTTCCTTATTTCCAAGATACCAAAAATAGTCAAGCTTAATTCTCGATAGATAGTTATGGGATTATAAGAAGGCTAGAAAGTATCTCATTAGTTCTTTTGAGTTCCAAAGATTGAAGTTCTTTATCGAGTTTGTAAAAACCGTTCCCTCAGACCAAGTCAAAAGTGTTTTCAGATTCCTTCTTAGAAACCATAATGATAATCTATACTTCTCTATCTATGTACTGTTCTTGAGGTAACATGATCAACTAATTCCAATTTTCTCCCCTGATAATGCTCTCAGACTTGCTAGCAAGAAGTTTCGAAAGTCTCACAAGTGGCTTTAGAGGAGCCTTCTAGTGTGTTATAATTCCCTCAAGTTTAAAGTTATGTCCTCATTCTTATAAGTCATTCAGTTAAGATAGAGTAAGATGTGTATTCTTAGATCATTGAATATTGCGTGTGAAGTTTCTATCTCTTGTAATCTTGTTATTATTGTGTTGTTGAAACTAAAAGCCTAGTGAAGTTGTGTGGGGCTCTTTTCATTCACTAGCATAGTTTCCTTATAGTTCATCTCATTTTCTAGTTCAAAACTCAAAATCAAAGTCTAGTGAAGCTGTGTGAGGCCTATATTGATTTACTACCAACTTTTTGTTCATCTTATTGTTCTTGTGTTGATTGGAGTCTCTTGATACATACATAGTCTTGTATCATGTAGTGACAAGAAGGGTGGTAAAGGTAATTTATTGAATGTGTGTATAGTCGAATATTTTTATGCATGGATGAGTAAGTAATAAAGTGATATGTCCTTGTGTGTTAGTTTAGTAGAAGGTAGAGAAGGAGTTATTAGTTAAGGTGAATTGTTGTTTTATTGAAGTGTGAAAAGATTTGTTGACACTGTTTGTTGTGCTATAAAAGTATAGGTTATTGAAGAAAGTACTTGGTGGATTAGTGTTGTTAATTTAGGTTTTCCTAAAATTGCAAGAGAAAGTTTAGTGAAACTTATAGAGCCATGAAAAAAGTTTAGATGAATAAAAAGGGTAAATAGTAATGAGGTGTACAAGGAGGAGGTTTTAACGAATCATAATAAGATGGACCATAGGATTGTGATTGATCATTATGGTTATGAGGTTTTAACGGATATGTATTTTCAAATATTTTACATGTAAGAATATTTATGAAGATTGTGGTTAATCATGCTAGAACAAGATACTAAGTTTGAATTGTAGATGGTGAGAAAGGTGGATATAATGATTGATTTATTTGTGATGCTAGTTTTATGGAAGTGATCTAACAGGCTTGATCAGTGTATGCAAGAGCTTAAGTTTATTTGATTCGTAATCAAGTCTGATATTGTATGTATGATATAGAGGTATGCCCAAGGTGTTATGGGGTTGTATATTATCCTTGTATTAATAATTATGAATGAGGCTATGTAGTATATGATGTGCTCGTCAGTTAACTTGTGGGTTACAACTTGGTGATGTTGTAAGTTAGAGATAGGATATTAGAAGAGTATAAAGAAGCTAGTATGGTTCAGCAAAGGTTTAGAGATATCCATGTTAAGTGTTAGAATCTAAGTTGGTGAGTGTATAAGTTGTTATATGATGATTTTTGACGTTATAGAAATCTAAGAGTTGAATCTCAGAAGGAGGTATGAGCCTTGGGTGTTAACATAAAGATACAACCCTTAAGTTTAGTTTTATGTGTATCGATTATACCCCACACTCTAGAGTAAAGTGATTTCAGTATAGATTAGAGTTTATCTAGAAATTCACAGACTTAGAGTGATGGGTTAAGTCTAAGGAGGAGATGGTAGAATGAGTAACCAAGTCAATCTATCAGATTCTAGTAGATGTACCAGGAAGTTGTAGAATAGCTGTGAGAAAGAATGATGCTCGACCCATTCTTATTTAAGTATTTTTAGTTATCCTAATACCTACTCATGCCTTATGTTTTAGTTCCATGATCATAGTTCATGTCCATGCATATGATGGAGAATCACATACTCTCCCACTTCCCAAAATGAGGAATTCCAGTTCACTCAACAGTTGGAATTACATTCCATAAGTTATGAACTCCAAACTCAAGTCATGTAGCTCGTGACTCATGTACTCAAGCTTTACAGTATGTTCAGTTCCAGTACTCAGGCAATAATCTTAACGATCAGTGAGATTCAATTTATGTGATATATGTCCTCAGTTTTTATCTTTTAATGAATTCATGTGTTTGATACCCTATTACTAAGGCCTCAATTGAGTGTCAATTTGTACATAGTATTTCTTTATTTTCAGATCCTCATGTTCTAATCTTTTAGTTACCCTTCCTTGATAAATATAGTTGTGGTGAAAAGTTTTCTAGATTGGAGAGAGAATATATTTCTTATTTATGATAGAAGGTATCATGCTTATTTTAACTAAGGCGGTAAATATGAAGTAAGATTGAGGCCAAGTCTTTGATACATGTCATGGTCAGTTGAGGTTGAATGTGTTATGATTGGGAATATTGTTGTGTGTTTGTTTTATGCAGGTCTATAAGTGGAGGATTATTGAGGTGAGGATTTTTGTGTATGACCTGATTAGTTGAGAGTATTTTATGTGTGTCTTCATAAGAAGAGTGCATGGAAGTTGTTCTTGATAGAGGTATGTAGGATATTAAGAAGAGTCTTTATGAGTGTTTTTTTAAGAATACATATGTGGTTATGAATATAAGATTGAATGTCATGTTTGTATACATGTGGATGGATGCATTGCACGTTAACGAATGACTAGTACTAGATGGAATGGAGTTGTTGAATTGGTAATGAGAATTATGCATGAGATGAGAAGTTTTGAAATGCAGGGTGTGATTATGTCATGATTCAGACTAGTATTAAAGTGTAATGAGGTGTATCTTGTGACTTTGAGTTAGGCTTGAACATGGTGAGAGAATTTAGTTCAGTTTAGACATTATTATATAGAGATATCAGTGCCATATGAGAATTGAAAGTTGAACCGAGTGAGTATAGTATTTGAGGGGAATAATATTATTGAGAGTGTGTTTGAGAAGTGTTTTTAAGCTTGAAAGTAAGAAGTTTCTCTGCTTAAGGCCTGGTATTTCTATCCTGACTTATGACTTATAGGTCTATGTTCCATGCTTATATTTGAGGCAATGTTGTAATTCCTTACTCTAAATCCTTGTTCGGACCATGCCCTATGTCCCTTGTTCCCTAATAGCATTAGAAATTTCTCAGAAATGTATTGAAGAAATATCCTATTTGGGTGTGAGTGTTCAGTATTATTCAGTCTGTGTAACTAGTAATCCAGTTTATCTCAGACAAACAAATCTCTATAGGTTTTCCATCTTCCGATTCAGTTTAGTCTTGTTACTTGAAATTTCATGAGTATGGTCATTTCAAGAGGTAGTTTTTTCACTTCATGTACATCGCGACTCTAGCTCAGTATATGCATCATGCATCAATTTCAAAATTGGGATATCTAGTCATGATTCAGTTCATATGTATTCACTGAATGATCTTCATTTTCTAAGTGTTCCAGCACAGGCAATGTAATAAACATTGTGTAATCTTAGCCTCCTCTTCTCATGATTTATGCCTACATAAACAATCTCTTTGCATTCTATAAGTACGATCTCACCATAAACACATCAAGCGAGTTCTAAACTCTCAACATGAGTCAGCTCTTTACAGTAAGTAAAATGGAAAGTTAGCTCAGACTCAGTCGAAGATTACAACTATCCTTTATTCAATTCTTTTCCAGTCTTGGATTCAGCTATGTAACTATTTACCATGTAAACTCATGCACTCACAGATCTTTTCAGTAGCTTGTTATTCCTAGGATTCGGTCATTTGGTTTATTTTGATTATGCCTGATAGCTTATATTCTCTGATTCCTCAGTATTCTTAACCTAACTAGGAACATTCGAGGATGAATGTTCCCAAGGGGGAGATATTGTAATACCCCACAAACTTCCCTCGTTGTCTAAGCTCTTTAAAACATGTCAAGAGAAGCCTTATACTTAGAAATTTGGCTAAGTATTTGCATTTAGTCATTTCATAATCCTTCAAACTTTGAAGAATTATTTCACGACCTTCCCGACATCCGTTTGTTGATTCACGATGGGGCAAGTCAAGGGTTAATCTCGAGTAAGTTTTAAAACTTTTAGACGTACATAAGGGCCTGTATGGGTGCCCAAAATAGTAGCTCAGGGCAATTAGCCCGCGCCGCCCAGGATACTCTCCTGGGCTAGGAAGGGTGCCGCCCTATGTACTACCCCAGTCTAGGCAGGGCGTTTCCCTGGGTAATCCCCCAGGCTAGCAGGGCGCCGCCCTGGTTACTCCACCTGGGCAAATTTTCAGCATTCAAGTCCAACTCATTAAGGGAATAATGGGTATTTCCACCCCCCCTTTTCAGCTTTAACACGAGATTCAATCCCCAAAACAGCAAGATATGGTCTCTTTCATCAAAATTCATCAAGAACATATCCTAGGGTTTAAACCCAAAGTTCAAGAGAACTCAAGATTTAATCGTCAATTTTTTAAATTGATTCAAGAATCGAAATCCCCAAACCAAGAGCTTCAAGAATCACCCATCAATTGTACGAATAGCATCCCAATCGAAAGAGTTCATTCAAAGTCCATAATTCAAGGTATGTGGGGTTTGAACAAGAGCAATCCTTTCGCACTTGTGCCCAAAAATTATGTTTCTAACGGATTTCTTATGATTTTGAATATAGGGTTTACACCCAAAGTATCTTGTTGATGAATTTTGAGAATGATGTGATTGATTTATGAAATTTTATGGTTTACTTGAGTTAAAGAAGGATCGTTTTGACTTTGAATACCAAGAGCATGATTTGAGACATTGTTTATAGTTTTTCACTGAATTGAACATGAGATTGTGATTTGAAGCTATTATTTTGATATCTTTGAAGCATTTCGAGAAAAGCTTGCGAAGCATGATGATTTTCCATGCATTTACATGAGTTTGATATATTGATACTCAATTATATAAGAAGTATATGATCTTTGTTCCTTATATGCATTTTGAAATCCACTTCACAGAGCTATTCATATAATGATTGAGTGCATAACTGGTTTCCTAATAAACTATTATGGGAGTTTTAATGTGGATTTCCTCGAGATGAGCGTATCTAATAAAAAAAGTAGTATTTAGCACCGAGTTGGGTAAACTACTATGGCTTCATACCTCAAAACTACGTGCCAACAAAGGATTGAGCTTTTTGGGCCTCAGGTCGAGATAGTGATCACTAAGTTGAGGTTATACTCCCTTGCAAGAGTATGACACCTTTCCCCAACATAAGGTTTCTTCCTTAGGAGGATAAAATGTTGGACTCCATGTTACTCTCATGTTATGTCGGTAAATAAAACCTCCCTAATAGTAAGATTTTTCAGAGTAGTTTCTTAAAGTATTTTTCCCTTAAAGAAAGTATTTTTCCCTGCTAGTAAAAGTAAATGAACAACTTTTGAGTATTTTTCTCCAAAGGTTCTGGGAGATAAGTGCAAAGGCTCACAACTTAATTAGATATTGTTTTACTTGAAATTTAAGTTTCAAAGCTACATGTCTTAGCTTTTAAATGCAGAGTCGATCTCTTTATCACTTATTCTACATGTTTTGAGAAGGGAATGGAACTTTGGATTTTCAAACTAAGTATAATGACTCATGAGATTTATGTTACATGTTTTACTATTCATGACTTATGAGATTTATATTGCAGATTTATTCAAGCCATGTGAGTCATTTTTATTAAGAATGCATTTGTTTTATAAAGTAATGATGTTGTTTACTATATGCATACATACCCATATACTCAATACATTCTCAGAGTACAAATCCACATATATGTCTATATGCTATATTGTCTCATAATGTAGGTACAAGTCATAGTATGTGCAGTCAGAATCAGACAGTTAAAGATTCCAGCCAGCAGATGATGAGTCCTCTTATTTTGGGGACGTCAGTTAAATTTACTATTGTTCTTTACTTTCTTATTCTTATGTATTTATTAGTGATAGTTGGATTCACATCCTTGCTATCTATAGTCATTATTAGTAAAGGCTTCATAGACAGTCAGTAGAGTTAATGAATTCAGTTTCAATTTTCTTTGTAAAAGCAGAGTTGTAATCATGTGAATTCACTTTTGTATTGATCAGATTCAGATAAGAGTTATCTTCCGCTGATTTTTGTAGAAATTTATCTATTTTATTCAGTTGCTTATAAGTTATGAGATTAGCATGGTTAGCTTGGGATCACTTATGGTCCTAAGAGCCGTGTGAGGTCTCGGGACCTATTTTTGAGGCGTTACAAACTTTATATCAGAACACAGAGTTCAAGTGTCCTAGGGTGTCTGTGAAGTTGTGTCTAGTAGAGTCTTGTAAAATGGTACGGAGATGTTTGTACTTTTTCTCAAGAGGCTATAAGGAATTTATGAAATATCTCCATTCATTCAAGTCTCAGGTCGTGCTATCGAAATGTTCTCTAAGAAACTTATACAGATTCTCATCTTGTTATATTTATACCAACTCTGCCTTATTTCCAAGATACTAGAAATAGTCAAGCTTAATTCTCTACAGATAGTTATGGGATTATAAGAAGGGTAGAAATTATTCCGTCGGTGCTTTTGATTTCCAAAGATTGAAGTGCTTTATCATTTTTGTAAAAATCGTACACTAAACCCAAGTCAGAAGTGCTTTCAGATTCCTTCTCAAAATCCATAATGATAATTTTTACTTCTCTATCTATGTACTATTATTGTTGAAGTAACATGATCGGCCAGTTCTAATTTCCTCCCCTGATAATGATCTTAGACTTTCTAGCAAGAAGTTTTAAAAGTCTCATAAAGCGGCTTGAGAGGAGCCTTCTAGTGTGTTATAAGTCCCTTAAGTTTAAAGTTATGTCCTCATTCTTATGAGTCATTAGTTAAGACAAAGTAAGATGTGTATTCTTAGATAATTGAGTATTGTGTGTCAAGTTTCTATCTCTTGTAATCTTCTTATCATTGTACTGTTGAAACTAAAAGTCTAGTGAAGCCGTGTGGGGCTCTTTCAATACACTAGCATAGTTGCCTTGTAGTTCATCTCATTTTCTTGGTCAAAACACAAAACCAAAGTCTAGTAAAGCCGTGTGAGGCCTATTTCAATTCACTAGCAACTTGTTATTCATCTTGTGGTTCTTGTGTTGGTTTGAATCTCTTGATACACATATAGTCTTGTATCATGTAGTGAAAATAAGAATTGTAAGGGTGATTTATTGAATGTGTGTATGGTCGAATCTTTTTGTGTATGATTTAGTTAGTAATAAAGTGATATAACCTTGTGTGTTAGTTTAGTAGAAGGTAGAGAAAGAGTTATTAGTTAAGGTGTATTGTTGTTTGATTGAAATATGAAAAGAGTTGTTGATGGTGTTTGTTTTGCTATAAAAGTATAGGTTATTGATGAAAGTACTTAGTGGATGAGTGTTATTGTAAGGTCCCATAAAATTCTAAGTCTAAAATTCAGCTCCCTAAGCTTTACATGCTCCAACACTTAGAATATTTTAGTCTCATTTTAAGCCTACGAACTTTGGGGATTTGTTTGGCAACCTTAACAATCTCCATTTTGAAATTTTAAAGTTTGTTACGATGGGGCAAGGTAATAGTACATCGATGGTGAGTTTCGGAGTTTTTGGAATTCGTTTAGGGCATGTTTGAATTTCGAAATAGTAAAGTCATGCGATTAGCATGCGACGCATGCTCCATCTCATAGGTCCTAGCATGCGATAGAGTATAATATTCATGCTCCATTGTGGAGGACTAGATCATGCGACGCACGCTCCACCACATACTGGCGAAATTTCCAGCTTCTAGCTCATCGTTTTGAGGGTAAAATTGACTTTTTTCCCCAAACTATATATTCTCATACACACGGGATTTAACCCATTGTCAACCCAAATATATCCATATTTCTCAAAATTCTATCAAGAATACCTTAGGACTTTTATTGGGGATTCAAATTCAAGAATTCAACCGTCAAACTTAGTCAAATTAAGAACTAAGGTATGCGTTGTGTTGATTCATGGACTCCTTTCATCTATGAAGCTCAAGAAACCCAATTTTAAACTATATATCATGATATTCATGTTATGACTTAATTGTTGATCATGTTTGTGTGTTGAATGATTCCAAGATGGAACCTTTATGTGTTTTTATGAAACTAGGATGACTTGTTAGTTGAAGCATATGAATTTTGGGTGGTTTGAATTGTTAGATTGATGAGTATGCCTATGCCATAAAGTGTGCATGCAAGGTCTTCGTTAAAATGCCTAGGAGATTAGAAATCATGTTTTCATGACTCAATAGGACCTAAATGACAAGTCCATGCTCTATCCCTTATGATTCAACATGAATTTCATGTTATTTTTGTGTATTGTTGCTATGACATGGTTATGCATTGTGGTTTTTGATAGGATGTTCATGAAACAAGATAGATGGACTTGTGCCATGTTGTTATGTGCATTCCCTTCCATGTATAAGATTTTGAGAACTATGTGTAGTATCAAATCCCCAACTTATGCTATTATGAAATGTGGACTTTAGTTTGGTGATCTATAAGTGCCATGTTAGGTCAGTTTCATTCTATCGAGTTCTGGGGGTACTTGTACCCGAAAAATATAGTTGTGTGCCTAGATCCAGTGTCATGTTTTCATGCTATCCTCAGTCAAGCCATGATCTATAGAACTCAGTCCGTTATGTGACTCAGGAAAAGTCAGTAACTCAGAAATCTCAGAACTATTCTGTCAGTCAACAGGATTCAGTTAGCTCAATCTATTTATTTTAGTTACTCATGTACATTGTCTATTAAAATATGAGTAGGAATTAGCACCGAGTGAACCCAAATATGGGAACTCACCTTTTATTTATAGGGTGTGATTCTTAGAAGCAATCCTTATGTTCCTGAACTACGTAGCCAGCGTAGGTTGAGACAATGTAGCCTGTTATATGAGGGTAGATGAGGTGGTTTAACCTGTTATATGAAGGTTGCCACCGTTCTCACTAGAGTTACCTATTATATGAGGGTTACTTATAGATTATCCTTACCAGTGATGCGATATTGACACCCTACCAATTGGGGTTACAAATTGGACCCCAAATCATCCATAATGGCGTATTAGGGGCATATTGGTTGGATGACTACTTCCGACAGTTTCAGAATCAGTATCAGTAAAAGAACTCAGATAGTTCTTCAAATTTTAGGACCGTCAAATACAGTCAACTCAGATATAGTATGAAACTTAGCTTATTCTATCAGATTTAGTACTGTCAGATACAGTCAATCATGTTATCAGTTATATCTTCAGCAAAACTCAGTTATCAATTATGTTAGTTATCAGTAAATTCATGTTATCACGGTCTTAGATAAAGTTATTATGTATTCATGCATGTATCTCCTCGTTTATATTAGACAGTTAGCCGGTATTGTTCATGCATATGAATCCCATGCATTCATCCTACCTCATATGTATACCAACACATTCAAAGTACTGACGTATTTGTGCTATGGTGTCTTATACCATAGGTTCAGAAGCACGAGCTCTAGAGCATCAGTAGCATCCCAATTTCTGCAGTCAGAGTTAGCAATGAGTCCTCATCCTTCGAGGACATGATCATTACTTTATGTTATCATTTATTTCAGCTCAGTTTTGTTAGACGGAGTTTGTTGGAGACAAGTTCCTTTAACTCCATATTTAAAAAATACTTAGAGGCTTTTAGATTTGATTCACACTTCAATTGTTTTCAGTTTTGTTTTGGTATTGATATACCATACTATTCAGACATTATTATTTCATTTATGAATCAGTTTGAACCTTATGGCCTATCAACCTTTATTTTCGCATTTACATATTTGTATTATGCAGTGTACAGGTACAGATATCAGTATGGGTTAGCTTGTGGTCCTTCAGGTCATAAGCATCATGTAGCGTTCCGGGCACCAGGCTCGGGGAGTTACAAACTTGGTCTTAGAGCCTAAGGTTCAATAGTTTCCTAGGAAGTCTAAATCCACATCTAGTAGAGTCTTGTACATGGGTGTGTTCTATGCCACATTTATGTGCAGGAGGCTATAAGATGTTTTAGGAACAGTTTCCCTTCTTTCAGTAATCATGTCGTGCTAGTGAGCATAATCTCAAGTCAATATTTTAGTCTAACCTGTTTCGCCCTTTCTTCTATAGAACTTTCCTCCTAAAAGAAGAAATGGGAATCAGTCATCCCCTCAGCCCGAAGATCCTTTGGGCGAACATATTTCTTATGGGAAGTTCAGGGCCACATTCACTACTCTTGCTTAGTCAGTTGCTGCTCAGAATAAACAACCACCTATCGTTTCGGCCAACTCAGTGGCCAATTCATCTGCATCCAGGATTCGAGACTTCACCAGAATGAACTCTCCATCCTTTTTCCGGTCTAAGTCAGATGAGGACCCTCAAGAATTCATTGATCTAGTTTAGAAGGTGACAGACATCATGGGGTTACTACTATTGAGAGTGCTGAGCTAGATGCATATCAATTGTAGGATATTTCTCATACCTGGTTCAAACAGTGGAAGATAGAGAGGTCAGATGATGCAGGTCCTATAGAGTGGGAGAAATGTGTCACTGCATTCTTAGACAGATTCTTTCCCCAAGAGCATAGAGAAGCTAAGGTGCTAGAATTCATCAACCTCAGGCAGGGAAACATGATGGTGAAAGAGTATTCTCTTAAGTTTACTAAATTAGCCAGATATGCCCCTCATGTGGGTGCAGATAACAGGGCCAAGATAAGTAAGTTTGTTTCGGGGGTGAATGATAGCGTGGTAAATGAGTGCAGATCCACCATGCTGATTAGTGACATGACTTTAGCCAGGCTTATGACTCATGCTCAGTAGATAGAGGAGAAAAATATTAAGTAGAGGGAGAAGCAGAATAAGAGAGCTAGGATAGGTAGCTTCAATTTTAGTTAGCCTAAGTTAGAGGGAGGCAATCGTTCTCAATTTCATCCTAAGTCATCAGTACCAGCTCCTTCTTCATCTAGTACTCCAGCTCCTAAGTTTAGAGTTGGCATCATAGATAGAGCACAAGGCTCTAAGTCTCAAGGAAGTGTTAGCAGTGCCCGCACCTATCCTCTTTGCAAGACTTACGGTAAACTCCATCAGGGTGTTTATAGAGTGGGTAGTGGTATTTGTTTCGATTATGGAAAGCCAGGACACAGAGTCAGAGATTGTCCTTAGCCAGGTCCTCTGGGTTAGCAAAACCATCTTGCAGCTCAATCCGGTCACCCAAACCAATAGAGGACACCTCCAGTGCTACTAGTGGGCGATCCCAAATAGACTTTATGATCTACAGTCTTGGAAAGATCAAGAAAATTATCCTGATATAGTCACTGGTACGTTACAGATCTTTCATGTTTATGTTTACACTTTACTAGATCCAGAAGCTTCCTTTTCTTTTGTTACTCCCTATTTAGCAGGTGATTTTGGAGTCTGTCCCAAAATTCTAAAAGAGCCCTTCTCAGTCTCTACCCAAGTAGGTAAAACCATCATAGCCCAGCAGGTATACAAGAACTGCCTGATTATGATATTTCAGAAAGTCACTTCAGCAGACCTAGTCAAATTACAGATGACTGATTTTGATGTCATTCTCGGCATGGATTGTCTTTATTCCTGCTATTCCACAGTCGACTGCAGAAATAGAATAGGCCGATTTTAGTTCCCAAATGAACCCATCTTAGAATGGAAGGGTAGTATATCTTCTTTCAGAGGTTAGCTTTTTTCCTACCTTTGGGTAAGGAAAATGATATCTAAAGGATGAGTTTACCATCTTGTTCATGTTAAGGACTCTAGTTTCAAAACTCCCAACCTTGAATCAGTCCGATTTTTGAATGAATATTCAGATGTCTTTCCCGAAGATCTTCTAAGCATTCCTCCCGAAAGGGAAATAGACTTCGATATTGATCTTCTTCCATATACTCAGCCTATTTCTATTCCACCATATAGAATGGAACTAGTAGAACTCAAGCAACTGAAAGAATAGTTGAAGATCTCTTAGATAAGGGATTCATCAGGCCCAATATTTCCCCATGGGGTGCACCAGTCTTATTTGTGTGTAAGAAAGATGGTTCTCTCAGAATGTATATAGATTACTATCATCTCTATAAAGTTATGGTCAAGAAAAAGTATCCTCTTCCCAGAATCGATGACTTGTTTGACTAACTTCAGGGTGCTAGTTATTACTCTAAGATAGACCTCAGATTCGGCTATTATCAGCTCAGGGTCAGAGAATGTGACATTCAGAAGATAGCTTTCTGTACTCGGTATAGTGACTTCAAATTTCTAGTCATGTTGTTTCGTCTTACCAATGCCCCAGCCGCTTTCATAGACTTGATGAACCACGTGTTCAAGTAGTACTTGGACATGTTCATCATAGTCTTCGTAGATGATATTATGATCTATTCCCACAGTGAGCAAGATCATTCAGACCATCTAAGAACAGTACTTCAGACTCTCAAAGATCATTAGTTATTCACAAAATTCAGTAAGTGCAAGTTTTGGCTAAGGTCAGTAGCATTCCTTGGTCATATCATTTCCGGTGATGGTATTAGAGTAGATCCTCAAAAGACCGAAGTAGTAAGAAACTTGCCTTGCCCTATCTCTCCATAAGATATCAGGAGCTTTTTGGGTTTGGCTAGATATTACAGACAGTTTGTTTAGGGGTTTTATTCTATTACATCTCCTATGTCCAAATTGACTCAGAACAAGGTTAAGTTTCAGTGGTCAGACCCTTGCGAGAAGAGTTTTCAGGAGTTGAAGACTCGACTCACCTCAGCCAAAGTTTTAGCATTACCAGATGGTCCAGATGGGTTCGTAGTGTATTGTGATGCATCCAGAGTGGATTTAGGTTGTGTCCTCATGCAGCATGGTAAGGTCATAGCCTATGCCTCCAGATAGCTAAACCATGAGATGAATTATCCTACCCATAATCTTAATTTAGCAGCCATAGTTTTTGCCTTGAATATTTATAGGCATTATCTCTACGGAGATCATGTAGATGTGTTCATGGATCATAAGATCCTTCAGTATGTCTTTTCTCAAAAATATCTCAATCTTTGTCAGAGAAGGTAGTTAGAGCTCTTGAAAGACTATGATATGAGTGTTCATTATTATTCGAGCAAGGCCCATATTATGGCCGATGCTCTTAGTAGACTCTCTATGGGTAGTGTTTCTTATGTCGAGGACAGTAAGAAGAAGCTAGCTCAGGAAGTACATCAGCTTGCTAGACTAGGTGTTTGCTTAGTCAATATAGAAGAAGGTGATATATGGGTTTAGAATAGTTCATAACCATCTCTAGTTTTTGAGGTAAAATAAAAGCAAGATAGAGATCCCAGCCTTGTCAAGTTGAAAGAGTCAGTCAAAGATCAGAAAGTAGAGGTTTTCTCCCAAGGGGAGATGGGGTTCTTGGTTGTGAAGGTCGTCTCTGTGTTCTAGATGTAGATGACCTAAGGAAGTGAATTCTTGCATAAATTCATGGTGCACGCTACTCTATTCATCTAGGAGCCACAAAGATAAACCGCAACTTGCGGGAGATATATTGGTGGAGTGGGATAAAGAGGGACATTGTAGAGTTTGTGGCTAAGTGCTCTACATGTCAGCAGGTCAAGATAGAGCATCAGAAGCCTAGTGGTTCCATGTAGGAGTTCTCTACTCCTACTTGGATGTGGGAATCGGTAAACATGGATTTTGAGATAGGTTTGCCTCAAACTCGTCATCAGCATGATTTAGTTTGGGTCATTGCAGATAGAATGACCAAATTAGCTTATTTTCTTCCAGCTCATACCTCCTATTCAATTAAGGATTATGCCAAAATCTACATCAAAGAGCTAGTAAGATGGCATGGTACTCCATTATCTATTATCTCCAACAGAGGTACCTAGTTTACCTCTTATTTTTGGAAAGCATTCCAAAAGCATCTTGGTACCTAAGTTCATCTCAGAAAAACCTTTTATCCTCAGACAGATGGTCAAGATAAAAGTACCATCCAAACTCTAGAAGATATGCTAAGGGCGTGTACAATTGTTTTCAAGGGAAGTTGGGATGACCACTTGCCTTTGATTGAGTTTGCATACAACAACAGCTATCATTCTAATATTTAGATGGCTCCATTCGAAGATCTCTATGGTAGGAGATATAGATCTCCATTCGGTTGGTTTGAAGCTAGTGAGGCCTCGGTCATAGGTCCTGACTTAGTATTCGATGCCTTAAAGAATGTCCAGTTGATCAGAGAAACACTTCGGGCTGCTCAGAGCCGACAGAAGTCTTATGCAGATGTTCGTAGAAAAGATCTCAAGATCGAGATTAGTGACTATGCCTATCTAAATATCTCTCCCATAAAGAGAGTGAAGTGGTTCAGCAAGAAAGGAAAGATCAGTCCCCGATATGTCGGTCCCTTCAAGATTCTCAGTCGATTCGGCAAGGTAGATTATGAGCTCAAATTGCCTTTAAATCTAGCCCCAGTTCATCTAATCTTCCATGTATCCTTGCTCAAGAAATGCATAGGTGACCCATCAGTCATAGTTCCTATTCAGAGCATAGATGTTCAGAATAGCCTCTCTTATGAAGAGATTCCGATTGAAGTCCTAGACTATCAGACTTGTAGACTTAGGAACCAAGAAGTCCCTCTAGTCAAAGTTCTATGGCGAAATCAGTCCGTTGAGAGAGATACTTGGGAAGAAAAGTCATATATGCGTACAAAGTATCCTCACCTCTTCTTCGCAAACTAAGATCTAGCTCAAGGTAACAGTCTTCCTTAAGCTCATTCAGTTTCATGTCCTGTATTCCTTTCAAATTCAATATCTAGTTCTATGCTCATGTTACCATTATAAACTTGGTATTAAGTACCATTGCATATTCAGTCAAGCATTCATGTGTTAGTTCAATTATATATGCATTTAATCATGCATCAAATATGCATTCTCATTTTCAGAAACTCAATTCGTTTGAACACTCAGTCCTGCATTCATGTATCAGTTACACATACATCAGATATGCATGTTCAGTATGAATAAGTTTATCAGTCATGTAAGTCATGAGATCGTGTTTCAATCATTCATGGTCAGACCATGTTCATTTTATTATCTCCTCTCTCAGTCAGTCTCATTTGAGGATGAATTTTCCTAAAGGGGAGATATTGGAAGGTCCCATAAAAATCTAAGTCTAAAATTCAGCTCCCTAAGCTTTACAAGCTCAAACACTTAGAATATTTTAGCTAAGAGTTTGACATTTAGTCTAATTTTGATCCTCTAAACTTTGGGGATTTGTTTGATGACCTTCCCGACCTCCTTTTTACAATGTTAAAGTTGCATTACGATGGGGCAAAGTAATAGTACATCCCGGGTGAGTTTCATAATTTTCAGAATCCGTTTAGGGCATGTTTGGATTTCGAAATAGTAATGTCATGCAATTAGCATGCGACACATTCTCCATCTCATAGGTCCTAGCATGCGATAGAGCATGTGACGCATGCTCCAGTGCAAAGGACTAGATCATGCGACGCACGCTCCACCGCATGCTGGCGAAATTTTAAGCTTCTAGCTCAGCGTTTTGAGGGTAAATTAACCTTTTTCCCTACACTATATATACTCATAAAAATGGGATTTAACCCATTATGAACCCAAATACATCCATATTTCTAAAAATCCTCTCAAGAACACCTTAGGGATTTTATTAGGTATTTAAGTTCAAGAAATTCAATCGTAAAATTTAATGAAATCAAGAACTAAGGTATAAGTTGTGTTGATTCATGAACTTTTTTCATCCATGAAGATCAAGAAACCCAATTTTAAACTATATATCATGATATTCATGTTATGACTTAATTATTGATCATGTTTGTGTGTTGAATAATTCCAAGATGAAACCTTTATGTGCTTTTATAAAACTAGGATTACATGTTAGTTGAAGCATATGAATTTTGGGTGGTTTGAATTGTTAGATTGATGATTATTCCTATTCCATAAAGTGAGCATGCAAAGTGTTTGTTCAAATGCCTAGGAGATTAGAAATCATGTTTTCATGACTCAATAGGACCTAAATGATAAGTTCATCCTCTATCCCTTATGATTCAACATGAATTCCATGTTCTTGTTGTGTATTATTGCTATGGCATGGTTATGCATTATGGTTATTGATAGGATGTTCATAAAACTAGATAGATGGACTTGTGGTATGTTGTTATCTGCATTCCGTTCCATATATAAGGTTTTAATAACTGTGTAGTATGAAATCCCCTACTTATGATATTATAAAATGTGGACTTTAGTCCGATGATCCTTAAGTGCCATGCTAGGTCAGTTTCCTTCAATCGAGTCCTGGCAATACTTGTACCTAAAAAATATAGTTGTGTGTCTAGAGCCAGTGTCATGTTTTCACGCTATCCTCAGTCAAGCCATGATCCATAGAACTCAGTCAGTCATGTGACTCAGGAAAAGTCAGTAACTCATAAATCTCAGAACTATTCTGTCAGTCAACAGGACTCAGTTAGCTCAATCTATTCATTTTAGTTACTCATGTACAGTGTCTATTAAGATGGGAGTAGGAATTAGCACCAAGTGAACCCAAGGATGGGAACTCACCTATTATTTAGAGAGTGTGATTCTTAAAAGCAATCCTTGTGTTCCTGAACTACGTAGCCAGCGTAGGTTGAGACATCATAGACTGTAATATGAGGGTAGATGAGGTGGCTTAACCTGATATATGAGGGTTCCCACTATTCTCACTAGAGTTACCTGTTATATGAGGGTTACTCACATATTGTCCTTACCCGTGGCGCGATATTGACACCCTTCCAATTAGAGTTACAAATTAGACCCCAACTTATCCATAATGGCGTATTAGGGTCATGTCGGTTAGATGACTACTTCCGATAGTTTCAGAATCAGTATCAGTAAAAGAACTCAGATATTTCTTTCAATTTCAAGACTGTCAGATACAGTCAACTCAGATATAGTATGTAAATCAGCTTATTCCATCAAATTTAGGAATATCAGATACAATTACTCATGTTATCAGTTATATCAGTCATCAGAACTCAGTTATCAGTCATGTTAGTTATCAGTAAATTTATGTTATCACGATTTCAGATAAAGTTATTATGTATTCATGCATGTATTTCCCCGTTCATATTAGACAGTTAGCCAGTATTGTTCATGTATATAAACCCCATGCATTCATCCTACCTCACCTGCATACCAACACATTCAAAGTGTTGATGCATTTGCACTATGGTGTCTTATACCATAGGTTCAGAAGCACGAGCTCCAGAGCATCAGTAGCATCCCAGTTTCCAGAGTTAGAGTTAGAAATGAGTCCTCATCCTTCGAGGACATGATCATTACTTAATGTTATTATTTATTTCAGCTCATTTTTGTTAGACGGAGTTAGTTGGAGACATGTTCCTTCAACTCCATATTTAGACAGTACTTAGAGGCTTTCAGATTTGATTCAGATTTTAGTTGTTTTTAGTTTTGTTTTGGTATTGATATACCATACTATTCAGACATTATTATTTCATTTATGACTCAGTGTGAACCTTATGGCCTTACAACCTTTATTTCCACTTTTATATACGTGTATTATGCAGTGTATATATATATATCAGTATGGGTTAGCTTGTGGTCCTTCGGGGTCATAAGCACCATATAGAGTTCAGGCACCAGGCTCGGGGCGTTACGATATAATGATTGATTTACTTGTGATGCTTGTTGTATGGAAGTGATCTAATAGGCTTTATCAGTGTATGCAAGAGCTTAAGTTTATTTGATTCATAATTAAGTCTGATATTGTATGTATGATGTAGAGGTATGTCCAAGGTGTTATGGGGTTGCATATTTTCCAAGTTATTAAGTATTGAGCGGTTAGTATTATCCTTGAATTGATAAGTATAAATGAGTCTATATGGTATATAATGTGCTCGTCAGTTAACTTATGGGTTACAAGTTGGTGATGTTTTAAGTTAGAGATGTGATATTAGCAGAGTATAAAGAAGCTTGTATAGTTCAGCAAGGGTTTAGAGGTATCCATGTTAAGTGTTAGAATCTAAGTTGGTGAATGTATAAGTTGTTATAAGATGATTTTTCAGGTTATAGAAATCTAAGATTTGAATCTCAGAAGGAGGTATTAGCATTGTGTGTTAACGTAAAGATACAAAACTTTAAGTGAAGTTTAGTTTTATGCGTATCGATTATACCCCAAACTCTATAGTAAAGTGATTTTAGTAAAGGTTAGAGTTTATCTAGCGATTTACAGACTTAGAGTGATGGCTTAATTCTAAGGGGGAGATGGTAGAATGAGTAACCAAGTCAAGCTTTCAAATTCTAGTAGATGTACCAGTAAGTTGAAGAATAGCTGTGAGAAAGAATAATACTCGACCCATTCTTATTTTAGTATTTTCAGTTATCCTAATACCTACTCTTGCCTTACATTTCAGTTCTATGATCATAGTTCATGTTCATGCATATGATGGAGAATCATGTACTCTCCCAGTTCCGTAAATGATGAGTTCCAGTTTATTCAGTAGTTGCAATCATGTTTCATAAGTTATGAACTCCAAACCCAGGTCAGGCATCTCATGACTCATGTACTCAAGCTTTACAGTATGTTCAGTTCCAGTACTCAGGCAATGCTCTTAATTATCAGTTAGATTCAATTTATGTCATGGGTGTCCTCAGTTTTAATCTTTTAATGAATTCATGCATTTGATACCTTATTCGTAAGGCCTTAGTTGAGTGTCAAGTTGTACATAGTATTTCTTTATTTTCAGATCCTCATGTTCTAATCTTCTAGTTACCCTCTCTTGGTCAAGGTAGTGGTGGTGAACAGTTGTCTAGATGGAAGAAAGTAGATATTTCTTATTGATGATAAAAGGTAGCATGCTTATTTTAACTATGGAGGTAAATATAAAGTTAGATTGAGGCTAAATCTTTGATACATATCATGGTAAGTTGAGGTTTAATGTGTTATGATTGGGAAGATTATTGTGTGACTGTTTTATGTGGATCTATAAGTGGAGGAATATTGAGGTGAAACTTTTTGTGTATGATTTGATTAGTTAGGAGTATTTTATGTGTGTCTTCTTAAGAAGAGTACATGGAAGTTATTCTTGATAGAGGTATGTAGGATATGAAGAAGAGGCTTTATGAGTATTTTTTTTAAGAATGGATATGTGGTTTGAAGATAATCTTGAATGTCATGTTTGTATACATGTGGATGGATGCATTGCCCATTAGAGAATGGCTAGTACTAGGTAGATTGGAGTTGTTGAAGTGGTAATAAGAATTATGCATGTGATGAGATGTTGTGAAATGCAGGGTGTGATTAAGTCGTGATTCATACTAGTATTATAGTGTTATGTGGTGTGTCTTGTGACTTTGAGTTAGGCTTGAACATGGTGCGAGAATTTAGTTCAGTTTAGACATTATTAGATAGAGATATCAGTTCCATATGAGAATTACAAGTTGAACCGAGCGAGTATAGTATTTGAGGGGAATAACATAGTTAAGAGAGTGTTTGAGAAGTGTTGTTATGCTTGAAAGTAAGAAGTTGTGCTGCTTGAGGCCTAGTATTTCTCTCCTGACTTATGACTTATATACTTATATTTGAGGCGATATTGTGATTCCTTACTCTGAAGCCTTGTTCAGACCATGCCCTGAGTCCTTTGCTCCCTAATAGCATTAGAAATTTCTTAGAAATGTGTTGAAGAAATACCCTATTTGGGTGTGAGTGTTCAATATCATTCAATCCGTGTAACTAGTAATCCTGTTTATCTCAGACAGACAAATCTCTATAGTTTTTCCATCTTCCTATTCAGTTTAGTCTTGTTTTTTGAAATTTCATGAGTATGGACATTTCAAGAGGTAGTTTGTTAAATTCATGTACATTGCAACTCCAGCTCAATATATGCATCATGCATCAGTTTCAAAATTCGGATATCTAGTCATGATTTAGTTCATAATTATTCACTGAAGATCTTTCTTTTCAAAGTGTTCCAGCTCAGGTAACGTAATACCCATTGTGTAATCTTATCCTCATTTTCTCATGATTTATGCCTGCATAAACTGTCACTTCACAGTTTAGAAGTACGATCGCGCCATAAGCACAGCAAGCGAGTTCTAAAGTATTAGCATGATTCAACTATTTACAGTAAGTAAGAAGGCAAGTCAGCTCATACTCAGTCAAAGATAACAGCCGCCCTTTATTCACTTCTTTTCTAGTCACGGGTTTAGCTTTGTAGATATTTACCATGCAAACTCATGCACTCACAGACCATTTCAGTAACTTGTTATGCCTAAGATTTGTTCATTAGTTTTATTTCGATTGTGCATGATAGCTTATATTCTCAAATTCCTCATTATTCTTAACCTAACTAACGATATTTGAGGATGAATATTCCCAAGGGGGAGATATTGCAATACCCTGCAAACTTCCCTCGTTGTCTAAGCTCTTTAAAAGATGTCAAGAGAAGCCTTATACTTAGAAATTTGACCAAGTGTTGGAACTTAGTCATTTCATATGCCTTCAAACTTTGAAGAATTATTTTGTGACCTTTTCAATCTTTGTTTATAGATTTTTTTGTTGATTCATGATAGGGAAAGTCAAGGGTACGTCTCGGGTGAGTTTTGGAATTTTTAGATGAGCTTAAGGGTGTGTTTTGGTGTCCAAAATAGTAGCTCGGGCTGATTAGCCCGCGCCGCCCAGGATACTCCCCCGAGCTAGGCTGGGCACCACCCTGGGTACTCTCCGGGATAGGAAGGGCACCGCCCTGGGTACTCCCCTGGGCTAGGCAGGGCGCCGCCCTGGGTACTTCAATTGGGAAAATTTTCAGCATTTTAGTCCGACTCATTAAGGGAAAAATGGGTATTTCTACCCTCTTTTCTACTTTAACACGGGATTCAATCCCCAAAACACAAAGATATGGTCACTTTCATAAAAATTCATCAAGAACACATCCTAAGGTTTAAACCCAATGTTCAAGAGAACTCAAGATTTAACCGTCAATTTTCAAAATTGATTCAATAATCGAAATCCCCAAACCAAGAGCTTTAATAATTACCCATCAATTGTATGAATAACATCCCAATAGCAGGAGTTCATTCAAATTCCATCATTAAAGGTATGTTGGGTTTGAACAAGAACAATCCTTTCGCTCTTGTACCCAAAAATTATGTTTCTAACGGATTTCTTATGATTTTGAATATAGGTTTTACACCAAAGGTATCTTGTTGATGAATTTTGATCATGATGTGATTGAATTATGAAATTTTATGTTTTCCTTGAATTAAAGAAGGCTCTTTGTAACTTTGAATACCATGAGCATGATTTGAGACATTGTTTATAGTTTTCCATTTAATTGAACATGAGATTGTGATTTGAAGCTATTATTCTGATATCTTTGAAGCATTTCGAGAAAAGCTTGTAAAGCATAATGATTTGCCATGTATTTACATGAGTTTGATATATTGATACTCAATTATATAAGCAGTATATGATCTTTTATCCTCATATGAGTTTTGAAATCCACTTCAAAGAGTTTTTCATATAATGATTGACTGAATAAATGGTTTCCTAATAAACCCTTATGCAAGTTTTAATGTGGATTTACAAGATAAGCGTAGATAATAAAGGGAGTACTATTTAGCTCTGATTTGGGTAAGTTACTACGGTTTTATACCACAGAACTATATGCCACCATAGGATTGAGATTTTTGGGCCCGTGGCCGAGATAGTGTTCATTAAGTTGACGTTATACTCCCTTTAAAGAGTATGAAACCTTTCCCCAACATGAGGTTTCTTCCTTAGGAGGACAAAACGTTGGACTCCATGTAGCTCGCAAGGTTTATGTCAGTTAAGAGAACCTCCCTAATAGTAATAATTTTCAGGGTAGTTTCTTAAAGTATTTTTCCCTTAAAGAAAGTATTTTCCCTGCTAGTAAAAGGAAATGAACAACTTTTGAGTATTTTTCTCCAGAGAGTCTAGGAGCTAAGTGCAAAGACTCACAACTTAATCAGATATTGTTTTGCTTGAAATTTTAGTTTCAAAGCTACAAGTCTTAGCTTTTATATGCAGAATTGAGCTCTTTATCACTTATTCTATATGTTTTGAGAAGGGAATGGAACTTTGGATTTTCGAACTAAGTATAATGACTCATGAGAATTATGTTACATTTTTCATTATTCACGACTTATGAGATTTATATTGCAAATTTATTCAAGCCATGTGACTCATTTTTATTTAGCATGCATTTGTTTTATAAAGTAATGATGTTGTTTACTATAAGAATACACCCCCATATACTCAGTACATCCTTAAAGTACTGATCCACATATATGTCTATGTGCTACATTGTCTCATAATGTAGGTATAAGTTGTAGTATGTGCAGTCACAATCAGACAGTTGCAGATTCTAGCCAGCAGATGATGAGTCCTCCTATTTTGGGGACTTTAGTTAGATTTACTATTGTTCTTTACTTTCTTATTCTTATGTATTGATTAGTGATAGTTGGGGTTGAATCCTAGCTATCTATAATCAGTATTAGTAGAGACTTCATAAACAGTAAGTAGAGTTAATGTATTCAGTTTCGGTTTTCCTTGTAAAAGCAAAGTTGTAATCATGTTAATTCTCTTTTGTATTGATCAGATTCATAAAAGAGTTATCTTCTGCTGATTTTTGTACAGATGTATCTATTTTATTCAGTTGCTTATGAGTTATGCCGTTAGAAGGGTTAGCTTGGGATCACTTGTGGTCCTAAGCACTGTGTGATGTCTCGGGACCCGCTTATAGGGCGTTACAAGGACCTTCACACTGATAGTACCCAAGTTCACACTCAAGTGTATGTGGTCTTATCATGTAGAAAAGTAGCCTAATGAAAGCTAAGTATCGATCCCACAGAGACTTGATCTAACAACTATTCAATTCTATTTTAACTTTTAAGATTAATTAAGTGCAAGAGTAACCAAAAGCATTTGGAATGTTGAAAACTAAAGTAAAGAATTCGTAAATTAACGTCTTGAAAAAATAAATAGGAAAAAACCAAGGGTTGACGCACCTTGAACAATCATACTATGCTATTAAATTTCATTTGTTAACTTGCTTATCTTGGTTGTTGATTTGTTGGGTTAATTTCATGATTATGGTTTGCCAACCTCTAATCCTTTACCTAACTTGAACCTTAAAACTACATTATTGTAAAGGGATGTAATAGGCCACTTAAGTTATAGAAGCTATCATCCTACGTTTCAATCAAGTAAGACATCTAAGTATATCTCTGTCCTAGATACTAATTTGAATTTCTTATTTCATAAAGAAATACAAACCATACTTTGTTTATTCCCATGTTCTATCTCTCTATTCCCTCTCTCGAGTATACAAGGTTGACAATTAATGTATTCTAAGGGTAGAGAATCCTTAAAATAATTAAAAACAAGTATAAACGAACAACCAATAATGATAAGCAAATCAAACGAACTTAATTCAAAACAAGAGTACTCATGTTCTTGGCTTCAACCTCGGAAAGGAAGTTTTTAGCCACTCATAGCAATAATCAACCATCCAAATAATTATATGAATGATTAAAACCATAAAGAAATCTAAATTAAAGAAATAAAAACCTAAAAAGAAGTTGTGGTAGCCTCCAAAGTTGTTCCAAGTGATTTAGGGGTTCCAAAATGTCCCAAGATGTGTTTTAAGACGTTATATTTATAGTATACAAGTTGTAAACCCAATTGGACTAGGTTTAAATGTCTTTGTTGTTAAGTAAGGCAAAATTATCCTGATTTTTTCCCTCAATGCGTCACGCCATAGTGTCAAATGCCATCACTAGGCATTTTTCTCCAGATTTTGGTCCTCACCGCAAAGAAGTGTTATAGCGTTGAACTACAGTTTTTAGACAATTGCAAATTGACTTGACACTGAGACATGGAGTTTTAGTATTTTGGTCCCATTATGAATGTAATGGTGTGAGACATTCACCCATTTTCCTCTCAAATAGCCGACAAGCGCCCAAAATACTTCAAGGGTCAAAATTGCATTCAGCTTGCGTCTTGTACTTTTATGATCATTTTTTAGCCTTTTTGAGTTGTTTCCACTTGATTTGAAGCTTATATATCCTTCATATATCATAATAATACATTAAAAAAGCATACTATTGAATTAAAATAAAAAATTTATAGCTCAAAACAACACAACATCCAAGATGGTGAATCAAAAACACCAGCAAAGCATAGGCTAAATTTACATTGAGTTTTAACTCATTGTTTTTACCCTTTGATTGATACAATTGACCCTTGAACATATAATAAAGTTTTTTTGCATAAAAATACATAATAACAACCTTAGGTACTCATTAAAACACATTATAACCGAACACGATAGACTAGACAAACACCTAGTTGAAGCTAGTTACACTAGTTTTCTTGGTTGAACTATAAATGATCAATTTGAATCAAAACTCATGTGAAAACACCAGCAAAGATTGTAAACACATAATTAGACACATAAAGGCTCGTTTATATCTTTATAAGCACATATATCATGATAATCATCCCCAAAACAAGGCTAAATAGGCTAAAATAGTAAAGCTAGAATGCATAAATACACCACACATCACCACTCCATACTTAAAGCCTTGTTTATCCTCAAAAAACACTTAACTATAAACACCATGGGATAAAGAGACTCCACACTTCTACTACATGCATGAAATTCAAGCTAGCACTACAATGACTACATGAAATGCAAAATTACAACACTAAGCATGTTATGCACAATGGAAAGCTCAATAATCCTACTTCCAAAACATCCTAGCCTCAAGAATTGACTGCACAAGTGGAAAAGTCATGCATATTTCTCAATTAAAGACATCATATAATTCATCCACATTCATCAAACATGTTCCCTCACAACAAGAGAGTTTACCCATAATCACTCATATAAATATAAATTATAGCACAATGGGTACAAGAATCAATTTTTGCGCACTCTCACAAAGAATTCACAAGTTACACTAGATGAACCATAATATTTTCCTTAGTGTAGTGCTCCACTAATATCAAAATGATAAACTTAGGATCAATTAGGTATTTTCTGGGTTTTAATGTAGGCTAAAAAATGGGTAGAAGCTATTTAAGAAAAGTGACTAACCTCTCTAAGCGCTTTAGTACACTACATTATGCATCTAAAACCAATCTATAACAACCAAATTACACTTATTCATCCATCCATAACTTTTAGTTTTGCCTCATCTCTTTTAAGCATTTTTACGAATGTTTGCTGGACATATAGTTTATTGCCACATGAATCAAATTTTCTCTTTTTTCACAACCATGACAATATTTTTAGTATAAATTAAATCACACCCATCCACCACACATCAATTATCAACACCAATAATGTAAGACCCTATAAATGTACAAGTCAGCATTCAAACCATAAGGCTTCTTAAGGGATACCAACACTTAGAAAATTTTAGCTAAGTGTTTAAGGACTTAGTTTTATTTTAAGCCTTCAAACTTTGTGGATTTATTTTGTGACCTTCCTGACCTTCGTTTTTTGATTTTCAAGTTGCTTCATGATAGGGAAAGTCAATAGTACATCTCGGATGAGTTTTGGAATTTTTTGAATAACATAAGGGCATGTTTAGTTTCCCACAACAGTAGCTCGGGGCGATAAGCCCACGTCGCCCTTGATATCGTGTTGCTCCAGGAAGGGCAGCACCTTGATTACTCCAACGGACTAGGTAGGATAGCGCCTTTCTAAGTCTGGCGGACTAGGAAGGACGACGCCTTGCTAAGTCCAGCTGGGCCAATTTTTGCAGTCCAGCCTCGATCTTTGAAGGGCAAAAGGGTCAATTCTCCAACCCTATATAATCCCTAAAAAAAAATATTCAGCCACTTTTAAGATAAATATACTTAGTTTATCTCAAAATCTCTCCTTCTGGGGTTTTTATAGAAGGTTCAAATTCAAGGGATTTCAACGTTAACTTTCAAGAAGCCTTCAACTAAGGTATGTCAAATATTCATTTATGGATTCCTTTCATCCATGAAGATCAAGAATCTTTTTCTAAAAGTTTAATGATAAATTCAATGTTATGAATTGAATTATTTTCATGTGGTTATTGTTTATGATTCCCAAGTTGGAATCTTTATGTGTTGTTCATAAAACTATGCTAGAATGTGGTTGAAAATCTATGAAATTGAGTTGAATTATGGAATCATGTTGTATCAATTTAATGATCATTCCTAAGCCCTACGTTATGAATTCTAGGTGTTTGACAAAATGCTTGAATGAAAGAATTGTGCAATTATGACCTATATGATGAATCCATGTTTTATCATTATGTTCCAAATGTCTCCCATGCTAAAGTTATGCCTTGTAGTTATTTGATGAAATTCTTATGAGACTAGAATTGTGACATTGTGATATGATAGAATGCATTCCCGTCTATGTACAAGATTATGATTATCAAGTGACTCATGAAAATCCCTAATTATTGTATTATGAATTGTTGATGTTGGTCATGTGTTCAAGAAGTGTCAAGTCCTGTCAGTTTTATGCTATCGAGTCCTAGGGGTATTCAATACCCCACAATTTAGTTGTGTGCCTAGAGACAGTGTTAGTTTTCAAGATACTCTCAGTCAAGCCATGATCAGCAGAATTCAGTCAGTCACATGACTCAGGAAAACTTAGTATATTAAGAATCAGTCCAGTCTTACTCAGTACTCAGTAATCTCAGTAATATCAATTAGTTATAAGAATTCAATAGTATTCCATCAGTCAATGGAATTTCGTAAACTTAATCCATTTTTGTTCACTTAATTAGTTTAGTGTCTATTCAGTTGGGAGTAGGATTCAGCATTGAGTTAACACAAGGATGAGAACACATACTGCCGGTTGAGGGTGTGATTCTTCAAAGAAATCATTGCATTCAAGATTTATGTAGCTAGCATAGGTTGAGACATTAACACTTATAGTTTAGGGTTGATGAGGTGGAATAACACTATCAGATGAGGATACCACCATTCTCCTTTGGGGATACTGCCAGATGAGGGTCACTCACCGCTTGTCCTTAATAGTGATGCGATATTGACACCCTTCTAATTGGGGCTACAGATTGGACCCTAACTCAGCTATAATATTATTTTGGGAATATCAGTTAGATGATTAGTTCCCACAAGCATAGTATCAGTCTCAGTGATAGAACTCAGATAGTTCTTCAGATACAGTATTGTCAGATACAGTCATTTAGTTCAGTATGGAACACAGCTAGTTCCATCAAAATCAAGACTGTCAGACACAGTCACATAGTTAACTATATACCAGTACTGAGAAATCCATGTTATTAGTATTCAAATTTAGTATTCAGTGTTATCATGATGTCAGTTATAGTTCACGCATTCCTGTATGTATTTTATGCAGTCATGTTTATGTTATTCGGTTAGTTAGTATTATTCATGCATATGAACCCCTTTTCACTCAGCCTACCATACTTGTATACCAGTACATTCAATCGTACTGATACATTTACGCTATGGGGTTTTTATACCATAGGTTCAGAAGCATGAGCTCTAGAGCATCAGTAGTATTCCAGTTTTCAACATACATAGTCAGCAGTGAGTCCTCACTATTCGAGGATATTATTACAAGATTATTTCATTATTTTATTATTTTAGTAGATGGAGTTATTTTGTGGATAGTCCCATCAACTCCTTATTCAAATTATTCAGACAGTTAGAGGCTTTTAGACTAGATATTTCAAAGTATAGTATGTTCAAATGTTTTATCTCAATTTTTGGATATTTCTATACCTCATTCAGATATTGATTTATTCGGATGATATTCAGTTTTGAACCTTATGGCATTGTAGTTTATATTCTGTATTTCTACAGTGTATATATAAAAGTGCTCAGTTACAGATATCAGTCATGGGTTAGCTAGTGGTCCTTCAGATCGCTAGCACCGTGTAGCATTCTGGGTACCAAATTTGGGGCGTTACAAACTTAGTATCAGAGCCTAATGTTCAATAGTGTCCTAGGAAGTCTGAAAACCGTATCTAGTAGAGTCTTGTGCATGGGTGTGTTGCACTCCACATTTATGTACAGGGGGATATGAGATGTTTTAGGAATTGTTTCCCTTCTTTCAGTATTCATGTCGTGCCAGTGAGCATAAGCTAAAACTTAACTCTCAGTTTAATCCTTTTATCTTCCGTTTACACAACATGCCTCCCAAGAAGAGAACTTGAAAATAGTCAGCCCCTCGGCCCATCCAGGCAGATCCTTTGTATGAGTACATCTCTCATGCAGAGTTCAGAGCTGTATTCACTACTCTTGATAATTTAGTTGTTGCTCAAAATGAATGACCAACTATTACTCTGGCCAACCCAGTGTCCAATTTAGCTGTATCCAGGATTCGGGACTTCACCCAAATAAATCCTCCTTGTTTCACTAGTCAAAGTCAGATGAGGACCTTGAGGAATTCTGTAACGCCCCAAATATGGTACCTAGAATGCTACACGGTGCTCATGACCCTGAAGGACTACAAGCTAACCCATGACTGATATTTGTACTTATTCACTGTATGATATATCATAAAGAGTGAAATACATAGAAGATGTAAGGCTATAAGGTTCAAATCTGATAAAGCATAATGTCTGAAAAGCGGTATCATAGTACCAAAACTGAAAATGCTGAAAATAACTGTCTGAACATACTAGTCTGAAGAGCCTCTAAAATTGAACTGTCTGAATAAGGAGTTGATGGGACATGTCCCCAACTAACTTTGGCTACTAAAATAAAATAATGATACTAAAAATAACTATGTCCTCGAAGGATGAGGACTCACTGCTAACTCTGACCGCTGATCTAGAGTACTACTAATGTTCTGGAGCTCGTGTCTTGGAACCTATGGCGTAAAGTAAAACACATAGCACAAATGTGTCAGTTCATTGGAATGTACTGGTATGCAAGTGAGGTAGGTTAAATGCAAGGGGTTCATATTCATGAACAATAATAATAACAGACTGACTATCATGAGCATGAGAATACATGCATGAAACATAATAACTGACTCTGATATCGACATAACATGATTACTGAATCTGAATACTGATAATAAGAGTGATTGTATCTGACTGTCCTGATTCTGATAGAACTATCTGAGTTTCTTTCTGTTCTGAGTTGACTGTATTTGATAGTCCTAAAATTTGAAAAACTATCTGAGTTCTTTTACTGAGACTGATACTGAGACTGTGGGAAGTAGTCATCTAACTGATATGCCCCTGATAAGCTATTATATCTAAATTGGGGACCAATTTTTAACCCCAATTGGAAGGGTGTTAATACCGCGCCACTAGTAAGGAGAAGATGTGGGTAACCCTCATCTGACAAAGTCCCCAAAAAAGAATAGTGGGACCCTTATTTGACAGCATTTATCTACTTCATCAACCCTCATCTAAAAGTGTTGATGTCTCAACCTATGATGGCTATATAGTTCTAGAATGCTAGGATGAGTGCTAAGAATCACACCCTCATCTGACAGTGTGTGTTCCCATCCTTGGGTTCACTCGGTGCTAATTCCTACTCCTATCTGGATAGACTCTTAACATGATTAACTGAATTGAGTTACTGAGTTTACTAGATTCCGTTGACTGATGAAATATTACTGAATTCTATTAATCTGACTCGGTTCATGAGATTACTGAGTTTTCCTGAGTCGTGAGACTGACTGAAGTCTACTGAACATGGATTGATTGAGAATATCATGGAAACATTACATGGCTCTAGGCACACATTTATATTGTTCGGGTACAAGTACCACCAGGACTCGATAGAAGGAAACCGACATAATTTAACACTCTTGAACACATGAATAGAGTCCACAATTCATCATATACTAGTTGGGGAATATTTCATGAGTCACTTGACTACCTTAATTTAATACATGATCAAGAGAGAACATAATCATGGCTTTCTTACATACTTCTAGTATCATGAACATTCCACCGAGCAATCATAATGCATAATCAATAATATGTAAGTCATGTTCAACATGAATAGATTGTATACATGTAGCAATTAAAACACAATTGAGTCATTATACATGATTTATATTATACTAGGCATTTTATCAAACACCTTGCATGCTCCATTTAAGGAATAGGTATGATCATAAATCACATACAATTTGATTTCCACAATTTGATTTCATTGCATGGATTTCAACCCTAAACTAACATGGTTTCATGGAAAACATGGTAAAGATTCATTGTTGGCAGTCACACAACCATAACAACATGAACATAATCAATTCACCATATAAATATCATGGTATAAAATTTAAAAGAGGGTTCTTGGGCTTCATGGATGAATGAAATCCATGAATGAACACTATGCATACCTTAGTTCTTGGTTTAGTGAAGATTGACAAAGAGATTTTCTTGAAATTGAATCCCCAATTGAAACCCTAGCTTGTTCTTGAGAGAAAGTTGAGAGAAACTAGTATATTTTAGGTTCCAAGATAGCTGAATCTCATGTTAAGGGGCTTAAATAGGGGTGGGAAATTAACCCTTTTAACCCTGGACGCGTCATGTAGTTTTAGTGAAAATTTCCTGAACTGGACCCCTGGCGCGACGCGGCGCTATCACGTTGTGTCACTAGAAATTGACAATTAGGAAACTGAGGGATGGCGCGATGTAGAGACATTGCGTTTCCACTTTCTTTGTGACCTGGAAGTTTGGTGCGGCACAGAGACATCGCGCTGAGACTCTGGAAAAATGACAATTCATAGACCATATGTTAGATAGATTAGAAGGCAGAGGATGGAACTATTTTCTTGATAGGTATAAATGATACAATCAAATTACTATAGCACCTGAAGACCAAAAGAAAATGACTTTTACATGACCTTATAGGACCTTCGTATTTTGACGTATGCCATTTGGGCTATGCAATACTCCAGCCACATTTCAGATATATATGATGTCTACTTTCTCTAATATGGTAGAAGACACCATTAAAGTATTCATGGATGATTTTTCTGTCATTGGTGATTCTTTCGAAGACTGCCTTATTCACTTGGACAAGGCTCTTAAAAGGTGTGAAGAATGAAACTTGGTTCTTAATTGGGAAAAAGTTCCATTTTATGGTCAAAGAAAGTATTGTTCTTAGGCATAAAATTTCAAAAAGGAGTATTGAGGTATATAGAGAAAAGATTGATGTGATTGAGAAATTACCTCCACCAATTTTGGTGAAGGATGTTCGTATCTTTTTGGTACATGTTGGGTTTTGTTAGCATTTTATCAAGGATTTCTCCAAGATAGCAAACCCTTGTTATGGACATCTTGAGAAAGAGGTGAAGTTTTATTTTACTTAGCCATGTTTGAAAGCGTTTGAATGTCTAAAAGAGAAGGTGACTGCTCCTATTATTGTATCCCCAAATTAGTCCTTACCCTTTGAGATCATGTGTGACACGAGTGGTTTGGCCTTAAGGGTTGTACTAGGCCAATAAAAATAAAAGATCCTTCATCCTATCTACTATACTTGTAAGGAACTAAATCTTACTCAAAATAAATATACCGTGATGGAGCAAGAGCTTTTGGAAATGATTTTTTCCGTTGAGAAGTTTAGGTATAATTTGATTGGGATAAAGGTTATTAGGTGAGTACTTTTGTTGCAAGAATTCAACTTTGGGGTAAGGGATAGAAAGGGCACATAGAATCAAGTTGTGGACCACTTATCTAGACTTAATAAGGAAGCTATGCAAAAGGTTGCAAATAGGTTGGAGATTGATGACAGTTTTTCAAATGAGCAGATATTAGCAGCTTCCAAAGATCTAATTCCCTAGTTTGCAGATTATGCAAACTATCTAGCCAGTGATCTAGTTCCAGAAGATCTTTCTTTTCAGCAGAGAAATAAATTTATGCATTGGGCAAGGAAATTTTTCTTGGATGAGCGTTATTTGTTCAAAATTTGTGCAGATGGTATTATTCATAGATACATAACTGAGGTAGAGATGATGAGCATACTTGAGGCTTGTCATTCTTTGCCAGTTAGGGATCACCATGGTGGTACCCGCATAACCCACAAAATCTTATAATGTAGGTATTATTGGCCAATAATCTACAAATATGCATATGATTTTGCTTCCGCATATGACCAATGTCAATGACAAGGTAATATCTCTAGATGCCATGAACTTTCTGTGACTCCTATATTAGAATTAGAATTGTTTGATGTATGGGGTACATTTTTCATGGGGCATTTCGTGAGTTTGTTTGGCATGGAGTATATACTAGTGGTTGTAGATTATGTATCTAAATCGGTGAAGGTAGTTACGCTTCCCAATAATGAATCGCATAGTGTCACTGATTTCCTAAAAAAGCATATCTTTTCTCAATTTGGCACCCCACGTTCTATCATTAGTGATGGTGGGTCACATTTTTGTAATCATATATTCAAAGGTTTTCTTGAGAAGTATGGAGTGAAACACAAGGTTGAAACACCTTATCATCCATATACTAGTGGATATGTTGAGATGTCCAATAGAGAAATTAAGTCCATCTTGGCAAAGACAGTGAATGCCAATAGGACTGATTGGTCGTTAAAGTTAGATGACACATTATGGGCTTACCGGACAACATTCAAGACTCTAATTAGTGCTTCACCATATCATCTAGTAAATGGAAAAGTTTGTCACTTTCCTATTGAGCTCAAACATAAAGTACTTTGGGCCTTTAAAAAGAAAAATATTTAGTGGAAAGATAAAGTCAAATCAAGATTGAACAAGATGAATAAGTTGGATGAATTCTGACTCCGAGCATATTAAAGTTCTTTACTTTACAAGAAAAAAATTAAGTTGCATCATGATCGTAAAATTGAGAAAAGAATCTTTGAGAAAGGTTACCAGGTATTGTTCTACAACTCAAGGATTCGCATGTTTGTAGGTAAGTTGAAGTCTAGATGGTATGGTCCCTTTACTATGCTCAGGGTATTTCCATATGGTGCTTTAGAATTAAAGAGGAATGGTGAAGCCTCGTTCTAGGTCAATGGGAAAGAGTAAATACTACATGGGTAACACTAAGGAAATTGATGTAATTTTTAAAATGACCTTGGTGAATCCTAAGTAACCAAGGCAATTACGTCATGTTGCGACGTTAAATCAAGCACTGAATGGGAGGAAACCCATGATTTGTACTTATTTATTTATAGGGTAATATGTTTGTTTAGTGTGAAGGGCTAAAAAGGTGTAAAATATACCCAAAAATGTTAAAAAATTTGGTCATACGGACTCTTTACGAGTCATATCTATATGGTATGACTCATGAGTAGGAGTAGTATGGAACTAGGAAACTAAGCAGAATCAGGTAAAAGTTTTTGGAGTGGACACAACTCTCAGAATGAGTCGTACTCTTAAGTTACTACTTGTCACATTGAATTGTGTCGACTCCAAAATGCAGGTAAGTTTTCAGGTTTATATGAGCTAAAGAAAAGACCTGCAAGTATGGTACAAGTTTTATACACAACTCGTACACAAGCTTACCAGTTAAGGGTCATGGGTGAACCCAACCCAACTCTTGGATTAAAAAGAAAAAGAAGGTACCCATCAGGTACCCGACACCCGAATCCCTTACACACTATTTTTTATTGAAATCAAAGCTTCCAATATGTACAATATCCTAAAAACAACTTGAAAAAACTACCATTTTTCTCAAATTCATCATCTTGCTCGAATTTAAGCATATATTTGGAAAAAATTCAAAAAAATTAAGTGGCCCTAATTTGCTCATACAAGGAAGTGTTCTAACTTATTTTTCTCTAGTTTTCAAGTCAAAATCATCATTGTGAATTGGTAACAACTTGGTCAAAGTTTATATTGCTTGGTTGTTAAATTTTGGAACCCTAGTTCTTGGGTTTAAATTGAAAATGATATTTGGGAGTGAAATTGGGTTTGGTTATTGTTATTGAGTGTTGTTTTGATTTAAATAAGATAAAAATGCTCTAAAGTAGATGGGGATTTTATGGATTTGATTTGGACTCAAACTTTGAAGTTGGACTTTTATGTTGCACTGTATATGAGACTCCTTATGAATCGTAACCAGTAGTTACAGGGTCATAACAGGACTTGTACCCACTAAAAACATGGAAACCTAACAGGTTTAATGTTCTGGAATGGATATGACTTGCCTACACGATTTGTATCCAGACCATACGACTCGTACTCTTAAAATCAAACCCACCTGGGTGTTATATTATTTTATAAAATATTTCTAATCAGCTTACGACTATTGGTAATGAGTCGTAACTTCTCAGTATGAATAGTTAGGAAGAGTTGTGAGCTGACTAGTGAATGTTGTCCATGTATTGTGTAACCTATGACACGTTCATATGAGTCATACCCTATCGATACAACCAATACCTCTACTCGTACCCTTACCAGAACATGCATACTTAACTTTAGTTTCATTTTTTTTTCCTTTCTGTACTTACTTACTAATGATAGTGTACTAGAAGGTACAATTCCTCCTAAGAACGCATCTTCATCCAAACAGGCTAAAAAGGTAAACAAGCATGCACTGACTACTAAATTGGAGTCCATTATTTCTGAATTCGATATGTCATCTGAAAGCAGTAGTGAGCTATATGAAGACTCAACAAAGGTCAAGGTTGCCTAGAAATGACAAAAAGTTGACAAAGAAAAAGGAAAGAAGGTTGTAACCCCAGAGAAAACACATCCACGGGGCTCGAGAAGAAAGAATCCAATTGTCTCTCATCCTCATACACCACTATCTTCTAATGCTAATGTGGATCCTAAATCAACTTCAAAAGAAGCTAGTTCCAAGAATTTCTATGGTATAGAAGAGGTTGAGTCCACCCTGATCGACCAACAAGATCCCCCACTTACACTTATCACTTCCCTGGTGCCCATGATTGAATGATGCGGGTACCATGGCATGTAGGAGACTTTTAATAGTATGTTGAGAAGACTTATATCTAGAAATATTAGATGAGTGTTATATCGGGAGCGAAGGTTAAAGATTACTAGGATGACAGAGTTACTCGAATTCCTGGAGTGCTTCAGAAAGTATGAATTTGCATGGATGATGAAGGCACCTGGAAAATACAATGAGGTGCTGGTACGAGAATTTTACACGGTGTACAAGGGTGAACTTCAAAGACAATATCCATAAGGTCAGTTTTGGAAAGGTGTGAGCCGATTACTTCTCTTATTATTCGGGGAGTACGGGTAGATGTCTGATTGGGAGATTTTTATAAAGACTGGAGTATCAGGATCTGGTAAACACTAGGAAATGGACTACCAGATGGAAGAAATGAGAAAGATTAATAAGAGGACATTGGGATCAGAGGACAATATGGTTTTTCTTAGATGGATTGTGGAGTGTATAGCCTCAAAGGGACAGAATGCAGTATGGGTTGTAGGAGGCCTAGGGGTGGTCTCATATAAAAATAAGAAGAATACCCTTAACTTCTTGGGTAAACCTCGGTGGATATTGGCCCAACACCATATAAGTCAAAATACTAGAGATAATATTTTGAGCCTAGCTCGGTCAGCCATGATAGTCATCTTCATAGTCAGTTATGAGTTCGGTGTAGTAGAAGTTTTGGCTCATGAAATTAGAGATCGGGAAGTTGGGGCTAAAAATTATTGCTGGCCTAACCCTGCATGATCATGCAAATATGTTTGAAGGCGGGATTCCAAGAACTCCCAGGGATTGATGAAAGGTTGGAGGCCATGAACACCACTAACATAGGCCTGATTAGAGACGCAATTAACCCTTTGGCTCGGCAGGCAAGGCAGAAAGAAGATTGTTCCAGCAGAACGGTCAGGATGGGACTGATAAGGCTGCTGAGTCAGGTGTACAGATGGATACTTCATATTCAGATACAGCGGGTACTTCTAGTGCCCCACCTCCAGTATAGTCTGTGCCACCTAGGCCATAAGGTATGCCTTTTAGACTTTTGATGATTACACAGTCACTATAGACCAAAGTCATGACTAGAATAGACATACTGGAAGCTAAGGTTAGTTACATGAAAGAGGTCATAAATCCCTAGATTGACACACATTTTGTGAACTAGGACAAACTGGTTCAAGGGTTGCTAGATGCATTCGAGTTGAGGATTACTCGATAGTTAAGTGGTCTGTAGATGTCTGATATTATAGAGGTTAAATATAAAGTTGCAGAGATTAAGAGGATGGTTTCTAAACTGTATGATAGATCGGTGGTTTTAGAGCCCATGATTGAGATGGTAAATCCCACGGTGCATGTTCCTTGTATTCGGGCAATCCTAAACCCAGTAGTGGATACCAAAGAGGATACAAAAGAGAAAAAAAGAAAAAAAAAATATGCAGTGAAGAAGGCCCGGGATGAGAGCATTCAGGATGAGCAACTCCAGGAGATACGGGTTTGTGAGATGGTTGTTGAACCAAATGGTTCGAGACCACCCATTGTTTATATTGAGGGGGATGGTGTAGTTCCCCTGACTATTGTTACTTATTCAGTCTCGGTGGATACGACAAGAGTTGAGGAGAGTGGGACCCGATCTTAGGGCCCACATGTTGATATTGCTGAGTCGGCGCCTTGAGCGCCCAATTATGACCTTTCATCCTTACTTTACATTTTTAGCATTAAGGACAATGGAAGGACTTTTAGTTGGGGTGGGGGTATATCTTATATCTATTTCTGAATAGCATAGAGTAGCAAAAAAGTATATATAGTTGATAGTCTGTTATGACTTGTAGGTTTTGGTTCGAAAAATTGAGAGAGGGAGAAAATATGCACCTATGGCAGAGGATTATATTAATTTTTGATGAATTTTGAAATTGATTTTTAATAAATTATGATTTGTGATTTCTAAAATTTGTTATTCTAGAAACATAAATTGTGGATTTGAAATGGTTATTCTGAAAGCATTTGTGCTTAATTAAATTATGTTGAAAAAGTTGAGATCCCTCCTAAATTTTTGCATTTTGTGACTATGTGATATTTGTGGATGTCTAATACTATTGGGAATTTAATAATGGCATTAGGATTAAGGATAGAAAAACTAGGGGCAAACAGTTGCATAACCGGATAAATGGTACTTAGTAATTTGACCCTGTGAAAGTACATGTGAGGAATTACTGAGTTCCCAGTTTATCAAAATCTAGAACTTGACCGGTTGCTTTTACATAGGTCTAAGGTAGTCGAGTAAGAAGTGATCATATGACATTTTTGTTACGAATCCACCTGAACCTAGATACCCTAACTAAAAAGTATAAATCCCTTTGATCCAAATATTTAAGCCTTAATAAACCAATTTTGTTGATTACACCAATTTCACCTTCCTGTTCCACTTAAGATGAATTTGTTTATCCCTGGTCCTCCTTGGATACTATACACCTCAACTCAGGAAAATCGCCTAAGTTGAGGGTGGTTATTATAGGGATGCGTAGGAGAAAATGAGTATGAAAAAAGTTGTGTAGAAGAAAAATAGTTAAAACTTAGACATGTGTGGTGAAAATAAAAGAAAAAACATGCAACGAAAAGAAAAATAAATAGAAAATAAAGTGATAAAATCACCCTGGACTGAGCTTAAAGTGCTTAAAATAAAAAGAGAGACATACAGATGGAAATAAATGAAAAAATGGAGAAATTAGTGGACCCCAAAGAAAGGATAGTGTCAAGGAGTCATAGTCACTAAATCAATCCCAAAAGATATCATACCATACCCAAGCCTATGTTAAAGCCGAATAAATCCCTATAGTGATCCTACCACTGCTATTTGAAAACTTAAGAAAAAATCATAAGGGCAGTCTTATGGTATTATGTATACACCGGTGATACTTATTTTTGATTAAGAGAGTATTTGTTATATCCCTACATTGATTGGTTGATCCATAATGAAAGTGAATGGGATTTCTTTGACGGTAAGCGCACATAGGTTATGTTGCTAAGTTGCTAGATTGTTTGGTTAATGTAGTTGTATCTATGCCCAGTTGTTTATTTTTAATGTAATTCCATCATCGGATTCGCTTTTGTTTTTTCATTTACTAAATCGATATACATAGTTTGAGTTTGGAAAAGATAAATCTATGAGGGGAATAACATGATTGAAATTTGAGTTCAAAAATTACCGCCATGGGTAGCTTAAGATCTTCTTGTTTGAGCATCGTTTCTATGTTCGAAAATAGTTTTTAGTTTTTTTTGCCTGAGGTATTGAAAAAGTCTAGGTTGAGAGTGTTGATGTGTCGTGGAAACACGAAACTTTCGATGCTTAAAACCAAGAATTTATGCGTGCACTTAGGTTGTTTTAGTAGATATGATGTACTTTTGTGTTTGTTACAGGTAAAACAGGTCTACAAGAGTGTTGGACTGAATTTGGAATAAAAAAAACTTAAAAAGAGCAAAACTGATCAAGGTACGAGTCACCTCATGAGTCTTCAACACACTATACGACTCGTAGGCTGACTCATAAGCACACTAGAACCTAAATCAAAACTGAGAATCTAAGTTAGGAGAAGATATGACTTAAGCATCCAAGTCTTAAGAAAGGATACGAGTTGTATGAATAACTCAAAAGCAAAATAGAGACTAAAGCTACCATAAAAAGTTGAAGTCTCATAAGTATATGAGTCAGAATTTTGAGTACGACTCTTTTAGGGAAGTAGTACCCAGATCAATGTTCAAAGCTTTGAAAGAAAAAAGTCTCAGGTAGATACGAGTGAAGAACACGAGTCGTATTGTCAAGATACGACTCATAAGATAAAGTCGTATGAAGAACATAAAGTTTAAGCCTTGGGAGATCAGACACTATAATGGATATGAGAAGTCATGTACGACTCGTATGACGCCAGTACGAGTTGAAAATCGAGTCATACCGAGTACTGACATAACTTCACCTTTCCCATTTTTATTAGGATTTCTATGTTATTTTGAGATAATATAATTACCCTAGGATTTATCATTTATTAGGTTATATATTCTTACAATAGTTTACATACTTTTACAATTATTCTTGATATTTTGGTTATTATTCAATTCAAGACTTTAGATTTTATTCATCATAATCTTTTCAATTAATTACATGTCTTCTTCATTGATAATTATGGAATATTGATTGAACATGAGAGGCTAATCTCCTTGTCTAGGGTTGTGTGAACCCTGGTAGATTTGCTACGTAGAAGAAGTGTGATATTCATCTATTCTAGGGTTAATGCATGTATATTATTCTTCTTCATAATAAGTAATCTCTGAGTTATTGCAGAAGCCTAAGATATCCTGTATCTGCATTCATCCTTAGAAGGGAGCTTGTGATTGAGAAAAGAATATTAGGACTTTAATTTGGGATTCACCTCTATGTTATAGTCCCCACCATCTCATCTAATCACTTGAACTCAAAATGTGATAATGAACTGAGGTTGTATCAAGGAGCAATAAGGCGACCCCCTGAGACTAAACCAGTGTAGGGTAAGATTTATCTTCACATTCACAAGAAGGCTAATAATACATATCTTGTAGAATTTACATGATGAACACCAAAATAAGTGGGTTGAACACGAGAAATTTATGAAGTTGAGAAGCCAAGGGGAACACAAGCCTAGTGTTCGTCTTCTATTGTTTACAACTCAAAAGCACTCCAGATTCGGTTACTACTTGTTATTGATACAAAATTCCACCTATTTACTTTCTTGTACTGCTCGTGGATTACATCAAGTTAAGGAATTGTTCAGCATCTTCCCTGTGGGTTCGATCCCAACCTATTTGGGTTATTATATTTGCAATAGACTGTAGCATACTTCTATTGGAGTTAGTTTTGGGTGACATCAAGATTCCTCAACACTAGAATTCTCCATATATTGTTCACAATCCAAGTTTCATATAGTTGTTGTTTCGATTATTTAGTTTAAAAAATCAAATTCTAAACTCTTTTTGGTTACAAATTGCATTTGTTTAACTTTAATAGTAATGCTTAAATTGGATAGCTTTCTAAAAACCAAGTCCCTGTGGGTTTGACATCTAGCTCACAAGAGCCACTATATTACTTGTATGATCTCTTAATCTTGCATGTGAGTTTGGATGCAACATGTTTTTGGATTTGTTGTCGGGGACATGAAAAATTACCAACATTCTAATTTTTAGTCTTATTATTTTGTTTGATAAGTTCTAACAACTTGTCCTTAGCTACTAAATTTGTAGGTCCAGATTTAAACCTTATGTAAGCTGGCAATAGAAAAGGATTTGGTTGAACCATATCCCAAACCTTAGCGATGCTTGCACCAGTTGAGGAGAGAAACAACACTTCTCTACCCAATCTCATGATTTTATTAAGGAGAAACCATTCCTGTAGCTATAGGTGATGAACTACAACCCCACAGGATAATTTGTGAAGTGGAAATCCTCTTCGCAACTAATGTGACCTCTAGTATCCAAAAACCGGATGTGTAGGGTCGATGTGAGCATAAGAAAAAATGGTGTAATTATTGAATTTCAACAAGAAATTTACTGGCCATCTCATGAGGATCCACAGGTTCATCTATAGAACTTCTTCAAGATCAGTGACATATTTATTCCCACTGGAGTATCCAAGGACTACATAAGGCTCTTTTTTTTCCATTATCATTATTGGGGGAAATAAAGAAATGGTTCAATGCAAAACTTTCAAACTTAAGCATGACTTGTGTTTATTTGGAAAAGAACTAAAGATATAAAATATATAGAATTTCTTAATAAAAATATGCAAGAATTACTCCTTATGTGGTTCTTTCCCACCAGCAAAACTACAGGGTTGAAAATTAAGATCTTAAGCTTCAAGTAGAAGCCACATAAAAGTTGTTGTCATGCATGGAAGATATTTAAGTCACTTCTAAAAGATTGACTGCATCACCAACAGACAATTTAGGTATTAGCTCACACTTTTGTTGAAGGAATTAATCATAACACAAAATTTTGCCAGATTTAGTTGCAGGTGGTCAAATGTTGGAGAAAAACTATGATGAGTTGTATTCTCTCATTAACCAAATGCCTGATAAAGTAGCCTACAGGTATGATCGAGGTATATAGTATTATATCATTCACTGCATAGTTAGCCTCATTTAAGAATCTGATGATAACGTAGTTTAATAAGTTAGGTTTGACTCAACCTCAGGCCCAGGTTAATGCAATACAGCAGGGTCAGACTTGGTGTGAAAATTTTAGTGTTAGTGTTCACTCTAAAAATTTATGTTAAGAAAATATTGATTCTATAAATTTTGTAGGAAATGCACAAAAAAGGTACTTAAAACTATGCTAACGACTACAACCATAATTAGAAGAGTCAGCCCAACAACAATTGGGGCAATACTCAAGCTCAACCTTAGTAGTTTTAGGTGCAGAAAGGTATTATCACAATATTCAGGATAGAAATATAGAAGAGACTTTGAAAAAGATTCTATCCAACAAAGAACAAATGGTTGCATAAATAAAAAATCATTAACTAGCTCAGAAGAATCTAAATACGCAGTTGCGCTAGTTAGCTTAGTCATAAATTAAAAGACCTTAGGGGGTTTTCTTAGTGATAGAGAATATCTAAAGCAAGTGATGGAAATTACCTTGAGGAGTGGTAGAGACCTGGTTGATTCACCTTCAATGAAAAATAAAAAGGTGAAGAAAAAGTTGAGCAGACCAAGTAGATGAAAAAGCAAGGGGCATCCAAAAATAGATAAAAAGGGAAAGTGTTAGTACCCAAATGAAAAGTTGGTTGAAAAATCTCAAAAGAGACAACCACCACAATTTCTTTAGAAGCTTAAGAGAGACAATGAAGATGTTGGTTTTAAGATATTTTTTGACACGTTTAGATAACTTCAACAATAATATTCCTTTGTTATATGTTTTATAGTGAATTCCTAAGCACGCTAAATACTTGAAGGATGTGGTGAGACACAAAACTAGGCTTGGTGATATTGAGATTGTAGAACTTATTGAAGAGTGTAGTCCTATGTAACCCTCCCCATAAAAATTGGTGAAAGTGATGTTGTTCAAATTTTGAGTGATTTGGGCGCAAGTATCAACTTGATACCTCTTTCAATATTTAATACTCTTAATTTAGGGAAGCCTAGTCCCTCTTTAATTGTGATACAGATAGCGAATAAAACTAAAGTATTCCCCAAAGGAATTATAGAGAATGTTCACATCAAGGTTGTTAAGTTTACTATTCCTGCTGAATTCATTGTTCTTGACTATGATGCAGATGATAGGGTACTAATCTTATTGGGGCATCCATTCTTAGCTCTGATAGAGATTTGACACATGTGAGAGAGGGCACACTCAAGTTGAGACTGGATAATGAAGAGGTGGTTATTTAAAGTGTATAAATCATTCAACACACCCTTACACTATAAAGCTATATACATGATCAAAATGATAGAAGTAGATGAGTGTGGAGTGGAAGAGTGCAAACTTCCAATTACTTCTTGGACTCTTTCATAGAGTTACCTAAGTTGATAACTAAAGCTGAACTTAAAAATCTTGAATGGAATCCTAAAAAGGTGAGTGTAAGCAATGTTGCAGACCTTGAGAGTGGGCCCGAAGATGGAGTACAAGGATGCGATAATATGGGTGATGAATTATGATGTGAGTTGTGTTGTGATAGTTAATCAAGCACTGCTTGGGAGACAACCCAAGTTAAGGTAGTTATTTTTATTTTTTATTTTTTCCTTAGTATCACCTATGGTTTTGTTTTTATTTTATGTTGACAGGTTGAAGGGAAGTCTGAGAATCTGTGATCTTAACTAAGGAGCATGTCCAAAAAAAAGTGGGATCCTTCGGACCACCTTTATGGATGTGATGCTACTATCCAGACCTAGAGGCCTCAGGAATTATTTCTATTCTCCTTTCTTTAAATTATACTTTAGGGATATAGTATGTTCTTAAGAGCGGGGTGGGGAATCTTCCAATTTGGTAAGGGTAAATTGGGCTATATGATTTTCATTTTGATTAAATTTAAAGAAATTATAAAAATATTTTATTTTATTTTTTTAGTTTTGGTTGGTGTTTGTTTAGTAGAAGCACACTTCACCCACCCCTTAGTTTTTTATTTTTGGTTCTTCATGCGGAGGAGCCCTTTGAACCCAATATCCGTTTTGATTTTTAGGAGTAATTTCAGAATTATTTTCAATAAGAATAAAAAGAGATGCTCTTGATAGGTGCTATACATGATTACATGATGCAAGTTGGTTTTGTATGTGGAAGTATCTGTAATGTGTTGAATTACTATTTTTGAGACACCTAGGATCATTTATTTGATCTAGTGTGATGTTGGCTTAATTTTGACTTTTTTCTATTGCTTGGAAAATAGTCTATAAATATCCTTCTTGATTTAAATATGTGTCATGTGTGAGTAAGTTTTTTGTTACATTACACGTTTAAATGCTGATGTCTAGAACTAGACCAGTGTGTTTATAAAGTAAAATAAAGAAGGGTGAGTTAGGAAATAATATCGACATTTATTTGATAGCGTTGTTTTATACCTATTTTATCTACCCTTTCTTCATGACCTTAGCTAGCCCCGTTAAGCCTTAGCCTATTCTTTAGATGCCTCATATGTAGCTTATTCCCTTTCTTTTAGTTGATAATAATTTGATCCAAAACTCCTAAGTGCTTTAGTTGAAAAATTAAGATTTTTAGGAGTGTATAATTGAAGAAGGAAAATTGAAAGTGACGCCCTAAGAAAATATCTTTTGGTGCATTAAAAATTTATATGTTGTTGCTATGGAGTAATTTAATAAAAATAAAATTGATCAAAATTGAATCATGTGTTGATAGCAAATACTCCATACTAAATATATGTACGCTAGATTAAAGGGATTAGGCAAAAAAAATGGGTAGGAAGATAAAAGTGGTGTAAAATAGGTTGGTTAGAAATAAGTTTCAATATAGAGTGTAGTTTATTAAAGCTCTTAAGGAAGATTGTCACTATTACTATCCATAATAGTTCTTCCCATCCTATAGCCTACATTACAACCCTTCAAGTATGAGTTGATCTTTAGATTTTATATTCTAATATTAGTGGAGTACTACACTAAGGGAGACTTTATTTTTCATCTTATGTGCTATGTGAATTCTTTGTGAGAGTGAGAAAAATTTGATTCTTACACACATTCTTGTTATAAAATGCATATTTATAAGTGACTGTGGGTGATTCTTTTGTGATGAGGGAACATGTTTAGTGATAGATGGGTGGCCTATTTGATATTTTTATTGAGTAATGTGTATGAGTTTGCCAACTTGGTAGAGTCAATACATAAGGCTAGGATGTCTTAGAGTAGTATTCGTTTATTTTAATTGGAATGTGATATACCTAATGTTGAACATTCTATTCATGTTATCACTGTAGTCTAGTTTGAGTATCTTACATTAAATAGTGATGATAGAGATTTCATTGATATGGTCAATGTAAAGAGTTTTTCAAGGACGAACAAGGCTTTAAGTGTGAGGTTGTGATCTTAGGCGTATTTATATACCTAAGTGTCATTATCTAGGTGTGTTTAGCTTAGTTTTGAGGATAACTTAGTATGCTTATTTAGTATTGGTGTATTTGTTTGATAACCCTAATGTTGAGTTGGTTTAAGGTTCACTTGTTTCAATTCAAGAGTAACAAACAAAGGCAAAGTTGGACGAGTTAACTAGTCAAACCAAGCTTGAATTGTGCTTATTCTCAAGAGATTATGATGAGCTTAAACAATTGTATTATCTGATAGTTATTATGATATGACCCAACCCAGGGCCTTGTAGTAATAGGCATCCCAAGCCAACCCAAACTGGAGACCGCCCTCATTACCCAACCCAACCTCCATCCACCTGCCCTGGATTGGCTGAATTTAGAGCATATAACAAGATAGCTTATTCATTCAATCATAAACTCTATGATAGGTTTACTACCGAGATTGTCCCAATTGAGTCCAACCGCTTGAATCCAACCGAACCACACCATACCATAAAATGAAACCAAACCAAATGATAACCAAGTTCCTGTCCATAACATAATATAAAAGGATAGAACAGTGATAAATTTATTCCAACGGTATCAGCTCCAATAGCAATGCCAATAAAAATATTGATACCAATACCGTTCTTGCCTATACCAACCCATAGTAGAAACATAAACGCCTCTAACAAAAAGAATACCAAAATTTGATTAGGACATGCCCCCAACCATAGCCAAAACTGGTATTCATAAATAATACAAAGTGTGAAATAACATCCATGAAATGGAGCCTTCCAGAAAGATGAAAGCTCACCACTTCAATCCAAAAGCTGACCCAGAATGTCTGAATGCTAAGTAGGACGAGTAGAATAGTCGATTCCTGCATCACGTGGGGATACAATTGCCCAAAGATGGGTTAGCGGGTGAACACTAGCATAAACTAAGGATAAGGATAAAATAATTCCATCCAGTGAAACCAAGTAAGCCAATCATATGCATATAACCCATACATATATATATAACCATACCGGGAAAGGGAACCGAGTTTAGCATGCATTTGACACCATTAACCTGGGTATGTGAAGCTTAAATATCCTTAACCACCCAGGGCTATATGGGTCCAGTGTAAACCCCTGAATGGGCCTCGATGTGTCTAGCCAGACGAATCAGAGATACCATAAAAGTAGGGGATTCCCAAGTACTCTTCGCTCTCTATGATACATATGTACAGTGTACTAAGAGGATTCCCGTGTACCTCATGAGTATCATTTATGGTATCCATGACCAACCCCTCATGTCGGCAAACATGAGTTTCCAGTGTTCGTCTGTTGAACTCCCACCCTCACGGTTAGCTTTCACACCCCTCTATCCTTGCCCAATTGAAACCAGTTTCCATCAAACCAATTCATTATTACCCAAGGCTATGAGTATTAGTATCGTCATACTGACTATAACTTGAAAGTATTTTCCTTAGTCAAACGTTAATATATCAAAGGACACCCATGTACCCATAGATCATATTATCAAGTTAACTTGGGGAGTCCCATGTACCCCACAAGCATTCCATTATTATGATTACTTAGGGGCTTCCTTTGTACCCCACAAGAGTTCCATTATTTTGATTACTTGGGGGATTCCATTGTACCACACATCGTGTTTATTTAACCAAATATTCCATTTAACCATTCCAAACAATTTAACCCATTTGGTTTCCATTACCAAACCATACAATGCAATAGTTTTCGTTAAAAGTCCAATAATATAGTAAAAGCATTCTCATAGGTATTTTATCAAACATATTGGGGGCATAGTGTTTCCAAAACCAATTCCAATTACCAATTAACCATTCCCATGCAACCAAGTATCCAAACTTCCATTAAAACATTGTAAATACATAATTAAAACATAGGAAAACCCTAACTAAGTATTTATAACCAAAAGCCCCAATAGATATTTGAAAACCAAAACTATGCAATAACTATGCAGTGAAAACATTGTATAAAACCATGACTTTAGTTGGAACTAACAATGAGGGAAGAGAACATGCCTTAAACCAAGAAGATGGTGGAGAGAAATCATGAACACAAGCCCCAAATTAATTCTTAAGATGAAACCCTAGCTTTTCTCCACCCAAGAGCCTAAGAGAGAATTGTAGACTGTTTATGAAATTTTCTAAGTGTTAAATAAATAGAATATTAGGGTAAATAACCTCCTAAGTGGTTTAGTAGTTGTGGGGCCTTATTAGGATAATTGGGGAAATCTACAAATTACCCTCACTTAAACTGCACCAAAATCCCATCAAAGGGGTACGACTATCCATACCAGCCATACCCTCTGATACGAGTGGTACCCACATTCATACCCAAAGCCATCTCCCTTAGACTCAACACTGTCCAAGGTACAAATTACCCCAAACCATGTCATATACAAGTATACGACTAGTGCCCTTAACCCGTACCCATGGTAGAATTAAATCCCAAGAGGTTTGAACACTGCCTACACGAGTTGAGGGTACAACTCATACCCTAGCTCACAACCCATGGTGAGACACTCGTACTCAGATCTAAGTTATGTTACCAAGTCTAAGATCAAGTAAAGGGATAAACCAAACCAAATAACCCATATCAAACCATACGACTCATACCATCCCAAGTCATACAAATTCCAGTAACCAATTCCATCCCAACAACCAATACTGGTTATCATACGACTACCCCATACGAATCATATTCCATCATACGATAGGTACCCCTTAGTCATATCCTTTCCAGAGACCAAAAATCTAGGAAATTTTCTAAGGGTCAAAACCCAGGGTGTTTCAGTCTCCCCCACTAGGCACATTTGTCCCTAAATGACGGACAAGGTAGTACATGCACGACTTACATTTCCATAGATGCCTCTACTCTTACCTTTAATACAGAAAACAAAGATGTAAGGAAATCAATCTTTCCTTTAACAAAGAACGAAAACAAAGATGTATTTCAATAACACATACCTTCTACACGAATACCCAGAGCAGAAAACAAATGCAGATATTTGGACTTCATGTTCGCTTCTGCTTCCTATGTAGCCTCTTCCACCTTGTGGTTCCGCCATAGAACCTTAATCGAAGCAAAATCCTTGGCCCACAATCACTAAACCTGCCAATCCAATATCTCTACCAGGATCTCCTCATAAGGCAGAGAGTTTGAGATACCAAACCCTAGAAAAGAAAAACCGAAGATGGATCACCAAGACACTTCCTCAACATAGAGACATGAAATACCAGATGAATGGAGCTCAAAATAGAAGAAAACACTAATTCATACGCCATCTTACCAACCCTCTGCAGAACCTCATAAGGGACAATATATCGGGGACTGAGCCTCCCCTTTTGGTCAAACTGCATTACTCTCTTAATGGGAGACACCTTGAGGAACACTCTATCCCCAAACTCAAACTCCAAGTCTCTACGCCTAATATCCACATAGGAATTTTGGCGACTTTGGGAAGCCTTAAACCTATACCAAATAATCTTCACCTTTTCCATAGCCTGATAAACCAAGTTCGGACAAAACATAGCCGCCTCACCAAGCTCAAACCAACCAATAGTATATCTATACTTCCTACCATACCGTGCCTCAAAAGGGGCCATACCAATAATATAATAATATCTATTGTTGTAAGCAAACTCTACCAAAAGTAGATGCTCAACCTAATTTCCACCATAATCAATCACATATACGTGAATCATATCCTCCAATGTCTGAATAGTCCTTTATACTTTCCCATCCATTTGTGGATGAAAAGAAGTACTCAGACGCACCTTAGTCCCCAATCCCTTCTAAGAAGACGGCTAGAAGTGAGATAAAAGATATGTACCATGATCAGAGATAATCGAGGAAGGTACCCCATGTAGCTTCACAATCTTCCTAAGATACAGTCGCACATAATATGCTACCAAAAATTTAGTTCACTGGTAAGCAGTGAACAGACTTTATTATCCTATCCACGATGACCCAAATCGAATCAAATTGGTTTCATGTCAGAGAAAGACCTGTAACAAAATCTAGATTTATTACCTACCATTTCCATTCCGACAATTGCATTTATTGATATAACCCACTAGGCCTTATGTGCTCAACCATAACTTATACACACACCATGCACATGGCCACAAAATCAGCCATATCTCTCTTCATCCCATTCCACCAATACATTTCTTTGAGATCATGATACATCTTCGTCTAATTGAGATGAACAATATAACATGATTCATGCGCCTCAGCCAAAATCCTTTATCATAAACCATCGGCATCAGGAACACACAACCTTTCTTGGTACCGTAAAGTACCATCACCACTGATCTCAAGTACCATAACCTTTTGCCCATAAACATTACTCTTGATCTTCATTAAGAGAGGATCTAGTACTTGCTTCTCTTTAATCTCTACACTAAGAGATGAACGAACCACTTCTTGTACCATCACACCACCATCTTTGGAGTCCAAGAGATGAACCCCAAGATTAACCAAGCGGTGAATATCCTTCACCAATTCCCATTTTCCTTTGTCTGCATGAGCAAAACTTTCCATGGATAACATGCTAAGAGAATTAGCAACCACGTTAGCTTTACCTGGGTAATAGTGAAGACTCATATCATGATCCTTAAGAAGTACCAACCATCTCTTCTACCTGATATTTCGCTCCTTCTGAGTGAACATATATTGTAGACTCTTATGATCAGAAAAGATGTCCACATGCACTCTATACAAAAAATTCCACTAGATTTTCAAAGAAAAAACCACCGCTAAAAGCTTCAAATCATGAGTAGGACAGTTCCTCTCATGCACCTTCACCTGCTAGGAAGCATAGAGAATCACCTTCCCATGCTGCATCAAAATACAACCAAATCCTACTCGAGACACATCACAATAAACCATAAATTCCTCATTTCGTTCAGGCAATGTCAGTACCAGAGCCGAAGTTAGATTATCCTTAAGCTTCTCGAAACTCCGTTCATACACCTCCAACTAAGAAAACTTTACCTTCTTCTAAGTTAACTTAGTCAATGGGGTAGATATCATCGAGAACCCTTCCACAAACCATCTATATACCCAGCCAAATCCAAGAAGCTTTAAATGTCGGTTGGAGTCATGGATCTAAGCCACCTTTTAACCACCGCAGCCTTTTGTGGAACCATCATGATCCCCTCACTAGAAATAATATGACCAAGAAAGGTCCACAGCGTTCAACCAAAACTCACACTTGGAGAACTTTCCATACAACTTTTGTTTTTTCAAGGTCTGCAACACAACCTAAAGGTGATTGGCATGATCTACCTCACTCTTAGAATAAACTAGGATGTCATCAATAAATATAATGAGAAGAAGATCCAAAAACTGACTGAAAACCCTTCTCATAAAATCCATAAATGCCGCTGATGATTAGTCAAACCGAATGACATAACTAGGAATTCAAAGTGCCTATACGAAGTACAAAAAACCATCTTAGGGACATCCTCCTCCATAATCTTAAGCTGATGATACCTAAACTGAAAATTTATCTTAGAAAAGAACTTTGCACCTCATAACTGATCAAACAAGTCATCTATCATTGGAAGAGGATACTTGTTCTTAATCTTTACCTTATTCAACTGCTTGTAATCAATTCACATCCAAAGGGAACAATCCTTCTTGCACATGATAAAATCGGTGCACCATACGTGGATACACTTGGATGAATAAACCCCTTATCTAGAAGATCATTAAATTGCTCCATGATTTTCTTCAACTCAATCGGAGCCATTTCATAAGAAGGAATAGATATTGGATGAGTGTTTGAAACAAAATCAATACCAAACTCAATTTCCCTATCTAAAAGAACACCAGGAAGATCATCCAGAAAGACCTCAAGAAACTTATTTACCACTAGGACCGAATAGAAAGAAGGACCTTCTGAGTTAGAATCTTTAACCAGGACTAAATGATAAAGACAACCTTTGGAGATTAATCATTGAGATCTAATATAAGAAATAAACCTCCCCCTAGGAGCTAGGGAATCACCATCCCACTCAATAACTGTTCACTAGGGACCTAAAGTCAACTTTATGGGTCCAATAATCGAAGGACGTGTAACAAAAGTGTAACCAATCCATCCCTAAAATAACATCAAATTCACCATATCCAATTTAAAAAGATCCACCAAGGTTTGTTTTCTACTAATAGATACCACACTTCTCCTATAGACTCCTTTAGCAATAACCAAGTCACCTACTAGGGTTGAAATAGAAAAAGTAGTCGAAATAACCTCAGGACCAAAATCAATACATATAGCCATAAATAGGGTCACATAAAAAGAGTGGACCCCGAATCAAGCAAACAATACATGTCACGAGAAAAGAGTTGTAATGTACTAGTCATGATATTGGGTGATACCTCAAACTCCTATCGAGATGCAAGGGCATACAACTTTTTTTGTCTAGAACCAGTACCAGAAGCAGGAGCAGACGCAGAAGTTGCACCACTAGGTACAGGAGTAGAACATAAAACAAACAGAGCTTTGACCGCTCCCAAAAAACCCTTACCAATCAAACTATTTTTGAGCATGTGGCCTGGTTAGGCACATCTAAAATACCGGTACCTCCCTTCATCACAATATCCCCAATGAAGACAACTAAAAAATCAGCAAGGAGGGCATGATAAGACTGATTGAGCCCTACTTTCCAGAGATTGGGCACCCTATGCCCGAAAATTATTGCCACCCTTCTGACTCTTATTATTCGACTACTTTGGGTAGGGAGAACTAGTTGTGGAGAAGGAACAATAACTCCTTCACTTCATCTTTTTCCATTTACCGCCATCCTAACCGCCCTGCTGAGAGAACCGACTTCTCTTGCCCTGTTTTTTCTCTAAAACTATCAATTTCGTCTTCTCTTCCTCCATTTGTTGCATATGAACAACTAACCTCAAAATATCTATATCTTTAATTGGCAAAGCGGTCTTGCTTATGAGGATCAAATATCGAGATAGCCCAAAAGTGAACTTCATCATCCTAGCCCTTATATCTGACACCAACTCTGGAGTATACCTAGTAAGTTGATGAAATTTCAAGGCATATTTCTTGATAAAAATTATCCCTTACTAAAGATTCACAAACTCCTTCACCTTTTCTTCCCTCAGCTCTTGAGGAAAGAGGCAATCCAAGAAGGCACTAGAAAATGCATCCCACAAACACAATTTCTCTACATCACCTCTATACCTATCCCACTCCTTATACCACTGGTATGCAACATACTTGAGCTGATAAGCTACAAAGTTCACCCCTTCTACATTCGTTGCTTGCATTACTCTAAATATCTTCTCTATTTTATCCAAGAAACCCTGACGATCCTCCTCTACCTTCACACAAATAAAAGTAAGAGGATTCATCTCCATGAACTAGCTAACCCTTGTATCCTCTAAAGGTAGCACACCAGATGTATCCCGCTCAACCTTAGCAGCAACCAACTAAGAAATAGTATGAATTGACTGATAAAATTTTGCATTAGTCACCTCACCCTGAGGAGAATTAGTAGCAATCGGTGAAACTCTAAAAACATCAGGGATAGGCAATCTGGATAGAGTATAAACTCTAGATGTGGGGCATACTTCATTAAACATCATCCCTAGATAGGATAAAATAATTTTCTTGTGTTCTGAATCGATGAGACATGATCTGTAAAGAAAACAAATAGGGATTAGAGAGGATTCCAGGACTTAGACTCCAATCTTTAAAATATAATACCAAAAAAGAGAAACATTCCTAAATTCCTTGTAGCCTCTCTCTTATAAGTGTGTTATACTACACACCCCTAAAAGAGACATTACTAGAAATGGCCATGTGGACTCCTAATTGACCATAAACCTAAATCTCTGATACCAACATGACACGACCCAATCTGGGGCCTTATCGTAATGGGCATCCCAACTCTGACCCAGATCAGAGATTGCCCCCATTACTCAACCTAACCTCCAGTTGCCTGCCCTGAGTTGGCTGAATTCAAGCATATAACAAAATAGAATACTCATTCAATGCTAAACTCTGGGTAGGTATAATACCAAAACCGGACCAACTGAGTATAAATGCTTGAACCCAACCAGACCATACCAAACCATAAACCAAAACTAAATAAATGATAACTAAGTTCTATTCCATAACAAAATATAAAAGAATGGGAAAGTGAGAAGTTTAGTCCAACGGTATCAGCCCCAATACCAATGCCAATACTAAGGCTGAAACCAATACCGATCACACCCATACCAATCCATAGTAGTCACATAAAATCCTCTAGTAAAAATAATACAAAAATCTAATTGGGGCATGCCCCCAACCATAGCCAAAACTAGTATCCATAAATAAACTAGAGTATGAAATAAAATCCATGAAATAGAGCCTTCCAAAAAGTGGAAGCTGTCACAACCCCAGGCTACCCCCTAGTCACAACAGTGGTGCTTAAGGTCATAAGTGACCATAAGCTAACCCATGAGTTGATACCTACTATGAGCACTGAATAAAGCTAATAATAAAAAACGTGCGTGGAATTCAACTAAATATGCCATAAGGTTGTAAATACTGAAATAATGCAATTGAATACGCAAGTCTGAAACATATGCAAAAATTCTGAAATATGACTGAAAGAATTAATAAAACTAACTAACTATCTGAAGTGTCTGAAATAGCCTCTAAGACTAACTGATTAGGAGTAGATAGGACAAACCCACAACTAAATCCAACTGATCATGTAACTGAACTACTAACTCAACTGAATAAAGATAAACTCATCCTCAAAGTATGAGGACTCAACACTATTGTTGATGTTGGCTAGTTGATCATGTCTAAGCTCGATCAAAAAACTGAGCATCTAAACCTATGATATAATACATCATAGCATAAGAAACGAATATGCGACTAGTACTTTGAAAGTAATGGTATATGAGATAAGGTTAGGATGAAATGCATGGTTAACTAAACATAAAGTAATGTCTAACTGAATAATATGAGATAGTTGAGTAAACATGCATGAAAATTGAAATGCCAAAAGTGGAATACCAAGCATATAAAGTTTTTAAAATAAGTTGTAAAGCTGAAATACTGAAATCTGATAACTGAATAACTGATAATCTTTATGCCTTTGTCAAGCCACCTGAACTAAATTGTTTACTTAATAATAAACTAAGATTGCAGGAGGTATCATCTAACCAACATGCCCCATTCTAAATTGATTGGGGTCCAACCCGTAACCCTAGTTAGAATGGTGTCAGTACCGTGCCATGGGTACTATCACTGGCTATGTCCATCCACTAAGCTACTAAAGAACCAGGGTATTAAGACTAAACTGATGGGTGATCCCTGGTGTAGCCAAGCCTAAACTTATGGGTGACCCCTGGGAGGTATTCAAGCCTAAACTGATAGGCGACTCTACATAACCTGTGTTGGCTATGTGGTTCTAGAATACAAGGACTGCTATTAACGACTTTGCCTAACTGACAGGGAAGTCATCGTCCTACATTTTCTCAGTGCTAAATCCTACTCCCAATTGAAAGACACTAATTATTGAACTATACTTAGCTTAAATGAAACAACAACTGAACATAATGCTAACTGAATGACAAGGCTCATGGTTTATCAAAAACCATTCTAGAGATACTAAAAATTAGGTAAATAGCTAACTTTTGGGCATTCATAACCCCCCGCACTGAATGCAAAATAACAATAAGGAACTCATGAAAGCCATAAAACCACAATAAGGAATCATAGTTCAAAATTCAATCATTTAGACATTTCATCAAACACTTGAAATTCATATACTTAATCATAAAATTAGGTTAAACCTGTGGGAATAGAATAATCATAATACTGAAACCATGAATTTGAGATTAACCATAAAGTTTCCATTAATCAAACATGTAAGGGTTGCTTTCAGCAAAAATCACTTGTAAACATAATGTATATTCAAAATTCTTGAAAGTGTCATGGAAATAATTCAATATAAACATGAAAATTTCATGATTTTAAACATCAAATAGGTTATTGGACTTCATGGTTAAATAAAGCCATGGATGAACATCATACATACCTCACTCGACGATTTTGTGAAGAGCCATGAGGATTTTGTTGAAGCTTAAGCTTGAATTCTTTGATTCTATTAAATGGGCTAGGGTTTGTTGAGAGAGGAATAACTTCTTTGAGAGGATTTTAGAATAATGAGGTAAATAATTCTCCTAAGGGGCCTAAATTTTGTGTTATGGACAAGTTTAGGTAGGGTAAATTGACCCAAATGCTCTTAATGATGAGGATTTAAAAAACTGAAAGAGGCCACCTAATGCGGTGCGAACCCTAGCTGGGTCAAGCAGCCAACACAGAGCGACCCTGGGCCTGGATTAACTACCCATCGCGTCACGGTCCCATTGCGATACCTTACTATTTTGAACATCCATACACGACTAAAACCTCATCTAAAATTTCTTAAACTTCACGAGGCATACTTTTGACCTCCCTAAACATGAATCAACTTAGAAATCAACATGCTGAAGTCGGGAAAACCAAACTAAAAATCTTCAAAGATTAGGGGTCTTAAAATGGCTAAGTTTTTTACACGTAGTGGAAAGTTTCTAACTCTTGGACCCCTTTAATATGAAATAGTGAGCTTAATTGATCTAGGATCTTACGGGGTCTTACAATATCTCCCCCTTGGGGATATTCTTCCTCGAATGAGACTGATTAAGCTGGGAATACTTAGGAACTGAGATTACATACTGAACATGCATAATTGAAAACATGATTACACGATTGATCTTATTCGTGAATGCATACAATGATTATATAGCTAAAATTTAGAATGGAAAAGAGATAATCTAAACAAAACGGTTACCATAAGTTAAGACTAAGTTTGCGAAGAAAAGATAAGGGTACTTGGTATGCATATTTGCTTCTATTTCCCAAGTGGCTGTCTCAACGGACTGATTTCTCCAAAGAACTTTAACCAATGGAACCTCTTTTTTCCTTAGTTTGTGAACCTGATGATCTAGGATCTCAACTAGGATTTCTTTGTAAGAAAGGCTATCCTGAACATACGTCGCCTCCAATGGAAAAATTTTAGCTAAATCACTACTACACTTTTTCAATAAGGAAACATGGAACACTAGATGTACTGATTTCAAATCTACAGGCAATTCAAGCTCCTAAGCTACCTTTCTAAAACGACTCAAGATTCTATAAAGATAAATATATCAGGGACTAAGATTCCCCTTTTTTCCAAATCTCTTCACTCCCTTCATGGGAGAGATTTTCAAATAGACTAAATCTCTAACTGCAACTTTGAGATCTTTCCTACGCATTCTTGTATATGACTTCTTACAGCTTTGGGTTGTCTTAAGCCTCTCTCTGATTAACTGAACTTTCTTTATCATATCAAATACTGAATATGGCCCTATCAAACAAGTTTTATCCACCTCAAACCAACCAATAGGATATCTAAACCTCCTCCTACAGAGAGTCTCAAATAGAGCTATCTGAATACTGGAGTGATAACTATTATTGAATGCAAACTTGATCAATGGAAAGTGATCATCCCAACTATCCTTAAAGTCGATAACACATGCTCTCAACATGTACTCTAGGGTCTGAATTCTCCTCTCTACCTGACCATCTATATGAGGATGAAAATTGATACTGAGATGGATTTAGGTACCAAGCCCCCTTTGTTAAGATGTCTAAGAATAAGAGGTAAACTGTGTACCTCTATCTGAAATTATGGAAAATGGGACACCATGCAATCTAACCAACTCTCTAATATAGAGCTTGATATAATCCTTGGCTGAATAGAAAGTATGAACTGGCAAGAAATTAGATGATTTGGTTATTCTATCTACGATAACCTATATAGAATTATGTTGATGATGCGTACGGGGCAACCCAGTCACAAAATCCATGCTTACCTCTTCCTACTTCTAAGTGGGGATGTTGAACTCCTACATTGTGCCACTAGTCCTCTGGTGCTCAACCTTAAACTGCTGACAGTTAGAGAACTTATCTAAAAACTCTGTAATATCCCTCTCCATACCACTCACCCAATAGATTTCCTACAAATCATGATACATCTTAGTGGCTCCTAGGTGAATAGAGTAATGTGCACCATGTGCTTATGAAAGGATTCACTACCTCAACCCATCAACACATGATGCATACAGCCTACCCTGACATTGCAGCATACCATCTCCCTCTTGGGATAAAACATCTACTTTTTGATCTCTAGCTGACTCTTTCAAATTAACCAAACTGGAATCCCTATCCTATTTCTCCTTTACTTCAGAAACCAATGAAGATCCTGAGTTATTCTAAACCCATACACTACCCTCAGCTAAATCAACAAAACAAACACCTAATCTAGACAACTGATGAACCTCTTGAACCAACTTCTTCTTATCATTCTCAACTTGAGCAACACTACCCATAGACAACCTACTAAGGGCGTCTACTACTACATTGGTTCAAGTCTTTCTATGAGAACACATACTGCAAACTTTTATGATCCCTGAACACATCAACTTGAACCCCATAAAATAGTGCCTCCAAATTTTCAAGGCGAAGACAACATCTCCTAACTCAAGGTCATGGGTAGGGTAATTCTTCTAATAGGGTTTAAGTTGTCTAGAGGCATAAGATATGACTTTACCTCTCTGCATCAAAATACAACCAAGTCCAACTATGGATGCATCATAGCAAACAACAAAACCCTTTGGACCATCAAGCAAAGTCAAGACTGGGGCAAAGGTGAGTCGAGTCTTCAACTCTAGAAAACTACTCTCATAAGAATCTTACTACTGAAACTTAACTTTCTTCTGAGTTAATCGATACATGGGGGAGGTAATAGATGAGATCCCTTCAACAAACCATCTATAAAAGCCATCCAAGCCTAAGAAACTCCTAATATCTGATAGAGAGATGGATCTAGGCCAATTTCTCACTACTTTGGTATTTTAAGGGTCAACTCTAATTCCATCACCGAAAATAATATAGCCAAGGAAAGATATTGATCTTATCCAAAATTTTCACTTAATGAATTGGGAAAACAACTGATAGGCTCTAAGAGTCTTTAATACGATATTGAGATAGTCTGCATGATCATTTTCGCTATGGGAGCAGTCAAGAATATCCTCAATAAAGACTATGACAAACATGTACAAGTACTGCTTGAACACTCAGTTCATCAAGTCCATGAAAGTTTTTGGGGCATTCATTAGTATAAAAGGATAGTCTGCATGATCATTTTCTCTACGGGAGTAGACAAGAATATCATCAATAAAGACTATGACAAACATGTACAAGTACTGCTTGAACACTCGGTTCATCAAGTCCATGAAAGTTTTTGGGGCATTCATTAGTATAAAAGGTATAACCAAAAATTTGAAGCGACCATACCGAGTTCTGAATGTTATTTTTGGGATGTCACATTCTCTGACTCTGAGTTAATGATAGCCAGATCTGAGGTCTATCTAGAGAAATAACTATCACCCAGAAATTGGTCGAATAAGCTATCAATCTTGGGAAGTGGATACTTATTCTTGATGGTGACTTTGTTCAACTGACGGTAATCGATGCACATTCAAAGAGAACCGTCTTTCTTACATACGAAAAGGACAGGAGCGCCCCATGGGGAAATATTAGGCCTGATGAATCCATTATCTAAGAGGTCTTTCAACTATTCTTTGAAATTCCTAAGCTATGATAGAGCCATTCTATATGGAGAAATAGAGATAGGCTGGGTATCTGGAATGATGTCTATTTTGAAGTTAATTTCTCTTTAGGAAGGAACTTCGAGAAGATATTCAGGGAACACATTTGGAAATTCCCTTACTACTGAAAATGTCAAGACTAGGAGTCTCAGAATTAGAGTCTTTGACTTGAGCAAGATGGTAAACACACCCCTTGGATATTATTTTTCTCACTCTAAGATACAAAACAAGCTGACCCCTAAGTACTGAAGTACTAATCCTTTATTTAATAATTGGTTCATTCAAAAACTAAAAATGAACAACTCTATTTCTACAATCAATTGAAGCATAGCATGAGTGGAGAAAATCCATGCTAAAAATGACATCAAAATCAGTCATCTCTAACTCCATAAGATCTACTGAAGTGACTCTAGGATATTATGCATACATAATTCTTATATACCTACTTGGCTACAATAGATATGCCTACTAGGGTAGATAGTGAGAAAGGTTCTGCTAAAGCTTCAGGACTGATACCAAAATTAACGGTAATATAGGGGTTACAAAATAAAGAAAAGCTCTGGGGTCAATTAAAGTGTACACATGAAGATGAAAGACTCGTAACGTTCCCATAAACATATTAGGAGAGCTTTCTTAATTATGATAGGACTGGAGTGCATACAACCTATTCTGATGCAGACCACTGGTGGTATTGGAAGTGGAGCCCTGCTAAGTTGAGCGACCTACTAGAGCTGATGACTGATTGGACTTACCCTATTAGCGTGAATCTCTTCCCCTCTGAGCAACTAATCGACATTCCTTAAACTTGTGCCCTATTTTGACATATCTAAAACATAAATCACTACCATGTCTACATACACTATGATAATTCCACCATATTTCTAGAAAAGAGGATTAGTACGACCACTGTTCACACTACCGTAGGGCTTAGATCCTACCGCCCTATCCTGATTATGATTCCTGAACTTTGGTATTGGTGTACTAGCTGAAGATAGATATGGGGATGAAAACTTCTATTAGAACTGAGAATAGTTACCACCTTCTGACTTCAGCTGAGAAAAATTAAAGCTACCAGTTTTGGCTCTTTTATTCTCTCTCTCTTTCTACTTAAACTTTTGCTCCTCAATCTATTGAGAATAGATCATAAACCTAGACATTTCAACTCCTTAATCAATATCATAGTCCTACACTTCTTGACCACACTATCAGATACACCAGACACGAACTTACTCATTCTAGACTAATTATCAGACACCGCATGAGGAGCATACCTCACCAGTTAAGTAAACTTAAGTGAATACTCTTTCACACTCATATTTCCCTGCTTCAAATTAATAAACTCCAGAACTTTAACTTCTTTTAACTCGAAAGGAAAGAATCTGTCTAAAACAGTTGTTGCAAACTCCTCCCACTCTATAGGCCCTATATCTGCACCTCTATCCTTCTTCCACTGCTTAAACCAGGTGTGAGCTACATCCTACAACTGGTAAGCAGCTAACTATGCACTCTCACTAGATTTGATACCCATAATATTAGTTACCTTATGAACCATGCCGAGGAACTTCTATGGATTCTCATCAGACTTGGATCCCTAAAACTTAGGGGGATTCATTCGGGTGAAGTGCCAAATTTTAGCTGCAGATGTGTTAGCTACTGGATTAGTAGAGAAAATAACCAATTGATTATTCTGAGTTGCTACTGAGTGAGGTAAGGTAGCACATACAGCTCTGAAATCAGCATGAGAGACGTGCTCATTTAGGGGATATTCCTAAATAGGTGGAGGTGTAGGCTGATTCCCATTTCCTCTTCTATTATTTTTTCTGGGAGGCATTTTCTATAACAGAAATAATGATTGGATTAGAAAAAGAGTTCAAATAGATCTTATGCTAAATCGCATAACCTAAATATTGAAAGAAGGGAAACTTTTCCTAAAAAAATCTTGTAGCCTATTTGTTAATAAGTGTGGTGTGCTTTACACCTATGCACAAGACTCTACTCGACACAACTTTCAAAATTACTAGGACATTTTAAAACCTAAGGCTCTGATATAAGTTTTATCACAACCCGAGGATACCCCCTAGTTGCGACAATATACTAACGGTCATAAGTGACCACAAGAAAACACTCGAGCTGATACCAGTTGTGAGCACTGAGTAAAGCTGATAATAAAAGACAAGCATGGAATTTAATTGAAAACACCATAAGGCTGTAAATACTGAAATAATTCAACTGAATACATGGATTTAACACTTTCCAATGGATGAATCACTACAAACCATGTTGTATCTAAGTATATGACTTGTACCCTCAACCCGTACCCCTGGCAGAATAGAATTCCAAGAGGTTTGAACACTTCCTACCATACGAGTTGAGGGTAAAACTCATACCGTAACTCACGGTGCATGGTGATCCACTTATACTCAGATCTAAGTTATCTTACCAAGTCTAAGATTTAGTTAAGGGGAAAACCAAACCAAACAACCCGTGTCCAACCATACGACTGTACCATCCCAACTCATACCTATTTCGTTAACCAACTCCATCCAACCAACTAATACTGGTCAGTATATAACTACCCTATATGAATCATATTCCTTCATATGACTGGTACCCCTTTGTCATATCCTGTCCAAAGACCAGAAATCCAAGAAATTTTCTATAGGTAAAAAACCAAGGTGTTTCATATTATCAGAATGTGCAGGAGGTTAAATGAGGTGAATTGGATTAAATATAAAGCTACAAAAAAATCTATAATAGATGATGGAACAAGAAGGAAGTTCAACGGGTGATAAAGAACAAAACATCACGAAATAGTGCCTAGTTGTTTCTCCTACCGTGCTGGGCAGTTTCGGCCAAGCTCACATCCATGAGCTGCACCACAACATGGATTTAGATAATATAATATCAATAGATTATCCCTGTTATACACCCCTCAATCAATCCTTTAAGATCCACGATACGGAGCTCCTACAAGAGGGCAAAGTCGATCCCAAAGTCCTAGTTTGAGTATGAAACATGTGGTATTTCCATTTAATCCCTATGTGACTTGATTAGATGAATTTGATACCATATATACATATTAAAACACTAAAATAAGTGGGGAACACGTGGGGGAAGTCCAAAATACTAAATTAACACACATACACACTCTTAATTAGACTGGGTTTGGTTTTCCACTTATTTTAAGTTTTGGTCAAGGGTGTCGATGTGCATATTTCGTGGGGACTGTATATGGACGAAATTTTAGGCTATAAAAAGAGTACTTATCCACATTTACACACATCTTTGAAGGGCTACATGATTTGGAGAAGAAGGTAAGACACCAAGGAGCTCAAAATTAGGGTTCTATCTTCTTTTACTTTTCTTTCTTATAATCTTAATTGATGAACTCATTTATGAAGATTCTTTCTATGAATATGAGTGGCTAAACACCATCTTTATATGGTTAAGGCTACAATAAGATTATGAAAATATGGTTTGTTTAGTTGGTTAATGTGTTTATGAAGTAATTGATTTATTATTGTGTTTTTGTTTTTTGTCACGACCCAAAAACCAAGGTTCGTGATAGAACTTGTCACGGCAAGTCTTGACAAGTAAGCCAATCACCCAAACTAATATGAAATGAAAAAACAATACAAAATCCCAAGGCAAGACATCTAGAACAAAGTCAAACCACATATGTAGAAAAATAACAGAAAATACATAACAACAATACCATAAATCACCCTAAAATACAATGTCAAAGTGTAAGAACCAACTAAGTACATCTCAAAGTCAAAATATGCAACTAAAATTCCAAAAATGAATGCAAATATGTCTCTGAATAAAAATAAGACATAAACTAGATAAGAAGCAGCGGGAGATCAATTCTAAAGCACAGATTGATTATTACCTCAAAATACTCAAAGCACGACTCGATATCAGCTATTATATGGTGCACTTATACCTGGATCTACACCAAAAGGGCATAGTAAAGATGAGTACGGTCAAATTTTACTCAATAGGTTTCATAGGCCAACTGAGCAAAGTAGAAAATAAAGTTTATAAAATACACTCAATGGACATGTCACCTGTAATTAGAAATTCCCCAAATGGTATCCCATATTGTCTCCACTAACAGCTCTAAAATGTACACATATACTAAATACAAGAACAAGAAAGAAGCATAATTAGATACATATCAAATCAAGGATAAAAATACAACATATATCATGACCCAATTTCTCAGGTCATGATAATTACTACTATAACCCACTAGTAGGTAATATAACCCATATTCCGAAACTACCAGTAATGATCTACTATGAGAGAAAAAAAAGAATGCAGAATAAATATTGTAAAGACTAAAATACATAAAATAGACCCAAAATATAGTACTATACAAGGCCAAAGAATGGATATACAACATGAATACCTAAAGAAAGGAATGAATTATATGGTAATACCATAATTATACATAGATAGATATATGTATATATATACCATAACAAGGATAACCTTAATACCCCATACTTTTCTTAACTCAATTTGATGTCTAGAATGTTAAGCATTAGCTTCAAGAAAGAATGTTTTCCATAAATGGGAAATTTTCTAGTTTTAGACCCTTCAATGTGTAGGAAATAGAATTATCTTTTGAGACTACTATTTCTCTCTCTTTGGCTAAAGCTGAATATCATGCTCTCCATAAAGTGGATGTTGAAGTATGGTATGACTTTTTTCTGATTTTGGTTGTCATATATCTGATCCTGACTCTGTTTATTGTGATTGTCAGGTTGCTTTGTACATTTCCTGCAATACTGTCTACCATGAATGTATGAAGCATATCAAGATCAACAGCCACTATGTTTATGATTGTCTTCAATCCATCTTTGTTTCTCCGCTGCTTAGCTCGATGATATTTTTATGAAATCTCTACCTGGCCCTGCTCATCATCATATTCTGAGTAAGTTTAGTATGTTCTCACCCTCCAACTTGAAGGGGGTATTAGCGTTACTACATAACACACATATTGTATATTGTATACACAATTTGGTAGTACATATATGTAATATCTATTAGATTTTTAGCTTGTAATTGGTTAGGCCTAATTGTAATTGTTTAGTCCATATTACATTACCTAACCCATCCACTATGTGATGTATATGTAGCTATAGTTAGTGGTGGTAGTGGGACAGATCAGATATTTTTCTCACTCTACAAACAAAAATTTTCTCTCTCTTTCTTACTTTACTCTCTCGAATCTTCTAGGATTATTTGGTATTCATCAATGAATTTATTCGCAATTTTACCATAACAGAATTGGCCATTGCGCTCATCTTCATATTTTGTGCCTAATTCCTACAAATACCCTTTGGTCGTCTTTAATTTTTACTCATTGAAATACTGGTCTTTATCTTTTACTTTTTTAAAGCTTTAATAAAAGAAAATACCCCCTCCGTTCACTTTTACTTGTTACTAATTTCCTAATTTAATTGTCTTTTTTGACATATTAAGAAAAGACAACTTTTTTTCCTATTTTACCCTTAGCATTAATTGTTTTTTCTCAAAATTAATTCCAAGACACAATGTAAACATCATTTAATAGAGATACTATGGTAAAATAACCATGTTATTAATTGTTTTTCTTAATAGGTGTGTCAGCTTAATTTGTGACGAGTAAAACTCAATGGAGGGAGTATATAATTTCAATGACATAAATACGTCAAAATAAAAAACAATTAATTCAAGAAATAAGTTATGCACCAATACCTAAGTGTAGTGACACAGGTTATGCCTGAAAGAGAAAGGAATTAAGCCCAGGACATAAATTTAGTTCCTTACGTTCAGTCACATAATTTAATGCCTCAAGATATAAGTTCAATGACAGAAGTTATGCCAGAGGTCATAAGTTCAATGGTAGAAATTATGCCATAGAGCATAAGTTAAGTGTCAGAAGCCATATTGGCAAAGGTTCTCTAAAGTCTTGCCTTGCAAATCAGAAGCTGTGCATTAAGATATAAGTTATGTCTTAAGGCAAAAACATTCTCTCAAAAGTTTTACCTTCAAAATTAGTTATGCCCAACAAATTTAGGTCATAGTTTAGGATAATCTAGCCCTCAAATTTTCATTAAATGAACAGTTAAGGCAAAAATTAAAGGCCACGAATTTGAGGGGAAAAAATTTAAAAACCACATAAAAGAGGGGCAATCTTTCACAATCCAAGGCTAGGCTCTGGACGTAACACACACGCAGGACCATTAAAGGCCTAAGAGAACCTTTTAGCATTGAATAAAATATTTGTGGAAAGATCCATTGGAAATCCATTTGAAAACATAACTAGAAATATTATCAAGTGTGTATAAATAAAACATTTGAACAACATTTACTTAAGTCCACGAAGCCACTAAACATAAGAATGAAAGATTAAGTCGGGTCAAGGCCCCAATAAGCAACATAAAACTAAATCATAGTCTGATATCAGGATTAATTAGGCCTTCTGGAGAATGGTGGGCTCACCACTAGATGAAGCTATCAAGAACAAATCCTAATGTATATAGAACCATGAGAATATACCTCTGATCCTGTATTATGAAATAATGTAGAATTCAAGGATGTTCAGTATAACAAGTACTAGTGTACAAAATAGAAAAAAGGATAATATATATTATAAAGTAAAACATATAGATGAAACTGAAACATGAAAAGGGAATACAAGTAGTGACGCCAAAATCGAAGCATAAAGATTCTTTTGTTCAATTTTGAAATAGGTAGTATCGTCGATGTTAGGTGCACCACGGGCTATGTGGGTGTTGATCAACACCCGACCGATAGATCCCTAGTCCATGTTTTCCACATGGACCAAAATAAAAATCATCCATCCTCATTTAGTAAAATTATAAGATCGTCTAATAAATGAGCGAACCATCCCTACATCGATAAAACATAGGTTTTGAGCCTTGAGTCACAAGGACTTATACCTTCTTAGTGAACTACCTAATTCTCTTAAGCCCATATTATTATGCTTTAATGAAAATTTAGCATTTCAATATAGATCATTTCTTTCATAAGGCCTCACATTTAATTGATATCATCATATCAAGACAAGCAAGTCAACTGTACATTATTCTGAGCTTCATTATGAGGGACCATTTTAAGGAATTCAAGTGACTCATGAGAAGGGGTTATACTCCAAATAATTATTTTTAAAACACTAATTAATCCCATAATCACCAAAACAATTTCAAAGAAATCAAGTTCCCCACAAATCTATCTTCAAAACCATGTTCATCCCAAATGAGTTTTATACAAGAAATTGAAAAGGGAAATCGCATTGATAAGTTTAATTGACATAATTCATCTCATTATCATATCCAAAGCATGAATTTCAATATAACTTTAACATTCGTAAAATAATATTTTGAAATAGTAAAATAAGGGTTAAATCTTTAAAGAGAAACATTCACAGAAAGTGATTTTTCTATAGAATTCGTATTTCACAAAAATCAATACTTGAAACATAGATTAGACATAGTAAACCATGAATTTATAACTCTTAGAGTGTGGGTAGTTCTACATACATTAGTAGCAAGAACGACAAAGTAAACCTTAAAACTAAGCCTTGAACCTTGCTACTTGGAACTAGAATGTATATGGTTCTTTGATTCCAAAACATTTTCTACAAACCCCTATTCTTACAAAAATCATAGTCTAAAAGTCATCTTATTCACAAACGACTTAGTGTTTACCATATTCCCTATATGACTTAAACCCAATCTTTGTTGAGTTCTCTATTTGACATCATCTGCTAATGTTTCTTTAGGGAGGTGTAATTCGGATGTATCAAATTTTAGAGTTATTTATAAGGAATACTGTTGTTTATTAAGTCTATTGTGTTTATTTACCTCTTAGTCATATTTTCAAAATTTAGTTTTATTTGTTTTTTCTGCTTACTAAAGGGTATAGGTCAGTGTATGCCAAATACCTAACGTTGGAGTAAACCATTATCATCCTACAACCCCAAAGTTGAGAACACTCTTTAAAGAGTGACGATGCACAAAAAATGTGAAACAACAATGATATAATAACTTTTTGCTAATCTGTTTCATCAACAAATTTAAATGCACCCAGTAATAAAGATAAAGAAGATTTAGGCAATGATATTGGTGCATAACATGCTAATACTGTTTCCCCAACCAACCAATGCATAGATAAAAGAGCAAGAGGATAATAAAAAAGGCTATTTCTTTTGAGTTGAATGATAAATATGACACTGACTTATATAGGGTTGGTGCTATTGAGTCCATTGTACTTCTAACACTATATCTTACATCAAAGTTCAATATTATTTAAACCTCAAGCGCTTGTTCAAAAGTGTGGCTGGTGATGACCTAAATTTGCATTTGATGAACTTTGTGTGTATTTGACTGTCTTTTAAATTGTTAGGAGTAAGTCAGAATGCTATTTGATTGAGGTTATTTCCACTTTATTTGTATAACGATGCAATCTTATGGTTGACGGAGCTGAAACCAGATTCGATTACCAACTGGAGTTAGTTGAAAAGAGATTTTATAGAAAGTTTTTCCTCCCTCCAGGATGTTTTAATTAAGGGATGATCTTAGTAATTTCAGACAGAAACCCGATAAAGCACTACATAAAATATAGTTGTAGAGTAAGAAAAAGTTAACTCGATGCCCCAATCACAAGCTGAAAAATGAGAACTTAATGGAGATTTTCTATAGGTCTCTGAATTTGATAACTGAATTAATTATTGATAATTCTACAGGAGGAACTTTCATGTCCCTTACTTATGTACATATGATTGTAATCTTGAATAGTTGGAGTTTCAAATGGGCCAAATATCTACGACATTCAATCAACAGAAAAATAGTACTCTTCTTAGGGATACTTTTTGAATCCTAGTAAGGATGGGAATAGTATGGCCATTACTATGAGAAATGGTAAAATTTTACCCGAACCACATCCTAGTGTTCACACATAGGTGGAGGATGTTGTCTCTATATGTGCAATAGTATCTAAAGATATATATGATGATGAGAATATGGTAGAGTCTAAAATACTGGAATATGTTGATGATATAAAGGTAGATGCTAAAAAGTCTACCAGTATGAAAGATGACGTTCTTATGAGTAAGGGGAATGGGAAAGAGGTTTGCAAGCCTCTAACTTAAATTCCTAGTCCTCTTCTCCATTTTTGCACCGAGTAAAGAAAACATAAAAGATGGGAAATTTCATAACTTATCTCCACGTTGATGCAGTTATCGGTGAATATCCCATTAGTAGAAGTTCTTGAGCAAATCTCAGGTTATCCTAAGATCATGAAGGACTTGGTCACCAAAAAAGAACAGTAAGTTTTGAGCTGGCGAATAATCTTCATCATTATAGTGTGATTTCTTTGCAATAACTGCAATTAAAGAAGGAAATCTGGGTGTTTTTACTATTGCTAGCATAATTGGTGCTTTTAACTTTGAAAAGACATTGGCAGACCTTGGTGCTAGCATCAACTTAAGTAGCTAGATATTAATCAATAGTTGGCTTGAGATCCCCCAAAATGACAACTCTGCAGCTATTGATGGCTAACCATTTGGTCAAGAGGCCAGTGAGGATATTATTGATGTGCTAGTAAAGGTCGAGGACTTTATATTTCCAGCTAACTTTGTGATCCTGGATTGTGAAGTGGACTTTATAGTAGCCATAATATTGGGTAGACCATTCTTATCCATCAAGAGAGAACTTGTTGACATGAAGAGTAGAGAGCCTAAATTTAGATTGAATAATAAAGAGGTAAAGTTCAATGTTTTTCAATCGATGAAGCAACTGAGAGATATGAGCGTTGTCTCAATTATTAATATTATTGATGGAGCTAGAGTTGAGGTACTCATTGAGGAAAGGTTTGCTGCTGAAACCTTAGCTGTTGTGATGATGAATTTTGATGGTAAAGACATCAAAGATTATAAAGAGACTGTTAATAAAGTGAAGAAGTGAAATAATAGAAAACACCATAAGAGGACTAAAAAGAAGAAAATGTGAGAAAGGTGAAGAAACTCTCTAAATTAAATGAGAAGTTAAGTGAAGTGAAGGTAAGAGCCCAACATGTTGGAGCTTCTTCTAGCTAGTGCTTGGGTTGGTGTAACGCCCCGAATTCTGAACCTCAGATGCTACACGGTGCTCATAATCCCAAAGGACCACAAGCTAACCCATGACCGGTACCTACTGTAATATCTATATAATAACACTGTAATCATATGCGGAAAATAGGTTGAACTTCCATAAGGTTCCAATAACTAAAGTAATACTGAAGTATGTGGTATAACAATAGCAAAACAAAAAAAAACTAAATAAATGTCTGAACATGCTATAGTCTGAAAGCCTCTAAAACTGTCTGGATTAGGAGTTGATGGGATATGTCCCCAGCTAACTCCATCTACTAAAAATTAAATTGAAAAACTGAAATAATTATGCTATTCTTGAATGATAAGGACTCACAGCTAATCTACTGCTCCTAGAGGAATCTGAACTACTAAGGATGCTCTGGAGCCTAAGTATCTAAACCTATGGTATAAAAAACCATAGCACAAGAGAAAAGTATGTGCCAGTACGTGACAATGTACTGGTATACAAAGTGAGGTAGGCTGAATACAAGGGTGATAATGCCCAAATTACAGCTGTCGTTAGAAAGTGTAAGTAGTCGTTGTCAAACACGTTGGGTGCTGGTATTTGTATGCTGTATTGTACTTCTTTGCCTACAATTTATTCTTGTTCTTGTTTGTTAATTAGTCGTAATTAGTTATTACTCAGACTTCATCGACATACATTTAGGCGATATGTTCCAACAATATGTTTAGCACAGTCATATTCTCATGTAATCTTGACTATCCTTTCCAACGTTATTTCATTGAATTAACGCACTTTTTGAACAAGACTACCACATAGAGATTGTAACAAGTTAATGCATAGAAATAATCACCACGTCTCATGCTTGTGGTCAATCATGATTTTTATCTCGACGAATGAGTCATTCAAACATTCAAGCTTTCAACTTACAATATTATGTATTAACTTCACAATTTTGACTTCATAAAACTATGACAGTGTATAACAATCAAATACAAGTCGGAACAAAGTCAAGAACACTCACACGTATTCTTTCACTCAAGTAGATGTATCATAACAAACCAACCACATTCTAATCACCACACCACTTCAAAATCTAATAAATCATTATAAACGTAGCATTTCAACAACTACGGAATATAAAAGAATAACTTACGTGATGATGGATTCGGAAGATGAGCTTGCAAGATTAGATGAGCAAAAAGAAAATTTTTAAGAGAATGGGGAAGCTTGGGTGGCGCCTATATGGAGCAAACAATAGCATTTTGTTCTAAGGGTGAAGATCTATTTATTGCCTAAGCCATGGGTCGGGTTTTATCCATGTAAAATTGGGTTAGGAGACAAAAAGGTATAAGTAGGCGGTGCCTTTGTCAATGCCTAGTTGGGCATAGACGGCGCCTTTGTCAATTCCTAGTTGGTCATAGGCGGCGCCTTTGTCAATGCCTAGTTGAAACAGTGAGCATAGGCAATGGCATAGGCGGCGCCTATGGTATTGCCTAGATTTGCATAGGCAATGCCTTGTCTGTTGCCTATGTGAGGCAGTGAGCATAGGCAATGGTATAGGCCTTGCCTTGTCCATTTCCTAGATTAGCATAGGCCTTGCCTTGTCCATTGCCTAAATTAGCATAAGCAATGCCTAACCAATAGCATTTGCTCCATCATTCCTAGCTTACCACCCTTAGCATGGCTCACTTTCAAATCAAAACTTTAGGACTAATCCCTTCCTTTGTACGTCTTTCACCTACACTTAATCAAAAACAAAAAACACGATTAGAAGAATGGGTTGCCTCCCACCAAGTGCCTTAGTTTTGGTCATGGCTCGACCCTTCTTTTTGGATTTTAATTTAACAAAAACAAACTCCTAGTAAAACAAAACAATTAAAACGATGGGTTGCCTCCCATGTAGCGCTTGATTTATTGTCGCGGCACGACATAGTCATCTCGATTACTTAGACTTCATCGAGATATATGGTGCATCATTTTCTGAATGGATTCAGACGACGTTGATGCTTAATTGTGGGCACGCAATCTTCTTCGAGATGAATCTTGTGCATACATATCCCAGGAGGGATACCAATTATATCATCAATAGTCCATTCAATAGCTCTCTTGTACCTCTTCAGAATAGAAATGAGAGCCTCTACTTATTGTTCACCTAAAACAGCCGCAACAATAACCGGAAGTGTATCACCACTTCCCAAAAATGCATACTTTAGGTGACTGGGTAGATCTTCCAATTCTAGCACTGGTGGCTCTTCAATGGATGGTTTTGCTGGTGGTAAGGATCGATTCTTAAGATCAAGGTCCAGCTTCTTAGGAGCAAGAGAATAGGACCCTATTCCTGTTAGAGCACAAATAGTTTCTTCATAATCTTCTACATCCTCACGCTCAAAATTCAAACGCTCAACAGATAATGGTTCAACAGTAGGCTGCTTTTCTAATGATAGTTCCTTCGCATCCTCATGATAAACATCAGCTATAGAAAACACATTCATATCATTTGGCTGCTTCATTGATTTGCATACATCAAAATGAACCACTTCGTCATTCATCCGAAACAAAAGCTCATTGCCTCGCAAATCAATAAGCACACTTCCTGTTGTAAGGAAAGGACGACCCAAGATTATGGGTACTTCAGAATCCACCTCGCAATCCAAAATAACAAAGTCTGCAGGAAAAATGAAGGTAGAAACCTTCACCAATACATCATATAAGATACCAACAGGTCATTTTACCGACCTATCAGCCATCACGAGCCGCATATTGGTTGGTGAAGGATCGCCCAACCCCAACTTTCAGTAAATAGATAGCGGCATCAAATTGATGCTAGCACCCAAATCGCACAACGCCTTAGCAAAATCCAACGATCCAACTGTGCAAGGAATAGTAAAAGCACCAGGATCTTCCTTCTTCTGTACAAAAGACCTCATGGCAATTGCACTGTAATGATGAACATTATCTGCCAGCTCGTAGCTTGCTGCCCGCTTCTTTGTCAAAAGGTCCTTCATGAATTTAGCGTACCCAGGCATCTGTTCCAGCGCCTCTACCAAAGGAACATTAATAGTCAGCTTCTTCAACATAGTCATGAATTTACTGAACCTGGTGTCATCATCTTTCTTCTTCAGTCTCTGAGGAAAAGGTGGTGGTGGAAGGGGAATAGTTTTCTCCACCACTTCCTTTTTATCTTGCTTCAGATTATCAATCTTTTCAGGCTGGTGACGTCTAAGTGTAGTGTCATGAATGTTCTGACTTTCAGCTTCTACAAAATCATCACAGTCTGCTTCAATCACATTCTCTTCTGTATTATCAACCACCTGTTTGTCTTTGGATGGATTTTCCAACACCTTACCACTCCTGGTAGTAATAGCCATACATGATCCATCATTCCTTGGATTTTGCACGGTGTCGCTAGGTAGGGTGCCAGCTTTTCTTTGATTGAGTGCCGCTGATAGTTGACTCAATTGTTGTTCCAACTATTTTATTAAAGTGGAATGCGAATCAACCAATTGATTTATTGAGGACAAATTATTTTTTACCTCCGTTACTCCCGTGTTGGTTTCCTCCACTCCTTTCAACAGCTTAGCCATCATATCTTCCATGGATATCTTCCCAGAGCCAGATGTTGCGGCCTCACAATTTCCAGGAGGAACATACAAACCACTCCTGTCTGTCTTATTCTTGTATCCGGATTTATCATAATAGTTCCGACCTTGGTTTCCTTGGGCATTGCCTCGGAAACCCCCCTGATTATTCAAATAATTTACTTCCTCTTTAGAATTGGATTCATCTCTTCCCTGCGATACAACAGCCTTGACCTTTTTTGTCTTCCCTAATAATAAATGCTTGGTAAGAAGGTCCATCAGAGTTTTCATGTGAGCCATATCTTGGTCATGTTCCTCTTCTCTTCGCCTTTGTTCTGCTGTCATGCCAGTAGATACAGTAGAGCTTTCTACCTCAGAATCCCTGGTATGCCAAGCTCTACTTTGCTTTGTCATACGATCCAGCATATCACCAGCCTTAATAAAAGTAAGGTCCATGAATGACCCACCCGCAGCATTATCAACCACTGGCTTAGTCACTGAGTTCAAAGCCCAGTATAATATTTCCATCAAGTGGATATTGGTCATCTGATAGTTTGGGCACCGCATAAGCTTCTTCTTGAACCTCTCCCATGTTTCGTGGAGAGCTTCAGTTGGAAGCTATCAAAAATTACTGATCTCATCTCGTAATTGTGCTCTCTTGGATGGCGAAAAGAATCTTTATAGGAAAGCATCTTTCAGTTGCCTCCAATTAGTGATAGAGTCAGGAGTTAGCCCGTTCAACCATAGAGTTGCCTCTCCAGATAGAGATAATGGAAATAAGCGCAGCCGGATCGCATTTTGTCCAACCCCTGGATTGTCAAACGTCTTGCATATTGAGATAAAGTTGATCAGATGCATATTCGGATCATCGCCTGCAAGTCCACCAAATAACCCTTTGAGTTGCAATAGCTGGATCATGGTGCTAGTGATATTACACTTGGCTCCGGGTGCCAAGGGCGGAGGAATAATAGCCCCTGTGGCACCAGCTCCATCCAAATCGTCATCATCATCATCAAAAAGAGCCTACACAGGTTAGCGTTCAGGTCTCATTCTATATTGACGATCTTTCCTATTCACAGGTGCTGCCACCTCATCTGCACGCCGTGGATTAAGTAACTCATCATCACCCAGGTCCTCATCATCAGGATTTGTTGCCCGACCTGGGTTATCAATATTCTGTTGATGCACTTGAGCAGCTGCCAACGCAGCTAACCTAGCCTGCTCCTGTTGAACAGCCCTTCTTTCAATGTCACGTTGTGCATCCATTCTGCCAATAAGTTGTGGTTCAGGATTTATGGGTAATAATGGCTGACCAGATCTTCGTGTATTTGGCATACACTCTACCAAACCTGAACAAAACAAAAACAACAAACAAAAAGTAAAATTTGAGAATCTTTGACCAAAGGGTCTAGTAACTATCACAAACTTAGTTGAAAACTGTATTCCCCGGCAACAGCGCCAAAATTTGATAACGCCCAAATTACAGCTCTCGTTAGAAAGTGTAAGCGGTCGCTGTCAAATGTAGAAACCAATTGGGTTGGGTGTCGAATCCCACAGGGAATACTTGGTCACTAAGTATTGCAATTGTTAGTAGACTGTTGGTTGAAAATTCCAAGGAAAAGGGGGTTTTGATTTAGGCGTGAATTAATAATAACAAAGTAACAAATGAATGATTTGTTTAGTAAAGGTTAATCACAGAGAATAATAAGTTAGGGTTATGTCCACCTTGTAGTTTCTACTTCTCTATTAACTATGAGTAACGCAGAATTTAGACATGCATGCACTTATAGAGAATCGTATTCTAATTCTAAATCCAAGTGTTTCCCAACCATCAAGGATTTATTTCACTTTAGCTCTCCCGATCCTAAAGTGTATAACAAATGGTGCAAATTCTCTAAGAAGTTAATCTGGTTAAGGCATTAACGTGTAAATAGAGGTTAGAAGCCCTATTTCCTTGTCACACTCTCTTTTCCAAATATGTAACTTTTCTCCCGAACAAGTTAATGCTATAATGGCATGTTCTCTATGTTTGAAACCATGAGAATTTAATTAAAACAAAGAAAGTAATGATATAAGTAGCATACACATCAAGAATTCACAAACTCATAGCAACAAATAGTATCTTACAAGGTTTTCATAACCCTAACAGAGAAGTTTAGCTACTCATGGATACGACGGAAATCAAAATAGACATAATCATCATACCACAACCTAGAACAATCTTGGCGATGGAAGTGATCTTAGCGTCACAAAGAGAGTAACATTTTTTTCTCTAGCCGTTTCCAAGTGTAAGCCGTGTTTCTCTGTCCAAAACTTACAGAATCTGTAAACTGAATAATGACTAATGATAATTGATCAATGCTGCTGAAAAATTCAGCAATAGGGTTTTTATAATATCCTTGTCTACTAAGTTACTGTTGCATCCCTAAGTATTTAGAAATACTAATTTTGCCCGGGACAAATTCTCCATGCATCACATTCAGTCCAACAGCTTCCAAAAGCTGCCTTCCCTCTTATATGAAGTTTTCCTTTGCTGCCCAAAGGTCCACAAAGTGCTGAAATCTTCATCATTAATACCTAAAAATATGCTAATCACATAGCTTAGCTCACTTAAAGGAAAATGGACTAAAAGTGCAGGAATTATATATTTTATCCTCAAAACTTAGCTAAAATATGGGTAAATTATGGCTCTTAGGGGTATAAATACGCCCAACATCAAAGGGTTCATATGCATGATTAATACTAACTGAATAACATGAGTATAACTGACTGAGAGTACATGCATGAATATGTGAACAGTAATTGGGATCATGATAACACTGAATACTGAATCTGAATACTTATAACATGGATTTTGGATAACTGTTATAACTGATATAATTGATATAATTGATACCTGAGTGACTAAATCTGATAGGCCTGATACTAATGGAACTATCTGAGTTCTGTACTGAGCTAAGTTGACTGCGTGGAACTATCTGAGTTCCTTACTGAAGACTGAGACTAAAACTGTGGGAAGTAATCATCTAACCGACATACCCCTTTTATGAATAGAGTCAGGGTCCAACCTGTAACCTCAGTTGGAAGGGTGTCAATACCGTGCCATGGGTAAGGACAAGCTGTGAGTGACCCTCATCTATCAATGTCCCCTAATGAGAATGGTGGGACCATTATCTGTCAGTGTTAATCCACCTCATCAACCCTCAACTGTCAGTGTTGATGTCTCAACCTATGTTGGCTACATAGTTCTAGAATGCAATAATTGTTTCTAAGGATCACACCCTATGCTGTCAGTGTGTGTCCCCATCCTTGAGTTCACTCGATGCTAAATTCTACTCCCAACTGAATAGACCCTAAACTGATTATACTAAATTGAACTGGACTGAGTTTACTGAGTTCCGTTGACTGAAGGAATACTACTGAATTCTGATAACTGACTAAGATTACTGAGATTACTGAGTTTTCCTGAGTCATGAGACTGACTTAATTCTACTAATCATTGCTTGACTGAGAGTATCTTGAAAACTGACACTAGATCTAGGCACACAGCTAAATTTTTGGGTATTAAATACCCCCAGGACTCGATAATTTGAAATTAAATAGGATATGACACTTCTTGGACACATGACTATAGTCCACAATTCATAATACAATTATTAGGGAAATTAATGAGGCACTTGATATTCATAATCTTATACATGGATAAGAATGCATTCAAATATATCATGGTATCATAATTCTAGTCTCATGGACATTCCATCAAATAATTACAAGACATAACTTTATCAAGGAAGTCATTTTGATCATGAGGGTGAAGCATGGATACATCATTTAGTTCACAAATGAGTCATAATGCACAATTCTTATTTACTTATGTATTTAACAAACAACTAGGATGCATACTTTAGTCTTAGGCATGAACATCAAAATAATATATGATGCCCACATTAATCCAATCAAATTCATAGATTTCAACCCACATGCTTACATAATTTCATGAAAACACATTGAAGATTCCAACTTGGGAATCATACAACAGATGAACATGGTCATAATCAATCCACAACATGAATATCATTATTTATAATTTAAAATCTGATTTGTTGAGCTCCTAGGACGAAAGGGATCATTGGATGAACACTTTACATACCTTGGTGGATGATTTCTTGAAGATTAATGGAGGAAAGATTGAATTCTTGACTTGAAATTAATCACCTAGGGTTTCTTGTTACTGACATATTTTTGAATAATGAATGTATTTAGCCAAAAGAGGGCTTAAATTTTGTGTTTATGGGGGCTAAAGGTCGGGGAAAAAGATCTAATTACCCTTAATGACACGTTCATTTAATGGCTAAAAACTGGGCACCGATGCGATACTCGACTCATCGCGCCATGATCGCACCGTGTCTTAGTACTTTTGACTCTGGCAACCTACAACAATAGCAACCAACGCGATTAGTGATGCAGCGCACCAAGATCGCGTTGGTCCACTATTTTTGGACTCCAAATATGGTCTAAACGAGCTTTGAAAAATCCAAAACTCATCCGGGGACACCTATTGATCTTCCTAATCATGAATTAAAAAAAATATAGACCATTAAAGTACATTAAGGTCACAAAATGAGATTGCCAACTTTATAAGGCTAAAATAAACTAAGTCTATAAACTTAGCTAGAATTTTCTAAGTTTGGGACCCCTTGACAAGCTTAAAGAATGGAATTAAGCTAGAAATTTTTGCGGGTCTTACAGTTGGAGTCTGAGTTATACATTTTTGATACGCCAACTCGAGCGACTGAGATGATTTAAGCATGTTGGTGAACACAGGTGTCACTATCCTTAACACTGAGGCCAAAGCAGTCTCCAATACTATGCCAGACTTTGAGGCTTAAAGGCGATAGAGGTATTCCTTACTCCTAAATCTTAGTTTTTATTTTTATGTATTTGAGGACAATGCATGGTTCTTTTCATAGGCATGGGGTACCTGTGCGTCTGCCACAATTTGAGGTTTTTTGTTGTCACTTTTCTTTTCTCTTGGGTCTGCTATCTAGTAGAATAGGCATATTTAGGTTATTTCATAGCTTTTGTGTGTTTGTAAAAGGAAAAAAGGATAAACTATTAGAAATCAATGGCTTAATTTTGTATTGTGTGATAAATGGATTTCTCTCCAAAAGTTGTTTAGCACATATGTTTTGGTTTGGTATTATTGAACATTTTGAATCTTTGAAAGACATTTGGTGCATATGGATGAAATAACATTGCTTGACATAAACTATTTTTGTGATAGTTGGTATTGATAGTGTTTTTCTATTCCAAAAGCCTGTGAGGTTATTTGCAATTTTTTTACTTTATACACATATCTAGAACTTGCCCAGTTTAGACTATTAAGTTGTAAGTTGGTCGATTAGGAAATTATCACAAGCCTTATTTTGAGTTTAGTACACTTAGCCTAAAATGACTATCCAAATAATGTAAATAATTCTCTTTATCCCTAGTTTGAGCCGAATAGACATTTTTATTCATTACACATTCAACTTTCTTATTTTATCTTGTAACCTCTCTTTGCCTCTGGTCCCTCTTTGTCCATTATGCACCTCAACTCAGGAAACTGTCTAAGTTGAGGATGGCTGGAGTTGTATGAAAAGTGAAGTGGCATATGAAAAGAACAATTATTGATGAAAGAGAATAATGGCATGTGCACGTGAAAAAAATAAATAAAAAAGAATCAAAAAAATAAAAATAAAAAGTGAGTGTTGAATTAGAAGAGTTTCCACACCCATAAATGAAAATAAATGGTAGAAAAGTTGAATAAGGGCGAAATAATTATCTTAAGTGGAAATAAAAGTGTGGTGGAATCAAGGAGGGCATAATCACTAATCCCCAAAAGTATCCTAAATGTACTCGAGCCTATGTTACTATCATGATCCGAACCAGGGACTGGACATGACGGGTATCTCAAGTTCACCATGGACTGGAGACCACCTCCTTAACCCAACCTTAAGAGCACAATAATAGTAATAATAAAACAATGTGGAATCTAACTAAATAGAAATAAGAAGATGAATGAATAACTCAATGATATTAAAATAATTAGATTTCCACGTCTAACTCCCAATGAAGGCTCAAGAAAGTCCCACCAATAATAGTATCAGAAACAACTTTGGTATTGACTTCAGGGCTCTATAGAATATCTTAAGAAAATTCATCTCTAAATTTTTGTGATTGGGAATCAGCATCAACTTCTTCTTGAACCTCAACCATGTCTCATACAATGGTTCTGAATGCAACTACCTAAAATTATAAATCTCATCCTTCAACTGCAATATTCTAAAAGGTGGGAAAGATTGGTCCAAGAATTGTTTTTGCAACATTTTCAATTAGTGATAGACCCATGAGGTAGTTTCGCTAACCATAATATCACTTCACCAGTAAGAGAGAATAGGAACAACCTGAGTCTCAATGCTTTTTGATTCATCCCAGGTAAATTATACTATGTGTAGATCCCAACAAAATTCATAATGTGCATGTTGGCGTCATCTATCGGCAAACCAGCAAACACACCCTTCAGATTTAATAAATAGATCATAACACTCGTAATATCAAACCTCACCCCCGGAGACAACTCAAGAGGAATGATAGATCCTATTTCAACAGGCTTAACATACCCCAAATCTTCCTCTGGATCATCATATGCTGGCAAGAATAGAAAAGATGGGGTGAGCTCTATATCTTCTAGCTCTATCAAGTTCTACTTGATGTTTTTCATCTTGTATCACTCTTTTCTCTTGAGATGAACGAAGAGGTAGCAATATCCCTCATCACATTCTCTTTGGCTAATAATCATGTAGTAGTTCAGAGATTGAGGAATCCGATTAGGGTCATCATGAACCTCGTGCTCCTACTCTTCCATATTACGATTTTGACGTAAGGTATGCTCCAGCTCAATATCAAGTGGGATCAAGGGATTACCTTGAATCAATTACTGAGAATACAACAGTGTACACCTTTAAAATGGTAGAAAAATGAAACCCAACAACCTCAAAAACTTCAATCAAGCAATCCATAACTATATTCCTCGACAATGGCGCCAAAATTTGATGTCGCCCAAGATTACAACTACAAGAAGTATAATGCGGTCAATGTCAAATATATAATCCAATAAATATTAGGGTCAAACCCATAGGGAATAGGCTGAATATCTATCACGAACTTGCTCAAGTAGGCAGAAAATGTAGAAAAGCAAATGAGGGATTTTGTGAGAACAATATCAATAGTAATGAATCTTTGTTGCTTTTGATTGAAATCAATGTGAGATGAATACTAGGACTGTGTTCCCTCTAGCATCCTAACTCTGTAGACTTATCATGCTCCTTCAAACTATCCCAATACCTTACATGCAAAATCTGATAAGTTATGTATCACCAACCGTCTTGTGAATGCCTTTGGTGAAATTTCACTCATAACCTTTTGAGTCTCAGTATGTCGCCTTACTAACCATTATCAAGGATCCCAGATTAACTATTACCTTTTGAGTGTCAAGTTAATTATATGAAGGTTGTTAATAGCTTCAAATTATTATTCTGATATTCTTTTCCTAATCTAACTTCTCTTTTTGGAGTTAGTATCGAATACAAGTAGGTTCTTTACTTTTGCAGTCATTAAGAAAGCAATCACATCAAAGAAGATCACAATACATGTAAGAATATTGATCAATAATGATTTCTCACTTTCTCTACTTTGTTATTCCATCAGAGTTTCCACAGTCCTAGTTAGGTGATTTAATAACTCATATTTGCAAAAACATTTATTGAATTCATAAGGAAAAGCATATGAATAACCTTATAATAATTAAAGAATAAAAACCAGAATCTTAAATTAACAGTCTTCCATAAAAATCAAGAACAAAGGATTTCAAGATCAAAGTCGAATCTCATAATCAATATGGTGTTGTGAATATAAAGAGTGCATAAACTAATGCAAAACATCAAATCCTAACCAAAATAAAAGAGAAAATTGAGTTGGCAACCATTTAAAAGTTGTAAGTACTACTTATGAACCCTAGGTGGGTCTATAAGTTTCAGAAAAATTAGCGGCCTTCAGGTTTCTACCTACGATGGCATTTACGAAGGGCGTAAGTCCTACTTACACCCCATAGATAGATTTTGTAACTTTCAAAACAAATCTTCAGCTTTCTGAACTTTCCTTCTGACACCTATAGAGGTACCTACTACCATCGTAAGTACCACTTACGAGCCGTAAGTGGTTTTTTTGTAACTTTTCATCATATTGTTCTTCTTCTCAACTCCAAAACCTATTTTCCTACAACACAAACACAAACACACATCATATGTAATAAAAACGGACCTACGTACTTATATATTTTTTGGTTTTAAGCATAAAAATTTTCATGAAACCATGACATATCATCTATCTCCTTCTATTTTGTATTAGTATTATTTTTCACTTTTGGAGACTATTTTGTATATATTGCACTCCTCTACAAGTCATTTTGTTGTAGTGGCTCTTGTACTAACTATACAGGTCTTGGGGATCCATTTTGTATATTTTATTCTTTCCCCTCGCTATTTGTATGCATTTTGTCTATTTTCTCTATTTGTTATTTTATTTAATGTTTTACCATGTTGTTCTCTCTTCTACCTATTAGACCATTACATATCATTTTGGGTTATAATTTCAGCTTACCTACTGGCTTATTATAGTAGATGACATCACAACCTAAGTTTTTGAATCATGAAATACAAAGAAACAAAATTGATATACATATTTAATTACATAATTATGCTCAAAATGTTTGAAACCTCCCTTTTATTAATTTCTTGGGATCAAGAACAGTTCATGATAATTATTAAAAAGGAAAAAAAAAACCTCTTTTATTATATTAAAAATCATAAAGCAAATGAATAATTTTTTTATAAATTAATTAAAATAATTAGAAGTTATAAAGTACATAAAAATTCTATTATATTCATAGGTGACTTTACTTTTGTGCATATTTAATTCATTTAAGAAAATTTTTTGAGAAACAATAGAAGGAGAAAATGAAAAACATGAAAAGCTTGTTCTTTCGTTATTAAAACATCCATGAAAAATACAAGAATTTAAAATTTAACATCGAATCGAATTTGAGTCAAGATTATTCATTCTTTTGTTTAATGATCATTGAAAAAATAGAATTACATAAAAGAGCCTTTCATAGCGATACATTTCTCACTATAGTGAGACTTTGACCGTTGTACTTAGAAACACGATAAAATCCCAAATTAAAAGACCCTATTTGGTTCCAGCTCTTATTCTAAAAGAATTCTTATAAGATCTCGCAAAATCCTAAGTTTAATTCAACCCCTTTAATCTTGATAAGGGATCCAACACTTCAAAAATTTTAGCTAAGTTATAAAGTCTCTTTTAAGTCTTCAAACTTTGGGGATTTATTTCATGACCTTCCCAACCTCGTAACTTTAATTTTTAAGTTGGTTCACTATGGGGCAAGTCAATAGTACATCTCGGGTAAGTTTAGGGATTTTTGGAATAGCATAAAGGCATGTTTGGATTCCTAAAATAGTAGCATCGTGTGATATGCGGTGTCGCACGCTCAAGTTCACACCTATGAGTATGTGACGCACGCTCTAGTCCAGAGGACTAGAGCATGTGGCACACACTTCTGAAATTTCAGCATCCAATTCCGCATAATTCAGGGCAATTGGGTCTTTTGGCTCACATAAAAAATGTCCTAAACACTAAATTTAGCACCAAAATCACCAACATACACTCATATTCTCTCAAATTCTCTCAAGAACAACTCTAGGATTTTTAAGTCAAGATTCAATTCTTAAAGATTTGACCATCAATATTCTCCAAATAAAGTAACAAGGTATGTAAAGTGTTCATTCAAGGATCCCTTTCATCCTTGGAGCTCAAGAAACCAATTTTCTAGTTTTAGTTCCCTAATGAACCCATCCTAGAGTGGAGGGGTAGTAGTTCAGCATTCAGGGGTCAGATTTTTTCCTACCTAAGGGCAAGAAAAATGATATCTAAGGGATGTGTCTATCATCTTGTTCGAGTTAAGGACTCTAGTTCTGAAACTCCCAGTGTTAAATCAGTCCCAGTAATGCAGATGTCTTTCCCAAAGATCTTCTAGGAATTCCTCTCGAAAGGGAAATAGACTTCGATATTGACCTTCTTCCAAACACTCAACCCATATCTATACCGCCATACATAATGGAACCTGCAAAACTCAAAAAATTAAAAGAACAGTTGAAGGATCTCCTAGAAAAGGGATTCATCAGACCCAGTGTGTCCCCATGGGGTACACCAATTTTATTCGTGCGTAAGAAAGATGATTCTCTCAGAATGGGCAAAGACTACCGCCAGCTCAACAAAGTCACAGTCAAGAACAAGTATCCACTTTCCATAATCGATGACTTGTTTGAACAACTTCAGGGTGCTAGTTACTTCCCTAAGATAAACCTCAGATCAGGCTATCATCATCTCAGAGACAAAGAATGTGACATTCCGAAAATAACTTTTTGAACTCGGTATGGTCACTTTGAATTCTTAGTCATGTCATTTGGTCTTACCAATGCCCCATCATCTTTCATAGACTTGATGAACCGTGTGTTCAAGCAGTACTTGGATATGTTCATCATAGTCTTTATATATCACATTCTTGTCTATTCCCGTAGTGAACATGATCAAGCAGACCATCTCAGAATAGTGTTACAGACTCTAAGAAATCATCAGTTGTTCACCAAATTCAGTAATTATAAATTTTGGCTAAGGTCAGTAGAATTTATTAGTCATATCATATCCGGTGATGGCATTAGAGTTGATCCTCAAAAGATCGAGGCAGTGCAAAATTGGGCCAGACCCATCTCTCTAACAGATATCAGGAGTTCTTGTGTTTGGCCAGCTATTACAGATGGTTTGTTGAGGGATTTTCATCTATCGCATACCTATGTCCAGATTGACTCAGAAGAAAGTCAAATTTCAGTGGTCAGATTCATGAGAGAAGAGTTTTCAGAAGTTAAAGACTCAACTCACTTCAGCTCCAGTTTTGACTCTTCCAGATAGTTCAGATGAGTTTATCGTATGCTGTGATGCATCCAGAGTAGGTTTAGGTTGTGTCCTCATGCAATATGGTAAGGTCATAGCCTACTCCTCTAGACAAATTAAGCCTCATGAGAAGAATTATCCTACTAATGATCTTGAGTTAGCAGCATAGTTTTTACCTTAAAGATTTGGAGGCATTACTTGTATGGGGTGCATGTAGATGTGTTCACAGATCACAAAAGCCTTCAGTATATCTTTTCTCAGAAATATCTTAACCTCTTCCAGAGAATATGGTTAGAGCTCTTGAAATATTATGACATAAGTGTCCTTTATCATTTGTGAAAGGCCATTATAGTGGATGATGCTCTCAGTAGACTTTCTATGGGTAGTATTGCTCATGTTGAGGACAGTAAAAAGAAGATTGCTCAGGAAGTTCATCAACTTGCCCGACTAGGTGTCCGCTTAGTCGATTCAGCAGAAGGTAGTGTGTGGGTTCAGAGTAGTTTAGAATCATCTCTAGTTTCTGTAGTAAAGGAAAAGTAGGATAGAGATCCCAGTCCAGTCAAGCTGAAAGAGTTAGTCAGAGATCAGAAGGTAGAGGTTTTCTTTGAAGGGGGAGATGGTGTGTTGTATTTTCAGGGTCATCTGTGTGTGCCAGGTGTAGATGACTTGAGGTAATGAATTCTTGCAGAAGTGGATAGGGCGCGTTACTCTATTCATCTAGGGGACACTAATATGTACCACCATATAGAGTGGGATGAAATAAGATATTGCATAGTTTGTGGCTAAATGGTCACCATGTCAACAGGTTAAGATTGAGCATCAGAAACCAAGTGGGTCCATGTAGGAGTTCAACATTCCTACTTAGAAGTGGGAAGAAGTGAAAATGGACTTTGTGATGGGTTTGCCTCATACTCGTTATCAACATAATTCAGTTTGGGTCATTATAGACAGGAAGACCAAATTAGCTCATTTACTTCCAGTTCATACCTCTTATTCAACCGAGGATTACGCCAAACTCTATATCAGAGAGTTGGTTAGATTACATGGTGTTCCATTGTCTATTATCTTAGACAGAGGTACCCAGTTCACCTCTCTTTTCTGGAAAGAATTCCAAAAGAGTCTTGGTACCAGAGTTCACCTCAGTACAGTTTTTCATCCTCAGATAAATTGTCAAGCAGAAAGGACTATTTAGACCTTGAAAAATATGCTAAGGGCATGTGCAATTGACTTTAAAGTGAGTTGGGATGACCACTTACCTTTGATTAAATTTTCATAAAACAATAGCTATCATTCCAGTATTCAGATGGATCCATTTGAAGCTCTCTATGGTAGGAGATACAGATCTCTAATCGGTTTATTTGAAGTCAGTGAGGCCGTAGTTGTAGGGACTGACTTGGTATTTGATACCTTAGAAAAATTTAATTTGATCATAGAGAGGCTCGAGATAGCTCAGAGCCAACAAAAATCAGACACAGATGTGCGCAGAAATGATCTCAAATTTGAGATTGACAATTATGTGTATTTGAAAATCTCACCTATGAAGGGAGTGAAGAGGTTCAGCAAGAAGGGAAAGCTCAATACCCGATATGTTGGTCCCTTCAAAATTCTCAGTCGCTTTGGCAATGTAGCTTATGAGCTCAAATTTCCTTCCGATCTAGCCTCAGTGCATCCAGTATTTCATGTCTCCTTGCTTAAAAAGTGCATAGGTGAGTTTGATTTTTAAGTCGGTTCACGATGGGGAAAGTCAATAGTACATCTCAAGAAAGTTTCGAGACTTTTGAAAAAGTATAAGGGAAAGTTTAGATTCCTAAAATAGTAGCATCGTGTAATATGCGTGCTTTGCACGCTCCAGTGCATACCTATGAGCATACGACACATGATTTAGTCTGAAGGACTAGAGCATGCGGCGCATGCTCCATTGCACCCTTCTAAAACTTCAGCTTCCAGTTCTACGTAATTGAGGGAATTTGGGTATTTTGTCTAACATCCAAAATGTCCTAAACACTTAATTTATCCCCAAAATCACCAACATACACTTATATTCTCTCAAATTCTCTCAAGGACAACTCTAGGGTTTTCAAATCAAGATTCAATTCTCAAATATTTGACCATCAATCTTCTCCAAATAAAGTAACAAGGTATGTAAAGTGTTCATCCAAGAATCCTTTTCATCCTTGGAGCTCAAGAAACCAATTTTAAATTATGAATGGTGATTTTTATGTTTTGGATTATATTTTATCCATATTGATGTTGTTGTATGATTTCCAAGTTGAAATTTGTAAGGTGTTCATGAAATTATGATAGCATGTGGATTGAAATCGATTAATTTGACTTGATTAATGAAATTATGATGTATTGATTTAATGTTCATGCCTAAGCCTAAAGTTATGCATCCTATGTGTTTGTCAAAATGCCTAAGTGAGCAAGATTGTATGTTATGACTTAAATGATGAATCCATGCTATACCTATGTGTTCAAAATAACTCCCATGCTAATTCTATTCCTTGTAATGATTTGATGGAATGCTCATGAGATTAGAATTGTGAAATTATGACATGTTAGAATGAATTCCTATTCATGTACAAGATTATGATTAACCAGTGCTTCATGAAAACCCTCAATGATTGTATTATGAATGGTTGACTATTGTCATATGTTCAAGAATGGTCATGTCTCATTTATTTTATGCTATAGAGTTCTGAGGGTATTTAATACCCGACAATTTAGCTGTGCCTAGAGCCAGTGTCAGTTTTCAAGATAATCTCAGTCATTCCATGATCAGTAGTACTCCAAATCAGTTTCAGAACTCAGTAGAACTCAGTCAGTTACATAACTCAAAAAAACTCAGTAATCTCATGAACTCAGCCAGTTAACAGAATTCAGTAGTATTCCATCAGTCAAAGAAACTTAGTGAACTCATTCTAGTTCATCTCAGTATAATCAGTTCAGTGTCTATTCATATGGGAGTAGGATTTAGCACCGAGTGAACCCAATGATGGGAACTCACCTACCAGCAGAAGTTTTCATTCTTAGAAGTAATTGTTGTATTCCAAAACTATATAACTAGCGTAGGTTGAGACATCAAACCAGATAGATGAGGGTTGATGAGGTGGCTTAACCTGACAGATGGGGATCCCACAATTCTCATCAGAGTACCAGACAGATAAGGGTCAGTAATAGTTTGTCCTTACCAATGGTGCGGTATTGACACCCTTCCAATTAGGGTTATAGATTGGACCCTAAATCATCTATATTATCTTATTTGGGGCATGTCGGTTAGATGGCTATTTCTCATAGTCTCAGTCTTAGTCTTCAGTAAGGAACTCAGATAGTTCCACAGATTTTAGGACTATCAGATACAACCACTCAGCTCAGTATGAAACTCAGCTAGTTTCATCAGTATCAGGACTGTCATATACAGTATCTCAATTAACAACATATCAGTTATCTGTTATATCAGTTATCAGTAATCCATGTTATCAGTTAACTGAATACTCAGAATCCTCATGTCTTCAGTTACAGTTATGTATTCATGCATGCATTCTCACGCAGTCATATTTATGTTATCATTCAATTATAGTTCATGCATATAAGCCCATGCATTCAGCCTACCTCACTTTACATAACAGTACGTTCCCATGTACTGACGCAGACTTTTCTCTTGCACTATGGTGTTTTATACCATAGGTTTGGACACTCAGGTTCCAGACCACGTATAGTTAGCTTCAGATTCAGCCAGCAATAGTAGATTATCAATGAGTCCTAATTATTCAAGGATAGCATGATTATATCATTACTTAGTTATTTCACCATTCAAAGTTAGTTGGGGATAAGTCCCATCAACTTCATAGTTGAGACAGTTTTAGAGGCTTTCAGACTAGATGTTCAGACTAGAGTATTTCAGATAGTTGTTTATAGTTTTGGTATTGTTATACCTTGTTCAGATATTGTTTTATTTAGTACAATTCAGGTTTGAACTTTATGGAAATTCAGCCCATTCTTTTGCATTATACAGTGTTATTTTATAGTTATTATAGCAGGTACCAATCATGGGTTAGCTAGTGGTCCTTCAATATTATTAGCACCGTGTAGCATCCAGGGTACCAGATTGGGGGCATTACAAACTTGGTATCAGAGCCTAACGTTCAATAGTGTCCTAGGAAATCTGAAAGTCGTATCTAGTAAAGTCTTATGCATGGGTGATTGCATGCCACATTTATGTATAGGAGGCTATGAGATGTTTTAGGAATATTTTCCCTTCTTTCAGTATTCATGCCGTGCGAGTGAGCATGAGCTCCATTTAAACTCTCAGTCTAATCCCTTCTTTCTCTTCCATTACAGAAAATGCCTCCAAAAAGGACTCAGAGAAGAGGGACGGGAGACCAGTCAGCCCCTCAGCCTGAACATCCTTTGGGAGAACACATCTCTCATGATGAATTAAGAGCTACATTCACTACTCTTGCTAATTCAGTTGTTTCTTAGAATGAATGGCCAGCTGTCATTCCAGCTAATCCAGTGGCTGGGACTATTGCATCCAAGATTTAGGACTTAACCCGAATGAATCCTCCATCTTTACCGGGTCTAACATAGATGAGGACCCTTAGGAATTCCTTGATCAAGTTCAGAAGGTTACAAATATTATAGGGGTGACTGCTTGTGCGAGTGTAGAGCTAGCTTCATATTAGTTGCAAGATGTGGCTCACACTTGGTTTAAATAGTGAAAAGCAGAAAGGGCAGTGATGCAGGGCCCATAGAATGGGAGGAGTTTTCTACTGTATTTCTAGATAGATTCTTTCCCCTAGAGTTGAGAGAAGCTACGGTGTTAGAATTTATTAAACTCAGGCAGGGCAATATGACAGTGAAAGAGTATTCTCTAAAGTTTACTCAATTATCTAGATACACTCCTCATGTGGTAGAAGATAGCAGATCTAAGATGCGTAAGTTTGTTTTTAGAGCGAATGATAGTGTGGTCAAGAAGTGCAGGACCGCTGTGCTGATTAGTGAGATGGACATAGTCAAGCTTATGATCTATGCTCAGTAGATAGAGAAGCAAAATAATAAGGAGAGAGAGAAGCAGAATAAGAGAGCTAGAATAGGTAGCTTCAATTTTAGTTAGCCTAAGTTAGAGGGAGGACATCATTCTCAGTTTCTTACGAGGTCTTCAATTCTAGCTCTATCCTCAGCCAATTCTCCAGTGCTAAAATTCAGAGATGCCAATGGACATAGGGCGCCAGGCTATAAATCTCAGGGCAGTGTTAGCAGTGCCCTAACCCATCTCCTTTGTCAGACTTATGGCAAGAACCATCAGGGTATTTGCGAAGCTGGCAGTGATGTTTATTTTGAATGTGGAAAACCAGGCCACAGAGTCAGATATTATCCCCAGTCAGTTTTCCAGGGTCAAGGTAACCGTTCCTCAGCTCAGTCCGGTCGCTCGAATCATCAGGGTGCCACTTCCAGTGCTACCAATGGGTAACGCCCAAGCTGACATTATGCTCTTTAGTCCCGACAAGATCAGGAAAGTTCTCCTAATGTGGTCACTGGTATGTTACAGATCTTTCATTTACATATTTACGGTTTACTAGATCCAAGATCTTATTTGTCTTTAGTTACTCCTTATATAGTAGTTGATTTCGGAGTCAGTCCCAAAATTATAGCAAAGCCTTTCTTAGTCTCTACGCCAGAGAGTAAAACCATCATAGTCCAGGGAGTATACAAGAACTTTCTGGTTATGGTATCTCAGAAAGTCACTTAAGTAGACTTAGTCTAATTAGAGATGACTAATTTTGATGTCATTCTCTGTAATACCCCAAAGTTCCCTAACTAATTTCGTCCCAATAATGTTAAGAATTATCTTCTAAATTGAATGATGATTATTCCATGAGGAGTTTTTAATATTTTTACTTTTTATCATGTGGAAAATTCAATAAGTTTTCCATCGATATAAGATTCACCCAAATCCGATAACCGGGTCAGAAGTTATAACTATTTCAAGTTCACATCGTAAAACAGAGCCATATTAGTCAGTGGCACGCCGCGCCACAAGAGAAAATGGCATATGTCAAAATCCAGTGAGCCTCCGCGATTATGGAGCATCGCGCCAGGGCTCAAATTCAGAATTGTCCTTTTTCTAGTGTCTCAGCGTGATTACTCTGTGTCGCGTCAAACTTCCAAGTCACAAAGGAAGTGGCAACGTAATGGCTCTGCGACGCGCCAGGGGTCCAATTCGGGAAATTTTTACTAAAATTACAAAACGTGTCCAGGGTTAAAAGGGTCAATTTCCCACCCTATTTAAGCCTTTTTAACATGTGATTTAGCCATTATTCACCCAAAATATACTAGTTTCTCTCAACTTTCTCTCAAGAACAAGCTAGGTTTTCAATTGGGGATTCAATTTCAAGAAAGTCTCTCCATCAATCTTATTTAAACCAAGAACTAAGGTATGCACAGTTTTAATTCATGGATTTCTTTCATCCATGAAGCCCAAGAATCCTTTTTTAAATTACCTATTATGATATCTATGTGGTGAATTGATTATGTTCATGTTGCTATGGTTATATGACTACCAAAATTGAATCTTCACCATGTTTTTCATGAAATTATGTTAGTTTTAGGGTTGAAATCCATGCAATGAAGTTAAATTGTGGAATCATGATGTATTTGATTTATGATCATACCTATGCCTTAAATGGAGCATGCAAGGTGTTTGATAAAATGCCTAGTGTAGTGAAAATCATGTATAATGACTCAATTGTGTCTTAAATTCTAAATGCATGCAATCTATTCATGTTTAACAAGACTTACATATTATTAATTATGCATTATGCTTGCTCGATAGAATGTTCATGATATGCTCTCTTGATCATATATTAAATTAAAGTAGTCAAGTGCCTTATGAAATATTCCCCAACTATTATATAATGAATTGTGGACTCTAGTCATGTGTTCAAGTGAGTCAAATTATGTCAGTTTCCTTCTATCAAGTCCTGGGATACTTGTACCCAAAAAATATAGATGTGTGCCTAGAGCCAGTGTCATGTTTTCACGATACTCTCAGTCAAGCCATGTTCAGTAGAATTTAGTAAGTCATATGACTCGGGAAATCTCAGTAAACTCATGAACTTAGTTAGTATCAGATATCAGTAGTATTTTTCCAGTCACAAAATTTAGTAAACCCAGACGATGTATAGCTTAGTTAATCATGTCTAGAGTCTATTCAAATGGAAGTAGGAATTAGCATCGAGTGAACCCAAGGATGGGAACACACACTGTCAGATGAGAGTGTGATTCTGAGAAGTCATCATTGCATTCCAGAACTATGTAGACAGTATAGGTTGAGACATCAACACTATCCGATGAGGGTTGATGAGGTGGATAAACACTGTCAGGTGAGGGTCCTACCATTCTCTTTTAGAGGATACTATAAGATGAGGGTCGCCCACAACTTATCCTTACCAGTGGCACGGTATTGACACCCTTCCAATTGGGGTTACAGATTGGACCCCAATTTAGCTATAATAGCTTATCAGGGGCATGTCGGTTAGATGAATATTTCCCATAGTTTCAGTATAAGTCTCAGTAAAAGAACTCAGTTAGTTCTTCAGATCTCAGGACTGTCAGATATAGTCAACCCAGATATAGTATGGAACTCAGCTAGTTTTATCAGATTCAGGACTGTCAGATAGAGTCACTTATGTTATCAGTTATATCAGTTATTAGAACTTATATTATCAGTACTCAGACTCAGTAATCATGTCATCATGATCTCATTTATTATGTATTCATGAATGTATTCTCACATTTATGTTATCCAGTCAGTTAGTATAGTGCATGCATGTAAATCCTATTGCATTCAGCCTACCTCACTTGCATACCAGTACATTCAAACGTACTGAAGCATTTATGCTATGGTGTTTTACTTTATGTCGTAGGTTCTGAGGCACGAGCTCCAGAGCATCAGTAGCATTCCAGTGTTCAGCTATTAGAGTTAGCAGTGAGTCCTCATCATTCGAGGATGATATTATGAGTTATTTCATTTGTTCAATTTTAGATTTTAGTAGATGGAGTTAGTTGGGGATATGTCCCATCAACTCCTTATTCAGACAGTTATAGGCTTGCCAGACTATCATGTTTTCAGATAGTTTATTTTAGTTATTTTAGGTATTCGATACCCCACTCAGATCTTATGTTTTATCATTTTTATTATAGTGTTGAACCTTATGGCCTATCAGCCTTTATTTTTGCATTCATATACGTATATCATGCAGTGTTCAGGAACAGATATCAGTCATAGATTAGTTTATGGTCCTTTGGGGTCATGGACATCGTGTAGCGTTCTAGGTACGAGATTCGGGGTGTTACATTCTTGACATGGATTGGCTTCATTCCTTGTATGCCATATTCGACTGCAAAAACAAAATCATCCAATTTTAGTTCTCTAATAAACCCATCCTAGAGTGGAGGGGTAGTACTTCAGCATTCAGGGGTCATCTTGTTTCCTACCTAAGGGAAAGAAAAATAATATCTAAGGTATGTGTGTATAATCTTATTTGAGTTAAGAAATATAGTTCCAAAAATCCCAGTCTTAAATCACTCCCAGTAGTGAATGAATACTCAGATGTCATTCCCAAAGATCTTCCAGGAATTCCTCCTGAAAGGGAAATAGACTTCGGCATTAACCTTCTTCCAGACACTCAGCCCATATCTATTCTGCCATATAGAATGGCACCTGTAAAACTCAAAGAATTAAAAGAACAGTTGAAGGATCTCCTAGACAAGGGATTCATCAGACCTAGTGTTTCCCCGTTGGATGCACCAGTTCTATTCATGTGTAAGAAAGACGGTTCTCTCAGAATGTGCATAGACTACCGTCAACTCAACAAAGTCACGGTCAAGAACAAGTATCCACTTCCTAGAATCTATGACTTATTTGACCAGCTTCACAGTGCCAGTTACTTCTTTAAGATACACCTCAGATCAGGCTATCATCAGCTCAGAGTCAGAGAATGTGACATTCCAAAAATAGCTTTTTGAACTCGATATGGTAACTTCAAATTCTTAGTCATGTCATTTGGTCTTACCAATGCCCCAGCAGCTTTCATGGACTTAATGAACCATGTGTTCAAGAAGTACTTGGACATGTTCATCATAGTCTTTATAGATGACATTCTTCTTTATTCTCACAGTGAACATGATCATGCAGACCATCTCAAAATAGTGTTGCAGAGTCTCAGAAATCAACAGTTATTTGCCAAATTCAGTAAGTGTGAATTTTGGCTAAGGTCAGTAGAAGTCCTTGGTCATTTCATTTTTGGTGATGGCATTAGAATTGATCCAAAAAAGATCGGGACAGTGAGAAATTGGCCCAGACTCATCTCTATGATAGATATCAGGAGTTTCTTATATTTGGCCAGCTATTACAAATGGTTTGTTAAGGTATTTTCATCTATTGCATACCCTATGTCCAGATTGACTCAGAATAAAGTCAAGTTTTAGTGGTTAGATTCATGAGAGAAGAGATTTCATAAGTTGAAGACTCGACTATCCTCAACTCCAGTTTTGACTCTTCCAGATGGTTCAGATGGGTTTGTCGTATACTGTGATACATCCAGAGTAGGTTTGGGTTGTGTCCTTCTGAAGCATGGTAAGGTCATAGACTATGCCTCTAGATAACTTAAGCCCTATGAGAAGAATTATCCTACTCATGATCTTGAGTTAGCAGCCGTAGTTTTTTCCCTAAAGATTTGGAGGCATTACTTGTATGGGGTGCATGTAGATGTGTTCAGGGATCACAAAAGCCTTCAGTATGTATTTTCTCAGAAAAATCTTAACCTTCGTCAGAGAATGTAGTTAGAGCTCTTGAAAGATTATGACATAAGTGTCCTTTATCATTCGAGCAACGCCAATGTAGTGCCTGATGTTCTCAGTAAACTGTCTATTGGTAGTGTTGCTCATGTTGAGGAAAGCAAGAACAAGATTGCTCAGGAAGTTAATCAGCTTGCCCGACTAGGTATCCTCTTAGTCGATTCAGCAGAAGGTAGTGCGCGGGTTCAGAGTAGCTCAGAATCATCTTTAGTATCCAAAGTAAAGGAAAAGCAGTACAGAGATCCAAGTCTAGTCAAGCTAAAAGAGTCAGTCGGAGATCAAAAAGTAGAGGTTTTATCCTAAGGGAAAATGGTGTGTTGCGTTGTCAGGGTCGTCTGTCTGTGCCAGGTGTAGATGACTTGAGCCAAAAAATTCCTGCAGAAGTGCATGGGACGTGTTACTTTATTCATCCAAGGGCCACTAAGATGTACCGCCATTTATGAGAGATCTATTAGTAGAGTGGGATGAAGAGAGATGTTGCAGAGTTTATGGATAAATGCTTAACAGGTTAAGATTGAGCATCAGAAAATAAGTGGGTCCATCCAGGAGTTTAGTATTCCTACTTGGAAGTGGGAAAAAGTGAACATATACTTTGTGATAGGTTTGCCTCGTACTCGTCGTCAGCATGATTTAGTTTGGGTCATTGTAGACAGGATGACCAAATCAAGTCATTTTCTTCCAGCTCATACCTCTTATTCAGTTGAGGATTACGCAAAAATCTATATCAGAGAGTTGGTTAGACTACATGGTATTCTATTGTCTATTATATTAGACAGAGGTACCCAGTTTACTGGTCATTTTTGGAAAGTGTTCCAAAAGGATCTTGGTACCGAGTTCACCTTAGTATAGCCTTTCTTCCTCAGACAGATGGTCAAGTAGAAAGGACCATTCAGACCTTGGAAGATATTCTAAGGGCGTGTGCAATTTACTTTAAAGGGAGTTGGGATGACCACTTACCTTTGATTGAGTTTCCATACAACAACAGTTATCATTCCAGTATTCAGATGGCTTTATTTGAAGCTCTCTATGGTAGGAGATGCAGATCTCCAATTGGTTGGTTCGATGTCAGTGAGGCCGCAGTTGTAGGGACTTACATGGTATTCGATACCTTAGAAAAATTTTAGTCAATCATAGAGAGGTTCAAGATAGCTAGAGCCGACAAAAATTGTACGCAGATATGCGCAGAAAGGATCTCGAATTTGATATTGACGATTATGTGTATTTGAAAATTTCTTTTATGAAGGGAGTGAAAAGTTTCAGCAAGAAGGGAAAGCTCGGTCCCCGATATATCGATCCATTCAAAATTCTCTGTCGCTTTGTCAAAGTAGTTTATGAGCTCAAATTGCCTTTAGATCTAGCCTCAGTTCATCCAGTATTTCATGTCTCCTTGCTTAAGAAGTGCATGGGTGACCCAGTAGTTGTATTCCCTAAAGAGGGAATAAATGTTTAGAACAGCCTCTCTTATGAAGAGATCCCAGTCAAAATTCTTGACTATCAAACTCTTAGACTGAGGAAAAAAGAAGTTCCTCTAGTCAATATTCTTTGGCAGAATCAATCCGTTGAGGGAGCTACTTGGGAAGAAGAAGTAGACATGTGATCCAAGTACCCTCACCTCTTCTCTGTAAACGCAGCCTCAGCTCAAGGTAATAGTTTTCCTTAAAACTTATTCAGTTCATTTTCAGATTTTAGTTACAAACTTTGTATCTATTACCACCGCATGTGCAGTCATATGTTCATAAGTCAGCTCATCCATGTATTCATGCATCAGATATGCATTCTCATTATGAGAAACTCATCTTATCAGTTATTCATGCATTATATATACATGTTCAGTATGATAAATTCAGCTTATCAATCATGTCAGTCATGAAATCATGCATCAGATATGCAGACTCAGTATGAATTTTAGTAAACCTATTATATTAATCATGAAATCATGTTTCAGTTGTGCATGTCAAGTATGTACTTCAGTTTTTCATTTCTGCCCTCTCAGTCAGACTTATTCGAGGATGAATGTTCCCAAGGGGGAGATAGTGTAAGATCCAACAAAATCCTAAGTCTAATTCAGCCCCCCTTTAAGCTTGATAAGAGATCCAACACTTAGAAAATTTTAGCTAAGTGCTAAAGGACTCAGTCTCTTTTAAGCCTAAAAACTTTGAGTATTTATTTCATGACCTTCCCAACCTCGGAACTTTGATTTTTAAGTTGGTTCACGATAAGGAAAGTCAATAGTACATCTCGGGTGAGTTACGAGATTTTTGGAATAGCATAAGGGCATGTTTGGATTCCCAAAATAGTAGTATCAGGCGATATGTGTGCGTTGATCGCTCCAGTGCACACCTATGAGCATGCGAAGCACGATCTAGTCCAGAGGACTAGAGCATGCGGTGCACACTTCTGAAATTTCAGCTTCTAGTTCCACGTAATTGAGGGCATTTGGGTCTTTTGGCTCACATAAAAAATGTCCTAAACACTAAATTTTTCCCAAAAACCACCAACATACACTCATATTCTCTCAAATTATCTCAAGAACAACTCTAGGGTTTTCAATTCAATATTCAATTCTAAAAGATTTGACCATCAATCTTCTCCAAATAAAGTAACAAGCTATGTAAAGTGTTCATCCAAAGATCCCTTTCATCCTTGGAGCTCAATAAACCAATTTTAAATCACGAATGGTGATTTCTATGTTTTGGATTATATTTTATCCATGTTGATTTTGTTGTATGATTTCCAAGTTGAAATCTTTAAGGTGTTTATGAAATTATGATAGCATGTGGATTGAAATCGATTAATTTGACTTGATTAATAAAATTGTGATGTATTAATTTAATGTTCATGCCTAAGCCTTAATTTATGTATCCTATGTGTTTGTCAAATGCCTAAGTGAGCAAGGTTGTCCATTATAACTTAAATGATGAATCCATGTTATACCTATGTGTTCAAAATAACTCCCAGGCTAGTGCTATGCCTTGTAATAATTTGATGGAATGCTCATGAGATTAGAATTTTGAAATTATGACATGCTACAATGAATTCCTATTCATGTACAAGATTATGATTAACCAGTGCTTCATGAAATCCCTCAATGATTGTATTATGAATGGTTGACTATTGTCATGTTTTCAAGAATGGTCATGTCTCATTTATTTTATGCTATCGAGTCTTGGGGGTATTTAATACCCCATAATTTAGCTGTGTGCCAAGAGCCAGTGTCAGTTTTCAAGATAATCTCAGTCATGACATGATAAGTAGTACTCTCAATCAGTTTTAGAACTCAGTAGAACTCAGTCAGTTACATAACTCAAAAAAACTCAGTAGTCTCATAAACTCAAATAGTTAATAAAATTTAGTAGTATTTCGTCAGTCAACAAAACTTAGTGAACTCAGTCAAGTTCATCTCAATATAATCAATTTAGTGTCTATTCATATGGGACTAGGATTTAGCACCGAGTGAACCAATGGATGGGAACTCATCTACCAGCAGAGGGTGTGATTCTTAGTAGAAATCTTTACGTTCCAGAACTATATAGCTAGCGTAGGTTGAGATATCAAACCTGATAGATGAGGGTTAATGAGGTGTCTTAACCTGGAAAATGAGGGTCCCACCATTCTCATCAGAGTACCTAACAGATGAGGGTCACTCACAGCTTATCCTTACTAATGGTGCGATATTGACACCCTTCTAATTGGGGTTATAGATTGGACCCCAACTCATCTATATTATCTTATTTGGGGCATATCAGTTAGATGATTACTTCCCACAGTCTCAGTCTTAGTCTTTAGTAAGGAACTCAGATTTCAAGACTTTCAAAAATGGTCACTTAGCTCAGTACGGAACCTAGCTAGTTCCATCAGTATCAAAACTGTCAGCTATAATCTCTCTGTTAACAGCATATCAGCTATCAGTAATCCATGTTATCAGTAAACTCAGTACTCATAATCCTCATGTCTTCAGTTACAGTTATGTATTCATGCATGTATTCTCATGCAGTCATGTTCATGTTATCAGTCAATTATAGTTCATGCATATAAGCCCATGCATTCAGCCTACCTCACTTTGCATACCAGTACATTCCCAAGTACTGACACATACTTTTCTCTTGCGCTATGGTGTTTTATACCATAGGTTTAGATGCTCAGGTTCCAGACCGTGCATAGTTAGCATCATATTTAGCCAGAAGCAATAGATTAGTAGTGAGTCCTTATCATTCGAGGATAGCATGATTATATCATTATTTCATTACTTAGTTATTTCAACAGTCAGAGTTGTAGGGAACATGTCCCATCAACTCCATTGTTCAGACAGCTTTAGAGGCTTTCATACTAGATGTTCAGACTAGAGTATTTCAGATAGTTGTTTACAATTTTGGTATTATTATACCTTAATCAACTATTGTTTTATTCAGTACTATTCAGTTTTGAACCTTATGGCAACTCAGCCCATTCTTCCGTATTATACAGTGATATTTTACAGTTATTACAACAGGTACCAGTAGCTAGTGGTCCTTCAGGATTGTTAGCACCATGTAGCATCCAGGGTACCATACTCGGGGCATTATAATTCTCTCCTAAAAATAACTCCTATAGTTATTTCTATGATAGAAGACCAAGATCGAAGAAGAAAAGCTCTTATGAAATGTGATTCCATCTTCCTCTTCATGGATTGTACGTCAGTAACTTTGGACTAAGGATAAAGAACAAGGCTGCAACCATCTTATGATAGTATCTTGGAATTGAGGTAGATTATGTATTATGAAGAATAGACTTTGATAAATGAATTATATATATTGTATAGAATTGATGGGAAAAATCATGATTAGACCTTCAGACATGGTGTTCAGATGGATAATCTATGGTATAACATAAGAAAATTATACATGTGCTAATAAGTACATGTGGTTGGCTTTATGTGATTTGATCTAATTAAATCTAATGTGAATTGTGGTTGAATATCCATTTACTATGCAACCACAAACACGAATTAGTAACATAATATGTTAAATGGAATTGTGGGGTTGATAAAAAGATTGGTGTGTGATCCTGAATGGTGTGTTGCTTGGTATGAGTAACTCTATGGTCTGGCTATTTTGTTTGTGAAATGGAATCATAAGTAGAAGCCCTCCAGGTGGAACATGACGTCTGATGAAGTGTAAACCATAATAAAAGGTGAATAAACTAGGGTTGGTAATAGATATTAAATATCAATAAATTATCTATATAATGGATAATGAAGTAGACAAATGAGATAATAGTAATTGATAATGCATCCTAATACTTAAAAGGTGGATGTAAAGGTCCCTTGCAAAATAATCGTTATTGGAAAATGGAAGGATACTTAAAAAATATTTATGTAGAGTCAAACTTTATTTAGTCCCTTGTGTTTCTAAAGTGAATGGCATATGATTGATCTTTGAATATACTTGTGTTTTATTGATCGTTGGTTTGATGATTCTTAAACGAATAAGTTGATGATCATTGAACATAGTTTGAATTTGAGTTGTGGTTATGAATTGCACTTGTAAAATTTGGTGTACTTGTTACATTATCCTAAGAGATAAAAAAGGTAAAATATAAATTGATGTAATAAAGAAAGGACATACACACACACACACACATATATATATCATTGAACATAGTTTAAATTTGAGTCGTGGTTGTGAAGTGCGCTTGTAAAATTTGGTGTACTTGTGATATTATCCGAGAGAATAAAAAGGTAAAATATAAATTGATATACTAAAGAAAGAACATATATATATAGGTGGAACACATCAGTAGGCCCCTCAACTACGCACCATCTTTCACATAGGCACCTCAAGTGAACTGTGTTAATTTTAAACACCTAAACTATCCCTAAAGTGTGTCTTTTTGTCACCTTTTGACTTGTCACAACGCATGTGGAATACTTTTTCACAAAGGCGCATCCAAGCTCTTTTTTCGCTAATATGTCATAGAAATGCCCCCAATGGTATTATACCCCTTTCATTCATTATATTCATCTTTTTTTTCATTCGAACATCCAATTTTAACCCTAATTTATCAATTTTTAATAAAAATATTGTCTCTTCTTCATCTTATTCTTTAATTTTTTAAAAATTCAATCTTTTTCTTATTTATTTTCGAATTGAATCAAACAATGTCAAGCTCATCGTCTATGGATTTTTATGAAAAATATTATCACTAATGTAAATGTGGTCATGAAGCATTACTAAAGACTTTTTAGACTCAACAAAACTCAGGTCGTAGGTTATTTACGTGTAAAAGTTCAAAGGTAATTTTTTTACTTCTTAACTTAATTAGTTGATTAATTATTAATTTTGTATTCGATTTTGTAATTAATTTTTTATAAATTGAGCGGGTGTGATTACTTTGATTGGTAAGAAGAGCGACACCCTTCACAAGAAAATAAGGTGATTTGGGATTTGTTAAAGAAAGTCAAGTCATTTGAAGAGAAATAAAATCGAGCAAGAAGATATAACATTGTTAGTGTCATTGCTACTAGTTTGGTGTTGTGGGTAGTATGGACATTAAAGCCTAATTGCTAAAGTTTAGCCTTGAAGTTTTGATGGTGTCATTCTACTTGTTTTGATGTAGCAAAATGTCCTAAATCCCTTGTTGATTTCATGATAGTTAGGTATATTTTTGTGATGTGTATTAAGCCTTGTTAGGTATAGTTTGTTAGTGTAATGTTGCTCTTGTAATATTTCTTACATTTTAATGAAATTAAATGTTTATTTTGACTCTAAATATTATCAATTTTTCATCACACAATTTATAGTAAAATAAGATGTCTAAGTAGACAAGCACCAACAACAACAACAACTTACTATATGCTTCATATTGAGCTAAAGGAAACACCACCAACAACTTACTATATGCTCCATATTGAGCTGAAAGCAACACCAACAACAACTTACTCTATATTCTTCATATTGAGCTGAAAGCAACACCAACAACAACTTCATCAATATGCTCCATATTAAGCTCAAAGAAACACCAACAACAACTTCACAAATATGCTCCATATTGAGCTCCAATTAACACTAATCAATAATCCAAAAACATGCTTCATATTGAGCTCAGATTTTACATAATGCTACTTAAAGAATCTGTATTAATAGGCTTGAAAAACTAAAGAACCAAATTGTTTACTGCTTTACATTAGTAGCAGATTTAAACTAAAGAACCAAATCACTTACTAATAATTTAAAGCACAAGATAAATTGATTATTTTGTACTCTACATTACACAACAGAATCACAACACACCATTGAAATAAACTGCTTCTTCGTGACAACTTCTCCTTCTTTTTGTTTGCCTTCTGCTTTTATTGATTGGTGGTGACATCATCTTTGTTTTTTCATGTCAATACTCTAGGATTATAACCAAGATCAACCCCTGTAGAACTTGCATACTTGTAAGTTGTGCCACTTTATAGGATCTTTTGGCTTGATTTCCCAGGATGGTTTTTGAAGAAAATAAAGATAGATCTATAATCAGTATTTATAAGCCCTTTATTTTTAAATAAATAATGTTTGAGTTAACTTACATTCAGTAACTGGGTTCCCCTTGCACTTGTGTAGATCCCAAATTCAACATTCTTTGATCTTTTTGATCCACCTTTATTAGCATCTTTTGTGGTTGCAACTCTTCCTCTCTTCTGCCTAATAATTTCTATACTTCTAGGAGTTAGTTGACTATTGAGTTCTTCTATAATAGGGATCCTTATATCACCACAAAAAGTAGATCTTGTAGCTTTCTTTAATCTCCTAACTCTTTTTGTATCACCACAAATTGTTGTTGAAGATACAGCTTGGCTTGAGCTAGTTTGTGCAGGTTTTTTAAGCTTCTTAGTGCATGTTGACTTGAGATACATGATGTTGATATTTTTGAGGTTGAAGGTGCAACGTGAAAAATAAAATTCTAAAATCAATTTAAAAGTCACTATTTACCTTGCAATATCTTTTATTATGGCATTGTTGATGACACTTGGAACATATTATTTTCACTTTTTTTTTGGATAACTTTTCATATTTTTTTTTTGGTTCATCTTTACCTTTTCTCTATTTTTTGTAGATCTGCTAGGCATTTTCTTAGGTTCAGGGGCTCAATCTTTGGATTGTTTGTCTCTGGCCACATCTTCATATTGGAGATTAGTTGGATAAAGTGGATATAAGCCTTCATGAAGGTTTCCTTCTTATACCAATGCTCCCCATAAGTTTCAACATCTTTTTCAATATGATACAAAGCAGAAATGGCATATTTGAAAGGAATGCCTCTCAACTGCCAAGTTCTACAACTACATGCCCTATTAGTCAAGTTCATATACTTATACCCCATTCTCCAAAGTCAAATTCAACATCAGCATTACAAAGCACCTAGAAATCCATATCCCTATTATTATTCCCCTCTAATATAAGTCTAGCCATAGGTGCAATATCACATATCCAAGTATTGACAAACTTAATCATATCCACTATTCTGTCATGATTTATCTCCTAATATCCTCCAACATAGTAATGATAGATTTATGTCTAGCAAATAAGATCCATGAATTAAAAGTCTCACACATGTTATTCTCAACAATATCACACTAACAATCCTCTTTAAAGAATGTCGTAACCCATGACTCCCTTGGATAATGCAATAAATCAGCAATAATATTCTTACCTTGCCTACCAAGTTGGTTTATGTAATCAAGTTCCTCTTTGAACTTCAATTCAATACTTGCCTATGATCATTTCCAAAAAAAAATTCTTTGTTCTCCCCTCCACTCTTGAATCCAGTTAGACTAAATGTATCTTGCACATCTTTTAACTTCAGTATTTGGTAACAACTCAAGAACAACAACATGAAAATCCTACATACAAAAAAGTTAAAGTACTTGGCAAAGAAATAAATTTTAAAATTAATTAACACTTAAAGAAAAACTTAAATATTACTATTTGCATATCAGCCGTCATAGTAAGACCTACCCCATTACCCAATTGCATATCCTCTTTAAACTAGTTGATAAAAAGACTTCAACTATGATTGGGTTCCTTGTCCACAACATCCTAGTTTATAGGAAACATCTGATTATTTCCATTCTTCCCAACTGCTACTAGAAGTTTACCCTTACAAGCACCCTTTAAGAAACATCCATCAAACCCTATAATTCTTCTACATCCTTATATCCACCCTTCTTAATACATCAAGACACATATAGAAATACACAAATAGATTTTTACCTAGGACAGTTTCTCTATCCATTCTCATCCAAACAGAACTATAAAGATTTGTTTGTTTTTATCATCTCAACATAATCACATAATCTTGAAAACTACAAGTCCAGTCCCCTATGGACTCTCTTAAAACTATAACCTTGCCTTTTAACAGATTGTTCTACCCACATATAATCCTAATTTTTCCCTGTACAGTTCTTGTAATTCCTCAATCCTCAAAGATGGTTGTTTACTTATTTTATCTATAAATGTGTTAGAAAAAAATTTAGTTGTACACATATTATTTTTTTCTTGAGTCATGCACTTATGCATTGTACTATAGTTCGTAATAAAAAATTACTAAAGTCTCTATCAAGTGCACCATAACACAACCAATTACATTTTCTCTTGAATTTGCACTTAGCCCTCACTCTATGAGCTTCATTAGATTTTAAGACAATCTAAACTCTATTTTCCACTACATACCTCCCTAAAGCTTTTATAAATTCCTTATGACCATTAAAAATCATATAAAGTTCAAAAACAATAACACCATAATCATCATAAAATATGATTTTACTACTTCTTCTTCTTCTTTGTAATTCAACACCACCAACAACATACTCATCTAACAAATCAGTGCTATCAACACTATCACAAGCTGAGCTATCAATGTACTCTTCATCACCTCCTAATATCCCCACATATCTTTTTTATTTCTACCAATGTCCTGAAAACCTTTGTCAATACCATCTTCACCTTCTGGTATTTCTTCTCTTACTTTTGATTTTCTTCTTGGAATTTTTTGCTTCTATTTTCATCCCTAAAGGCTCTCAAATATTCATCAATGTCTAGACCATCCTCATCAGGGATATTATCATCATCTGATTCACTACTAGACAAATTTGATTCATCAACTTCAGATCTTCATTAAGATTTCTATTCTCATTACCATCACTTCCTATATCATCTTTATCATTACACTGTGGTCATTTTAAAAGAGGCACAAAATTTTCCACAATCTTAAACTCTAAATTAATGTCATGAAGAACATACACATCAAGCTCATCACCATTTTTTAACTCCTTCACAAACTCTAATAACTGACTATCAGAAGTAATTTGAACTAAATCACCACCATCTATATGTTAACATAAAAATCCCTTAACTTTTGAGTACCCGAGATATTTTATATAGGAAAAAACTTTAACAAGAATAAAATGGTATTTATCAATAGCAACAATAAAGATATACACCTGACCTTTGTAATTTAGCTTAGGGTCGGCTACAATAGTTCCTCCGTAATGAAAACAGGTTAAAATATAGTTGTCTATTATATTTCCTTAACAAATCCCCAAAGATTCTTAACAAAAGAAAATACCCAAAATACTCTTAAACTTAAAAGTACAAAATAACCCTATCTTTATCAGTGAAATCTCCAAAAAAAAAAACCTAAATTAGTAAAAGTTATTCAAACATGGAACGTTTTAATTGGCGTATAAAATCTACGTGTATGAATTGAAATACACGCGCTTGTATTCTTTTTAATTAGGGAAAAGGTTGAGAAAGTGATACATTTTATATCTAATTTATGTGTTCAAAATGAATACAATTCACTTGAGGTGCCAAAGTCAAAGATGGTGTGTAGTTAAGGGACCTGCCGATGTATTTCACGGTATATATATACATGTGCACCCCTTCTTATTTAAGAGTGTCACATATCCAATGTGAGCTTACAAATGAGTGATTTTATTATGATAGATTGTGAACCACATTTGTATGGTACATCAACCTAAGTGTGTCCCCTACAGGCCATGACTAGTTTCACAGAAATAAGAACCTTTAGCATATGTGTACAAATTTATATTCTTGATTATATATATTCATACCAATTTTCTTATTGCATGATAATTATTGGTTGATATTGTTAATTGAACTATTTGTGAAATTTATATTCTTATTATACTAATGGTAAATGGTTTCAACGGGTGGTATTGTGGTAACTTATGAAATTTATATTATTATTATGGCGATGGATACTAGTTCTGGTAGGTACATGAACCTTGGTGTGTCCATTACTGTTTATGCCTATAAGGTAGAAATAAAACCCACTAGCACGTGTCGACAGAAAATGAGTGGAAATTGTAAGTTATGGTATGGATAGGAAGAGATTAATAAGGTACAAAGGTTATACAATTATGAAATTATTAAATACAGGATCCAAGTTTTATGATGTCATTGATATGTCTACTTGATTAATTTTATGTCCTGTGACTACTTTTAATAGAACAGTTTTGTAATGACTTGATATGTCTACATGATGATTTGTATGTTGTATGACTGCATATAATATCATGATTTTGTAATGACTTGATATGTCTACTTGATGAACTATATGTTCTAGATTACTAGCTTTATAATGTGCTCAGCTATTTTATGATTATCTATCGTGGACTATTGATTTCTTGTGCTACTGAGAAACTTGATTTAGGTGAATACATTCTCAACTAGTTTACTATGTTATTAGTTTGTTCTTATCTTCTAAGATTAAATATATGTATTGTCATGCCTTATTATTGGATCGACTTGGGTCATGTATGAAGAGACTATAATAGGTGATACGTGAAGCAAGAGAAATTATTTATAGCAGTAAATTGTGATAGTAGTTAACAGACTTATTATAAGTGAAAAGAGTGTAGGTAATATTACTGGCGTCTGAATTAAAGGATAAGATAATGGAAATCTTTGGACTTGTGGAGAAAGTGTAGCATGTTGTGGAATATTTATGATGTAAAGTTGTTGCATAAGATTTCCAGCCTATTTCATTGATTATATATGGTGTTGAATGAAATAATCTTAGTTGTTAGATGATGTCTACTAGTATGTATGGTGTAGTGACACTACTCTTTTCATTTCCTCTTTGGAGTGTAAGTGTATTGCAGTTTTATTAAAATTTCTCGTTGAAGCGGCGAGTATTCACCATCCACTCTTCATATCTCATTCTAGGATAGAAGTTGTGTTTTTTACTTTCTTGTCAGTACTCCATATAAACTCTTGTACATGCATAGTCTAGGACCTTAGGAAAAGTTTGTATGTTATTGTACTAAGAAATTGTAAGGATTTAGAATGAATTTGACTATTTTTGTAAGGTTTCAATTACTTATTATATAAAATATGTTGCTCAAGAATTTTTGCATAATAAGTAATTGGATGGTGAAGGATTCTCCTATAAAGTTAGAATAGAATAGGTTCTACATGTCCTTGTAATTTGGAACATGAAATTTGGTATTGGAGCACTAGGTTACTCATCTCCAAAGTACTATGGTAGTATCAAGTAGAGTCTTGTGCATTAGTGTGTAGAGATTCACATCAAATCCTTGGGAAGCTATAAGGCATCTAAGAGCCAACTTTTTTTCCTTAACATGATGTATTTGTTTATCATCTACCTAGCTCAAGATAAATTGGTATCTACTCTATTTTACATGGTATCTTGATGAGTTGAATTTAGTCAATTCCAATTGCTATCTAGCGATAGAAGTCATGAATTGCGTGTTAGTTGTATATTTTATGACAATATAATGTGTAATTATTGTGTGTTGAAACAATAGTAAGGCTTATATGTGTAATGGTTGTGCTAAACAGTGTCAAAACTACTTGACCAAATAATCATGCAATGATATAATACTAAGTGTGTTTTTAGATAATAGTAAAAATAAGTATGTGTTAATATTATAATTCATGGTGGGGTGTTCGTAAGATAGCGAAGCATTATGTATGTTGGCAAAATCGTGAAAATATGTTGTTAGGTTCTAAATATCCCGTTAGCGTTCCCCTAGTGAGTTTAGATATTAAAATCTCATGGTGGTGTGGTTTGAGCAGGAAAAAGTTATGTTGTACTTATGTATAGTTAATCTTAATTATAGTGTTGTGTTTTCAGGTGTTGTGTTTCGTTGATGATGACCTAGTAATTTAGACTTCTATAGGAGAATTTTGAGACTCAAAATGATATCATAGCATGTGTTTTAAGGGGCTATCGTGTTGGAGTTGCTTTGTGATATCTAATGTCTATATTTTGTTCTGTAAAATGGGGCTGGGAAATAACTCTCCATGAGCTACTTTTTAGGGACTTCTACAACATAGGTATTCTATTATAGCAAGATCGTCGTGGAGGTCGGGTTTCTATCATAGCGAGGTTGAGTGGTTTACTTAGGCAACCTAGTGAGACTTAGATTGGTATAGTGATTCTGATATAGCAAGAGCGGGTCCATTATGGTGAAAAGAGTGATGCAGAATGTCTGTCTAAGTGTTATATTCTGAGTTTTGACTCATAAACTCAAAAACTCATTATAGAGCCCAAAGAGGCAATTTTCCTAAGGCTAGAGAGGATTTTCTCATTGAGGTTAGTTATATTTTGAGTTTTGGCACATTTTTTATGTGACCTTACAAACAAGAAATTTTATTAAGATAGATTGGGTGCCACATTTGTACGTTACATGAACCTTAGTGTTTCCCATGCAGGTCATAATTAGTTGGACAGAAATAATATATTTTAGAAAATATGTATAGATTTATATTATTGATGATACATATTCATAACATTTCTATTATTGCATGATAATTATTGGTTGATATTAGCTATTAAGCTGTTTGTGAAATTCATATTCATATTATACCGATGATAAATAGTTTCAACTAGTGGTATTATGTTCTCTTATGGAATTCATATTCTTATTGTGGTGATGAAAACTGGTTATGGTGGGTACATGGACCCTGGGTTTTCCATTACAAGTCATGCCTATTAGGTAGAAATAAAACCCATTAGTATTTGTGAACAAAAAATTAGTGGCTATTGTGAGTTCTAGTATGGATAGGGTGAGACTAATTAGGTATAAAGGTTATACAATTGTGAAATTAGTGTGGACAAAATCCATGTTTTGTGATGTCATTAATATGTCTACTTAATGACTTGTATGTCATGTCACTGCTTATAATAGCATGGTTTTATGATGACTTGATATGTCTAGGTTATGATTTGTATGCTTAGTGATTGCTTATGATATCATTGTTTTGTGATGACTTGATATGTCTACTTGATGACCTATATGTTCTTGATTACTGGCTTGAAGTGCTAGGATATTTGGTTATTACCTATTGTGTGGAATATTTAATTCTTGTGCTACTGATAAACTTGATTTAGGTGAATACATTTTGAATTGGTTGACCAAGTTAGTAATTTGTTCTTATCTTCTAAGATTAATTATATATTTTGTCGCATGCTTCATTGTTGGGTTGACTTAGGTCATGGGTGAAGATACTATAATAAGTGATGTCTGAAGTGAGAGAAATAATTTCTAATAATAATCTGTGATAGTAGTTGATAGACTTATTGTAAGTGATAATAATATTTGGTAGTATTACTAGGGTCTGAATGGAAAGATGACATAAGGGAAATCTTTGGACTAGCTGAGAAAGTGTAACATGTGATGGAGTGTTCATGATGTAAAGTTGTTGCATAAGATTTTCTTCCTATTTCATTGGTTATATATCGTGTTGTATGAAATAATCTTAGTCGGTCGATGATGTCTATTACCACGTGTAGTGTACTAATAGTACTCTTGCTCCATCTTTTGTGTGTTGTCGGTATATTGCAAGTTAATTAAAGTTTCTTCTTGAAGTAGTGAGTATCCACCATCAACTCTGCATAACTCATTTTAGTGAAGAAGTTGTGTCTCAATCCTCTATGTTAGAAGCTTTTGTACATGTGTAGTCTAGGTCCTGAGGGAAAAGTTTGTATCTTATTGTACTAAGAAATTTGAAGGATTTGGAAAGATTTTGACTATTTTTATAAGTTTTCAATTGCTTATAAATATGTAAAATATGTTTTTCAAGAATTTTTGTTTAATAAATAATTGGATGGTGAAGGATTCTCCTATATAGTTAAAATAGAATAGGTTCCTACATGACCTCATAATTTGAGTCATGAAATTTGGTATTAGAGTATTAGGTTACTCGTCTCCATAGTACAAGGGTAGTATCCAGAAAAGTCTTACGCATTGGTGTGTATAGGTCCATATCAAATCCTTGGGAATCTATAAGGCATCTAGGATTTATTCCTTTTCTTTTTTCTTATCGTGATGTCTCAATTCATCATCTACCTAGCTCTAGTTCAATTGGTATCTAGTCTATTCCACGTGGTATCTTGATGAGTTGAATCTAGTCAATTCCAATTGTTTTCTGGCGATAGAAGCCATGAACTGCATGTTGGTTATATGATTATGTTACAATATAATGTTTAAATATTGTCTGTTGAAGAAATAGTGATGTTTACGTGTGCCATGACTATGCTAAACAATGATACGTTGAGAAAATTTGAAACTACTTGACCAAATAATTATGCGGCAGAGTGTTTTTTGAGATGATAGTATAAAATAAGTGTATTTTAATGTTATAATGCATGGTGGTGTGTTGGTATGACACCGAAGCATTATGTAGGGTTGCAGAATTGTTAAAAGGAGTGGTTAAGTTCTAGATATCCTTCTAGTATTCCCCTAGTGAGTTGATTTATTAAAATCTGAAGGTGGGGTGGTTTGAATTGAAAAAAGTTGTGTTGCACTTATATGATGTTAATCTTAATTCATGGTGTTGTATTTTCAGGTGTTGTGTTCCATTGAGGGTGACCTAGTAATTTAGACCTCCTTTGGAGAATTTTGAGACTTAAAATGATATCATAGCATGTGTTTTGAGAGGCTTGTGCCGAGGTTGCTTTGTGATTTCTAAAGTCCATATTTTTTGTTTAAAATGGGTCTAGGAAACAACTCTCCCAGAGATACTATATAGCGACCGCTAAAGCATAGGGAATTCTATGACAACAAGACCGTCTTGGCGGTCGGAGTCCTATCATAGCGGAGTTGAGTAGAGATGGTTGTAGTGAAGCCGTTGTTAGGTTTTTTGCCATGATTTTCTTACTAAAATTAAGTCTTAATTTTCTACTGAAGGAAAATAAAAGTCGTACCATAATTAGTTTATTTTTCGTTAAAGGAAAATAGAAAACTTTTCCATATTTGGCAAACCTCTTTCTTGGAGGAAAGATTTTGGGCATCTCTAAATAGAAGGCCCCTTTTCATATCATAACACAATAGGAAGAAACAACATGACCCAAGAAGGCTACAGATTTTATCCAGAACTCACACTTACTGAACTTATCATACAACCGATGAGTTCGAAGAGTTTCCAACATGATTTGGAGATGATCCGTATGATCACCCTCACTTCGGGAGTAAATAAGAATATCATCAAGGAACACTATTATAAATAAATCCAGATATGGCCGGAATACACGGTTCATAAGATCCATGAAAGCCGCTGGAGAATTAGTTAACCCGAAAGACATCACTAAAAATTCAAAATGACCGTAACGGGTTCGGAAGGCTGTCTTGGGGATATCACATTCCCTAACCTTAAGTTGGTGATAATTGGATCTGAGGTCTATCTTCAAAAAGTAGCTCGCACCTTGCAATTGATCAAATAAATCATCAATTCGAGGAAGCGGATATTTATTCTTGATAGTAACCCTATTAAGATGCTGGTAATCAATACACATCCACAAAGAACCATCTTTCTTACGCACAAACAGGACAGGTGCACCCCACGGGGACACACTAGGTCTGATAAAGCTTTTGTCTAAAAGATCTTTCAATTGCTCCTTCAACTCTTTAAGTTTCGTGGGAGCCATGCGATACGGAGGAATGGAAATAGGCTGAGTATCGGGAAGAAAGTCAATCCTGAACTCTATCTCTCTATCAAGAGGTATTCCAGGGATATCTTCTGGAAAGATATCAAGAAACTCATTAACAACATTAATTGACTGAATGGTCGGGGTTTCAGACTTAGTGTCTTTAACCCAAACCAAATGGTGGATGCAACCCTTGAAAATCAACTTCCTAGCTTTGAGATAGGATATGAAACGACCCTTAGGAATCACAGAACTCCCGAACCATTCGAGGATAGGTTCATCAGGAAATTGAAACTTGACCACACGAGCACGACAATCAATAGACGCATAGCATGAGTGAAGCCAATCCATACCTAGAATGATATCAAAGTCAACCATATCTAGCTCAATCAAATCAGCATACATAACCCGATGAAAGACAGTAATGGGATATTTCTTATACACCCGCTTAGCAATGACAGACTCTCCTACCGGAGTAGAAACCAAAATAGGATCAGAAATTAGTTCAGGATCCATTTCAAAATGTACAGCAACCAGAGGTGTCACATAACAAAAACTCAAACCGGGGTCCATCAACACATAGACATCAAAATATAAAACACGGAGCATACCAGTGATAACATCGGGAGAGTCCTCCTGCTCCTGACGAGGTGGTATAGCATAGAAACGATTCTAGCGTTGACCGCCAGTAGTACTAGATGAAGCACCCTGAGGAAGAACTGGACGGGATACGGGAGGAGGGGCACTAGTAGCCTGACTCTGGGGAAGGGCATCACGACTCCACTATCTAGCATACGGGCAGTCTCTAAGTATGTGGCCCAACTTGCCACAACCAAAACAGTCCCGCTGCCCTATATAACACTCCCTAAAATGGTCTTTACCACACTTAGCACATGAAGGAGGATGAGGCCGGTTGCTTACACTGTCCTGAGACCTGGAAGGTACCAACCTATTCTCGAGCTCCTGCCTGCCCCGATATATGGGAGCACTAGCTGAGGAAGGCTCAGGTATAAATGGACGTCTCTGAAACTGAGGGCGACTCCCTTTGGAGAATCTAGTCTGACCAGACCCCTGTTGCTCCGATCTGACTCTCTTAATCCCTCTTACTCTTTCTCTTTCCTTTATATTGTCTGACTCAATCTGTTGGGCGTGAATCATTAACCTAGGAAGATCAATTTCCCTGTTGATCATAGAAGATCTACATTCTTTCACCACATAACTCGACACCCAAGTTAGAAACTTACTCATACTAGTCCTCGAGTCAGCCATCATATTGGGAGCGTACTTTGATAGCTGATAAAACTTAAGACAATACTCCTTAACCGACATGCAACCTTGTCTCAAATTCATAAAATCCTCTATCTTAGCTTCCCGTAACTCAAGAGGAAAGAATCTATCCAAGAAAGCATCTTGGAGCAATTACCAAATCACCGGAGCGGTATCTTCCTCTCTACCCTTATTCCACATCTGCACCCAGTCATATGCAACATCCTTCAACTGATAAGAAGCCAGCTCCATACTTTTTTCCTTGGTTACGTACATAATCTGTGTAATTTTCTTCATTTCATCAATATACATCTACGGGTCCTCGCCTGATCTCGACCCATGAAACTCTGGCAGATTCATCCGTATAAAATCACGAATTCGTGCTGCTGCCGAATTATTTTCCTATGGAGGTGGAGCGTTGGCCTGAGTAATGGAGGTAACTTCCTGGTATAGCATCTGAAAAGCTGCCTAAAATTCGGCATGGGATACCATCTCATGTAACGAATCAACGGGTTGAGGTTGGTTGTTGTTTCCGTGTGCTCGACATGGAGGCATTTTCTATTGTAAGAACTCACGAATTAACAGCAGAAGGAAACAGTTGTAAGAATGATAGACACTTGTAGAAAGAAAGAAACGACTTTTCCTAGAACGCCTCGTAGCCTCTTGATCATAGGTGTGGCGCGCTACATACCGATGCTCAAGACTCTAAGTAACGCGGCTTGTCAGACTCCCTAGGACTCTTCACAACCTTAGGCTCTGATACCAAGTTTATAACGCCCCGAAATATCATCCCGAGATGACACACGGTGCCCAAGGCTACACGTAACCTCAAGCTAACTGTTTAAGACAAAACACTATCCTTGGGTTCCAACACTATCCTTGGGTTCCAACACAACAACATACACGCTACTCTAAGGATATATATATAAGTACATATCATATCACATCGCACATGGCATGAAATATCGTTAGACTGTACATATGTGGAATGTCTATACACAAACCAACCCAATAATACACTAGTCTGACATAGCCTCTATACAAAAAAAATCAACAAGCCATTGGGACAAACCCCCAACTGACTCAACAGACCAAAGGGATCACAAAACAACAGCACCAAAACTAGCAACTTGGTCCTCGAACCATGAGAACTCACCACTGAAGGAACGTAGATGCGGCACTAGGATATCACTGTCGCGGCTGTGGATGAGTACCTGAACCTACATCATGGTAAAAATATAGCCCATAGAGAAATATGTGGGTCAGCATAAGATACGTACTGAGTATGTGGGGATGCATGCAAAATATAAATAATATCATAAATTTCGTAAAATGTACATACGGACCATAATGACACACCTGGCTTGAGTGACATTGAATTATGCAACTCATAACATCTTAGATAGGAAATGTAGGAGAAAAACCTCATATATCATTATAGATCATCCTAGGCAACTTGACTTACCACATCAAAACTCGGAGTGACTCGGTATTTCAATAAATATGACTCTTATGGACAAGAGAGTTTCCTATAACCGATAACCCCACATGAGCTACGTGGAATACCAACGTTTGAAACCCCCGTTGGCGGGAGCGTCATACTCTTTGCCAGGGAGTACGACCTTAAACTGCAATAATCACAATCGGGCTCTCTGGCCAATAATATCATCATCAAACAATCCTACGATGGCACATAGGTTTGGGGAAATATGAAATTTCCCTCTCGGTGCTAAGTACTACTCCCCGACAAGCTCAGAATGCGTTAGGAAATCCACCACAACATCATAAGGGTCTATCATAAAGACCAAATCAAATCTCTTTCTCATTTATCAAATCATATCAATTTGTGGATTCCTAACTCAACATATTTTAGCTCAAAACATTTTAATCTTCCTCAACATCAATAAGGTATCAATGTATTGAACCATAACTGACTCGACATTTGGACAAGGATATGAAGACTCAATACATAATATTTTCAACAATTTAACTCATCAAAACCATTCAAAAAATACCAAGACTCATTGCAACTTCAATATCAACATTTCTCAATTTGCCATCCAACTCTCATTTAAAGGTACTTGAGACATCAACCCATAGTAGGGATATAGAATTTCCAATATCAATTATAAATTCATAATAAGAAAATAGTGGAATGATAGTATAAATCAAGGCTTAACAAATTAAATCATCATACTTTCATAATCAAATACTCTTTGGACATAATTCCATCTCAACATCATACACATATCGGATGACATAATCCCATAGCTCATGGACAATAATATAAGATATAAAACCACATTTCCAATTCATGGTAAAACACGTAAAATCTTATGTCAATGTAATTCAACAAAAATACCGGGCACAAGATCGAAAGGATAATCTTGTTCAAAGCCCCACATACCTAAAAATGAAAGATGAATATGAACTTCTGACTCCGAAACTTTATTCACTAAAATAAAGGGTGCTTCTCGAAGACCTTAACATGATCAACTCGAATCCCAAATCAATTTGAAATTTCTACGGTTCAATCAAGAGACATAGAAGGATGAAATTTGGAGTAGTAGCGTTGGGGTTTGAGCCTTAGGAAATTTTGGAGAAAAATGAGCTATTGAATGCTCTTAAGGGACTTAAATCCATGGTTTACCCTGATGGATTGGAGTGGGAATGACCAAAATATCCTTAAAAATCAAATAATGTCAAATCTGTCCTTTGATGGACTATTTTGATAGGCTGAAGTAGATCGACCATAACTTTTTCGTCTGACGGACAAATTGGATGAAACCAATTTCATTGGAAAGAGGACTTTCAGAGATTTCTATTGATATATAGTAGCTCACTAGGATCATTATGTAAAAGGAGTTATGATCATTTGAAATTAACCCTAAAATTCTCCTGGCCTCAGTATTTTTTTTCCTGCACATTTACTGTTCACTATTCACGGTTAGATCAGAATGATCATAACTCATCGCTCGAGTGTCCGTTTTTTATGATCCATATATCATTGGAAATATTATTCGATTCTCTATTTGATGACGGGTTGCATATCCAGAAATTCCACACAGAAAAATTATTAATCACGATAAAGAACAGAATTCAATACATTTTCGTCCGAGATCTTAACGAAAAAAAAATTCCGGGGCATCACAACTTATCAACTCATGAAAACTCATGTCAATGTACTAAAATTCGTATAATAATAACAATCATATAAGTGAAAACATGAATGAAGATAAATTCATATGCAAACTGAACTTTAAATCACATGATAAAGTCAAAATCTTAAAACATAAAAATTTGGGTATGAACCCTAATTGACATCACGTAAATTCAAATTTAAAATCAAAGCTTTTGGCAAAAGTATGAAGGGTTATCCTTATTCAAACCCCACATACCTGAATATCTTAACTTCTTGAAGCTTTGGAAGGTGAATTTTTTAGAGAACCCTATTTCTATATCTCTTAAGAGGGTAAAGGAGAATACATTTGTTAACTGACAAGGTAAGGGAAATTAAATGCCTATTTGATGATTTTAATCATCTTTGAGACCACATACATGTCCATAAAGGATTTGGGAATGACTTAGGGGTGTGAAAAGACACCATGCCCATAAAATATAAAAACAACATAGAAATTTGACGAACGAAAAGGGGGTTCACGGCGTGACCCCTATCACAGACTAGAAGGTTCACGATGCGACCCCTGAGGCAATGTTAGAGGTCCACAGTGTATATCCTAGTGTGGAACCAAACCAGTAACCTATCGCGAGCGTATTCGCGGTGCGGGGTTGCCGTAAAGTGCCTATTTTGCGATGCAAAGCCCTCTTCTACATCTAAAAACATCCCCAACCTAACCAAACCCAATATTATATGGTTTATCTTTAATGATAGGGTCCTAAGGAATTATTTTAAGAACTCTTTAAGCGTCAAAAAGGTCGGGGTATCACACTTTAGGTATAATTATTATTGAAGAAATTGAATTAGAGAATTGGGTTGAGCTGATGAGGCTTGCTGCAGAGATACAATTTTTGCTACAGAGAGTTTGTTGTAGTGAAACATCGTCCACTGCAGTGAGAAATATGAAAAAATCCCATATTAAAATACCCTATTTTATATCCAACTCTCATTCCAAAAAGATCTCTCTCTTAAAAATGATCCTAGGATTATTTCTATGATAAAACACTAATAATAGAGAGGAAAAGTTCTCATGGAATTGTAACTCCCCAAGTCTACACCCTGGATGCCACACGGTGCTTACAATCCCTAAGGACCATAAGCTAACCCATGACTGGTACCAACTGCGAGCACTGAATAATAATACTGCTAACATGTACGAAAACATAACTGAAATGCCATAAGGTTCATTATATAAAAACTGATAAATATAGAAACTACTAATAATATTTGAAAATTGAATACTGTCTGAACTAGTCTAGTCTGAAAAGCCTCTACTGAACTGTCTGAAAGTGGAGTTGATGGGACAAGCCCCCAACTAACTCCAACTAATAAAATACTAAATCCGTTGTAATACTGAAAAAGATAATATCCTTCATGGATGAGGACTCACTACTGAATCTACTGTTGCTAACTGAATTTGGCTAAGTGCGGTTATAAGCTTGAGTTTTCGAACCTATGATATGAGACATCATAGCCCAAGAGAAAGAGTACGTGTCAGTACTTTGAATGTACTAGTATGCTAAAGGAGGTAGGTTGATATACATGGGTTCGTATGCATGAACAATAACTAACTAAATGATATGTATATAACTGAATGAGAGTACATGAATAACTGAAATTATTGTAAATACTGATTATGCAAGACTGTGCATATATATATGTTGTAACTGAGATCATACTGGATCTGAATACTGAGTTCTGATAACTGAGTGACTGATCTCTGAGTTTACTGATAACTAGGTGATTGTTTTTAACAGTCCTGATTCTATAGAACTAAACTGAGTTCTATGTTGAGTCTGAAACTGAAAGCGTAACTATGGAAATGTTCATCTAACCGACATATCCCGATTATAAACTGAGTTGGGGTCCAACCTGTGACCCCATTTGAAAGGTTGTTTGCACCTTTCCAAGGGATACTAACAATAGTTGTGAGTTAACCCTATCTGGCAGGAAGACATTTCGTCAACCCTCACTAGTAGGAAAACGCGTATGAGATGCATCAACCCTTGTATGGCAGGAAGATATCTCAACCTACGCTGGCTATGTAGTCCTATAATGCAAAGATTGCTAATAAGGGTCAAACCCTCTACTGGCAGGAATGACCCCATCCCTGGGTTCACTCGGCGCTGATTTCTACTCCCAACTGAATAGACACTGAACTAATTTTTAGACTGTTCTAGGCCTGACTGAACTTTTGTTGATCGTGATGTCTAACTAAACTAGACCGAGTTCACTGAGTTCTATAACTAACTGAGTACTATTGTCGTGTCATTACTGAGACTATTCTATAGCTACTGAAATTCTAGGGAAACAACTAGATTTTTGGGTATTGAATACCCCCAGGACTCAATAGCAGTGAAAGTAAAACATGGCATGATCCTAATAGTATAACAATAGTAGCTTGTTAACACTACTTTCATTTAGACATTTTGTCAAACACTTGAGAGGCATGAACTTGTGCACTTACTATTATGTCATGATTTCACCCTTCAACTCACATGAACACTTTATCAAACACTTGGGGAGCACAATTCATTGACATAATAATAATAAATATGCAAGCATCATGATCACAATCCCAACTCACAAATTCAAGGGGATTTCAACATAAATCCACATAACCCTACATACAAGTTAATTACTTCACATGAAACTTGTCATAAATCATGGATTAGAAACACAAATACCATCATAATCAATTGTACAATCAAAATCAACATGAAATTCATGAAAGCAATAAAATTGTAGTTTTAAAAGAGGTTCTTAAACTCCATGGGTGGAAGAAAACCCTTGGATGAACACCTAACATACCTTGATTATCAAATTCATGAAGATTGATGGTGTGTTCTTGAAACTTGCACTTGAAATTAAATGCCCTAGGATTTGTTCTTGAGAAAAATTAAGAGAAAATGAGTGGCTTTGCCCTTACGATAGTTTAATCTCATGTTTTGGGGATGAATAAAAGTAGAAAATGATCCAAATATCCCTATGGATGTGAACTTTTAATTAATAAAAAATGTGCCCCAGTGACGTGCCACGTCGATGGGGTTGATACGATGGCCGACGCGATGCGTCGATATCGCATTGGCTTATTGGAATTTACACTGAATGCTAGGGAAAATATCCATTGACATGATAAGCGGTGCAATGCATTGAGATCGCATTGACTCACTAGTTTCAATATCCAAACGAGCTTCTAACGAGGTTCAAAAAATCCCAAACTTGCCCAAGAACACTCTTTGACATCCCTGATCATGAATCGGCTTAAAAATCGATATTTTAAGGTCATAAGGGTCGTAAATAAAATCATGGAGATACCAAGGTCCTAAAATGAGACTAAGTCTCATTACTTAGCATAAATTTTCTATGTCTAGGACCTTTTTACTGCTCTAAAGGACTGAGTTAAGCTAGGATTTTGCGGGGTCTTACAATATCTCCCCCTTGTGAACATTTGTCCTTGAATGAGATTGACTAAGCTGAGAATACTGTTAGATTGAATTTACATACTTAACATGCACTACTGAAGCATGATTACATGTCTAAAACTACTGATATACTGAGTTTTCATACTAAACATACATAACTGAAGCATGATTGAATTCTGAAGACATGACATATGACTAAGTTATTTCATGAAGGTATGCATGATATGAGAATGTTATGCAACTGCAATCAAAACTGAGTTTGTAAAGGTAATCTGAGCATGAAACTGAGTAAATTTAAGGAAAACTGTTACCTTGAGCTGAGTCTGAGTTTGCGGAAAAGAGGTGAGGATACTTGGTCCACATATTTTCTTCTACTTCCCAATTATCTCCCTCAACGGACTAATTCCTCCAAAGAACTTTGACTAGAGGAACTTCTTTGTTCCTCAGTCTGCAAAACTGATGATCAAGAATTTTGACTGGAACTTCTTTATAAGAGAGACTGTTCTGAACATCTATACCCTCTATAGGGATTACAACTGTTGGATGACCAATGTATTTCTTAAGCAAGGAGACGTAAAACACTGGGTGCACTAAAGCTAAGTCTGAAGGTAACTCAAGCTCATAAACTACCTTTCCAAAACGGCTGAGGATTCGGTGAGGACCGACATATCGGGAACTGAGCTTCCCTTTCTTGCCAAACTTCTTCACTCCCTTCATAAGCGATATTTTCAAATACACATAATCACCAATCTCAAACTCAAGATCTTTTCTTTGCATATCTGCATACAATTTCTATAGGCTCTGAGCTATCTTAAGCCTATTCCTAATCAACTGAACTTTTTCTAAGGCATCAAATACCAAGTCAGGCCTTACCACTGCAGCCTCACCCACTTAAACCAATCAATGGGAGATCTACATATCCTCCCGTAAAGTATCTCAAATGGAGCCATTTGAATGATGGAATGAATGTTGTTATTATACACGAAATCAAGCAAAGGTAAGTGGTCATCCCAACTATCCTTAAAGTCAATGGCACGCGCTCTTAATATATCTTCTAGAGTCTGAATGGTTCTTTCCACTTGACTATCTATCTGAGGGTGAAAGTCTGTGTTGAGGTGAACTTAGGTACCAAGACCCTTTTGGAAGATTTTCCAAAAATAAGAGGTGAACTGCGTACCTCTATCTAAAATGATGGACAACGGAACCTTTGTGCAATCTGACCAACTCTCTAACATAGAGCTTGGTATAATCCTCAACTGAATAAGATGTATTAACTGGTAAGAAATGAACTGATTTGGTCATCCTATCCATAATGACCCAAATTGAATCATGCTGGCGACGAGTATGGGGAAAACTCATCACAAATCCATGTTCATCTCCTCCCACTTCCATATGGGAATACTAAACTCCTTTATAGATCCACTAGGCTTTTGATGCTCGATCTTAACCTGCTGACATATCGAGGAATTAGCTACAAATTCTTCATTGTCTTTCTTTATCCCACTCCACCAATAGACTTCTCACAAGTTGTGGTACATCTTGGTGGTCCATGGGTGAATCGAGTAGCGCACACCATGCACTTCTGCAAGAATATGCTATCTCACACCATCTAAACATGGCACACATAGTCTACCCTAGCAGCGTAAAACACCATCTCCCTCTTGGGAGAAAACCTCTACTTTCTGATCTCTGACTAACTCTTTTAGTTTAACTAAATTGAGATCCTTGTCCTACTTTTTTTTACTTAGGAAACCAGAGATGATTTTGAACTATTCTACACCCATACACTACCCTCTGCTGAATCGACTAAGCGGACACCGAGTCGGGCAAGCTGATGAACTTCCTGAACTAACTTTTTTTTACCATCCTTCACGTGTGCAACACTACCCATAGATATCCTACTGAGATCATCAACAGCTATATTATCCTTGCCCAGATGATACAGGACACTCATGTCGTAGTCTTTCAACAACTCTAACCACCTTCTCTGATGCAGGTTCAGTTCTTTTTGAGAAAACATATACTGCAGGCTCTTATGGTCTGTGAACACATCAATATGTACTCCATACAAATAATGCCTCCAAATATGTAAGGTAAACACTACAGCTGCTAACTCAAGATTATAAGTGGAATAGTTCTTTTTATAGGGCTTAAGCTGTCTAGAGGAATAGGTTATGACCTTACCTCTATGTATAAAAACACACCGCAAACCAACTCTGAAAGCATCACAATACACGACAAATCCATCTGAACCATCTGGTAAATTCAAAACTGGGGTTGTACTGAGTCAATTTTTCAACTCCTGAAAACTCTTCTCACAAGAATCTGACCACTAGAACTTGACTTTCTTCTGAGTTAATTTGGACATTAGGATGCAATAGATGAAAATCCTTCCACAAACCATCGATAATAGCCAGCCAAACCCAAGAACATCCTGATATCTGATTAAGAGATAGGTCTAGGCTAGTTTCTCACTACTTCAGTCTTTTGAGGGTCAAATCTAATGCCATCACAAGAAATGATATGACCAAGGAAAGCTACTGACCTTAGCCAAAATTCACATTAACTAAATTTGGCGAACAACTGATGGGATCTAAGGGTCTGTAACACTATCCTGAGATGGTCAGCATGATCTCATTCACTGCGGCAGTAGACAAGAATATCATCAATAAAGACTATAACGAACATGTCCAGGTACTGCTTGAACACACGGTTTATTAAGTCCATGAAAGCTGCTGGGGAATTAGTAAGACCAAATAACATGACTAGGAATTCTAAGTGACCATACCGAGTTTTGAAGGATGTTTTTAAAATGTCACATTCTCTGACTCTCAGCTGATGATAGCTTGATCTGAGGTCTATCTTAGAAAAGTAATAGCCTCCCTGAAGCTAGTCAAACAAGTCATCGATTATGGGAAGTGGATACTTGTTCTTGACTGTGACTTTTTTCAACTGATGGTAGTCAATACATATTCTGAGAGAACCATCTTTCTTACGCACTAATAAAACTGGTTCACCCTAAGGGGATACACTGGGTCTGATGAATTCCTTATCTAGGAGATCCTTCAACTGTTTCTTTAACTCTTTGAGTTCCTCTTGGGAAATTTTGTATGGCAGGATAGAGATAGGCTGAGTATCAGAAAAAGGTTTATTTCAAAGTCAATTTCCCTCTCGAAAGGAACTACGGGAAGATCTTCGGGAAATACATCTGGAAATTCACATGCTACTAGAACTGACTCAAGGCTAGGGGTCTTGGAATTAGAGTCTTTAACTCAAACGAGATGGTATACACACCCCTTGGATATCATTTTCCTCGCCCTTAGGTAGGAACAAGCTGACCCCTAAGTGTTGAAGTACTACCCCTTCATTCTAGGATAGGTTTATTTGGAAACTGAAAATAGACAATTCTGTTTCTGCAGTAAATTGAAGCATAGAATGAATGGAGCCGATCCATGCCGAGAAAGACATCATAATCCATCATCTCTAGCTCTACTAAGTCTGCTGAAGTAAATTTCAGAGATACCATAATCGGACAATTCTTGTATACCTGTCGAGTTATGATAGATTTACCTACTGGGGTAGAACTGAGAAGGGCTCTACTAGGATTTCAGGAATGACTCCGAAGTCAACAACTATATAAGGAGATACAATAGATAAAGAAGCTCCTAGATATATAAAAGCATAAACATGTAGATGATAAACTTGTAACATACCAGTGACCATATCAGGAGAACTTTCTTCATCCTATCGGTACTGAAGTGCATAGAGTCTGTTTGGGCACTGCCCATTGGTGGCACTGGAAGTGGTACCCTGCTGAATTGGTCGTTCATACTGAGCTCGGGGATGATTATGCTAACTCTGATAACCCACATGACGACACTCTCTAACCCTATGTCCTGACTTGCCATATTCAAAACATACATCACTGACATTTCTACAGGCACCCTAATGGCTTCTGCCACACTTCTGGCAAAGAGGATTTATTTGGGGCTTCGCTAACACTACCCTAGGGTTTAGGTCCTGGTGCCCTATATTTATTTCCATTTATGAATTTCAGCACTGGAGAACTGGCCAAGGGCTGAGCTGGAACTGAAGATTTTAGGAAAAACTGATAACGATTACCACCCTCTGACTTAGGCTGAGTGGTGCTGAAGCTTCCTATTTTAGCTCTCTTGTTTTCCCTATTTTTCTCCTTATTCTTAGACTCATCTATTTATTGAGCATGGATTATGATCCTGGATATGTCCATCTCTTTAATTGGCATTGTGATCCTACACTCCTTGACCACACTGTTAGACACACCGATACAAACTTACTCATCTTAGATCTGCTATCTTCTACCACATGAGGGGAATATCTGGCTAACTGAGTAAACTTGAGAGAATACTCTTTCACTGTTATGTTGCCCTATTATAGATTAATAAACTCCAAAACCTTAGTGTCCCTCAACTCTAGTGGGAAGAACCTATCAAGGAAAGTAGTAGAAAATTCCTTCCATTCTACGGGCCCTGTATTTGTGCCCCTATCTGCCTTCCACTGCTTAAACTTTGTATGAGCCACATCTTATAATTGATATGCAGCTAACTCAGAACTCTCATTGGAAGTCAGCCTTTTGATATTTGTGACTTTTTACACCATGTCAAGGAATTCCTTTGGGTCCTCCTCAGGCTTAGAACCTGTAAATAATGGAGGATTCATTTAGGTGAAGTCCCAAATTCTAGATGCAGCAGTATTGGCCTAAGGTTTGTTCTTGAGAGAAATTGAGATAAAGTGAGTGGTTTTTCCCTTAGGATAGTTTGATCTCATATTTTGGGGATTAATAAAAGTATAAAAATAATCCAAATACTCCTCTGAATGTGGACTTTTAATTAATGAAAAACGTGCCCAGCGCTGCACATACCGACACACCGCATGATGGGGTCAATGCGATGGCCGACGTAATGTGTCGATATCATATTATCTCACTGGAATTAGCACTGAATGCTAGGGAAAATATCCATCGATGCGATAAGCGATGCGACACATTGAGATCGCGTTGACTCACTATTTTTGACATCCAAACGAGCTTCTAACGAGGTTCAAAAAATCCAAAACTCACCCGAGAACACCCTTTGACACCCCTGATAATTAATTGTCTTAAAAATCAATATTTTAAGGTCATAAGGGTTGTAAATAAGATCATAGAGATACCGAGGTACTAAAATAAGACTAAGTACCATTACTTAGCTGAAATTTTCTAAGTTTGGGACCTTTTTTCATGCTCTAAAGGACTGAGTTAAGTTAGAATTTTGCGGGGTCTTATAGGAATGTTATTCTATTATCCACCTTGTGGATTCTCCATTAACAACTCCAGATTGAGAATAAGGAACAAAGCTACAAGTATTTGATGGTATCTTCTTGGTTCCAAGGTAGGTTTATAAGTAGTAGACTATGATTACTGAATCATTTATATCATGTATAATTAATGGGAAAAAGCATGATTAAGCCTTGGAGCATGGTATTCAAATGGGATAATATGTGAAATAGTGTAAGAAAATTATCTATATGCAATTAACTTTTAGGTCATTTTCTTTATTTTTGTATGTTTTCTATGTTTGTTGCTTTCCCATTATGGATACTAGTTATTTATGACTTGCTAGGGCCGTGGTTTGGTTCTCAAATAGTTCATTTGGGTTTTAAGTCCATTTCTCAGCTTGGAGATTTTGAAGCAAAGGAGTTGGTGTTCGGCTAAAGCTTCTACTAAACTACCTCCAATGGTAATTTCATAGTTGATTTAGCTCAGGAACATATACTTTAGGCTATGAGAATCCTTGGTTTAGGTCTCGAGGCTTTCGATCTCATTTTGGATTATTTAGTGGAATTTGGTAAAAATAAAAGAATTGGTGTGGGACGAACCTTCTATTAAAATGACCTCTATTGAAAATTTAATGGTTCCATAGAGTTTGGAATGCTGAATTAGGTAATTTAGCATAGTTCATCAGCATTTTTAGGGTTTTGAATAAATTTTGAGGACCCGTTCAGAGTCATTTTTGACTTGGATTTTTGTTGGTTTTTCTTCTCAACATTTAGACAATTTTTACTCCTCGCATTTGCAAGGAGTTGACTGTATTTTCTAAAGAAAAGGTCCATTACCATCACAATCGTAGTGAGTGAACCATATTTATAATATATAAATTTTCTAGTCGTCACCATCGCATCCAAAAGGCCTTGCAATCGCGATGAGTAACACTTTGGCAGTATATATTCTCCTTACTCATAATTTTTAGCCTTTTTAAAAGTCTTATTTAATTTTTTCTAGAGCCTGAAGTGTGTGTGGGAAATCATCCATTGAGATTGAAGTAAGATAATTTAACACCTCTTGATCATTTTTCATTATTTTCCCAGTTAATTTGGTCCTTTTCCTTATAAATTCCTATTATTAACCCTCAATTTCCTTAATTTTGGGGGGTTATTTTGAGCCACTGTTGTTCTTTCATTGTACCCAAATTTAAGCATACACTCTTTGTCCTTCAGGGGACCTTGTGGCAGATTAAATTTTTGAATTTTGGTAACGGCCCCTATGGACCTATTTTTACCCAATTTTTGGTGTAATGTTTTATATTTCAATATGGGTATAATTTTAATCATATTAACATATAGATTTTGAATTTGGTAGAGTGATGACATTTAGAGATCAAGGAATGAAAACAAGAAGTTCATGAATGGTTCGACACTATGGCTTGATTATGACATAGGTTGCAGTCTACTTTTATCTATGATATTATGTATTATATAGATTGCGTTATAGGTGGAGGTTTATATAATGGGCTTAGGATAGTTCTTATACTCAATATTTGACTTATTTGGGGGATTTTTATAATAGAATCATAGTCTGAGCCCTAGCCTAGAATACTTACTATAGTTATAAGGTTATGTTAAGCTCTCTTATTTACCTGTTATGATCTTAGGTTGTTTTTACTAATCCATAGTGAAGGATTTGGGGTGGTAAATTTCTATAAAGATGATATTCTCTGTTTAAATCCTCCCAGTAGCATGATACCCATATTTACCTTAGCTTTCTAAGTTATGATATCCATACTCTCTATCTCTATATATTATTGGCTCGAGGCCTTAGTTACAAGACTAGTTGCATTTTGAGTTAGTTAATTTTTCTCTGATATTATTTTAGTTTATAGACACTTAAGTACTTACATTTCTAATGCTTGGATATTGGTGATGTCTTGCATACACTTCTATGCACTTATGTATATTTAATGGTACAATTTCAATAAAATCATTAGTGTTGCTAACTACTTTCAAAAAAGATGTATTACCACCTTTCACTATAAATTTGGTTTATAAAATAGAAGTTGTACCACCCTTATTATTGGTTTATGGTTTTTAAACTAAACGTACTACTTTGAAAACTCCGACGAGGCTAATTCTCATGCATAATATATCTTCTCATTTATCTTCATTTACTTATTTTGGTCGAGGAATATTTTGAACTTTTTCTACTCTATACTATAATTTTTAGTCTCAGTTTTATCACAGGCACCAGATTTTGTGGAGACTACTAGTCTCGAATCGATTTTGAGATCTCAATGGGAGGAAAAAGTGGGGAATCATCCATTGAAGCTAAGGTAAGCTTGTCTAATACTCCTTGGTCATTTTCCATTAATTTTCAATCAACTTTTATCCTATTTCATGATAAATTATTAGAAATTATATCTCTATGTCTCTAAACTTTAGGGTCTAATCTAGCCCCAATTAATGCACCGTTTGTGCTCAACTTTTGAGCAAACATTCCTTGTCCTTCAAGGACCTCGTGACGGATTCAATTTTGGATTTTATTTTATGGGATCCACAAGCCCGTTCTTCATCCAAATTTTGAATTGATTCTTTATATAGAAATGTGGGTCTTATTTTACTCCTAATGATGTTTAGGTTACCATTTTTATAACATGGTAGTGTCTCAAGATCATGGAGCAAAGACGGATGATTTAAGGTGATTCAAGGACTTGTATTTCGGCATCGAGTTAGGCTTCTTTCTACTATTCTTCATGAGGTAGTGTATTACATATGTTGCATATTAGATGGGGACGTTTGTATGTGATTATGGGTAAAACATAATGACTTAGCCTAAACTATTAATTTTGGGACTACAAGGGTGAATCAACCCTTACGATGAAATACTTATTATGTTCTAAAATTCTATTACCCTAGGTTTAGAATCTTATACATAGTTGAGTCTAATAAACCTTTAGTCTAAGGCTTAATACTTTACTCAGTGGATTATGATGGTTTCCTAGATTATGATGATTTGTCGATTATATATTATTGGGACCAAGGTTGTGATTATGATATCGATTGGATTTTGAGTAAGTGATTATCCTTGTAAAGGACTTGGTTTAGTCTATGAACATTTAAATGCTTATGATTGTAGTTTTTGGATATTGGTGATCGCATTACAAAGATTCAGTGCTTTCATGCTCAGTAAATGGTACGATTCCCACTAAAAATAGGTTTTACCACACTTTTTCCTAAAAAGGGGATTTATTCCTCTTTTTCACTTTTAAAATGGGTTCTTCCATATCAGGAATCATGCCACCTTAATGGATGATTTATGTGCTTTTGGAACTAAAAATGATGTTTTAGAAATCTGATTGAGATAGATTCTGATCCATGGTTTTATCACTACTATTTACTTCAATTGAGAGATATTCCAACCCTTTCTACACTTTTATGATGATTTAGTCCTAAAGTTTAACTCGGGCAACAGAATTACAAACTTATACTCTTTTGGCCATGGTTCGAGTCTGTGCATTATATATATATATGTATATATATATATGTATCTGGTACCATATGTAGATTGATGATGATGATGATTATTAAAAATACTAGATCGAGACTACATCATTATACATGGGTACTACCGAACCACCTAGGGGACCCTTCTTTGATGAGCCATTATACCAAAGAAGAGAGGTCATCGTTGGTCCTACCTTTGCAAGTCGTCGAGCTGGGGGAGGTATATATACTGGTTATAGTATGGCACTTATATCGGTTGTGGTATTATGAGTTTAATTTGTATTAATTCTTGTATGAACAATTCGTATTACCAGTATGTTGTTTGGTTCCTATATTTATCAGTCTTTTAAGGGGTTGCATAAGTATAGGTTATGAGTGTTGCTTATTGTATGTTGATTGGAACTTTAGAGTTATGGTGCCTAATTTAGTTATTGTTTGTATGTACTAGGTAGTTACTATGTTTTTGTTATTTGGGTTAGTTCATGGCAGGTTGATTATTAGTCTGGTATTGAGTTTTAAGGTATGATTATGATTCCTTTCTGTTACACTTATTTTACTATAGAAAATTATCTCATGTTTAGACACTGTGACTATAGGCTCAGATCATGATAGTTTTAGCTTTCCTACTAAATTAGGATGCCTTGAGATTCTAGATTGACTACCTTAGGTTGTTACCTTTGAGTGAGCCTTCTATACCTGTATGTATATGCATATATCTAGATCTAATATTACTGTATATCCCTCTCTTCCTTCAATTATTCATGTTGTATATCCATTTCTCTGCCTTGTATACTACTATATATCATTCTTCTACCCTTTATTTATATTTTGGCCAATGACATTAGGTGTAGTGCTTAGTGACTGAGTATGGCTAGGATAGATTGTTCCTTTTTATTACCTTAGTTTTATTATGTTAGTTTTCCTGGATATTGGGTGTAGTTTACCTTCCTACTTGCATGTTATTTATATTTGCATTATTTTTGAAGATTGGTCGGGAGTTTCTTACTAAATACCACGTGTTGCTACTTATTCTATACTTCTGCAGCCTGTAGATCATAGTATGGGTTCTTATTGTTTTTGGGTGCATCGTGTTGAGAAACTATGGATCATAGATTTACATAGAGCTCCTGGCTTTCAGAGTATTTCTATTCACCCTTTTATGGATTATACTAATCTCTATGTTGTATTTCAGAGATGGGTTGTACCTGTATATTTATTTAGTAACTCATTTTGTATTCTTATTATATTAGAAAATCGTGTGCCAATTCCAACAGATTTTGGGACTGTCTTATATATATATACAATAGTCTTTTATTATAATCATTGTGCTATTTTCATTCATTTTTCTTTGCAGTCTGTTACCAGCAGTTTTGGACCACGGGTTGGCTTACCTACTATTATGTTATAGTAGGTGCCATCATGACCTAAGAAATTGGGTCATGATAGTTTTTAGATATTCAACAAGGTTCTTTATCTATTTTAGAGAAAGAGATAAGTTTTCTCGAGTAGGACAGACATATTTCTATGTTATTTCCTACGGAGCATAAGATAGTATGGGGAGTTATCAGACAAATAACTTTACTACTCCATTTGGCATCAAAGCATCTGATATCAGTTGGGTCTACCTAATTTCCTTTAGATTGTTGATCATGTGAGGAAAATAGATTGGTCATGACTTGAGTCAGATGGAGAGGCAGAAAGAGGACCTGCTATCGTTATAGTTTCAGTGTTATTCTATCTAGAGGTAGGCATTCTCTACATAAAGTTCACCAACACTCACAATCTACTAGGTCCATTCAGGTAGCACCTCAGTTTATAGATGACTCTCAAACACTTTGTAATAGTCACAGTAGACAAAGTCCCAGTCAGGCATCATGGGGTTCCTGGTATAGGTATAAAGGCCCTTGCAACCACTGTAGATTAACAGGTAAGTCACATTAGAGAGTTTCTGAGGGTTGTTATGATTTTGGAGAGGTTGGCCATTGGTCTAGGGTGTGCCTCAGGTATGACTCAGTCATCTAGTTGGGGTTAGAACATGTTCCTCGCTAGATCGGAGCTTTAGTTTTTTTTATGATTATAGGGTGATAAGTCATTGATCTAGAGAGTATCCCCAGTAAGGTATTATTTATTAGTCATCATAGAAAGATCTATCTCCTAGGGATGTGGCACCTTTGGTCAGGAGTGCTCTCAAAAAAATTGAAGGTCATTCATGGTTAAGTAGCATAGTTGGTTATTTGGATGCTAAGTTTTGGATTGGATGCATTCAAAGACAATACTTCTTTGAGTAGACCAAGGTCCATGGTTTCGGATTTAGTCAATATAGGTGCAATTTTGATTTGCTATCTTTTAGTTTCTATGCAATTTGATTTGTGATTTTCATACCCATCCATGTTTGTATGCCTTGCTGTCACGACCCAAAAAACAAGGATCATTATGGCACTTGTCGTGGCAAACCTTAACAAGTAAACTTATCACTGAAACTGATATCAAATAAGAAATCAACATTAAACCCCAAGGCAAGGCCTCAAGAATGAAATTATATCACACAAATATGATAATAGTGGAAATACAATCAAGATATGAAACCAAATCCCAAAACTTGGTGTCACAATGTAAGAACCCACTAATACAACTCAAAGTTAAAATATGCATTGAATAATTCGAAAGGAACAACTTTATCTGTAAATATAAATAAGACAGTCAAAAAAAAAAGGTAGTAGTCAACTCTGGATGCATAGGTCAACCGCTACCTCAAAGACTCCAAATGTCGGCTGAATCAGCTATTCCTGCGGCGTACTCATACATGGATCTGCACCAAAAGGACGTAGTAGGGATGGGTACAGTCCATTTGTACTCAGTAGGTATCATAGGCCGACTGAGTAAAGTAGAAAATAAGCATATACACATAATATTTGGACATGTAACCTGCAATCAAAAAATATCCCAAACGGCAGCCCACACCGTCTCTACTAATAGTTCTATTGCATACACATATAACAAATATAGGTACAGAAAGAAGAACAAATATTCCCATACACCAAGTACAGGTATGAGAAGATAAGACAAATAGGTAGATATCAAGTCAAGAACAGAGATACAATCACAAAATAAAACAATATATGATATGCAATAAAAATGATGATGATGATGATGATGTGATTGACAAGGTAATCGATAGAGGGTTTTTAACGATGTCACATTTTCTATTAGAAAAAGCCAGTGTTTTTAGTATTTTTATGGGGGTACCGATATTTCATAAATGAATATGATTTGAGGATGTAATGCTCACAACCAATCAAAATGAGAATATCCAATATCCAACTAATATACAAGCCATCTGAGCCAAAAATTCATTCAAAATCAATCAATCATCCATGATCCAATACAATTCAAAAACCATCAAGGGAAATATGCAATAAAGTGTCATTGATACCATATCATTCCCCAAAATTTAGGCTTTTTCCCACCAAAAAAAGTGTAACCACGCATACATATAACAAAACTAGGCCAACAACATCATATAAGACCTCACACAATCACACATACCAAATAATGTCTCAAACCACAAAATATTATATACATAGGCCATAACACGGACACATAAATCACCTAAACACATTTTCCATGATATAACCCATATCCAATGCATGCTTTTACGTTATTCTTAACTACCAAATCCAGTTTAAAGAAAGTTAAGTCATAACCTACATTAAATACCTAAAATCAGTCCCAAAATCCTTCAATCCAAAGATTTTCCCTCACGAACAAAATCAGAATCAACTAAAATATATAAATATAGAATCCACACATAAAAAGAAAGCCAACAATACCCATATTGCACATTTCCAAATTGGGGTCAAAACGAACTCCCAAAATGGATTTTCAAATACGAAGTGTAAAATTGGAGTTCTTGTCTTGAAAATATATTTTCCAAGATTAAAGGGACTCATAAAAGAAAACCCAAGTGAAAACAAAGTGAAATTGGGATTCGAATTGATGAAATGATGATTTTGTCCTTCCGCACCAAAATCCCAAAATTTAACCATTAGTTTTGCGTTAAAATAAGGTTTGGATGATAAAAATTGAAGGAAAATCATTGAAATATGGATTTGGAGCTAACCCAAGCTTAAAAATGGTAGAAAATTCTCAAAAACATGAACCCCAAGATCTAAGACTCAAAAATAATGAAAGAATCTCAAAAATGGGAAATTAAATCACCTAAGTATTGCCTAAGCGACTACCGGGTCACTTAGGCATCTATCACTTAGCGACCAGGCATTGCTTATGCGAAGCCCGCCTCATCGCATAAGCGACTTGGTTATCTCTTAAGTGACAGGTGTCTGGCATGCCAATGTCTCTTAATCGATTAGGACATCGTTTAAGAGGGCCTAATGTCACTTAGGCGACAGTTTGGCTGTTAGGCCAAGTCGCATCAGTGACTAAATCCTTGATTAGGCAAGTGCACTAGCTGAGCGGTGCAAAAATAGGAGACTTGGAGAATTCCAAGTCTCCACAAACCCCTCGAGATTCATTTGAAATTCCGATTATGCAAATGTACTATGTTACCCTACTAAATTTGATGCTTTGAACTCCATGGTGATATCGGATTTTTGAAAAAACATCACTTTTACAAAATTGACTCCCGAAACCCAATTTCACAACTTTCCAAATGGAGGGTCAAAATGAGATATAAAAGCTTCAAAACCACACCTGCCATGTTACCAACCTAAAATCAACGTTCCAGATTTGCTAGCTCAGTTTATTTTGCCATCCGATGCACATATCAATAATTATTGACCGAAGTCAACAATAAGGTTTTTCAAGCCACCAAAAACCATGAATTCACATAAATCACACCAAAATGCATTAAAAAATGTGGCAATCATTGCCACAAACTAGAAATACCACAATGCAACACGGGGAGGGGTAAAATAGTTAAAAAATATAGAATAATATTTCAAACAAATCACCAATAATTAGGTCATTACATCATCCATCACTAAGAATCTAGTTCTTCCTTGAACTAAAGGCAGTAGAAGTACTACATCAGCGAAAAGCTTCGGATAACTACTTTCCATATTAGAATCAACCTCCCCAATAGACTCACTTGCAGGTCGATGCTGCCACTAGACCTGAACTATAGAATAACTCTAGAATAAAATTCTGTAAAATCTCTGACTAGGATGTAGACAGGCTCTTTAACAAAAGAAAATTGCTCATCTAATTGAACTGAATCCTAATGAATGACATGAGACTCATCTAGAATAAAATGTCGAAGCATATAAACATGAAAAACTGGATGAACAGCTGATAAATCTAGAGGCAATGCTAACTTATACGCCATATCCCCAAAAGTTTGAAGGATCTTAAAAGGTTCAATATACCTAGGGATAAACTTACCCCTCTTCCCAAACCTCATCATGCCCTTCATAGGTAAAACTCAAAGAAAGACATGATAGCCAGCATTCAATCTCAATGCATGAAGTTTATGATTTGCATAACATTTATGTCTACTCTGAGCCATTTAAAGTCTGTCTTGAATGATCTAAACTTTATCTAAAGACTCAAAAAACAAGTTTGTACCCTGAGGTTTAATCTAAGAAAAATCAAACCAACCAACTGGGTGGCGGCAACGCCTACCATACAAAGCCTCAATAAGAGCCATCTCACTACTGGAATGGAAGTTATTATTATATGCAAACTCTACCAAAGTTAGATACTTCTCCCACTGATCACCAAAGTCCATTATTCAAGTGCATAGCATATCCTCCAATACCTAAATAGTACGCTTTGACTGTTTGTATGTCTTGGGATGAAACATTGTACTAAGATCAACCCAAGTACCCAACTCTACTTGAAAAGTCTTCTAAAAGTAGTATGTGAACACTAAACTCTCACGACTCAAGCCCGAGCTTGGCCGTGATGGGTAATCTCTAGCCCACCATGGGCCGGAGACAACCCTTAAAGTCTTACCTCAAAAGCACATAATATGAATAGCAAAAGCTAACCAAACCAATGATAAAATAATAATACCAAAAGAAAATATAAAGATTCAACACAAGACATTGACGAGATCCCAATCCTGTCCACAAAAAACTTTAAACCAAGATTACTAACTAAGTCGGGACATGCCTCCGACTATGGCAAAAAGAATCCAAGATACTAAGACAATAAGAAAACTAATAAAATATCTGAACCTTCTAAAAGATGGAGGCTCACCACTTTATAGAAGACTAATAGACATATCAAATTACCTAACGCTGCATAGGAGCAACAGAAAAATCCTTTGAACCTATATCATGAAATGATGTAGCGTTCGAGAATGATCATTGGGGCGAGATCTGACATGTAACTCAAGGAAAAGGGGTAAAATAATCCATTTACCAAAATCCAGTAATAAACCACATGCATAAATTTATATATATACATATGTAGGATGTTAGGATTGGGACAAGGGTCTACTAACATGATAGTTTAAACCATCGAACTGTGTAGCTCCCTTCAACCTAAATGCACCCACGGTCTATATGGGTCCGACTTCGCCTGTCAAAAGGCCCTCAATTCATGTTGGCCGCATGTACCAAGGAAACTGAGTAATGGATAAAGATACCAAGGCGATGGCCATCCAAAATATAATATGTGTCCAGACGCATGGTCATATAGACCCCCACATCGGCAAATGTGATTTCTAGTGTTCATCCATTTTGGTGAAAACCATGTCACCCATTACAACAATCATAATGCACTAATTTATTCCAAAAACCATCACTTAAAGCATTAATAATCAATTTGAATCATGGGACAAGTAATTCAAGTAATAACAACCAAAAACCCTCAACCCAATTTCAAACCTAACAATTCAAATCACATAAATATTCAATAAATTAATGCCACAATGTAAACTTCAAGTTACGAAAAGAGAAACATACCTGAAATATATATCATTTGAAGACAAATCAAAGTTTGGAGCCCGGAGTAGTGATTTCTTGTAAAATCCTTGAACTTGGGCTGAGAGTTAAAGAGGAAAATTATAGTGTTTTGATATTGACAACGGAAGAAAAAGGGTTAATTTAGTGTTTTAAAGTTGTGCAAGGGGTAAAGGACCAAAAATTCCCTCGCCCCAAGTGAAAAGACAAAAACCAAATAAATTTAACATAGCAGCATGGCACACTACTATCACGAAGGTTATCCTCAGTTCCATGCTCCTATCGCGGAACATAAGTGGCATGACACGCCACTATTGCGGATCCTAACTGCCTCGGGGATCCAAAATGACCCCAAACCCCATCTAAAAATTCCCAAACATTCCCAAAACAGCCTTTTAACATCTCTTAACATAATTCAAGTCAAAAAATTAATGTTAAACACAGGAGAGGTTCATAAATAAAATGATTGAAATTTTTATGAGGTCTCACATGAACCTTAATCTGAGATAATAGACACCGACACACCATGAAGACACACTATCTCACAAATATAGATACGAGCCAACCTCTCAGCATTGAAAGAATCTTAAACAAAAATGAGATAAGTAGATTTGGTCAATCGATCCATGATAACACAAACACTATCAGACCCATGAGAATTACGAGGCAACCCGATCACAAAGTCCATAGTAATTCATTTTTATTTTCACTCGAGAATGGGTAACCTCTGAAGTAAACCACCAAGTCTAAAATGCTTGGCCTTGACCTACTAGCAACACAGACAGTGATCTACAAGATTCGCGACATACTATCTCATACCACCCCACCAATAATCTATCACAAATCATGGTACATCTTAGTCACTCCCAGATGAATAGAATATCTGGAACAATTAGTCTCTTCTAAAATCAATCTAATCCAATCACCCACACTCGACACCCAAACTCTACCTCTAATTCTCAAAACACCATATGGATCAAGCGAGCCTTCCTTAGCCTTACCACTTAACACCTTACCTCAAATCACTCTCAGCTGAACATCATCAAACTAATAAGCCCAAATTTATTCCATCAAGAAAGACCTAGACTCCACGAATGTAAAAACACACACAAGTGTTGAAATATCAAGCCTAACAATCTAGTTAGCCAAAAACTAAACCTCCAAGGACAAAGGCCTCTCCTGAGTCAAAAGTTATTCCAAGCTACTCATACTAGTCGACTTTTGGCTTAAGGCATCTGTAACCACATTAGCCTTGCTCGGATGATAGAGAATAGTCAAGTCATAATCCTTAAGCAACTCAAACCAATGGTGTTGCCTTATATTAGGAACTCATTGGGTAAGGAAATACTGAAGACTACAATGATCTGAGAAGATCTCACAATGTAGCCCATACAAGTAGTTCCTCCACAACTTCAAAGAAAATACCACTGCACACAACTCCAAATTATGGGTAGGGTAATTTCTCTCTTAAGGTTTTAACTGACAAGAAGAATAAGCAATCACTTTACCCTCTTGCATCAACATAGCACCTAAATCAACACTTGAAATAAATAATTCTTGAAGCCCACACTATGAGGAACTTGGTTCTTGAAGAAATTTTGAAGATTTATGGATGATTCTTGAAAGATTTATGTTCTTGATATAACCCTAGATATATTATCTCAAGAGAATTAGAAGAGAAAATGGTGGAATTATGGTTTGGATGGGATTCTCATATTTATAGAGGCCTCCAAAAGATGGGAAAAGACCAAAATACCCTTCCAAAAATGTCTCTAAATTGCTGAAAAAAATAGCTGACGACATCCATGATAGGCCGTCAGACCCGTGATAGGCCGTCATGAAATGTCTTCACAAAAGGGTCGAATTTTATGATTTTCTGCCTAAGGCTGACGATATTGTCAGAAATATCGTCAGAAATGTGACGACGTCATCAGAAATCTCGTCAGAAACATAACAGGCCGTCAGAAATGTCGTCACCCTTTTCCAGATTGACATGTTGGAGTAAAATAGGTATAACTCTTTGCTCCGATATCGAATTTTGGCGAAATTGGTATCGTTGGAAAGCTAATTCAATTATCTATCTGTTGATAGGTCATGAGCTCAAAAAATCCAAGTATAATGAGAGATATTCTCGATTGAATTTGACTATACCAATATCCTTCCCAAGAATTCAATCGGTAAGGAATGCTTTGATTCACCCAATCGTTAGGACATCTTTAAAGCCTTAATACACACCATCCTTGATCAGAAAACAACCCAAAACATTATAATTTATTTCTCATGAGCTTGATTCGTGGTTGCACTATTGGTTAGAGTCTCGGGGCATTACAATATCTCCTCCTTGGAAACATTCGTCCTCGAATATGGCTAGATAGGCCAAGAACAAGAGAAAATGAGGACGTATAGCTGGAACGACTCACTAAAAGGGCTTACTTTATTCTAAAATTTCGAGTACTTCACAAAATACATGAATCATAGAGAGAATAACCATATAGTTGAATACACTAGATTAGAAGGAAACTAGATTAGGGAAGAATGGTACCTTCGGCTTAATTTGAACTCGTGGAGAATAGGAGTTGAAGTCAACAAATCCTTAAGCTTTTGAAAGCTTGCCTCCTAAGCATCGGACCACTAAAAGAAAATCTTTTTCTGCGTCAACTTGGTCAATGAATCTATAATAGACTCTCAACAAAATACCGATAGTAGCCCGCCAAACTAATAAAACTCCAAATCTGGATAAGAGAAATGGGCCTAGCATAATCAAGAACTGCTGCAATCTTAGCTGAATCAACCATAATACGATACTTGGTCACCACATGACCCAAGAAAGAGGCAGACTCCAACCAAAACCCACACTTTGAGAACTAAGCATACAACTCTTTATCCATCAATTTTAGAAGTACAATCCGCAAATGCTTTTCATAATTGACCTCACTCTTGGAATAAACCAAGATATCATCTATAAATACAATAACAAAAGAGTCAAGATACGATAAAAATACTTGATTCATCAACTTCATGAATGTGACTGAGGCATTGGTCAAACCAAAGGACATAACCAAGAACTCATAATGACCATACCAAGTCTGAAAAGTTATCTTAAAAATATCCAAAGCTCTAATCCTCAATTGGTGATACCTAAATCTTAAATCAATCTTTAGAAACACTGAATCGCCCTAAAGCTGATCAAATAAATCATCAATATGAGGAAGAGGATACTTATTCTTAACCGTCACCTTGTTGAACTACCAATAAGCAATACACATGCATATAGACCCATCTTTTTTTCACAAATTAGATAGGCGCACCCTAAGGTGATACACTAGGTCGGATAAAACCCTTATCCAACAACTTCTACAACTGATCCTTTAATTCTTTCAACTCTGTTGAGGCTATCCTATAAGAAGGAATAAAAATGGGCTTAGTGTCTAACTCAACATCAATATCAAAGTCAATATCATGATTCAGAGGCGTGACGGGCAAATCTATAGGCAAAACATCTATAAACTCACGGACAACATGAACAAAATCTAAAAAAAGAAGGTGAAGAAACACTAGTATCACGAATAATCCATATAAGACTAATACCCCCTCTCAACTAAGCAGCGATCCTGAAGAAAAGATATAACCCTTTTGGGACCAGAATAAAGCACACCCTAACAAGCTACCCTTGGCACTCCTGAAAAATCTAAAGTCATGGTCTTGGCATAATAATTTAGGAGAACATAATAAGGATCTAACCATTCCATACCCAAGATGACATCAAAATCTACCATATCTAATACAATCAGATCTACCCAGGTCTCACGCCCAGCAAAAATCATATAACAAGATCGGTACACCCGATCCACTACTAAAGAGTCTCCTATGGGGGTAGATAAACTAATAAAAAATTAAGAGGCTCACAAGCAAAATCAAAATCCAAAGAAAAATATGCATACACATAAGAAAAATTCGATCTCAGATCAAATAACACAGGTGAAGATCTAAAACAAATAGGGTTGGTACCTGTGATGACAATATTAGAAGCATCTACCTTTGGCCTAATGTGTAAAGCATAACATTGGACCTGTCTCACCTAACTGGGTAGACCCTCGACCACCACCACCATAGTCACATCTACCTCTACCTCTTACACCCCTAGAGAAAATAAGGATAGTCCTTAGACAAATATCTAATCTAATCGCACACATAGAAAACCCTGTAGCCCGACTCAATGGAAGGAGCTACAGTTGAACTAGGATGACCACCCGACATTGGTGAACTAGAAAACTTACTACCTAAACTCTGAAATGTTGCCTGCATGGGTCTTCCTTTATACCTATGGAATCCTCTAGAATCTTTAGCGCAACAAGTGTGACCTTTAAACTTGCCCAGAGGACGCGCCTTCCTGGAGCCTCCCTGAGACGCTTGAAGAATAGACTCAGTCATCTTATCCATAATTCTCTAAAATGATATCCCATACACAAACATCTGAGTTATAGCTAGCTGAAGTGAAATATTCAAACCCTTCACAAAGTTTTGAATTTTTTCAAACTCAATGGCAATACAACATAAGAATATCTGGCAAAGGCATGGAAATATGCCTCATACTTTACAACAGTAATGGAGGCCTTCTCCAAGCTCATAAAATTATCAAAAAAGGCCTTGGTAAACTGATCCCAAGTCATCTATGGTAAACTAAGAAGTTAGAAACCAATTAGTGGCCTCTATATCTCCTCTCCAACACATATATTGGTAGAGGGTTTTTAAAGCTGTCATATTTTTTGTTAGAAAAAGCCAGTGTTTTTAGTATTTTTATGGTGGTACCAATATTTCATAAATGAATATGATTTGAGGAAGTAATGCTCACAACCAACCAAAATGAGAATATCCAATATACAAAACACGTGAGACAAAAATCCATTCAAAATCAATCAATCATCCATGATCCTATATAATCCAAAAACCATCAAGTAAAACATGCAACAAAGTGTCATTGATACCATATAATTCCCCAAAATTTAGGCTTTTTCCCACCAAACAGAGTGTAACCAAGCATCCATATATAAAAACTAGGTCAACAACATCATATAAGATATCACACAATTACACATACCAAATAATGTCTCAAACCACCAAATATTATTTACATAGGCCCCCACACGGGTACATAAATCACCTAAATACATTTTCTATGATACAACCCATACCCATAACATGCTTTTACATTATTTTTAACTACCCAATCTATTTTGAACAAAGTTAAGCAATAACCCACATTGAATGCCGAAAATCAGTCCCAAAAGCCTTTAATCCAAAGATTTTCCCTCACAAACGAACTCAAAATCAACTAAAACATACAAATATAGAATCTACACATCAAAGGGAAGCCAACAATACTCATATTTCTCATTTCCAAATTGGGGTCAAAATGGGCTCCCAAAATGGATTTTCAAATACAAATGGTAAAATTGGAATTTTTGTCTTAAAATATATTTTCCAAGATTAAAGGGACTCATAACAGAAAACCTAAGTAAAAATAGATTAAAATTGGGATTCGAATCAAAGAAATGATGACTTGGGCCTTCCATACCAAAATTCCCAAATTTTACCTTTAATTTTGTATCAAAGAAGGTTTTGATGATAAAAATCAAAGGAAAATCATTGAAATAGGGATTTGAAGCCTACCCAAGCTTAAAAATTATAGAAAATACTAAAAAACTTGAACACCAAGCTCCAAGTGTCAAAAATTGTGAAAAAATCTCAAAAATAGGAAATTAAATTACCAAAGGTATTGCCTAAGCGACTATCGGGTTGCTTTGGAGGATATCGCTTAAGCGGTCAGGTGTCGCTTAAGCAAAGCCCACCTCATCGCGTAAAAGACTTGGCTAATGCTCAAGAGACAGTTGTCTATCATGTTAATGTTGTTTAAGAGACCAAGCCATTTCTTAAGCAAGCCTAATGTTGCTAAGGTGACATTTTGGTAGTTAGACCAAGTTGCATAAGTGACCAAAGACTTGCTTAGGCAAGTGCACTGGCTAGAGACTTTGAAAATTCCAAGTATCTGTGGACACCTAGGGGTTTATCTGAAATCCTGAGTACACAAATGAACTAGGCTACCATACTAAATTTGATGCTTTGGACTCAATGGTAATATCAATTTTTTGAAAAAAATATCATTTTCACAAAATTGACTCCCGAAACTCAATTTCACAACTTTCTGAACGGAGAGTCAAAATGATATATAAAAGTTACAAAACCATACCCACTATATTACTAACCTAAAATCGATGTTCTCGATCTTCTTGAAAATCAATAATTATCGACCAAAGTCAACCATAAGGCTTTTCAAGCCACCAAAAACCATAAATTTGCAAAAATCATATCAAAATGCATAGAAAATAGTGTCAATCATCCCTACACCTCATAAATACCACAATGCAACCATGGGGAGGGGTGAAATAGTTAAATCACATGGAATAAATATTTTAGACAAATCATTAAAAATTAAGTCATTACACTTGTTATTATAATTTTGATTGTTGTGAGCCTTTATGTATGTTTATGCCTATATTAGTATCACCTTAGATATTTTTTTCTGTAGAGGATTGAGTGGATTAATTTTATGATTGTATTTGGGTGTAGTGCTAGGGTAAATTCTCTTTCTTTGGCAGATAGCCATAATGTGATCCTAAAATGGGACTTATTATTTTCCCTTTCATGCTACTTGTATTGTATGTCATTACTATTACTATTACCTTAATTTTTACTAATCCCTATTTAGTTAACGGCTAGAATCGCGTTAGATTGTTAGTGTCTCTTTTCATGTGATTCTTGTTCGTTTGGCAAAGATGGATACCTTGATTGATTGGCTTTCCTTTATTAGTAAGGTGAGAATTCAATTGTTTAGAGAGTTGGATGAAAGAAGGGTAATTCTTTTGTGTCTTTGTTGTAGTTCTATCATTACCATTCTTACTTTTATGTCAATCCTTTCGGAGGTGAACGTTATTGGTTGTTCTCCTGGGTTACTCAGTTGGTCTCTTGAGAGTAGTCTTGATGTTATTTATTGACGTTTATCTATGAACTTAGTCCATTTGGCAATGACGTTCATGGTTTAATTGAGTTGGGGAAGGTTAAAATAAGTGGTTTTGATAGACTCTCATTATAGGATTTATTCCACCTAGTGTGACTTTGTGGGATGTTTCTATTAGGTGTATGAAAAAAGGATGGTTAAAGCTTTGTGTATAGCAATTATTGGCAACCAAATGGTGTGAGTCGATTTAATAAGTATAGGTGACAATTCTAAAGTTGCTCGAGGTTTAGCTATCATTAGTAATCTTTGCAGTCCTCGCGGGTTTTTGTTATGTTATGGCTTTGTTGGAACTCTACGGTATGTAGGGATTCATTTGATTGTATGTTTCATCTATGGTATCACTCATTTGTGATTGTGTTCCTTGGTGGCACCTTAGCATCAAGCCTCATAGGATCATTGTGCATATGCTCAGTTTCTAAAGTTGAGATCAACTTAGATATTTAACATTCTCAAGGACTTATGTAACGCCCCAAGATCCCATCCCAAGACGTCACACGGGGCTTAAGGCCACACGCGACCTCAAGCTAACCCTTTGAGCCTGTCATCTCCTCTATAACTCACTATGACAATAATTAAGCTGTAATAAAGAAGAAGAATCATGTCATGAACATACTGGAATACAAAGAAATAATATCCTGTACAATCAAAATACTGAAGTTCTGTACATACTGGTACTCTAGTCTAACAAAGCCTCAACTACATAAGACTAAGAAGCCATTAGGACAGATCCCCAACTGACCCGTACTGAACTGGAAATAAACAACCATCTACTATCAAGACAAAAATTAGGGACATAGGTCCTCGAACCATGAGGACTCACCAACTGTACGAATGTAGATGGAGGTACTCGAAGATCACTGTCACTACTGAGACTGAGCAGCTAAACCTACATCACGAGAAAATTTAGAACACAGAAGAGTATGGGAATCAGTACTTGGAATATACAGAATATGTGGGGGTACAGGCAACATTTAAATAATAGCATAAATGTATAAGAAAATCATGTATGCTGATAATAATGACTCTCTTTTCTTGAGTTACCTAAAATATATTTTCCATAAATCATCAATACTAACACATGCTTCATAAATCTCACAAACCGTTGGACTCAACTCAAACTCTTTGACTCATGACTTAGAGTGACTTGATAAATCATGAAACTTGAACTATTATGGACTTGGGAGTTTCTTATAACCGACATAAACCTCGTGAGCTTACATGGAGTCCAACATCTTGCCCATGTTGGGGAGAGCTGTTCTATCTTTGCCATCGGAGTAGAACCTTAACTTTAGTAATAATTGTCTTGGCCTTTGGCCCTTAATCTTAATCCTACAGTGGCATGTAGTTCTGGGGAAGTAGGATGCGCTGAACCCATACTTCCCGCTCGGTGCTAAATACTACTCTCAGACTTAAGCTCAGAACGCGTTAGGATATCTACCTTAATCAACTCAACGGTCTGTCATGAAGACCAAAATATAAATATATATCTCACTTGTAAATCATAATCAACTTGTGGATTCCTAACTCGACTAAATCTAAAAATAATTTTTCTCATTATCAAGTACACTTGCTTATCAAATCATATCAAGTATCAAATCTTCCAGAAAACATCATAGAACTCGTTCTTGACTTTCAAGCTCAATATCAATATATATTCAATAGACAAACTTCTCATGAAAAAACATAAATCATGACACTTATCATAAATCACTTAGAAATTATTATTTCATGATAACAATAAACAACTCATGACATAAATTCTTAATTTAAGAAATAAGACAATGAAGTAGTCATATGTGTCAATCTTGTATAGCTCAAATCTCATAAATCCTTGATAAAGTAATTTGGGTGTAAACCCACTTTACAAAATTCATGAAATTCAATAGAAATTAAATCTTTGGGCACAAGAACGAAAGAAGTGTTCTTGTTTAAAACCCCACATACCTTAATCATTGAAATTGGATGAACTTTAGTGCTTGAGACTTTATCCACACTTGAAATAAATAATTCTTGAAGCCCACACTATGAGGAACTTGGTTCTTGAAGAAATTTTGAAGATTTATGGATGATTCTTTGAAGATTTATGTTCTTGATATAACCCTAGATATATTATCTCAAGAGAATTAGAAGATAAAATGGTGGAATTATGGTTTGGATGGGATTCTCATATTTATAGAGGCCTCCAAAAGATGGGAAAAGACCAAAATACCCTTCCAAAAATGTCTCTAAATTACTGAAAAAAATAGCTGACGACATCCATGATAGGCCGTCATGAAATGTCTTCACAAAAGGGTCGAATTTTATGATTTTCTGCCTAAGGCTGACGATATTGTCAGAAATATCAACAGAAACGTGACGACATCATCAGAAATCTCGTCAGAAACATAACAGGCCGTCAGAAATGTCGTCACCCTTTTCCAGATTGACATGTTGGAGTAAAATGGGTATAACTCTTTGCTCCGGTATCGGATTTTGGAGAAATTGGTATCGTTGGAAAGATAATTCAATTATATATCTGTTGATAGGTCATGAGGTCAAAAATTCCAAGTATAATGAGAGATATTCTCGATTGAATTTGACTATACCAATATCCTTCCCAAGAATTCAATCGGTAAGGAATGCTTTGATTCACCCAATCGTTAGGACATCTTTAAAGCCTTAATACACACCATCCTTTATCAGAAAACAACCCAAAATATTATAATTTATTTCTCATGAGCTTGATTCGTGGTTGCACTATTGGTTAGAGTCTCGGGGCATTACAATATCTCCTCCTTGGAAACATTTGTCCTCGAATATGGCTAGATAGGCCAAGAACAAGAGAAAATGAGGACGTATAGCTGGAACGACTCACTAAAAGGGCTTACTTCATTCTAAACTTTCGAGTACTTCACAAAATACATGAATCATAGAGAGAATAACCATATAGCTGAATACACTGGATTAGAAGGAAATTAGATTAGGGAAGAATGGTACCTTCGGCTTAATTTGAACTCATGGAGAAGAGATGGGGGTATCTGGTTTGCATATCTGCTTCTGCTTCCTAAGTAGCACCCTCGACTGATTGATTTCACCACCAAAATTTAACTAAGAGAACTTCCTTATTTCTTAGTCTACGAACTTGATAATCTAGGATTTCAACGGGAACTTCATCATACGAAAGGCTATCCTGAACATCGAAACTTTCTTACGGATCAACAACAACAGAATCATCAATGTGCTTCTTGAGCATAGAAACGTGAAATATAGGATGGACAGCTGACAACTTGGCAGGCAATTCAATCTCATAAGATTCTTTCCCAACACGATTTAAAACTCTATAAGGGACAACGTTCGGGGACTAAGCTTTCCTTTCTTACCAAATATTTTCACCCCCTTCATGGGTGAAATCTTCAAGTACACCAGATCGTTAACCTCAAACTCAAGATCTCTTCTTCTCACATCTGCATATGACTACTGACGACTCTGGGTTGTCTGTAACCTTTCCTGAATCAGCTTAACTTTCTCCATAGCCTCAAACACAGAATCAGGTCTACTCACAGCAGCTTCACCCACTTCAAACCAACCTATGGGTGATCTACATAACCTTCCATATAAAGCCTCAAATGGATCCATTCCAATGCTAGCATGAAAATTTTTGTTATAAGCAAATTCAATCAATGGCAAATGTTCATCCCAACTTCCTTTGAAATCAAGAACATATGCCCTCAACATATCCTCTAAGGTCTGGATGGTCCCCTCAGCCTGACCATCGGTCTACGGATGAAAAGCGAAGCTAAGATGAACTTGGGTACCAAGACCCTTCTGAAAAGCCCTCCAAAAATGAGCAGTAAATTGAGTACCCCTGTCGGAGATAATAGACAAAGAAACTCCATGCAACTTGACTAACTCTTGAATGTACATCTTAGCATTGTCCTCAGCGGTGAAAGATGTATGCACTGGCAAGAAATGCGCGGACTTATTCAACCTATCTACAATGACCCAAATCAAATCATAATGACGTCGAGAAGGAGGTAAACCAGTCTCAAAATCCATATTTACTTCCTCCCACTTCCAAGTAGGAATAATGAATTCTTGCATCATTCCACCGGGTCTTTGTTGTTCTATCTTAACCTGTTGGCAAGTTGTACACTTCTCTACTAATTTTTCTATATCCTTTTTCATACCATTCCACCAATAGATTTCTCACAAATCACGGTACATCTTGGTAGCACTGGGATGAATAGAATATCGCGCGCCATGAGCTTCAGCCATCATTCTCTGCCTTAAATTTTCAACATCAGGCACACATAATCTATTCTAAAATCTCAATACACCATCTCCCCCTTGGGAGAAAACCTCCACCTTTTTGGTCTTTAACTGACTCCTTCAGTCTGACCAAACTAGGATCCATATCTGGCTTCTTCTTTACTTCCAAAACTAAAGAAGACTCGAAACTACTCTGGACCCAAACATTAACCTCAGCTGAATCAAGCAATCTAACTCTCAACCTAGCCAGACGATGCACCTCACGAGATAACTTCTTCCTATCTTCCTCGACCTGTGCTACACTACCCATGGACGACCTGCTAAGGGCATCTGCCACTACATTGGCCTTGCTCGGGTGATACAGCATATTCATATCATAGTTCTTTAATAATTCAAACCATCACATCTGACAAAGATTCAACTCTCTCTGAGTAAACACATACTGCAAACTCTTGTGATCCATAAAGACATCAACATGAACACCGTACAAATAGTGTCTCCATATTTTCAAGGCAAAAACCACTGCAGCTAACTCGAGGTCATGGGTCAGGTAGTTCTTCTCATGCGGTTTCAACTGTCTGGAGGCATAGGCTATAACCTTACCTTTCTGCATCAACACGTAACCCAACCCAACTCTAGAAGAATCATAGTACACCACAAAATCATCTACACCATTTGGAAAGGTCAACACAGGGGCTGAAGTGAGTCGAGTCTTCAACTCCTGAAAACTCTTCTCGCAAGAGTCAAACCACAGGAATTTAATTTTCTTTTGGGTCAACCGAGTCAAAAGAGATGCAATGGAAGAGAAACCCTCAACAAAACAATGGTAGTACCCAGCTAGACCTAAGAAACTCCTAATATCAGATGGGGAAATAGGTCTAGGATAATTTTTCACAGCTAATATCTTTTGAGGGTCAACTCGAATACCTTCAAAAGAAACAATATGACCCAGAAAAGCTACTGACCTTAGCCAAAATTCGCACTTGCTAAATTTGGCAAATAGTTGATAATCTCTAAGGGTTTGCAAGACTATTCGGAGATAATCTGCATGGTCGTTCTTACTTTGGGAGTATACAAGAATATCATCTATGAACACAATAACAAACATATCCAAGTACTGTCTGAACACCCGATTCATGAGGTCCATAAAGGCTTCTAGGGCATTTGTTAGCCCGAAGGACATGACTAAGAACTCAAAATGACCATATCGGGTGCGAAAAGTTGTCTTTGGAATATCACACTCCCTAACATTAAGCTGGTGATAACCGAATCTCAAGGCTTATTTTGAGAAATAGTTAGCACCTTGCAGCTGATCAAACAGGTCATCAATTCTAGGAAGAGGGTACTTGTTCTTGACTATGACCTTGTTAAGCTGACGATAATCAATGCACATCCATAATAAACCATCTTTCTTTCGCACGAACAAAATGGGTGCACCCCAAGGAGATACGCTAGGCCTTATGAAACCCTTATCTAGAAGATATGTGTGTTGCTCTTTCAACTCCTTAAGTTCTGCGGGGGACATACGATATGGAGGAATAGAAATAGGTTGTGTTTTGGGGATAAGATCAATCCCAAATTCTATCTCTCTATCTAGAGGTTCCCCTGGGAGATCTTCTGGAAAAAACATCACAAAACTCATTAATAATGATGATCGACTGAATGGTCGGAGTCTCAAACTTAGTATTTGAAACTCAAACCAAATGATAGATACAACCCTTGGATATCAATTTCCTAGATTTAAGATAGGATATGAAATGACTCCCAGGAGATACAGAATTTCCGGACCACTCAAAGGCTGGCTCATTGGGAAACTAAAACTTAACTACATGGCTACAACAGTCTATAGACGCATAACAAGAGTGAAGCCAATCAATACCCAGAATAATGTCAAAATCAACCATGCCTAGCTCAATTAAATCTGCAAACATAACTCTATGAAGGACAGTGATAGGACACTTGTTATATACTTGCTTAGCAACAACAGGTTCACCTACTGGAGTAGAAACTAAAAAAGGCTCAGGAATATTTTCAGCATTGATCTCAAAATTCACATCCACTAACGGAGTCACATAAGAAAGACTTGACCCAGGGTCTATCAACACATGCACATCAAAATAAAATAACGAAGCATACCAGTAACAACATCTGGTGAATCCTCCTGCTCCTGGCGGGGTGGTATAGCATAAAAGTGATTTTAGCACTGACCAGTGACAATACTAGATGAGGCACCCAGAGAAAGAGTAAGACAAATCCAAGGGGCTGGAGCACTAATAGCCTGACTCTGGGGACGAACATCACGGCTCCCCTGTCTAGCATATGGGCAATCCCTAAATTTGTGTCCCAACTTACCACAACTAAAACAACCTCTCTGCTCAGCCACACACTCTCCAGGATGCGTCCTACCATACTTAGAACACGGGGGATAGTTAGGTCTATTACTCACACTATCCTGAGACCTAGACACAGTTGGTCTATTACCCTGCTCCTTCCTGACTCTGGATGCTGGAGTACTAGCTGATAACGTTGCTGGCATAAAATAACAGCTCTGAAACTGAGGGAGGATCCCTTCAGAAAATCTACTCTGACTATACCCCTGCTGCTCTAATCTAACTCTCTTATTCCCTCTCACTCGCTCTCTCTCTTTCACCTTGTCTGCTTCACTTTGATGGGAATGTATCATCAATCTAGAAAGATCCATGTCCCTATTGAGCATAGAGGACCTACACTCTTTAACAACATAACTCGATACGCCAGTTCAAAACTTACTCATACTGGTCCTGGAATCATCCATCATACCGGGAGCATACTTAGACAACTAGTTAAATTTAAGACAATATTCCTTAACTGTATGGAGCCTTGTCTCAAGTTCATAAATTCTTTTAGTTTTGCTTCCCTCAGCTCCAGGGGAAAGAATCGGTCTAAGGAAACCTCCTAGAACAACTGCCAAGTCATGGGAGTGGCATCATCCCCTCTACTCTTCCTCCACAACTCCACCCAATCATTAGCAAAATCTTTAAAGCGATAGAAAGCTAGCTCCACACTTTCTTTCTCTGTTACATGCATAATTTGGGTGATCTTTTTTACCTCATCAAGATACATCTGTGGGTCCTCACCTACCCTTGACCTATAAAACTCTGGCGGATTCATCTGTAAAAAATCCTGAACTCGAGCTGCTGCAGAATTACCTTCTTGCGGAGGTGGAACAGTGGCCTGAACTTTGGCCTGAGCATTGGCGGTAACTGCCTGGGCTAGCGCCTGAAAAGCTGCCCAAAATTTGGCATGAGTCACCATCTCATTTAATGGATCAACGGGTTGAGGTCGTTCGTTGTTTCTGCGAGCTCTACGAGGAGGCATTTTCTGTTATAAGAGAGCACAAATTAATAGCAAAGAGAAACAGTCGTAGGCATGAAAGACTTCTGAAAGAAAGAAATGATTTTTCCTAAAATATCCCGCAGCCTCGTGCTCATAGATGTGGCGCTCTACACACCGATGATCAAGACTCTACGTAACGTGGCTTGTCAGACTCCTTAGGACTCCTTTAAACCATAGGCTCTGATACCAAGCTTGTAACGCCCCAAGATCCCATCCCAAGACGTCACACGGTGCTTAAGTCCACACGGAACCTCTATCTAACCCTCTAAGCTTGTTATCTCCTCTATAACTCACTATGACTATAATCAAGCTATAATAAATAAGAATAATCATGTCATGAACATACTGGAATACAAAGAAATACTATCCTATACAATCAAAATACTGAAGTTCTATACATACTAGTACTCTAGTCTGACAAAGCCTCTACTACATAAGACTGAGGAGCCATTGGGACAGATCCCCAACAAACCCGTACTGAACTTGAAATAAACAACCATTTACTATCAAGACAAAAATTGAGGACATAGGTCCTCGATCCATGAGGACTCACAAACTGTACAAATGTAGATAAAGGTATTCGAAGATCACTATCGCTGCTGAGACTGAGCACCTGAACCTACATCACAAAAAAATATAGAAAAAGAAGAGTATGGGAATCAGTACTTGGGAATGTACTGAGTATGTGGGGGTGCAGGCAACATTTAAATAATATCATAAATATATAAGAAAATCATGCATGCTGATAATAATGACTCTCTTTTCTTGAGTTACCTAAAATATATTTTCCATAAATTCACAATAATATCACAAGATTCATAAATCTCTTAAACCGTTAGACTCAACTCAAACTCTTTGACTCATGACTTAGAGTGACTCGGTAACTCATCAAACTTGGACTATTATGGACTTGGGAGTTTCTTATAACCGACATAAACCATGTGAGCTTACATGGAGTCCAACGTCTTACCGACGTTAGGGAGAGCTGTTCTATCCTTGCCATCAGAGTAGAAGCTTAACTTTAGTAATAACTATCTTGGCCTTTAGCCCTTAATCTTAATACTACGGTGGCACATAGTTCTGGGGAAGTAGGATGCGCTGAACCCATACTTCCCGCTCGGTGCTAAATACTACTCCCAGACTTAAGCTCAGAACGTGTTAGGAAATCCACCTTAATCAACTCAAGGGTATATCATGAAGACCACAATATAAATATATATCTCACTTGTAAATCATAATCAACTTGTGGATTCCTAACTCGACTAAATCTCAAAATATTTTTTCTCATCATCTAGTACATTTGCTTATCAAATCATATCAAGTATCAAATCTTCCAGAAAATATCATAGAACTCGTTCTTGACTTTTAAGCTCAATATCAATATATATTCAATAGACAAACTTCTCATGGAAAAACATAAATCATGACACTTATCATAAATCACTTAGAAATTATCATTTCATGATAACAATAGACAACTCATGACATAAATTCTTAATTTAAGAAATAAGACAATGAAGTAGTCATATGTGTCAATCTTGTATAGCTCAAATCTCATAAATCCTTGATAAAGTAATTTGGGTGTAAACCCACTTTGCAAAATTCATGAAAATCAATAGAAATTAAATCTTTAGGCACAAGAACGATAGAAGTGTTCTTGTTCAAAACCTCGCATACCTTAATCTTTGAAATTGGATGAACTTTAGTTCTTGAGACTTTATCCACACTTGAAATAAATAATTCTTGAAGCCCACACTATGAGGAACTTGGTTCTTGAAGAAATTTTGAAGATTTATGGATGATTCTTGAAAGATTTATGTTCTTGATATAACCCTAGATATATTATCTCAGGAGAATTGGAAGAGAAAATGATGGAATTAGGATTTGGATGGGATTCTCATATTTATAGAGGCCTCCAAAAGATGGGAAAAGACCAAAATACCCTTCCAAAAATGTCTCTAAATTGCTGGAAAAAATAGCTGACGACATCCGTGACAGGCCGTCAGACCCGTGATAGGCCGTCACGAAATGTCATCACAAAAGGGTTGAATTTTATGATTTTCTGCCTAAGGCTGACGATGTCATCAGAAACATGACGACGTCGTCAGAAATGTCGTCAGAAACGTGACAGGCAGTCAGAAACGTTGTCACCCTTTTCCAGATTGACATGCTGTAGTAAAATGGGTATAACTCTTTTCTCCGATATCGGATTTTTATGAAATTGGTATCGTTAGAAAGCTAATTCAATTATATATCTGTTGACAGGTCATGATTTCAAAAATTCTAAGTATAATTAGAGATATTCTCATTTGAACTTGACTATACCAATATCCTTCCCAAGAATTCAATCGGTAAGGAATGTTTTGATTCACCCAATCGTTAGGACATCTTTAAGGCCTTAATACACACCATCCTTGATCAGAAAATAACCCAAAACATTATAATTTACTTCTCATGAGCTTGATTCATAGTTGCACTATTGATTAGAGTCTCGGGGTATTACAACTTACTTGCTCCTAATTTAATTTTGACTCTTACAGGTAAAGACTTGAGAATTGCATAAAATTTTACGTGTGGATACCTACTCAACAACAGGATTGCTTTGGTAAATTGGTTTCGAATGCTTTGGATCTAGGATTAAGCTTATAACTATAGATTATGTCACTTGATTGTAGCCTATGTTTTGAGGTTTGATTCTATTGAGGCATTGTTGATTAGCTAACTAATCCTACTTACTACCTACCAAAATAGTTTTCTTTAGTTCAGAGAAATTAAATTAGATGGATTTTTTAGGGATGGTTCATTGGAACTACTTTTGACTTTGTCTCTCAGTTTTTGTAGACTTTTTAGAAGTCTACTCCTTGGGAAAAATGTATTTGATTTGAGCATAGAATGGTTTCGCCCATAGTCCATGGGGCATTCTGGAGAGGATCTTTCTTTTTGAGGAGATTGTAAGTCGGACTTACAATTGTTGGTTTCAATGGTCATTGAGACCATTTATTGTCTTTGGTGGAGATAACAAACATTAGTCACCAATATTTAGGTATTTAGGTAAAACCTTATGAGGTATTGTGCTTCTTCTAGTCTATGTGAATTTTTAGTGGGTCAGCTTTATTCTTTCAAGGTTCTTCGCAAGTGATTATGAAAATAGGTATCAGATGAATCTAGAGAGATTTTATGTGGTTTAGAGTAGACAACAGGTTTGGAAGGCAAGAGTTAGATTTGGAGTTTAGAGTTGTCTGTATGGTCCATGCATTAGGTTATCTTTGACATGGTCGAGTATCCACTTAGTGGTTCTCATATAGGTGTGATGTTAGTACACTTTTGTTTGGGCCTTGCATTCTTTAGTCAAGTTTGATTTAGTTGGAGTTTAGTCAACTTTTGAGGATAAGTAGAGGTTCTTTAAGCAGTGAGGGAATCAGGTAACAATAGATGGGATTTTTTTGTCAAAGTCCCTTGGTATCATTTATGGCTTTGGATATTATTTGTGGAACCCTATGGAGCATGCAAACCTAGTACCTCTTCCTTTTAAGCTTTTTGGATCTAGCTAGTCCTTTAATTTTGAGGGCAAAAATACTTTCAATTTTGGAGGTTGTAATGACCCTCTAGGTTATTTTTTCCATCTCGGTACATTTTCTACAATTTTTGTTTCCTTGGTGGCTATATGTCATACATGACTTGTTGGCATTGGTGGTTTGGTTCTTAGGCAGTTGTAACACCCCGAAATCTAATCCCGAGACATGACACGATGCTCTGGACTACGAGTAGCCCCAAGCTAACCCTTTAAGCCTGCTACTAGGTCTGGACCTTACTTCAACATAAACTAGTCAAGCAATAATACTGTATTATATCAAAACTGAACTGGAATAATCTAAAAACACTGTCTGAATAACAAGTATTGAAAGTATGGAAATCAACTAATAGTCCGCCAAGCCTCTCCAACTAAAGAACTAGAGAATCATTAGGACATACCCCCAACTGACTCGGACTAAACTAAAAATGATAAATCAAATAATATGAAGACTGGATATCTGGAGAAGTAGGTCCTCGAACCATGAGGACTTACCAACTAAAAAAGTATAGATAGAGATGCTCGAACTACTCACGCTGCTGATACTGAGCACCTGAACCTACATTATAAGACAATGTAGCACATAGACATATATATGGGTTATTAATTTGAGGATGTACTGAGTATATAGGGGTGTAATGCATAAGAAAACATCATCATACTTTATAAAGACAATGCATGTTAGATGTAAAGGACTCACACAAGCTGGAATGTCTAAAATACTGAAATCTGAAATCGTGCATAGCTAATCAAGCTTTATAAATCTAGTGAGTCATAACATTTAGTTCTAAAGGCTGTACTTATACTTTCTCTTTAAATCATGCTGGCTAAGTGTAAAGAGAGCTCATATTTGAATCTGAAATCTGAAAACTGAAAGCTATAATTATTATCTTTCCGCAAAGCATAATTTGAATAAATGTGTGAGACTTTACACAGTCTTATAAAAGTTCTTGTATCATTCTTTTCTTTTGGAACTTAAAGACTTTGGGAGCTTTGGAACTTTGGGAGTTTCTTCTAAACGACATAAATCATGTGAGCTGTCATGGAATCTAACGTCTTGTCCATGTTGGAGAGAGCTGTTCTACCCTTGCCATCGGAATAGAACCTTATCTTAAGTTATCACTATCTTATCCCACTAGGGGTAAATCATAAACCTATGGTGGAACGTAGTTTTGGGGCATGAGACCTTGGAATCATACCCAACTCGGTGCTAAATACTACTCCCATAATTAATTGCTCAGAACTTTAGGAAATCCACCTTAAAATAGGATAAGACTTCGTAATTAAAACTAATTATGCTTCTTTTTGGTTTAAATCATAAATTGTCTAAATAATATGGATTCCTATATTAGCTTAGCATCAAAAGATAAATCTTACTTTAAAATATGAATACTTACTTGTCGAAGCATGCTAATAATATACTCTTCTTAAAATGTCAAAACTCATACTTGGGTTTTAAAGCATATGTACTACAATGTTCAGAGTTTCATAATAAAACTTCATTCCCAACAATTGTCTTGAAATTCATTCTACAATATCAATTCACAAAAGGGAAGTGAAATTCATAATAGAAATATTCAAGTCAAAGCATAATTAAATGACATAACATGCACTTCAATACTCAAATCACTTGTAAATTCATAAACTAAAAATGAGTTGTTTTGGGTGTAAACCCTAACTTGCAAATCATGTAATCTTTAATAAAAAATTATGTTTTTGGGAACAAGGATGAAAGATTTATCCTTGTTCAAACCCCACATACCTTAGTTGATGAATTAGATGAAGAAGCTTGGTTTTTAAGGTCCTATTTGTGCCCTTGAAGGTTGATTCTTAGAGCTTTTGACTTGGAAATCTTGAAATTTGATCTAATTTGGAAGAAGAATGGTGAACTTTTGGGAATTCTTGAGGTTAGATATTGAAGCTTAGGGTTTTTACTTGAGAGAAATTGGTGAATAATGAGAATATTTTTCTCAATAATGCCTTTAATCGTCTGTTTTAACAATTTGGGGATGTGGGCAAAAGACTAAACTGCCCTTGGGATTAAAATCCGTAACTGGAATGCCGTTTAAGGTTTCACCAAGACACGGTGAGCGTGTCAACATGATACCCACTAAAAACGGTGGAATCATGGTGACTTACTAGATTTTGACAAATGTTGTTTTGGGGTTCACCGCGATGCGGTGCAATCACAGTGCCACACTGAAATTTGACAAACGTCGATTTGGAATCTACGGTGATGCGGTGGCCTTCTCATCTCTATTTTCACCAAGACTCAGCCCAATCGCAATGAGCTAATGGATATTGGCAAAGGCATATTGGCCTCCATCGCGACGCGGTGACTTCGCACTTGGCATACTGCTTACTAAAAATGCCCTAACTTCTTCACCGAGTGTCGGTTTTGGGAGAATTTGGTATCGATGGAAAGCTTATTCAATTTTCCACATTATGGAAATTCGAAATCAAGAAAATTCCATATTAATTAAATATTATTCATTTTATAAGTCATCCTTAACATTCTAGAAATGAAATTAAACTAGAAAAAGTTTGAGGTAATACAATATCTCCCCCTTGGAAACATTCGTCCTCAAATGTGGCTAGAGAAACTGAGATGCTGAAAACTGAGGCTATAACTGGCATGCACTACAAAAATCATGACTAAACTAATTTGCAAATGCAAGAACTATCAAATAAATGGCTATATAAAATTGAAACTTTGAATGAAAAGAGATGATCTTAGGAAACTTGTTACCTTTAACTGATTCTAAATCTGCAGTGAAAAGGTGAGGGTACTTGGTCTGCATATCTGCTTCTGCTTCCCAAGTGGCTCCCTTGACGGATTGATTTCTCCAGAGAACTTGGACCAAGGGAACTTCTTTGTTCCTTAGTCTATGAATCTGACGGTCAAGGGTTTCAACTGGAATCTCTTCATAAGAGAGGCTATCATGAATCTTTATGCTTCGTAAGGGTACTACAACCGCTGGATCACTGATACACTTCTTTAACAAGGACACATAGAATACCGGATGCATGGATGATAAATCTATAGGCAGCTCAAGCTCATATGCCACCTTCCCAACTTGGATCAAAATCCAAAAGGGACCTACATAACGGGGACAAAGTTTCCCTTTCATTCCAAATCTCTTTACCCTCTTCATGGGTGAAACTTTCAAATAAACTAAATCACAAACTTCAAACTCAATATTTCTCGAATCAACTGTACTTTCTCCATAGCTTCTAACACCATATCTGGCCTTACCAATGCGGCCTCACCCACTTCAAATCATCTGATAGGTGACCTACATCTCCTCCTATAAAATGCCTCAAACAGAGCCATCTTAATGCTAACATGGTAATAGTTGTTGTATCCAAACTCAGTCAAAGACAAATGCTCATCCCAACTACCTTTTAAATCAAGTACACATGCCCTCAACATATCCTCCAAAGTCTGAATGGTCCTCTCTACCTGACCATCAATCTGTGGATGAAATGCAGAACTAAGATGAACTAGGGTACCAAGACCCTTCTGTAAAGCTTTCCAAAACCGAGAGGTAAACTTAGAACCCCTATCTGAGATGATCGACAAGGGAACTCCATGCAATCAAACCAACTCTCGGATATACAACTTAGCATAATATTTAGTCATATAGGATATATAAACTGGCAAGAAATGCGCTAACTTAGTCAATCTTTCCACAATAACTCAAATCGAATCATGATGACGACGCGAACAGGGTATACCATTCACAAAATCTATATTCACCTCTTCCCACTTTCAAGTAGGAATATTAAACACTTGTAAAATACCACCAGGTCTTTGGTTCTCTACCTTAAACTGTTGACAAGTTGCACACTTTGCTACAAACTCCGCTATATTTCTCTTCATACCACTATACTAATAGATTTCTCGCTAGTCATGATATATCTTGGTGGCACCTGGATGAATAGAGTAACGTGTACCATGTGCTTCCGCCATAATCCATTGTCTTAAATTGTCTACACATGGTACACACAGTCTACTTTGGTATCTCAACATTCCATCTCCCCCTTGGGAGAAAACCTCTACCTTTTGGTCTTTAACTGACTTCTTCAGTTTGACCAAACTAGAATCCATATCTTGCTTCTCCTTTACTTCTGAAACTAGGGAAGATTCAGAACTACTCTGAACCCAAACATTCCCTTCAACTGAATCAACCAACCTAACACCCAATCTAGCCAAACAATGAAATTCTCAAGCTAACTTCTTCTTATTGTTCTACACATAAGTAACACTGCCAATAGACAATCTACTATGAGCGTCTGCCACTACATTGGTCTTGCTCGGATGATACAAAATGCTCATGTCATAATCTTTCAACAACTCTAACCACCTTCTTTGATGGAGATTTATCTACCTCTGAGTAAACACATACTGTAAGCTTTTGTGGTTCGTGGAGACATCAATATGCACTCCATACAGATAGTGTCTCCAGATTTTCATAGCAAATACTACAGCAGCTAACTCAAGATCATAGGTTGGGTAATTCTTTTCTTGAGGCTTAAGCTATCTAGAGGCATAGGCTATGAACTCTCTGCATCAAAACACAACCCAAACCAACTCTAGAGGCATCACAATACACCGTAAAACCATCTGTACCATCAGGTAATGCTAACACTGCGGCTGAAGTGAGTTGACTCTTCAACTCCTGAAAACTATTCTCGTAGGAATCTGACCACAAAAACTTAACTTTTTTTTGGGTAAATCTATACATAAGAATGGACGAGAAACCCTCAACAAAACATCTGTAATAACCAGCTAAACCCAAGAAACTCCTAATGTCTGACGGAGATATAGGTCAAGGATAATTTCTTACGGCTTTTGTCTTTTGGGGATCAACTCTAATACCCTCATTGGAAACAATATGACCAAGGAAAGTGACTAACCTTAGTCAAAATTCACATTTTTTGAATTTGGCGAACAATTGGTGATCTTTGAGAGTTTACAACATAATTCTAAGGTGGTCTGCATGATCATCCTCACTACGAGAGTAGACAAGAATATCATCGATAAAAACTATGATAAAAATGTCCAAATATTGTTTGAACACTCTATTCATCAAGTCTATAAAGTCTTCTGGGGAATTAGTTAGTCCAAAGAACATGACTAAAAATTCAAAATAACCATAGTGGGTTTTGAAGGCAGTCTTCAGAATATCACATTCCCTAACTTTAAGCTAATGATAGCCGGATCTAAGGTATATCTTTGAGAAATAACTAGCATCTTGTAGTTGATCAAATAAGTCATCAACTCTAGGAAGAGGATATTTGTTCTTGACTATGACTTTATTCAGCTGAAAATAGTCAATGCACATATAAAAAGAACCATCTTTCTTCCACACGAATAGGACTAGAGCGTCCCATGAAGAAACAATAAGTCTTATGAAACCTTTGTCTAGCAGGTTGCTCTTTCAACTCCTTAAGCTCGGAGAGAGCCATACGATATGGAGGAATGGAAATAAGTTGAGTATCAGGAAGAAGATCAATCCCAAATTCTATTTCCCTATCGGGGGGTACCCCTGGCAAATCTTCAGGAAAAATATCCAAAAAATCATTGACTGTACTGACTAATTAAATTGTTGGAGTCTCATACTTAGTGTCTTTGACTCGAACTAGATAACAGATGCACCCTTTGGAGATCAACTTTTTGGCTTTAAGATAAGATATGATATGACTTTTGGGTGACACTGACTGACCTTTCCACTCAAAGGCTGGCTAATCTGGAAATTGAAACTTCACCACTCGGGTGCAACAATCTATAGATGCATAACAAGAATGGAGTCAATCCATACCAAGAATAAGGTCAAAGTCAACCATATCTAACTCTATTAAGTCTGCCAACATGATTTTATGAAGGACTGTAATGGGACACTTTCTATAGATCTGTTTAGCAACAACCGACTCACCTACTGGGATAGAAACCAAGAATGGCTCAGGGATCTTTTCTGAACTTATCTCAAAATTTACTAGAACTAACGGGGTCAAATAAGAGAAACTCGAACCAGGGTCTATAAACACATAAACATCAAGTTGAAAGACATAAATCATACCAGTAAAAACATCTGGGGAGCTCTACTGCTCCTGATGGGATGGTACCATATAGAACCAATTTTGGCACTGTCCGCCACCAGTACTGGATGAAGTTCCCTGGGGAGGGGTCGGGCGAGATACAGGAGCTGGTGCACAAGTAGCCTGAGTCTGCAAACGAACATCTCTGGTTCCTTACTTAGCATACGAACACTCTCTGATTCTATGACCCAACTTTCCACAACCAAAACAACCCTTCTTCCCGGCCAAGCACTCACCAGGATGGGTCGTACCACACTTATAACATGGAGGATAATTAGGCTTACACACTCATAATATTCCGAGACCTGGACATGGAAGACTTACCCCATTGTTCCTACTTAGTTCAGGGTGTGGGGGTACTAGATGAAGATGGTTGTAACGACCCAAAATTACCTCCCGGGACGTCACACGGTGCATAAGTCTACAAGTATCCCCAAGCTAACCCTTTGAGCCTATTACTACTTATGATAACTCATCTCGAGATAAAATAAACACAAGACAAGCACTGGCATATCAAGTGAAAGATAATACAAATAATATACTCGGTTCAAACGACCACCATACTGGAAATATCAACGCAAAAACAATCTGATAACTACTCTGACATAGCCTCTACTAATCCATAAAATAGAGAGCCATTAGGACAGGTCCCCAACTGACTCAAACTGAACTAAAAATAAGAACATAATCTCTCAAATACTGAAATTTCTAAAGATAATTCCTCGAACCATGAGGACTCATGATCTTGGGTGTATTTATACGCCTAAGCAGCATAATTTATCTATATTTTAGCTATGTTTAGAGAACAAAGTGCCTAGTTTCTTATGTTTTTACTCTACTTCTATGTAATTGAGCTAACCGATGTGATTAGCATGATTTTAGGTATTAATGAGGTAGATGAAGACATTATGAGACTATGGAATGCGGATGGAATATGACACAAGAGAGAGTAGCAACCTAGATCAAATGTGGCACCTAGAAACTACTATTTGGACCAAATGTGGCGCCTAGAAACTATGTCCAAGACTAGTTTGTCATTTATAATTAGTTCAGGTACCTAAAAGGCAATTATGAGAGAACAGATTATTAAAAGGGTTAAATGCTGAATTTTTATTCATGATTGATTATTCTGTATTAGTTTTTAAAGAGGGAGAAAGACGGCTTAGCTTGAGGAGAGAGAGAGAAACATTTTTCTCTCTTATTTTCAGTATTCGCACACCAAGATCGTCTTCTAGTTTTTGGTATGATGAATATATTTATGATGTTTGTCATTTTATTCATGAGTAGCTAAGTTTATTAGTTAGGGTTATGGAAACCTTGTAGCATACAATCTATTACTTTGGGTTTTGAATTTATTATGCATTGATTTGTTTACATCATACTCTGTTCATTTATTTTGAATTCTCGTGGTTGCAAACATAGAGGATGTGCCTTAAAACACAACTTGTTCGAGAGAAAGATTGTTGTTTGGAAAAGAGAGTAGTGACAAGAAAATAGGATTTCCAATCCCTATTTCATATGTTAATGCCTTAGCAGAATTAACTACTTGGAGATTTTGGATTGTTTTTGGTAAATGTTTTTGATTCGAGAGAACTAAAGTGAATTAGTCCTTGATGGTTGAGAAACACTAGGATTATGTTATTAAATAAAATACATTTCTTTGTAAGCACGATGCATGTATGAATTCGTAAAGCCCATAGTTAGAAAGTATTGAAAACTACAAGGTGGACATAACCCTAGCTTGCTATTTCTTTGAATTTGAATACTACTACATATATTTCATCTTGTTAAACTGAAACCATTAATTTGTGAACTGAATCAAATCTCCCTTATTTATTTTACGAAAACGAACAATTAAAAGTCAACTAATCTGCACACAACTTAATTAACACCATATTCCCTGTGGGGTTCGACCCCAACCTAGTTGGGTTATATATTTGACAATGACCGCTTACTCTCTCGTAAGAGAGATGTAATTTGAGCGTTATCAAAAATGGCACCGCTACCGGGGAATACGGTTGTCGATTGAGTTTTTGTGTGTTAATTGATTGCTAGTCAAGTTTATTAATTTTATGTTTAAGAGAGTTGGTTTGGAATTTTTTCCTACTTGCTTGAATTCAAACTTGTAAATATTTGTTTTTGGTTTTCTTTTATTTCTTTTGTTAGGTAGATTTTTATTTTAGTTTACTTATTACTATGGCATCGTGGAATAAACATGAGCTTGGTGGTTGGAAATCTTATTTTTATGATCCATGTCCATATTGTGATGGACCTCACTTTTGGAAAGATTGTAGATATGCTCCCCGGAGAGAGATGTGTGCACCATCTCCATCCTACCGGGAGTATGATTGTTCTTTATGTGGTGGTCAAGATGGACATTGGAGTGATTGCCCTAATGCCCTCTCCCCCCATTGCACTAACCCAAATTCTAGTTCTTTTTTGGAGTTTAATAGGTCTTATGGTCAAGAAAAGGAATAAAGAAGCACCGAAAGGAGTGGCATTAAAGATATGTTTCAACGAATGTTGGATCTCCAGGAAGAAACATATGATATCGTATGTGATATGCATCAAGGCATGAGGCCAATCATTCATGAGGAGATGGATATCGAGGTCAATCTTCCAAATCACTCTTCGAAATTATACTTAGATGATATCTTATCTATGGAATTATTTAACATAATAGAAGAGTGTGAAGATGAGGATCGAGAACCCTATATTGATGTTGATCAACCCTCAGTGACTTCCCAACCAACCGAACCAACCATGAGAGATGATGCCAAGATTGAGGACTTGGTGCTAGAGGCAAAAGAAAAAACCAATAAAATCTCTAATAAAGACTCTAGCCCAATTCTAAAAGAAAATGTCGAGAAGGTGAGTATAAGTGAGTGTGTAGTAGATAGTGTAAATTTTGAAGTAGAATTAGTTGGGCCTCAAAGCATTTTTCCACATTATGTTGAGATGATATCTTGTCCGTGGAATTATCTAAAATAGTGGAAGAGTGTGAAGATGAGGACCAAGAATCCTATATTCTTTATTTTACACTTGATAAGCAACATAAAAACACACCTCACTTTAAGACCGAGTTGTTTACCATGCATCATCCATTACTCGATTTCTTAATTTATGCACCACCCCCGTATGAGCGAGGCAAAAAGATGGATGTGATGTTGAGGGTGAAATTTATATCCTCAAGGTGGATAAAAAAGTTGATTGGGTCGTGCCGCGACACTAAATTAGGGGCTTGGTGGGAGGCAACCCATCCCTCTAATCATTTTTGTTGCTTTTGATTAAGTGTAGGTGCATGAAGTATTAAGGAGGTGATTGGTACCAATTTTGATTTGGAAGTAAGTCATGTCAATGGTGGTAAGTTAAGGAGTGATGGGAACATTACAGGTAAGTTGGAGTGGTCAAATGTGTAAGGCTCAAGTATGATTCGCATTAGAGTCGCGCCTCGAATTATGTAAATCCAACCCAAAAAGTTTTGCGGTGTGACTTTATTTTGTGATTTTCATTGAGGTCTGTGGTGGTAGCGTAGGGATTGGGCCGACCACTGACCTCGATGGGGGTGCGAGGGAGAAGCCCCCACAGTATGGACCTTTCCGACCAAGAGTGTGCCGCATTTCCAATCGCCTATGCTCACTGCCTCACTTAGGCGATAGGTTAGGCGTCGCCTATGTCAACATAGGCGATAGCTTAGTTGCCTCCTATGTCAACATAGACGATAGGTTAGGCGCCGCTTATACAATTACCTACGATCACTGCCTCACTTAGGCGATAGGTTAGACGCCACCTACTTATGCTTAGGCGATTTCATGGGCGTCGCCTATCAGTGTAAGTTTTGCCTAATAATCCATTTTTTATTGGATCAACTCGACCCAAATCTCACCCTTTAATAGAATCCACACCATGAATTCCCAAAGTCATCCTTATTTCACCCCTAACCTATATAAGATTGCTCTCACCATTCTCTTTGTCTTTCAACATTAACTATCTTAAGAATTTTCCTTTTCTTTCACCAAACTTTCATCTTCAAGGTAAGTTTTACTTTATTAATCATTAGTTATTGTGACTCTATGTTATAGCTAAGTGATTTATTAAGGATTATGAATTAAATTCTTTCCATGGTGATGTTGTGAAACTGATGGCGTTTTGTATATCTTGATATGGTTGAAAGTGTAGAGCATGATTCTATTCAAAAAGTGCTTCATTAAAATAGAATTGGGGGAATTGAAGTGAATGAATTGTATTGTGACTAATGTTGATGCACCATGTCAAAGTGTATGTCGGTGAAGTCTGAGTACCCGATAAAAACACTTAATTGGTTTATACTAACAAATTAAGTATGGGGTGGTAAATTCACCATCTCCATCTTAATTGAAGTTAATTTGATTATGTGTGACTGACATGGATGGTATGGGTGATATGATGAGTACAGGAAAAATGGTTACAATGATGATCTCCATGCAGGTGGCATGACTCCTAATGTGGATGAGAAGTACTACTAGCCAGGTTCTTTATCTTGTTATTTGCACTGGGGACAGTTCTGAGCTTAAGTGTGGGGTGGCTGGGTACTTTGCTTCTTATTTTGTAAGAAAGTAGGACCTTCTCCTTAGTATACTTCTCTATAGGATTAGTTATTTTGTTTATTTTATTTTGTTAGTTATTTAGTCATAATTAGGTATTTTTCTAGATGATGGATGGATGACGACCATCTTAAGAGAAAACTAGTCATTTAATTGCATGTAGCTATTCTTGTGGATCACATAACATTATAACATAAGTATGTGATGGATCATTATGTTTGAAACACCTAGGCTCTAGTTGTGACTCTTGTTGTGATTGTTGGTTTTAATTGAATTCATGTAATTGTTCGATCAAGAATCTATAATGCTCCTAATTGATTTGACCATGTGCCATGAGTGTGTAAGACTATTGTATATTCCTTATTGCAACTGATGCTAGAACTTTCCTGGTGTGTATGCAAAGCGAAATAAAGATTGTGAGCTTAGGAGATGATTTAGGCATTTCTTTGATAGCCATTGTTCATACCTTCTTTTGACCTACCTTGGTACATTATCTTAGATAGCCCCGTCGAGCCTTTCGCTTATTCTTTTGTTAGCCTCATATGTAGCCTAATCCGTTCTTTAATAGACCATAATTTGATCCAAAAAGCTCCTAAGCGCTTTAATGTAAAATCAATGTGATTTAGGAGTTTGACAATAAGAGGAAAAAGGTGAAATTGATGCCCCAAAGTCTAGTTATTGGCGTGAGAAATTGATGTGGTTGGGAGTAGATAAAATTGTTGAAAAATTTCAACATTTTATTCCGGACATGTTACAATGAACCTGTTTTGGCCCTGGTCCTTCTTGGACATTGTGCACCTCAACTAAGGAAAATTGCTTAAGTTGAGGGTGGCTATTATAGGGGTGCGTAACGTGAAAAGGGTGCCAAGAAAAAAATATTTGAAAGGGTTGCATACTCCCACTATAGTGTTACTAATTAAGCTTAATGAGTTGGGGTGAAAAGCAAATTTGTGAAGATAGCAGAATTGGAAAGTGGTTGTTAGAGGTTGTTCTTAATTGCATAATGTAGTGTATTAAAGAGCTTAGGGAAGATAGTCACTATTTCTGGCCAAAATAGTTCCTACCCATCCTTTAGCCTGCATTATAACCCGTAAAATACCTATATGATCCTAATCTTAGCATTCTGATATTAGTGGAGTATTACACTAAGGGAAAGCATATGGTCATCAGTTGTAATTTGAGAATTCTTTGTGAGAGTGAGCGCAACTTGATTCTTGTACCCATTTTGTTAGAAATTGCATGATTGTGAGTGATTATGGGTAACTTTCTTGTTGTGAGGGCACATGGTTGATGAAGGTTGGGTAATTTATATGATTTCTATGCTAAAATGATATGCATGAAATTTCCAACTTAATGAGTCTATTCTTTAAGGTAGGTTGTCTCTAGTAATGATTCCTGAATCTACTTCTTGTTCATAATTGTTGTGTGAGACTATTTGAGCATCTTGTCTTCCTTTGTGGGTGCTAAGGCTTATGTAGTATGTATAAATGGATATGTTGTTCGAGGACGAACAAATATTTAAGTGTGGGGTGGTGATCTTAGGTGTATTTATACGCCTAATCACCATAATTTATCCATATTTTAGCTATGTTTAGAGAACAAAGTGCCTAGTTTCTTATGTTTTTACTCTAATTCTATGTAATTGAGCTAACCGATGTGATTAGCATGATTTAAGGTATTAATGAGGTAGATGAAGACATTATGGGACTATGGAATGCGGATGGAATATGAAACAAGAGAGAGTTGCAACCTGGATCAAATGTGGCGCCTAGAAACTACAATCTGGACCAAATGTGGCACCTAGAAACTATGTCCAAGACTAGATTGTCATTTATAATTAGTTCAGGGACCTAGAAGGCAATTATGAGAGAAGAGATTATTAAAAGGGTTAAATTCTGAATTTTTATTCATGATTGATTATTCTGTATTAGTTTTTAAAGATGGAGAAAGGCGGCTTAGCTTGAGGAGAGAGAGAGAAATGTTTTTCTCTCTTATTTTCAGTATTCGCACACCAAGATCGTCTTCTAGTTTTTGATATGATGAATATATTTATGATGCTTTTCGTTTTATTCATGAGTAGCTAAGTTTATTAGTTAGGGTTATGGAAGCCTTGTAGCATACAATCTATTACTTTGGGTTTTGAATTCAATATGCATTGATTTGTTAACATCATACTCTCTTCGTTTATTTTGAATTCTCGTGGTTGCAAACATAGAGGATGTTCCTTAAAATACAACTTGTTCGAGAGAAAGGTTGTTGTTCGAAAAAGAGAGTAGTGACAAGAAAATAGGATTTCCAATCCCTATTTCATATGTTAATGCCTTAGCAGGATTAACTACTTGGAGATTTCGGATTGTTTTTTGTAAATGTTTTTGATTCGAGAGAACTAAAGTGAATTAGTCCTTGATGGTTGAGAAACACTAGGATTATATTATTAAATACAATACGTTTCTCTGTAAGCACGATGCATATATGAATTCGTAAAGCCCATAGTTAGAAAGTATTGAAAACTACAAGGTGGACATAACCCTAGCTTGCTATTTCTCTGAATTTGAATACTACTACATATATTTTATCTTGTTAAACTGAAACCATTAATTTGGGAACTAAATCAAATACCCCTTATTTATTTTACGAAAATGAACGATTAAAAGTCAACTAATCTGCACACAACTTAATTAACACCATATTCCCTGTGGGATTCGACACCAACCTAGTTGGGTTATATATTTGACAACGATCGCTAACTCTCTCATAAGAGAGGTGTAATTTGAGAGTTATCAACTCACCACTGTAGGAATATAGACAAAGGTACTTGAAAGTCACTGACGAGGCTAGGACTGAGCACCTAAACCTATATTATACGACAATGTAGCACATAGACGTATATTTGGATCAGCACTTGAGAATGTACTGAGTATATGGGGGTGTATGCATTTACATAAAACAATATCAATACTCTTTAATCAAATCATGCATGCAGTATGTAATGACTCACATGGCTTGAATAAGTATAAAACGTAAAGTTCATGTATCATGTAGAATAGTGCATGTAACACAAATCTCGTGAGTCATTATACTTTAGCTTTGAAATCTATACTCTTCCCTTATTCTCATTACTCAAGGCTAAAGAAAAATTTAAGCAACACTTTCAACTCATACATATGTCTCATGGAGAGTAAAACTTCTATAACGCTCAAGAACTTATAACTCTTTTGAACACAAATACTTGGAATTCGGAATCATATATCTTTGGAACAAACTTGAAGGCATTTCATTCACTTTAGGAAAAGATCTCATTTCAAGCTTTAGGGAAAATACTTATATCAAGGGAAAATAATTTAGTTTTAGGGAGGTTCTCTTAAGTGACATAAACCATGCGAGCTACATGGAATCCAACATTTTGTCCTCCTAAGGAAAGGAGCCCGCATTGGGGATGAGTGACATGCTCTTTCCAGGGAGTATAACCTCAATTCAGTGATCACTTATCTCAGCCTCAGGCCCAATATCTCAGCCTTAGGCCTAAAATCTCAAACCTACGGTGGCACATAGTTCTGGGGTAAGAAACCGTAGTAACTTCCCCAACTCCGTGCTAAATACTACTCCCCTTTAGTTTATCTCTCTCATCTCATGAAAATCCACTTTAGAATAATTTCATAGTTCAATAAGAACCAAACTGTAAAATCTGTAATCTCACGTAATGAAGTGGATTTCAAAACTCTATGACCATTAGTGTCACGACCCGAACCGGGGCCCTGGCCGTGATGAGCATTCTGAACCATGAAGGCCCAAAATACCCCTATCTATCTGGTAATCATACATATAATTCATATGATAAAAAGAAATGTGGAAGATACACAATATTACGGAAACATGGTCAAGAGTCTAATGAAATCAATAATGGGAAATAATGTCCCACAACATCTATCGACATCTGAAAACCGTCTGCGAAATCTCTACTACATGACTAAAGCAAACAACTATTTGAAAACTGGGACAAGGCCTGCAATAAACCCAAACTATTAAATCATAAATAAACTGCCAGACATCAGGCCTTACGGAATATAGAAGGCTCACCACTTGTCTATGCAAAACTATCTGAAGAATTTACTGATTTTCTGGACCCCTAGACTGTGCCTCCGAACCAGGAAGGGAAGGGGGTCAATACAAAGTACTAGTACGCAGAGTAATCCAAAACAAAGTAGAGATTTTTATATAAACTAAATGAGAGTTGTTATAAAACACATTATTGCTAAATGATTTCGAAAATACATGGGCATAGTATACTGATTTTTCAAGAACAATGCAACACATCTGAGCTAGGTGGTACACCCTACAATTTCATATTTTCACCAACTGTCAAATCTCGGTTGCCGCCGAGATTAGAGTATAAGTGAGGGAAAGATACATAATATCATACAGCGGGGTGTCTCGACCCAATCAAGTATGGTAGTGCACAAGATCACAAATCAGGGATCCTAACCATCGTCCCAATTTGGGATGACATAATGTCAGGTACACAAGATCACATAGTAGGGTACCAAGTTCCCGAGGAGGCAAACACGGTTTCCAGCATAGATTCATTTGACTTGTTCTTTCATCAGGTAACCACCTATCTCACAAAATCAATGCATGAAACTCATTTTAATCAATCACATGTCATACTCTGCAGGGTATCATCATACCGGACTTACAAGTCATCAATATCACATCAACTTTCCAACTTCTCATACCATTTACCACATGCACATATGTATGAATTTCACACCATTAAAACACATACACCATGGTTCTCAACATGCAATTATTCAAGAAGTTTAATCATTTATGAGTAATGTCATATTAATTGCAAAACTCATGTTCTCAATGGTTTAACACTAGTATAATATTGGTTATAAACATTAACATGGGGAATTTAGAAAATTCACAACTCATGTACATCGCCGCACCCTTTTGAAATTTCAGGTCACATGTTCACAATTTAACTATTTAAATACATTCAAACAAACAACCCCATGATATCTCAATAATTCTTTCAAAATCATATATCAAAACATGTTATTTGTATCAATTGACAACCCCCATTTGTAAAAACATATATATACTTGTATAAATTTAAAGTTTTTCGTAAATTCCTTTTTGAAAACATGCCCGTGAAATTTAGGACAACCCCATGTACCTCTATTTTGGAGAATAATGAACGATTCTTGAAGCTTACGGATTGGGGATTCCAAATCTCTAATTATCCTCAAAAACTCACGGTTGAATCTTGAATTATTTGGAATTCTTGTTTGAAACCCTATAGAGCGTTCTTGATGAATTTTGGTGAAAGTGTATGTATTTAGGTGTATTTGGGATTAAATCCCATGTTTGGATGGGTTTGGGGCCATAGAAAATGTCTAGTTTGACCTTAGAATTTAAAATTCGTAACTGGAACGCCATATAAGGCTTCACCGCGATGCGCTGGAAATTGCGATGAGCTACTGGAATTGACAATTGTCAATTTAAGGCTCATCACGACGCAGTGGCTAGTCAAACGGGAATGTTGACACTAAAAATGCTCTAACTTCTTCACCGAGTGTCCGTTTTAGGCGAATTTGGTATTGATGGAAAGCTAATTTGAAGATATTTCATTTGATATAACGTAAGCCACCCAGTTCATGATATATAATGAGTTATGATCGATTGAAGTTGACCCAAGTTTCAAAGTTCACTAAAACTTGAACAATAGGAAAGTTTTCAACCCGTCTTTGAGTTAAGGGACTTCTATGATCTCAATTCATGCTCAACTAGATTCACACACTACATAATTGATTACACACTAAATTTGCATAGGATTTATGAATTTTTCAACCTCTATGTGAAAGAATAATGGTTTACGCTCTAGCCCAAAATGCGGGGTGTTACATTATCTTCCCCTTGGGATCATTCGTCCCCGAATGATGGCTAGGGACTTGTTGAAGTACTAAAAGTGTAGAATAAAGAGCGTAGTCTCACATTAAACATTTTTCCTCGACAAAATATGGAATGCAAGCAAACAAGCTTCATGATAACCCCTAGCAAAACTTGTAAGCACGAAACATGATATAATGAGACTTTACATAGGGATGATCTTGCACATGAACTCTATGCATAATAATTAATAATCTTCCAAACATAAGGCTGGGATTTATTTGGTGATCATAGACCAAATTTATATTGGTACTAATAATGAAAGAATATTTTTCGCAGAAGACAGGGATAGAATCATTCTCCATCTCTCATGATACAATGAAATAGATATTGCACTTTGAAACACTACGCATCCATGTTCAAACAACAAACAACACACTTCATCACTTCCAACTTACAATTCTTCCATCACACATCTAACCACAAGAGTTTGAGCCTCAGTGCAAAGCATTTTTTATGTTGAAGCCTAACTCGGAGTAACAAGGTGGTAACTACAGGACCTTGTACTATACATTCTTTTAAGAAATTCTTCACCTCATCAATATCATCAAACACCCTTGAGTTTTTAATTAAGGGGGTACTAACCACATAGCACACAGATTTGCGTTTTCAATAGTCACAACATTCAAGCCTAATCAACTACACCAACTTTATAGATCTGCACACCAAGACCAACAATTTCAATCACTCTATAAATATTTTTCACCACATTCCTCCTTCTTAACTAATTCACACGACAAAAGTTCACCTCCTTCTTTTTCCTTTTCACCTATAACCTCAGCTCGAGAATCACATCAAATTTTTAACCTTTGAGTACATCTACTCCTCTACCTAACACATCACCACTTTTCTACAGCCACCATTATACTATCATACGAAGGGTCATTAAGAGACTCGAGCATAATTGTCAAGAATGGAAATAACACCATTAAACCATAACTTCTACTCATTGCACTGCTCAAGAAAGGACAAGAAATGAAGATATGATAGAATAACCACAAGGTGGTCCATATAACAAGTCTCTGTATTATAAGTAAAGAGTCATTCGAAAAACACAATACAACATGAATTCTCAGGACAGAGCACAGGGAGAAATATTGGTGCATATATCAAGACAAAATGGGGGAAAGAGATAGAATTCCCCTCCAGGATTTGGAAAAATCGGTAAGATAAACTAGGTACCCGCCGCGATAGAGACGCGACGCATCGAGATCGCATCGAGACACTGGTTTGGCCAACGCGATTACCGATGTGGTGCGCCTATATTGCATTGATCCACTGGTTTACTTACTTAAATGCATCTCAAACGTGGTTCGAAAAATCTAAAACTTTACCCAAACCACCCCTTTACACTTCTGAACATGAATCAACTCAAAAACTTACACCTTGGGATCGAGAAGATCAATTTAAAATCATGGAAGTTACGATCTCATAAATATGACTAAATCTTTTAACCATTAGAAAAGTTTTTAGGTTACAAGCTCTCCATACGTGCCACTAAGAGTGGTATTGAGTCGAGAATGTTATGGATTGTAACATCTCAACTAAGACAAGGATTTCCGCTTAAAACGATTACTCCTCATTTAAGGAACTGAGATTTTTGCCATAAGTTTGCATAAACCTTATCACTTTGGCTAAACCCAACATAGGATGAATCGGTGACATATAGAATCATATTTCCTTAAGACCAAGTATGTTGAGAGACATAGATTTTCATGGATCATGAACAACATAACATATGGCCTGAATACATGAAAGACTGGATTACCGAGAGACATAATTGCTTCTAGTTTGGAGGTCATATCATAGACATAAGTCCATGGGAAACTGGAATCATAGGTACAGGCATAACTTGAACAGATGACGTAACACATTAGTGAAATAATCTCTGAAATGGAAGTAGGAAGAGTATGCTTGAGTAAGAATAGAATTATCATGATTTCTCTCCCGCAACTTGTCGAATTGAGTAAAATTTCCTTGAACAGATGGCGTAACACATTAGCGAAATAATCTCTAAAATGGAAGTAGGAGGAGTATGCTTGAGTAAGAATAGACTTATCATGATTTCTCCCCCGCAACTTGTCAAATTGAGAAAAATTTGGGAACTAACTTAATTCCCCATCTCCCCCTTAGATCAAAGTCACACCTATAGACTTGCAGACATAACCTCACATCAAAATATGTAGCCACAACCTCCACGCAAAGGAGACATCACCATAAACTTCAACTCTAAACTCTCTCTGATAAACTATACTCGGAGGGCCTTGCTTTCTGAAAAAAATGCTACTCTTAACATTCATTAGCGTCAATAGCTAGCACTCTACAACTCTCACTCTCTTGAGTGCACGCACCCAAACTCCTTATCACAAAAGGGGTATCAGCATATATATGAACTCAAACTTCTCTCATTAATCCATAATACAAAGGCACTATATTATTTTATAGGACATTTTCTTCTAACTTTCAGAGTCATCAACTTACGACTAATATTTCCATGTACATAGACACCCACACTTCTAAATACTTAACACTCCTTCTTCAATTTCCTTAGGATACTATCATTACACCTCAAATCACATAATCAACAACTTAACAAAATCTGTAAAACTATACCGAAGGCACATATTTCTTACCTATATTTCCTGAATTCAACTATAACGAACACCATACAACAACAACAACCCCTGAGTCTTCCTCAGATACCCCCTCCCATACTATAAATTTCAAAAACACAGACTAGGTACAGCATACACTTATACGTATAAAACTTTATTAACAACCTTTTACCTGGGGTTCAACTTATTCCAATATACCCATGTTCTTAACCAGTTAATGATTCAACCATAATTTATCATTTTAACACTAGTCCTCATGTACACATATCCCTCACGATTACCTCTTAAACTTTTCATAAATCTTCAAGCTGGGCTCTTTCACAAATCATATCAAGCCTACTAATTCATTCCCATAAATCATACATCATTAATCATAAAATACTATTCTCGCCACCATATTCTACAATATATAATTCAAGCCTATAGTCTAGCATTCATCATCTACCACTAATAACTCAAAGAATGCAACATAATATACTAGTCCATCAAATTGGGGAAATCAACTCCAACTACTCATTTCATTCAAATACTACCTACCTACAGTCACAATCCGCTCCATGACATCACTATTATAGCTCAAAATCCACTTCATACCTTCTCACATGAAGTACTAGTTTACATCTACTAAGGACAAGAAGATCAAGGGGGTAAAATCACACAATAAACATGGTCAACCTTAATCTTATATCATACCCCATACAATCTTATCTACGTATACGGCATCCTCACATCACACTTACTTACTCAAGCGCACATTTAGACTACCTTCCAATTCCACAAACAACCATGAGTCTATAATTATAACTTACTGGCTAATCTAGCCATTTTCATGCTTCAAGCAAATAACAATTCACCTCCATTACCAACTCGATCTTATGTAATAAGATTTGGCTATACATATATTCAATAAATTACCCTAACCACTTTTCTTGCCATTTTGCCTCTAAACCCCCAGATCCAACCAACACAAGAACAACAGGAAGAACGACAAATTGCTAGTGGATCGAAATAGGCCTCACACGGCTTCACTAGACTTTGATTTAGATTCTGAACTTCTGCACTTGATTCATCTCAACAATGAGACATATCTGAGCACATTAAAGAAAAGAATTAGGATGACTTTACTTTCGTATGGACAACATCGTAGCACGAATTAGAGTATAGAAGAGGAACATTCTGACTCCATAACATGAACTAGAACATGAAGAAAGAGAGACATTCCTAAATTCCTTGTAGCCTCCTGCTTATAAGTGTGGCATGCTACACACCTATAAACAAGACTCTACCTGACGTGATTTCGCAGACACCTTGGGACCAGGAACCATGCTCTGATACCATGTTTGTCATGAACCAAAATGGGGCCCTGGCCGTGATGAGCATTCCGAACCATGAAGGCCCGAAACACCCCTATCTATATGGTAATCATGCACATAATTCATATGATAAAAAGAAATGCGAAAGATACACAATATTACAGAAACATGGTCACGAGTCTAATGAAATTGATAATGGGATGTAATGTCCCACAACATTTATCGACATATGAAAGTCGTCTGCGAAATCTCTACTACATGACTAAAACAAATAACTATTTAAAAACTGGGACAAGGCCCCCGGTAGACCCAAAACTATTAAATGATAAATAAACTAACAGACATCAGGCCTTACAGAATATAAAAGGCTCACCACTTGTCTATATAAAACTATCCGAAGAATCTACTGATTTTCTGGACCCCTAGACTGTGCCTCCGAACCTAGGAAGGAAGGGGTTCAATACAAAGTACTTGTACGCAGAGTAATCCAAAACAAAGTAGAGATTTTTATATAAAATAAATGAGAGCTGTTATAAAACACATTATTGCAAAATGATTTTGAAAATACATGGGCATAGTATACTGATTTTTCAACAACAATGAAACACATCTGAGCTAGGTGGTACACCCTACAATTTCACATTTTCACCAACTGTCAAATCTCGGTTGCCGCTGACATTAGAGTATAAGTGAGGGAAAGATACACAAGATCACACAGCAGGGTACCAAGTTCCCGAGTCAGCAAATACGGTTTCCAGCGTAGAGTCATTTGACTCGTGCTTTCTTTGAGTAACCACCTATCTCACAAAATCAATGCATTAAACTCATTTTAATCAATCACATGTCATACTCTGCAGGGTATCATCATACCCGATTTGCAAGTCATCAATATCACATTAACTTTCCAACTTCTCACACCATTTACCACATGCGCATATATATGGTTTTCACACCATTAAAACACATACACCATGGTTCTCAACATGAAATTATTTAAGAGGTTTAATCATTTATGATTAATGTCATATCAATTGCAAAACTCATGCTCTCAATGGTTTAACACTAGTATAATATGGGGTATAAACATTATCATGGGGAATTTAGAAATTCACAACTCATGTACATCGCACCTTTTTGAAATTTCAGGTCACATGTTCACAATTTAACCATTTAAATACATTCAAACAAACAACTCCATGATATCTCAATAATTCTTTCAAAATCATATATCAAAACATGTTATTTGTATCAATTGAAAACCCCCATTTGTAAAAACATATATATATACTTGTATAAATTTAAAGTCTTGCATAAATTTCTTTTTGAAAACATGCCCATGAAATTTAGGACAACCCCACGTAGCTCTATTTCGGAGAATAATGAACGATTCTTGAAGCTTACGGATTGGGGATTCCAAAACTCTAATTATCTTCAAAAACTCACAGTTGAATCTTGAATTATTTGGGATTCTTATTTGAAACCCTAGAGAGCGTTCTTAATGAATTTTGGTGAAAGTGTATGTATTTAGGTGTATTTGGGATTAAATCTCGTGTTTGGATGGATTTGGGGCCATGGGAAATGTCTAGTTTGACCTTAGATTTAAAATTCAGGACTGGAATGCCATATAAGGCTTCACCGCGATGCACTGGAAATCACGATGAGCTACTCAAATTGACAATTGTCAATTTAAGGCTCATCATGATGCGATGGCCAGTCAAACGGGAACACTGACACTAAAAATGCTCCAACTTTTTCACCGAGTGTCCGTTTCAGACGAATTTGGTGTCGATGGAAACCTAATTCAAAGATATTTCATTTGATATATAGTAAGCCACCCAGTTCGTCATATATAATTAGTTATGATTGATTGAAATTGACCCAAGTTTCCACATTCACTAAAACTTGAACGATAGAAAAGTTTTCAACTCGTCTTTGAGTTAAGGGACTTCTATGATCTCAATTCATGCTCAACTAGATTCACACACTACATAATTGATTACACACTAAATTTGCATAGGAATCATGAATTTTGCAACCTCTATGTGAAAGAATAACGGTTTACGTTCTAGCTCGAAATACAGGGTGTTACAATTAGGTCAAAAAATTTCTCAATAATCTTAGAATACTCTAATCATGGGTGCTTATGGCACATAAGTTCATCAAAATTGAAATCTCAAGTAGGGCTTAATGACCCATAATTCAATCTCAAGTTTAGACTCATCAAAATGCATAATAGATAGCATATAGAATCATAATTCATGTAGAAATCTGGAAATTACAGCAGTTTGTCTTAAAATCTCAACATACTCATATACTTCAATGTTTCAAACATTTCAACTATTAACTTCTCAAGGATTAGAATCATGGGGTATAGACCCAGCCGCAATTTCTCAAGAAAACATGTAAAAATCATGCCATTAGACTCTCAATTCATGGGAAATAGCAAAATATAGCAACCAATAATAATGGGTGAAAAACTCTAATTCAGTTTACTGTGAAATCATATAATTTGCAGAAAATTTGTAGTTGAAATAATCCTTTGGGTACAAGAGTGAAAGGATTACCCTTGTTCAAACCCCACATACCTTAGATTATGAAATTGGATGAACAAGTTTACTCTAACTCTTCTTCTTACCCTTGAGAGGGGGGGTTCTTGCAACACTTAACTTGGGGAACTTGATTCTCAACTCAATCTGTAAAATCTATGGTGAGTTCTTGAATTTCTTAGAGAAGGGTTTTAGATTTGATTTAGAGGAAGAAACCCTAGCTTTCTTATGTTAGAGATGATGAATGAAGCCATTTGCTTCATTTGAAATATATCTGAGGGTTTAAGAGAGTGGAAAAGACCGAAAATCCCTTTTTAAAATGAGTTAAAAATACTGCACGGGACATGCGATGGCGGGGTGCGACGGTCCGTTGGAGCCCCGACAGTCCGTCGGTCCTGACCGTCGGGCATCGTCTAGAAAGTGAGTTTCTACCTCGACTGCGATGGTGGGGTGCGATGGTCCGTCGGATCCTCGATGGTCCATCGAACCTCACCGTCACATCTATCCAGTGAACTCATCCTTTGCCTCCCTGCGACATGGAGTGCGATGGCCCGTCGCTAGTCCGACGGTCCGTCGGACCTCTCCATCGCAGCTGGACGATTTCACTACATTCTAGAAAATGCCATATCTTTCTACTCTGACATCAGATTTTGACAAAAGGGGCTATCGTTGGAAAGATAACTCAATGTCCCACACTATAAGAAGTCATTTTCAAGAGAATTCAACAAGATTAAAACACTAATCACTTGGGAAGTCTTTTCTCAATCTTTTAGGGCCAGAATTACACTTCACTTGACACGCTCGAAGGCTCATACTATGATGGAACTTTGCAGGGTCTTACAATATCTCCCCTTAGGAACATTCGTCCTTGAATGTCGCTAGTTAGACTAGGAACACAAGAAAAAAGAGTACACATAGCTGAAGCAATTTGTTAAATGGCTCAAAATCTTTCTCAACTCTTGAATACTCCAGAACTCGCAAGAACTCATACAAGAATAGAGGCATAGCTTATCTTTAGATTAGAAGGTCTGAATTAAGGAAGAATAATACCTTTGGATTGATCTAAACTCGCGAAAAAAAGGTGCGGATACTTGGCTCGCATGTCTGCTTCTGCCTCCCAAGTAGCGCCCTCAATTGACTGGTTCCGCCACAAAACCTTGACCAAGGGAACCTCTTTGTTCCTCAATCTGCGGATCTAAAAATCTAGAATCTCGATGGGTACCTCATCGAATGAAAGACTATTCTGGATATCAGCACTCTCAGAAGGATTTACTACCACAGAATCACCATTATGCTTTTTAAGCATGGAGACATAAAAAATAGGACGAACAACTGACAGCTCTGCAGGCAACTCAACCTCATAGGCTACTTTACCAACACGGCTCAAAACTCAATACGGGCCAACAAAATGGAGACTCAGCTCTCCCTTTTTACCAAACCACTTTACCCCTTTCATGGGTGAAATCTTCAAGTATACCAAATCACCCACCTCAAACTCAAGATCTCTTCTCCTCACATTTGCATAAGACTTTTCACGACTTTGGTCTATCTTCAACCTCTCTCTAATCATCTTAACTTTCTTCATAGCTTCATACACTGCATCGAGCCCAATCGCGGCAGCTTTACCCACTTCAAATCACCCTATGGGTGATCTAAATCTCCTACCATACAAGGCCTCAAATGGTGCCATCCCAATGCTAGCATGGTAACTATTGTTATATGCAAACTCTATCAGTGGAAAATGCTTATCCCAACTACCCTTGAAATCAAGAGCACACACCCTCAACATATCTTCTAGAGTTTGAATGGTCCTCTCAGCCTGACCATCTATTTGTGGATGAAAAGCAAAACTCAAAAAAACTTGGGTGCCAAGACCCTGCTGAAACGCCCTCCAAAACTGAGAAGTAAATTGAGTACCCCTATCCCAAATGATAGACAAGGGAACTCCATGCAGCCTTACTAACTCTCGGATATACAATATAGCATAATCCTCAGTTGTATAAGATGTATGCACGAGCAAGAAATGAACGGACTTAGTCAGCCTATCCACAACAACCCAAATAGAATCATGACACCGATGCAAAAGAGGTAACCCGGTCATGAAGTCCATATTCACCACCTCCCACTTCTAAGTGGGTATATCAAACTCTTGCATCACACCACCAGGCCTTTGGTGCTCTACCTTAGCCTATTGGCACGTTCCACACCTTGCTATAAACCCAGCTATATCCTTCTTCATACCATTCCACCAATAGATTTCCCGCAAGTCGCGGTACATCTTGGTAGTACTCGAATGAATAGAATACCACACGCCATGTGCTTCAGCCATAATCCTCTGCCTCAGATCATCAACACACGGAACATACAATCTACCCTATAATCTCAACACACCATCTCCCCCTTGGGAGAAAACCTCTACCTTTTGGTCCTTAACTAACCTTTTGGTCCTTAAATAACTCATTCAATCTGACCAAACTAAGATCTCTGTCTTGCTTCTCCTTCACTTCCGAAACTAGGGAGGATTCAGAACTACTCTGCACCAAAGTATTTCCCTCAGCTGAATCAAGCAACCTAACACCCAATCTAGCCAGACAATGCACATCACGAGATAACTCTTTCTTACCTTCCTTTACATGAGCAACACTTCCCATAGATAATCTGCTAAGGGCATCCGCCACTACATTGGCCTTACCCGAGTGATACAACACACACATATCATAATCTTTTAGCAACTCTAACCACCTCCTCTTCCTAAGATTCAACTCCCTCTGAGTAAACACATACTGTAGGATTTTATGGTTAGTAAACACATCCACATGTACACCATAAAGGTAGTGTCTCCAAATTTTCAAAGCAAAGACCACAGTAGCTAACTCAAGGTCATGGGTTGGGTAGTTCTTTTCATGCAGTTTCAACTGTCTGGAGGAATAAGCTATAACCTTACCTTTTTGCATCAACATACAACCCAAAACAATTCTAGAGGCATCATAGTACACCACAAAACCATCGGTACCATCAGGCAAAGTCAACACAGGGGCTGAAGTAAGTCGAGTCTTCAACTCCTGAAAAATCTTCTCACAGGAATCTGACCACTAGAACTTAACTTTTTTGGGTCAACCGGGTCATGGGAGACGCAATAGAAGAGAAACCTTCAACAAAATAGTGGTAGTAGCCAGCTATACCCAAGAAACTCCTAATGTCAGACGGAGAGATAGGTCTAGGCCAATTTCTTACAGCTTTTGTCTTTTGGGGATCAACTCTAATACCTTTGACTGAAACAATATAACCTAGAAATGCTACAGACTTTAGCCAAAATTCACGCTTACTGAATTTGGCGAACTACTCATGATCTCTAAGAGTTTGGAAGATAATTCTAAGATGATCTGCATGGTCATTCTCAGTATGGGAGTACACAAGGATATCATCTATGAAAACAATGACAAACATATCAAGATATTGCTTAAACATTCAATTCATGAGGTCCATGAAGGTTGTTGGAGCATTGGTTAGCCCGAAAGACATGACTAGAAACTCAAAGTGACCATAGTGGGTTCGGAAAGCTGTCTTTGGAATATCACAATCCCTTACTTTAAGTTGATGATAGCCGAATATAAGGTCTATTTTGGAGAAATAACTTGCACCTTGCAACTGATCAAACAGGTCATCAATTCTTGAAAGGGGATACTTATATTTTATTGTGACCTTGTTAAGATGACGATAGTCAATGCAGATATGCAAAGAACCATCTTTCTTTCGCACTAATAAAATAGGTGTGCCCCAAGGAAAAATACTAGGCCTTATGAAATCTTTGTCTAAGAGATATTTGAGTTGCTCTTTCAACTTCTTAAGCTCTGCACGTTCCATACGGTATGGCGGAATAGAAATAGGTTGAGTGTCGGGAAGAAGGTCAATCCCGAATTCTATCTCTCTATCGGGAGGTACCCCTGGGAGATCTTCCAAAAAACATCTGGAAACTCATTAACAATATTGATCGACTGAATAGTTGGAGCCTCAGACTTAGTGTCTTTGACTCTAACAAGGTGATATATGCAACCTTTGGATATTAGCTTTTTGGCTTTGTGATAAGAGATAAAATGACTCTTGGGAGATACCGAAGTCCTGGACCACTCAAAAGTTGGTTCATCAGGAAACTGAAACTTGACCATACGGGTACGACAGTCTATGGATGCATAACAAGAATGAATCCAATCCATACCCAGAATAAGGTCAAAATCCACCATGTCTAACTCTATCAAATCCGCAAATATGACTCTATGAAGGACAGTAACAGGACAATCTCTATACACTTGTTTAGCAACCACTGACTCCCCTACTGGTGTGGAAACTAAGAAGGGCTCAGAAATCTTTTTGGGACTCATTTTAAAATTCATAGCTACTAGTGGGGTCACATAAGAAAGACTCAACCCGGGGTCCAACAACATATAAATATCAAAGAAAATGATACGGATCATACCAGTAACAACATCGGGAGAGTCCTTCTTCTCCTAACAGGATGGTAAGGCTTAGAATATGTTCTAGAGCTGACCACCAACCGTGCTAGATAAAGCGCCCTGAGCAGGGGCAGGATGAGATACAGGAGCTGGTGCACTAGCAGTCTGTGCCTGAGGTCAGGCATCTCTGTTCACCTATCTAGAATAAAGACGATCTCTAAGTCTGTGGCCCTGCTTGCCACAACCAAACAAAGCCTCTCAAATCTACAAAACACTCACCAGGATGATCCCTACCACACTTAGTACAAGGAGGATAACGAGGCCTGTTACCAACACTGTTCTGCGACCTAGACATAAAAGACCGGCCCCTTGCTTCTGCCTGAATCTAGGCGCGGGAGCACTAGCTGATAAAGGCACTGGAATAGACGAACGTCTCTGAAACTGAGGGCGGTTACCTCCATGGAACCTAGGCTGGATATACTCATGCTGCTCGGATCTAGCCCTCTTATTACCCCTCACTTTATCTCTATCTCTAATCTTATCCACCTCTATCTGCTGGGCATGTATCATCAACCTAGCCAGATCCATATCCCTATACAGCATCGCAGTCCTACACTCCTTCAGCACCAAACCAAAAATACCTATCACGAACTTGCTCATACTAACTCGGGTGTCAGAAATCAAATCAAGAGCATACTTGGCTAACTGGTTGAACTTCAAGCAATACTCCATAACAGTCATGGAGCCCTACCTCAAGTTTATGAACTCCTTAATCTTTGCCTCCCTCATCTCAAATGGAAAGAACTTGTCCAATAATGTATCTTGGAACACCTGCCAAGTCATAGGAGCAGCATCCTCACCTCTACCCTTTCTCCAAGAGACAACCCAGTCATAAGCTATGTCTTTCAACCTGTAAGATGCCAACTCAACACTTTCTTCTTCAGACACATGCATCACCTGTGTGATCTTTCTTACCTCCTCAAGGTACACTTGTGGGTCCTCTACTGCCTTAGACCCATAAAACTCCTGCGGATTCATCTGCATAATATCATGGATCCTAGCCGCGGCTACATTATCACCCTGTTGATTTGCAACTACAGCCTGGTTATTGGCCCAAACATTAGTGGTGACTGCTTGGGCTAGCACCTGAAAGGCCGCTTAAAACTCAGCATAAGACACCGTCTCATTAAAAGGATCAATAGGTGGGGGTTTCTCATTATCATTTCCACGGGCATTTGCTCTTTAAAGAGGCATTTTCTGAAATAGAAGAGAACTAATAATTAGATAAGAGGGACAACCGTAGGCACGATAGAATCTAAAAGAAAGAAATAATATTTCCTAAAATGTCTTATAGCCTCTTGCTCATAGATATGGATCACTACACACCGATGATCGATACTCTACTCAGCGTGGCTTATCAGACTCCCTAGGACTCCTTAAAACCTTGGGCTCTGATACCAAGTTTGTAACAACCCAAAATCACCTCCCGGGACGTCACACGGTGCTTAAGACTATAAGAAGCCCCAAGCTAACCCTTTGAACCTATTACTACTTATGATAACTCATCGCAAGATGAAATAAACACAAGAATGGCACTTTTATATCAAGTGAAATAAAATATGAAGAATATACTCAGTCCAAATGACCACCATGCATGAAATATCAACGCAACAACAATCTGATAACTAGTCTGACATAGCCTCTACTAATCCATGAACTAGAGAGTCGTTGGGATAGGTCCCCAACTAACTCAAATTAAACTGAAAATAAGAACATAGTCTCTCAAATACTAAAATATCTGAAGATAGGTCCTCGAACCATGAGGACTCACCACTGTAGGAATGTAGATAGAGGTACTTGAAAGTCACTAATGAGGCTGGGACTGAGCACCTGAACCTCCATTATAAGACATTGTAGCACATAGATATATATGTTGATCAGCACTTGAGAATGTACTGAGTATATGGGGGTGTATGCATTTACATAAAACAATATCAATACTCTTTAATCAAATCATGCATAAAGTAAGTAATGACTCACATGGCTTGAGTAAGTATAAAATGTAAAGTTCATGAATCATGTAGAATGGAGCGCGTAACACAAATCTCGTGAGTCATTATACTTTAGCTTTGAAATATGTACTCTTCCCTTATTCTAATTACTCAAGGCTAAAGGAAACTTTAAGCAAAACTTTCAACTCATACATATGTCTCATGGAGAGTAAAACTTCTTTAATATTCAAGAACTTATAACTCTTTTGAACTCAAATACTTGGAATTTAGAATCATATATCTTTGGAACATACTTGAAGGCATTTCATTCACTTTAGTAAAATATCTCATTTCAAGCGTTAGGGAAAATACTTATATCAAGGGAAAATACTTTAGTTTTAGGGAGGTTCTCTTAACCGACATAAACCATGCAATCTACATGGAGTCCAATGTTTTGTCCTCCTAAGAAAGAGACCCCATATTGGGGAGGAGCGTCATACTTTTTTTAGGGAGTATAACCTCAATTTAGTGATCACTTATCTCGGCCTCGAGCCCAATATATCGACGTTAGGCCTAAAATCTCAAATCTACAGTGGCATGTAGTTTTGGGTAAGAAACCGTAGTAACTTACCCAACTCGGTGCTAAATGCTACTCCCCTTTAGTTTATCTCTCTTATCTCATGAAAATCCACTTTAGAATAATCCCATGGTTCAATAAGAACCCAATTGTAAAATCTGTAATCTCACGTAATGAAGTGGATTTCAAAACTCTATGACCATTAGGTCAAAACATTTCTCAATAATCTCAGAATACATGAATCATGGGTGTTTATGGCATCTAAGTTCATCAAAACTGAAATCTCAAGTAGGGCTTAATGACCCATAATTCAATCTCAAGTTTAGACTCATCAAAGTGCATAATAAATAGCATTAGATTCATAATTCATGTAGAAATCTAGAAAATACAATAGTTTGTCCCAAAATCTCAACGTACTCATATAATTCAATGTTTCAAATATTTCAACTATTAACTTCTCAAGGATTATAATCATAGGGTATAGACCCAGCCGCAATTTCATAAGAAAATATGTAAAAATCATGTCATTAGACTCTCAATTCATGGGAAATAGCAAAATATAGCAACCAATAATAATGGGTGAAAACCCCTAATTCAATTTCATATGAAATCACATAATTTGCAGAAAATCTGTAGTTGAAATAAGACTTTAGGATCAAGAGTGAAAGGATTACCCTTGTTCAAACCCCACATACCTTAGATTATGAAATTAGATGAACAAGCTTGCTCTAACTCTTCTTCTTACCTTTGAGAGAGGAGGTTCTTGAAACACTTAACTTGGGGAACTGGATTTTCAACTCAATCTGTAGAATCTATGGTGAGTTCTTGGATTTCTTGGAGAAGGGTTTTAGATTTGATCTAGAGGAAGAAACCCTACCTTTATTATGTTAGAGATTATGAATTAAGCCATTTTTTTGTTTGGAATATATCTGAGGGTTTAAGAGGGTGGAAAAGACCGAAAAGCCCTTTTTAAAATGAGTTAAAAATACTGCATGGGATATGCAGCAGTCCATCAGAGCCCCGACAGTCTGTAGGTCCTGACCGTCGGGCATCATCCAGAAAGTGAGTGTCTGCCTCAACTGCGATAATGGTGTGCGATGGTCCGTCGGAGCACCGACGGTTAGTCGGACCTCATCGTTGCATCTAGCCAATGAACTCATCCTTTTCCTCCCTACAACAGTGGAGTGCGACGGCCCATCGCTAGTCTGACGGTACGTCGGACCTCTCCATCGCACCTAGGCAATTTCACTACTTTCTAGAAAAATCCATATTTTTCTACTCTGACATCATATTTTGACAAACGGGGGTATCGTTGGAAATATAACTCAATTTCCCACACTATAGGAAGTTATTTTCAAGAGAATTCAACAAGATTAAAATTCTAATCACTTGGGAAGTCTTTTCTCAATCTTTTAGGGCAGAAATTACACTTCACTTGACATGCTCTAGGGCTCAAACTACAAGAGAAATTTGCGGGGTTTTACAATAGAACTGGAAAAGGAGGATAATGCTAAAACTGCGAATGATTCCCACCATGAGATCTAGCCTGACCATACTCAAACTGTCAAGTTCTAGCTTTCTTATTGCTTCTATCCCTTTCCTTCAACTTTTCTGCCTCAATCTGCTAGGCATGAGTCATTAATCTAGTAAGATCCATATCTTCGATAAGCATGGAAGTCCTAAACTCCTTGACTACCAACCCTGAAACCCCAGTAATGACTTTCTCATACTAGATCTGGTGTCATCTATCAACTAAGGAGCATACTTAGATAACTGGTTTAACTTAAGACAGTATTTCTTCACTGTTATCGATCCCTGCCTCAGGTTCATGAACTTCTCAACCTTGGCCTTCCCCAACTCACATAGAAAGAACCTATCTAGAAAAGTATCCTGAAACACTTTCCAACTTATGGGAGATCCATCCTCACCCTTACCTTTCTTCCACATGATAACCCAATCATAAGATATATCTTTTAACCTATAAGAAGCCAGTTCCACACTCTCCTTCTTAGTAACATGCGTAACTTGGGTGATCTTTTTCACTTCATCAAGATACAGCTGTGGGTCCTCACCTACCTTCGACCCAAAGAATTCGAGCGAATTCATCCTCATAAAGTCATAAAGTCTGGTTGCGGTTAAATCACTTTATTTTTGTTATGGAATTGCAGCCTGATTATTGGCTTAAACATTAGCGGTCACAGCTTGGGATAATGCCTAAAAGGCAGTCTAAAAACTCTACATATGACACATTCTCATTCAAAGTATCTACGAGCTAAGGTGGCAGGTTATCATTTCTGCGTGCGTTATCTTGACAAGGAGGCATTTTCTATCATGTGAAAGCACGAGTTAGAAGAAGATAGAGACACTGAATGTATGATAGATCATGAAAGAAGAGATGACTTCCTAAAATGCTCCATAGACTCTTGTTCATAGATGTGGCACACTTCATAATGATGATTAAGACTCTACGTAACGTGGCTTGTCTGACTTCTTAGGACTCTCTAAACTGTTGGATCTGATACCAAGTTTGTAATGCCCCAAAATCTAATCCCGAGACGTCACACGGTGCTCAAGGCTATGAGTATCCCCAAGCTAACCCTTTAAGCCTACTACTTGGTCTAGACCATACTTCAACATAAACTAGTCAAGCAATAATATTGTATTATATCAAAACTGAACTGGAATAATCTGAAAACACTATCTGAATAACAAGTACCAAAAGTCAGGAAATCAACTAATAGTCTGACAAGCCTCTACTACTAAAGAACTAGAGAGTTATTGGAACAGACCCCCAACTGACTCATAATAAACTAAAAATGATAAATCAAATTCTATAAAGACTAGAAATCTAGAGAAGTAGGTCCTTGAATAATGAGGACTCACAAACTGTAAAAGTATAGATAGAGATGCTCAATTTACTCACGGTGCTGATACTGAGCATCTGAACCTATATTATAAGATAATATAACACATAGACATATATGTGAGTTAGTACTTTGAGGGTGTACTGAGTATATGGGGGTGTAATGCATAAGAAAACATCATCATACATTATAAAGACAATGTATGCTATATGTAAATGACTCACATAAGCTGGAATGTCTAAAATACTAAAATCTAAAATCGTGCATAGCAAATCAAGCTTTATAAATCTAGTGAGTCATAACATTTAGTTCTAAATTTTGTACTTATACTTTCTATTTAAATCATGTTGGCTAAGTGTAAAGAGAGCTCATGTTTGAATCTGAAATCTAAAAACTGAAAGCTATAAATATTATCTTTTTGTAAAGCATAATTTGAATAAATGTGTGAGCCTTTACACGTAGTCTTATGAAAGTTTTTCTATCATTCTTTTCTTTTGGAACTTAAAGACTTTGGAAGCTTTGGATATTTTGGAACTTTGGGAGTTTCTTCTAACCGACATAAACCATGTGAGCTGTCATGGAGTCCAACTTCTTACCCACATTGGGGAGAGTTGTTCTTCCCTTTCCATCGGAATATAACCTTATCTTAAGTGATCACTATCTTAGCCCACTAGGGGTAAATCATAAACCTATGGTGGCACGTAGTTCTGGGGCATGAGACCTTGGAATCATACCCAACTCGATGCTAAATACTACTACCATACTTAATTGCTCTGAACTTTAGAAAATCCATCTTAAAATAGCATAAGGGTTTGTAATTAAAACTACTTATGCTTCTTTTTGGTTTAAATCATAAACTATCTGAATAATGTGGATTCCTATCTTAGCTTAGGATCAAAAGATTAATCTTTATTTAAAATATGAATACTTACTTGTAAAAGAATACTAATAATATACTCTTCTTAAAATATCAAAACTCATACTTGGATTTTAAAGCATATGTACTACTATGTTCAGAGTTTCATAATAAAACTTCATTCCCAACAATCGTCTTGAAATTCATTCTACAATATCAATTCACAATAGGGAAGTGAAATTCATAATAGAAATCTTCAATTCAAAGAATAATTAAATGAGAAAACATGCACTTTAATACTCAAATCACTTGTAAATTCGTAAACTCAATTAAGCATCTCACACACACATGGCACTGAGTCAATGTTACAAGCTATTGTTTGTCCAGTTCATGCAACTATTAGTAAGTGATTATCTTATCCCTAATTCTAATGCCATAACAAGATCCACAATGTTCACACATATACACACTCACACAGTTCTAAAATACAATTTTGGAGGGTTTCATTTTCCTCAAAAATCAATAAAAAACATGACAACTACCCTAAATACTTATAAATCTCCTGATACACAAAACACAACACAATATGAAACAAAACACAATACTAAATAACTTTTAATCTAGACATATCAATTCTACAACCATACAGTGGCCAACAAGAAAAAAAGTACAACAACAAAAATCCATGGTGGTTATGGTATAACCTATCCCCAACTAAAAATTATTCATTGTCACCAATAAGCTATAATAGGATAAATCAAAGGGAATGAGGACATACCTAGGACACACTAAGATTCCATGTCATGAGAATCCCCAGATGGGGGCATATTAACTGGCGAAAGTGATGGTAGTGGCAGTGCACTACTAGAAGATGCACTTGCATCTATCTCTATACACCTCTGCCTCTAAAAAACTACAGAATCCAATGAATCATGTCTATCCTTTTTAAAGTCCTAGTCATATGGCATATATGGATCCTACAGGTGCCCTATATGTCCTCTCTTGGCCCCAACTATCGGGACCTCCTCGTCATTCTCTATGAAGAAATCAAAATATCTGAGTGCTCATAGAGGTAATATCTAGACCACTGGGGGTATGAATGAAAGAGTGGCTACTACCTGGATCTCAGTAAGAGAGTGTACCTCTACTTACCATATATCCAACTCCTCTATCATCTGGGCTAGATTTGACATCTCACAAAATTATCAAGATATGTCTGTAAGTCAGCACGCAGCTCAAACATGGAAGATCTCTGTGAAGCCTCCCATCTAGCCTCTGCCATCTCGAATCTAGTTTGAACCCCTAAATACATCTACCATAGAGAGTGTTCATCTCGGTTTCAACACCTCATAAGCGAGCATTACTGGCCCTCTAACTGTCTACTAAGCTCTGTAAGAACTCTTAAGATATTGTAATCATACCTGTAGTAGAAGTTGTATTAGATAGGCCAGTAGGCTCTGAAGATATGCCAACCAGCTCTAACGTTGAATCTAGGGCTGATGAAGAAGTGGATGGCATCCCGTTGCCATGAGTACTCAAATCTGGGGCCTCTCTCTGCTCCCCTATCTAAATATCAACACTAGCACCTACATCATATCCATATACATCACCAAGCTCTGTGGAAACTGATGGACCCTCAGTCTAGGCTTGAGGTACTGTGACAAGTGCTCTAATTCTCCTGGGAAGGGTCGGGCATGTCAGATCTTTCATACTCTTCATTTGTGCAGTAGTTGTCATAAGTAATTGCTCATTGACTCTCGATATCTTAAGTACTCAGGCCTCATCACATAATCTCTAAATATGGCAGGAGAATTGAAAATTTGTCACCTCTCCAAAAACTCTATCATAAATCTCATGCCAAAGAATGGTTGCAAAGTTAATAACAATTCATCCATCAAGCTGGAAATCTGGGATGCGTTCTCCCAAGTCAACATATTATCTAAAGTAGTAGGGAATAGTCGATATCAAATAATCAAACAGCAAAACTTGGCCTCAAAATTCAATGAACCCTTCTTTATCATACCATCTCTCTCTATCTATGGTGTCTCATCGTCAAAAAGTAAATATAGCCAGCTAAATACTTAGCCATCTTGATTCTCTCTCATCTGTTCTTAGCCACCCATATATTATGTTTATCATGTGCGACTCTCAGTTTGCAGTCACACTCTACTATGGATATAGAAGTGATATAGTTTGGACCAAAAATAACTCGGCAGATAGTCTCTGTTGAAAGATCAACCCTGACCCCTCTCAAAAAGGTCGGATCAAGCTGTGGCTACTCCATGTGTCTCATCAGGCCTGGAAATTTAAGCATTGTAAAAATTACTATGATATAATATGATTTATAAAACTCATATAGCATAGTTCGGACTATAAGAACCAAGTGGTCGAGTCATCCACTCCAACTGATAACGATCAAAGGAAGCCCGCAACTGTGGTACTCTACTCAGCTCAGATAGATCTATCCTACACTCCTAAAAAATAAGCCTCTTGGTCTTGCCTGTCTATGAAATGCATTTATCTATATCATATATCATCTACATCCCCTTCACACACCACCTTAAATTTCCTCCTCGAGAGGTATCTCTAAGTCATGTACGGGTTTGAGACTTTAGCCCTATAGTACTAGTGTGCCCTCATCTGGAATGATAATCTCATAGGAATCATACTCTATACCCTTTTTATATTAGGGTACATCTGACTGTTTTACATGAACAGCAGTACCCTTTGTAGACTGGATATCACTGATAACTTTTCCTGCTCTATAGCCTCAAATAAATCCTAGGACCCCTCCTCAGACTGCGGTCCTGAGCTACTCTTTGTGGATCTATCTCAAAATTGCCTTATATTTATCATCATGTCACTCGATAAAGGATAATAGAGAGGTGATCTCTGAGTTGACTTCATCCTAAGTCAGGCTACATGTGTTTGTGCAACTGGGACAATCTGAACAACCTCAGTTTGAGACCTAGGTTGAATAAAGGTTAGTCATCTTCCCCACTATGACTGCTCAAGTAGTGTCTATCCTATAGTGCCCAATAAAATAGTCTCGACTACCTGGTGTATCTATTCTTTAGTAACTATGTGTATCACTCTCTCTGCAGTATCTTTAAGTCGTGCAATTATGTACTCCTAACTCCTCCACCGAATCACTGGTCTTAGAGGACTCATCCCATCTATTCGAGGTATCAACCTTCTTATTCTTAGAAGCTTTTGGTGCCATGTGTACCTGAAAGACTGGTCGTTAGTTTCCAACAAAAATTATGGATTGCAAAAGTTGAAGAAAAACTCAAAATTTTAAAAGTTCAAATCTTTCCTTAATTTTCACACCCCTGTAACTTATTTGAAGTCCCAACAAGTCCAATGTTCACGCATATATCAATAATCATGATTTTCAATGTAAATTAACATGCCCAACATTAGTATTATTCTATTTGTTCAATTTCAACTTTCGTTTATGGCCTAACCTTAGAATTTAATTCAAAACAAGGCACTATATTAAGATTTTAGGATACTTCAGGGATCCTATATACAAGCATGATATATTCTATATATTTTGCATTGAAATACTCATATCAACTTTTTTAATCAATACATAACCATTAGGAACAAATAAAGTTAACTCTTTTATGATAATCCAAAAGTGAACAATGAAGAAATCGAGCAAAACCCAAGTTGGGACTTGTTTTAAGTGTGTTGGGAAAAGTTGGTACCTCAAATGAGTTTCCATTTGGCCTTTATTTAAGTGTGGTATTAGCTTATGATTTAAGAGGGATGTTTGGATTTAAAGAGAAAAGTGGGATTTTGAGAATTTGAATGAGTTAGAATGAGGAAAAAGTGTTTAAATATTGATGGGGTGTTTAAGAGTTTAAATATGTATTGGTGGGCCCAAAATTTTGATTAAAATTTGGTCCCACGTTCTTGGAACTTGCTTCACACACATGTAGGTGTCATATGCAGCCTGCCATATGGCACATATGCAGAGCGCATGTGGGCCTAAATTTTTGGCCCACTTTTCTATATTTCGGACTTGGCATTTTAATGTGTTCCCAGCTACTTATGGTCCTGTAACTTGTACTTATGGTTCCAAAAGTATGATTATATGCCAAAGTCCACAACGTTTCATTCTCATCCTCAAAATTTTATCTTTTCAATTTTTGCTCATTTTACCTGGACCGTGTAGGACTCGTGACCCTGATGGGTTGGTCACATAGTACCCTTACCTAGAAATTTATACATGTAGCAATATTAGCGTATTTCAGGTAAGTCCATGATCTATAACCTAAAAAATCAAAACAAACAAAAAGTGAACACTAAAATAGTGGGTTGCCTCCCACCCAATGGTTGATTTAACATCGCAGCACGATGTGGCTATATTGGTTACTCAGACTTCCCAAACAAGCCTATGGGTTGCCTTCCATACAATGCTTGATTTAACTTCACGTCACGATGTAGGTACCTTGATTACTCAAAATCCATCAAGATAACCATAAGAGTAACTTCCAGGGTCATCAATACAATCTATCACCGACACCACCCTCATGTTAGTTGGTTGCTTCATTTATTTTTGGATAATGAATGTGGGCTCCTCCTTATTAAGTCTAAACTTTAGTTCTCCCTTTCCCATTTCAACCTCGCTCTACCTGTGTCCATAAATGGTGTCCTCAATATGATGGGCATCTCGGTGTCAACCTCACATTCTAGAATGACAAAGTCAGCAAGAAAGATAAATTTATCAACTCTCACAATCACATCAAATGAAATTCCCACAAGTTTTTTCACCATGTTTTCATCCATCAAAAGTCACATTGCAGTAGGTTTCGGAGGGTTTAAGCCCAATTTCTTGAATACAGCCAATGACATTAGATTTATGTTGGCTGTTAAGTCACATAAGTCTCTGGCGAATCGAGATGACCCAATAGTGCATGGTATAGTGAATGCTTCAAGGTCACCCTTTTTCTTACCTAAAGACCTAGTAGTGACTGCACTGTAGTAGTGCAAACCATCAACATCCTCAATCTTAGGTCCTTTCTTCTTTGTGGCCAATTGCTTTGTAAACTTGGCATATCCAGGCATCTACTCCAATGCCATAAGAAGAGGAATATTCAAGCTTAACTCTTAGAGCATCTCAATGAATCGCTTAATTTTTCCTTTCTCTCTTTTAAACTTTAGTTGCTGAGGAAAAGGTGGGGTGGTCTTGGATTTTTTCTTCTTTCCTGCTCAATAATCGGACCCTTACCTTTTTCCTTACTAAATGTATCATCATCACATATTGCCTTTTTTGACTCCATAATAGGTGTCTCATCAATAGAAGCCTCATCATGTCTATGTGCTTTCGTAGTAGGTAATGGGGGATCCACAATAGTTATACTACTCCTTGTGGTAATGGCAAGAACATGACCATCATTTTTAAAATTTTGAACAGTGTTACTCAAAAGTGTACCTGGCTGTCTCTAGTTTAATATTGTTGATATATGCCCGAATTGTTGTTCCAACTGCTTGATATCAGTCGCATGAGATTCAACCTTCTGGGTGAACCCTAAAATGTTAGCCTTAATCTCCTTAAGGATTATCTCCTAATTTTCTTAACCCTTTACCAGCTTATTCATTTTGATTCTGCATCTCTTCTGCCAGGTGGAATGTATCAATCTCCCTTTTCTTTGTAGTCATCCTTGTTTCTCCAGTCACCATCTCTCTCTCTACTATGGTCTATGTATCTATCATAACAGTTTTGGCCTTTATTTCCTTTCTCTTGGGCTCAAAAACCTGCCAATAGATGATCCAGATAGTTTGCTTACTATTCTAAATCTGACTCATAAGCTTTGGAAACTTAACGTTGTGCTCCTACTGCATTTACTTTCTTGAAACTTGTTATTGCAAACTGCTTTCCCAGTATCCCAATATCAGTTCTTAGTGCAATCTCTTACGTTACTGAATGGTCACAAGTGGCACCAATAGCATATACACCAGATCCTCTCTCAGCTTCTCGAGTTTGGGACCATTGATAAGTGAGAGACATCTGATCTAGTATTTCAAAAGCTGCCTCCTAGTGTAGTTTATAAAATCTCCTATAGAGATAGTGTCTTCCATGGTTCTTGAACTGATGGTCAGGGATCTGTAGAATATCTCCAATAGGCTCGTTCCTAACATCTGATGGTTGGGCACCATACTCAGCTTTTTTTTTAACCTGAACCATGCCTCATAGAGAGATTCTGACTGTAGCTACCTGAAACTATAGATCTTGTCCTTAATATGAAACATCCTAGATGAAGGAAAGAACCGATTAAAGAATTGCCTATTAAACTCATTCCATGTAGTGATAGATTCTCTTGGCATTTCCCCTAGCCATAAAAATGCTTTTCCTGTAAGTGAGAAGGAGAACAACCTCAGTCTAAGTGCTTCTTGATTCACCCTTAGATTTGTATAGGAACTGCATGTCCCAATAAAATTTTCAAGGTGCATGTTTGCATCATCTGTAGGCAACCCCGCAAATACACCTTCAGATTCAAGAGTTGGATCATTGCGCTAGTTATGTCAAACTTGATGCCTAAGGGTAAAACAGGAGGAATAATGGCTCCAGTCTCTGATGGCTTGATGTATCCCAGATCTTATTCGTCATCCTTATATGACTACACACGTTGATATGCTGGGATAACTTGAGGATGTCCATCTCTATCTCTCTTATGATTTCCATCGAGTACTGCTCGGTGGTCTATTACCTGTCTCTATTCAGCTAACTCTGCCTCTCAAGCTATCATCTGAACTTTTTCTATTGTCCTCCTCTCATTAGTGGTTTGTGCAAAAAGAACCCCTATATGCTGATCAACAATATCCTGTACTTCTTCAGAAAGAAGGGGAGGCACATCATCATGAACCCCTTCAGGAATATTATCTATTTTCGGTTCCATCATCCTACTAGGTGTTTCTAGGATCCTCTCTGGATTCAAATTTAATGGTAGTAAGAGATTGACTCTAGTCTGTGTGCTAGGCATACACTGGAGTATACACAACTAAGAACAAAAACAAAAGAAAACCCCCAATATTATAACAACTTTAATTAACAAATCAATACTGTATTCCTTGACAACGGTGCCAAAATTTGATAATGCCCCAACTACACCTTTACTCTGGAGATTATGCAATCTCTGACAAATAGATCAACCCAATGAAATTTGGAGTCAAATCCCAAGGGAATACGTAGAATCATGTCTCTCAGCTATTATAATCAATTGGCAAAATTAGAAAAGTAAATGGGGGATTTGAGCAGTAATATCGAACAAGTGGTGAATATCAACTTTGGTTGTAAGAAGTCATAGGTGAACACTAGGATTATGTTCCCCCTAAATTCTCAACTTCGTAGGCTTATCATGCTTTATTGAACTAACCTGATACCTAGCATGTAGAATCTGATAAGTTATGTGCCATCAATAGTCTTTAGGACGAGCTGGAAGATTTTACCCTTTACCTATTGACTCTCAGGATGTCGCCTTACTAACTTTTATATTGATCCCAGTTAACTATTACCTTTTGACTCTTTAGTTATTAGACGACAACTAACCATCTTACTTACATAATACCTAGTAGCGTGGATCGATAGTTAAACTTAAAATTACTATTGTCATTATCTTTTCCTAGTCACTACTCCTCTTTTAGAGTAAGTAGCAATAATCTAGGAATGATCCTAACATTTGAAACCGCTAAGATAACAGTGCGTAACTTCTACTAAAAAAATATAAGGGTATTTATAGTACATGAGGAAACCCTAAAATTAAAGTATAGGAGAAAAAGGACAAAAAGGGTTGGTGACCACTTAAGTGTATCCACATAAAGCCTAGCCTTGGGCGCATGTGTCACATGCGGCTTGAGGCTAGGGGCATATAGACACTAACATATGCTAGAAAATATTTCTTTAGATTCTTCTCTCGGGATTTTGGATTTCTTGCACTTACCTTAACCATATGTGGTCCATATGTGCTACATGAGGTCCACATGTTGACATAGGTAAGTGACGAAAGTTATTTTTTAGCTATTTTACAGTTGGGATCTCCAATTACGCTACTTACATTAGTATTTTGAAGGCCATATGTGTTACATATGGCCCACATGGAGACACAGGTAAGTGTCAGGACTTCCAATACTTGTAACCAAGCTTTAAATCTTCAACTTTCATCACATGCTTTGGACATACATCCGAAAAGTGTCATGAATACCCAAAATTGATCAAGTGAGTAGACAAAAACACCATTTTCCCCTTTTTCACAAACTTAGAATCCAAAACTTAGTTTCTTACAAAACATACCCAAAACACATCATAATTAACAAAACAACCTAAGAAACTTGCATATTTTTATAGTTTTAAGCATCGAAAGTGCTATATTTCTATAGCATATCACCGACCCACACTTGTCCACAAAAACATCTAAACTGAGAATATCAACTAAGTAAGGACATGCCCATGACTATGAACAAAAAGAATCAAAAATCAAATACTAAGACAATACAAAAAATAATGAAATGACAAACCATCTGAAAGATGAAGGCTCGTCACTTCACAATAGATCAAAGAATACCAAATCACCAAACATTATACAAGAATAGAAGAATAGCCCTCAGACCCTACATTATGAAATAATGCAGCATCCATGGACGATCAATGGGGCAAGCACTGGCACATAACTCAAGGGGATAGGGATAACATAATAAAATTACCAAAATTTCGTCATAAACCATATGCACCAGATTCAAATACATATATAGGATGTCGGGATAGGGAAAAAGCTCATGAACAAGAGAGTTTACATATTTAACCTAAATTATGGAGTTTAATCCATCCTAAAGGTACCCATGGGCTATATGGGTCCAGTTCCCCCTACTTGAAGGGCCACATTGCGTATTAGCCACACGAATCGAGGAAAAACTAAGGAAAGGCTAAAGATACCAATGTTATAGACCTATAATATATATATATAATGTGCACCAAGCACAAAGTCACATGAACCCCCAACACCAGCAAATGTGGTTTTCAACGTTAACCCCCTCAGGACCTACATCTTCATAGTGAGCTACATAATTCCCTTTAAGCCTAAATTAAAACAATTTGCACATAACCAACCATTATCCTAGGAGTCATTCATATAGAAATTTACCACTTGGTATTGTCATACCATTATGCTTGCAAGCTAATATAATTATACCTAACCAATCTGTATAACCAAACGAACTCCCAAGTCCATTTAAAATCCAAAACCAAGGTTGCCAAGGCCATCCAAAACCATATTTATTCATTTATCCTTTAATGTAATGTAATAGGTTCACAAATAAGTTAATCCATGCAATTATCCATATTCAAAACAAAGATTATAAAGTGGGTTAACGTTAATACCATTATCAAGCAAAAAATCCATCGGTTTGGGGAAACCCATGTCCCCCATTCCAACCTGTAACACCCATCAATCCAATTTTAAACCATAATTTAAATCACATGAATATCCAAAAAATTTATGTCATAATGAAAAATTATAAGTCAACATACCTGAAATATAGAACAATTTGAAGAGAATTCAAAATTAGGAGCTTGAATAATAATCCTTTGTGAAATGTTTGAATTTCTTGGGCTTTAAATTAAATAGATAAAGAATGGGGTTTGATCTTTGAAAACTATAAAAAAAAAGGGTTGATTTTGATTTTGGGATTGATCTTCTTTCGTAAATTTATCCTATCTCTATCCCTCTTTATAGAATGGCTCCTACAAAGCTGAATGATCTTAAGGAGCAGCTAAAAGACCTCCTGGATAAAGGTTTTATATTCCATAGTATTTATCTATGGGGTTATCCTATTATCTTCATGCATAAGAAGGATGGTTCCCTGCATATGTGCATAGATTACCGTCAACTGAATAAGGTAACCGTAAAGAATATGTATTTACTTCCTAGGATTGATGATCTCTTTGATTAGCTTTAAGGTTCTAAGTACTTTTCCAAGATTAATATTTGGTCGGGTTACCATCAGTTGAATATTATGGAGGTGGAGATCCCTAAGACTGCCTTCTAGACTCGGTACGATTATTTTGAGTTTTTTGTGATGTCCTTTGGTTAAACTAATGCCCTAGTGGGATTTATAGACCTCATAAATTGGGTCTTCCTTCAGTTATTGGATTTATTCATAATTTTGTTTATTGATAATTTTTTGGTGTATTCTAAGAGTGAGTCAAATCATGTAATCACCTCCAAATTATGTTGCAAACCATGAAAAATCAGTAGTTATATGCAAAGTTCTCGAAGTGCCAGTTCTTGTTGAATTTTGTGACCTATCTGGGTCATGTTATTTTTAGTGAAGGGATCTTGGGTTTAGCTGGTTATTATAGAAGGTTTCTAGAAAACTTCTCTTTTATTATTGTCCCATTGACTAAGTTAACTCAGAAGAAGGTGAAGTTCTTGTGGACAGATATTTGTGATAGTAGTTTCAATAAGTTGAAGGATAAGTTAACTTTAGCTCTAATTTTGACTCTACCCGAGGGTACCAAAGGTTTGTTGTTTATTGTGATATGTCCCATATAGGACTGGGTTAGGTGTTAATGCAGCATGGTAAGGTGGTTATATATGCTTCTAGATAGTTAAAGGTGCATGAGAAGGACTATCCAACTCATGATTTAGAACTGTTGGTTGTGGTATTTGATCTAAAGATTAGGTGCTATTATTTTTATGGGGTACAAGTTAACATCATCTCATATCATAAGAGCTTGCAGTATGTATTCACCCGAAGGAGTTAAATCTCAGGTAGAGGAGATGGCTTAAGTTTCTCAAAGACTATCATATGAGTCTCCATTATTATCTAGGTAAGGCTAATGTGGTTGTAGATTCTCTTAGCAGTTTTTCCATGGAAAGTTTATCTCATGTGAAGGAGTAGAAGAAAGAATTGGTGAAAGATATTCACCATTTGTCTAATCTTGGAGTTCATCTATTGGACTTTGAAGATAGTGGGGTACTTGTACAAGAGGTGGTGATGTCATCTCTTGGTGTTGAGGTTAAAGAGAAGCAGTTATTGGACCCTGTCTTGATACAGATTAAGAATGATGTAGGTCAGGAGAAAGTTATAGCCTTCGATATTGGTGGAAATGGTATCTTAAGGTACCAAGGTAGATTATGAGTTCCTGATATTGATGGGCTACAATAAAGGATCTTGGCTAAGGATCATGAGTCGAGGTACACTCATCGGATTCGATGAAGATGTATCACAATTTAAAAGAAATTTATTGGTGGAACAACATGAAGAGAGATGTGGCTGATTGTTTGGCCAAGTGTATGGTTTGTCAACAAGTTAAGGTAGAACACTTGAGGCCTAGTGGGTTATCTGAAGAGATTGCATTGCCCGTGTGGAAGTAGGAAGTGATTAATATAGATTTTTTTGTTGGTCTTTTGTAGTCCCATCATCGGTTCAAGTACATTTGGGTCATCTTGGATAGGAATACTAAGTCCACTTACTTCTTACCACTGAGAAGTGGACTTCTTTCCAGTGAGGACTAACTAATCGGGAGAGAATTATGCTAAGATTTTCATAGAGGAGATCGTAAAGTTGTATGGTTCTCTAGTTTCAATAATATCTGATCTAGGTACTCAGTTCTCATCTCACTTTTGGTGTTCATTTTAGTAAGGTTTGGGAACTAGTGTGAACCTTAGCACCACTTTCCACACTCAAAAAGATGGACAAGAAGATAGGACGATATAGACTTTGGAAGATGTGCTAAGGTCTTATGTGATTGATTTTAGTGGTAGTTGGGTTGACTATTTACCTCTCATTGAGTTTGCATATAATAATAGTTTTCATTCTAGCATTAGGATGACTCTGTTTGAGGTGTTGTATAGTTGGAGATGTAGATCTCCTACTGGGTAGTCTAAGGTTGGTAAAAATAAGTTATATGGTCCCGAATTGGTTCACCAAGCTATGGAAAAGGTGAAGGTAATTCGGGATAGACTTAAGACCGCCCAAAGTCGCCAAAACTACTATGTGGATGCAAGATAGAGGGACTTGGAATTTGAGATGGATGATTTGGTTTTTTTAAGGTGTCTCCCAAGAAGGGAGTATTTTGATTTGGAAAGAAAGGGAAGCTCAGTCCCCGCTATGTTTTTCCATGTCGTATTTTGAGATGAGTAGGCAATGTGGCTTATAATTGGAATTTCCTTCGAGCTAGGGTCCTAGTCACCCAGTCTTTCATGTTTCAATGTTGATGAAGTTAGTGGGTGATCATTCATTAGTGGTTCCATTGGAAAGAGTGGGTATTTCAAATTCCTTATCTTACGAGGAAGTCCCGGTGGAGATCCTTAATCGGCAAGTCCGTTGGTTACGAACTAAGGATGTGGCTTTGGTAAAGGCTCTTCCGAGGAACAATAAGGTTGAAAAGGCCACTTGGGATGATAAAGAGTACATAAAGTCCAAATATCAATCTTTTTATCCGCTTCGGATAATCGTGCATGACGTATGTGTATTCCTTACCATCCTTGTTTTCTGGCATTGTAAAAGAAAATTATAATTTCCTTATTATCTTTATTTTCTGTCTCTATTAAAGGAAAGCATGGGTGTCTCAGTGTTAAATCATTCTAATGGATACCTTGACCTATCATTCGAAGGCGAATAATCCTATGGGGGAGAATGTAACACCCCGGATTTTGGTCTTTGAAAATTTCTGAAATTTTATCCTCACTATCCTGAATATGACTCACCCTATGAGTTGTAGGGTGACTACATGGGTCATATCCCCCCAGTCTTAAGATGGCCAGCAAGATTTCCCTGAGTTAATGTTTTGGTGATGACTTGGGGGTAATGATTTATAACGCCTCTAAAATGCCCCGAATCTGGTACTCAGAAAGCTAACAGTGCTAACAATCCCAAAGGACCACTAGCTAACCCATGACTGATATTTGTTCCTGAACACTGCATAATATATCATATAAATGTTGAATACAAGGCTGAAAGGCCATAAGGTTCAAGCTGAATCACAACTGGTAAAGCATAACGTCTGAAATAGGGTATATCAATACCAAAACAAAACTGAAACAATGTCTAAAAACATCTAGTCTAAGAACACTATCATCTAAAAGCCTTGAACTGTCTTAAATAAGGAGGTGATGGGACATAGTTTCCCAACTAACTCCATCTACTAAAAATAAAACTGAAATAAATCAATGATAACATCCTCGAATGATGAGGACTCACTGCTAGCTCTGACTGCTGAAATTTGGAATGTTTCTGACGCTCTAGATCTCGTGCTTCTGAACCTATGGTAATAAAACACCATAGCACAAGAGAAAAGTATGCGTCAGTACGACTAAATATAATGGTATGCATATGAGGTAGGTTGAACGCATGGGGTTCATATGCATGAACAAATATTAACTGACTAATAACATGAACGTGAGAATACATGCATGAATACGTAACTTAAACTGAGAGCGTGATAACATGATTACTAGATCTAGATACTGATAACATGAGTGATTGTATCTGACAGTCCTGAATCTGATGGAACTAGCTGAGTTCCATACTGAACATGACATGACTGTATCTAACAGTAATAAAATCTGAAGAACTATCTGAATTCTTTTACTAAGACTGAGACTGTGACTGTGGGAGGTAGTCATCTAACCGACATGCCCTGAATAAGATATTAAAGCTAAGTTGGGGTCCAATATAAACCCTAATTAGAAGGGTGTCAATACCGCACCACTGGTAAGGACAAACTGTGAGTGACCCTCATATAACAGGTTACTCTAATTAGAGAGGTGGGACCCTCATATAATAGGTTAAGCCACCTCATCTACCCTCATATAACAGGCTATGATGGCTAAACTAATGCTGGCTACATAGTTCTGGAATACAAGGATTGCTTCTAAGAATCGCACCCTCTAATAACAGGTGAGTTCCCATCCTTGGGTTCACTCGATGAAAATCCCTACTCCCATCTGAATAGACACTGAACATGGACTAAGTTTACTGAATTTCATTGAAAGATGGAATACTATTGATATTTGATAACTGACTGAGTTCATGAGATTACTGATATTTCCTGAGTCATAAGACTGACTAAAGTCTACTGATCATGGCTTGACTAAGAGTATCTTGAAAACATGACACTGGCTATAGGCACATAGCTAAATTGTTGGGTACAAGTACCCCCAGGACTCGATAGGAAAAAACTGATAAGGCATGACATTCTTGAATACATGAACAACATCAAAAATTCATAATACAATAAGTTGGGGAGTTCATAAAGTACACGGTTATCATAATCTTGTACATGGTAGGAATACATGTAATGAAAGTCATAGTTTCATGAGCATTCCATTAACAATCATAATGCACAACAATATCATGAAAGTCATATTGAACATCAGAGAATATCATGCATTAATCATGTAAGTCATAATTTAACTAATATGCATAAATTCTAGTCTCTTAGGCATTTTATCAAACACCTTGCATGCACCACTTAGGGCATAGGTATGATTATCAAATCATCACTTCAAAACTCCATGAATTAACTAAATTTATCAATTTCAAGCCATACATTGACATAATTTCTTGAACAACACATAAAGATTCCAACTTGGGAATCATACAACAAGAAAACATGGTCATAATCAATCCACAACATAAATATCATGATTTATAATTTAAAAGTGAATTCTTGAGCTTCATGGATGAAAGTAATCCATGAATCAACACTAACCATACCTTAGATGGAAGAATCTTGAAAAATAATGGTGAAATTCTTGAACTTGGATCCTTAATTGAAATCCCTAACTTGTTCTTAAGAGGATTTTGAGAGAAGAGAGTATATTTTGGTGTAAATGGGGCTTAATCCCGTGTTTTTGAGCTTATATAGGGGTGGATAAATGACCCATTTACCCCTATGGATGTGGGTTTAAAAGGCAGAAAACTGGGCACCAACGCGTTTAGCGATGCGATGCGTCAATGGCAGCGATGCAATACTCAATGCATCGCACCATGATCGTATCGAGCCTCAGTTATTTTGGTCCTGGCAGCCTGCACAAATGTTGACCAATGCGATAGGCAATGCGGCGCACTAAGATCTCATTGGTTCACTGTTTTGAAACTCCAAACATGGTCTAGACGGGTTTTCAAAAATCCAAAACTTTTCCAGGAACACCTATTGACCTTTTTTATCATGAATTGACAAATATATAGACTATTAAAGGACATTAAGGTTGCGAATTAAGATCGCTAACTTGTGAAGTCTAAAATAAACTAAGTCTGGAAACTTAGCTAGAATTTCTAAGTCTGAGATCCCCTTGATAACCCTAAAAGACTAAATTAAGCTGGGGAATTTGAAGAGTCTTACAATATCTTCCCCTTGGGAACATTCATCCTCGAATGAGACTGACTGGCAGAGGAGAAAATACAAACTGACATACATACTGAACGTGAACAACTGAAACATGAATTCATGATTGATATGACTGATAAACTGAATATATCATACTGAATATGCATATCTGATGCATGTGTAACTGATTCATGAATACATGACTGAGGGTTCTGATGAACTAAGTTTTTCATAATGAGAATGCATATCCGATTCATGATTATATGACTGAACTGATACATGAATGCATGACCAAGTATGCAATGGTAATTGATACCGAGTTTATAATGAAATTCTAAACATAAAATTGAATAATCTTAAGGAGAATTGTTACCTTGAGCTAGATTTGAATTTGCGGCGAAGAGGTGAGTATACTTGGTTTACTTGTCTTATTTTATTTCCCTAGTAGCTCCCTCAACAGACTGATTCTTCCAAACAACTTTGACTAGAGGGATTTCTTTGTTACTCAGTTTACGAGTCTGATAGTCAAAAATTTCAACTGAAATCTCTTCATAAGAGAGGTTGTTCTGAATATCTATGCTCTGAATAGGGAATACAACTGTTGTGTCATCTATACATTTCTTGAGCAAAGAGACATGGAAGACTGGATAAACTGAAGCTAGATCTGAAGGCAACTCGAGCTCATAAGCTACTTTTCCAAAGCGACTGAGAATCTTGAAGGGGCTGACATATCGGGGACTGAGCTTTCCCTTCTTGCCGAATCTCTTTACTCTCTTTATGGGAGATATATTTAGGTAAACATAATTACCAATCTCAAACTCAAGATCCTTTGTACGAACATCTGCATAAGACTTCCGTCGGCTCTAAGAAGCCCGAAGTCTCTCTCTGATCAGCTAAACTTTTTCTAAGGCATCAAATACTAAGTTAGGCTCTATAACTGCGGCCTTACTAAATTCGAACCAACTAACTGGAGATCTACATCTCCTACCATAGAGAGCTTCAAATGGAGCCATCTTAATACTGGAAGGATAGTTGTTGTTGTATTCAAACTCAATCAATTGCACACGCTCGCAGCATATCTTCTTGAGTCTGAATGATCCTTTCTACTTGACCATCTATCTGAGAATGAAAGGTTGTACTGAGATAGACTTGGATACCAAGACCCTTTTAGAATGCTTTCTAGAAGTGAGAGGTGAACTGGGTACCTCTATCTGAGATGATGGATAACAGAACACTGTTTAATCTTACCAACTCCTTGATATAGAGTTTGGCATAATCCTTGGTTGAATAAGAGGTATGAACTGGAAAGAAATGAGCTGATATGTTCATTCTGTCTACAATGACCCAAAATGAATCATGCTAATGACGAGTTCGAGGCAAACCCATCACGAAGTCTATGTTCACATCTTCCCACTTCTAGGTAGGAATACTGAACTCCTACATGGGACCACTAGGCTTTCGATGTTCTATATTAACCTGCTGACATATAGAGCTCTTAGCTACAAACTCTGTAATATCTCTCTTCAGCCCACTCCACCAATAGATCTCCCGCAAGTCACGGTACTCTGAACCCATATATTGCCCTCTACTAAATCAACTAGGCGGACACCCATTCAGGCAAGATGATGAACTTCCTAAGCTAGATTCTTCTTACTATCCTCAACATGAGCAACTCTACCCATAGACAGTCTACTGAGAGCGTCGGCCACTACATTGGCCTTGACCGGATAATAATGGACACTCATAAAGTAATCTTTCAAGAGCTCTAACCACCTTCTTTGATGGAGGTTAAGATATTTCTAAGAAAATACAAACTGAAGGCTCTTGTGGTCTGTGAAGAAATATACATGAACTTCATATAGATAATGCCTTCAAATCTTTAAGGCAAATACTACAGTTGCTAACTCAAGATCATGAGTCGGATAATTCTTCTCATGGGGTTTAAGCTTTCTGGAGGTGCAGGCTATGACCTTACCTTTCTGCATTAGGACACAACCCAAACCTACTCTGGAGACATCACAGTACACCACAAACCTATCTGGACCATCTGGAAGAGCTAAGACTGGAGCTGAGGTGAGTCGAGTCTTCAACTCCTAAAAACTCTTCTCGCAAGGGTCTGACCACTGAAACTTGACATTCTTCTGAGTTAATCTGGACATAGGGGATGAAATATAATAAAATACCTTAACATACCATCTGTAATATCCATCCAAACCCAAGAAACTCCTGATATCTGATGGAGAGATAGGGCGAGGCCAGTTTCTTACTACTTCAGTCTTTTGAGGATTAACTCTAATTCCATCACCGAAAATGATATGACCAAGGAATGCTACTGACCTTAGCCAAAATTTTCACTTACTAAATTTGGCAAATAACTGATGATTTCTGAGAGTCTGAGGTACTGTTTTGAGATATTCTGCATGATCATGCTCACTACAGGAATAGACAAGGATGTCATCTATGAAGACTATGACGAATATGTCCAAGTACTAATTGAACACACGGTTCATCAAATCCATGAAAATTGTTAGGGCATTCGTAAGACAAAGGACATGACTAAGAATTCGAAGTGACCATACCGAGTTCAAAAAGCTGTCTTTGAAATGTCACATTCTCTGACTCTAAGTTGATGGTAGCCGGATCTGAGGTCTATCTTGGAGAAGTAACTGGCACCCTGAATTTGGTCAAACAAGTAATCGATTCTGGGAAGAGAATACTTGTTCTTGATCGTGACCTTATTAAGTTGACAGTAATCTATGCACATTCTTAGAGAACCATCTTTCTTGCGCACGAATAAAACTGGTGCACCCCACGGGGACACACTGGGTCTGATAAATACCTTATCTAAGAGATCCTTCAACTGTTCTTTCAGTTCTCTGAGTTCTGCTGGTGCCATCCTATATGGCGGAATAGATATAGGCTGAGTATCTGGAAGAAGATCAATGTCGAAGTATATTTCTCTTTTGGGAGGAATTGTTAGATCTTTGGGAAAGATATCTAAATATTTATTCACTACAGGGACTGACTCAAGGCTGGGAGTTTTGGAACTAGAGTCCTTAACATGAACAAGATGATAGACATATCCCTTAGATATCATTTTCCTAGCCTGTAGATAGGAAATAAGCTGACCCCTAAAAGTGGAAGTACTACCCCTCCACTCTTGGATGGTTTCATTAGGAAACTAAAATTGGACTATTCTTTTTGTGCAGTTGACTATGGCATAGCAGGAATGAAGCCAATCCATGATGAGAATGACATCAAAATCAGTCATCTCTAACTCGACTAAGTCTGCTGAAGAGACTTTCTGAGATATCATAACTGGACAATTCCTTTATACCCATTGGACTATGATAGTTTTACCCACTGGGGTAGAGACTGAGAAAGGCTCTGCTAGAATTTCAGGAATGACTCCAAAATTAACTGTTATGTAAGGAGTAACAAAAGACAAAGAAGCTCCTGGATTTAGCAAAGCATAAACATGTACATGAAAGATTTGTAACGTACCAGTAACAACATCAAGAGAATTTTCCTGATCCTGTTGAGACTGGAGAGCATAGAGTCTATTTGGGTGTTGCCTACTAGTAGCACTGAAATTGGCACCCTGCTGGTTTGGGTGACTGAACTGATCTGAGGAACGATTCTGCTAACCCTGCGGACCTGGCTGAGGATAATCTTTGACTCTGTGGCCTGGCTTGCCATATCCAAAACAAATACCACTGCCAGCTCTGCAAGTACCCTGATGGTGCTTACCACAAGTCTGACAAAGAGGATAGGTATGGGCACTGCTAACATTGTCCTAAGACTTAGAGTCTGGTGCTCTATCTCTTTTGCCATCTCTAAATTTTGGCTCTAGAGCACTAGATGAAGAAGGAGCTGGAACTGATGACTTAGATTGGAACTAAGAACGGTTTTCTCCCTTTGACTTAGGCAGAGCAAAGTTGAAACTACCTTTCCTTGCTCTCTTATTCTGCTTCTCTCTCATCTTAATCTTCTGCTCTTCTATCTGCTGAGCATGAGTCATAAGCCTGGCTATGTTCATATCACTATTAAACATCACAGACCTGCACTCATTGACTACACTATCATTCACCCCTGAAACAAACTTACTCATCTTGGCCCTGCTATTTGCAACCACATGAGAAGCATATCTGGCTAATTGAGTAAACTTAAGATAATACTCATTTACCGTCATGTTGCCCTGCCTGAGGTTGAAAAATTCTAACACCTTAGCTTCTTTCAGCTCTTGGGGGAAGAATCTATCAAAGAATACAGTGACAAACTTCTCCCATTAGATGGGTTATGCATCAACTGACCTCTATGACTTTCACTGCTTGAACCAAGTGTGAGCAACATCCTACAACTGGTATGTAGCTAACTCAGTACTCTCATTAGTAGTAACCCCCATGATGTTCGTGACCTTTTGAGCCTAGTCTAGGAACTCCTGAGGATCCTTTTCATACTTAGACCTGAAAAAAGATGGAGGATTCATTCGGGTGAAGTCCTAAATCCTAGCTGCAGCTGAATTGGCCACTGGTTTGGCCGAAACGATAGTTGGTCATTCATTCTGTGCAGCAACTGACTGAGCAAGAGTAGTGAATATAGCTCTGAACTCTGCATGAGAATCATATTCACCCAAAGGATCTTCGGGCTAAGGGTCTGACAGATTTCCAGTTCTCTTCTTAGGAGGCATATTTTATAGATGGAAGAGAAAAAGATTAGACTGAGAGGTTAACTTTGAGATTATGCTCACTGGCATGACATGAATACTGAAAGAAGGGAAACTATTCCTAAAACATCTCATAGCCTCCTGTACATAAATGTGGCGCGCTACACACCCATGCACAAGACTCTACTAGATGTGGCTTTCAGACTTCCTAGGACACTACTGAACCTTTAGCTTCGAAACCAAGTTTGTAACACCCCAAATCCCATACCCAGAATGCTACACGATACTAACAATCCCTAAGGACCACTAGCTAACCCATGATGGATATCTATACCTGAACACTACATAATATATCATATAAATATGGAATACAATGCTGAAAGGCCATAACGTTCAAGCTGAATCATAATTGGTAAAGCATAATGTCTGAAATAGGGTATATCAATACCAAAACAAAACTGAAACAATGTCTGAAAATATCTAGTCTGAAAACACTGTCGTTTGAAAGCCTCTAACTGTCTGAAATAAGGAGTTGATGGGACATAGTTCCCCAACTAACTCCATCTATTGAAAATAAAACTGAAATAAATAAATGATAACATCCTCGAATGATGAGGACTCACTGCTAACTCTGACTGCTGAAATATGGAATGCTACTGACACTCCGGATCTCATGCTTCTGAACCTATGGTAATAAAATACCATAGTGCAAGAGAAAAGTATGTGTCAGTACGACTAAATGTACTGGTATGCAAGTGAGGTAGGCTAAATGCATAGGGTTCATATGCATGAACAAATACTAACTGACTAATAACATGAACAAGAGAATACATGCATGAATACGTAACTTAAACTGAGAGCGTGATAACATGATTAATGGATATAAATACTGATAACATGGGTGAATGTATCTGACAGTCCTGAATCTGATGGAACCAGTTGAGTTCCATACTGAACATGAGTTGACTGCATCTGACAGTCCTGAAATCTAAAGAACTATTTGAGTTCTTTTACTGATACTGAGACTATAACTATGGGAGGTATTCATCTAACCGACATGCCTCAAATAAGCTTTTAAAGTTTAGTTGGGGTCCAATCTATACCCTTATTGGAAGGTTGTTAATACCGCGCCACTGGTAAGGACAAACTGTAAGTGACCCTCATATAATAGATTAATCTAATGAGAATGGTGGAACGTTTGTATAAAAGGTTAATCATCCTCATCTACCCTCATATAATAGGCTATGATGTTTGAACGTATGCTGGCTATATAGTTCTTGAACACAAGGATTGCTTCTAAGAATCACACCCTCTAATAACAGGTGAGTTCCCATCCTTGGGTTCACTCGGTGCTAACTCTTACTCCCATCTGAATAAACACTGAACATGATTTAACTGAACTGAACATGGACTGAGTTTACTTAATTCCATTGACTGATGGAATACTATGATATCTGATAACTGACTGAGTTCATGATATTACTGAGATTACTGAGATTTACTGAGTCATAAGACTGACTGAAGTCTACTGATCATGGATTGACTGGGAGTATCATAAAAACAAGAGACACTGGCTATAGGAACACAACTAAATTGTCGGGTACAGATACCCCCAAGACTCGATAGGAGGAAACTGACAAGGCATTATATTCTTGAATACAGGACCAACATTAAAAATCCATAATACAATAAGTTGGGGAGTTCAAGAATTACACGGTTATCATAATTTTGTACATGGTAGGAATGCATGTAATCAATGTTATAGTTTCACCAATCTAGTTTTATGAGCATTCCATTAATAATCACAATGCACAAAAATATCATGGAAGTCATATTGAATATCAAATAATATCATGCATTAATCATGTAAGTCATAATTTAACTAATATGCATAATTTCTAGTCTCTTAGGCATTTTATCAAACACCTTGCATGCACCACTTCGGGCATAGGTATGATTATCAAATCATCACTTCAAAACTCTATGAAACTAAAATTATCAATTTCAAGTCACACATTGACATAATTTCTTGAACAACACATAAAGATTCCAACTTAGGAATCATACAACAAGAAAATATGGTCATAATCAATCCACAACATAAATATCATGATTTATAATTTAAAAGTGGATTCTTGAGCTTTATGGGTGAAATTATCCATGAATCAACACTAAATATACCTTAGATTGAAGAATATTGAAAACTAACGGTGAAATTCTTGAACTTGGATCCTTAATTGAAAACCCTAACTTGTTCTTGAGAGGATTTTGAGAGAAGAGAGTATATTTTGGTGTAAATAAGGCTTAGTCCCGTGTTTTTAAGCTTATATAGGGGTGGAGAAATGACCCATTTTCCCCTCTGGACGTGGGTTTAAAAGACAAAACTGGCACCAATGCGTTTAGTGACGCGGCGCGTCAATGGTAGCGATGCGATACTCGATGCGTCGCACCATGATCGCATCGAGCCTTAGTTGTTTTGGTCCTGGAAGCCTGCACAAATGTTAACCAACGCGATAGGCAATGTGGCGCACCAAGATCGCATTGGTCCACTATTTTGGAACTCCAATCATGGTCTAGACGGGTTTCAAAAAATCCAAAATTTGTTCAGGAACACCTATTGACCTTCCTGATCATGAATTGACAAAGATATAGACCATTAATGGACATTAAGGTCGCGAATTAAGTTCGCTAACTTGTGAAGGCTAAAATAAACTAAGTCTGGAAACTTAGCTAGAATTTCCTAAGTCTGAGACCCCCTTGATAAGCCTAAAGGACTTAATTAATCTGGGGAATTTTGTGGGGTCTTATAGCCTCCATATGAGTCATAAGGTGGAAATCGTAGGGTGTCCAGTATATTCCATAAAAATTCCTATCTTGGGTATGGGAGGAGGGTAAGAATCATAAGGACTAGATATGAGTCGTAAGGTGTGAATCGAAACCAGACCAGTGCGGGGTGACTTAGAAATTACCTAGACTACAACTGGATTAAATGAGTCATAGGGTGACCCTACGAGTCGTAGGGTCACCCGTAGAGACAGGGTGGTATTTTTCTATCTTTTAATTAGGGGCATCTTAGTAATTTCCTCATTTCCCCACTTAGACCCCACGTCCTTAAAACATCTAAGGAGGGTTATTTCCAATACTTTAGAATATTAAAAACTCTCCAATTCTCTCTCAAATTCCCCATTCAAGTAAAGGCTAGGGTTTCAAGGTAAGTGGTCGTCTAGGGTTCTATGGGTGCTATCTTCATTAAATTTCTTGGTAATTAAGGCATGTAACTTTTTCCCTATACTTGTATTTTCTTAATGTCATGAAAATAGGTTTATTATTCATGGTTTTGATGTTGGGTTTTGAACTATGGGTTGAGGGCTTTCGATATAATGTTAAATATTTTCTCATGATTACCATTGAACTCTTATACATTAAATTATTGGTTTATACACTCATTGGGGTACATGGGAATGGTGGATGGAATAAGAGTACAATGGACTCCCCAAATTTAAAAACTATGGCAATTGTGGTACAACGGAATCCCCAAATAATTGGTTTTGGTATGGAAATTAATAATAACTTTAAGCCACTTGCATAATTGATTTTGGAATGTAAATTATCGTTTAGCTTGGTTCATTCTCTTTGAAACTAATGCATAGCATAAAAGGCTAATAATAATATTAATGATCTTGAAAACCTTGTGGGGTATGAAGAAATCCCCTAAGTGATTTTATTAATGGAGTCTGTGGGGTACGAAGGAATCCCTAAAGTGTTGGATAATGAAATTTTTTGCAAGCTATAGTTGGTATGACGATAACACTTAATAATGCCTTAATAATGCCTTAATAATTGACTACTGGAATTGGTGAATGGGTTGTGTTAAATGTTTTAATTAGGCATTAACGGTGATTTTGTTATCTGGCCGTGAACATGTGAGTCCGAAGGATGGACACCGGAAACTCATGTTTGCCGATAAGATGGTTGGTCTAAATGATCGTGTGCTTATGTCACACTACATATAAATGTATCATGGTTGGAAAAAGGTACAAGGGAATCCCCGTCCTTCTCTAATATCCCCGATTCATGCGGCTAACATATACTGGGGCCCTACCAGGGGGTTACAACTGGACCCATATAGTGGGAGGTATTAGGATGGTCAAGCTACAAAATCTAGGTTAAGGTTTTTAAAGTACATGCTAAGCTCGGTTCCCTCTCCCAGCATTTAGACTTATGTATATACTCATGCATATGTCTGAATGTGTACACGTGCATTGGTTTGACTCGGTTTGATGATGATGGCATTATTTTATCCTCTATATTTTATCTACATGCTAGTGCTCAACCCACTCACCGTCTATGGACGTTATATCCCCACACGATACAGGGTCCGAAGGCAAGTCTACTTTTCCTACGCAGAGTTAGGTAGATTGGCATAGTTTGTCGATCGTTTATGGTGAAGTGGTGAGCTTTCATTCTCCAGAAGACTTGATCAGTTCATTGGTTTTCTTTACATAAAATAGAATTGAGAGTTCATATTATCATTAATATTGTCATTGTCATTGTCAGGGTCGGGTGTCCCGACTTAGATTTGTTTTCGGCATTGGTAGAAAGTATTGTGGGCTATTGTGTACTTAGGTGGTGTTAGGTTGTGTTGGTTGGTTAATGGTTATAGGTTATAGACATACTCTAATATTTTTAAGGTTTTCTTATGCTATCTAGTTATATGTTCCAAATTCAACCATTGTTAGGGGTATTGTGTTCTGTTAGGCTAGGCAAAGGGGGTGGTCTGTGATCCTTGGTAGACTTGAGATACTCGTCATGGCCAAGCCCTAGTTTGGGTTGTGACACAACCATTTAAATAATGCACCGATTCAGTCCCAAAAATGTTAATTTAAAGTATGAATAATTAATTTAAAACATGAGACAAGTTATTCAAGCAAAAACAACCCAAAGACCTCAACCCAATTTCAAACGACAATTTAAATCACATGAATATTCAATCAATTTATGTCATAATAAAAAATATAAGTTAGGTATGAGCAACACGCCTAAAATATACAACAATTTAAAAAGAATTCAAAGTTGGGAGCTTGGATATTGAACTTTTGTGAAAATCTTGAATTTTCTTAGGTTTTGAGTTAAAGAGAGAAAGAGTGGGGTTTGATCTTTGAAAAATGAAGAAAAAGGGTTGATTTTGTGTTTAAAAGCCATGCAAAGGTTCAAAAGACCAAAAGCCCCTCACCCCAAGTGAAATCATTGAAATTTACGGGGCCTCACATTACTTCCCCCCCACCCACCCACCCACTTAGGATCATTCATCTACAAATGATGAGTTAGGACACTTTTAGCACGAGAACAACAAGAATACATCAGAAATAACTGACAAATTTGAAATGCAAAAAGAGGGAAACAAATCTCATACCTCAAGCACTTTCATTCAATTTGGGGAACAAAAATGGGTACTTGACTTTCATATCTTCCTTAGCTTACAATGTAACTTCGTCTACCTTCTTATTCATCCAAAGGACTTTTAGCGGAAGCTACATCCTTTGTCCTCAATTTATGAACTAGCCTATCCAATATCTCAATAGGTACTTTCTCATAAGACAACGAATCTATTATACCAACATTATCAACAGGCATTATCAAAGAAGGGTCACCCACACACTTTTTCAGCTTGGACACATGAAAAACAGGATGAATAGAAGCTAAACTCATTGACAATTCCAACTCATATGCGACATTCCCAATCCTCCCCACAATCTGATAATGTCCAATGTAATGGGGACTGAGCTTCCCCTTGTCCCCAAATCTCATGACTCTTTTTATAGGAGGCACCTTTAAGAATCCAATCATTTACTTCAAAATCCAACTCCCTCCGCCTCACATCCGCATAAGACTTTTGGTGACTTTGAGGAGTCTTAAGTCTTTTCCTAATCACCTTAACCTTCTCCATGGCTTAGTGAACTAAGTCAGGACCAAAAAACCTAGTCTCACATACCTCAAACCATCCAATAGGAGAATTGTACCTTCTACCATAAAGAACCTGAAAATGTGTCATTTTGATGCTAGAATGATAACTTTTGTTACATACGAACTCAATAAGAGTCAAATGGTCAACCAAACTACTTTTAAAATTAATCATGCAGGCCCTTAGCACATCCTCCAAAGTATGAATAGTATTTTTCACTTTTCCATCTGTTTGAGGGTGGAAAGCAGTGATAAGGTTCACCTGAGTACCCAAACCTTTCTAAAACAAATGCCAGAAGTGAGATGAAAACTGTGTGCCCCGGTATGAAATGATGGACACCGACGCCTCATGCAACTTAACTATCTCCTAAATGAAAAACTTAGTATAATCCTCTCCTGTGTAGTTAGTCCTCACGGGCAAAAAGTGAGTAAACTTAGTTAACCTATCTACAATGACCTAAAATAATCATACTGATTGTAAGACCGTGGAAGACCCATAACAAAATCAATATTAATCATCTCCCACTTCCACATGGGGAATTCTATCTCTTGAGACATGTCACTCGGCCTCAAATTTTTAACCTTAAGTTGCTGACAAACCATACACTTAGCCACAAAGTTTGCCATATCTCTCTTCATATTATTCTATATATCAATATATTTCCTTCAAGTCGTGATACATTTTAGTCGTACTAGGATGAACTATTGATAGGATCTCATGAGCCCTAGCCAAGATTTTTTCTCGCAACCCATCAACATTAGGAACACGCAACCTTTCTTGATACCTTAAGATACCATCTTCCCTAATCTTGAAATCCATACCCATTTTATAACCCACATCATCCTTAATCTGTATAAGTACGGGATCCATAACCTGTTTCTCCTTCACTTCAGCATTAAAAGATTATTTAATTACTTCCTGAACAATCACCCCTCCTCCTCAAAGTTCAAAAGACGAACTCAAAAATTAGTCAACCTGTGAATGTCCTTCACCAATCCTCTTTTCTTTTCATTCACATGAGATAAGATTCCTATAGAGAACCTGCTAAAAGCATCAGCAACCACATTAGCTTTACCTGGATAGTAGTGCAAACTCGTGTCGTAGTCCTTAAGAAATTTGAGTCACTATCTCTGCCTGACATTCAACTCCTTCTGCGTGAACACATACTTCAAACTCTTATGATTTGAATATATATCCACATGTACTCTATACAGATAATGGTAGCAGATTTTCAGAGCAAAACCACAGTCGCTAACTCTAAATTGTGAGTCATATAATTCCTTTCATAAAACTTAAGTTGCCTAAAAGCATAGGCCATAACCTTACCATGTTGTATAATAACACAACCGAATCCCAGAAGGGATGTATCACAATACACAACAAAACCATCAGTACCCTCGGGCATGGTTAAAGCTGATGCAGAAGTCAACTTATCCTTCGACTTTTCAAAACTACTCTCAAAAGCATTGAACCAACAAAACTTAACCTTCTTATAAGTCAACTTCATCAGTGGAGCAGCAATAGATGAGCCACTCTCCATAAATGTCCTATAATACCCAATGTCAATTGGAGTCGTGGGTCTAACCCATTTCTTAACTGCCTTAACTTTCTAAGGATCCACTTTGATCCCTTCACTAGAAACAACATGCCCAAGAAAAGTCACAACACTCAGCCAAAATTCACACTTAGAAAATTACACATACAATTTCTGGTCTTTAAGAGTCTGCAACACAATTTGGAGGTGATCGGAGTGATCCTCCTCACTTTTAGAGTACACCAAGATGTCATCAATAAAGACTAACAAATAGATTCAGGAACTACTTGAACACCCGTTCATAAGACCCATGAAAACAGCCAGAGCATAAGTCAACCCAAATGACATAATCAAAAACTCATAATGGCCATACCAGGTTTGAAAAGCAGTCTTGGGAATATCAACCGCCCTAATTTTTAACTGTTGATAGCCCGAACAGAGATCAACCTTAGAGAAACACCTAGAACCTTGGAGCTGATCAAAAAGATCACCAATCCTAGGTAGAGCATACTTATTTCTTACTGTGACCTTATTTAATGGATGATAATCAATCCCATCTTTCTTTTTCATCAAAAGAACAGAAGCACCCCACGGGGAAATACTAGGACAAATAAACCATTTATTAATAAAATTCTTTTACTCCTTAAGCTTTTTTAATTCAGTCGGAGCCATTCTATAAGGAGGAATTAAAATTGGACAGGTATCCAGTAGAAGATCAATCCCAAAATCTATCTCCCTATCGAGAGAAATTCCAAGAAGATTGATCATCAAGGAAAACTTTAGAAAATTCATTAAACACAAGGAAGGTTGCAAAGAAGGACTTTCAGAGATAGAGTCCTTAACCCAAACTAGATGATATAAACACCCTTTAGAAATCAATTTCTAAGCTCTAATATAATAGATAAAATTTCCTTTGTGTACTAAGGAATTCCCTTCCTATTCACTCACCGGCTCATCGGGAAAATGGAAATTGAACTTTCAGGACCTATAAACCAGAGAAGCATAGAACGAATGGATCCAATCCATCCTCAAGATTACATCAAAATACACCATATCAAGTTTTATAAGATCCATCAATGTCTTCCTATGAAAGAGAGACACGACACAACCTCTATAAATTTTTCTAGCAACAATTGATCACCCATCAGAGTACATATCAAAAATAGTTTAAAAATATTTTCAGGACCAAAACCAAAGTGCACAGCCACATAAGGGGTCACATAAGATAGGATAGAACCCGAATCAAGCAAATCATAAACATCACAAGAGAAGAACTGTAACATACCAATGATGACATCGGGGGATGTCTCAGATTCCTGACGAGTAGCAAGAGCATAGAGATAATTTTGGCCAGTGCGGGTACCAAAAGTGGCACCCTTAGGTACAGGAGTTGAAGAAGTGGTAACAGTGACCTTATTAGATCCAGTGGCAACTCTGGTCAAAGGAAAATCTTGTAGTATATGACCAAGATGACCACAATTATAGCACCAATTTCTCCCATCCTTATAATATCTATGGTGAAGCTTCCTACTAAAACAGCAAGGAGGGTAAGGCGGGGATGACTAAGCTCCACTAGCCTGAGACTGGGCACCCTGTGCCTTAGGACCACTACTAAACTGAAAACGATGATTGCCTGAAGGCTTAGGATAAGGAGAACTAGCTGTTGAATAAATATTTCTCCAATTCTTCTTCTTATACCACTGCTTACCATCTCTCCCACTATTCTATTGATTTTCACCCTACTCTGAATATCTGAATTTCTTGTTCTACCTTTATCTTATCTCTCCTTGCTCTATCTCTCATCCTTCACCTGCTATATATAAACCACCAACCTGGATATGTCCATATCATTATTAAATATTGCAGCCTTACACTCTAACACCAAATCACCAGACAACCTAAAAGCAAACTTCCTCATACTAGATACCAACACCGGAGCATATCGGGCCAACTGCTAAAACTTAAGGGCATACTCCTTAACACTCATTTTGCCTTACTTCAAGTTCATAAACTCTTTTGTCTTAGCTTCCCTCAACTTTTGAGGAAAGAAGTGAACAAGAAAAGTACCTAAAAAGTCATCCCACGTAGTCGGTTCACCATAATTACCCCTCATCATTTCCCACTACTCATGAAACTAGAAATATCACGACTTAAATTAGGGTCGGGCCAGAGAAGAAAAGTTTTTAAGGCACCTAAAATATCCGCTAACATGCGGTTATCCAGACTATTTGAAAACTACCTTTGACTAACTTTAAAAAAACAAGTTGGTTTTTAAAAAGAAATTGATTTTAGGAAAAGATTTGAAAAAATAAATTTTGACAATTTAGTAGGGAATTTAACTAAGTATAAGTAAAGTAATAACAACTAGCACGTAAAAGGGGAAGAGGAAACGAGAAGACTTAGGCCATTAGACCCAAATCAATAAACCTGTCCTAAGCTAATTTGGGATTTTGGCCCATCTTCATCTGTAGCTATTGGTTCATAACCTATTCTAATCTAATCATTCAGGATTTTGGCCCACAACTTGACCTAAACTATCTTTTTGGACTTTTGGGGCCCAAAATTTGCTTTATCTATATTAGATTACAACTTTCGTTTTGAGGGCCCAAATGAATGAATAAATAAATGATTAAATGAATAAACAAAATAAGACAATAATAAAAATCAAGACTTATCAAGTCTCTTAGTGACCTCAGTAATGAGGTTTGACCTATTTTCCTTCTTCATCTATCTTGTATCACCCGAACGCCATATAATCGACTTTGGGTTTAAACTTCGGGCTTAACTCGAAAAGGTGAGACTCATTGTCCCATTATAAAAATCAAGAGGAGAAGAGTTCATTTGAACTCAAAACATTTTTTGCATGCAAAGAAAAGATAAAGAAATTAATATGCATTCAAACAATATAAGTTACATATTTCAAAGTAAAAGAAAATATTAAGAACCAATTTTTGAATGACAGGGATAAGTACACTTGCACACGAATAACAAGAATGAGAGTCAACAGATAAAATATAAAGCAAAGACCCCCACTTACATGCCTCATGATTCAAGTTCATATTAAGAATGAACAAACATAAATGGAAGAAGGACATATTCAATGAATTAGTGCGAGAAAAAACAATGTAAGCTTGCGAAAGTAAATAGATGAGGCAATAAGAAAAATACACATGACTTCTAAAATTGAACAAACTTAGTCACTAATCCATGTAATAAAAGAAAATAAAGGCTAACTTTTAAAGAAAAGAAATCTTTAAACTCTAACTAAGGCGACATTAACAATGATTCATACATCCAAATTATGGCCAACTGTAGGGAAAACATGTAACGGCCTATGGTTTATCTTTTTAAGACATCGTTGATTCTCTTTTGATATTATGAATCAAAGAGAGACACAAATTAATTCTTTACACACACAAAGAGCACATATAACAATCCAAAGGGAGTAAGAAAATTAGAATAAAAGTTTAGCATCTCTAAAAGTGAAATATCATTCAATAATCATACTATGCATCATCCGAAAATATCTAAATAATTCTATTTAGCCACAAAAATCCAAACTTTCTCACCATTTTGACAAAACAACATGCAAAAAAAAAAAGGAATAAATATTTTGGATGAAAAATAAAGCTAGCACTTCATCTCTCATATGAGGATTTTAAAATACATTAAAATAATTAGCGAGAAAATGATAAGTCCTTGACTTAACCAATTACTATTTTATTAAGGCAAACCAAACAATAGTAACTATTCTTTTCGATATAAAGAAAACAAGTTTACATGCTAAAAATAAATATATCCGCCAACAATGAATTTAAACAAAGCATAAGTATGTCTTTTAAGCAAAGGTTGAAATTTTATTCATAATAATCAAAGAAGAAAGTCAAAAATGCAAAAAAATCAATATTAACTATTCTTTTCGACATGAAGAAAAAATAACTTTACTTGCTAAAAATAACTATTTCCGCCAACAATGAATTTAAAAAAAGTATAAGTATGTATTTAAGCAAATATTGAAACTTTATCCATAATAATCAAAGAATAAAGTCAAAAAGGCGAAACAATCAATATTAACTATTCTTTTCAACATAAAGCAAACAACTTTACATGCTAAAAACAAACATATCCGCCAACAATAAATTTAAACAAGGCATGAGTACGTCATTTAAGCAAAGATCAAAACTCTATCCATAATAATCAAAGAATAAAGCCAAAGAAACACGTTCAACTATTGCTAGCTCATTTTTATACCATGAACATGAAAATAGCCACAATATTAATACCACATCTTTCTATAGCCTTCAAGGCCGTCTACAGCAAACAATCCCAACAAACAAGATCACAACTACAAAACTTTGAAGAAGGAGATGAAGAAAAAAAGCAAAAAAATGACTATGAAACTAAAAAGGAAAGGTGTGTTTACCTTTTTCGGAGCAGCAAAATTGGGTTTCAAGCTTCTTCGGAGTCTTGATCACCACTGGAAAGCAATCATTCGAGAACCCCGATTAGCCTATCGCTAAAAAAAATTACTTAGAAAATTTAACTCTTTGCTCAAAAGTTTTTTCACTCTTTGAGTCTTGAGACTTTGAGACTTTTTTCTTCCCCTTTCTACCAAAATAGTGATAGTATTTATGGGAAAGAATAGGGATCAATTCTATTAATCCATCAATGTGGGAGAAAGTATTTAGGGGTGTTTTAAAATTTTAAAATTGAAGATAAGGTGGGGGGAGATTGTACAACGTAGTACAATTTTTGAATTTCAAAATTAGAAAAAGGACAAGGCTGAGGGGGAATTATACAATGTAGTAATATTTTTGAATTTCAAAATTGAAATAGGGACAGGGTTGAGAGGGAATGGTACAATGTAGTACAATTTTTGAATTTCAAAATTGAAAAAGGGGTAAGGTTGAGGGAAAATGGTACAAAGTAGTACAATTTTTGAATTTCAAAATTTGAATTTTGGGATTTGAATTTGATTTTTGTGGAAATTGGGTAGAAATTATGAGAGTTTCTGAGAATTTAGGGTTATCTAAAAGTTAACCCCAATTGAAATTTAAATTTAGCCAAATTTATTTAATTTTAACCAAATTAAAAATCAATTGGCCGATTGTATTGCAATTATAACCAATTGATTTCAATTATGGTCAAATCTAATAGATTGGCTAAATTAAATTAAAATTAAATACAAATTAATACTTTCTTTAATCCTAAGCTTCTTGATTTAGTAAAATCAAATAAATATTTCTCCAAATAAATTAATTTTGAGAACAAATTTTATTTAAATCAATACTTTATCTGTTAAGATTAATTTTCAAGATTAATCAGTAAAAGTTTAATTTTGATAAAAATATTCGTTTGAGTAACAAAATTTATACAATTTTTCATATGTAAATACGAAAATGTATAATCGTCAATTAAATAAAAAAATTAACCAAAATAAATATTTTAGAGAGCATTTATCCGGTTGAAATAAATATTTTAATTTTATTAAAAATTGAAGAAACCCAGAGTTAAATTTAGTCGTGGAGGGTAAAAACTAGGTATCAACAACTGCCCGCTCCCTTTGGGTAGAGTGGATGCAAGTAACCCTGGGCAAAGGAGTCTAACATTCCTAATTTTTGTCCGACCACAAATTTGTTTTTGAAAGAGATTAGTTTTCGCACGTGTTTCATGGAGCTATAGCTAGACCCCGGTATCAGGTTTCCCATATATCTCAGGTTACATGTGAATTCAGGCCACTTGTAGTTTATAAAGCTTGACTTAAATAATGATTTTCAAAGAAATCACAAGCTATCTAGATTTTTTAATTTTACTAAATCGAAAAGCTAGGAAATAAGAGGATTAGGCGGGATGCAGTTGAGTTTTCAAAGTAGAGCCCAGCCTACATATCCCTGAGACTAAGGAACTTAAACTGTTTGTAGTTTGACTAGATCGGTAGAAAAGATAGTCTTTTATTTTAGATAATCTTTGTCTTGGGATAAGTCACAAGTTGTTCGAGTTATACAAAAGAGGCTTGTAACCTCTTAACCATGAACGTGGAGCTCTTCACTTCTATTAGTAAGAATTTACCTGGACATAACTTCCAAAACTCTAGGTGTCCTATCACTCAAATTTAGAGAAAAAAGAAGGTTATCCTAAGCATGAGTTTAGAAATATCCCGAAGGTGAAGCTGAAACTGAAATATCCCAAAGTACCCACATTCCTTCTAATAGGGGTGTGGTTTGATGGTGGTGGCAATTATCCTTTAGCTTGTGTCCAAAGAGTTTAACATTTCTCTCTAGAATATGTCTATTTTGTTACTGAGAAAGAGTTCCACATTGTGTTGCATCCTTTTTGGAGTCGTCCGCACCTGTGTTTTTTATATGAGATTTTCATCCTCTCGGATGCTCTCAATAATATCTCAAAAAAAAATTGTTAGTAATAAATCTAATTCATGAAAAGGGTGTATAGTTTTTTACCATATCTCCACGTGAGTTGTTGCCTAAAAAGAAAAGTCATCCTCTCATGTACATCTTTGGAAGGAAATAACTTGTAATAATAGACAACAACCCTCTTGGTTGTTGAATAAAATAACTCTTTTGTTGATTGAATGTTTTCAAAGTGGGGTGGCCCTCTTGGACACCGACGAAACTTTATGCAGAACGGTCCTTGCAAATGTGTAATCAATCTTATGCTGATGCAGCAACCCTTTTAGTCACCTATAATGCTTGTTGTATGTGGAATGATAACCTCTCTGGTTACTGATAATGATTTTTTGCATGTTACCTCGGGTAAGTCTTGAACATCTTTTGCATTGATATGACTTATAGATTTTCCTTGAATTTACAATCTTTGGATAATCTTATGCATTATTTGATGTTGGATACGAGGCGACATACAGATATCCTTTGAATTGATAGATTTTAGGTAATCCTATACATTATTCAACCTTGAATAAAAGATGGCTTATAGATATCCCTCCAATCGCCAGTTCTCAGGTATTCTTGCACATTTTTTTACCTTAGATAGAATATAACTTTAAGATATCTCTCAAATTGCTAGTTTTTTGGTAATCCTACACATAATCGATCTTGGATATGACACGCTTTATAGAGAACGCTTGGACATATGAATTTTATAATCTCGCATATTTTCCAGAGGATTTAGTTGCAACATATGGATAACCTTCAAACTATCGATCTTTCAATAACCTTACACACTATCCGGTTAGGATGTTGTTGCGGTTCACGAATGAACTATGGACTATCAACTCATAATTAATCTCGCACACTATCCTATTTCAAATAATATGACTTATAGATGACCCTCGAATTATCAATTTCTGGGAATCTCATATGTCATCCGATTTCAGATAGCGACTTAAAGACGTCCCTTTGAGTCATATAATTTCGATGCATTCAAATGTTGATTCATGAAATGATGAAATATCCTTGACACTAGAGTATTCTATCCTTGACACAAGGATCATCCTCGAATGATGAGGACTCACTTTTATATCTAATGTTGTTGACTGGGACGGAGCTGCTAAGGATACTCTAGATCTCGTGCCTCTGAACCTATGGTGTCAAATAAAACACAATAGCGCAAATGTATCAGTACGGGAATGTACCGAGTATGCAAATGAGGTAAGGCTAAATGTAAGGGCTTATGCATGAATAATTACTTAACTGAATAATCATGAGAGTACTAAATGAGAACACATGCATGAATGCACAAACCATAGCTACAATCCTTATGACTCTGAATACTGAAACTCGGATACTGCTTTACTGTTATCTGAACTCACTACTAACACTGAGATGCTGAATCACTGAATTATCTGATACTGATAACTGAGTACTGAAAGTTAAGATCAGTCTTATCTAGAGAGTGATCTTGGAATCTGATGGTACCGAAACTGATTAACTGAATCTACTCATATCAATGATTGCGTTCTGAGCTTACTGCTCTCGACTGACTGAATCGGAGATCAAACCTCTCTAACGGATGATTCTTAAATTTACTATCAATGATAAGAAATTATCAAGTCTAAATCTGACAACAAGAGTACTCCACTGAATCTGAGACTGAGATTAAGCCTATCTGGCGGGTGATCTCTGGATCTGATACTAAATAACATTATATGAGACCAAGCCTACCTGATGAGTGATCTTTAGATCTGATAACAAAAATACTCAACTGAATCTGAGACTGAGATTAAGTCTATCTAATGGGTGATCTCTAGATCTGATAACAAGAATACTCAACTGAATCTGAGACTAAGATCAAGCCTATCTGAGGGGTGATTTCTAGATTTGATAACAAGAATACTCAACTGAATCTGAGACTGAGATTAAGCCTATCTAATGGGTGATCTATAGATCTGATACTGAATAACTTTATATAAGACCAAGCCTATCTGACGGGTGGTCCATGAATTAATGGAACTATCTGAGTTCCTCAGTGAGATAGATGACTGTATCTGAAGTCCTGATTTCAGAAGATTGATACTGAAACTGCAACTGTGGGAGTGCTCACTTAACCGACATGCCCTGAATCTCCACTGGTGGGGTCCAACCTGTAACCTCAGCTGGAAGGGTGTCAATACCATGCCACGGGTAAAGACCTCTCTGGTCAAGCCTCTCTGACAGGTGACCCTCACAGAAACTCAAGCCTAAGGCAATATAATAGTCAAGCATATCTGACGGGTGACCAGCCTTTCTTGATGTGTGACTCCTGCATCCTGCACTGGCTACGCAGTTTTGGAATTCAGGGATTGCTCCTAACGACTCTGCCTCTTTGACGGGGAGCCTCCATCCTTGCCCTCGATCGGTACTTGCTCTTACTCCTAACTGAAAGACTCTGAACTAATTCTTAACTGAACACAAACTGAGTTGTATCTGATACTGATTATGTTTCTCAAATGATCTGACAGATTTAAGCTAAATTCACTTGGTTCTGTATCTGATCGATTACTACTGAATCTCGTTATCTGACTGAATGACACAGAGCTTTGAATAGAGTACTCAATTATTATAAAGGTCAGAACCGAACACTTGAATACTACTAGATCTGAGTAGAGTACAGAACAAAGGCTAGATTACCGGCGATACTAAGATTACAGAGATTACTGAGATTTCTTAAGTTCTGTATTTGTCTGAGAATACAGAGTTCTATAACTCACTGAGTTCTGAGAATCATGGCTCAACTAGGATTATCATGAAAACTGACATGGGCTCTAACAGCAGCTAAATTGTCAGGTATAAATACCCCCAGGACTCGATAACATAAAAGTAAAATATAACCATCCTTGACGAATCATAACCACGGTCATTCATTCACCATCACAATCACTAAAGCATCTCTTCAAGAATTTAGGAATCATAAACATGTGATAATATAGGGAGACATGTTATTGGCTCATACTCCATTCAATAAGGTCTTGCATCAAACACTTGGCATGTATTAAAGTCTTGGCATGTGTCGAAGAGCACATAATTGGGGAATTTCATGCTATCATGTCTCAATTTATTCACTAAGGCTTTTCAACAAATACTTGGCATGCATGGGCTTGCACTCAATTTGAGGATTCCTAGTCAACATGCTATAATGGCTTTAATTCCTTCACATAAGCATTTTATCAAACATATGGGGAGAAAGCTTTTCTTATTCAACAATTTCTACACATAATTGACATGAATACATTATCTAACAAGCAACTTGAAGAGGTTTATCATGAACATCACATGAATTTCAAGGGTCAAATTTGGAAAACCTTATAACCAAACATGAATCACAACTCAATAATAGCAGGAACATCAATTTCAAATCACATGAATCATGAAAAAAAAAACCATAAACACAAGATCTTTGAATTTTTGAAAAGGGTTGTTAGGCTTCTTAGATGAAAGGGACCCAAGAATCAACGTCTACATACCTTGTGAAAACTTATTTCTTGAAGGCTCTTGGAAAGATTCTTGATTCCTCTTGATTTCTCTTGATCTCTCTTGTTTTTTCTTGAAGAAGAAATAAGGGTTTTGATTTTGTAGAAACCCTTATTTTTTATGTTGAAGATGAGAAATGAGGCTGAGAGCCTTTATCGGGTGTAAATAGGGGCTGAAAAAGAGTGAGGAAAGACCAAAAAGCCCTTTAAAAATTGAGTTAAAAATGTTGAACGGTGGCTGTGACGGTCTAAGCGACAGTCCGTCGCAAGTCATACGGTTCGTTGGATCATCCGTCACACATTGGCTAGAAAATAAACACACTGCCTCGATGCGACAGTCTCAGCGATGGTCCATCGCATCCCCAACGGTCCGTCAGATCGTCCGTCGCACGTTGGCCAGGATGATGCCACACTACCTGAGCGCGAAGATTCATCGCAGACTTGACGGTACATCATTTTGGCCATTGCACTTGGGACAAAAAAAGGGAGTTACTGCCTTGGTTGTGATGGTCTGGGCGACGGTCCATCGCAAACTCGATGGTCCATCAACCCGGCCGTCGCACCTGGGTGGTTCCGACTGCTTTCAGTAAAACGGCCATAACTTCCTCGTCCGATGTCGAATTTTGATGAAATTGGAATCGATGGAAAGCTTATTCAATTCTCTACATGACAAAAAGATGATATTAGGTAAATTACACGGTTCAATATATTTATCACTTGGGAAGACACTTCTTAAACTTTTAGGACCGAATTTACACTACACTTGACACTCTCTAAGGCTCATACTATGAGAGAATTTTGCAGGGTCTTACAAAGGGCAGTTGAAAATTCTATGTTAGTCAACTTTAAGTTGTTACATGATGATTGTTGGGGATATAGAGGACTAAGAGTTGTATCTCAGAAGAAAGTACTACCAACAAGTTTTACATTATTAGGCATAGTCATTCAGGGTTAGTTTACCAATTATGTGTATTATTATCCCCCAGATTCTAAAGTAAAATGGTGGCAATTTAATTTAGAGTTGTTGATTAGTTGGTTACAGACTTAGAATGATGTCTTTAAGCCAAGGGGGAGATGATAGAATAAGTAACCAAGCCAGGCTCTCAGATTCTAGTGGTGATACTCTTGTATTGTAGAACATCAGTAGGGGGAGATGCCCAAACCATTCGTAACTCAGTATCAAGTTTTGTACTTCAGTTATCATGATATCTTCTCATGCTTCACATGTCAGTTCTATGATCATAGCTCATATTTGTGCACACTATCAAAAATCATGTACGCTTACTGTTCCTAGTATAAGGAGTTCCAGTTCACCCAGTAGTACGAATCATGTTCCATGAATTTAGAAACTCCAAAACTCAGGTCATGCATCTCATGACTCATGTACTCATGATTTATGGTATGTTCATTTGTAGTACTCATTCTACACTCTTAACGATTATCAATATTCAGATTTATATCATGTATATCCTCAGTTTAGATCTCTTGATGAATCCATAATGTTTGATACTCTATTCGTCATGTCTTAGTTCTGTTTCAAGTTATGTATAGTGTTCATTTATGCTTCAAGTCCTCATGTTTAACCTTTCAGTGGTCTCTCCATATGAAATAATAGTAGTGATAAGCAATTGCTTAGCTAGGAAAGAGTAAACATTTCTTGTTGATGAAAGAATGTGGTATGCCCATTTTATCTAAGGCTATAAGTTTGAAGTGAAATTGAGGCTAAGTTTTTGATACATGTCATGGTTGGTTGAAAACTTCACGTATATTTTCTTAGGGGCAGCGCCTGAGAGTTTTATTGAAAATGCTTTGGTGGGTGGTTTAAGAATAATTTTGGATTTTCTGAGAGACTTGGGAGACCTCAAGTATGTTTGGTTGGACTTTTGTATAGTGGGTATTTTTCTGCTTAAAGGTGCTCTTTGAAAAATAGGATTGGATCAATTCACCTTTGATTCGAATAAACATAACATATATAAGCACATAAAGCAGTTATATCACACAAGCATATTGTAATAAACGTACATCCTAATTGGGTGACCCTTTTGAGTCAATGGTTGGCCTAACATATTTGAAGGAAGTATATGTTTTTTAAAACCAATCTGTTATCCCCCAAAACCCTCCATAGGTATATAAAAAGGCATATATGCTTACAAAAGTTGCAAAAAAAGGACACAATCTTTAGGGAAAGAATAATAACATGAGAAAAAGAACAATGTCCCGCACAGGGGATAATAGCTCCTAGATGTTCCTTCACAGTCTTTTGTCCTCTTAGATTTGACCATTTCTTGTCATATGCGACATCTGCTAATGATGAAGTTATTTCCATATAATATTCCTCTATCTCATAAATCATTAGTCTGTGAAATCATGCAATCGTCCAAATCGACCAATCATCAACTACTTGCCTGGCTCGCTTTAATTTTTTCCTCAATTAGTGAATGACTGAGGCATCTTACACAAAAGCAAGAAAATTAAGCCTTATCCCTACCCCCAAAGGATAATGTATTTGATTAAATAACATATATTTCTTCAACACAAAAATAAGATTCATCTATAATTGGATCGGGGCCAAAAGACGTAAGGCAGGTTTTCTAATGGGCCCAATACCACTCTCGGATATTGGGTCGTCCTAGGCCCATGCCTAAAAAAAGAGTTTTGGTTTAGCTCTATCCCGGGTGTCTAGAGTGGGTTTAGACCAAGTTCCCAAGCGGACGACTTGAATGTGGAAATAGAACGTCCATGGGATGCCTCACATGCAGATAAATCATCGTATTTCCAACACTTAATTAGGAATTGAACAATAGGGGCCGGGACATCCATAAAATCCCAAACAGTTTATATATTTCAAATGGGAAGTATGTCATGAAATGCAATAATTTAATTTTACAGAATTTAAATATATAGCACATAAACAGTTTAAACACTATAACAGTTAGTCAAAAAAGGCAAATTCAAATATTTGGTTAGAACCTAGTTAAAAAATCCACAGCCAAGTCGCCACTTCTGTTTTTCCCTTTTACGGTTATAAAGGGTTGGAAAACATTGATATCAATTTTTAAAACTATTTCAAAACTTTAAAGAAAATTTCAAAACAATATAAGAAATTACAGAGTCGCCACTTAATTTATTTGAAAAGAAATTAATAAAACTTTAAGGGAAAATCCTAAGTCTTAAAACAGAAAAATAAACTTAGGCTTTTAAGAAAAATCCCAGGTAAGAGTTTCTTATGAACATTTTAGGAAGGTTTTTAAGGCACCTAAAATGTCCGCTAACTTGCGGTTATTTGGACTATTTGAAAACCACCTTTGTCTAACTTTGAAAAAAAGAAATTGGTTTTTAAAAAGAAAGTTATTTTAGAAAAAGATTTGTATAAAATAAATTTTGACAACGTAGTAGGGAATTTAACTAAGTCTAAGCAAATTAATAATAACTAACACGTAAAAGGGGAAGGGAAAACTAGAAGACTTAGGCCATTAGACCCAAATCAATAAACCTGTCCTAAGCTAATTTGGTCTTTTGGCACATCTTCACCTGTCCTAATCTAAATACTTGGGCTTTTGGCCCACAACCTCTTCTAATCTAATCATTCGAGCTTTTGGACCACAACCTACCCTAAACTATCTTTTTGGACTTTTGGAGCCCAAAATCTGCTTCACCTGTATTAGATTACAACTTTGGCTTTGCGGCCCCAAATGAATGAATAAATAAATGATTAAATGAATAAACAAAATAAGACAATAATAAAAATCGAAACTTATCAAGTCACTTAGTGACCTCATCACTGAGTTTTGACCTATTTTCCTTCTTCGTCAATCTTCTACACCCACACGTCATATAGTCGACTTTGGGTTTAAACTTCGGACTTAACTCAAAGAATTACGCCTCATAGGCCCACTACGAAATGCAAGAGAAGAGGAATTCAGTTGGACACCGGAGCATATCGAGCCAACTGCTAAAACTTAAGGGCATACTCCTTAACACTCATCTTGCCCTACTTCAAGTTCAGAAACTCTTTTGTCTTAGCTCCCCTCAACTTTTGAGGAAAGAAGTGAACAAGAAAAGCACCTAAAAAGTCATCCCACATAGTCGGTTCAACATCATCACCCTTCATCGTTTCCCACTCCTCATTCTGCTGGAAATACCATAACTCAAATTAGGGTCTGGCTATGACGGGTATCTCAAGTCCCATGTGGATTGGAGACCACCCCATTTACCTAACCGAACCAACATAACATCCTCACCTGTCGGATGAATTTCGAACATATAAAAAGATAAGACATAATAAAACTAATGATAATTAATAATATGTCTGTACCAACCACCGGTAACCAGATAATTATCCGTCACCAAAATAATCAACTGAATACCCAAGTCCACAGTAATCCAACAAAGACTCTACAAAATCCACAATTAATGAAACATCGGGACATGCCCCATACAATAGCCAAAATAAAGTATAAACAAGGTCTAATACATAGGAAATAAGGACTATCAAATAAATCCTTCCAAAGTATGAAAGCTCACCACTTCAAAGTCAACTTAGGAACTAACTCGAGCACCTGATCACTCCAGAATCAACTCACGAGACAACCCAGAAGCAAACTTACATATTCTAGCTCTCATGCTAGACAATAAATTAGGAGCATACTTGGACAACTGATGGAATTTGAAGGCATACTCTTTGACCATCATCCTTCCTTGCTTTAGATTAACAAACTCTTCCACTTTTCCCTCCCTCGACTCCTGAAGAAAGAAACGGTCCAAAAAGGCACTAGAGAAAACATCCCATAGTGCAGAGTCAACATCATCTCCCCTAGACTATTCCCACTCCTCGTACCACTAGTACGACATATCTTTTAATTAATAGGAAGCAAACTCCACACCTTCAACATATGAAGCATGCATAATCCCGAGGATCTTCTCCATCCCATCAATATAATCTTGAGGATCCTCCTTAACCTTAACACCAGTAAAATTTAAAGGACTCAACCTCATGAACTGGACAACCCTTGTGGCCTCAGAAGATGGAGTACTACGCCCAAACTGAGAAGCTACCAGTTGAGCCAACATATGAATAGACTGACAAAACTCCACATTCATCACATCATCCTTGGGATTTTGAGGAGGGCTAGAAAGAATCGGGGGAACTCTAGGAGGAAAATTGGGAACTAGACCCCTAGACTGGGTCTGAACTCTATAAGCAGGGCACGTCCCATCAACAGTGTCCCTAAGTGGAAGAAAGGAGTTTCCATGAGCTTCAGATTATCTGGGAGGCATGATCTGGAAAAAAACAAGAAAACGGGAATTATAGGAACCCAAGACCTTAGACTCTATAGCTCAAAGTAAGACAATAAGAAAAGAAACATTCCTAAATATCTCATAGCCCCTTTCTTATAAGTGTGGCGCGCTACACACCCATAAAAGAGACTCTACTTAACCATGAGCCTGGATTTGATACAATCTTTGTCACCACCCAAACCAGGGTCTGGCTGTGAAGGGCATCTCAAGTCCACGTGGACCGTAAACCATCCCCTTTACCTAGCCAAACCAATATAACATCCTCAACTGTCGGATGAATTCTAAACATATAACAAGATAAGACATAATAAAACTAATGATAATTCATAATATGTCTATACCAACCACCGGTAACCAGATAACCGTCCATCACCAAAATAATCAACCAAACCACCCAAGTCTAGAGTAATCTAACAAAGCCTCTAAAAATCCGCAATTAATGAAATATCGGGACATTCCCCCGACAATAGCCAAAACAAAGTCTAAACAAGGTCTAATACATAGGAAATAAGGACTATAAAATGAAGCCTTCCAAAGTATGGAAGCTCACCACTTTAAAGTCAACTCACAAACTAACTCGAGCACTTAATCACTACACAGGAAAAGTAGAAAAAGTTTGTTCCTACATCGCGTGGGGATCAACGTCCGGAGACGATTAGCGGTTGGAGCGCTAGCATGTAACTTAGGGATAGAGGAATAAAATAATGTCATGACAACAGTTCAAAATTAGTACAATATCCAAAGCATGATATCATATGAATTACATATACATATATATATATATAACATCACATGTCGGGGTAGGGAATAAGGCTTAACATAAACTTTGAAAACCTTAACCTGGGTTGTGTAGCATAACCGTCATATAACAAGGCACCCACGGGCTATATGGTTCAACCTCTCCCATAGATGGAAGGACCTCAGTGTGTATAGTTGTACGAACCAGAGAATAACCATATCCATATATGCCTTTATGGGGGACTCAAACCTCCCAACATAGTCAAGGAACTTAATCACCAATGTATACAATATGGGGGACTCAAACCTCCCATTCATATATTCAGTTTGGGGGACTCTAAGCTCTTGATCATATAGACACCCGCACCGGCTAGCGCGGTTTCCAGTGTTAGTCCTTTGGACTTCACTTTCACGACCCGGCTACACATCCCACTTTAAAGATCAATTAAAACATCCATTGCACATACACAACCATTCATCAAATTACTTGCCAAATGCATTTTTTTGGTATCGTTATATCAACCCTACTTGCAACCATACAATATGCCATAACTATTATTAATCAACTTGGGACTCGAACCCATTGTCTAAACAAAGACATCAATTCAATTCAACACTTAGGGACTCGAACCCCTTTATTATTTCAAATCAATTAATGGCGAACAAGGCCTTCATAAAATCATTTACCAACCATTAACATTCTTAGGCTAATGCCTTAGTTTAAAACACAATTCATCATGTGACAAAATCATTCTCATGGATAATTTCAAAAACAGGTTGAGGGCATTACAATTATCAAAACTAAAAACCATCAAATTTAGGGTTAAACATGACCTTTTAGTTAAACCACAATTCACATGCATCCACATGTGCAAAACCATTATAAAATATGCATAATCATAAATTAAATCATGAGGAAGAAATACCCAATAATATCCATTAAAACCCTCAACCGTGGTTTTTATAACCACCATTAATAACACATAAAAAATGTTTTAAACATATGACTTTAGTGAACTAACAATGGAGGAAGAGTCACATGCGTGAGTAATGAAGATTCACAGAGAGAATTTGATCCTTAAGCTCTTAGATGATCATTTTGAAGAAACCCTAGACCAATCTATCTTAAGAGGTTTTAGAGAGAGTTTGATCTTGTAAAGGGTATAATAAATGACCAAAAAGTGTCATACGACGTGGGGTCTTAAGGGCTTGGGGTGGGAAATGTCCAAAGTACCCCCAGATTAAAGCTGAAAAATCCCGCCTTTGGTTACGAGTCAAGCCATTGACTCATTACCACAACTTACGACTCGTACTATTGAGTGTCACCAAGAAAGAAAATTGGACACCACACACTATCCAACTTACGACTTTTTAGTCACACTCGTCACTAAACCACACGACTCGTATGATCTAGTCATGGCCAATACAGAACACCAAGGACTTGGACACCGGACAACATACGACTGGACCCTAACCACTCGTCACATGATCATATGACTCATGAGGAGTCTCTCGTAACCAGGACAAAACTTAGCCAATAATACACTGGTTAACTTACGACTGGGGTCACCTGACTCGTAACCACACCATACGACTCATGGTGTGAGTCGCGAGAAGGGCAGAGAGCTTAAAGCTAAGGAAATTTACAAAGGCCAAAGTCCAGGGCATTTCAGGTAAGCCAGATCTTTTAACAGATTGGCAGCAAATTCCACACCCTCTAAATCAGTAGCATGCACCACCCTAAAGATTTTCTCCATCTCATCAATAAACCCTTAAGGATCCTTCTCAACCTTAGAGCTTGTAAAAGTTAGGGGATTCAACCTTATCAACTGGCCAACCCTAGTGACCTTAGATGAACTAACAATAGGACTAACATGATCAGTCCGATGGAACTTTGATGCCACTAACTGAGCAAGTATATGAATGAACTGACGAAACTCCACATTAGAGATATCTCCTTGAGGCAACAAAGCATAAGTATCATATAGGGATCGTTGGAACCCCACGTGGAGTGGCACAGTCAGAAGAAGGGACCCTAGACCGAGTTTGCACTCCATAAATAGTGCGAGTTCCCTCCATATTTTCCTGAGGTGGAACAGAGTTTCTGCGACCGTCAGATCTGCGGGGATGCATGATCTGAAATGCGAGTAAGCTAGGATTTAGAAAAGTTTCATAGAACTAGACTCTATAACTCACAATAGAAAATAAGAAAGGAAAATATTCCTAAATGTCTTGTAGTCTCCCCGTCATAAGTGTGGCACGCTACACACCCATAAAAGGTATTCAACTCGACACAACTTTGTGGACACCCAATGACCTTAAACCGTTCTCTGATACCAAGTTTGTCACGACCGAACTCAGGCCTGGATAGGATGGGTAATCTCAAACACTCCATGGTCGAAGACCACCCTCTTAGACTAACCCCAATGGGCACATAATTAATAAATACAGTGAAAGACAACCAAAATAATAATAAGAGTTGATAAGTCAAAAGACAGTTTTATGAATCCAATAAATAACCAACCCATATTTATCTACAAAAGCCTTTAAACTGAGAATATCAACTAAGTTGGGATATGCCCCCGACTACGAACAAAAAGAATCCAAAATAAAATACTGTCCCTCATATATATATATATATAGTGTGTGTGTGTGTGTGTGCGCGCACCAAGCACACGGTCATATGGATCCCTAATGATGGCAAACGTGGTTTCCAGTGTTGATCCTCCGAGGACCTACACATTCACGATGAACTACACAATTCTCTTTAAGCTCAAATTAAAACAATTTGCACATAACCAACTGTTAACCCAGGAGTCATTCATTAAGGCATTTAACACTTGGTATCATCATACCAATATGCTTGCAAGCTAATATACTTATGCCAAACCAATCGGTATAACCAAACTGACTTCCAGGTCCATTTAAAATCAAAAACCAAAGCCACCAAGGCCATCCAAAACAATATTCATTCATTTATCCTTTAATGTAACGTAATGAATTCAAAAACAAATCAAACCATGCAATTATTCATATTCAAAACCAAGATTGTAAAGTGAGTTGAGGTTAATGCCATTATCAAGCTAAAATTCCATCAATTTGGGGAAACTCATGTCCCCCATTCCAACAATTTAAATAATGCACCAATTCAGTTCAAAAAACATCAATTCAAAGAATGAATAATCAATTTAAAACATGGGACAAGTAATTCGAGCAAAAACAACCAAAATTCCTCAACCCAATCAAACCGCAATTTAAATCACATGAATACCCAATCAGTTTATGTGATAATGAAAAATTATAAGTTAGGGATGAACAACATATTTGAAATGTAGAACAGTTTGAAGAGAATTCGAAGTTGGGAGTTTGAATATTGAATCCTTTGTGAAACCCTTAAATTTTCTTAGATTTTGAGTTAAAGAGAAAAAGAGTGGGATTTAATCTTTGAAAACTAAAGAAAAACGGTTGATTTTGTGTTTAAAAGTCGTGCAAGGGGTAAAAAGACCAAAAGCCCTTCAACTCAATTGAAAAAAAAACTGGCATTTTTAACACAGCAGCATGGCAGGCCAATATTGCAGAGGCTAGCCTCCGTGCCACGCTACAATTGCGAAGATCCAGTGGCGTGGTATGCCACTATCACGAAGACACTACTTCAGAGTTCCAAAGTGACCCTGAACCCCTTTCAAAGATTTCAAAACTTTTTCAAATTATGCTTTTAACATTCCTAATCATGATTCAAGTCAAAAATTGGCATTATGCATGCGGGAGGGTCAAAAATAAAATCTTTAAAATTTTACAGGGTCTCACAGTTTATCTCTACTGCTCTATTATCCTTTATATATTTCTAATTTAGTTGCTTGTAATGAATATTATTGCCTTACATGTTATTTAGTGTGTGCTAGACTTGTGAGATCAAAATTAATTTGGAGCAAATGGATTGGATTGAGAAAATAACAGGAGTTATTATTACTTCTTTGTTGAGTTCTCAGCCCCTGAGAGGGTAATTGTTGGAAGCAGCTATACATTTTTGTTTTCTGTAATTCAGTGTTTGCATCCCAGTTGTACGGGAAGTGTTCATCGTGGATCTACCAGTGAGAGCAATACATTTCAAAGTTCAGATTAGTTGAAGACCATTCATCCCGACAGGCTTACCTCAACGCATCAAAAAAAAAATATTTTTCTCATTATAAAGTGGCTTACATTTGAAATATTGTGGATAAATATTGATTGTAGTCAAAACCTTGTAATGCCACCCATTTTTTTAATCTAAGAATAGTGGTATATGGCACGTCCCATATTACTCACTTTATTTTGATTTATATGGCATAATTTGACTTAAAGGACAAAAGAGATACTTTTAAAACTTGTATTTTTAACCTGTTAATATAATATTTTTGTACTTTAAGACTTTAAAATTTGTGGTTTTAACTAGGTTCTAATGGTTGTATGACTATACAGACTCTTCACAAAAGATAAAATAGAAAGTTTGTAATTAGATTTTTCAAATATAGAGAAATATGTCCTCACATTCTAAGAAGGTTCATATGTCTTGAGAAATCTAAGTGTAATATTTTTTTCAATAATAATGATAATAGTACTACGTAAATTGGAACAAAATGGAAGGAGTAACACTAACAACTATTTAAAAATTTTCTTATGTAATTTTGTTTATTTATTACTTCAAGAAATACCAGCCGAATTAACAATGGCTTCGTTGAATCTATCCCATTTTTTTATCACTTTTCGTTGATAAAAGGAAAATATAAAATTTTAATTCATATGAATATTATGTTAGGAAATGCAATTTTCTTTCATGCTATCAGGACATATTGCAAATATAGGCATTCGAAATTATTATTTCAAATCAACTCCTACTTTACGGAAATCAAATTGCTTGATTAAACCAATTCAAATCAAATTGCTAAGAATTTGGCATTGAAAATTATTATTCAAACCAACTCCTACTTTATCATTTATTAGTCACTAATTTCATTATTTTTGACCAAAATCATTCACCGATAAAATTTATTACAACGTCATTCGAACCGATGCTTGATTAAAAAAAAAGATTGTCATACAAGCGACAATTGTCATAACTTATGTAGTTTTACATAATCTCTTGCGAGAATACTACCAAAGGAGTAATGAAATATCTATGGCATATGAACATGAAGATATTAATTACTAATGATATCGACCAACAAACAACTCAAAGTAATAATGTTGCTTCGACTTCTCAGTCATTTAATCGAAAAATGCAAGCTCAATGTAAGGAGATCCTCTATACTATGTGGGAAGATTATATTAAATAAAGAATGGTGCACTACAACTCATGTTCAATTTTACGTTTTTACTGAACTAAAATTTGATCAATAAGTTTTATTTTTTAAAAAATAATTTTGTGATAGTATATTATACTTTTATTATAAACTTTTAGTTATTTAGCAGTCGTTTGGTCATGAGAAATTTTTTATTTTTTTCAAAAAACTATTCCACTTTAATAAAAATAGTAGTGTCTGGGCATATTTTTGGGTGTTGTCGTAAGTAATTAAGCAGAGTAAAAAAGAAAAGAAGTTAAGTTCCTGTGAAATACTTCCTGATTTAATTTCCTCCTAAAACTGTGGTATATTTTTGAGTGTTGTCGTAAGTAATTAAGAAGAGTAAAAATAAAAAAAAGTTAAGTTCATATGAAATACTATCTCTGACTTAGAGTGGAACTCTTTCATGTGTTATTAAATCATAACATGAGTAAGAACTTGTGGCGTCTTCCGATGAAAGTAATGTGTCAAAGGTGTACGTTGCAGTCCTTTGTATGCATATCTTTTCTTATTCTCTTAGCTATATGATATCATCATGGTTTGTAACTTTTAATTTATTTTAATGGTGAGCCTATTCCATATGTACTCACGCTTAGTGAGCATTAAGCTCTCAATTAGATCTTCATGGTATCTTGGTACTCAATGTGTTAAAATCTAAGGGGTGATATAAATCACTTTATGTTTGTGACCCATGGGAAGCTCGGCTCAAATTCAACACAGTTAAGGTTAGTATGTTAACTAAGTTCTATTTATCTAATTAGTTTACTAATTGTCTTTTTCACATTGTTATAGTTCTTCTTCGATTCTGATGTTGTTTGTTTTATTATAATTAAAAGAAAAGTGGAGATAAAAGTAAGTCAAGTCGATATTTTTTCCTTTTTGAATCTACGACGGGTGATTCAAATGTTAACATTCTTGTTTTCCTGCTTATGCCTCCCTCTTCCCTGTGACCTTATTCAACACCTTATCAGATATATACATATTATTTTTAAATACATGGTAACTAATTCAAACATTAACTTTAGTTTTATGTTCGGCTCTTGATCGTCTAAATCATTAAACCTTATTCATTATATTATTATTAGTTATTTAGATCCCACACCTATATTCTGCTTAAGGATGGAGAGATTAATCTTTCCAGTCACTTCTTTTCATGGTGTAAGATTGGGAGACTTTTACTTTGAAAACTTCATAGTTTAGGAAAAAAAAAACAAGCCAGAAAGTATATTGTAAGAGAAAAGAATTGAGCCCTTCGAATCCCATATTTAAACCATAGTTTCATGTACCTTTTCATCCATTAAGTTTTTGTTCAGGTAACAAATGACATTGTGAATCGTTAATGTTGTTGGGCCTTTATTAGTGATAGTATTCCCAGATGATGTTAAATTAGTTGATAGGTTAAAGATTTTTATTTGTATCAAATCAAAACATTCAAATATTTTTCATGATATATATCTTACATGGCTCACTAATTGCAGATCTCATGCATAGAGAAGACTATGTCAAAAATTAATTATATTATACGGGGACAAAATCGTAATGCAACTTAGTCTAAGTGAAGGGATGGAATAGCATATTTCATCTTAGTCTAAGTGAAGGGATGGAAAAGCATATTTCATTCTCTACTCATAAATCATCTCATGCCAACTAAATTTCTCAAGTACATTATTTTGATTTGAGATCAGTTAGGAATAATCACCTAAAAGTTTTCATGTTTAGCTTATGAGTACTTTTGAATGAATATAACGGAAAGTGAAAAAATGTTTACAACGGGACAAGTTTTGCTACATCATTATAAATAGAAGTGTGACCTTGCAAAAATAAAAAGTCTAAAGCTACTCAATCAGACAATGTAGACACCTCCTGAAGAACTTCTAAGGATATGAATGACAATGTGTAATGTGAATAGAAGTAAATAGGCAATACATGCTCCCAAATAACTGTGAAAGAATATACTTAACTAAAGTGGTAGTTGAAAAAAAAAACTCTAAAGTAATGCACTGAATTCTTTTAAAATTGTGTAGCACATTTGAACAAAAAAATTGTAATGAACGTTCACTTTTGCATACTTTGATAATTATATTATTTTAATTAAATAAAATCACTAAAATAGGCATAATGTAAAAAAAAAAATATAAATAATTAATGGAAGAAAAATTACAAAAGTGACATAAATTTATATAGTATTTTTTGCTTGACAGTTTTGATTTCACATAAAATTTAAAACGGCACTAAAGATATTGGAATTTGTTGTTTTAATTTAAAAATCTGTAGAATGTCTAAAATATGATTAAAATAAACAAGCTTAACCTCAATAACACTAACTTGATACAACAACAACAACAACAACCCAGCATATTCCAACACAGTGAGGTCTGGGGAGGGTGAAATATACGCAGTCCATACCGCTACCTCTGAAGAAATAGAGAGGTTGTTTCCGATAGACCCCGGCTCAAGAGAGAGAATAATATAGCAAGGTCGTAATGCAACTCGAAATAGGATGTATAACACAACAGAAATAAGCGATAAAATAATAACAGTAAATATCAAGGAAATACAAAATAAGTAAAGTACAAGCAATACGAAATAAGAAATGTAGACACCTAATTTTGTCCCTCCCAAGTCCAATTTTATTCATTTTTACCTCACTTTATCATACACCCTTACCCACGTGATTATACCCTCCATAAAATGACAAAAATAACAACCCTTAACAAATTTTATCTTGTTTGAATCCTATCCTAACAACCTCACCAATTAAAAGCGGACACCTAGCTACCCTACCCCACCTCACCACTACCCCCTCACATTATATTTATTTTTCTTAACCAACTCACAAAAAGAACAAAAAATAAAAGGGGCCCACCACTAACAAATTGGAGAGGATTCATTTTTCAGAATACATATATACACACACAGTGCACGCATAGGGGGATTGACACGAATTCTTCCCACAACAATAGAGATCCTCCATTTTTTTTTGGTCCAGGAGCACTCGTCTTCAATAATAATCCCCTCACTATCACACACTCTCCACGCGCACCTCTCTCAGATCCCAAATCACACACACACATAGAGAGGGAGATAGAGTAAAAAGAAGGAATTAGGAGAAATTGATTGAAAAAAATAGAGAGGATAGAGATAGACGAAAGGGGGTCGGAATAAGAGAGAAAAGGTGAGAGAGAGGCTTTTCCGGTGAGTTCTTGCCGGAAAACACTACTGTTGCGTAAGTCCCAATCGTTCTCCCACTTTTCTCCGTCGACTGTCTAGCCGAAGCTCAATCAAAGTAGAAACAGCAAATTGTTCTGACCCAAATCACATCCGGTAGCCGCTCCGTCCCTTTCTCTGACGAATATCCAACTTAAATCCACCGGATTCGCACTTAGAAACATCTACAGTCACTTTTGATACTGTTTCGATGAGATTCACTGGAAGATGGCATCACTCTCCAATTTTTGTTTAAAAGAAAAATCGATCCCGATTCATTTAGCGTTGGTATCTCGTTTTGATTTGGGTTGGTCAGTTCGTGATTGAGGTTTGAATCGAGAATTTTTTAATCCGACTTTGTCTTTTGATCACATATTTTGGCACAATAAAAGCTTCAATCGAGGTCCAACACTACTCTTTCTCTCATATATTTATTATTTACGATGTTTCGTATTTCGAATTGAATATTCATGTGTAGTTTGATCTTCGCTGGTGATAAATAACTGCTTGTGTTGATTGGTTGTTGATTTCGTTGGTTACGATTGTGTGAGATGTGAATGATGAATATTGAGTTTATAGTGATTGTGGATTGTTGAAATAGTAATCGTGAATTGTAGAAAGTTTGTGTTAAAATGAAATTGGGGGTGGGAATTAAAAATTGCTAAAATGAATGTTGATTAATTTTGATGCATTGATAATGTTGAACAGGATAGAATTGTGATATGTCATCGAGCGGGTAGGCAAACAGTAGGCTCGGGTAGGCAAATTTAGAATTGTTGGATTGTTGGAATGCTTGAAATATTTGTTGAATGTTTTGTTTATCGTATTTGAAAAGTGTATTCATTTAGCCGGTGAATGCCCCGAGGTCATTTGTATTTACTCACTGGGGAATGCCCCGAAGAATTTTGTACGTGAAGGATGCTCGTGATCAAGGCCCGAGGCATCGGGTAAAACATAGTTTAGGATTAGTGTAGGTTATTTCAGTATTTTTTTGGAGCTGTATAATTGGACTGAACACTAAATTTTGGATTTGTTTTGTTTGGTGTGTTTGATTGATTGTTTTATGCTTTTTTTGTGGTTTATACATTTGTAATGACAAAATAGCCGATACACTCCACCAAGCGACCGTGATCGAACCACGGGATCGAGGAGTGCCTAACACCTTCCCGTCGGTCAACAGAATTCCTTAGTCGGAATCTCTGTTCGCGGATCAGTTTAAAAGAGTCAAAAACAATTTTGAAAAGGATTTTCCAAAGGTGACTTGGCACACCGAATTATGCCAAGTGGCGACTCTGAATAAAAAATTGTAAATAATCCTTTTTTCTAAACAACCTTCATTTTGTCACTTAAATAATAAGAACTCTTTCAAACTTAAAACGAAATCTTTTTTGGGAGTTGAAAAAAAGGGGTGTGACAAGAAATAGGAAAACGGATACTCTCCTAGTAGTAAACAATACACTCACAGACCTAAGAGGACTACCACCCCCACACTCTCTTAACACCTAACCACAACCCACACACTCACACTAGCCTTCAACCCTAATTCGCGACCTCCACACCTTCATGTCTAGGGTCATGTCCTTAGTAAGCTACAGTTGCTCCATGTCATGCCTAATCACCTCCCTCCAGTATTTCTTTGGCCTACCTCTACCCTTCCTGAAGCCATCCAAAGATAGTCTCTCACACCTCCGAACAGGGGCATCTGTGCTCCTCCTCATCACATGCCCAAACCATCTGAACCTGTCTTCTCTCATCTTGTCCTCCACCGAAGTCACTCTTACCTTCTTTCGAATAATCTCATTCCTGACTCTATCCCCTATAGTGAGACCACACATCCAACGCAACATCCTCATTTCCGCCACCTTCAATCTTTGGATATGGGAGTTCTTAACTGGCCAACATTCATCTACATACAGCATGGTCGGACGGACTTCCACTCTATAGAATTTGCCTTTAAGCTTAAGGGGAACCTTCCCATCACATAACACTCCCGAGGCGAGCCTCCACTTCATCCAACCTAATCCAATACGCTTAGAGACATCCTCCTCAATCTCGTCATTCCCCTGAATCATAGACCCAAGATACTTAAAACTATCTTTCTTACAAACATCCTAAGAGTCCAACCTCACCACCACACCGTCCTCCTGGCTCGAGTCACCGATCTTGCATTCCAAATACTCTGTCTTGGACCTACTCAACCTGAACCCCTTATATTCCTGGATTTACCTCCAAACCTCCAATTTCTCATTCACACCCCACCCCCTCCCTGCGTCTAATCAATCAGTACTACATCATCTGTAAATAGCATACACCACGGTACCTCACCTTGAATACTCTGCGTCAACACGTCCATCACCAACGCAAAACAAAAAGGGCTGAGAGTCGATCCCTGGTGCAAACCTGTCTCTACCAAAAAATGCCCTGAGTCTCCTCCCGTCGTCCTCACCCGAGTCTTCTCTCCATCGTACATGTCCTTAATAGCTCTGATGTACGCCACTTGCACTCCTCTCACCTCCAAGCATCTCCAAAGAACCTCCCTAGGGACTCTGTCATACGCCTTCTTCAGATCGATGAACACCATGTGCAAATCCCTCTTTCTTTCCCTATACTGCTCCACCAATCTTCTCACCAGGTGAATTGCCTCTATCGTCGAGCGACCAGGCATAAAACCAAACTGATTCTCTGAAATAGACACGACCCTTCTCAATTTTCGCTCAACCACCCTCTCCCAAATCTTTATTGTGTGACTCAACAGCTTAATTTCCCTATAGTTATTGCAACTCTAAATGTCACCCTTGTTTGTATACAAAGGAATCATCGTACTCCATCTCCAAGCCTCAGGCATTCTCGTAGTCGTGAAAATGGCGTTGAATAAATCAGTCATCCACCTTAAGCCTTCCCACTAGCATACTTCCAAAAATTCACCGAAATCTCATCGGGCCCCATCGCCCTACCCCTCCGCATTCTACGAATAGCCTCTCTAACCTTCTCAACCTTAAAACGTCTACAGTAACTAAAATCACGGCTCTCCTCCGAGCGCTCCAACTCTCCTAACACAATGTCTCTGTCCCCTTCCTCGTTTAAAAGCCTATGAAAATACTCCTGCCATCTCTTCTTAATGTGAACATCTTTCACCAACACTCTACCGTCCTCCCCCTTAATGCACTTTACTTGATCGAGGTCACGACCCTTCCTCTCTCTATCCTTAGCAAGCCTATACAACCTTTTTTCCCGTCTTTCTCCTCTAACCCCGCATACAAACCCTCAAACGTTGTTGTCTTAGCCGTCGTAACTGCTAACTTAGCCTCTTTCCTTGTTACTTTGTAGACCTCCCTATTCACCTGTTTCTCTTCTTCGTCCTTACTCTCAATCAACTGAACATACGTCCCCTTCTTGATCTCCACTTTCTTCTTAATTTCCTCATTCCACCACCAGTCCCCCTTATGTCATCCTGCCCGACCCCTCGAAATACCCAACACCTCTCTAGCCGTCTCCCTGATGCAGCTAGCCGTCTTATCCCACATAACATCCACGTCCCCCTACACTCTCACACCCTCATTCCCGCCATCTTCTCCCTTATCTCCAGCGCACTAACAGGCGTCAAGTCACCCCACTTAATTTTGGGTCGACCCTCTCCGCCCTACTCTTCTTGTTCTTCTTGATAATCAAGTCCATCACCAGAAGCCTGTGTTGAGTCGAAAGATGCTCACTCGGAATAACACTAATTTGATAGTTGGTTAAAATTATGCTCGTATTGTAATATATGAATTCGTTATGAGAAAATTTTTGTATTTTTTTACGCAATATAGAAGGTGAAATAAATTACACATAAATGAATTGAGAAACTTTTTAACTGTAAGTCAATCATTGTATTAATTTTATACATCAATAACTTATTTCTTAACCACCTATCAAACATTGTATAAATTATACATAGTTTAAATACATAAATAACTTCACTTTATTCAGTAATCAAACAGCCGCCCCTATCATGTTAAAGATGTGTAATAATCATCTAAAATACCCTCAATTTTGATTAAAATATAGAGTGCTAAGGATAAAAATAATTCTATGTTATAAAAAAGTGATTTTAGAATTAAGAATAATTATAATGACTAAATAATATTTACAGTGTTTAAATTCTGATTGTGTCAATTCAGACCATCTTAACTTATAAGAAAGATTAAATAGTATAAACTTGAACAAAATATATATTTTGGACTGCATCTAATTTTACTCCTTAATTGTTAGTGTGACACTTATTTATCCCTCCTCTTTAATTAACTACACTTTTTATCTTCAAAATTTTACGTTATATTTTTAAAATTTTATACTTAGTTAATAATTTATTTTTATATGTACTTAAACTTAATTAACATTTGATACATGTGCAATACACATATCTTAAACTAGTAATTTTAAAAAATAGAAATAAGTAAAACTTATTTTTATTTTTTTTACTCTTATTTCTCTCATAAAAATTTAAAAATAATTTTAATCTATATTAATAATTAAACAACTCCATGTAATAATTTTCACAACTTACAGGACTTTTATGGTTAAGAAACCACTCAAAACTTTCTATCTCATTATTTCAAACGGCCCAAAATATGAAACGTCTACATATCCATATTTGATCCAACTTTTCTTATCAACCTTATCAGATTCTCACTTACGATGATAATTCAGGTTGTCACGACACGACACGAACCTCAAGTAAATTTTTAAAATGCTATTAGACAGTGTGCATGTTGAGTCTGAGGTCTTTCAAAAACAACCTCTCTTCCCCGATGTAGTAGTAATCTGCATCAATTTTACCCTCCCAAACCTTAGTAGAATATAGCAGAATATATATGGGATTTCCTTATTCTGTAGTTCATTATTTTCGCCGTTATTTAAAAGTATATTGTAAATAATAATTTACCTTTTTTATGTTAATCTTGTTGCTCAAATTTGTCTGATTGCATAAACCTTAAACGAATCACTTGTTAGCAATATCACGTGTTGTATTCCTCTACACAATTCTTAACGATCGCTCTCTATGATCAAGTCTTGATTTTCCCTTTCAACAATTGTGACCAAAAAATAATCTCACCAATTTGTGCTTTCTAATTTCAATTGCTCTTTTAAATTTTTTTAATAATATTTTAGTGAAACACTTCATTTATGCATTATTATCGTGTTGAAAATTTTGCTATTTGGTGTCGTATTGTGATAATTTATAGTTTAGCAGATATGTGGAGGAGTGCATAATGAGGAATAAAGTGTTCAACATGAAACTATTAGTGTTCCGTTTATATTTTAGGTAGTATATTTTTGTATATTAGTATTTCCTTTTGTTTCGAGCAATTGAAATGTGTAAACAGTAAGCTTAGTTTATTTTGTAGTGTCTTTGAACTATTATTCTCTATTGGTTTTGTTATTCCATCTTATTTTTTGTTTTTATTACGTTTTTTTATATTATTTTTTGTTCTAAGCCGGGTGTCTACGAGAACAGTATTAAAAGACTAATAGAAAAAACAAAAAATAAGATGGAAACATCCACTTCTTCTGAAATAGTGTGTTATGATACGTATACTTTATCTTTCTAGATCCTACTTTGTGGAATTATAGTAGGTATGTTGTTGTTGGTATCACTTCCCACCTAACTTCATTCATAATGATTGGGTCTTGTATCAGTCAAATGAAGAATATAATTTGCACATAAATGGCACTGAAATACCAATTCTGAAAATCAGGAATAACAGAAATAAAATAAAAATCATGAAATAGTCCTGTCTGTATTACTCCTGGTACTACTAATTGGGTCACAGAAGAAATAAGTAAATTAGGAAGGTTTTGAGCAAGCGACGACTGCGTTCACAGTTCAATTTTTTTAAAGATTTGGTTAGTGTACAGACTCTTGGCTAGTTACTTTGAATTGCTTGAAGCTATGTATGTGGAAACCAAAAATGATGTCCAAAAAGCTGTCTTATCTATTATAGATGGCTAATCACCTCCTCGAAACCTTCTTGAGTTCAGATAAATAGCCAGAAAAGTAAAATAACTAAGTTGGTTGCTTGAGAGTTGTTTCATGAGTTTTGAGATACGTTCTTGTTGCATACAACCCTACTTTTTCTTATAGATTGTAGCTTCTTAGCTTTTCATTATGAGATGTTGTCACTGATTTATTGATAAGAAATGTTTTTGCTTAGTGTACTATATAGCTGACAATTATTTGCTGTAGAAGTTCATTAAGATTGCATCTTTCCAGTCAATAAGTTATGTTGTTCATTTCGTTATCAGTAAATCGGAAGTTCTATTAATGAGGAAAGCTAAGCAGTAAGTTTGTGTTTGAACTCTTTAAAAGCAAAGGACTGAATGATTATTAACTCATGAGCTTTCCTTCTATGCAGAATTATTCTGCTGGAAATACTTCTCAGATGTACTTGAAGAGCTTAGCAAAAGAAGTTATTGTTGATGATATTTACTTCAAATTTGGTAAGTATTAATGTACAGATCCTTACAAAATCAGATCTCCTTTCTGACTTTTTTTCCGAGACTTTCTGGGAAGAAAGATGGATAACAAGACTTCAATGGAAATATTTTACATAACTCATATTTCGGCACTAGAACCATTACACTTATGTTCTTTAGGATCTTTATTTGGAAGCATTGATAAAGCTAAATCCAGTCTTACGGTAAAGTTAATGCAGGTGAGATTCTTCTGTATTTCTATAATTTTATAATACTTAGCAGGGGCAAGGAGGGGTCCTGGTCCTGGGTAAGGGCGAGGGCGAGGGGAGAGGGGTTCCTAGGCCTGGGAGGGGGGATTTTCCTAAGACTAGGGAGTGGTACACCGGACCTGGGGGGGGATGGGGGGCAATGGGGTTTCTAAGCCTTGGAGTGCCCTTGGACCTGGGGGTAATGGGGGTCCTGAGCTTGGACATGGATTCGAGCGGCGTGGTCCCGAGTCTAGGCAAAGGGCGAGGTGTTCTAGGCTTGGGCGTCACGCCCAAGAGGGGGTGAGGGTGGGGGTGGATGGGTGGGTAGGCAGGGGCGCAAGCGCGGGTCTTAGGAAGGAAAGAGATGTCTTGGGCATAGACGTGGTCGGACCTAGGCGGGAGGCGGGAAGGGGCTGAGGTCTTAGGCTTGGGCGTGGTCTCAGGTCCATGCGAGAGAGAGAGGGAGGGGGTTCTTAGACCTAGGCTTGGTCCTGAGTGTAGGCGGGGGAGGGGGAAGAGAGGTTCTTGGATTTGGGCGCGGTCTTGGGTCAGGCGGAGGAAGAAGGGAAGGGAACCCTATGCGAGCCTGCCCGGGAAGAGAGGGAGGAGGTCATGGGCCTAAGAGTGGTCCCATGTCCATGCAAGAAGGAAGGGAGGGGAGTCTTGGTCCTGGGCGTGGTCTCGGGTCTAAGATGGGAGGTAGAGGTCCTAGGCCTGGATGTGGTCCCGAGTCCAGGCTAGAAGGGGAGAGGGGTTCATAAGCCTAGGAAAGTGGTCCAGGACTGAGAGAGGGGGGATTTTCTTAAGAGTGGAGAGTGGTACACCGAAGCTGGGGGAGGGGAGGGGGGCAATGGGGTTTCTAAGATTGGGGAGTGGTCTTGGACCTAGGCGGGGATAATGGGGTCCTAAGCTTGGACCTGGGCCCAAGTCTAGGCGAGGGGGTCGGTGTTCTGGGCATCTGCATCACGCCCAGGAGGGGGTGGAGGGTGGGGGCTGGGGGAGCGATCCCAGGTCTCAGGGATGGAGGGCTATGGGGTTTCTAGGCTTGGGGAGTGGTACTGGACCTAGGTGGGGATAATGGGGGTCCTAAGCTTGGGCGTAGACCCGAGTCTAGGCGAGGGAGTTGGTGTTCTGGGCACTGCATCACGCCTAGGAGGGGGTGGAGGGTGAGAGTGGGGGGAGCGATCCCGGGTCTTAGGGATGGAGGGCTATCATGGGTATGGGCGTGGTTGGGCCTGGGGGACGGAAGGAGGCTGAGGTCCTGGGCTTGGGCGTGGTCTCAAGTCCAGGCGAGGGAGGGAGGGAGGAAGGAAGGGGGCTTCTTAGACTTAGGCTTAGTCTTAGGACCAAGCAGGGGAGGGGGAGACGATTTCTTGGACCTGGGTGTAGTCGGGTCCAGATGGGGGAAGAAGAGAGGGGGCCCTATCCCTGGGCCTACGCGGGGAGGGAGGGACGGGTCTTGGGCCTGGGCGTGGTCCCATGTCCATGCGAGGAGGGAGGGAGAGGAGTCCTAGTCCGGGGCGTGGTCCCGGGTCCAGGCTGGGAGGTGGAGGTCTTGGTCCTGGATGTGGTCCCGAGTTCAGGCTAGAAAGGGAGAGGGGTTCCTAGGCCTGGGTAGGTGATCCGAGACAGGGAGAGAGGGGATTTTCATAAGAGCGAGGAGTGGTACATCGGACCTGGGCGGGGGGCAATGGGGTTTCTAGGCCTGAGGAGTGATCTTGAACCTAGGAGGGGGTAATGGGGGTCTTAAGCTTAGGCGTGGACCCGAGTCTAGGCAGGGGGCCTGGTGTTTTGGGCCTGCGCATCACACCCAAGAAAGGGTGGAGGGTGGGGATGGGTAGGGAAGGAAGCGGTCTCGGGTCTAAAGGAGAAAGGGGGTGTCTTGGGCATGGGTTTGCTCAGGCCTAGGAGGGGGACTTGAGGTCCTAAACTTGGGCATGGTCTCAGGTCCAGGCGGGGAATGGGGAGGAGGTTCTTAGACCTGGGCTTGGCCTCGGGTCCAGGCATGGTAGGGAGAGGGGTTCTTGGACCTGGGCATGGTCCAGGCGGAGGAAAGATGGAGTGGGCCCTGGGTGTGGTCCTAGGCGGGGAGGGAGGGATGGGGGGTTCCTGGACCTAGGCGTGGTCCCGGGTCCAGGACGGGAGTGGGGGTTCTTGGACCTGGGCGCGGTCCTGGGTCGGGGGGATATAATCCTAGACACAGTCCAAGGTCCAAGCCAGGGGATGTCCTGGGTCCAAGCAGGGAGGAAGGGAGTGTCCTGGTCCTGGGCGTGGTCTCGAATCCAAACGAAGAGGAGGGAGGAGGTCCTGGGCCTTGGCGTGGTCTTAATTCCACTCGAGGAGTGGGGGAGGGGATTCATTGGCCTAGGCGTAGTCTCGGGTTCGGGCGAGATGGCAGGGGGGTTCCTAGTCTTAGGCTTTCCCGGGTCTAGGCTGGGTGGAAGAGGTCCTGGTCCTAGGCGTGTCCATGTTGTTCCTAGGTCTGGGCATGGTCCTAGAAGGGAGAGGGAGTTCCTAGGGCTAGGCATGGTCCCGAGTCCAAACTGGGAGAGGGAGGGAAGCCTAGGCCTGGGCGTAGGCCTGATCCAGGCGGAGTGGGGGGCCTGGGAATGATCCTAGGTCAAGGCAGGGAGGGAATTTCCTGGAGGGGGTCCCTGTCCTAGGCGTAGTCCCGGATCCAGGTGGGGAGAGAGGAGGAGGGTCTTGGGCCTGGGCGTGATCTCGGGTCCATGCGGGGATGGGTGTAGTTCCTCCAAGTCCAATCGGGAAGGGAGGGAGAGGGGTCCTGGTCCTGGGTCCAATCGGGGAAGGAGGGAGAGGGGTCCTGGTCCAGGCGGAGAGGGTGTGGAGGGATCCTGTGCCTGGTCATGATCTCGGTTCTAGGCTGAGAGGAAGAGTTCCTGGTCCTAGGCGTGTCTATGCTGGGAAGGGTGGGCCCTGGGCTCGGTCCTGGGCGTAGTAGGGAGAGGGAGTTCCTAGGCCTAGGCATGGTCCCGAGTCCAAGCTGGTAAGGGAGGGGATCCTTGGCCTGGGCATGGTCCCGGGCCCAGGCGGGAAGGGGGGCTTGGCGTGGTCCTGGGTCTAGGTAGGGAGGGAAGTTCCTGGGAAGGGGGTTCCGGGTCTAGGCGAGAAGAGTGGTTCCTGGGAGAGGGGTCCCTGTTCTAGGCGTAGTCCTGGGTCCAGGCGAGGAGGGAGGAGGGGGAGTCTTGGGCCTGGGCGTGATCTCGGGTGCAGACGGGGATGGGTGTGGTCCCTCCAGGTCCAACCGGGAGGGAGGGAGGGAGAAGGGTTTTGGTCCCAGGTCCAAGCGGAGAGGTAGTGGAGGGATCCTGCGTCTGGGCATGATCCCGGTTCCAGGCAGGGATAGAGGGAGGGGGTCCTGGGCCTAGGTGGGGAGAGAGGGGTGTCCTGGGCCTTTTTTTGAAGTTGGGTTTTTGTGTTTCGATTTTGCTTGGTGGTTTGACTTGGACACCCCTAATAATAAGTAAGAATTGGTTGTAACCGCACTTCAACCAATTTTCGCCCAAGTAGCTTCTGGGCGGGTTAATTTATTAGCTTGTCCAATTTCACTAGTCAAATTTAGCCCAGTCTGCCCATTTGACACCTCTATTGTATGGGGAAGTAGAGAAAAGGAGTTTTTCATATTTACAAGGTATTGTCTTTTTCCAAGGTACTTTACTAAGTTGTTGAACAATCATAGTAGAATGAAGTGTTTGAATGGGATAGTGCCTCAATGTTTACTGGTGTAAATTTATGCAATTTGGACAGTTAATGTGCTTCTAGTTTTTGCATTTCAATTGATTAGTTTTGAGATTTCACACTTATTTCACCGTATTCAGTTTTACAAAAGGCAAAGGAAAATGATGTTCTAAGTGGTTGTGGATCAGGTCTAAGTGGCACTGAGCACATCGGTGACTTGGTTCGGACATATCTGATTCAATGCTTGGTATATAAATTTCTTCTTATACGAGTAAAAAGTTTGATATTGCTATGATCATTATTGGACTGTTGACCAATCAGATCTGCGGTTTTGCTTCAGGATTATCTCCCCTACAAAGAACACCTTGCAGGTAATTGCTATGGAATTTTCATTTGGATATCTCATGCCAACCATTGGCACTGTTGTTGCAAGGCGGAGTGTGTGCTAGACTTGTGAGATCAAAATTAATAGGTTTCCCTCGTATTGCAGGCAGAGTGTATCTTGGACCAAATGGATTGGATTGAGAAAATGGCAGGAGCTATTGCTTCTTTGTTGAGTTCTCAGAGGTAAATGTTGTAATTCGGTGCGCAATCAATGACAATGTACAATCTTTATTTTAGTGTTTGCCTGCCAGTTGTATGGAAAATGGTCATCATCGATTTGCCAGTTCATTTTAAATTTCAGATTTAGACCCGCCTGCAGTTGAAGACCATCCATCCTCAACAGATACGATCTGCTCCAAAAACTGAACAGCCAATTGGCACATTACGTAGTAAATGTGCTGATTGTGCTGCTGCTGAACCAGATTGGGCATCTTTAAATCTTGATGTTCATCATCATCATATTTGGGCAATCAGGTGTCCCAAACTAAAATACTTCTCAAAAAACAGCCTGTCGGCCCTCATGAATAGTTGTGCAAGCTTGAGTTACCTGCTCCCTTAGTTAATACTTGCTAATAATTATCTCATATTATTTTATTTATCGAAAAGAAGTGAAATTCAAAAAAAAAAAAAAGTGACTCTTTAAAATAATCGTTATTAGTTATTGACCATTTGAGAAATCAACTCGTGCAAGGTTTGGCTATGGTGCCTTAGAAACTTCAGAAAAATTTATCAATTTGAAGTTCACGAATCATTCTTAAGAGTTTGAATCGATAAAAATTTAAACTCTTTTATCATTCCGGAAGTTTGAAACAAACTTGTCCTAGCTTCATACTCCATACTGTTACATGTATATTTGTCAAAATTTTATTTTTCTCATTATAAAGTGGCTTACATTTGAATAGTTGCTAAATTTTGATTGTAGCTCAAAAATTAGTAATGCCACCCATTTTTTTTAATATGGCCCAGTTTTGATTAATATGCCATATTATCACCCAGTTTTGATTAATATGGCATAATTTGACTTAAGTACAAAGGAGATATTTTTGGAACTTGTTGTAGACGATAAATTTTTCCAAGTCAAGAAAATAATAATCGAGACAGAAAAATTGAAGTAACAAAATGTAATATTTGATTTCGAATGTAGCAAGTGTTACAATCTCTAAGATAAACTTCTGATTCTTCAAAGTATTATGAACTTGGACTTGAACTTGATTTGAATTCAAGGGCTTGAGTAGCTTGATCTTGAATCTTCGTCTTTTGATTTGAATTTGGATATTAGTTCGTCACAAACACTTGGATGATTGCCACGAACGATTAATAAGTAACTTGATCTTGAACAAAATTTCCTTCGTTCTTGATCTTGAACTTGATTGTTTGAAACTTGTAACTTGTAGAGAAATTATGATTTTTGATCCACGAGCTCTCTTCTTGATTTTTGTTTCTCCAAAAATCCCCCCCTCTTTGTGAGTTATGAGGACCTTATTTATAGTTGGAGGGACAAGGCAATTGTGTGATTTGATTGGTTGGTTTGAAATTGATCAATCATATTCTTTTGGTGAAAAGCTCTAATTTGATTGGCTAGAACATGTCATATGCACATGTGGCATGATTTTAGTGGTTCATTTCATTTAACTTGATTGCCATATAATATGGACACATATCATACTTTTAGTAGCTCATTTCATTTAACTTGAATTGCCACATAATATTAACACATGACATGCTTTTAGTGGCTCATTTTATTTAACTTGGACTGTCATATAATATTAACATGTGTCATGCTTTTAGTGGCTCATTTCATTTAACATGGATTGCCACATAACATTGACACATGGCATGCTTTTAGTGGCTAATTTCATTTAACATAAATTGCCACATAACATTGACAAGATGCATGGGTTTGAACTTTTAAGCTGGGCTAGCACCCATTTAGGCTTTGGGTTAATAAATACGAGGTCATCATTTCAATTGGAATTAGCCCAATGAACTTGGAATTAGATGATTAACCCAATCATATTAGTCGCATTATTTGAATTATTTTTCTTGAATTTAATATAGTCCAAATAAATATATGAATTTAAATTTAATAAAATTTCAATACTCGCACTTGTATTTTATAACATGTTAGTATAATATTTTATGATTTTCAGACGTTAAAACTTGCGGTCTTAAATAGGTCCTAATGTTTGTATGGCTATAGAAACTCTTTACTAAAGGTAAAATAGAAAGTTTATAATTAGATTTTTCAAACATAGAAAGTTCGTAATTAGATTTTTCAAATATAGAAATTTGATAGTGTGATTTTTTTTTAATAATAATGATAATCTATAATCTATATCTATAATTTATAATCTATAATATATTAAAAGTGTGAAGATCCTTAGAAAAGTGATTTGAACTTTTTGCCCCTCATTAAAAGTTTCCTCTTTAGGCAAAATCGTCTTTTACTAATTTTTTAATATTCAAAAATAAATATTTAATTATATTTTCTAAAATTTGAAGCTTCTTTTTCTACCTTTCTCGTATAGGAGTCACTACCAAAAGCTTACCCAAAATAGAATTGGACCTAGAATTTGAACCTTTAATTTAGGAGTATTATACGAAATAATGTTGCCCACTTTCTACATTTTTTCCTATATATCTTGCAATATCATCTTCCATCATATTCTTTCTATATACTCGTGCATGCTTTTTTAGCTTATATACTATCTCTATTATATAAATATTGAGATAGAGAGAGGTGTAATTTCTTATATTTTTTGGGTATTAGATTGATTCTGAAGAAAGGTCATATCAATGGCTAAGATTTCTCGTCTTCTTGGATCCACCATTAAAGCAGCTAGCACAGTACAGGTTTAGTTTTCTAAAATTTTAGTATGTTCTTGAGGTTTATAATAAATAAATTATTACGTATTCTTGATAGATAATTGCAAATTGAGAAATTTTTTTCGTTAGATCTTGATGTATCTCATGATTAAAGAGACAAATTTGCTTATGATTTGAGGTAAACTGTCTAAAATTTTAGTATATTCTTAAATTTTACAATAATAAATTATCATGTATTCTTGATAGCCATAAGATAATTGCTAATTAATTTTTGTTTTCTTGTAAAATATTGATAGTATCTATAATTGAACAGACAAATTTATTTGTCATTTGAGGTAAGTTTTCTAAAATTTTAATATATATTTTTTATGTTTACAAAAATAAATTATCATATATATTTAAATTTTTTTTGTTTATAACGTCTCATACATATTTGACAAAGTACTTGTAGTCTGACAGTTGTTCAGCTTTGTGCATAATGGGTTTGTTCCTTTTCTCCAATTGTATGCATTTGTTTTGATTTTTGTTACTAAATATTGATAATATCAATTCAACTGATTATATGATTTTTCAATTGTGAGAAGTTGCTGAGGTTGGGGGGGGTTTGTTGTTAATTGTGTTGCTTTGCGCAAGAATCGTTCATGCTTTTCTATTTTTATTGGAACACAATATTGTTCGTATATGTAAGGTTAATCATTTTTAAATTTGAAATTTTGATGATTTTCTGATGTTAAAAATGACAAAGATTGCTTACGTTTACTATTTACAGGAGACATATTATACTTCAGAATGTTATTTTTTTCTATGCAATTTGTATTATTGGTTGTAGTGACCTTGCCTAAACTTGTTGTGGTAGAGGTGAATCTAAATTTAGAGAGTTATCTTACTTTTCGAGGAGGATGGGTGATGCTTGTTGTAGTATTAGCTTTATTTTTGTGGTATTTTCTTTTGATTTCTATTATTATTTTTTGTTTACTGTATTTAGATTATTGTAATTAGGTTTAAATTTGTCATCTGTAAGTATTTTTAGTTTGAATTTATCTCTACCTATGTTTTAAAGTGAAATAAGATGCAGCACGATGAGGTCATATGACAAGTTATCATGCACAAACATTACAACTTCATAGCCAAATGAGTTTTCTTTTAGTTTGAATTTACTTCAAATGTCATTTGTGGCATGACATCTTTATTCCATAACATTTAGTGTAGTAATAGATATTATGAATTGAGGTAATATTTTATGTGTGTCTGTTAAATAATTTTTATTTTAACTTTAGCTAAAATTACTAATTGTTTGTTTGTGAAAAATTTAAGGTTGCGGTTTAATTAGTATTGAGCAAAAATCTTAAAAATAAATTAAATATGTTGAATATTTTAAAGAACACTTAATAAGCAGTGTGGAGTATTCTTGAAAATCAAAGTAAAAAATAAAAAGAGAGATAATTTTATGATAATTAAAATGATATTGCAAGTGTGCCCCATTTCAATGAGCTAAAATATTTTTATTTAAAACAATAAAATTGTAAAATTATTCAACAAACAAATTATCTTACCTTTTCAAGTCCAATTCCAATCATAAGGCTTCTTGACATAAAGAAACTAGGGGCCTTGGGCTCTACGTGACAAAAGAGTTTTAAAATAAAGTGTGGGTGATACAAGTCTTAAGGATTAAGAAAGTAAGAAAAATTTGAAAATAACCCACAAGTTTTTTAATTTACATTTTGATCCAATGTAAAACCTAATATAACTAGAAATGGAGGGAAAAAAAAAGACACGTTTCTCTCTCTTCTCATTTATTGGAGTTTTCTCTCTCTTCCTAATTTTTGTTGTTCATTGTTGTTGTTGCTTTATTCATCATCTTCTTCTTCATTATCATCATCTTGTTCTTCATTATCATCTCTTTTTGTTCATCATCTTCTTGTTGTTGAACATTGTTGTTACCGCTACTATTGCTACTTGATCAAATATTTTTAGGTCAAATTTTATTCGTATATCACTTAGGAATTACTTATAGGTGATTTTAGTAAGTAAAATTATAATTTTTAGTTGAATTTCTCATCTGGGTGTATCTGCTACTGCTGTTTTTTCAACAGTAGATAAAACATGTAACGTGAATCCAACAGATGAGTAATCTGTTGCACAGATGTGTAATCTGTTGCAACATATTGACTAATCTGTTGTAACATATGAGTAATCTGTTGCAACAGATATGACAGAGATTACTCATCTGTTGGATTTGTATTATAGTGTTGGAACATGAATCCAACATATGGGTCATCTGTTGCAACAGATTAGTCATATGTTGCAACAGATTACTCACTTGTTGTAATAAATGACTCATATATTGGATTCATGTTGCAGGTTCTATCCATTGTAGCAGTAGCAAATATACCAAATAAAAAATTCAACAAAAATCATAATTATACTTACAAAATCACCTATGAAGTAATGTCCAAGTGATATACGAACAAAATTTGACTTAAAAAAATTCTAAAAATTTCAACAAGGGCACAACGAATAAGTGAAACACAAGAAAAATTTCATGAAACAGGTAAAGAAGACAAAAATAGTGTATCATGCATCAAATGCAAAAGGATCGAGGGGACAAACGCTTGAGTTCTCCTAAAAACATTTAAGTTTCCTAGTATTTTAATTGTTTTTTAATGGATACCCCATCTATTATAACAAATTTTTTATCTGTTTGATAATTTCCAACAGATGAATCATCTGTTGCAATATGTTAGTCATCTGTTGATTCAAATTAAATAATTATTAGTAATAACTAAATTGATTTAGCTAAAATTAAAAACAAGTCTTTAAGACAATGGGACCAAAATTTGAGTTCTCCTAAAAATGTTTGAGTTCCCTAGTATTTTAATTATTTTCCAACAGATCACCTATTTGTTGCAACAAGTTAGTCATCTGTTGCAATAAATGCTTATAACAGGTTAGTCATTTGTTGATTCAAATTAAACAATTATTAATAATAATTAAATTGATTTAACTAAAATTGAAGACAAAACCTTAGATAAGGGGGAAAACGCTTGAGTTCTCCTAAAAAATATTTGAGCTTTAGTATTTTAAATTGTTTTTCAACACATACTTTGTCCATTTAGTAATTTCCAGCAGATGAGTCATATGTTGCAACAACTTCGTCATCTGTTGCAACAGATGTCTATATCTGTTTGATAATTTTCAATAGATGAATTAGTTGTTGCAACAAGTGAGTCATTTGTTGCAACAGATGTCTATATCTGTTTAGTCATTTTCAACAGATGTTTTTATTTGTTTGGTCATTTCCAACAGATTACTCATTTGTTGTAACATATTAGTCATCTATTGATTCACATTAAGTCATTATTAGTAATAACTAAATTGATTACTAAAATAAAATATGAATTAATAAGTTCAATTACAGTTTCAATTAATCTCATGGTAATTACACGATCAATTAAGTATGTTCATCCTAAGTATAGTGATCAATTGACCAATTTTATTTGAAATGATTCAAACTAAGTCATCATTAGAAATAACTATATTGATTTAACTAAAACTAAAGATGAATTAGTAAATTCAATTACGATTTTAATTAATTTCATAGTAATTACATGATCAATTAAGTGTTTCGTACTGAGTAGAATGATTAATTGATAAATTTTATGTGAAATAATTCAAATTAAACCATTATTAGAAATAACTACATTGATTTAACTAAAATTAAAGATGAATTAGTAAGTTCAATTACGATTTCAATTAATCTCAGTAATTAAATGATCAATTAAGTGTTTCATCCTTAGTAGAATAATTAATTGACCAATTTTATTTTAAATGATTCAAATTAAGCCATTATTAGTAATAACTATGTTGATTTAACTAAAATTAAACATGAATTAATGAGTTCACTTACAATTTCAATTAATCTCGTCGTAATTACATGATTAACTAAGTGTATTCGTCCCGAGTAGAGTGATCAATCGACCAATTTTATTTGAAATAATTCAAATTAAGATATTATTAGTAATAATTAAATTGATTTAACTAAAATTAAAGATAAACTTACAATTTCAATTAATCTCATAGTAATTAAATTATCAACTAAGTGTATTTGTCATGATTAGAGCGATCAATATTGAACAATTTTATTTGAAATGAATCAAATTAAGTCATTATTCGTAATAACTAAATTGATATAACTAAAATTAAAGATGAATTGATAAGTGCACTTACAATTTCAATTAATCTCATAGTAATTACATGATCAATTATGTGTATTCGTCTCGAGGAGAGTGATCAATCGACCAATTTTATTTCAAATGATTCAAATTAAGTCATTATTAGTAATAAATAAATTGATTTTGACTAAATTAAAGATGAATTGATAAGTCCACTTACAATTTCAATTAATGTATTCGTCCTTAATAGAATGATCAATTGATAAATTTTATTTAAAATGATTCAAATTAAGCAATTATTAGTAATAATTAAATTGATTTAACTAAAATTAAAGACAAGACCTTAGACAAGGGGACAAACATTTGAGTTCTCTTAAAAACATCTGAGCTTTAGAATTTTAAATTATTTTCTAACATATATCCTATATGTTTGATAATTTTCAACAGATGAGTCATTTGTTGCAACAACTTAGTCATCTGTTGCAATAGATGTCTATATTTGTTTGATAATTTTCAATAGATGGGTCATTTATTGCAACAAGTTAGTCATTTATTGCAACATATGTCTATATTTGTTTGGTCATTTTCAACAGATGTCTATATCTGTTTGGTCATTTCCAATAGATGTCTTTATCTGTTTAGTCATTTTCAACAGATTACTTATCTTTTGCAACATCTTAGTCATCTATTGATTCATATTAAGCCATTATATTAGTAATAACTAAATTATTTAACTAGAATTAAACATGAATTAATAAGTTCAATTACAGTTTCAATTAATCTCATGGTAATTACACTATCAACTAAGTGTGTTCGTCCTGAGTAGAGTGATCAATTGACCAATTTTATTTGAAATGATTAAAACCAAATCATAATTAGAAATAACTATATTGAGTTAACTAAAATTAAAGATGAATTAGTAAGTTGACTTACAATTTTAATTAATTTTATAGTAATCACATGATCAACTAAGTGTTTCGTCTTAAGTAGAATGATCAATTGACCAATTTTATTTGAAATAATTAAAATCAAGCAATTATTAGTAATAATTAAATTAATTTAACTAAAATTAAAGATGAATTGATAATTTTAATTACGATTTCAATTAATCTCATAGTAATTACATGATCATCTAAGTGTATTCGTCTTGAGTAAAGTGTTAATTGACCAATTTTATTTGAAATGATTCAAATTAAGATATTATTACTAATAACTACATTGATATAACTAAAATTAAAGATGAATTGATAAGTTCAATTACGATTTCAATTATTCCCATATTAATTACATGATCATCTTAGCGTGTTCGTTCTGAGTAAAGTGATCAATTGACTAATTTTATTTGAAATGATTCAAATTAAGTCATTATTAGTAATAGCCAAATTGAATTAATAATTATAATTTTAATTAATCTCATAGTAATTACATGATCATTTAAGTGTATAACGTATTGCAACGGATTTAATCTGTTGCAACAGATGAGTCATTTGTTGAAAATTATCAAACAGATATACACATATGTTGCAATAGATTAGTCATCTGTTGTAACAAATGTCTTTATCTGTTGGTCATTTCCAACAGATGACTAATCTGTTGCAACATATGACTTTATCTGTTTGTTATTTCCAACAGATTACTAATCTGTTGCAATAGGTAACTAATCTGTTGCAACAGATGTCTTTATATGTTTGGTCATTTTCAACAGATTACTCGTCTTTTGCAACATCTTAGTCATCTATTGATTCATATTAAGCCATTATATTAGTAATAACTAAATTGATTTAACTAGTATTAATAAGTTCAATTAATCTCATGGTAATTACACAATCAACTAAGTGTGTTCGTCCTGAGTAGAGTGATCAATTGACTAATTTTATTTGAAATGATTCAAACCAAGCCGTAATTAGAAATAACTATATTGATTTAACTAAAATTAAAGATGAATTAGTAAGTTCACTTACAATTTCAATTAAATTTATAGTAATTACATGATCAACTAAGTGGTTCGTCTTAAGTAGAATGATCAATTGACCAATTTGATTTGAAATAATTAAAATTAAGTAATTATTAGTAATAACTAAATTGATTTAACTAAAATTAAAGATGAATTGATAATTTAATTACGATTTCAATTAATCTCATAGTAATTACATGATCATCTAAGTGTATTCGTCTTGAGTAAACTGTTAATTGACCAATTTTATTTAAAATGATTCGAATTAAGACATTATTAGTAATAACAACATAGATTTAACTAAAATTAAAGATGAATTGATAAGTTCAATTACGATTTCAATTAACATGTTGCAATAGATGAGTAATCTGTTAGAAAAGACCAAACAGTTAAAAACATTTGTTGAAAATGACCAAACATATATAGACATCTGTTGCAAGAGATGACTAACCTGTTGCACTAGCTAACTCATCTATTGAAAATTATCCAATAAATATAGACATCTGTTGCAACAGATGACTAAATTGTTGCAACATATGACTCATCTATTGAAAATTATTAAATAGACAAGATATATGTGAACTCAGAACCAAAATGAGCCACATAATTTAAAAAGTGACCAAAATAGGTCACATATTTAAAAAGTTACCAAAATAGGCTAAACGTAATAATTTATTATGTTTTCTATTTTATTCTTAACGATCAACTAACGGAGTTGACTTTTACAAAAACGTAAGAATTTCTTATGTTTTACTTCTTTTTTTTGTAAAACGTAAGAAATTCTTACGTTTTATAAAAAAAATATAAAACGTAAGAATTTCTTACGTTTCACTCGATAACCGAGGAAAAAAATACAGTGAATTATCAAATCAATTGAAAAGATACTAAAAAATGAGTTGTTCAACACAACAAAAAGTTACGTTCTTAATTTTTTTATAGCAGTGGTCCCTCACCCACAATTCCTTTTTCTATAAATGTCCCATCACTTCTACTTTTTCCTCTTTTTACATATGATAATTATGAATTTTTTGATTAGTTAAATTTATTTATATTTTACATGTAGTTCAAATAATTTATTTTTTCCTCTATGTAATAAATTTTTACGTTTACATAAAAAATTTAAAAAATAGAAGTATCAATTACCTCATTAATTTAACAATTTTCTTATATTTATTCTATATCAAAAAATAATCACTTCTATCCTTAACTATCCAATTTCTCTCTAAAAAAAATTATACTTTTGAGTTTTCCTCTACTCCAAAATAGTGAAATGTTGAATTATCGTCGATCAAATATGCTACTATATAGAAAAATTATATTTTTTTGGTGTGTTAAAAATATGAAATTAATTTTTTCGGATAGTGATTCATCGTAGTTTTCGATTAGTGTTTCGATTAGGATATTGAGGAAACTCACATGCACAAATACGTTTCATATTATAATTAATGGAGTAAAAAATCACAGTTTAATTTAGGAACACTCCTAAATTAATATAAGAAAATATATTTTTTTAGGAAAACTCCTAAAAAAATATAATTCTTGTATATAGTAGCATATTTGATCGACGATAATTCAATATTTCACTATTTTGGAGAAGAGGAAAACTCAAAAGTATAATTTTTTTAATGAGAAATCGGATAATTAAGGATAGAAGTGATTATTTTTTTATATAGAATAAATATAAGAAAATTTTTAAGTTAATGAAGTAATTGATACTTCTTTTTTTATTTTATTTTTTATATAAAACGTAAAAATTTATTAGAAAAAAAAAATTATTTGAACTACATCTAAAATATAAATAAATTTAACTAATAAAAAAATCATAATTATCATATGTAAAAGAGGAAAAAGTAGAAGTGATGGGACATTTGTGGAAAAAGAAATTGTGGGTGGGGAACCACTGCTATAAAAAAAATTAAGAACGTAACTTTTGTTACGTTGAAAAACTCTTTTTTAGTACCTTTTTAATTGATTTGACAATTCATTGTATTTTTTCTCGGTTATTGTGTAAAACGTAAGAAATTCTTACATTTTATATTTTTTTTTATAAAACTTAAGAATTTCTTACGTTTTACAAAAAAAATGTAAAACGTAAGAAATTCTTACGTTTTTGTAAAAGTCAACTCTGTTAGTTGACCGTTAAGACAAAAGTAGAAAATGTAATAAATTATTACGTTTAACCTATTTTGGTAACTTTTTAAATAGGTGGTCTATTTTGATCACTTTTTTAATTCCGTGGCTCATTTTGGTTCCGAGTTCGATATATGTTGAAAAGCAATTTAAAATACTAAAGCTCAAATGTTTTTAGGAGAACTCAAACATTTGTCCCCTTGTCTAAGGTCTTGTATTAAAGACTTGTCTTCAATTTTAATTAAATTAATTTAGTTATTATTAATAATTGCTTAATTTGAATAAACAAATGACTAACCTGTTATAAACATCTATTGCAATAGATGACTAACTTGTTGCAACAAATAGATAATCTGTTGGAGAATAATTAAAATACTAGGGAACTCAAATATTTTTAGGAGAACACAAATGTTTGTCTCATTGTCGTAGAGACGTCTTTAATTTTAGCTAAATCAATTAGTTATTACTAATAATTGCTTAATTTGAATCAATAGATGACTAGCATGTTGCATCAGATGATTCATCTGTTGAAAATATCAAACATATAGAAAATTTATTGTAACAGATGGGTCAACTATTAGAAAACAATTAAAATATTAGGGAACTTAAACGTTTTTAGGAGAACTTAAATGTTTGTCCCTTTGATCCTTTTGCATTTGATGTATGGTATATTATTTTTGTCTTCTTTACCTGTTTCATGAAATTTTTCATGTGTTTTACTTATTCGTTGTGCCCCTGTTGAAATTTAAAAAAAAAAAATTAGGTCAAATTTTGTTCGTATATCATTTGGACATTACTTCATAGCTTATTTTGTAAGTAAAATTATATTTTTTGTTGAATTTCTTATTTGGTGTATCTACTACTGCTACAATGGATATAACCTGCAACATGAATCCAACATATGAGTCATCTATTGCAACAAGTGAGTAATTTATTGCAATATATGACTAATCTGTTGCAACAGATGACCCATATGTTGGATTCATATTACAACACTATAAAATGAATCCAACAGATGAGTAATCTGTTGCAACAGATTAGTCATATATGTTACAACAGATTAGTCATATATGTTACAACATATTACTAACCTGTCCAACAAATTTGTCATATATGTTGCAACAGATTACTAATCTGCGCAACATATTAGTCATATATGTTGCAACAGATTACTAATATGTGCAACAGATTAGTCATATATGTTGCAACAAATACTCATCTGTTGGATTCACGTTACATGTTTTATCCATTATTAAAAAAACAACAGTAGCAAATACATCCAGATGAGAAATTCAACTAAAAAATAACAACATTAAAAAAAATAACAAAAAACATAAAAAAATAAGAAACACCAACAAATCAAGTTCCTCATTTTCGTCATAACTTAAAAGCCCTAATTTTTTACTTGTGAAAATCGAAAAGAAATGATGAAGAACTCGAAGTTGTTGTCGCCGGAAAATGTTGTCACGTCGACTGATGGTTGAAAGTAAAAAAGGAACGGGCAAGAACTCAAAACTATTTGTTGCCAGAGGTTGAAGTTGCACAAGATTGAAGGGAGAAGTTAGAGAGAGAAACTATCGAGAGAAAGAGAGAAGAGAGAGAGAGATTGATTTGCAGAGGGAGGAAAGTTTTGTGGGAGTGGGTTAATTTGTATTTTTGAAAAGATTAAAAAGTTTAGAAAATATTAATCAAGTCCACAATTAACCTAATCAAATTTTTTAATTATGTTTGACCCTTTAAATTGGTCAATGTCACCAATCCTTCATTCAAGACTTAAAAGACACCTTCCCTTCAATTTTCTCAAGAAACTAAGGACATATTTTATTCAACTTACACATCGATGATCAAGAATAAAAATGCATAAATGAGTATTTATATTATTTTATTAAGAGTGTTCAATTTTTTCGAACAACAAATTAGCTATTATCATAATTATTTTTGTGATCTTTAAACATATCAATAGAAATACTATTATAGTCTGTACTTCGTAGAAAGACAACTATTTTTATGTTTGAACACGAAAAAACATCAAAGACGTAATAACAAAAATTGAAGAGAAAAAAGAAGCATTTGAATTGTTTTTTTTGAAAGTATTATCTGTATCCAAAAGCTATTCTCTCTATGTTTTATTAATTTTTGAAATTTTATGTATCATCAGATAATTTAATATTTTAATTTTAAATTTTTTATTTTACAAATAATTCATCTAAAATCGAACAAAATATATATACGATAAATTTAATTTCTGTGAATTTTTTTCCATTGTGTATGTAAAAGAAAATTTTCAAAATATATGATAAGAAAAAAAGAAAAATATTCTTTAATTAGAATTTTCTTACAAGTCTAAAATTTATAGCAATTCTAGAGAGAGAGAGAGAGAGAGAGAGAGAGAATACCTCAAATTGACGAGCTCAATTGATAGTACGTCAAAAAGAAGACATAATAAATCACATACTAATATTGATGACTCAACAATTGTCTATGGAGGTAAAAGAATAGGATCGGGTGCTAGGTTATCTTCATTAAACCTCTTTTATGCCCAAACTGGATATCCATTCCATCTTCATTAACAGCTGGTCATAATGGCCCTAGGACTCATTAATTTATATATATGTGTATTCATATTTTTTTGCTCTGTTTTTGTTTGTTGGTCTGCAATCCTGTGTAGAATGTAGACATATCTGATTTTGAAGATTTTTTTTTTTTTTTTTGAAACTTTGTATATAGTTGAGTTTTATATTGTCATCAGCTGAGGGCTAATTAATGAGAATGGAATGACACTAGAAAAAAATCAATGGATCAATATTTCAACAACATTATCGTCAGAATCATGAAAGTTAAGGTAAATTTGCACCTTCTATGAATATATAAAACTCAACCTATTTGAAATATGGCTACACCTATGTTGTTCGAAAGAGGGGTATCATCAACTGAACGTATTCATGCTTTCTTTTTGTTCAGTGTCTTCTTTCTGGTAAGTTTTTCATCTTATTTTAACTCTCAATAATTGATATAATTATATTGTAGTTAATGCACCCAGATATAATATCTGCAATTATCTAACATAATTATGTTATATTATGTGTGGATATTGTTTGTGTTTTGTTTATAATTGTGCTTATCCTCCCTCCTTTTTTTCTCTAATAATACTACATATGTATATTGTGGTTTGTCTTTATTTTTATTGTGAAACATGAGAAGCACAGTTGTTTGAGAATGTAGTTTTAGAATCAAGAGATTTGCAACTTATACAAATTGATTTGAAGGAATACGACGAGAAGGAGAGTTAGCAATAATGCAAGTTCTTTTGCATTAAATTCTTACTCTTAAATTAACAAGAAATTTAATGTTATGAAAACTTTAAGCACTTTGAATTCTTTTTATTATTACTTTTTAAATTATTATTATTATTATTATTATTATTATTATTATTGTTATTGTTATTGTTATTGTTATTGTTATTGTTATTGTTATTGTTATTGTTATTGTTATTGTTATTGTTATTGTTATTACGGAACACATAAGTAGGCTCGTAAATTTATTGGATTTTTTTATTGATACTTTAGTTAGGCCATGTTTTTATTGAACCTCTAAAGCTTTCATAAAAAATGTCTATTAAACATGTTTTCATATGACCATAGAAAAATGGAGCACGAGGAGTTTACACACGGATGACATGATAACTACGCTAATAAGATAAAGAAAACTGACTTTTGCTCACAAATAATCCAACCAAAAAAGTCAAAAGTTTTTGTGCCAAATATAATGTATTTTTTAAAATTTCTAATCTCTATAGGTCTTATTCTTTTCCGAAAAAGACCTCCATTTCCTAAAAAAAAAAAAAACACATTCAAAAATTAATGTATCATTCTGTAAAGTAATATTTTTAGAATTAAACAAATAATAACTTTTATGATCACCTGCTCAAAAAAGTTGATACATAATGAATAATTCAACAATTAATAATTTGTTCACACAATAATAATGTATGTATAATAATTGAATTATGTATATATATATATATATATTAATTAATGCGATATACATGTGCAAAGCACGTACAATTAACTAGTACTACTATATAAATTGGAACGGAATGGAAGTAGTAAGACCAACAACTATTTAAACTTTTTCTTATGTAATTAATTAACAATGACTTTGTTCAAATCTATCCCATTTTTTGATCACTTATCGTTGATAAAAGGAAAATATAAAATTTTAACTCATATATAAATATTGTGTTAGAGAGTGCAATTCTCTTTTATGCTATCAGGACATATTGCCCATATAGGCATCTGATTTGAAAATTTGGAGCTGAGTCGGGGTCTATCGGAAACAGTCTCTCTACCTCTTCGGAGGTAGCGATATGGACTACGTACATCTTATCCTCCTCAAATCCCACGCTATGGGAATACACTGAGTTTGTTGTTGTTGTTATTGTTGAGTTGAATGTCCTACAAGACATATTATCGAGCGAATATTGACTAGTTAATCTCTCAGTAAGAAATTCTTACATGTGCATGTGCACAATATAAATTAAAGTAATGATATTTGGATGATGGATTTCTTACCAAAGTTGAATGTTTATTCCAAAATCTATCTCCTTAACAATGATTAAGATGATATGGGTAAATTTTATCCATAGTCGGTAAATTTTATCCATAGTCACTTAACTTTGTATCTAATACCCAAAAGTCATTTTTCTTTCCTTCATTTCATCCATGATCACTTAACTTTATATCTATTATGCAAAGTCATTTTTCTTTTATTCATTTCATCCATGGTCATTTAACTTTACTTCGACCATCACAAAAGTCACTATGACCGGATTTTATAATAATTTCATCGAAAAAATGATGTGGCAACCTTAATTAGTCCTTAATTTTAATTTAAGTGAATATATAATATATTACTCATATCTTGACCGTTTTTATATGTGAACAACCCAATTTTTCTTACGGATTATTTAATTAAAGAATATCAATTTTTAATAGATTAGATTACCTAATGAAGACTATTTACATAAAAAAAAAATTGGTTGATATTTTTATGAAACATTTCATAATATTGCATTCATCTGCTAAAAAGGTGCATCGAAAAAGAGTGATAAACAAGATAAATTCTTCAAAACACATAAAATAGAAATACATGTATGATGTTATTTTTTTAAAAAAAATATTTTAATTCTTTGAAGATAAATCAACATGCTAAAAATAGTTTTAAAATAAAATCTTTTTAATTGTGTCATTGAATAAGTATTGTCAAAATTTGTACAAATAATGTTATATTAACGTACAATTTTGTTAATAAAAGTTATAAAATATAAGTACTTTAATAGATAAAGAAACTATACAATGTCTAATTTTTATATTTATCAATTAAATTGATTAAACAATATGTAATTTATCAGAAATTGAATATTATAATAAAAATTTTAAGAGAATTAATCGATGAGTCAAATAATTAAACATACAAAGACAAACTCAATAAATAGAGTAGTTTATCATATGATTATGATATACCGAATACCTTGACTCAAGTGGCAAGAAAAAGAATATGTGAAAAAAATAATTTTATCAACTACATGTCACATTTTAGATGGAGAAAAATAATTTTATCAATTACATGTCATAATATAACAGTGAAAAATAATAATTTACCAACATATGTCTCAACTTTAGAGGATTTTAGGAATATATAAGTAAAATTTTATTTCATAAAAATATCAACCAAATTTTTTTTTATGAAAATAATTTTCATTAGGTAATCTAATCTATTAAGAAATTAATATTCTTACATTAAATAATTCATAAGAAAAATTGTGTTATGCATATATAAAAAGGGTCAAGATATGAGTAATATATTCTATATTTATTTAAATTAAAAATTAAGAACTAATTAAGATTGTCACATCATTTTTCCGATGAAATTATTGTAAAATCCGATTATAGTGACTTTTGTGATGGTCGGAGTAAAATTAAATGACCACAGATGAAATAAACGAAAGAAAAGTGACTTGCGTAATAGATACAAAGTCAAGTGACTATGGATGAAATGAACGAAAGAAAAATGACTTTTGATAATAGATACAAAGTTAAGTGATCATGGATGAAATTTACCCTATTAAAACTATTTAATCTTGAACTTTGACATGTAAATTCAAGAAATGAAGGATATATATAATGGAGGGGTGCCGGATCCAGCATTAATCGTTTAAGCTCATAAAATAGGAATGAATATGAGGCACGACGTAATATGATTAGAATATTAATGAAAATAAGTGCAGTTTGTCTTGATGAACTACAAGCTGGGTTTTTTTTCACATACAGCTCTGAAATGTATTGCAGAATTGTACAATCCCTCCCGGGCCAAAAAGAAAATTAAATTACAGGGTGGGGACTCTTTCAGTAGCACCGCCGATGACGGTGAGCAAGTTGTTGCCAAAGGGGTCACTCAAGTGGGCAGCCAAATTCTCAACAGGACCCTGCCCTGTCACATAGGCTTGGATGAAGAAACCAAGCATAGAAAACATGGCTAGTCTTCCATTCTTGATTTCTTTTACCTTCAATATTGCTGCCTGGTCTGGGTCATTTGCTAGGCCTAGTGGATCAAACGGACCACCTGGGTGTAGCTTGTCCTCCAAATCCTGCATCCCAACACAATTTGTTGAATTCATGATCAGAGAGATTCAAGATTTAAAGTTTATGGGTTTTGAATTTGCTATCAAATTCATAACTAGTTTTAGTTATTGGATTCACAAGATTTAAAAGAGAGTTATTGAGTTTGTCCAAACTTGAGTGTTAATACTCCAACTCCACCCCTGTCCACAATCTAATCAAATGGGAGCAGCAAATCTGATAGAAGTATTTTGACTTCATGGGTTCTAGAGTTCAGAAAAAAAAAAAAAAAACAGCTTGCTTGTTTCTAGATTCTAGAGAAAAACAGTTATTGGGTTCTGGATAAATGTTTTATAAATACTAAGTGACTTGTTGACATAAATATAGGATTTTAGCCAAAGCTATCCTGCGAATTATTAACCACAACTGTCATTGCACATAAAAAAAAAATTCGATGAAGCTACAATGTCGCGAAAAGTGTGGTGATGGAATTCATGGACTCAAATATGACTTGTGCATATAATAGTCATTTAAGAAGTAATATAGTTGTGGTAGTAATAAGAGAGCTCACCAAGCCATTTATAATTCTGTAGTACTCAGCACCACCAACAAGAACAACCTCTGCGATGACAGCTAGAACAAGATTGATGGGAATGTTCTTTCCGAAGTAGTTCAATGTGTTTCCATCTAGAAGTAAAGCTCCTGTCTACACACGAGACAAAATTTCATACTGAGGATTTCCTTCACATTTAACCAATCAAGACAGGTGCAATTAATATAATTGCGATATATACCTTGAACCAAACAGCCTCAGGACCACAGTTAGCACCAAATTTGTTGAAGGCTTCAGGGATAATAAATCCAGCAGCACCGAGCATAGCCCATCTGGCATGGATCAGCTCATATGCCTGATATCTGCACCAGATTGAGCAATTTTACACTTGGATCTATCTCCACAAACAACAAGAACAAATTTGACATACTGAGAATGTCACTAGTACACTTACTTGGCGAAGTCTTCTGGCTTCTTGCTGAGACCAAAAGGATCATAACCGTAGCTGCAGCAAGTACAAAAAAAATTTCTTTTATATATACACTCGTAATTTCTTTTACGTTAGCAGTATAATTTTTCAGCTAAATTATGAGATGCAGGACTATCAAGAAGAGAAGAAGACAAATGTGCAAAAAAAGAAAAAAGCATATATAGAAGTAGATAGAGGCTTACTCTCCGGGAACTTCTCCGTTCAAGTACTCTGGGATTTCTGATTTGTCCAACAGACCCTCGGGCAGGAAAATTCTTCTGTCGGGTCCTGAAAATATTTGCAGATTTTAAGCATACAAAATAAAAAAAGCCTTCCTATATTTTCATCTTTTTGTTCCAACACTACTTTGGTTTTGTTAGCTTAGCTAACTATAATTATACGTGTTATTTTTCTTAATGGGCGTAAAATGAGCTAAAGGGAGTAATAATATGTTAGGAAAGGCGAATATATGTTACTCACCGTACCACTTGGCGAGCTCATCGTCAAGAGGGGAGGCAGCGGCGGCCTTAGCTTTGGCAGGAGCAGCAGCAGACTTCTTTTTGAAAAGGGCAACAGTTTTGAAGGTGGCAGGGGATGATGCAGGAGTAGGAGCAGCAGGCCTTGCAACACCGCCGAACTTGACCGGACTTCCGAGCATCTCTGAGACGTACAGGGAGGTAGCTGCAGCCATAGCTAACCGGTGAAACTGGCTTTGGATAATTGAAGGTGATATCGATCAGTTAGTGTGTTGATGATGAGAAAGTGAGAAGTGAGGATGGTATTTGGAGTGGAGATACTAGCTTAAAGCTTGTTCTGGTGGTTGTGGGAGTGCCAAGTGTTGGGCTGTGATTGGGTGTAAGGGAAGATGTATATGCAATCTGATGCAGTGTTTTGATAGGAAGGAGTTTGTGAAGTGGCAGATGACAGTGCTGACATGGCATGCATCTCAAAACTCCTGGAGGAGACTTGGGATAACGTGACCCTATCCACATTGATACAAACACCACCTTCTTTTCTATTGGAGCATAATTTTTTTTCTCTTTTTATAGTATTTTCTTTTATTCATATGCAATAGAGTGGCATTTTTGTTTTCGTTCCTTTACTTTTTCTTTTGGGTGCAAGCATTGCTTCTTAACACCAATCTTATAAGTTATATTTTCTTACTCTAATTAAGCCTAATCAAGGGCGAATTCTGGGTTTGAAGACAACGGGACACCATCAAAGACGTGCATGTTAGCTAAAACATGTCAAGCAAGCAATCCCGTTTCGAGCGAAATTTTATTGAACACACGTAGAATTAGTGTACTAATGTATAGTATGAATTAAATGACTTTAATTTGTAAGGTTTGCTATGTGGAGTGATAGTTATAGCTCCACTTTACAACAACGAGGTCCTGCGTTTGTAGCTTACACCTTAAACTATAACTCCTGTGTTAAGAGTGTTCAATAATTTTTTGTATAAGTTAACGAGTGCATGTATATATACCTAGCGTTTTCATGTGGGTCCACCTTTGAGCCTAATTATATTAGAAGCTCTATCAGTCTATCTAAGCCTAATTATATACTAGATGATCTACAAGAAAGAAAGGAGGATGGGAAAACTACAGGAATAACTCAAAATAAGGTGGTTTCAAGTTTTGACCTCAAATAAAAAAAAAAATTATAAAAATAGTCTTCAGCTATTAAGTGATATATTTTCAGATAAAATTGTCTCAGATCAATTGAGTAAATTACATAAATGATCCTCAAATAACAGCTCCATATTTATTCATTTTTCAATTTTTATTTTTTTCTCTGTTAAATTTTACTTTAATTTTGATTTTTTATTTTTCTCAACCCTCACTTTTTTTCTTTTTTTCCGCTCAACTTTTTTTTTTCTTTTTTTATTTTACTTTGATTTTTTATTTTTTCTTTCCACCTTTTTTTTGTTCTTTTTTGTTTTTCTCAACCCTTCCTTTTTTTTTCCTTTACTCCTCTCAGCGTCTACTTTATAAAAAAAAAAAAATCTTTGATTTTTATTATTTAAAAAAAAAAAATCTCGGACTTTATTTTTATTTTATATTTTTTTTATTTTTATCAACCTTTATTTTTTCCCGTTCTTTCTCAACTTCTACGTTTTCTTTTATTTTAATTTTTTTAATTTTTTTCTTCATTTTCTTCTTTTTTCGCAATTTTTTATTTTTGTTCTAGTTTCAATTTCTTCCAATCAAATTACATCTCATGAGCAATAGTTGACACTATCACATTATAAAGGCAAGACTTATGACTTTCAAACAACAAGCTATGTTTCATGAGTAAGAGTTGACACTACCACATTATAGAGGCAAGACTTATGACTTTCAAACAACAAGTTATGTTTCATAAGTACGAGTTGACACTACCACATTGCGTTTTGATTTATGAGATGCTCTATAACTCTTACCTTAGAGGCAAGACTTAGCTCAAAGACTTTTAAACTACAAGTTATGTCCCACGGGTAAGAATTGACACTACCGCATTATGTCTTTATTTATAAGATGTTCTATAACTCTTGCTTAGAGGCAAGACTTAGCTCAAAGACTTTCAAACTACAAATTTGCCCCACGGACAAGAGTTGACACTACCACATTATGTCTTCATTTATGAGATGTTCTACAACTCTTTCCTTAAAGGTAAGACTTAGCTCAAGGACTTTCAAACAACAAATTATGCCCCACGGGCAAGAGTTGACACTACCACGTTATGTCTTTATTTATGAGATGTTCTACAACTCTCGCCTTAGAGGCACGACTTATCCCAAGAATTTTCAAACAAGTTACATATATTAGGCAAAAGTCAACACTAACACATTGTGTTTTTTACTAATGAAATTCTCTATAACTCTTGTCTTAGAAGTAAGACTCAGCCTGAGGACCATCAAACAACAAGTTATGCTCCATGGGCAAGAATTGACATCACCGCATTGTGTATTGATTTATGAGATATTTTATAACTCTTCTCTTAGAGGCAAGACTTAGACCAAAGACTTTCAAGTAACAAGTTGTGCCCCATGGGCAAGAGTTGACATTACCACATTGTGTTTTGATTTATGAGAGATTCTATAACTCTTACCTTAGAGGCAAGACTTAGCCCAAGGACTTTCAAATAACAAGTTACACCCTATGGGTAAGAGTTGACGTTATCATATTATGTTTTGATTTATGAGATGTTCTATAACTCTTGTTTTAGAGACAAGACTTAGCTCAAAGACTTTTAAACAACAAGTTACGCTCCACAGACAAAATTTGACACTACCACATTGTTTCTTGATTTATGAGATGTTTTATAAATCAAGGAAAACAACAAGTTATGCCCCATGGGTAAGAGTTGACACTACCACATTATGTCTTGATTTGTGAGATGCTCTATAACTCTTGCATTAGAGGCTCGAATTAGTCCAAGGACTTTCAAACAGCAAGTTACGCCCTATGGGCAAGAGTTGACAATATCACATTGTGTCTTGATTTATGAGATATTCTATAACTTTTGTTTTAGAGGCAAGACTTAACAAACAAGTTACGCCTCATGAATAAGAGTTGACACTATCATATTGTTTCTTGATTTATGTGATGCTCTATTAGTCTTACCTCTAAACTTAGCCCAAGAACCTCCCAAAATAAAAAGTTACACCCAATCAACAAGTGTTGATACTGCCACATTGTTTTTCAATTTATGAGATGTTCTATAACTCTTGTCTTAGAAGCAAGACTTAACTCAAGGATTTTTAAACAACAAGTTATGCTCCACAAGCAAAACTTGACACTACCACATTGTACCTTGATTTATGAGCTGCTCTATAATTTTTGCCTTAGAGGCAAAACTTATATCAAACAACTTCCTAACAACAATTCATGCCCTTAAATTTGTTTTGATATCAAAAAAGAAGATTATTTTGTGGATTATCCAATTTTTTATTTATTAGCAGAATATAATAGAAGTTGAGAAAAAAAAGTGATCAAACAACATAGAGAAATAAAAAAAAAATTGAGAAAAAAAGGCAACAAAAAAATAAAAATTAAGAAAAAAACAAAGAATTAAAAAAATTGAGAAAAACAAAAATGAGAAGATAAAAATAAAAATAAAGTTTGAGAAAAATGAGGGAAAAAAGGGGGAATGGTGAAAATAAAAAATAACAAAAAATTAAAGGTTGAGACAAATGAATTAAAAAAAAAAAAAGAAATGAAGAAATAGATAATGTTTGAGGAAAAAAGAGAAAAAAATAAAGGTTGAGATAAATAAATTAGAACATTAAAATAAAATTAAAGGAAACATAAAAAGGTGAAAATAATAAAAATAAAAATAGAATTTGAGAGACAAATGAGTATGCAAATTTTTAAAATATTTGAGGTGTAGAGGGGCAAAATTGTACTTGTACTATACTTAAAAAGAAAGAAAAACTAGTCTTTAAAGACTTTTCTTATTTGGGTCAAAAATTCAAAGTCACCCACTATTGGGGCTATACCACGTAATTTCCTGAAGGAAGATCATGACGATGTGATCCAAAATAATTGAGCTTAAATAATCTTTTTTTGAGATACTAATCGGTAGACATAAGTCCATTGTTTCGATTTTTTCAATTTAAATAAGTCACATATTTTTCACGGATCAATTTAATTTTTTTCATGTCAAGGATATTTTTAATTACTTTTTACTAGCATAATAATGTGAAACTAAGCTTATGCTTATAAAACATATAACTTGTATCTTGCAAAATTTGTTTTGCTTAGTAAGATCTAACTAGTGCCTTATAATTTATTTTTTTATGCCAAAGGTATTTCCGTTCACTTTTTTGTTTTGCCTTATAAGATCAAACTTGTGCCTTGTGATTTTTTTATTTATATCAAAGGTATTTTCGATAATTTTTTTATTACTTAAGAGGGTGTTTGAATGAGCTTAAAAGCTGATCAAAATAGCTTTTCCGTCATTTTTTACTTTTTGAAGTATTTGACAACTTCAAAAATTGCTTAAAAAGAAGTCAAAAATGACTTTTTTAAAGTCAAAAGCACCTCAACCCCTACTTTTTTATTTTTGACTTATAAGTCATTCTAATTTGACCAAATAAAAGACATCTTTGTCCCTTACAATTCTCACATATTCTAAAATTACCTTCACGTTTGTCCTAAAACATTTGTTCTCTTCTACCATTTTTGTGTTTTCTCTCTATTTTGTGTTTCTCTCTTCAAGTTTGCATTTTTCTCTTCATTTTTTTTTTTTTTTTTAATGAGTTGCTTGTAATTTGATGTTTGTGGGGTTTATGAGAAATTGAGAATTATTTTTTTGGTAGTTCATTTGACTAAAATAATAAATTTTAATGGGTTGTTAGCAAGTCAGCTTCTTTTTGAGCGACTTTTGTTCAATTTTCTTGAAAAACGGAAAATCAATAAACGGAGAATCTCAAAAATATACACAAATTAGGGTGACTTTTAAATTTTAGTCCCAAATAAAAAGATTTAGTTAAAATTGCCTTTACTTATTTACTCATATTTTTTGGACAAAATTACCCCTCCAATATATTCACTTTTAATCTCTTTCTTCAAAAATAAAACAGTCGACTTTCTTCCAAAATAAAATGACCGATCGCTCTTTCTTCCAAAACAAAATAATCGATTTTCAAACAAATTCGCAGCCGTAAGATTTCTTCAGGTAAGAACTTCATCATCAAAATTCTCTAATTCTTTGGGGGTGGTTGGATGAATTTTAGTAAACAATATTCAGATTTAATTTACAACAAACTTATGCATTGTTGAAGAACACATCTAATTTGCAGTAAATTTTAGTTTATTGATGCATTGCGGTAAATTTTAGCTCATTATATAATTAGCATATTGATTTGATTTTTGGGAAGGTGAATGTAAGCTGGAGTTGGGTTATGTTGTTGTTGTAGTAACATATTTTTCATTGAAGAATTGTGTCGAATAGGTTGTGGGGAGTTTGTTATTGCGGTTATAATTGTGTTTGAGTAGTTGCGGAGGTTTGATCTTGGAGGGAAAGGCTGTTAATATGAAAGTTAACGTTGATCGCAATATTTTTTGGAAGACCAAACGTGTAAGATTAATATTAAGAATGTAGTGGATTGCTATATACTTGTGAAGGCTAGCCATGCTATTCAGGAAACAAAATTTCTTTACTTTGACTAGCTTTCCTCTATCGTCAATCCATGGGGATTTCTTGAAGTAATCAATGAAAAATTGTGTGATATCACCAACTATTAGTTAATTCCTCATAGAGGAGCTAAAAAATAAAAAAATAAAAGTTGAAACAAATAAATTAAAAATGAAAATAAAATTAAAGGAAAAAATAAAAGTAAAAATAATAAAAAAAATAGAATAATAAAATTAAAGAAAAAAATAAAAAAGTGAAAAGAATAAAAAATAAAATTTGAGAGATAAATGAGTATGAAAAGTGTAAAAATATATTTGAGGTGTAGAGGGGCAAAATGGTACTTGTACTATACTTTAAAAGTAAGGAAGATTATTCTTCAAAGACATTTTTATTTGGGGTCAAATATCTAAAGTCACTCATATTTGAGTCTATGACATGTAATTTCGTGTCAATAAACCTATTTAGCTGAAACAATAATTTTTGCTCCCTTTTAAGTGTTTTTGGTTTAATTTTCAAAAGAACAAAATCTCGTAAAATAAAAATAGATTAATTAATGTGGCAAAATTCACAAGAAAAAACAGATTCATATAGCTGAAACAACAAATGTTGCTCCTTTTTTTTTTTATCTTTTTTATTCAATTTTAAGAAGAAAAATAGAGCACAAGTAACTTATTCATTCATGATAATATTTTTTAATTGAATTAAAATATAAATTAATTTTAGAAATAAAAATTTAATCGTAATCAACTTTATATAATGTTAACAATTATAAGAATATTTCAGACATTTTAACTAAAAGAAAGTGCTTAACAATAATTGTCTCTGCCAAACACATTTATAATTTATTTTTTTAGCTTTAGTATTTTTATCGGTAACTGCTCTTCAGCACTTTTAGAAGCATTTTAAAGTACTTTTTAAAAGTCATTTTTTCATGAGCACTCCATAAAACTAGCTCGAGATAGCAATGCGAGCCGCATGTGACTGGCAGATTTTACCCTAAACATACTTGTGACTTCTGAGTAGTCCAACTCATTTGCGGCTTAATTGCATGGCCGATCAAAGTAGGGGTGGACATGGTATGGTATATATCAAATATCAGATTGAAATCAAAATTTTTTATACCGCGATATGGATATTATGATATTTGGTAGAAATTATAAATTATTTTGATATTTGATACGATATTTAGTATTTATGCAATAAATATTCAAATACCATATACCGCATCGAAATTTTTTAATAACATATAAAATCCATATATATATTATATTTAAGATTATTAAATATATTTATATATCATCCATTAGCCAATTGAACACAAAAGTAGCTATTATTAAGAAATAAATTTTTTAGGAAGCTTATTATTTAGAAGTACTATGCTTAAGTTTAGGTACTGTTGTTCAGAGTTTGCATCTCGAACTATTCAATCGTGATTGAAATGTTATTTTTGTGTAATTGATTAACAAAATTAGTTGTTAGCCTAACGTAATTGAGACGTTTTTAAAATTTAAAGTTATAGTTTTTTTTATATGAATATATGTAATTAGAAATCAAATAAAGTATGGTTACCGAATTACCATACCGTAAAATACCAAAATCGAATTTAAAAATACCGAACTAATTTGGTATGGTAATGGTATTGTTCTTTTAGATACCGAAAACTGAAGTTACCGCACCGTTCCGTACCATGCCCACCCCTATATCAAAGTAACAACAACTCCAATGAAGAAGAAGAAGAGCACTCAATCATAACCTCCAATTTGCCCAAAGACACACCAGTGCAGACACTCATATGCCTTCCCGTAAAGTCACTGCTCCGTTTTGGCACAATTTACTCAAAAGTCCCAAACTTCATATATAAAACTACACGTTGCACATCAACTCTCTCTTCCTACTTCTACTCTTATTGGTTACAACATAGAGAATTTTAGCTGGTTCTGGCCTGATCTCTTTTTGCTCCATCTTTATCCTTTTACATGCAACATTGAACAACGTAGTTTCACTATTAACCACCAATTGCCTTTGCCTTTTGCTATTGATGACACTAAGGACTACGCGAAATTTTGAGTGTTGCTGCAATGGCTTAGTCTGTTTTATGCCTCACCTGTAGTGATTCTCTGGAATCCAGCTACTCAGATACTCCCTTCGAGTGTTCTAGATTTAATTAGTTATTTGAAACTCGATTACAATCAACAAATCAATGACTATAAAGTTTTGAAAGTTCCTTTTGAGACGTGGAGTAATGATCGAAAATGGCTTTGGTTTATACAGTGAGTTTAGGTTCATGGAAAACTGTACCATTCACTCTTCTGAGCCTAACTGTTGGCTGGGGACCTCAGGTTTCACTGAATGGTTTTGTGTATTGGCTGGCTACAGGTGCGGTGGAATATGTTATCTGCTTTGATCTGATTAAGGATGAATTCAAACTTTTATATGCTCCTGACGATCGTGGATTTGATCGTGAACTTGTTCATAGAAGGCTTATGGTTTTGAGATATGGATGATGATGAATACAAGTTTGAATTCATCCTTAATCAGTTCATAATAGAACCTTTCTCCACAGAAACAATCCCTTGGGAATGTGGAATGCTGACAATGCAAGCTTCTTGTCATAGTTTTACAAACTCGTGCTCTCAATACTACTCGTATGATCTGGTTATTACCAAAAAGATGGACTATTTTCATGTGCCAAAGGAGCAAGATATAGCAGCGTTTTACGTCAGTGCATGAGCGCTACTTTGAGATGGATATGGCCGTAGATTCTGAAATAACAATTTTGTGACTACTAGTACAGTTAAATTTCTAGATTTTCCATTACCTAATTCTTTGAACAAGCGTAGTGGTGCTTATTGAGTACTGATTTATTTTCCATTTTGTTCTTGATTACTTTGATTAACTTCCTGCATTTTTTTATTACTTTTACTTTTACTTTGCTTTCGATGGAGACTCTTGTTGGACTTTCGAAATACGCTCTTCACCTCTGCTACAATCGGATTGGTCCTATTGATTGCCTTATCAGTCTTATTGCTGTGTTCTTTTCTTGTCCTTTTTTTTTAAAAAAAAATGGCGGTGTCGAAATTAGTTTGTACACACTTTCATTAACTTTACGGGATATGACCTATTAAATCCTACTAACGTAAGTATTGGGCAAGGTGGCAATTGGGCCAAAATGGGTGAAGTAGCAGGTCATAACCTTCTTACTTAACTTCCCCACTCTTTTGTATATTGCCGGTTAAGGTTTATTTTATCAACTGTCCCATGATATTTAGTTATGGCACGCCTATGAAAATATCAAACAGGTTGGAGTTGTGATTGCTTTTGCCAATTCTAGTATTGTGCAACTCATCCCACCAAGATTTGGATAAATGAAATGAAATTAAATAGTATTTATATCCTGCTGCAATGATCATCAGCACATGGACACATCTAATATTCCCTTTGACAACGCCACAGCAAAGTCAAATAGGTAAAAAGTTGTCAGTACTCGATTATCATGACAATTTTCTACTCGTCAGAAGAAGTTCCTGCAATTTTTAAAAAATTGACTTCATATTCTTTTTCACAAATCATGAGAAATGTGAAGAATCGAAGTTTTCTCATTGCTAAACAATCGGTTCACAGCTAGCTGCCTATAAATTAGAATGGTTACATTTTCCCCGTATACCGTTTTCTATTTCCTATGACTTTCCTGGAAGCAGATTGCTATGTTGTTTTACAAGGGGATCAACACCCTGTATTATGAATTTACATTTTACAACAAATGGAAAAAAATTTCCCTAAAAAAAGCAATGTATGAAATCCTAAGAATGTGGTTCTAATAATCTTACATGCTTATTGCCCTGGATGAAACTTCAGACTCCCCCTCCTGCAGCTCAGTTTCGGCCGCATTATTATTTTCCTGGCAATCAAATTTATTCGGACATCAACAGTGTGCAAATATGTGGCTTATACAAATAAGTTTTGGCAGGACATGCCCTTTTCTGAATGAAGAGGGTACGTGACTTCGGACATTCTAAGCTTATTTTATGAGAAGAATGATTCTATTGAAAAGAAACGGGATAGAGAGAATAGACTAAACAAGTGAAAGTTCAGATCATACTCTTTGTTCTACCATTTGTGCTTGAGCAAGATACCGTTGCAGAGCACCGTCTCCCCGAAGTACTTTCCCACCACAACCACGTGCATTTACCGCACCAACCGACTCTTCATCTACCACAATAGCATCTACTCTATCATCCCCAGATTTGACATCAGGAATCTGCACATTCAAGCGAATCAAATATGAACAACACTTGCTTATGATCTTATAGATTTGTGAGAAATAGATTCGGACATAGTTTACCTCATACATCGCATCAGTTAAGATGCTTTCAAGTAAGGCTCTCAATCCCCTGGCCCCAGTATTTTTGACCATCGCTTTCTTGGCAATCAACCTTAAGGCACCCTCCGTAAAATGTAGCTTAGTCTAATCAAGCATATGAAAGTCCAAATCAATTAAGTAAAAAAAACAATTTAACCCTCTTCCATGTTTGAGGACGTGAATTCATGCTTGAATCTTTTTCTTTTTGAGGGTTTGCGGTGAAGGGGTTGTAAAGTACTCATAGTTTGCACTTACATTATTCATGCTAAATAGTTTTTTATATTGCTTGCAAAGAGCATTTTTGGGTTCAGTGAGGACCTGTAAAAAAAAAAAAGATACATGAAATTAACCAACTCGATAATCTGGAAAGGCAGGTGCTTAAAGACCAAAAGTTTTTTAAAAAAATCAGGCAGGGACGAATGGCACAACCCATTAGAATCAGAGACAACCTCCAATTCTGAACGAGTAGCAGCTTGATTTCCATATACAATGCAGTCCATGATTACAGTAGCAAAATAAAAAATTAAGGCAACACAAAGAATAAAGATACCTGAACAAGCTGGTCCTCAGTCAGTGCAGATAAACTAACTAAAATAGGAAAGCGCCCAATGAACTCTGGTATGAGGCCGTATGAAATAAAATCACTACTTTCTGCCTGAAAACATGAAATGATATTTTTCAGGAACAGCAGCTGACTAGTAAATTTCCATTACACGCTACTCATAGTTTCAGGCATATCAAAATAGAAATTAAAATTAGATGATCACTCTTACAGATTCTAGCAAGGATGATGTTATAGTTGCATTTGTTATCCCCCCAGTTCTCATGTTAGCACGAACTGGAGCTCCAAAACCGATAGAAGAATCCTGTCGTCTGGTTAAAAGACCCTTTGTAAACCATCATAGTTCACAAAAATCATAGTTCCTGATGCAATTAGAGAAGTAATTCAGAAAATAAAAATTACCTCTCAGAAATAGTCTTCTCCAAATCAATGAATGCGCCACCACAGATGAAAAGAATGTCTTTTGTATCTATCTGTTAAAAAAATTGGAATAATTTTTGAAAATTCATATGCGGAAGACATAAAAAGAATTGAATAAGTGAAGCACAAGACATTCGGTTTTGTTGGAAAAAAGGGCAAAGAATCATTAATGTATTTACGGTTCCAATTCAGAGAAAAGAAAGTGTCTGACATAGCACCTAACTTTATTTTGTCTGAACTGATTGGCATGCCCGTTGACATCTAGAAAAGTGGACTTAAGGATGCTAACCATCGAGAAATATATCTACAACAAGTCTCGCTGCTTCAAGTCAGCGCATGAGATCCAATTTTTAACATCTCTGAATGGAAAATTATCTTTAAGACGTACGCTCATATGACTTATCTACTAATTCCTCACCTTAATATCTTCTTATTTAATAAAAAAAATCAGATATTTTTCTCGGTAGATTGCACCTACTTTAAATGTAACATGTTCACCTTGTCTCTGATACTGTGCTCACATTCCTGAAACTTTTTGCCTACACTTCAATATCGGTATCTCCAATGCTTCCAAATTTGCCTGTGTCACTATTTCCTATTTTAAATCAAAGAACTAAATTACAATGGAATATGCCTGTTCTGACTCATACGCCACACTTTCAACCCAAGCAATGCAAGGGGGATTGCGAGAAGTCATCTATGTTTTTAACTTCAATGTTCTCATTTCTACCCAATAAAAGAATGATAGATCGTACAATACATAACATCCAGTCTTAGATTTTCAAGGAAATGACAGGTCAAAAGAACATCAGCTTACTGCAAAAAATGAATTAACTGTATATAAGTTGAGATTGAGAGAACATTCAGGAAAGGAACTTAAACTTGCACAATTCTAAGGAAAGGAACCTGCAAGCTTTTTGAAGGGATAGAAAACATGGTTGTACAGTTCTGGGAACCATTGATGTTGTTATGTAAACTTTTAAAACACCAATGAGATTCCAATTAGTATAGAAGGTTGTTTGCTTGTTTACATGGGTTTGAGATTGAGAGAACATTCAGGAAAGGAACTTAAACTTGCACAATTCTAAGGAAAGGAACCTGCAAGCTTTTTGAAGGGATAGAAAACATGGTTATACAGTTCTGGGAACCATTGATGTTGTTATGTAAACTTTTAAAACACCAATGAGATTCCAATTAGTATAGAAGGTTGTTTGCTTGTTTACATGGGCTTCCATTCAAAAACTGATGATATACTTCTCCTTCCGATTTTCAGCATTCGGAAGGTCCAGACTCTATACAACAAGTTACCACTTAGCAGATTTTTCCTTTTACAGGAATGAAATTATAACTTTATCCAAAAACAAAAGGTTGCAGAACTCTGAGAATGGTAACAAGGGAAAAGAAGAACCGAACACATTCACATCCACTTTACCTGAATATTCTCACCACGAGGATGCTTCCTTGCTCCCTTTTCAGGTACATTTACAATCTGGATTAAAGAGACATTTTTTGTTAATGCAGGTTAATACAGGCAGCAGTCTACATCATTAGATGAGGACAATGCTGTTTTCAACAAAACTTTTATGTGATTTAACAGCAAGATTTGTAATCTAAACTGCCAAACTTTTAAATCACAAATGTGCAGCATCATGATTATCTCTGTAGAAACTAAAGAAAACAAATTGAGGATAGTGAAGCTTAACTGGATTACAATCGGAGATTTCAACTCTTTTAGAATCAAATGTCAAAATGGAAAAGACAGTCTTTGAACAGTTTTCATGTTTGATTTTTTCAAGAAACAACACAATTTCTTCATTGCGCAAATACCTGCTAGTTTAAGGATGAAAGATTCTAGGAATGCTTTTCTTTTTGGAGATTGTTCACTATTCTGGCGAAACTATTTCATTAAGATGACTGTTTCGTCAACAATAACTTTTTCCAGCATACTTGCTGGGGAGTTTACTCTTTTGATTTTGCAAACTCAAGTTGTTTAACTAAATCGTGTTTGAGGGGCATATTGAAAGTCGAGATAGTTAATTTAGTTATATGTTAAATGCATTTTACATGTTTCAGTTAATACTTGTAGAATATTTGTTGTAATTCAGTCATAATTAGGAATCTCAGAATTTAAGTAAATTCTTTATTTAAGAACTTTTTCTTGAGAATGGTAAAGTTTTATTCCAGAACACAAGGCTTATGCTGAATCTGCACAATGTAGCAAAAGTAAACAAAAGTGTTCCCCTATCTAATCCTGCAGGGATCCCAGTAGGTCTAACACTATATCAACTTCATTTAGAAGGTTCCAAACTACAACAAAAGAAGTGCAGTTTCCCTTTATTTAAGAACTCTTTAGGAATTTTATTTTAGTCCAAACTTCCCTTATACTAATATAATTCAATCCAAAATTTCCTTATTTAATATCGCCGAAACTCCAATGTGGGGAGCTCTGATTTCATTCCCGACCAATTCAAGAAAAGTTCAAGTTCTTCTTTTATGTGGTTTATCTTAATAGACTAGTGTCTATCAGAAAATCTACTAGACTTCAACTCAATCCATGAGCATTAAGTTGAACTCTTCTTCCAAATATACTAGGTCTACGTTTTTTTGCTTTAATTAGATGGCGGTCACAATATATGTATATATTGTTGGGTTCATAGTATATGAATGAAGTGTGAATGGAAAAATGGAGAGAAAAATGGTGGAGAAGAGGAGATACCAATTTGGAAAGAGTACTCCCAAAATTAGAAAGTTCACTAATTCTCCCACATTGGTGGGAGAAGAGAACTTTGTAGTATTTATATTAATGAACACTAACTCCACATGGATAGTGAGGCAAGAACTAGGTGATGCCTCGCGCCGTCGTCGTCGTCGCTCGGCCTCGGATTTGGATTTGGATTTGGATTTGGTCAAATGATCGATCGATGAGATCTCTTTCTTTTTGGACAAATTTTATTTGACAGAAATAAAATCCAAAAAGTGTTTGAAACTCCATTTAAATATATATACAGTAATGCAGTGCAACACTTCATTGAACTGACACACTTATTCACGAAATAACATGCCTGTTCAAGAACAGTCACACTGTTTGGCCGAATGGACATGAATTTTCAGAAAAGGTAGTACCTTTTAGATGAACCTTTGTCTCTTTTCAGAAGAGGCATCATTTGGCTATAAAAACCTGCTTTCATTCACAGGTTTTGGTACAGAAATTTTCAGATTACAAACTTCTTCTTCTTGTCTTAAAAATACTCTAAGTGTGATCCTTCAAACCGTGAGTGTGCTCGAAGAATCCGCCTATTTGAGGTACCGCTATAATCGGATTGAAGGCCATTTTATCCTGGGAGGAAGATTCCATAACCTCGCGTACAGTGAGGGGAATTATTCCTTAAGGAAAGTCCGTGAATTCGGATAACTTGGCCTTAATCATTTCTGTTTCATCTTTATTTTCTGAAAAATAAATACACCTCTTGGAAAGGTCTTTTTTGATCTTGTGTTGAGGGTATTTAATACTTCATTGTGTTCTTGTTCATACTTGAACTCGAGTTGAAGTTGTTGTTCTATTATACAGATTCTACGTACTCGTATTGTGGAAAATAACAATCTTAAGGAATAATTTAACAAGAATTTGTATTGCTTGTTTTTGGAGATTAAAGTTTAGGCTTTCTACTCCGCTTGAATTTAACTAGTGATTAGAAGACATAAAATCTTCATCACAAGTTAAGGTTCACTCAGTTGACGATTCGAAGTAATAAAAACTTCATCGTTAACTAGAAACAAGAAGAAGAATTTCAAGTTATTTAACTTTATAAATAGTATTCTGAAAAATACTAAGTTTTCTGTCTTGTGGTGACAGGAAAAACGACAACTAAAAGTCAAATGATGGATGCGACAACGTCTGTGGGGAAAAATAATATTGCCACATCAAGTCGCACAAATGCTCCGCCAACGATGGCACCGGCGGAGAAGCCCGAAAAATTTTCTGGCATTGACTTCAAGCGGTGGCAACAAAAGATGTTCTTTTACCTCACCACTCTATGTCTACAACGGTTCACTAGCGAAGACGCTCCTGAGGTGCCCGAGGGAACCTCGGACAAAGACCGCTTCGTTATTGTAGAAGCTTGAAAACATTCGGATTTCCTTTGCAGGAACTATATTCTGAGTGGTCTCCAAGACGACCTCTACAACGTCTATAGTGGAACCAAAACATCAAAAGAACTGTGGGGGGCACTTGCACGAAAATATAAAACGGAGGATGCGGGAATTAAGAAATTTCTTGTTGCACGGTTCCTAGACTTCAAAATGATTGATAGCAAATCTGTTGTCTCTCAAGTACAGGAGTTGCAAGTCATCATACATGATCTCCTAGCAGAAGGTTTAATTGTGAATGATGCTTTCCAAGTAGCAGCAATAGTTGAAAAGCTACCACCTTCGTGGAAAGACTTCAAAAACTACTTCAAGCATAAACGCAAGGAGATGACCGTTGAAGAACTTATTATCCGACTTCGTATTGAAGAGGACAATAAAGCTGCCGAAAAAAGGTCAAAGGAAAATTCTACAATGAATGGAGCTCATATTGTAGAAGATGGCCAAAACAACTCGAAGAAAAGAAAGAAAGTTGAACATGGAAGCAATCAACCCAAGAAAAAACTCAAGGGAAAATGCTTCAATTGTGGCAAAATTGGCCACAAGTCCACAGATTGTCGAGCCCCGAAGAAAGGCAAGAAAAAGGACCAAGAGAATATGATTGAGTCCAACAAAGAATATGATGATTTGTGTGCTATGTTCACGGAATGCAACTTGGTGGGGAATCCACGCGAATGGTGGATGGATTTTGGTGCCACACGCCATGTTTGCGCAAACAAAGAGTTGTTCTCGTCATTTTCTCCAGCTCAAGCAGAAGAAATGCTTTATATGGCCAACTCCGCTACTGCTAAGGTTGAGGGCAAAGGAAAAATTTGCCTAAAGATGACTTCCGACAAGGCCTTGACACTGAACAATGTGCTATATGTTCCGGAGTTAAGTAGGAACTTAATTTCTGTTTCACTCCTAAATAAGAACGGATTCAAATGTGTAACCGTTTCTGGAAAAATTGTAGTTAGCAAAGGAGAAATGTATGTAGGAAAAGGCTATCTCACGGAGGGCCTTTATAAGATGAATGTAATGACTGTTGAAATGAATAAAAGTTCAAATTCGTCTTATTTGCTTGAGTCTTATGATTTATGGCATGAACGTTTAGGCCATGTTAATTATAAAACGTTACGAAAACTGATGAACTTAGAAGTTTTGCCAAACTTTGAGTGCAATAAATCTAAGTGTCAAACGTGTGTAGAATCGAAGTATGCGAAGCATCCTTATAAGTCTGTTGAAAGGAATTTCAATCCCTTAGACTTAATACACACTGACATTTGTGATACGAAGTCAACACCATCTCGTGGTGGGAAAAAGTATTTCATAACTTTTACTGACGATTGCACTAGATATTGTTATGTCTACTTGCTAAATAGCAAGGATGAAGCAATAGATGCGTTTAGGCAATATAAAACTGAAGTTGAAAATCAGTTAGACAAAAAGATCAAAATGATAAGAAGTGATAGGGGCGGAGAATATGAATCTCCCTTTGCGCAAATATGTGTAGAGAATGGAATCATCCATCAAACTACAACCCCGTATTCACCTCAATCTAATGGAATTGCGGAAAGGAAAAACCGAACTTCGAAGGAAATGATGAATGCTTTACTTATAAGTTCTGGTTTACCGCAAAACTTATGGGGGGAGGCTATCCTTACGGCCAATCGTATACTCAACAGAGTTCCCCATAGTAAGACACAATCAATTCCTTACGAAAAATGGAAAGGAAGGAAACCTAACTTGAAATATTTCAAAGTGTGGGGGTGTCTAGCGAAGGTTCAAGTTCCTATACCTAAGAGGGTTAAGATAGGACCTAAAACGGTGGACTGCATGTTCATAGGGTATGCTAAAAGTAGTAAAGCATGTCGATTTTTGGTTCATAAATCCGAACATCCGGATTTTAATGAAAATACGGTAATTGAATCAGACAATGCTGAATTCTTTGAAAACATTTACCCGTATAAAATTAGACATGAACAGTCTAGTGAAGGATCTAAATGACCTCGAGATGAACCAAGTGAGAATGTACATAATGAAGAAAATCCAAGACGTAGTACACGTCAAAGAACGTCAACTTCGTTTGGATCGGATTTTGTAACATTTCTCTTAGAAAATGAACCTCAAACATTTAAAGAAGCGATGTCGTCGTCAAACTCATCCTTTTGGAAAGAGGCAGTCAATAGTGAGATAGATTCAATCTTAAGCAACCATACATGGGAATTGGTTGACTTTCCTCCCGGAAATAAACCTTTAGGTTCTAAATGGATCTTCAAAAGAAAAATGAAGGCGGATGGTACTATTGACAAATACAAGGCAAGGCTTGTAGTAAAAGGCTTCAAACAGAAGGAAGGCCTTAATTACTTTGATACATACTCGCCAGTAACAAGGATAACCTCGATTCGAATGTTAATTGCCTTGGCGGCGGTATATGATCCTCAAATCTATCAAATAGATGTGAAAACCGCATTCCTAAATGGAGATTTGGAGGAAGAAATTTATATGGAACAACCTGAGGGTTTTGTGGTTTCAGGAAAAGAAAATAAGGTGTGTAAACTTGTTAAGTCACTTTATGGACTAAAACAAGCACCTAAGCAATGGCATGCGAAGTTTGACCAAACCATGTTGGCAAACGGATTCAAGATAAATGAATATGATAAATGTGTATATATTAAAGACACACCAAATCACCAAGTCATTGTTTGCTTATATGTGGATGATATGTTGATCATCAGCAGAGATATTTGTGACATAAATGCAACCAAACGAATGCTCGAGAGCAAGTTTGATATGAAAGACCTTGGAGTTGCAGATGTGATCTTAGGTATAAGAATCCATCGAACTCCACAAGGGTTAGCATTGTCACAGTCTCATTATATCGAAAAAGTACTTGACAAGTTCAAGTATATGGAATTCGGTATTGCCAAGACTCCATTGGATGCGAGCTTTGCACGTCGAAAGAATGAAGGTGAAAGTGACTCGCAATTGGAGTACGCAAGAGTATTGGGATGTTTAATGTATATAATGAACTGTACACGACCAGACATAGCATGCGCTATCAGTAAATTGAGTCGGTACACGAGTAATCCCAACACAACTCACTGGATGGCAATGAAAAGAGTTTTGGGGTATCTTAAATACACTCAAAACTATGCTTTGCATTATAATAAATATCCTGCGGTACTTAAAGGATATAGTGATGCAAATTGGATCACCGGATCGAACGAAGTAAAATCCACAAGTGGATATGTATTTACTATCGGTGGAGAAGCAGTTTCGTGGAAATCATCCAAACAGACTTGTATCGCTCGCTCTACAATGAAATCTGAATTTATCGCATTAGATAAAGCCGGTGAAGAAGCAGAATGGCTCCGAAATTTCTTGGAAGATATTCCGTATTGGCCCAAGCCAGTGGCACCAGTATGTATACACTGTGATAGCCAAGCGGCAATAGGTAGGGCAGGGAGCATAATGTATAACGGTAAATCTCGTCATATAAGACGAAGACATAATACTGTTAGAGAACTTCTCTCTAGTGGAATTATCACTGTAGACTATGTAAAGTCAAAGGATAATGTGTCGGATCCACTTACAAAAGGCCTATCTAGAGGAGTAGAAAGAACATCCAAGGGAATGGGTTTAAGGCCTAGGACAAGTCAGCATGGCGGTAACTCTACCTAGCAGACTGGAGATCCCAAGAGCTAGGTTCAAGGAGATCAAACAAAGTTGTGTCTGACAGGTTCAACATTGTCAATTACTCAACCCATTCTCATGATGTAGACAATGTATAGTAAACAAGGATAAGTCTTAAGGTGAAAAGTCTTTTAATGATTATCTAAATTTGGCAGATTTGACCAAATAGTTTAATCTATAGGATTGAACGTTTAGAAATCACCTATGTGTGGGCGAAGTGGAAGCCGCTTCAAAGAGAATGTTAGTAAAGGCCTATTCTCTAAGCTCTCATGAAAACCGGGACGTGTTCATGGCTGAAAAGAACAAAACCATAAGAACCATAAACGGTAAAAGGTTGGTTGTGTGACATGTGTTGTCTAGGTGTACATTAAAGCTCGACGGTTCAAAGATATCAAATCTACCGATTGACCGAGTGCATCCGATGCATGTTCACTACGGAAAGTTCAAAGGAAAACTCACTTATCCAGATGCAATCAGTCTTTGCTTGATGATCACATACTTGTCCGTAAAAGTTTTACGAAAAATAGCCAGTCCCCATTCATGTGGGGGATTGTTGGGTTCATAGTATATGAATGAAGTGTGAATGGAAAAATGGAGAGAAAAATGGTGGAGAAGAGGAGATACCAATTTGGGAAGAGTACTCCCAAAATTAGAAAGTTCACAAATTCTCCCACATTGGTGGGAGAAGAGAACTTTGTAGTGTTTATATTAATGAACACTAACTCCACATGGATAGTGAGGCAAGAACTAGGTGATGCCTCGCGCCGTCGTCGTCATCGCTCGCTCGGCTCGGCCTCGGATTCGGATTCAGATTTGGTCAAATGATCGATCGATGAGATCTTTCTTTTTGAACAAATTTTATTTGATAGAAATAATATCTGAAAAGTGTTTGAAACTTCATTTAAATATATACACAGTAATGCAGTAATCAGCAGGAACGTGAACAGTAGCACTGTTCCGTGAACAGTTGCACTGCTTCACGAATTGCTGCAACACTTCATTGAACTGACACACTTATTCACGAAATGACATGCCTGTTCAAGAACAGTCACACTGTTTGGCCGAATGGACATGAATTTTCAGAAAAGGTAGTACCTTTTAGATGAACCTTTGTCTCTTTTCAGAAGAGGCATCATTTGGCTATAAAAACCTGCTTTCATCCACAGGTTTTGGTACAGAAATTTTCAGATTACAAACTTCTTCTTTTTGTCTTAAAAATACTGTAAGTGCGATCATTCAAACCGTGAGTGTGTTCGAAGAATCCGCCTATTTGAGGTACCGCTATAGTAGGATTGAAGGCCATTTTATCCTGGGAGGAAGATTCCATAACCTCGGGTACAGTGAGGGGAATTATTCCTTAAGGAAAGTCCGTGAATTCGGATGACTTGGCCTTAATCATTTCTGTTTCATCTTTATTTTCTGAAAAATGAATACACCTCTTGGAAAGGTCTTTTTTGATCTTGTGTTGAGGGTACTTAATACTTCATTGTGTTCTTGTTCATACTTGAACTCGAGTTGAAGTTGTTGTTCTATTATACAGATTCTACGTACCCGTATTGTGGAAAATAACATATATATGTATATATATGTATAGATATGTATAGATATCTATATATACATATGTGTATATACATATATATACATATGTGTATATAATATATATATATGTGTGTGTATATATATATATATATATGTATATACACATATGTGTATATACATGTGTATATACATATATATATATATATATACACACACATATATATATATTATATACACATATGTATATATATATATGTATAATCTTTTTATTTAATTTTAAAATAAAGTAGATTCTGAATTGTGACCGCCATCTAATTAAAGCAAAAAAATGTAGACCTAGTATATTTGGAAGAAGAGTTCAACTTAATGCTCATGGATATATATACATATATATATATATATAATATATATATTGGTGATACCAATTAGCCAGGAAATGTTTCAGCCATAGTACATTTGTTTTGGGTCCTATGCTTTCTAGAAGTCTTTTAGCTCTATTAGAGATTCTTTTGTCCGTTTAAAATGCAAAGAATTTCATGTACATTTCTGAGATGAATTTAAATGGAGAACGTTGTCAGTGAGGATTCATATAGCCGACCCAACTTATTTGAGACTGAGGAGTAGTTGTTGATGGGATTACATATCCTGATTAATAGCTTTCTTATAAATTTGAAGCAGAACTGAACTCGGTTTCCCCTAATATACAAGAACTGAAACCTACGACAGCCTTTGGACTTAGCAACAACAAAATAGAATGAAAATCTGGAGGCTAATAATAGCCTAACAGCCAACAAATACTTATTTTGTTTGTTCTTAAAAAAATATTAATAAATGGCCCACGACCAGGAGCACTTACAGTTCCTTCAAGCATTTTCAGTAGTGCCTGCTGAACTCCTTCCCCAGAAACATCTCTGCTAATGTTTAAGCTCTCAGCCTGCATATGAATAAGATAGGTGTCAGTTGTGATATCCTTCGAATGTCAGATAAAAAGAAGATTACACAATAATCAAATTTCTTTAACAGAAGGCATACAAACAAAAAAGAGGCAAAAGAAAGCACCTTTTTTGTTATCTTATCAACTTCATCAATGTATATCATCCCTTGTTGTGCTGCTTGCACATTAAATTCAGCAACCTACATGTCAAATTGAAAGCTAATAGTTCTTTTCAGAATTTCCTAAGCTGGTTTGAAACAATAAACAAAAGAGCCTCGAAGAAACAAATTTCTTCAGCAAACATCCCCAATACGGAGGACTTATCTTGTCCCAAAGAAACTACAGGCACAAAAAAAAAATGGGAATAACAATAAAAGGCATGGCATATTAAATTAAGAGTAAAATTAAAAAAAAAAAAAAAAACATCCTGGTAATAATTACACATCCAGCTTTTCTAGAACCAAGGATATGCAGAATAGGACATGCTTAACTTGGCCAGTAATTTGCAAACTTATGAATCTGTAGTAGGAACTATACCGTAAGCAACTTGTACAATATGGATTCGACATCTTCACCAACATATCCAGCCTGTAACATAGCACAAAATGCTTCTCAGTTGGACGTTAAAAATTTGATGAAGAAAGAACGTGAACCGTGTGGGAATATTAACTAAAAGGCATATCTAATTTGGTTCTGCTGTGCTTACACCTCTCATACTTGGAGCATTAAAACAAAAAGAACAGATATAGTTTCAAATTTCGAGATGTAAGAGTGCCGTTTGGGAATAACTTAAATCCAGATATAGTGGGTGTTAAACTTGATCCTATTTAGAAAGGGGAATATCTAGTGCAAGCTGAAATATTTTAAATATATGAGGGTAGAAATATTTCTGTGATTTCTGAAACTGTTTGTTATTGGTGATTTTGGTCTGGCAAATTTAATATTCCTATGTTTTGGTAAAGTTGCTGCCATGTGACCAGGAGGTCACGGATTCAAGCCGGGGAAATAGCCCCTTGCAGAAATGTAAGGTGAGGTTGCGTACAATAGACCCTTGCGGTCCGGCCCGGCCCCGGACCCCGCGCATAGCAGGAGCTTTAGTGCACCGAGCTGCCCTTTTCTTTTTTCAAAATTTAATAATCCTATGTTCGTTTTGATGTTTTATGGCTTTTTGTTATCAAAATCTTAAACTTGCTTCTTAGCCGTTATTTTCTAAAACTTACTGAAGACTGGTAAAAAGAAAAAAAGAAGTATACACACAGCACTAGAATATGGACTATGGAAAGAAAATTCTGCAGAGAATTGCAGCTGCCACAAGCTAAGGTTCTGCAAGTGTGGCAGGACTCAGGACTCCACCCCCTGTGACCACCTGTTTCCTCTACCATAGTGGCAAGCATATGATCCTAGCTAAAGCTGTTTCTTTTCCCATGTTCTAGTAAGAGATCTAGCAGATTCAGGAACTTTCACTACTAGCTGTTGTTCTTTTACTTTCATTTCTAGAGTCTACTTTCTCAGCCCATATTCTAGCATTGCTTCAAATTCGTCACGCCTGTTTACTGGTTATTGAAACTCTGTGAAGCCACTGACCTTTTTTTATTTTTAATAACCACGGTGACTGGGCCAGCCTGTGGGCACATCGACAATTCAACGGGATACCTACTACCTCCCACCAGCACAAGTATCAACTAACAAATCGGAAGAAATCACCTGTTGTTTCTAACTCCTACAATTCATTCTGGTTAAAGAATCACTTTCTAGTTGCTCTGGAACAATTAGGAGATTCTCTAGAAGAATACAGGGTTCTGCTTCGCTGTAATTTGAACCTGAGACCTCATGGTTCGCAACACACTTAACTGTGACTGACCGACTTAAATGATGACCTTCAGCTGCAGCATTGAAGGGGCCATATTTCCTCTTTTGGTGGTAGTTAATTTTTTCTTTCTTTAGTTTCTCTCTGCGCACACAGATACATGCCTGCCACTGGTCTTCTGTTTTTTTCTTTTTTCCCATTATCCATATATTCCTTTCCTACTTGTGTTACTAACAAATATAAAGTACTTTTATGATTTTACTCAGCTTTGTAAAGTATTACATCATTATGAGATGATCAATGATTACTATTCTATCTTAATCTTTTTATTATATAAAAGTAAATACAGCAGTCATCTTCTCGAGATGCTTCTTTACTCATATTTTATCATTGGAAAGAAGATGCTTTTTTCTTTACAGTTAAGAAGATTTATTATCATATTTAAGTAATGGTTAAAATTTGTACTGGATAATAGAGTATCGTTTTTTCGTTTGATCAAGTAAAAGGTCCCGTTGACAATGACAAGGTTTTTGGCTGTATACAATAGGTATTAAAAAAGGGGAGAAACCTACAAAATCTGGTTCTCTCCAAGAGACCCTCAATCCTCTATACAAACCGGAACTACATGGTGCACCAAAAGAAAACAAGGTATCAGAGACTACTCCTCAATCGAGCAAAGCTCATCTCCACCACCATTTCAAAAGCTCTCCTATTTCGCTCTTTCCAAATGATTGTCATATATTTCCTGTAATTTAAAGTTGACTTAGCTATTCTATCAGTCATTGGCATATATTACTTGACACATTGATAAAGGTTGTATTACAGAACATTTAGATAAGATGACCTTCCTAACTACGATTTGGTAAAATTAATACACTCATCTAGCCAAACAAAGAACAATCATGAACTAGGAAAAATTCAACCAAATCAACTCCAAACTATAGTTTCATTATCTGATCTCTGATTTCAAAAGTTCCCAAACAACCACTTAGGTTCTATATTCTTTGACCTTCAAGAGAAGAGACATAACTTAGTTACAGAGGAGCAATAGTCAGTGACAGCAAAAAGGCCAGAAAAGGAGAAACATTAATTAAAGCAAGCACCTTGCCTAAACGGACGGATCTACACCCATTTGTTCTTCATTAAATAAGAACAGAAACAATCAAATAGCATCTTACTTGCCTGTGTTAAGGTTGTTGCGTCTGCAATAACAAAAGGTACATTCACAAAACGTGCAAGGGTTTTTGCAAGTAGTGTTTTCCCTGTTCCAAAAGCAGAGTTAGAAAGTTCAAAGTTTCACAACTTCTTCCACACAAATAAGCAATTGTCAACAGAAAATATGATTGGTTAGTGAGGACACACATTAGTTTAGTGGTTAGTGGGGGAACACATTAGTTTAGGGAAGCTAAAACCGGAAAACATAAAATCAAAATGAGTGCACTCTTAAAACAATCTACATTTGTTGCAACTCTTATTGTGTTATAGAAACTTAATTCGTTTGGAGAGTAAGGACCGGCACAAAAAGAAAAAAGAATGAGAAGAAAGGCCAATTCACCCTTGTTCGGTTGGCAGACAAAACAATAAAGAGTGGACAAGGGGTTCTGATGAAGAAAGAATTAGTGTCTGCAATGAGAAAACATCTTCTGATCCATCGTTTTTCTTCGTATCATTTCTCATTAAAAAAAGAGAGGACCACAAGTTCCCACATCTCCTTCCTTTTTACAGTCCCACTTTTCCAAACATAAGTTAGAAGTTTCTCAATTTAGGATCTCAATATCGGAACATCCCTGATATCAAGAAATATCGACTTACAGAAGGTCTCAACATTTCTAAGGCTAAACAAAAGTTTAAGGAAGAACAAACGAAATACCAGATTGGAAGAAGGCACATTCACAAAAACAACTAAATTTGCAAGTAGTTTCCTGTTTTGAAAAACCTCATGCCGGACTGCTTTCAGTATGGAGACTTCTGTCAGCTGATAATCTCTGAAGGTTCTTAGGCTAAAGATTTGCATAACTGACTGAAAGTACAAGAACGAAAAGTTGATTTCAACCTGATCCAGTTGGCCCCATCAAAAGCACATTGCTTTTTTCCAATTCCACATTTTCTTCACTATCATCCTTCGTCGTTTCTGCTCCAGGCCTAACACAGATGTACATAAATATGATTCATATGGAGAAAATAAAGTAAAAGAAAGAAAGGAAAAAGAATATTGATAGAATTTTCAACAGGATACAAAAATATCATTATTCAGAAGGAAAATGCTGATCAGCAATAAGCCTTCAACAAATCATGAGTCAAATGAATTGCTAACCCTTTCTGCATTGAAGCATGGTAAATCCTTTTGTAGTGATTATAAACACCCACCGAAAGCACCTGCCATATGAATCACTTATGTAAACAAAACAAAAGACAATACAAATTTAAAGCATTTATTTCAAGTCCACATATTGTGCAAACAATGACTTTATGGAGAGTTCTATCCGATAGTCCATCTCTAAAGTAGGATAGAGCAACCAAAAAGAAAAAAGATTATGTCTGAAGCTCATAAACATCAAAGCCCAATTTACATTCCAACTCCCAGGAACAATCATTCTAGAAATGCATCTCCTTTAGCCATAAAATGCAAAATAAAAATATGCCATGCTCAAAATTCCTAGAGGAACAGACTTCCCAATGCAAACAGAAGAACATACGGACACATGGCCACCCTCAAACCCCCACCCCCACCCCAAACAACAATTACAAAAAGATAATTACCTTTTTTTTGACAAGGAAGATAGTAAGTTACAAAGAGATTAGTAATATGAAAATGCTGTGAGTTGAAAGTTCAATTGGATTGTGCAATAATAGATAGGCTCAATTCAGCTGCTTGATCATCATGGTTATAAAGTTATAAGCTTTCAATATTGTCTAGTTCAGTAACGAAACAATGAGTATAGGATTGAATAACAAAAATGAAAAAGAGACCTTCTTGGCTCGTTCTTGACCTATAACAAACTTGTCAAGTCCCTTGCAGATCTCTTTTGGAGTTGGCAAATTCTTGCCCAAATTCGACCCGCCACCCCACCCACTCTTCTCTCCACTACCCTCATCTGGCCCTCCGCCATTCTTCCCCTCAGTTCCAGGAGCTCGTATGAGATTAAGTCCAGGTACAAATGGTGGACCTGGAGGTGTATGCACTGCCAGCCCATTACCAGGTGGTGGTGACCAATTCTCGGGTGGCTCACCACCATACGACTTTAACGACTCCCAAAACGAGGGCCTTTGCCTTTTTCCATTATCTTCATCACAATTTCTCTTCCCATTACCACCATTTGCTTTCATCCTCCCAATCTCGAAAAAGCTACCTTGTAAGGGTGCCATCTTATAGGGCCTGAAATAGTAAGCCGTTTTACAATTGGGACACAAATTCACTGCCTGATAAGGACCCGGATTCGAACCTGATGAACAAGGTGAATCACTATTATTGCTCGTAGCATTATTATCTTTATCAGCATCATTATGATTGGAAGGAGGAGGAGGAGGGATGAGTTGATGATTCCGACTGGAAAAGAGAAGATCCATATGCTTGGAGCAACGAGGACAATAAGCCTCAGCCCTAATTCTTCTCGGTGAATTCCGATACTCATCACCACGGTCCCATTTATACCTTTCTTGTACACCAATAACTGATTCTCTCCGCTTCAATTGACAACCCACCTGTGGAACCCAATTCACCAAATCACGATACTGCTGATTCTGATGATGAAAAATCGACGTTATCCTCCTCGTAATCCCCGTCTCTGTTGTTGCTCTCCTTCGCCTTACTGCTCCTGTGTATTTTACATTTCTCCATCTCCATAGTCCAGACATCCTCTACACAGTAAACCAGATGTTTCTCTTCTTCTTTCTCAATACAAAAAACAATATAATCTAAAAAAATTACCATAAATTAAATCAGATTTGGGATCTGTGAAGAGGATTGATTAATTAGTATACTGTTATTACAGGTTGGTGATGTCTTTTTGTAACTGAAGTACTTGTGTGAGATATAAGTAGTAATATTGAAAAATGCAAAAACAAAGAAGATAAAGGTTGGGTTTTATTAGTATTTTTTTGTTTTTTGGTGGGAATAAAAATGAGACCCAAAAAAATGTAAAGGTAATGGATAAAAGAAGACAAAAAAGTGGAGTATTGACCGCGTCGTAACTTCTCATTTCACTCGCCACAATCGATCCCCACGGACACCACTTACCACCCTCTCTCTCTCTCAACTACCGCCGTTGATGTTCATTCCTGTCTTTTGTAAACTTTGGATAAAAGGTATCTTTCTAATGAAATAAATATAAAGTAAAGAAGAATAGAAAATATAGATAGTGATTCTTATTTTTCTTGATGAATTCTATTGAGATCGTTGAGGATTTATGATATAATGAACAAAATTCCTCTAAATACTTCTAGTTTTTAACTAAAAGATAGATATTTTAAATTCTGGATGTCTAATTGATAGATAATGTGTCTCGTTAAAAACAAGGTGAGAAAAAAAATCTAGTTAAAGAAAAAGAGTACACATCTGTAACAATACGCATATAGGTTGTCTCATTAAAAACCTTACAAGGAAAATTCAGTGGGATAAAATCTCGTAAGGACAAAAGAGTACAACGCGTATTAACTCCCCTAATGAGAACATTCTTGAACCTTTGCATTCCGATCTTGTGCACTATCTTCTTGAAAGTTGCAATTGGGAGAGACTTGGTGAATAAATCAGCCGCATTGACACTTGAACGAAACTGTTGTACGTTAATATCACCATTCTTTTGTAGCTCATGTATGTAGAAAAGAAAGTTTTGATAAAGTGTTCTTCGTTCTATCTCCTTTTATGAATCCTCCATTAAGATGTGTTATGCATGCTGCATTATCTCTGTATAAAATTGTGAGTACATTGTCGCATTTCAAACCACATTTTTCTCGAATGAGATGTATCATGGACCTCAATCATACACATTCTCGATTTGCTTCATGAATAGTTATTATCTCAGCATGGTTCGATGAAGTGGCTACGATAGACAGCTTTGTATATCTCCAAGATGTGACAGTATCCCTATATGTGAACACATAGCTTATTTGAGATCGAGCTTTATACGGGTCAGATAAGTACCCAGTATCAGCATAACTAACAAGAACGAGACTACAAGTTTTAGAATAAAATAAACTCGTATATTTTATCCCATTTTGATGTCTCCTAGTAGGAGTAGAAATATGTCTTGCTTAACAAATTGACTGAAAAGGCTATATCAGGCCTTGTAGTATTTACAAGATACATTATTATTGTGCACCAATTGCACTAAGATATGGTACTTCATATTTCTCATTTCAGCAAATAATCTTATTACTTTTGAAAACTCTACAAGAGTTTCAACAATATTCAGACCATCAATTTATCCCTTATAAGGATAATAAATAAGTTTCTCAGAAATTTTATATGCTCCGGGCATTTTGAATCCTTTAGAAATTTTCATATGGATTTTTGTCAAGTGACAATATCAATATGTGTGACATCTTCAAGTGTCTGGACTGCAAATCAAATAAGTGTTATGCTTACTAAGATGCATCCTGTCACGCCCCAAATCCCATTGGAGCGGACTGACACCCGTAGCCGAGGAGGCCCGGGAGAACCCGTTCATAACCTATACTTTCACACTTACATTACTTATGAAAATTAGAAATTTGGGCAGCACTTCGTTGTAAATAGAAGAAAACAGTACCTGTATCAGCCCAGCAGACACGCATATATATATATATATAAACAGTAATTGGCCGTCAGAGTCATCACGTCTATCAACCAAACACTCCTATGGCTGTACAATATGTCTACAAAAGCCTCTACATAGATACACAACTGAGTTAGGGTCGGGACAAACTCCCGCCCACAAAAGACTTTTATACAAATACCAAAAGTACATATAGAAACGACTTGGGATGCCCCGAAACAACTGGAGCTCACCACTATCAACAGAATGTCCTGGCTCTTACTGCGGAGGTGTACGACCTGAAGTACCCATTCCTGCAGGCATGAATACAGGTCCCCCGTGAGGGACGTCAGTACGAAAATATGTACTGAGTATGTAAGGCAGTGAGTATCAAGATGAGATACAAAAGATTAACAGAACCCAGATACCAGTGAATAAACAGTATGAGTAGACCACACTTAAAAGAGCTGATGGGATACCTGCACATTACTTTCATATCATTACTTCCCGTATTCCTTATCAATACATAACATATGTCATACAATGGCCAACTGATCAGTGGTACTAATACAATACATCAGGGACCACCCCTGGAATAGCATATATACATAATCTTTATAATACAATGGCCAACTGATCAGTGGTACTAATACAATACATCATATCATCAATTTAAAATAAAGACATTCCATTTCTTAATTCAATTAATCTTTGAGATTGGTTACTTTGTGGTCACACCTTATGGAACTTGAAACCATGATACCTCAATAGGAAAAACATGTAAATAGGTAATCAATATCATGAAAATGAAGTAGAGAATCATGGATACCTCATTAAACCATTTCGGAGTCAACAATAGTATATGGATATTTTTTTGACTAGCCGGACATCTTAAAAGTGAAAACAAGTTCAATTGGTGGTGTCGAAGATCAAATGATGTTATTATGTGTCATGTGTCGTAGGACAATGTTGGAAGCTTACTTGAGAGTGTCATGGGTCATTATTCATGCCAAAGATTAGATAGAGTATGTCTTACATACCTTGATATAACCATTTCAATACAAGTCCAACTTGACTTCCCGTACTCTTCGAACACTTATCTACAATAAGTCATTTGTGGCAAACTAGTATTAGCAACCAAACCTTACCAGTTAGGTATTAATTTCACCAAATAATGTCTAGGAAGTAATCCTTTAACTCATCAATAAGAGTGCTACATACATCCTCTTATACTCTTATTACATTCACATATCATGCATTTTCATGCAATATCCCTCAACATCACTCTTAGCCTTTATTTCCCCTCTTAATCATCATCCAATACCAACATGATCACTAGGCATACATAACCACTAATATAATGATATATCACCACAACTCATCCTCCATAATCCAATACAACAACTTCCATAATTTACTACAACAATTTATACAAAACAATTCATAACTATGTTTCTAGTTATCTTCCAACATCAAGACAATACTCATAATCCTTTATCAATACTTATTCATGGATAAGAATCAAGAATAAACAATATTCATACCTTAACAATGAACTCTTGTATTTAGAATCCTCCTTACATAACCATGGGGTGCTTCTCGAAGCTTTCGAGATGGTGAACACAACTACGGAACCAATTCGAATTTTCTACGGTTGAATCACAAAATATTTGAAGTTGAAATTAGGCTAGGGTTTCACCTTCTCTTAATAATTGGATGATATATGATATATATGAGGCTAAGTGTATGTTTATAAAGACCAATTTTCGTCCAAGAGGTAATAGAAAATGACCATTTTGCCCTAAAAATTTAAATAAATCCGAATCTGTCCCCAGTGGACAGTTTTGACAGGCTGAAGTAAATCGATCATAACTCTTTGCTCCAGTATCGGATTTGGGTGAAACCAATTGCATTGGAAAGATAATTCAAAGGGCTTTCATTTTCATATAAAGTATACCACCCAGTTCTTCCTGTACAAGGAGTTATGGTCGTTTAAATTTGACCCAAAAATCTGTCCCAAAATTCTGTTTTTTTTTATAGGCTGTAGTAAAACGGGTATAGCTCCTTACTCAGACGTTGGATTTGTATGAAACCAATTTCATCGGAAATAAGACTCTCGGATCTTTTCGTCAATATATAGCAGCTCACACAGTTCTTTTTGTACAAGGAGTTATGATCGTCTAAAGTTGATCCAAAGAAAATTGCCTAGCTGCAGTAATTTTCCTGCAGATTTACTGTTCACAGGCTTCCCGGCCACCGTTTTGAAATTTCGAATGTGCTCGCATATATGAAATACTCCTCTGTTTTGGGCAAACTTTATATCGTTGGAAAGATTATTCCAATACCTACACATACAACTATTGACGGGATACTTACGAACACCATAAACTTAATTTAACCCATACGCAAGCCTTTAGGACTCCATATAATCGCGATAAGTGTACGAAAAAAATTTACGGGGTGTTACACATCCTTTCATGTCACTTGATAAATGTTTCTACGTCAGCATGCTTAAATAAATGTAGAATTCAGATCCTCATAATCTTTTATAATATTACGTCAATATTATATCAAAGATATTAATGATATGTCATTTCGTATTGGTTCACAGTGTGACATAACATTTTGAGATTTCATCACTTCATTATTTTCAAGTACCTAAACCTCTCATAATGTTTCATGAATTGTTATTTCGTAGGCTCTTCAAGATCACATTGCCTTCTTATTATGATTATTTGCTCCCTATCCTTTTCAAGGATTATTTCATTTGAAACCGACTGGTCTACCACACTTCACGCATGCATAGACATTGTCCTTTAGGAACACAAAATAGGAGCACTTGCAGCTTAATATGAGATGCTTTCGGTATTTGACTTGAATTATCTTTTAAATAAGGATCTAGTGATAATTCCTAACATATTTCATAGTCGTTTATAATCTCCCTTTTATGTTAGGAAAACTAGCATACATCCTCCATCTTCTTTGAGAAATCCATCTTTGTGCATCACGGTATATTCATTAATCATATATCGTACATCAAAACTATTAGATGGAATAGTTGGTTCCTGACCTTGAACCAATTGAGAGGGAAGAAATAATCATAATTTATAGGTCTAATACATACAAGTGCTATTGTATGCAACACATCATATTTCAGACCAACACATGAAGTTTTGTTCTCCTTAGCAATAGTTTAGCTATTTATCGAAGACATTCAATGCCAAACAATTTTTATCAAGATGAATTGTATTGATTGCACAATCTGAAAGTAATGCTCTTAACTCAATTTTATTGGGCAAGCAACTTTATGAATGTCAAACACAGGTTGACAATGAATGTACATGTGATTATCTTATTGATGCATCTTTTCAACATATCACATGAAAAGTGAATGAGCCATTATTCACCTTTTATCTTTTTTCAAATTTTGAGGGATCAAATCCCAACATTAGTTGGTCCAACCAACTTATTATGAGAACAAACGACATTAAAAGTTCATGAAGAATTTTTTGATTCTTCAATATATGTTCAATACTCACTATGCATATCTTTGGGTTGTCGCAATCGTTTATGTTAATTTATGAACTTTTATTCTAGCAAACTCCAAGTTTACTATGACATGTACCTTTACTTTAGTAAATTTCAGATTTACTATTACATGAATAAATTTTAGATTTACTACTTCAAAAGTAGATTTCAAAATAACTCTTCTCAGTTATTCTGCCTCTTTCGGGGGTGAGCTGTGATACCACTACAATCAAGTGCACGTTTGTATTAATAAGTTTTTCTAAATATTATCGCATTCACCGTAGCGAATGGGTATGTACTTAAAATAATCGAAATACTCATTCCCCAGGAATGGAATATAGTCTTGTCTTAAGTCTATCAAACTTTGATAGCTTATAACCTCTTTCATGATATTGCTACTCTAGGAGCAAATCAAGACATACATATGATAGAGAAAATTTCTCTATATTGCTACCATATTCATTTCAAGAATGGAGCAAATTGTCATATCTTTCAGACTTATCATATATTGCTAACGCATTCACTTCAAGAATGGAGCAATTTGACTTATCATATATTGCTACCACATTCACGTCTTGGAATAGAGCATATTCAATGGGACAGATTCATATCTTTTTACCAAAAAGATATTATTTTGCCTTAGCCAACATTATATTATCAATATAGTGCATTGAGATTTAAACTCAACATCTTATCCATATAAAGGCATCTCAGGCATAAATCGATGAGACTTGAACCCAACATCTTATTTTCATGATGCATGCATTCATATAGTGCTTTTGGGAGGATGATCATCTTCAAGTGGTCAAATCTTTCTTTTAGGTTATTCCACAAAACAAGTGGATCCTTAGTAGTAAGATATTCAAATTTCAAAATTTTGTCAAGATGATGACGCAAGAAAATCATAGCCTTAGCACGATTTTGATTAGATGTTGTATTTTCTTTTTTTATGGCATCTCCAGGACTCATAGTATCTAATTGGATTTTAGCATTCAACACTCATGAAAGGTAGTTCTTGCTCGAGGCAACAAACTTAGATTTTATAAGATGATTAGCAATATAAAAAGAAAGAAAATAATACCTTAGCCTTCAAATTTGAGCCGACAGAGTCTCGTGCTGATAACGTGTTATGAAATATAAAGCAAACAAGAAGAAGAATAGAGGATATAGATAGTGATTCTTATTTCTCTTGAGGAGTTCTATTGAGATCGTTCTTTATTGCTTTAAGCAGTAACATGTTCCGTTGCAGAAGAAGCAGCCCTCTCTTCATATCTCTACTTATTGGCTGGGTGCAGATAACACTGTAATAATAATTCTTGAGGATTTATGATACAATAAACAAAACTCCTCTATTTATAAGAAAAAATACTCCTAGTTTCTGACTAAAAGACAGATACTTCAAATCCTGATAGATATCAACTAGATCTTATTAGATCTTTATACATCTTATCTATATTGTCGATAGACATTCATTATAATGTAAATACATTTATAACAATCTCGAAATAACTAAGTTATTTTAATTGTTATTTTTAGGATAAAAATGATAATAATTGATATCAAAATAAGTTATTTTGTAATTTTGCTCCAATCAAATATGAAATAAATTTCATCCTAAAATTAATTTTGAAATTAGTTATTCATAATCTTTCATATTAAATATTATATATCTAAATTATGCAGATTTTTAGAATTTGTTCTTGTCGTATTATTTACTTTTTTATTAAATGTTAAAAGAAACCAAGTGACTATGTGCGAAGTTTCAGTAACTGTTAGAACCACAAAAGTTTATTATGTGTGATTTATAAAAGAATTTTTTTTGAAAAAAAGAAAGTCGATAATTAACATGTTTATTTATTCATGCATCACAAATTGAAATACATCTTGCATGTGACTCTTTGAGACATTAGATTAAATGTTTAACTATTTTTTCCTTTTAAGTAGTTTGAGTGTTGCTAAATTTACCTCGAACTCTGCTTCAAATGTACTACTTCCACACATCAAAACAAATTCGTTCTTTGAAGACCTCTTTTTTTGGCCTTGAATTAGGGTGTGTTTGTATATGTTGTCTTTTTAATTTTTTTTGAGCAAATAATTAGTGAAAGATGTAAATAATATGGGGAAAATATAAATTTTGGGATTAATAGGACTCAATATAACTTAGGTGAGTAATCTACAATTTCATCATAGTTCAAACATGCTTCTATGCCTTGTCCCTAAAATCAACAATCACAATACCCATGTCTTAGTCAAAAAATAATTTGTTTCGGTTATATAAATCATCATTATTCCACTTATATAACCAGGTTATATAAATCATCATCATTAACCAGGATACTCCTCTTTGTAGACTTAGAGGTGATGGTACCTTCTCCTGCAAAAATGCTTATCATCACATTACCAACCTTAAGTCTGACCCCTAGTTAGTCCACATCTCCTCCAACTGGATGCGGTATCTTAGAATCCCTAATAAGATCAAGACCTTTGTATGACTCATGCACCCCAACAGTCTTCCCACTAGAGTCACCCTCTCCAAAAAAAGCTTGAATATTACCACTCTTTGTCAGTGCTGCAATTCTTCTCTGGAAGACCAGCACCACTTTTTCTTTGGATGTAACTTAGCCAAGACCTTTTGGCAAAAGCTAATCCAAAAATATAAGGGGAGTATCCAACTTCAGCTACCTATGTTTAACACCAATAATTGGTCCACCGCATGGGAAAGATTGAAGAAGGATTGTTTTGACAAAAACACTCCTTGGAATACTAATACAAGATCGATAAAGGAGACATAAAACAAACACCAAAATAGTCCACAAGTTGGAATAACCGAGGACCCTTTGGTGACCACTCTCGGATTCACTATAACAACAAGATATTAAAGTGTTCAACACCTCTAAAATTAGTGAGCCAACAAACTAGATTAACAACACAAGCACAAGAACAAGAAGAACACAAAGTCTCAGTTTTGGGACACCAAGCCCGAGAATGAACAACAACAACAATGAAATAGATAGATAGATAGGTAACTTGACATACAAATGTACAAACATTATGAACCTAGGTGTATATTAAACACAAAGACCCAAGAATTCATACAAGTAACACCAAGCTCTAAGGTGACCTCAAGGGAATGGGATTCCCAAGCAACTAACGTTTCAAAACTAGCACCAACACAAGTGATATCCACACTTGTTTACAAGGAATCCACCTTGCAAGACTCTCTCTCTAGAGTTCTCAAAATATCATCAAAGTTGTGAAAAAAAGACCTAATATGTTCTATTTATAGTCTAGGTTATAACTTATTACAAAATGACTATAATGACCTTAATGAACCAAGACAAAGGGGCGGCCTTTGAGTATGCATATTGGACGGCTTTGGAGTGTTGGGACTTGTTCTCTACACTTCAAAGCTTGTTCCATTGGTTGGGCAGCCACCCGAGATCGAGTCTTTACGTATTGGTCCACAATCACGATCATACTTGTATCATCCTCCCTTTCTTGAAAAAGGATTCAACCTCAAATCTGAACCTTGCAAAACAATTGGAAGGACAAAAAAACACAAGTTTCTCAAGGTATGAGGGTAAGGATTAGTGTAATTAATCATAACATCTTGCCAAGGTGGCTCAAACTTCACATACACCCAAACATCCCTCTTACCCGAATACCCTCCCAAGAAAAAGTCAACTAGTCTATCCACATAAGTGTGACAAGAAATAAGAAATAAGAGTTGCTCATCAAGTGGAAAATATAGACTTTTCTTGGAACAACAAGTAGGCTTGAAAACCGAGATAGGAAGGCCATAAATCCCATGCACATTCAAGTCATTCCAAAAGACATCCTTATCACCATACTTCAAATGATCACCGAGATCAAATGGGTGAAGTGTCCATGGATATGGGTTTAGGATGCATTTCCTTTTCCCAATACTACCACTAGTACAATCATATATCCCCTCTATACTAGCATGGTCTACAACAAAAACAACTAGAGGGTCATCCATAGTCAATCGGCCAACATGTTCAACATTACTATTTTTACACACAAGTTGGTCTTCATGACTTTCATAAGACAATGTACTATCACTTTCCACAATGGCCTCAACACTAGATGGATCAACTAGTGTATCCACAATCTCAAGTTGTATATTATCATCACCAAATAGAGGCACATTTGGCTCACCTAAAGACAAACTACCATTCACACTTAGTTGGCTACTAGCCGCATTCACTAGAGTGCAAGAGTTAGTTTGATTACCTTGTAACTCATGTGTAGCATGTCCACTCACAGGAACTTGATTAGGAAGTCTTGTATTCTCTATCAAGTTATCCAACTCCTTGCAAAGAGAGCTTTCCGTCCCTTTCATTCTTCCTTCCACTCAGTCCATTATTTTTTCCATTCTCTCCATTCGGCTACTAAGATCATGTTTCATATCCATTATGGCAGCCATCAAATCGTTCATGGTCACTTTTTCCAATGCCATAGTTCCTAACAAAAGAAATTCTAAAATAAAAACACAAAAAACAACAAACTAGTTAATGTTAGAAAAGAAAACATCCTCACAAGCTCTCAAGCTCTCCCACTTTGAAATGTCTCTCAATTGGCCTTACAAATGTTGATAACTCATTTATACTCCAAGGAGATTACATGGTACCAATTGAGGCTCGAGGTCGGAATAGATTCTCTTTTGAAACAACTCAAAGAAAATATGTGCGGACTTCAATCAAGAAACTACAACGAATTTCAAAAAGATAAAAACACACAAAGAAACGTAGACACGAATAAACGAACCCAAAAACTAATTTACAACCTAGTAGACAATTACTAGTTTGTTAATTAGCAATAGAATCAACAAAATGCAACTAAAAAACAATAATTAGAAACTAAGAAATAAAAAATTTGAGCCTAAATTTGTCGTGTGAACAGTAAAACGTGATGTGGCAGCCACGTATTGGTTGCGGTCTTAACACATTTTATTTTCCAAAATTGGAAGTCTTGAACAATTTATGATTTGGAATTGGTGGGAATTGATTAAGAAGGAAAACACGTCTCTAAATTCTATTTTCAAATTCAAAAGTGGAAGACTTGACTTTCTTGTACCATTGCCCTAAAACATGGTCCTTAAATCATGGAAATTTGTTGAAAAGTGGTTGAAAAGGTGATTGTAAGTCTTTGAGTAGATGTAAAGTCTTTGGACGAGTCTTTCAAGACTAACAACAAAATACACTCTCTTTCTTCACTTTCTAAATCAAACAACCACTTTTCTTCAACAAGATTTGAAGATGGTGAAGAACACCAAGAACATCAAGAACACACTTTGAGTCTTGAAGTTCTAAGGTTCAAGTTGAAACTCCCAAACAACAATAACACCTTCTCAAACTTAAATTACACAACACAATCCCCACAATACACGTTTAAGTCTCAAACTCGCAACAACAATCGACCACAATTTGGTTCACAACAACAACATCAACATTTCAAGCTCAAATCTAGATCTAGACTCAAGAGTGTTAGTGATGAAGAAACTAACACTAGAAACAACAAAACAAACAAAATGACTTCTAGATCTAGACAAGAAAACAATTTTTTCGGACAAGAACTAGAACAAAATGGACAGATTTGCTTCTTTTTTTTTCCAGCTTTTCAACAATTTTTTTTATATTTTCTAACTAGCAAGCCCAAGATTGATCTTGTAGGAACAAGATCTAGCCATGCTTTGATACCAAATGATACAAGATCGATAAAGGAGACATAAAACAAACATCAAAATAGTCCACAAGTTGGAATAACCGAGGACCCTTTGGTGACCATTCTCGGATTCACTACAACAATAATGAAAACACAATAACAATAAGATATTAAGGTGTTCAACACCTCTAAAATCAGTGAGCCAACAAACTAGATTAACAACACAAGCACAAGAACAAGAAGAACACAAAGTCTCGGTTTTGGGACACCAAGCCCGAGAATGATCAACAACAACAATGAAATAGATAGATAGATAGGTAACTTGACATACAAATGTACAAATACTATGAACCTAGGTGTATATTAAACACAAAGACTCAAGAATTCATACAAGTACCACCAAGATCTACGGTGACCTCAAGGGAACGGATTTCCAAGCAACCAACGTTTCAAAACTAGCACCAACACAAGTAATATCCACACTTGTTTACAAGGAATCCACCTTGCAAGACTCTCTCTCTAGAGTTCTCAAAATATCATCAAAGTTGTGAACAAAAGACCTAATATGTTCTATTTATAGTCTATGAATGCAGGTCTCTACTGAGGAGCTTGGGAAATCCTCCAGTCTATCATATTTATCGGGAGAAGAATAGGGTAGCGGACTTGATGGCAAAGCGAGTCTCAGAGCAGGATTTTTTTGACAGACTACATATTTTTGCAACTCCACCAGCTAGTGTAAGAGTAGTTTTTTTGGAAAGATTTCAATGAGAAATCATCCACCCGCTTTGTAACCAGTAATGGACATTCTAATCACAACTGTTATGTTTTTGTGTCTGCTGGGCCTTGCTATGTAAAATAAAACCATCTTTTAATTTAATGCATTTCTATTTCACCTAAAAAAAATATGGGCAAATAACATAAAACCTCTACCTAAACAAATTATTTACACAAAATCCCTACTTATTTTCTCTCTCCTGAATTTTGGCAAATAACTCATACATTCGGCTAAACATTATACATGTGTCAGATGTGTGATGAAACATAAATTTCTTGATTTAAGGAAAAGGTGATTATTATGTTGTTACCTTTTCCTAAACTAATGGACCTAATTAGCTAATTTTTGTTCTTTTTTTGCTGGAGGAAAGGATTAGCTTTTATTTGAATTTCAAATCCAATGTTAGGAGGCATTTTTTGTTATTATGTTTTTGTAATCTAGGAATCAAGATTTCAAAACTTGAATCATCCAATTTATTTTTATCTTTTTCTCTCTCTATTCTCTCTCTTAAAGTTTTTCTCATTCTCACAATTTAACTTGTACTAATATGTTAGGGAGATGTATGTTCATGAAGAACAACCTCTGAAGAACATGAAGAACACAAACTTCTTGAATGGTTTTCTTCAATAAATTCTGAAGAACATGAAGAACACAAACAACATTCAAAAATGATAAATTGATTCACATGTATGATAAGTTTTTTTTTTTTATGTAATCTTGGCTCAATTTTTTTTTTATATGTTTTTGTAATCTAGGAATCAAGATATCAAAACTTGAATCATCCAATTTATTTTTATCTTTCTCTCTCTCTATTCTCTCTCTTAAAGTTTTTTCCATTCTCACAATTTAACTTGTACTAATAATTTAGGGAGATGTATGTCCATGAATAACAACCTCTGAAGAACATGACAAACACAAATTTTTTCAATGATTTTCTTCAACAACCTCTGAAGAACATGAAGAACACAAACAACATTCAAAAATGAAAAATTGGTTCACATGTATGATATGAATTTTTTTCTATGTAATCTTGGATTAATTTTTTTTATTATTGTAATCTTGGATTAAAGATCTGAAAAGCAAAAAGAAAGAAATTTTCTCTACATATGTTCTTCAGTACTACTAAAATCAAAATGAATATATCTATCACACTGTTCTATGAGATTTTCCTTTTCTTCTAATTAAAGATTGCAAAAATTAGAATATCAAAATATTGAAATATTTTTGAGTTGGTTATTGAAATTTTCAATATTACGTTTGCTCCCTTTTTGTATAATATGTTAGCATACATTAAAGCCTATGTATAATGAAACTTTGTCATTCCATTAAATTTGCGAATGTATAATATGTTGTTATACATTCAAATCATTGTATAATGAAACTGTGCCGATCCAGTAAGCATTCGAATGTATAATGCTGGTTCACATGTATGATAAATTGATTCACATGTATGACAACATAATAATTCATACATCCTGCCAAATATTATACATTGGTCAATGTATGATGAAACAACTTTCCTTAATTTGAGGTGATTGAAATGATAAATTACTATACTTTTCTTTAATTAATGGCAATAATTAGCTACTTTAACTTTTTGGTGGATACTAATAGTAAATGACATTTGAGAGGAAGAAAAGTAAAATCACTTTTTTTTAATTGATGACTTTTAAATCTTGGATTCAAGATGTGAAAATAAAAAATGAATAAATTTTCTCTGCAAATACATGACTGTCAATATATTACGAATCTGTGTCAGTCAAAGAAAATGTATGATAATATGATTTAAAACGTTGTGATTTTTTTTTCGTTTTATAGTTGGGTGTCATGTTGAAATACGAATGTATAATATTTAATTATACATTCAAAGAAATGTATAATGTATCAGGCGCTGTTTCAGGATTTGCATTTTTTTCTATTTATTTATATTTGAAATAAGTTTGTTTATTACATTGACTCAATTTTGATATATTGATGCAACTATGTACTAATTTTTCATAACAAAGATTGCAAGTGGGTCTTGAAGGCATCTTCTCGTAACTAAGATTCCCTTTTTGTATAAATGCATTAAAGCCTATGTATAATGAAACTTTGCCATTCTAGTAAACTTGGGAATCTATAATATGTTGTTATACATTCAAGTCATTGTATAATGAAATTGTGCCGTTCCAGTAAACATTCAAATGTATAATATTGGTTCACATGTATAATAAATTAGTTCACATGTATGACATCATAATTATACATTGATTCACATGTTTGATAAATTCCTTTACATGTATGATATCATATTCTAGGTTCACAAGCGTTGAATCTTATTTTTCAATTTCAATAAGATGTGACTTTGTTTCACCTTTTTGGAAAGATTGTTGGCTCTTTTGAAAGTCATTGTCCCCCTTTTTGGGTAACAAGACTTTTCAATTCCTTATTTTCTTCTTTCTTCTTTTATAGGTCATGGAATATATTTTAAGACAAACAAAGACCACACTTCTTTCTTCTTCTTTTTGGATCAATCCATCATTTTTTGAATCGTCTTCTTCAACAACATCTAAAGAACACGAAGAACACAAACAACATTAAAAAAGATACATTGATTCACATGTATGATATAATAGATTGATTTAGATTATACATTAGTAAATGAGCATCATGTGTATTACATAAACGTATAAAAAAACATACCATAATTTGCTTACATTTACACATTGTATGAGGTTCATTTATATATTCATAAAAACATTCAAAAAAAAATCATACAAACATTAAACAACTGTTAGTCATGTATGAGGGTAAGTTATACATGTTAAACTACATTAATGTATAATAATATCAGACCAATATATAAACTAAAGTAACGTATGTATGAGGGTAAATTATACATCTCATAATTAATATAAGCTGTTATACATGTATGAGAAAAACTTGTTAATTTACGAATAAATTGCATTAATGTATAATAAAATCAACCCTAACTCATAAATATACAAATGTATAATGTTTATTTATACATGACTGTCAATGTATTATGAATCTGTGTCAGTCAAATAAATGTATGATAATATGGTTTAAAACATTGTGATATCTTTTTTGTTTTATAGTTGGGTGTTATGTTGAAATACGAATGTATAATATTTGATTATACATTCAAATAAATGTATAATATAGCTGGGGCGGTAGTTTCAGGATATGTATTTTTTTCTATTTATTTTTATTTAAAATAGTTTTGTTTATTACATTGACTCAGTTTATACATATTGATGCAACTATGTACTGATTTGTCGTTGCAAAGATTGCAAGTGGATCTTGAAGGCATGTTGTCGTAACGAAGATTGCAAGATGATATTTGAATTTCAAAGCTTTTCTTAAACATCAAATAATTTTTTTTTTTTTGTAATCTTGGATCAAATTTATTTTTTGAAACTGTGCCATTCTAATAAACTTACATTTTGAGTTGGTTATGGGAATTTTCAATATTACATTTGCTTCCTCTTTGTGTAATATATTAGCATACATTAAAGCCTATGTATAATGAAACTATATCATTTCAGTAAACTTACGAATGTCTAATATGTTGTTATACATTCAAATCATTGTATAATGAAATTGTGTCATTCCATTAAACATTCGAATGTATAATATTGGTTCACACATATGATAAATTGCTTCACATGTATGATAAATTCGTTTACATGTATGATATCATATTCTAGGTTCACAAGCCTTGATCCTTTTTTTCAATTTCAAGAAGATATGACTTTTTTTCACCTTTTTGGAAAGGTTATTGGCTCTTTTTAAGGTGTTTGTCCCCCCTTTTGGGTAACAAGACTTTTCAATTCCTTATTTTCTTGTTTCTTCTCTTATATTTCTTGGAATAAATTTTAAGACAAACAAAGACCACACTTTTTTCTTCTTCTTTTTGGATCAAACCACCACTTTTTGAATGATCTTCTTCAACAACATCTGAAGAACATGAAAAACACAAACAACATTTAAAAATGATAAATTGGTTCACATGTATGATATGATATTATACATTGGATAACATACAATATGCATGATGTTTTACTGACAACTGTTATAAAACATAATGGAATATAAAGCAGAAGGATAATATTATACATTAGTCTACAAAAAAAGTAAGTATAATCAAATAATATAAATGTATAATATTAAACATGCCAGGAACAAAAGCAACGTAATTTTTTTTCTTGAGAATCTAATTGACTAAGTCCTAAACTAAAGTTGGAACGAGAATTCATTACGAAATTTATACTATATTGATTAAGCAATCACAACTATAAACAAGAAATTCAAAGATCTTACTTGTATTATATGGAAAAAAAAAAGCTGAAAAAATCAACTAACAACCTATAATGGGATTGCAAATTAAGGTAATTTCATAAAAATCAACCTGAAATCAAACAAGAATCTGAATAAGGTAAGTCCAACAAATGTTTGATAACTTACAAATTGATAACCTCTACGTATACGATTGCTTGAATTTGAGCATGAAAAAATGTATTCAAAAATATTCTTCATGTTCTTCATATGAAAAAGAGAAAGAAATTGAATGGGAAAGAGAAAGAAAGTAAATGGGAAGAGAGAGAAAATAAAGAATTGTTTAATGAGATAGAAAAGTGACCGGAGTAAATTAAAAGTTAAAAGTAAAGTGATTGGAGTGAATTATGGAAGAGAAATTAGAATTGTGAGATGTATAATGTTTAAGAGAGAGAAAGTTGAAAGTGAAGGGATTTATGTAGATAATTTGGGATATGTGTAAATATTTTACCCATTTGGGGTTTTATGTAATTAGGTAAATTTAGTTAGTGTATATATGTAATTTTTAGAAAAATATATATATATACTAATACCAGAAGTTCCCTAACAAGCCTAAATATTTTCTCAACCTAATAGACCTCACGTTGAAAGAGTTCGAACTAACTTTTGGGTCATGCTATTTGGTCTGTTGGTTGTTTGGTTTGAGTTGTTGCTCCATATCCAATCTGATAAGAACAGCCCACAGAGGCGAATCAGTATAACATACAAATTGTTCATTACACTAGTATCCGAAATAACTCCTATACCTCCACAAATTTAGGTATAAGATTTGAATACATTCTACCGTCTCCGAACTCCACTTGTGGACTGGGTATTTTAATTCTCATTCTCACTTTGCTTCTCCTTGTTTAGTCTTACCAGCAAGCAGGTCAAACTTGGATAGGAAAAGATCGTGCACGCAGGTCCTTGGGGTTTCATACTTTTGGCCGATTTCAACGTGCCCTTGAGTTGGGGCCTTGATACATGAAGCAGCTTATGCCAAAAGTTTGGAGAACCACTTCATCAGATTAAATAGAAGGACGGACAATTTGGTAGTAGTTATTGTCAATAAATTCCATAGTTAGTGATGGTGAAAAAAATGAATTCAGTATGCCTAGCTAGCTACAAAGAAAAAATCTTAAAGAAGAATAAGTTACATTATGACACATATTGTATGGCCGACACCGAACAGTTAAAAGAATTCTCCTTAGCTTCAAGACTACTAGCCTATTCGTTTTGAGCCGAAGCAGACACTGCTCGTGGAGATTGTGTCATACGGTACAGTAATCTTTCAGTATCTGTCTTGCTAGGTCATGTGCTCCACTGGTTTTGTAAATCAAGTGCAGATTGTATGCTGCTTCTCTGCGGAGATCACAGTAACCCGGTTTTCTATTTTCCACGGGATCAGAGTTCTCATTAGGAAGCTTTGGGATGGGATAATCGTCTTCACGAGTGTCAAGTACCCTTTGATAGTATATGACAGCTTGAGAAACAAGACCAACATGATGACATGCTCGACCAATATTAAACAGTGCTTCCTGCAAGAGAGATTCAAGGAGTTCCTTTAGATGCCCCAACATTTCTCTGTTGATGTAATGGAAACGAGAAAGACTACACATTAGGTTGTCAAAAGTCGTTTTCATATTTGTTTATAAAAGCAGACACCAGACCTAAAGACAAGAAGGCTAGACAAGTTGAAAGTGGAACCTGTCTGTTTTTTGAAAGCCTTAAATTATTATACAGGAACGCCATTCCCTGTAGTACACACTGATGCTTGTTATGAAGTCTAAATCCAAGAGCTACATTTATCAAAGCACTTCCTGGAAACAAAAGTCAAACCTTGAAATTGGTACCACGAAAGATAAAAAAACAATTTCAACTCTGCCTTCTTTTATTTGATTGCTAGAAGAAACCCATACCCACACAGAGATTTATCAACTGATTATCTGTCATCAGCTTATAAGCTTCTAAGTATTCTCTAGCCGCATCTTGATGATGGCAGATCGTGGTAAACTGATGACCAGCAATAACGATTGGTGGTACACAATCTTTGTGTTTGATACGCATATTGTTCAAGAACTTGCTATGTTTGGGATGTCGATTATCTAGTCTGCACGTGATCATTCATAATCAAACAAACAAGTTGCAATATAAATCAGAAATTAGATCATGCCGTAATGAATTTGTAAAAGGAGGGGTTCTCTTTTTGTTTTTTTCATGAGTAAAGGTTTTTCTTTTGTATCTTTAAAGGCTTCAAAATCTTATTCTGGACAAGATTCACTGTCCTATCACTGTCCTGCAAATATATTTTTCGTGCATCACAGCTTAGTTACAACTGAACTGAATGCGTGAATAATCAAGTTTTGAGATTGTAAAATTCAATCCAGAATGCTACAGGTTATATACATTAACAATCTAAATAAAGAAAATAACATTCAAGAAAATAAGACAAGATCACAGAAATGTATTGTTTTAGTTTCAAAACTACAGCTGACAGGAAAACAATTCAAAGAATAGCAGCCTATGGAAAAAACCAACTAAGTCCCTAAAAGTAATAATTAATTGTGTAAGTTCAAGTCTGAGAACTTTATCTACATTGAAAGTTCAAATCTGAGAGCTGTATCTACACTGAATGCATAAGATAGTTCCTCCTTCCCAAACTGAACCACCTTCTTTAGCAAGCACAAATATTGATTTTAGAAAGTCGGAATACAATATTATATTTTAATTTATTAGAGTATAGGAACTAATGATTGGAATACGCGAAAACGCTAGGAGATCTAAAGGTGTCAAAGCAAATCCAAAATAATATAAAATACAATTATTTATGTCAATTAACTTGCTGATAACTGTAAATATGATGTTGAAGGACAGATGTCAATCAACAGCTTTAAGCAAAATAGGAAGGAGCATAAATCAATTATCTTTTGATAGTCTTGACGATTCCCAAAATGCTACAGGAAAAGCAGGGTGGCGGAAATGATACAATAGCACAAAGACTAATACAAGCAGGTGTTGGTCTGCGCACATCTTACCCTTCTCATACTCCACTTGTGGGATTACACTGGGTATGTTATTGATGTTGGGTGTGAATACATCATTATACTTATAATTTGTCAAGAGTATAGGATATGATAATTTGAATTTCCTGTAAGCTGTACAGTTAAAGATGCCAAAGTGAATTCAAATAATACAAAATAATATCATTCTATTGAACTATTGAAGGAAAGAAGTTAAACAAGGAGCATGAATCAAATAGCTATTCATAGCCTTAATGTGATTGTCTTTATCTTTTATCGATTAAAAATAGAATGCGTAAATGTTATACTCAAAATACTACTAGACAGGTGGTGGATTCCAACACGACCAATGACGGCTATGTCCCTCCAAGAATTTTCTGTAGTACATTTAGGGGTCGTTTGGTATGAGGGATAAGAGTAAATAATCCCGGGATAAAATGTTAATACTTCACAATGGCTTGTTTGGTTGTACAACTTAGGATAACTTATCCCGGGATTACTAATTAGTACCGGGATAAGTTATCCCTCCCTCATGGTGGTATAGTAATACCATGATAAGTTATCCTTGGTTAAAGCAATTAAAATGACAAAAGTACCCCACAAACCCTTTTTATAATCACTTTTCACATCCATGCATATTCACAATATTTTTAATACCATTTATAATAACATTCACAACCTCCACTGCTCGTTATTTTATGACAAATCTTCATATATTTTATTTAAAAAATTACACTATATAAATTTTTTATTTATGAATATATTATAGGTTAAATTTAGTTGACTAATTATTATGTTTATATATATATTAATTTCTCTTAAGAATAATAACAATATTGAATAAAAATATTGACTCCATTGTTGAATTACATATTTTGAATTAAATAATTTTTTAATAACTTGAAAATTGATATTGTTTATATCAATTAAAATGAATTTTAATAATTTACAGTATATGAGTGATATGTGTATAAATGAAGTGACATAAACAACAAATCCTCTTTTACTTTAACAAATTTAAGCTGGGAGTTTTATTTCAAACTAAATAAGATGTAGTAGGATTTTTTTTTAAAACACAAACGACATAATCATGGAAAGGCGCACACACAAAAAAAAAATCTAAATAAGTTGAAAGTTTTATTTTTAAATACACACGACATAATCATGGAAATGCACATACAATAAAAAAGCTAAATAAGATGGAAGTTTTATTTTTAAGAATGAATATTTTAAGTTTGAAAAGAAATTATATAACAAAAGCTAAATAAGATGGAGGGTAATTTTGTAATCAATTAACTTATTCTTAGAAATTATACCATGCATATTATTTTGAATACAACAAACCAAGCATTCAATAAGAAATAATTCCAGCATAATTAATCCCAGTATAACTTATCCCAGCATAACTTATCTCATCATAACTTGTATTCAAACCAAACGACCCCTTAGGATAAATAAATCCTAAGAACCAATGCACGCCAGTGCTTGCTGACAACTTAGTCCCCCAAAATGCTCACACACAGAAACAATCCTTGTTACTTCAATGGTGTATGTAACAATGTAAATCTATTGAATGCACAGTATGAAATATTTCCAACATACTTTAGGCACACGAAACTTATCAGCCACATTCTCTCAATCTCAACTAATTGGAGTTCAGCAGATCAGCGAGTGCAAACAAACATTTACAAACAGTTAATTTCCTCTATTATGCAGTTAATTCAGCCGAGCACCTGTTATAGAACAGGGGAAACACAAAGCGTTCCCACTAGTGCTAACCACGAAACCAGAAGAGTGTTCAGAATACTGATAAAATTTCTGCCGATACCTTGATATTACTTTGTAATAGCAATTCCATGCTGCAAAGCTGTAAGGATGTTGACTGACAATGGAACGTGCACAATCAAACCCATGGATAGGATCAGCAATGTTATATCCTACTTCTACAAGATAGAAAAAGAATGTTTTAACAAACATGCATCTCTGCCTTTCTCTTCACAACGTTACTCAACCAAGTATATCTCAACCTGTCGACAGATGTCTCACAGTAGTTTGTGCAAACGAAAGCAAAGGGAGAGAATGTTAACACTACAAGCTGAAACTTACGAGCTCCTAGAGCTTGCAGCTCCCCTTTCTTCTCAACAGACAATGTACTGGATGCCAATTTTAGACAGAGATTAATTATCTCTAGTGCATCCCAATACCGTTGCAAGGATATTAAAGCCTTGCAGAGCTACAAAAAGAAACTTTTAAGTGAAAATTTGCAGTCTGACAGAATTACGAGCACTTGTTAAAAGGGCAAGCAAAGAATCAGAAGCGAATTGGAGATCCATTTAGCATTGAAATTTTCCATGTATGCGGTCATATTCAACTACACATGTCAAAGGAGACATCTCATACCTCTGCTTAGACTAAATGACTGTATCTGTACTGATATAAAAATTGTAAGTATGTATTGTTTAAAAAAGAATAAAACTCGAGAAGTGCATTAATGTGTGAAAACGGAACAAGAGTAACAATGACATGAAACATACATGCTCATTAAGGAAAAGAAAGAATAAGGTAACAATCCAAAAAATAAAGAAAGCAAGGAGAGGAAGTAGTTCAAAATAAAAGAAAGAAATGAGACGGGAAGCAAGAAATACTAACATCTACAATAAGACACAGGTGTTCCTCGTCTTTTAGAAGATCTGGTAGCGGAGGCTCTCGGTATACACGTTCCTTAAGAATTAAGAAAGCATACAAGAAAGAGAAGGAAATATTAGGTCAAAATCAAGGTTTAAACAACATGTAACATGTACAATAACAGAAGACATTGGCTATAAGCTTCTCACAGGAGACTCGCTATCCGAATCGTCACTTTTCCAGTAAGCTCCAGCAGCCAAAGCTGCAGCTTTTTTTGCTTCTTTTAACATTTCTTTCTTCCGAAGCAATTTTCTTGCTCTTGCAGCTTTTGACCTAACAAAAGCCAAAAGATAAATTATTTGACCAGACATTACCAGCCACTGCTGAGATCTATCTTATTATATATATCCTTCCTTAATACAGCAGGTGGGATCGCAGGTAAATGAGTGGAAAAAGGTCCCAATAAATTCTGTTAAAATTCAGAGATCTACTCATCGATGTCCTCTTCTTGTAATTGAGCAAGAGGTGTCAAAATTAGTCCAAGTCTATGCAATCTACTCAATCAGTCCCAAATTTACTGTCATGTAGTGTATGTGAAATAATTAAGGGATAATTTTAGTGACCTTTCTCCAAGTTTGTCTTCGTAATCCTAATCATTGATGCGAAGTAACTATAATATGATGCATTTTTTACAACTGTGGGGTCCAGGCCAACTGGCACACACCTAGACTATACACCTTGTGGAAGAGAGCGATTAGAGTATGGGTAGCAAGGACAGTGGATCGCCTACTCAGTCAATTGTCTTAATGGAAAAAGCATATGGAAGACAGTTTGGAAAACCTGGGAGGACTATGCTCTAAACATTGGGCTCAGAGTTGGTACTGGAAAAAAAAATTCATTTGGGTGTGATAATTGATTAGGGCATGGTCCTCTAGAAGATCCATTTCCAGATCTGTTTTGCTTAACATCTACACCTGAAACTACAATACAAGGAGCATGGAATGTGCAGGGGTGGAATTTTTCTCTCCGGAAGATGTTGAATGTTTAGGAGATTGGCAGGGTGGCTGAATTGTTAAAAGTTCTGGAGAATTTTCATGGTACTCGGAATGCAGAGGACTCGGTGCTCTGAAATGGAGGAAACAGCAAGAGCTCTGCATACTCTCTGTTGTCTGAGCCATTAGGCTCTCATCCTTTGTAATGATCCTCACGGTCATTTTCTGTGTTTTTATACATTTTTGGTACCTAGAGCTTTTCTATAACTGCCCCAAGTTATTTGTGACTTGTTGGGACTGATAGTTCGGTTCCAGACGGTTCATTTGAGAATTTTAGTAATATCTAATATATTGTAAAATATTTAATTTAAATTGGCATTTGGTAGAAATATAATTTATTGCCCTTCTAAAATATTTTTAACTTTATAAAAAATTCTTTAGTTATCATATGTGTATATTACTTTATAATAACTTGTTATAGTCTATTAATATTTTAAGCGGAGATAGTAAATCTAGATATGTTAAAATATTATTATCATATAATAGAGATTTTATTAGAAATAATATTCAAAATATCATATTTATTTTACCACGAACCTATGCAATACCCGAATATATATATAATAGAATAAATTAAACTCATACGTGTAAGTAACTAAGGAACAAGAAGTTTTCTTGTTGTATTTGGAATGTTGCCACTTTGTTTTAAGGTGTTACACTGATGCCACATATCTTATTTAAGTGTAAAGCTGGACCCTTAGCTACTGAATGGGCCTAATATATATTATTAGCCGTATATACTATAGATAGTAGGCAAAATCTATTTTACTTTGACATACACACATACATATATATATACTCCTTCCGTTTAAAAAAGAATGACCTACTTTTCGTTTTTGTCTGTTTTAAAAAGAATGACCTTTATTTTTTTTTGCAACAATTTAATTCCAACTTTCCACGTGGCATCATTAAAACCACAAGATTAAAGGACATTTTGGTACAATTGACATAACTTTAATTTAAGACCATAAGATTAAAAAATATTCTTTATTTTCTTAAACTCCGTGCCAAATTAAAATAAGTCATTCTTTTTGAAACGGAGTGTGTGTATATATATATATATATATATATATATATATCATCAGCTACATAAACTGTTGCTATGTTCCAGTTCCATTTACCCATTTTAGACTATGTCTTTGATATTTGACTTAACTCTCGAAGGATAAGCAATTATTTATGTCAAGTTATCCAAGCTCGGATTTTAGTGGAACCCGAGGCTTCGCGGAGAGACAGTTTAGCTTTGGCATCCACGTAGGCTAGGCTTACCCTACCTTCAAATTAAGCTTATTTACTGAAATTGTGTACTATTATGCTAGTTTTGGATAAGTACTTGTAGTTGCGTACCGTTTGATATATATATAACATGTCTTATTTATCCAGATTAGGATCCGATTCTAGTAAATTTTGATATTTTGTCTTTCACTATAATATAGCATCTATCACTTTAGGACGTGAATTAAGTTGTGAAACTTTGAATTTTTCTCCTTTTTAATTAATATGTGCGAATGGTTAATTAAATGTATTTTAGTTCCGATTTAGGTTCAACATATACTTTATTTCTATCATTGATTGTAAATTTTGGTAGCACTTTGACATTGGTTATGGTATGATTTGGATTTTAATATTATAGTTGGCTATGGTTACTATGAGTTCCGGTTCGAGTCCGGCATCTGGTTGTGATGGTTTGAGAGTTTTGGTACTGATTATGGTTGTTTTGGGAGTTGTGGTTCCGCTGAGTTCCAGTTCGAGACTGGCATCTGATTATGAGTTTTGTTTGTATATCATAAATGTGGCCTCTCGTTATTACCCACTATTTTCGATTCGAATCCGGCATATGGTCTCTTGTTATTATCCACCACTGTCGGTTTGAGCCCGGCATCTGATCTCTCGTTACTACCCATTGGTATCAGTTCAAGCTCGGTGCACATCTAGATAACTACTATGATTTCTTGGGATCAGTTCAGTTGCGGATTATTTATGTTTATTTTCTTTAATTACTTTTTGTGTGTCCCACCGGCTTATGGGGGTACGGTCGGGTTAATTGTGTTCTTCAGTGTGCCTAGCGGGCTTATGGGACCCAGTTAGGTTATGTTTGATTTGTCTGTTATTACTGCGTCATTTATTTTCTGTATCGCTTATATTTATTCCTTTACCGAATTTGCGTAGCTTGGTAGTTGTTCACCTTTTTATCCCTAACTACTGTTGACTTAGATTACACCCTCACATTGTAGTTATACTTTTTCTATATTGAGTTCAGTCGACTGATGATGCCTACTGAGTACCCATTGCTTTGGAACTCATACTACACTTCTGCATCTTTTCCCTGATGTAAATCCGAGTACTAGCAATCGGCGTTGACGTGGTTCTTACCTTTCCGTACTTATTCAAAGCAGGGTGAGCTTACTGTCGTCCGAGGCTGATCCTCCTCTATCTACTCCAGTTTAGTCTTTTGTACTCGAGACTACTTGTATATGTTGTGTTAGATTCTGTCTAGTACTCTCGGTATCTTTTAGAAGTGGCTCGAGTACTGACCTTACCAGGTCTTGGGAGGGATCCGTTTGTATATTTGGTCCTTTCTTTCTTTTCTCGTTTTGATATATTATATATGTTTCCTTCTTGATTTTTTACTTACTATTATTACTGTTATCATTATACGCGATCTTTTCTGGTTCCTGCCTGTTAGCCCATTACCTATTATTCCGGGCTATGGCTTGGCTTGCCTACTGGTGGGATAAGGTAGGCGCCATCATGAGAAATCGGGTCGTGACATCCTCCTGTGTGGCCATGGAAGCTTATATGGAAGTCAAAAGTTCCCTTCAATGTCATATGTTTCACCTGGTTAGCTTCCAAGAAAGTATGCCTGACCCATGAAGTTCTCCATTGGAAGAGGTTCAGTGGAGTTCCAGGTGTTTCTTGTGTCAAGAGATGGAAGAAAGCAATATCCATCTCTTCCTGCATTGCAAGATTACAGATATTCTGTCGCAATTATTCCTTTCCTTGGCAGGAATTCAGAGGATGATGCCAAAGGACACCAAGCACCTGCTCTGGTGCTGGAATGATATCAAAACAAGGAACAGGCAGAAGCAACGGTGGAAAATGAACCCAACATGTAGTTGGTTGATTATGTGGACAGAAAGGAATCATAGATGTTTTGAGGGAAAAAGTAGTCCTGGCCAAAGAAGTAAACTGAACTGTATCATTTTTTCAATTCTGGTATAAAGAGAACTATATAAATGATGCAGAGTCAATGGTAGATTTTTTTGATTCCCTGTAAGAAACAACGATCATGTATTAGTACCTATTTTTGTCTTTGATTGCCAGTACCAATTTGGTACTGAAGAATACATTGTTACCTTATCAAAAATAAAGTTGGGCAGGCCTGCTATTCAAAACATATTTGACCCAACCATATCGACTATCAAGCGGGTTGAATCATTGATGTCTCTTAACCCAACCCACCTATTTGACGCCCCATATCATCAGTATACTAGCAGAATCTCCGTATGAAAATACAACATCTGTCATCTCAAGTAAACAAATTCTAGCTTTTGACTTAGGGGTAGCAGCCACAAAACCATTTGGCATGATATAGAAAGTGGAGCATGACTCCGTTAATAATAATTCTGAAGCAGGAGACAGTCAACAACAAGCACTAGAAAAGGAGAGGTAATGGTATCACTCTTGACAACAAACGTCCAGTTTCCTAAGCATGGAAAAGGTTGAAGACACTGATCTTGCTTTGATTAACATGTAAAGAGCTTAATTGGAGAAATTTTATCCATCACTTTCTTAAGGTCGGTGGTTTGTGAAGTGCTCACAATCATAGGATCAACAGCTCTTCGATGATTCGTCCTTGTCACAGACTATAGTAAGTTAATACAGATCTTTTTAATCAAGTAGTAAGTTAATCCAGATCTCCTCCACTATTTCTTTTCTTTTTTATTTATAGATAAGCACTTCCCTTCCTCTTTTTAAATGTTTTGCCTATGAAACCGGGATATCACTAAGAAGCAACTCGGTCTAGGCATATAACAGGCATTTCACCACAATCTAGACTAATTCTCAAGAACTTTCACATCTTAAAAAGAAATGAACAGTACAACCTCCATGTGTGCCAATAATTTCTAAGGGTATACCTGTCCTTACATAAATTTAACATCAAGTTGAATTAGTAAAAATGTCTAAAAATGCACCCAAATCTATTTTAAGTAAATGATATAAGTGTAAATGAAACAAATTGTCCATGAGCAGAGCTTTTTCTTTTCTTTTTTTCAAAAAACATTTCATGAACAACACTTAGCTATATAAGCTTGACCCCTGAAACTTCTTGGTTGGCAACTTATGCCCATAGAATCTTCAGCTGAGGAGTGGAAATAAAAAAACACAACATGGTAAAAGTAAAACTCACAGATCAGATGCCAAAGCTACAGGCTTAAAGCCATGAAAGATGGTATCTGTTCGGTGACCGTCCACAACCTTGATTCTTTGATTTAGAACACTTTTAGACAGCCTTCTCCGCACTTTAACCTAAAAATATATCCACCAATCAAACGAAAGAACAAGCAGAGTATTCAGGGGTGAAAAGTGCAAAAAGCGCGTCAAAAAGCTTGTTGGAGCTTTAAGTGTGAAGTGCAATTAAAGCATGGGCTGCCAGTGGAATAAAAAAATAGAAATCTAACATAAGAAATGTAGCTATAAGCACAAACAATAATTATGGAAAACTATGACTAAGCTATCTATATAATATATGCCCTTAAAGACAAAACCCATTGATGAAGGAGCACATGCCTTAGCTCCTTGACACCTGCATTAAAGCACTACTAAGCGCGACGAAGCTCACAACATGGACTTCACTGAGTTTCAGGACTTAAGTGTGCATTTAACAACACTGAGATAACAACACAGAGAACAAGAGTTTTTTTTTTTTGATGCTAACAATTGGACATTTGTTCTGGATGATTAAATAACTTGACTTAAAAGTAAATACACATACTTTCTAGTATGGTTATGGCTTGTATTTGCTTCTATTTGGGTACTAATGATGGACATCTCTACAAAACAATGCAACTAGGACACCCATGTCCAAGATAACTTTGACCTTCCATGCATCAATTTACTTCAAAGAGAAATATCTTCAACACTTGAAATGCCTTACTTCAAACATTCATGTCACTTTTGCAGTCCTTGACCTTGTAAAGTGACACAAGTCGCAAAGACTTCAGCAGAACTTATTATGGAATACAAAGGAACAAGCAACATTTAGTGAATTCGAGAGATCAGCCACAGGGATGGGGATGAAATATCTCAAGGTCTTCAACAATACTTTGCTAGGGAAGTGGGTATGGAGGATTTAGGGGCAGAGGAGAATGCATTTTGTAGGACTAGAAACATCACAGCACCATTTGGGTATGGCTTAATGGCTTACATTCTAGCAGTAGACCAGATAAATCCCAGCCAGGAAGTTGTGAATTGTGATTGCAGCTTCCCAAGCAAGTCGCCCAGATGTGTAAGCTAGTAAGTATAGTGACAGTGAATGATTGCTACGCAAGTTTCAAATCTAAAAATTATTCTTTTGGGGTTATAAGTAGATTTTTTTGAGCTGCGTGAAGAAACTTTCATGTCAATGCCACCCCCCTTCCCACCCGACTCACTGATAGAAATATCACTTTCTAAAAGAAACCATCCCTAACACTAGCAAAATTTGGGGTCATAAGTGAAAAGAGGAAGCTTACCTTTGGTTGGACAGACTTAAGAAACAATGTCTCACGAATCAAAGGAAAAATAACATCCACACAAGCCTCTAGTGACCCTTTATCTCTATAAATTTGGCAAAGCTTCAGCTTTATCTTGCTATTAAGCCACCAAGTGTTTGGTTTACCAGAACTTGAGTCAACTGAAGATTCTGGAAATGAACCACAGAACTCTTAAAAACTTTACAATGATTCACATAATAGAATGCTAAAAGTATCCCAAGTAAATGATTTATACCTGATTCTTTAGGAGCGGAAAGCACAGAAACTGCTTCATCATCTTTGTGTTCTTCAAGGAGGATCGATGATAAAGTTAATCGAGCATCAACACTATCCTCAAGTTCATTTACAGCTGAAAAGAAAATCAATCAGGTAAAGGCATTGCGTAGATTTGAAACATCAACGGATTAAGCAAATCACAACACAAAATAAACCCATTCTGCAGGAGATACATAGATGAGGAGGTAGGTTATGTCACACCAGAGTTATAAACATTTAATGAAGTCTATGCACCAATACATACATATATACACACACACTGTATCATATATATATATATATATATATAAATCATATCCTATGTGGGTACCTTTATAGAAGTACTCAATTGCTTGTACTCTTTCCCTCAAATATACATAACACTCGGCAATTCTCAAGTGTAAATAGCCCTGAAAAGGATTCAAATGGATTACCCACCAAAAGATAATAAAAGGAGTTACAGAAGATGGATATGCTTTACTAGTTGATAGCTCTAACATTGTTCCTCTGGACGAAAGATCAATTGAGCATGGTCGGACTACTTGATAGTATAGAAAGGGCACATATAATGTGCTTCCAAGTGAAAGGATAAAATATTGCAGTGTACACATAAGCAGTAAAAAAAGGGGAGTGTTATTTCTTTACTTTATTCTTGTTCTCATCTCCTTCAAGCATCAAATAGTACTTCAAAGCTGATTCATAATTTTTAAGGGTCATAAGGGAGTCCGCGACCTCGGTGACTATGTCAGGATGTTGAGATGCATTTTTGTATTGTACAGCACTGAAAATAATCTGCACATTGCTTGACAAAGTAAGAATAGCACATAACTTCAATTAAAATTCATACAGAAATAGTACAGAATTTTTAGAGACAAGGGAATAGGGTACACACCACCCTCCCCAGACACCCCACTTGTGGGAATACACTGGGTATGATTTTGTTGATGTCGTAGAACAGGGTATGTAGGAGAGGTAAGATTGGATTTCACTTCAGGGTTAGACTAAGCTCTGGGCCAAATAAAGAAGTCTACAACCTGTGACATTCGGGGTTCTAACTATGGTCTGAGGTCATAATTAAGAAATACTTAGCCAAACTTGAGATGTATAAGTGCTTCTGAACCTCATTTTGTCAAGAGTCCCCCTGTTCCTCAATCTTCACCTCAGAAAATTACCGTCCTATCTGGGCCACTTTAGTGTCACTTTATCTCAATAGCGTAAAGTTATGAGTCCCATATGGGTCCTATTCTGCATGTTCTCCCCTATACATTAGGTTTAACTTTACCTAGTATCTCATCTAGCACTACTACATCTAGTTATGGTCCCACATAACTGAAAGTAGCATTCTAATTTCTGATGGTACAAAGTTTTAGTTCGCAACCGCATTTAGCTTTTCCATCGTTATGTTATAGAAGTATGCAGGAGCTCTCAAATGGAATCTCAGACAGATAGTTTCCCTTGAACAGCAACACCCACATGTAACCCATAGACAGCAGCTAATAATAAGAGGAAAATAGAACAATTCTGGAAACCTAGTCCAGTTGCCATGATTCCAGTAGCACGTGAAAAAGAGAAAATTGTTCACACTTCCACTGTTATCTCATCAGAATACCGTGCATCACTTATTATGTATGAACTACTGCACTTGATCAGCCTTTACATTGCATAAAGAACTCTACATGGCAGAGTTACTACGAGAGATGGCACTTCTATAAGCAATAAGAAACTACAAGATCAAGCTCAAACAAACCTTTGCATCCTCTATATGGCCAAGATGTAAATGACATATTCCAGCTTTGATACTTAAATTAAGGGGCATCTGTTTCCCAGTAAAATATCTTTGCTTTGCACACTCAATTAGATCAAGGGCTTTTAAATGTGCATTGTCTTCCATGTGTATCACAGCTAACAGATGTATCACACTTAAATCAGCTTCAGTTGGATGATTTTTAAGGAAGTCTTCCAGGATTCCAACAGCGCACTCATGCTTGCCACATTTTCTGTAATACTGGAGAAGTATACAAGAAGTCAATTTCATGCTTAACAGTGGAATATGAGAGTAAGTACTACTTGATACAGCATAAATCATATATAGACCCAAAAGAAAAAGATAGAAAATCCTGTAGTTATCGAACTAAAGCAACAGTCTTTTTCATAATGATTCACTTGGCATGTGCTCATGAATTTGTCAGATCTAAGTTCACTCTTCACAGAATCATAGAAGTGCCAGTGCAATGCCTTATGCACGATGAAATTCCTTGGCAGTACACAATTTGTTTTTCAAAAAGTGGAAATGTGTACAAGCACAAAGGAACTTTTCCAACTATAATCAGAGGTTATAGATGCACGGATGCATATCCAACAAAACTCACAGAAACAGCAGCCAAGGGTGTAGCCTAATGGTTCAATGAAGTTGGGTTGAGCACCATAAGGTCTTAGGTTCAATTCCCCCCAGAGACAAACACTAGGTGATTTCTTCCATCTGTTCTAGCCTTGGACTTACCTGGTACCTGTTGATGGTGGTAGGTGGCAGGTATCCCGTGGAATTAGTCGAGGTGCGCGCAAGCTGGCCCAGACACCACGGTTATCCAAAAATTAAAAAAAAAAACCTCAAAGAAACAACATCAAGTTACCAATTCATGGCATAGAAAGAGAAAATTCTGATGGTGAGCCATCAAACATTGATCAGAAAAGATCTGCCACCAGAAGAATCACTGCTTTCCTGCATTAGCTTCATTGTCTCTAGAATCACTTACAGACGCTCCAAGAACTTTCTCCATGTATTACAATGTTGTAAGTTCTTTTCAACTAATCAGGCTGGTTGCAAAGAACAATCAGATGGACAGAAAAAGACGAGAGAACTTATGAATGAGTTATGGAAGTCGAGAGGGTGAAAGGAGTAAGGGAGTTGGAGGAAAGGAAGAAAGACAACTCTCTTGGATATAGCTCAAGAAACTAGTTGGAGGAAAAAGTTCATTGAATTGTGGTTGGAGGAAGCTAGCTCAAGAGGGGAGGATCCCTCACGACCATATAAGGAGACCATTCATCCATTTGTCATCCCATGTGAAGAAAGACAGCTCTCTTGGATATAGCTCAAGAAACTAGTTGGAGAAAAAAGTTCATTGGATTGTGGTTGGAGGAAGCTAGCTCAAGAGGGGAGGATTCCTCACGACCATATAGGGAGACCATTCATCCATTTGTCATCCGATGTGGCTCTTTAACATCCCACCTCACCCCAGAGCTGGACATCAGAACATGCAAATAACTGGATCTTGGGCCAAATTCAACCCTAAAAGTTAGCTCAAGAGGGACAGATTGCCCAAGAACATATAAGGAGCCCACTCATCCCCTTTTTATCCGATGTGGGATTCTTCAACAACATCATGCAAATCAATGAGACAACAAAGGTTTAACAGATACTGAAGGAAGGATAGATGCAGACACCTGGACAGCTGTCTTAAGCACTTCAATGTCATTAGGGCATAGACGAGCAATTTGTTCGTATGATTCTGCAGCTTTTTGATAATCTCCAAGTTCAATATATATTGAAGCCCTGTCATACCTAAGACTAACATCTTCAGGGTCTGCTGTTATTGCTTTGGAAAGGCAATAACGGGTCTGTTTCCTATCTCCCTGCTCTCTGTAAAGTTATAAGTTATCTTTAAACTGATAATACTCAAGAAGCACCAAATGTGCAAAATAAACAGGAGCAAGCTTATACAGCAATTTTAATAACGAAAACTAAAATTGGCAATAAAAACACGGTGAACAGTACATATCTGCTATTTCATCATGAGTTTATAAGGAAACAGGAAAAGTGCCCATCGTCACATACATAACACATTCCTAAACTAAATGCACAATAGATGTGGTGCAAAAAGAAATCCTTTCGTAGGCTGTCACTCAATAAGTAGAATAACTGAACTTTGTGAATCAACATCACAACATGCACAAAACTTATGCTTTCTTAATTCCTAACGCAGAATGATTGTTATCACCCCACAAGTATATCAATTTGAGCTCCTTTAGGACCAAACTATCACTACACATCACACAAGGAGTAAATATATTTGTATCCTTTTGGTCATCTCCCTCAATGTCTTTAAGAAACAAAAGAGACACAAAGAACCCTCAACCATCCATCTCAGCATATCTGTCTCCTTCACTTTTTTAAAAGGTTAAAGAACAGTAGATTATAATGGAATTTTTGTGTTAGTTTTCAAAGGATGTACTTCCATTAGGGATAATAAATAACTGCCAAAGTTGAAACGAAGGACAGAGAAAGCCCTTTCGGAAAGGGATCAGCATTTTGGGATATCACAGAATGCATTGGCGACAAAGATTTGATCTCAAGGGGATCACTTTTCCCCCTAACCACTGGATCTCTAAATACATGCAGGAATCTACTCCACATAGGAATGATCATACAGCCCTATATGAAATAAGAAAAGGAATAAGGATAACATATTTTTACACCACATATAAGTAGACAGCTCAGCTGCGATTTTCTTGAAATGTATATACAACAGGAAAAAAAAGAAAAAGAAAAAGAAACAATGATATAAGAAGTCCAAGGAATCCTCACATGGACCAAGCAACCAGGAGCTTCCATAGAGATGCATCCTTCGGTGACAGATGTGCAGCAAGCATGTAGAAATTCATGGCTCTCTTCTTATCACCCATAGCATTGTAAATCAGGCCAAGTGTATGGTATGGATCAGGAAGGTTTGGCGAAAGACGAATAACTTCACGCAACACACGTTTGGCCTGCAACAGAGAACACTAACAATGAGATAAATAAGAAATGGAAGGACTAATAGCTGATATAGAGCCCTTCCTAAAGAAAATCCATCAAGAACAGAAAAGACCTTCTTCAACAGGTGTGCACAAATTTCACATATAACTGACGACAATACCAATCAAAACAAGTAGGAACAAATATTCAGAAGAAAAAATAGGTTCATTTTTTTAGAGCATGACCATTACTGACAACAACAAAGATAAAATAGCAACTTCATGTGTCAATTCGTATATTTTATTGTGTAGAGAAAGTGCAATGTCGATAAGATTCTGTTTTTCATGCAATCTTGATATCATATCAACATGCAAAGCAGACAATTATAAATGCAGATCAAGCAAGATCAGGGATGCATGCCGCTAGCTGCATACCTCTTCGTAACGGCCATGTGCATAGTGAAGAGTGGCATCACCAAGTTTTCTTTTCAATTCTGGACTAACTTTACTCTTTGATCCCTTCCGTCGACCTCTCTTTTTGAGCTACATACGGTACAACATAACATAGTGAGCACAAAATTACTAGCGGTTGAACAATATTTACAATATACAAAAACGAAAAGAACTTGCAACCCAAAATAAAGAAAGGATAAAATAACAGGTTGCAAAAAGACTACCTAAATAAACTAATTTCAATAAAAATGGCTACAATCTCAGATTGTTCTGAACAGTCAAGACATAATCAAAGACCATCCAAAATTAATTGAGAATTGATAACTTCACAAGGTGTGTGAATAGTTAAGGTAGGAGTATTGTTGCAGCTTTAGTCTTCCATAACATCTTTGAAGTCCAAGTTAAGTCCCAATGACCAGCTTGCTTTTGTAATGTTTTTTTCCAAATGACTCTTACCAATATGCTTTGCCTTGATGCAATCAGTTATACAATTGAAGTTTAAACAAAATATTAACGCTTTAATTATTCTTTGGTCTTCTAAACTTTTGATGAAGATTATCTGGTCTTCTAAACTTTAATAAGCTGAATATGTTTAGTTTTTTTTTAGCAATTCTTTCATGGTTCCTCGAGAATCGTAGAACAAAAACAATAGACAAAAGAATACAAGAAAAATGAATTATCAAGGTTGGGCTTGGGCCCATGGTCTGCTTAGATTTAGTATTTTGTAAATGGAGTTCAAAGTTTGCCCAGACTGCTAATGCCAACACAATATAAAGCAAACAACAAGTGTATATCATACCTTCCTTGATTTTTTCCTCATCCCATAATTCATAGCTTCCAATATTTCTTCATAGCTTGCTCCTGGACCATCCTCTTGACGGTCTTCTTGCCTAAGTTTCTTTGCTGGGACCTCACTATAATCATTCAACCCCCATCATGGTATGAGAAATTAATACAAAACGAAGATCAATGAGAAGCTAAGTGTCCAAAATCAAAATGAAACATGTAAGCACTTCTGCAATCAAAGTGATAATTAATTACACCAACTCCACACAACCACCCCACCCCACCCTCTAGTTACAAGAATCGCAGAATTGCTAAAGTTCTAGAATATAGGAATCAGAATATCAAAAGAGCTATAAGTTTAAGTTAGATATAATCTCACTTTGCACAAATTTCATTGAGTATTGTGTTTTGACACTTAGAAATATGTGTATTATGTACCAACTTATTCAAAAGAAAATTGGCGTATCTCAGCATTCACCAAGTCCTCAATACATAGTCTTTCATCTCTCTGATCACTATTCTGACCATAGTGCCGATAACAAACTTCGTATCGAGATTTTGGTTATCATAACTTTTCAGTACCAGAACTTCAAAAGAAAAAAATCTGGCAATCATTAAGGTAATTATTTACCTTTCTATGCTTATTCTTGAGCTGAAATTTTAGGAGTAAAAGGAGGAGTATGAGAGCACTGATTATGTGAACTATCTGAAAGAAAAGACAGAATACACCCGGTGATGGTTGTAAATAATCGTACATCATCCACTTCGGCAAAGTACTCCCTTTGTACGAGTTTATGCAGCACAGTTTGAATTTCGATAATCAAACAAGTTTAATTTTGAACATAAATTCGGTCATGGATAAAATTTACATATTTGAAAACTAAGTAAAACATAACAAATGACATTAATATATATATATATATATATATATATATATATATATATACCTTGTTTGAATCTCCTGTAACACAAATTCGGAAGGAGAGAGTATCAATTTTTTTTGCAAAATTCAAACTTTTAGGTATATCCCTAGTAAACGAACTTTTTCGTTCTACATAGGTACAATGATTACCGTGTGACAAAAAATCTCAGAAATTTGCACCCAAGGTTGTGGCTAGTGGTTAATGAAGTGGGTCAATGTGAGAGCATGAAAAGTACCTGGCAGGTTGAAGAGCTACAGCTTTGCGTTTTCTGGCAGCGAGAGCTTCATATTGATGCTGGAGGCGTTCAAATTGTTGGTATGGCTGGAGTCCAAAGGCATCTTCTTCGGCAAATGACAAAGGATCCATTTCAGCTCCAAATTGGAATTTATACTCCCCGTTTCCATCTTCTTCTTCTTCGTCGTCGTCTTCTTCTTCTTCTTCGTCATCTTCTCCGTCCTCATCTTCTTCGTTTTGATTGTCAACCTCTTTACTGTTGTTGTTATCTTCTTCCAATTCCATGGGGTGTTCCAAGGCATCAAATTCAGTTCTAGTTGAACCTGAAGTTTTTTCTTCCATTGCTTTTTGTTAGTGGTGAGTGAGTTTGAGTGAACACCTTCAATTAAACCACTCCCCAATTAAACCACTTGTTTTTTCCTTCTATTTCTTTTTTTCTTCCTTCTTCATCAACCATTTGATTTGATTTACCTGGGGAATTAATAAGGAGGGATATATGCTCCATGGGCCGTTAACCCCAAGGACAACTAAACACAAGGGCCCAAACATAAATTCCCAAGTTTTTGCTTATTTTCTCGTGATTTTTAATCGTTACATAAGTGATTATTTAATGAAAATTTAAGAGGTAAAGTATTTTTAGATATGATCTAATTTTGCTTTATAAAATCTAGTTTCACCTGCAAAACTTCTACCTTAAAGTGTTTTATGGGAAAAGACTTTTTACACAACCCTTACCTTAAAACATAACTTCAGTCATTCAACTTATGTCTTGTGACACAGCTTCTATCATTAAACTTTATGTTTTGAGCTATATCTTGTGTCATTGAACTGGATATTACTTGGAGTCACAAAAATCATTCATTATGTTGGACTTAATTTCTTTTTTCTTTACGCATTAACTTATGTCAATGCACTTATGCCTTGGGGCATAATTTGTACTTATATCTTTTGGTTTTTTTTTTTTTTTTTTGGTCTTGGGTTATGCTTGTATAACTGAGCTTATATGGCTATTAAAATTATGCTTGGGGCATAATTTATAAGCCTAAATCATTGATGAACCTTTAAAGTTGTTTTGATATTTCACTTAGACACCTCAATCATGACTATTACCTATTAAGCACTTTAATATTAACAAATTTGTTTCAATTGTGCCCAAAATGACAATTAGCTTGAAAGGTATTGTGAGTGTAATTCACACGCCTTATCTTTTCAAAGTGACAAATAACATTGTTACTATGGGCCTAAATTAAAAATTCAAACACCTCAACCATGACTATTATCTATTAGGCACTTTAATATGTAAATTTTACATATATACCGACATGTTTACCATTAATTACTAAAAATTCCTGCATCTTTCAAAATCTCCTAAAATCCCAACATTTGACCTATGATGATACAAATTAATTACATTAGATACATATTGCTGATACATGTATCTAATGTGATTAATTTGTATCACAGTAGATACATACATTAGATACATGTAGGGTTAACTTGTATCTCAGAAATAGTAAAAAATATGAAATGTTGGGATTTAAGTAATTTTTAAGAAGTGGAGGAATTTTTAGAAGTTTAGATAGTTATGTTGTAGTTTTAGGTAATTTTTCGCTTTAATATTAACAAATTTGTTTCAATTGTGCACAAAGTGACAACTAGCTTGAAAGGTATTGTGCTTGTAATTCACAAGCCTTGTCTTTTCAAAGTGACAAATAACATTATTACATGTGGCATATGGGCCCAAATTAAAATTCCAAATAACTTTTCTTAGATTGAAAATTGCAACTTATAACAATATTTTCAACTTTGCAAGTTATAGCAAAAAAAAGAGCTTAAAAAGGAAAAAAAAATCATTTTTTTAATTATCATAAAAAAATATTTTTATATATAGAAAAAATATTGCATATGAGAGAAGTATCGATTACCCCCTGAACTTGTCACGTTTTATTCATGGTACATCTGAACTTGACTAGTTCTAAGTAACCCCTCCCCCCCCCTCCCCCCCCCACGAACTTGTTCTTTTATTATGTCGCGTGACCCTTTTACACTGATGTGGCAAATGTTTGAGTTCAACCTCCATCACGCGTGTGATGTAGGTATTTTTATGCCAAAATCAGCATTTTTAATGAT